>CM024599.1:35621497-36862796 GCA_014182555.1 Eucalyptus erythrocorys | reverse complement strand
CGTTAGTTATGGGTAGTTGAGATGGGAATGAAATGTGATGTGAGTTTGTAGTTTGCAAGACTGGTTGGTTGCCATGCGAGAAATTACTTTCGCATTGAAAAATGTTGCTTGATTTGTGTGCTTGTCAATAGCATTATATGAGCTATTGCCACCAGAATAGATTTGGAACCTATTAACAATCCTATTAACAATGTATGGGAAAGAAACAATCTTATTAACAATGTATGGGAAAAAAGATGAGAAAAGTATTTGAAGAATAAAAATTTTGAAACACGATTTGTTGACAAAGCAACATGCCTACATTTTTAGTGCACAAAAAGTTTTGTTCAACAAAATGCCCACAGTTGCAATGCACAAAAGGTTCTTTTCAACAAAATATGCACTTTCAGTGCACAAAAGGTTCTATGCACAAACGCTACGTCTCATATAGAAAACCAGCTAATAATTGACATAAATTCACCTAACAACACCAATTTCAGCAAACATATCAATCCAATATGATGGTCTCCGGTGGTCTAGTAGGTTCAGCCTTCACTTTATTCATAATTTTGGTGACTTTCCTTATATATGGTCTCGCAGCGATAGGCTTTGAAGGAGTTGTTGTAGCCTAAGATGACTGAGCTTGGGCATTGGCCTTATGCTGCAATAGTGGCTTCGGCTTTGGAGGAGTTGTTGTAGCCTGAGATGACCGAGCCTGGGCACTGGTCTTAGGTTGCAATAGTGGATTCGGCTTTACCGCAATGTGTTTTCGAGGAGCTGCCTGGGGTTGTGATGGTGCCTTTCGCTTTAAACCAAGATGCTTTTGAGCTCTTGTAGCCTAAGATGACTGAGCCTGGGAATTGACCTCAGGTTGCGATAGTGCTTTGGCTTCATCATAACATGTTTTCGGGGAGCTAATGTTGCATGAGATGATTGAGGTTGGGAACTTGGCTAGGGTTGTGATGGTGCCTTTCGCTTTAAACCCAAATGCTTCTAAGCTCTTGTAACTTGAGATGACTGAGCTTGAGAACTGGCCTTAGGTTGTGATTGTGCATTTGGCTTCATTGCAACGTGCTTTGGAGGAGCTACTATTGCATAAGATGGTTGAGGTTGGGAATTGGCCTTGGGTTGTAATAGTGACTTCGGCGTCACCGCAATTTGTTTTCGAGGAGCTGCTGATACATGATATGACTGAAGTTGTGCACTAACTTGGGAATGCACCTTTGTTGTTGACGTAGCTCTTGAAACTACACCTTTGTTTGGCAGGTTAATGATTCTTGCACCAGTTGTATTAGGCTGCGTAAGAATGAGCATGTTTTTAGCTTAAGGAGATAAGCAATTGTTATTAGAAAATTTTAAAAATATTATTCACCTTGAGAATATGAAGGTTTGTCATAGGATTTGCATCAATACCCAACCCTACCATTTTCATCATCTTGGCCTGTGATTCTCTTTATATCATGTCATTTTTAATGGCAGGTTTTTTAAACTGAAATAATAAAAAATTCATTCAACATGAGAATGTAGTCACAATACATGTATGCTTGGGGATTGAGGTATTACTCATCGGATTTTTTTTCAGGTCTACGCTTAGCCATGATATTGGCCGGTGCACAATAAATGCCTTTACCTTGATCAGAATGAACTTCACCAAAAACATTAGCCTCACCACTACATACTCTAATATCAGCACTAACCTGAGCAGAAGCAGTGGCAATACATTCTCTTACATTTGAACGAGCACTATACCTTCTTACATCTGCACTAGCCTAAGCAGAAGCATTAACATGCCAACTATTGTCTCTTATTGAATTGGCATTTGCAGAAGCATTGGCATGGCATTCGGATCCTCCTTCAGTTACGCTTGTTGTTACTTTAGCTTTAGTCTGAATATATATTCATAATTACTAAATTGGAACCTTGACATATAAAACTTACAATAATGGTTAGATGACAACTTACTTGTCTTTTTCCGAGCCTTGGTCCAGTGGAATCAGCCTGAGATTAAGTATGAGCATTGGATGTACTTGCATTGGCACGAGTATTGGATGTACTTGCATTGGCACGAGCATTGGATGTACTTGCATTGGCCTGAGCATTGGATGTACATATGTTGGCTCGAGCATTGGCCTGAGAAGCACATATTAAGCATTGATTGACGACATGTTAAAGTGACATGCCCAGTATTAAGATGATAAGTTAGTTGAGGAAATACCTTTTTTAAAGGACATCCCTTGCAGTTATGTCCAACCACATTGCAAGCAGAACAAGTCATTTGCTTACCTTCTTTAGTCATTCTATCACCTCTTACAAGCTCAATCGGTTGCTTTCTTCTACTCCTTTTTGGCCTACCAGGCATGTTCTTCATTGGTGGGGGTTGAGGAGTTTCTTTATTGACTTTATTCCAAAATTTCTGTCCTCTCACTGTAGGCATCACGAATTGATAAACACTTAGATACTTTGCCTTGTTGAAGCACTCAGCTAGATAGTCAGTCGGCTCATTTCTCTTATGGTGTATTGCACAAATGGCATGGCAACATGGAATTTCACTAAGTTCCCAAGCTCTACAAGAACAAATTTTTAAATTCAAATCAACAACATACTTGTCACCACCTTCCATAATCTCATAGCCTTCGTCTCCATTCCATATCAAATGGCAATACCTACTAGCAGTTGTATTCTCATGTAACTTACGCATAATCCTTGGACCATAATTTTTAGTCCACCTAGCACATCCATCCCTTTGAGTATGCATTCTATTCATAATCATGATTCTAATATCCTCCAGCATACTCACAATGGCCTTGCACCTAACTTTCACACACATGCCATTAAAAGCCTCACTGAGATTATTATCAATGACATCACATTTAATGTTGGTGTCAAAGAAGGTTTTGCACCAATGTTTTGGCTCAATACGGAATAAATCATCATGACCTTCCAGAGTCATTTCCTTCAACCTCTGTCTATGCACCTCGAAATCTGACATATTATTACTTTTAACACATCTCCAAAATTATCTCATCAACTGTTTTCCTTTATATTTTTGACCTCAGTTGGAATACATGTGCCTTGCACACATCTTATGCTCTGCATTTGGCAAAAGTTCAGCTACAGTTTGGACAAGACCTTGACAAATACCCAACAAAAAATAAAATATGAAAACAGAAAGAAAAGCATTGTAATTTCACAATCAATTTACAAATGAAAACCGAAAAAAAAAAAAAAACATACCTTTTGTTGGTCACTTATCAAAGCCCATTCGTCGCCATTACACATATTGAGGTCTAACTTCAATAATTTGATAAACCGAGTCCATGTGTCTTTATTCTCGATTCTTACCACTGCCCATGCCACTGGATACATTTGATTATTAGCATCCCTTCCTACGGCACATAACAACTCGCTCTTGATCAAACCCCTAAAAAAACATCAATCTAATCCAATGATCTTCTTGCATCCAGCCAAAAAACCTTTCTTGCAAGCATTAAAGCAAATGTAAGCCCTATTAAATAATGGTAGAGAATTTGGCAATAGCCTTTCAACTTTCAATTTAAAATTGCTTGAAGGGCTTGCAGTGTAAAGCTCTCCCAAGTAGTCGTACATCTGTGCATATTCCTTCTTGTAAGTTCCTTCAATACTTTTAGCTTTTTTCTCCTACACTGACTCACAGTGACATTTACTCCCAGCTATTCTCTAACTAATTTCTTTAACTCGGGTGCTTTGATTTTGGGCATTGCAGAAATGAGAATCATGAAGTGCTTAGCAAAAAAAGTACTAGACACTCTCTTATTCTCAAAAGTGATACTGTATACATGCTGATTTATGTATCTTCTCAAATGAAATGACCCAGTTTTGTTGTTAAGAGCACCATAGATCATCAAATTACAATTTTCCTGGGCACACTTGGCCCTTATAAAGCTTTCTATGTTCTTAGTGTATTTGATTGCTCTTTTCTCAGCCATAGAATACTTCAAAATTGCATTTTTGAATTCAATTGTATCCTCAAATGTCATGCCAACAATAAATACTTGATTTGTACCACTTTGCTCATATGATGAGAACCTACTTCTCCTCCTTGAAATAACATCAACCTCTTCGTCACCCTCATCATTTAAAATTGATTGAAGACTGTCTTCCTCATGTGAATCAATATACTCTGTTTCGTACCTAGAATCATCTAACGATTGAGCCTCATTCATAATTGGTGGTCGGGAAGTATCAGTTGCCTCATTATAATCACCAATTTTGAGCCTATGTCTTGCTGAAAATTCCTTTAATTTTTTCCTTGCATCAACCAGCTCGAAATCATCATCGTTATTCGGTTGTTCCACATCCACCAAATTATGTGCATCATCATCCTCTGCCTCATCTACATCCCTATTGGCATCGTCATCATCAATATTTTCAATCACATTAGATGTACCTCCAGTTTCCATCTCAACACCCCCCATCTCAGCTCCTGTCTTTTCATCATCAACATGCTCAACATATAGCTTAATATTTTCAAAGCACATATGATGATAAAATAGATCCATCACATCAGAGTTATCCCATAAATACCTAAGAGTTATTTTGTCTACAAGAGTCGTACTTCCAGGAACTCTGTAAAAAAGTTTATCTATTTTACGCACACCCAAAGCCTCAATAGCTTCAATTATACTAGATAGTAAACTCTTACTTAAACTTATTTCAGCAACATTATCCCTTCCACCTAGGTATTCCAATGGTAGGCCAACTTTAAATTTACCTCTATAGCGAATAGTGACATAAACTTTGTTTTCGGCCATTGGACCTACAAGAATATAGAAACAAAAAGCAGAACACTTTCAATCATCAAATTATTGAAGCAATGTTCAAGTTCTAAATTGAAGATATTTTTATAAAAGACTAACAATCAATACATAAACAACAAATTAGCATAATGCGCTTTACAACCACAATGCAACTACATGATCAATAGTGAGAGCGAGGAACCTATTGCCGCCTTTCGGTAGGCGATGTTCTAATTTGCAGCAATGTTTTAATTTATCGTAAGAATTGGAAAATGCAAGATAACCATAATGCAGAGAGTAAAATGCCGCTATAATGTAGAGAGTAAACGCCTTTGCAAAACAAAAACAAAAATTGTAATATTGCCATCATATATGCTGTAATGTAGAGAGCGATATCTACGTGAGGAGTCGCCATCACTGTCCCTGATGTCGCTCGCTTCGCCGCTGAGACGTCGGGATGCTCGCAAGACACGTCTTTGCATGAACTCGCAATCGTCAAAGAAGAAAACATAAAGTTGATGTGTGTCAAACTCGAGCTCTTTGAACTCCAAATAATGAAGAAATGAGAACGCCAACTAACGTCGTTTTGCATAATGCAGAGATTAAAGCACATTTGCAAAACAAAAGAAATCGTAGCATTACGATAAGATACCCAAAATGCTATAATGCAGAGAGCGATACTTGTGGGAGAAGGAGTTGCTATCGCCGTTGCTGACCCTGTCGTCGTCCTCGACACCAATCGCTTCGCCACTGAGATGTTGAGACTCCTGCAAGAGAGGTCTTGGCACGAACTCGTAATCGTCAAAAGAAAGAACACGAACTCACGATGAGCGTCGAACTTGAGGTCGATGAGGACCCAGATTGCAAGAGAACGACAGTTCAGACGAATTCGATTTGGGGCTTAGGGTTCGGACGAATTCGATTTGGGGCTTAGGGTTCGGACAAACTCGATTTGGGGCTTAGGGGACACTCGGAATAGCGAAAGAAGACGTAGAGACGGAGGGGGGAGGGGGGACACAACGGTGAAGAAGATGTATAAACGGAGGGGTGGTAACATGATGGTGAAGAAGAGGAGACACGATGTCGTTTTGCATGCGTGGCATTTTATTTTTAAACTATTTGCAAGGGAGGAGAGAGAAACGATTAAAAAAAAGCCACGTGGAGGCCAGGTTAGCTTTTTCTATTAAGAAATTAGACGGCGTCGATTTTAGGACTCGTTTGTAACGTTTCGACAAGTTTTAGGACTGAAATGAACTTTTTGCAAGTTTTAGGATTTAAATGCACTTTTGTGACAAGTTTTAGGACTTTCGCAGCACTTATCCCTTATGTTTAAGTACTTCAACACTTCCGCATGCTCAATTTGGTCCTTTTTTTTTTTTAACCTAGTACTAAGCTTGAAAATTTAATTGAAAAGATAAATGAAATTTGGAAGAATTCGAACTCAGGATTTATAGCGTTGATACTATGTAAGATTTTGTGAGAATCATTACTAACTAATTTAAAATAGTCATCCCCAAATCTCTTAAATGATCCACACAAAATCTCACATAAGGATCAAGGATTGAATTTGACAAAGTTCCAAGTTTTTGGTTTGTACTTGCCTATCTCGAAGCCATTCTTCCTTAGATCATATAATAGTCTTCAATAAGCCAGGCATGACTCGGTCAATTTGGCATATGATTTGTTGGACTCGAATCATCGAGGAGCTTCATATAAAGGATGAGTATATTGACTGTGTCCCCAAATGACAACGTATTGAAAATCAAGTTGCAAAATGCATCGTGGCACATGTACAAGTTACATCCATCTTTCTCATAACTATAAGCTAGGCGTGCCAGGAGTAGACGGGGTGTCGTAGCCTTACAAATATAAATTCTGAACTTTGATCCACACCTTTTGTTTTCCTTTGCCACTTGATCTGTGTGGAGATCTTTCCTCCTTTTTTTTTTTTTTTTTTTTTAATATAATATAATTGGGACAAGCAATAAACCACTAGTAAGCTCCTTCCTCACATGTTTACGAAAAAGACAATCATTACACCGTCTAAGTATAACCTAACCTAACTATCTTTAATCTTGTTAAAGTAGTTAAATATTAAATCACGTGTTTGTATAATATCTAGAATTTTTAGAATAGTTAATTGTAATTTTACAAAATTCTCACATAGTATTAGAGCTGCAGTTCTCGATTTCAAATCTTTTCAAATTTCATTCGTCTCCCCTATTGAATTTTCACATTTCGTACTAGGCAAAAAAATCAAATTAACTGTGAGAGAAAATGTTAAAGTAATCTGCACGCGCGGTGTTGCTGGTTTAGGATCTGGGGTTGCTGACTAATTCCAAAGTGCTGCGCTGCAAGAGAACTCGAGGCGTGAAACTTGGGGGTCAGCATTACGTACGTACAGTTCAACCATCATTCTTTCTTCTGACTTGGCCGCTGGGAGTGGGGGATGAATCGTCGTCGGTTTGTCGCTGTGGCCCGCTCGAGCAGATCGCCGCGCATGCTTATCGTGTTTTGCGTTTATTTTAAGACCAAGTGGCCTCCGACGTCGACACCCTACGGCTCGAGCAAATGTCGTTTCGGACACGAAACATTCATTTTTTTCTTCTTTTTTTTGCGTGGCTATTTTACGGGCCCGATCCCTCAAAAATATTATATCAATCTTTTGTGAGTCCAAATTCTGGCACATTATTTTATAAATTTTTAGTTAGCACTCAAATCCAATGGAAAAATTGTCAACACAAAATCTCTATATATATGAATGCCCACACAAACTTTTAGTCAGCACTCAAGTCGATGGGAAAGTTGTCTAAAAAATCTTAAACATATTGTATTCTAATTAATTTAGTCATATATTTTTTAATTAAATCTTAAATATTTTTACATTTTTTAATCAAGTTCACTTAGTCAATTTTAGTTGGTAATCACTAATGTGAGCGTCAGTAATGCCACGTGGGATAGCTAGTGTTGACATTGATGATTTTTTTTTATATTTTTTATTTATATTTATTTATTTTTCCTTTTTTCATTTTTTTTTTTTTTGGGGGTCAAGTTTGCTAGGGTCGGCGTGACCCTTGCCAGTTAGGGCTAACCGAACTTCATCGGACTTAGAAGCGAAAAAAGAAAAAGTAAGAAAGGAAAAAAAGAAAATCATAAAATATTTAGAAATTTAAAAAATTATAACAATTCACGTCAATATCGATCATGTTACATAAAACAATTGGCATTCACATAAGTGATTTTAGATTACAATTGATCAGATAGACTCAATTGATAAAACGTAAAAAAGTTTAGGATTTAATTAACAAAATTAAAAAATTTATAACTGAATTGACTAAAGTGTTAGAACTTTTTGGATAATTTCCCCCAAATCTAACCTCATCAAAATTTTGTCCAGTGATCCCATTAATAATTCAAATTCCACATCATGTTTATTTTTTCCTTTCATCCACTCCATTGCGCGTAGTCATGGTCGCTCCCACGGATGCCCTGGTCACTATGCTTGAGTTTTGAGTAAATAGTCATAGCCATCGCAAGCTCAATATTAAATTATATCTCGATTTTGAGTGTTTACAAAAACGCGATTCGCTTGGATAAAAATAAAAGGGAGGAAAGTTCTTCTTTGCTTTGAAGCTTGCGGGATCCAAATTGAAGAAGAAGAACGAAGCCGTGAAACCCCTGCACGTGATTCCTTCCGCACGTGTAAGAAAAGGTGGGGGCCCAAAAGTCAAGCTTTGACTTTGGGGGCATGCACCTGCATAAAAGAGGAAATTCAATTTGGCAGAAGCAAAAAGGGAATTCAGGCGTTGGTTTGTTATATGGTGGGGTCCAAGTTCAAACTTTTGACCTTGGGCACACATATGAAAAGGACGCCGAAACCCTACGTAAAGAGAAGCCGCCGAAGAAATAAAAAGAAGCCGCACTTCCTGTACGAGAGAAGGAGTAGTCGCGCGAAGCTTGAAGACATACGTGATTTCATACGTACGCAAACTAGGCATACGTAGAGTGTTATGTTTTGAGCTTGAACGTGTGGTAATTTTCTACCGTGAGTTTATGTCCAAGTGAGTTGTTTATTTATAAATACTTTGGGTTTAATGTTAAATCTAGGTGTGGGAAACACTTGAACGTTTGAGCGATTGTAAACTTTGATACTCCGATCATAGTGAATTATTTGCTGCTGGCTCTCCCTGTGGACGTAGGTATCGATACTCGGATCGAACCACGTAAATTTCTGGTGTCCTTATTTTTTCTCGTTTATTTCTCTGGTAATTTTGTATTAATGTAAATTGCAAGATTCCGTTGTTTTCGCGTATTATATCCCACAATTTGTATCAAAGCTTGGGGTTGGATTTCTTGATTGTGATTTAGAGTTTTTGCTTATCTGACTATTATCTGGAAATTCTGTTATTGCAATTATGTCTGAGAGGAAATCTGAAATTGAGAAGTTTAATGGGAGCAACAACTTTGTGTTATGGAGCATCAAGATGCGGGCATTATTGGCAACACAAGGTTTGGTGAAGGCATTGAATGGTGAAGATGAGTTGCCGATTATAATGAAAGCCTCCGAAAGGGTAGAACTAATGGACAAGGCAAATAGCACGATCCTATTAAATTTGTCGGATGAGGTCTTGATAGAGGTTCCTGAGGAGAAGGATGCTGCAGCATTATGGGCAAAACTTCAAGCACTCTATGTGAAAAAGGTTCGAACAATCGTTTGTACATGTTGAAGAAGATGTTTCAATTTAGATATACTGAAGGTATGTCTATCAGAATCCACCTAGATGAATTTAATAAACTCATGATGGATTTGAAGAACGTCGGTAAGATACTTGATGATGAAGAACATGGCATGATATTGTTAGCCTCTTTACCAGAGTCATGGAAGTACTTTACTAATTTACTATTGTAGGGGCGTACTACAATTACCTCAAAAGAGGTAAAGTTCACCTTATTCTCTAAGGAGTGACAGAGAAAGTTGCAAGATGATGGTCTGGCACAAAGAGTTGCGCAAGCACTAACTATTCGGGGTAGAGAACAACATCAAGGGTCTAGTAGCAGCAAAGGTAAAAGCAGATCGAAATCACGTCATAGAAAGTTCAAGGGACACGTGAAGTGCTTTGAGTGTCACGAAAAGGGGCACATCGGGAGAGATTGTCCAAAGCTGAGGAATAAATATGATAGGCAGAATGCCACAAGCAGTGTATCAAACGTTGCTAAAGGGAGCAATAATGATGCAGAAGCTGTCTTATGTGTGACTGCTACTTCATCAAGAGACGAATGGGTGCTAGATTCGGGGTGTTCTTATTACATGATGCCTCATAAGAAATGGTTTACTACTTACCAAGCTGCAGATAGTGGTAAAGTTCTTTTGGGAAATAATGCAGTCTGTAAGTTTGTGGGGATAGGGACAATTCGGATCCGGATGCACGATGTGGTGGTACGCACATTGACAGATGTGAGGCATGTACCGGAGCTCAAGAAGAACCTTATTTCTTTGGGGACACTCGATGACATCGGGTGTAAGTACACCGCTGAAGGTAGAGTACTGAAGATCTCTTGAGGTGCCATGACAGTGATGAAGGGGAAGAAAATGAATACTCTCTATCATCTACTAGGAGAAACCGTGACCGGAACCGCTGTAATTTCATTAGGTAAGTCAGACTCTAATTTGACTCAGTTATGGCATATGCGTTTAGGGCACATGAGTGAGATAGGTATGACGATGCTGAGTTAAAGGGGGTTGTTAAAGGGTCAGAAGATAGGCAAGTTGGACTTATGTGGGCACTGCATCTTTGGGAAGCAGTACCAAGTTAAGTTTACTATAGCTATTCATTCGACCAAACGACCAGTTGAATATATTCATTCAGACGTCTGGGGCCCATCTTTGGTTCCTTCGAAAGGAGGTGCCCGATATATGCTGACATTTATCGACGATTATTCGAGGAAGGTATGGGTATACTTTCTGAAGCACAAATATGATGTATTTGATTGGTTCAAGAAATTTAAGGCATTGATTGAGAAGTAGTCAGATAAGCAAATCAAGTGCCTGAGAACCGATAATGGCATGGAGTTCTGTGGTAAAGATTTTACTGAGTTCTATGAGAAATAAGGTATTATGAGACACTGCACAGTACTTGGGACACCACAGCAGAATGGCGTGGCAGAATGGAAGAACAGAACTTTGCTTGAGTGAGCTCGATGCATGCTTTCGTATGCAGAACTTGGCAAGGAATTTTGGGCCGAAGTAGTAAACATGGCATGTTACCTAGTTAATCGATCTCCATCATTTGCTATCGAGTGGAAGACTCCTAAGGAAGTATGGTCGGGGAAACCTATTGATTACTCCGGATTACGTATATTCAGATGTCTTGCGTATGCTCATGCGAGTAATGGTAAGCTTGAGCCGAGGGCGAATAAGTGTATATTTCTGGGTTATGCACATGGGGTGAAAGGCTACCGGCCGTGGTGCGCCGATCCCAGATCACCCGATTTTCTAATCAGCAGAGATGTGATCTTTGACAAGACTGCAATGCTTCAACAGAGGAGTTCTGAGACACAACCAGCAGAGAAGACAGATCATGGTGTCATCAGTGAGGTAGAGCTTCAGGTGGAGACTCTAGAGACCTCGAAGATAACTGAAGTTGAGACTGCAGATGAAGCCGTAGTTCCTGAAGTTGGTGATAGTGAACAATCAGCAAAGCCACAGAACACTATAGCCACAAATAGACAGATAAGACAAATTAAATCACCGGTATATTATGGTTATACAGATATTGCTTATGCATTGACTGTAGATGATGAGGTGGAGACAGATGAGCCTTCGTCTTACTCTAAGGCGATGGCTAGTTCGGATTCATCGCAGTGGCTAGGGGCTATGAGTGAAGAGATGGAATCACTCCAGACATGGGAGCTGGTCAAAGTACCTAAGAGCCAAAAGATTGTCGGAAGTAAATGGGTCTTTAAACGGAAAGAGGGCATTTCTGGTGTCGAGATAGTGAGGTATAAGGCGAGACTTGTGGCGAAGGGATATATATAGCGTGAGGGTATTAACTACAATGAGGTGTTCTTTTCTGTAGTAAAACATACTTCTATTCGTGTTTTACTTGTCTTAGTTACTTCGCAGGATCTCGAGTTAGAGCAATTAGATATGAAAATTGCGTTTTTTCACGGTGAGTTGGAGGAGCAGATTTACATGAGGCAACCAGAGGAATTTACTATTCCGGGTAAGGAAAATCATATTTGCTTGTTAAAGAAATCTTTGTATAGAATGAAACAGTCTCCTAGGCAGTGGTATAAACGTTTTGATACTTTTATGACCAATCATGACTACACAAAAAGTCAGATAGATAGCTGCGTTTACTATATGAGATTGGAGAATGGTTCTTTGATTTATCTACTTTTATATGTTGATGATATGCTGATAGCAGCTAAGAATATGTATGATATTGATGTGCAAAAGAGGTAATTAAATGTTGAATTTGAGATGAAAGATTTAGATTCTGTAAAGAAAAATTTGAGTATGGAGATTTTGCGTGACAAGACTGCATGAGTTTTACATCTATCTCAAAAGAAATATATTGAGAAGATTGTGGTAGGTTTTAATATGCAGTCAGCAAAATCTGTAAGTACACCTTTAGCGAAGTACTTTAAACTTTCAGATAAATTATTACTGTAGACTGAGGAGGAGGAGGAACATATGTCCCGTGTTCTTTATTTTAGTGCCGTGGGTAGTATTATGTATGTTATGGTGTGCACTAGGCCTGATATTTCATAAGCTGTGAGCGTGGTTAGTCGCTATATAAAGCGTCCTAATAAAGCTCATTGGGAAGCTGTGAAGTGGATCCTCAGATATTTGAAGGAGACAACATACATGGGAATAGTGTATCGAAGGGACAGTAATGGCAGTGAGACCATTAGTTTTGTGGATTCAAATCACGCCGGTGACTTGGATGATTGCAGGTCTTTAGCAAGGTACGTATTTATGCTAGCGGGTGGTGCAATTAGTTGAAAAGTGTCATTAAGGATCACATTACCTTGTCTTCAACTGAGGCAGAGTACATGGCACCAACCTTTATAGCGAAGAAGGCAATATGGTTACAGAGTTTGCTCTCAGACTTTGGGTTATAATAGAAAAGTGTGGATATACACTGTGATAACCAATGTGCGATATATTTGGCTTATAATCCAGTTTATCACGAGCGAACGAAGCATATCAACATCAGGTACCATTTCATCCGAGATGTCTTAGTTAATGGTAATATTACTGTTAAAAAGATTGCTACAATAGATAACTCGGTAGATATGATGATTAAGTCTGTTTCTTTGGTGAAGCTCAAACTTTGCTTGAGCTCTATTGGCATCTGTGAAGAGTGAGCGCCCGTCGGGGCGTTGGGAGAGCAGCATGGATGATGAGCATTATAAATTAACTTCAAACATCGAGCCAATATGGAGAATTGTTAAATTATATTTCGATTTTGAGCATTTACAGAAACGCGATTCGCTTGGATAAAAATAAAAGGGAGGAAAGTTCTTCTTTGCTTTGAAGCTTGCGGGATCTGAATTGAAGAAGAAGAACAAAGCCGTGAAGCTCCTGCACGTGATTCCTTCCGCATGCATAAGAAAAAGTGGGGCCCAAAAGTCAAGCTTTGACTTTGGGGGCACGCACATGCATAAAAGAGGAAATTCACTTCGGCAGAAGCAAAAAGGGAATTCAGGCATTGGTTTGTTATGTGGTGGGGCCCAAGGTCAAAAGTTTGACCTTGGCACACACATATGAAAAGGACGCGGAAACCCTACTTCTACGTAAAGAGAAGCCGCCGAAGAAATAAAAAGAAGCCGCACTTCCTGTATGAGAGAAAAAGTAGTCGAGCGAAGCTTGAAGACATATGTGATTTCGTACTTATGCAAACTAGGCATACGTAGAGCGTTATGTTTTGAGCTTGAACGCACAATAATTTTCTGCCATGAGTTTATGTCCAAGTGAGTTGTTTATTTATAAACACTTTGGGTTTAAGGTTAAATCTAGGTGTGGGAAACACTTGAGCGTTTGAGTGATTGTAAACTCTGGTACTCTGATTATAGTGGATT
Organism: Eucalyptus erythrocorys; assembly: GCA_014182555.1. Lineage (NCBI taxonomy): Eukaryota > Viridiplantae > Streptophyta > Magnoliopsida > Myrtales > Myrtaceae > Eucalyptus > Eucalyptus erythrocorys. The sequence goes on along the minus strand of CM024599.1, from coordinate 36,848,955 downwards.
ATTTGCTGTTGGCTCTCCCCATGAACGTAGGTACCGATACTTGGACTAAACCACATAAATTTCTGGCGTTCTCATTTATTTCTTTGGTGATTTCGCGTTAACGTAAATTGTAAAATCCTGTCGTTTTCGCGTATTATATTCCAACACTCAAGAACTGAGTGGCCACAACCTTGAGCTCTTGATGTGTTGTAACAACTCATTTTTAACCGACATAACAAGAATGTTTAGAGCCTCACCACTCCACTTCTTTAATTCGCCATTGTTTGTGGGTGGCATGGTGTTGTCACCGCCAATGATGTGACATCCGGATTTTTTCACTTATAGAATAGCGAGCCCCTAAGGTTTGATGGTCCATGCTACATTAGCAAGCTCATCGCTGGATTACGCCGTTCACATTCTCATAGCGTCATTATCGAGCGACGCCATTTCCACCTCATTCGAGGACGCATTTACATCACCGAGTCGCTGCCGCTACCTCATCGTAAATAAATTATTCTGATCCAAATACCCCCAACAACTTTAGGAATTTCCAAGGTTTAACCAAAAAAAGAAAAAAACTACATTCAATTACGAAATGAAACAGCCGAGTCAACAATTACCGCCCCAGGATGAAGACTACGCTGACTGTGAAAGAGCAAAGAGAAAATAGAGCGAGACACCACTCATACTTCCACTTTCATCCTCAAAACTCAGCCGTCCCTCACCTCTTCCGGCAACACAACCACAGCAGCGAAAACCGTCCCTTGCCATTGCAGCCACGCATGCCGCTGCCGTCAACCTCACCTCTGTCCTGCCGATTCACGACCCCCGTACACAAGGATCCGAGGTAAGTAGATCCGTTCTATCCTATATCGATTGTTTGTCATGCGATGAAAATAGTTTCCTAAAAAATTCATGAACATTGTTTAGATTTTTGTTTAAACGGAAGTTTCGATCACGTTACCTAGATACATCATCGAGTTCGAAATGATCGAACTTGTGGTTGGGTAGTAGGAGCATGGTCGGTCGATATTTAGCACGCGTGGGGGCTGAGCTAGTCAAAATTCTGAATTAAATCTGTGCTGGGATTGAGGGTGGGTTCGGTTCTCGCCCGACCGCGAATTTTGCTAATTTTATATCAACTTATGTGGTGCAAATTTCATGGGGAATTCTTCATGAAAGTTGACCCTTATTAGCTGTTTTACGACATAATTAAATTTCACAATTTTTGGATTTCATACGGAAAAAATATATCTGAAAAACTTTGGGATTCGAAATCTGTTTTAGGACTTACTACACCGACCTCTCCTCGTTTTCCATTTTCCATAGATTTTTTGGTCCATAACTCTAACATGTGTCCCCCATGAAAGCTGTGAGTACATCCTAGGCTACCATATATTAAGTTTTCATAATTTTTAGCTATCGAAATATTTATTTTCCTACTCAATTTCGTTTTGGAAATTTTGACTGTTTTGGGCCCGGATTGCAAAAATTATTTAGAACCATATGAGCTGAATCGGACTTTGAGTTCTCACAAAAAATGTCCCTAAAGGTCTTGTCTACCTCATATTAAAGTTTCATAATTTTTTAAAATAGTTTATGTAGGCAACGACCATTGTATCTAAAGGCTCGCGGGATGCCTATAAGGCTAGTTTAGGCCTAGGATGTAGGACCTTCTTTACCGTTCACTTAACTATGTACTTTATATTAGTCTTGGGGATGAAAATGTCTAATGATTCATTAGATGCATACTTGAATTCCTGAATAGTAGTGACGTTAAAGTATTTTTAATTGAATTATGGAATTGCTGCATTATGATGTGAACGTGTGACTGAAAATGCCGTCGATGCTTGGGACAACCATGCCTTGGGTTATAGTATAAATGCCTAAAGGGGTAATTGAGTTCCCCCAAATGCGTGGGGGTGTAATGTGGTTCCTCTAGAGGGCCTCGGAATGCCGAATGGGTGCAAGATGCCTGGGAGGTAATGGGATTCCCCCGAATGATGATGGCAGCATGAATTTATATTGATTATGCATTTGGTATTTCTGAATTGAACTACTAGCTATCTATTGGAAAAAGTTAATACCTTTATGGGTCTATCATGTATTCTGAAAAGGTTCTTAAGTAAGTTAATGTGCATGTGATTTAATGAACTCTCTGTTGAGCCTTTGTTTGTTAATATGGTGATCGATTTGTATAGTATAGATTGGTGGACCTTTTGCCTGCTAGGTTGTGACTCACTGATTGTTGACTTCATCTTTTTAGATTAATAGAATTTCGATCCCACCTACCTCCCCGATGGTCCGTTACGGGGTGCTAATAGAATTCACGTGAGAAGAGGATAGCTTCGTAGACCCCGATTTTCCGGATATTGTTTTTATCCGGATCAAATCTCACATGATCAAAGTAGCACGGCGGATATGTGGTGGGTCCATAACCCACAAGTGGCTCTGATACCATTTGAGCTGTGATGCCCCAGTATGTCACATCTAATTTAAAGCCATCGCAGTTACCTTTTCCATTTCGTTTTTTCTTAAACATGCGGAAGCATAAGGGACTAAATTAATCATGGGGTATACATAATTTTCTATAAACAAGGCAACTTCATTTCTTATTTATTTATATATGTACATTAGACGACAAGTGGGGTGCATTGGAGAATTCAAAATGTCAGTACTATGGACTACACTGTACGTTGGAGAATAGTGGGAGTGGACCCACTGTGTGTCTGTTGACATGGGCGTACATCTCGACATTCTCTGACGGGCCTAGAGATGGAGGTAGCCTTGCAACATAGAAGGGAGGTAGGATTTTTGGAGTTGGGAGGATTTTGATGGTGTCAAGGGCCAGGATTAGGCGACACATATGCAATTAGGTGGGAATGAGCGACCGACGTACAGTGTAGTTAGTAGTATTGACCTTTTGAATTCCCCTAATGGACCCCACTTGTCGTCTGATGTACATAAATGGAAAAAAAAAGAAAAAGAAATGAAATTGCCCTATTTACAAAAAAATCACGTGTACCCCATGATTAATTTAGTCCCTTACATGTTTAAGAAAAAATGAAACGGAAAAGGTAACTATCGTATTAGTTCCATATTAGCCATGATGTATTGGGGGCGACACACATGATGTCCCATAACCCTTGACTCATGGGACTATGCTCCTCACTTTGGTCCTTGACTGTGTGCAAAGACAATGTCAATGACCATTGAATGTGAGTAGGTAGTCATGTTGAGTCAAGACTTATGTAATATTATGGACAACGACAATACCACTAGATGCGAATGATTGCGAGTTAAGAAAGTGGAACATCAAAGTGGATGAGACTCTATACGTTCTTGATGTGACTATTGAAGATGAGTTGTTACGGCACATCAAGAACGCGAAGACCCCAAAGGAGGCATGGGATAGCTTGACGTTTCTAACGATGCCAAGTTACAAAGGTTAGAGAGTCCATCGGTGTTGCAACAAAATATGACAGTAAGCTAGTATTTACATACAATGTTCATTGACCACGGTGTTCGCGTACCACTGTCGTTGGTCCTCGACCACTTGCTTTGGTACTGTTTGTTGGACTCAATTGGATAATTCAAATGAACAATCTTTTATTATTATAAGAATTGACCCTACTCACGCAATCTATTATTTGTGGACTCCACATGAAGGACTTGTCCTTTTCAACATTTGGAGACTCACTCTCACACACTACTCTCACCAAGCGTTTGCCTTACTCTTACTTTGGCCTCGTTTGGTTGAGCATTTGCAAGGGGCTTTAGGCCTCCAGAACTCCCTGGGGAAAATACAAAGCATTTGGCAAGTATTTTTGAGACTTCTTTGGCCAAATGCTAGCATTCCAATTGTTGAAAGCCCAATGCAGGTAGGGATATGCATCGGGCTTTCAACATTTCGAAAATGCTAAATTTATTGTTTACTCGTCACTATTAATCTATTTACTCATTCATCACAGTTATTTATCATCCCGATCTGCCGCTTGAGTGGAGCTTCTCTAAGGATCGTCACCATTGCCTAAGGGTTGCATGTCCCCGGCGACCATCGCTTGGGTGGCGTGACCTGCAACTCAGGCGATTGTCTAAGTGCTTGACCTTAGGTGGCGTTGCTTGGATCACGGGCCTAAGGTCGCGATCCAAGCAACACCTAAGGTCTCGTTACCTCAAGCCACCTCGCTTGAGGTTTGTGCGACCTCAAGCCGCTAGTTCTGGCAGGGATGGTTGGACCTAGCAGCTAGACAGCCAAATCTAGCTGCTAGGGGTGGTCTGATAGCTGACCTTAACAAGATTTAATTTTCAGATTTAAAAAAAAAAAAGAAATATAGCAAAAGTCCATTTTAAATGTGGATTTTACCAAACTGTGTTTATGTCCGGCAGTGGTTCGACGGTTGACACTAACCAGATTTAATTTTCAGATAAAAAAAAAAAGTAAAAGCCCATTTTAAATGTGGATTTTACCAAATGGTGTTTATGCCAAGGCTATTTTCTAACGCTAATTGAAGTTATAATTTACCCAATGGTATAGCATTTCCGAAAACCTTTTTACCCAAAGGTATTTATACTTTCCCAATGCCTTTTATCCAAAGCCGAACTAAACAGGCTCAAAGAGCACTCGCTTGGCGGAAGTCTCCATACTTAATTTTCCAGATTACATTTCATGACAGCTGGCTTTGACTGATCTTGTCTCCAGGCAATTCCAGAGTGGCCACTTAGAGAAGTGAACTGGAGCCTCTCTTCAACTTGCTCACTTGACAGTTGATTTTTCTTCTGAAAATTCTGGAGACGACGACTTCTAGAAAAACTGGGAATGATAGAGAAGGTGGTGCACTCGCTCTCCGGTTCAGAGTAATGTTGTTTGGGGCCGGAAACAGCCACCTGCAATTTTCTATACTCCGATTAAGAGAAGAACGAACCACTATTGTCCAAATACTTTACTTTCACCCAATTCTAATTTTTAGCAATTTTGAAGCTCCCTCGGATCTCCTCGAAGGGAAACACGAGGCGACCCTAACCATTTCGCGAGCTACAAACAATATCAGCCTGCAGACGGCAGCATAGAGCGATCCTACGAGTAGCAATTCTAAATGGGAATCCTTCCTTTGACCAGACCGAAATCCAAAAACATGAAAAAGAACATAAAGTATGGTGGGACATTCAGGATATCCAAGCGAATTCGACAATCGTAATCCAACATCATCACAACCTGGAGTGCTGCAAACCTGTCATAGAACCTAAGGTAGTCATCAAAACCCATGTAGTCAATGAGGATTTTCACGAATTACTGGTACGGTTTATTTATGAGGAATCTCACTCTGCCACGACCCTGCTTGCAAACTAAGCTACAGCCTTTATTCATCAGAAGCTGCAAGCAATGATGATTCTCGTAATTTTATGACAATCCGTACTAGTGAAGAACTTTCGCATCATTTTTCGTTCAATTTGGATAGAGTTTGAGCGTGGTTATAGTGAAGGAGGTGATTTTTTCTTGTTATTATAATTTATGGGATAAGTGACTTTGAAATTTTAAAATTTATCACGAATGTGTAATTGAGTTCTAAAATTTTCACAAAATTTAATCAAGTCTCGACACTTGTCATGAAAGTACAATCGATTTTTAAAACTTTCAAAAGGTACTATTAATAAAAAGACTTAATTGGATTAATTTGACAAGTTTTAGGATTTTATTGCACTTTTTAAAAGTTTTAGGATTTAATTATTCTTTCTTGACAAGTTTTAAGACTTAATTGCATTTTTTAAAAATTTTAGGACTCAATTGAACTTGAGAAGTTTTAGGACTTTTAGTGTATATATCCCTATAATTATCCATCAGGGTCTTCAAATGGGTCAGAAATGGCATGGCATATACGGATGGAAATGGCTCTTCACACAGCTTGGTGAGACTCTAGGGTCACTCAGATTTTCAAGTTCATTATTTATATCAAGTGGCATGTGTGGTGAAAAACAACTGGGTTGTGTTGACCAGAGGCTTATAGTGTCTGCATGAGCATTGCACCCCGCTAGTCATTCGCGGAGATCTGAGATCAGCTGACATACTTCTAGATGCTGACTACAATGCCAAGGTAAAGTTCACAACTAGATTTGGTTAAATTTTTTGAATTTCAATCCTGAATTTTCACGGTATTTGCATATGGACAGAAGATGATTTAGGCTGTGATGATAGAGCTTTTTCTTGTTGATTAATCATGAAATCTGCGGTCAATAGGTTGTGATAAGTTCTGCTTCTTGCTTTATATATAACCTGGCCATCTAAGTAAGAAACCGCGCGCTAAGTATCACTACTTTGGCAATACTGAACCTGGGTTTTAATGTATCTGCAGGCACCTGCTGTTGCTGTTTTGTGTCTGCAACTAGAACCGATCTACCGGCGACTGATAACAGATGTGGTGCACTCCCTCGTTCCTCTTGTACCTGTTAAGCTCGGAGGAACGCTGGAGCTAGCGATCAGCGCCCTACTGCCTTCTGCTTATTAACAATTTGGAGATACGGTTGTCTCAAGGAACTACTGGTCCACACAAAATCTTCAGGAGAATTTCTGCATATAGATATAATAGGTGATTCGCAGCTTATATTGAAAGAGAACTGGTTCGCTAGGGAAGAGAGAGGTGTGCATGTTCTTGCATAGTCAACGAGACACCGCTGTACAGAAGAAGACAGGCGGACGTAACTGACCGTGCTTCTGTCTGCTCTCATTTCGATGATTAGTCTAGGAAATGTTACGTTACACAGATTCGAATCATGAAGCTTTTGGGAGCAAACAGTCATTGGCATTATTTCCTAATTTTCGTTGTTGCAAGAGCTCAAGTCTCATTTGACGTTCGCTCAGTCCTTTTCCTTCATCCAGAATTCAACCTTTCCGGAAAACTGTCGTGTGCAAATAAATTCAATAATAAGTTCCATTAGCCGTGGCAACTCTTAACAACTTTCGATCTTGGCGTTTGCAGATGATAGTCGAAAAGCACGGGGTTGACATTAAGACGCGGTCGCGACTGGTGGAGTGACTAAAAGTGGTGAGTGGGGGGATCTGAAATCTCCCAACTCCATCAAATCTTCAAGCAACAGTCCCATGCCATCCAAAGACGGGCATTATGAGCAGTACCAAGATACTATTAAGCATGGAGATTCGGGCTGTGTCAACGAGGACAACTCATTTAATCAGTATGCATTAGCAGAATTTCACCAGCACGGTCAACCCTTCAAAGCACATCTTCATAGGCAGTTTGCCTGATGGAAAAGAGAGAAGCACTTGCGTGTCGAAGTGCTTATGAGGTGTAAAAGCAGATTGTACGAGGTGACAACTGAACTGAGAACTCAGATCAGTGTAAAAACCTTGTCATGAGAACTCAAAAATTTTCTCTGAACTTCCTCTTTCAGAGAAACAAGGGCTCAATCCCTATCAAGAGTTGAAACTTCGAGTACAATTATTTTTGCTGGAGATACATTATTGCTGAATTATTGTTGTCCAATTTCTGCTAAGCCGATATTCCATGACAATTTTGGACTCACCAAAACTTTTGAAGGTTCCTAATACAATTACCTCATCCTCGTCTGCGAGACTCAACTGACATTGTGATATGAATCTACGATGGCATCAGCAAGATACTCACACTTGGCCAAATTTAGTCCAGCCAAGGAGATCCTTCCGTCCTTTGTCATGTACACATGCCACTTGTTTGTCATGTTCTCGCTCTGAAAGGGCAACAAAGAAAGATAACTATGGAGACAACGATAGCACGGTGGATTATACAGGAAGTTTCTTTTTGTTTTTTAAAGTAAAAAGGTGGGGAAGGGAGACCAGAGTAAGCGATCCCCTTCGATTGTCACTATAAAGGTCCCATAGAGACAATGAAGGATGATATGATTCATTTCGAAACGGGCAACAAACAAAAAAATTATTCTGGACAGAGTGTAATGACGTGAAGGGAAATTACCTGTGTTTTGCTCAAGCCTGTAAATGAGAACATGCCAATCTGCTTGAGTATGAATGACCAATCCTTCCCGCTCTTGTCCTTGGCAGAGAGGCTGTCATATAGCTTTTGTCTCACATTCTTGATCCTTCCAGCCATCATTTCCATTTCTGCCTTCCATTCATTGAATAGAGCTGGCTCACTGACAATGTTTGCAACAATCTTAGCCCCATGGACAGGAGGATTAGAATACATTGGCCGAGCAAGCCGCTTCAGTTGGCTCTTCACCCTGAGAATGTAGGGCACCGTGATATTAGTGGAAGCAATATGCCATTAAAAACTATAAGCTGCTTGAAGAAGCTCATCTAATCTACCAACACCTTTCTCCAGCAATATCAAGGGTTAGATCACTGTCCACAGTGTTGCCAAAATTTTTTGTCAGTTTTTTTCTAGCAAACAAAAATTCTAGTTATTCAGGTTGCTTTAAACCTTATAATGTTCTTAGAGGGAGCCCCATCAAATTTAACACATACTTTACACCAAACAAACAGGCTGCAATTACTTCACCTGACTGCAATCACTTACGTAAAGGAATGATTGTGACAGATCTTCTATCGCCCATTCTAATGGAACATAAGAATAACATTGGACTTGCTGAGGTCAGCAAAAAATTTGGACAAACTTACACAACATATTCTTGAAAGCATGGAATGGGCATAGAAGTAAGATAAGCAGGCAAACTATGTTCTCATCATGTGAAGAGCAAAGATTCATATACCTTGTTGCTGCATCTGCAGTTGAGCAGACAACATTGATTGCTCCAATTCTCTCTGCGTAAAGACCCAGATTCTTACTGTAAGACTGAGCCACCAGAAGCTCCATGCCTCGAGCAGCAAACAGTCTCACTGATCCAGCATCAGCATCAAGGCTTCCACTTGCAAATCCCTATAATGCATATGATAGTACAGATAAAATTAATAGAGGAACATCCAAGAAGGACAAAATTAAATTAATTACACAGAGTCTGTTAAAAGATTCTGCACTTCGAAAAGAAGAAGCCCTTTTTTTGAGTTACAACGTCCTTATTGCATCTGAGGGTATGTAAGACACTCAATTAGACTAAATCTCTGATCACAAGTGATTAATACCTGGTAAGCAACATCAAAGAAAGGTATATGATTCTTCTTTTGAATGACATCGGCAATCTTTTCCCACTGTTCAGGGGTTGGATCAATGCCAGTTGGGTTGTGAGCACAACCATGGAGCAAGATAAAAGATCCTTCTGGCGCATCCTGAACAAACAGGGCCATGTCCCATGTTAGGTTTTCATTTGGACATGCTATTCAACTTAGTAAAGATGAGGTTAAGCAGGCATCATTCATTATAAGGACTCAACCTTAATGTCAGCGATCATCCCCTCAAAATCCAAGCCCACTGTCTTTGGGTCGTAATATCGGTATTCAGACCATGGAACTCTAGCATCATTGAAAATATTCTTGTGGTTTCCTGCAGAATTTTAGTTGACATAACAATTTTTCTTCACCAAGATAATTACAAAAAAGAAAAAAAAAAGTTCCACAGGCAATAGCACATACCCCAAGTTGGAGATGATATCAACACCTTCGCTCCAGGAAAGTACCTCTCAATAAGAGCAGCAGCCAGCCTAAGGGAACCAGTCCCCGAAAGACCTTGAACAGTTGCAACCTGGCAAAGAATTGCAAAAGATGTAGTTTTCCAAGGAAACTCTATGCAAAGAGGTCGGTTGACACATAATGCAGACATACTCTCTGTTGCTTTATCACTGGGTTGTCTGCTCCAAACAATAACTCTGCAGTTGCTTTATTAAATGGGGCCAAACCTTCAATTGGCAGATACTGCAGATCAAAATTATATCAGAATAATCTCAGATTGATAGAGTGACACCACATGATTAATATAATTCAGAGAAATGTGTACCTCTTTGTTTTCCCCTCTCTCCACCATGAGATTCTCAGCCTACAAGAGTAGCAATATCCATGTTTAGATCAACTTGACTAGAGGAAAAAACCAAAAATAGATAAGAAGCTCAAAATCATTAAGCATGAATTCTATTCTTTAAGGAAAATGAAGCTCACTGAAGAAAGAGAGCATTGAACCATGTTGAAATAATGAATCATTGACTGCCTAATTAAGATCAAGAAAACTCACCTTCTTGACAACTTTAAGCACATAAGGCTGCAATTCTTCTGTCCGATACGCCCCAACTCCAAGGTTGAGCTTCTTTTCATCCGTGTCAGCTTTAAAGGCTTCAGACACCCCAAGAATCGGGTCGGGAGGGGCCATTGTTATGCCCTCAAATCGAGAAACATTAACAGCAACAGTCATAGATACCCGACCAAAATGCTGCATAGATGAGATGATACAAACTCAGAAATCAAATTGACAAGATACAACCGTATGAGACTTAATAATCATACTTATGTGACTACACATCAAAACGCATAACCATTCTCCCACAGCAGGCTTGCCTTCAAAACCAGAAATAAGAATGAACAGGATTTCACCAGTCACTAGGAAAAAGAAAGTATTACAGTATTTACAACCCAAAAAATCAGGAAGATAAACAAGGCCAAAATTGAAACTTGAACGGAAGGAATAAGGCCATATCTCCGACACAATCATACCACTTATCCAGCCAAACAAAGCGTGCTCAAGACGTATAATTCATAGTCAACTCATAGCAAGGACACCAGAGCAAAACCAAGTTAGAGAACTGCAAAACTGAAGAGATGACGAATGACAGGAGATCGCAAGCACCATACCTTAGTTTTGGCAAATGGGTTTCTCTCTGGCACACTACTTCTGAAATTGGCACTTCCAATCTTTGCTTTCCCCTAATGAAAGCAAACAAGATCAGTGTGATTCGCCCAAATCAGGCATTTGAAATATATAAAGAGAAAACATGACACACCACCGTGAAAACAGCGAAAACAGGGAAAAAGGAAAAAGCACGCCTTTCGAATTCAACCATCGCCAAAAGAAACCAGAAGAGAGATCCATGAGATGAAATCGCTACGTGCAAGAAAACGAAATTAAGAAGTACCTTGAGATTTTCGTGCACTGACAGTGAAGCCGGGGCCAAGGCCGCAGCCGAAGCGAAAGAGAGCATTGCGGAGGCCATCTGATTCAAGAACGACGAACTCTGCAGCCAAACCGATGCGCGTCGAGCTAAAGCTGCAAGAAACGCAGATTCAGAGCGATCGGTCGATCACCCAGTTGATCTGAGACGATCAAATGACGATCAAGAGATCCAAGCAGTGCAATTCAGCACTCAACAATCCGAGTGCAAAAACGAAATGAACAGGAAAAAGTTCAAAACTTTAGACTAGAAGAGCAGGCGTACGGATCAAGAACAGAACAAAGAACCCACCTGGAGAGAGAGAGAGTGACGATAGAACTGAAGAGGGGACGAGAAGGCGAGGCTATGTTGAATCGTTGGTTAGATATTAGTTGGCGTTGCTTTCTTGCTCTGCTTTTCCTCTGATAAATTAATAATTTCGATCTCTCGAAACCAGTGGGCTGCTCTGTTTTAGTTGGATTTTCGGGCAGGTGGGATTAGATTACGTCGCAGGCGTAGACATGATGGAGGCGACATGAGATCATTCATGGAAGCAGTCCATGCTTCTGTACACTATTCAGACACGCTACACGTAGGCAGACACCAGGCGTACGATTCCGCATACGTTCTGTATACTGTCTTCCGTCGGCGGCTCTCGTCCGCTCGTTAGACCTTTTGGTGTGGGTAGATTAAGGTTGTCATTTCAAGTCCTTGTTTGGTTGCTTTCTGTTCTCTTTCGCTTGCATAGATGCCGCACCTTGTCAAATGCGGAAGGGTGGCAGGCTAGGCACTCACAGGTGGCAATTTTACGTCAATTTGTGGAAGTAAATCTTGGCCACCCGTTTGCGGATCGCCCAGGGAATGATTTTTGTAAGGTTAGCGGATCTTACCCAAAACGAAGAGATTTCCCCATTTATGGTTGATTTGATGTTTTTCCTAGGTATGATTTCTAGATTGACTCTGCAATTGGCCAGTCCGATTCCAAGTTGATTTTTAAGAGAAACCATTTGTGTCGTCGTTTGAGCGTGTGAAATTTTATGGTGATCACCGACAACTGTTCTAAAAATTTGAGTTATTAGATAAATGTGTATTTGTACTCTAATATTTCTTCCCTTGCTTAGTTTGGTTTTTTTTTTTTTTTTTTTTTTTTTTACCTAGTACTAAGCTTGAAAATTTAATTGAAAAGAGAAATGAGGCTTGAAAAGATTCAAATTCATAATTTCTAGCATTAATACTATGTGAGATTTTGTGAGAATCATTACTAATTAATTTAAAATAGTCATATTCAAATCTCTAAATAAGAACTGAATTTGACAAAGTTCCAAGTTTTTGATTTGAACTATCTCGAAACCACTCTTCCTTAGATCATATAATAGTCTTCAATAAGTCTAGGCATGACTCAGTCAATTTGGCATATGATTTGTTGGACTCGAATCGTCGAAGAGCTATCGACCGCCATCGAGTCATATGGAGGATGAGTATATTGACTGTGTCCCCAAATGACAACATATTGAACATCAAGTCGCAAAATGCATCATGGCTCTTGTATACAACTTACATTCGTCTTTCTCATAACCATAAGCTACGCGTGCCAAGAATAGACCGGGTGTTATGGCCTTACAAATATAAATTCTGAACTTGGGTCCACACCTTTTGTTTTCCTTTGCCACTTGATCTCCGTGGAGATCTTCCCTCCCTTTTTATAAATGGGACAAGCAATAAATCACCAGTAAGCCCTTGCTCACACGTTTACTAAAAAGACAATTATTGCACCATCTTAATACGACCTAACCTAACTGCCCTTCATCTTGTTAGAGTAGTTAAATATTAAATCACGTGTCTGTAAAAAATTTTAAATTTTTAGAATAGTCGATTGTCGTCTTATAAAATTCTAACACAGTATTAGAGCTGGAGCTTTCGAGTTTAAATCTTTCTAGATTCCATTCGTCTCCTCAATTAAAATTTCATATTTAGTACTATGTAAAAAATCAGATTAAGAGTGAGAGTGAATGTTAAAGTAATTAAATACTAAGTAATGCTTTTCGTTTAACTAACAGTCGACTTTGGTCCTATAAATCAATGGAAGAATGGAAAATAACCTCCGCTTCTGCACGCGCGGTGTTACTGGTTTTGGATCTGGGGTTGCTGACCAATTCAAAAGTGTTGCGCTGCGAGAGAGCTGGAGGCGTGAAACTTGGGGTCAGCATTACGTACGGACAGTTCAACCATCGTTCTTTCTTCTGACTTGGCCGCTGGGAGTTGGGGATGGATCGTCGTCGGTTCGTCGCTGTGGCCCGCTGCCGCTGGAGCGGATCGCCGCGCATGCTTATCGTGTTTTGCGTTTATTTTAAGACCAAGTGGCCTCCGACGTCGACACCCTACGGCTATGAGCAAATGTCGTTTGGGACCCGAAACATTCTTTTTTTTTTTTTTTTTTTGGGGGGGCGCTATTTTAAGGGCGCGATACCTAAAAAATATTATATCAATTTTTAGTGAGTCCAAATTCTGACACAATATATATGTGTGTGTGTGTGTGTGTGTATATTCTTATAAATTTTTTGTGAGCACTCAAATCCAAGGAAAAATTTATCAGCACAAAATCTATATATATAATATATGTATGCAAACTTTTAGTCGGAACTCAAATCTGATGGGAAAATTATTTAAAAAGTCTTAAACCTTTTGTATTCTAGTCAATTTAATTATAAACTTTTCAATTGAATTCTAACTATTTATATATTTTTTTAATCAAGTTTATTTGATCAATTTTAGTCAGAAATTATTGACGTGAGCGCTAGTAATGTCATGTAAGTTAGCCAGTATTGATATGGACAAATTTTTTTATAATTTTTATTTATTTCTTTCTTTTCCTTTTCTTTTGGGCCAAGTTTGGGAGGGTCGGCGCAACCCTTGTTAGCCATAGGCAAGGGCTGAATGAACTTCACCGGACTGCGAAGAGAAAAAAGAAAAAGAAAGAAAAAGAAGAAAAGAAAATCATAAAATATTTAGAAATTTAAAAAATTAAAAAAATTCACGTCAGTGTCGATCATGTTACATAAAATAGTTGGCGTTCACATAAGTGATTTTAGACTATAATTGACTAGACAGAATCAATTGATAAAATATGAAAAATTTTGGACTTAATTAATAAAATTGAAAGATTTATAACTAAACTGACTAAAGTGCGATAAATTTAGAACTTCTTGGATAATTTTCCCCAAATCTAACCCCATCAAAATTTAGTCCAATGATCCCATTAATGATTCAAATTCCACATCGTGTTTATCTTTTCCTTTCATCCACACCATTGCACATAGTCATGGCCGATCCAACGGATGCCCTGGTCACTATGCTTGAGTTTTGAGTAAGTAGCCATAGCCGCCGCAAGCTCAAAAACTGAGTGACCAGAACCTTGAGCTCAAATTTGTACCCACTCAGGACCATCAATAGAGTGATTATGACCATGATCTCAAATCAAACAACGTTGACCACTGCGAGCTCGAAGCTTTAGTTGCCATATTCCTGGACCTTCGTGGATCAAAACTCAAAGGACAATGGTCTCCACATAAAGCTCATGCACCAATGGCGGCAAGGTCGAAGCTTTGAGTGGCCATGGTGGCCTCGAGATGTGTGGCTCAAAAAGATCTCATGGCTCTCAGTCACGATCTCGAAGCTCTAGCAGCCAGGGTCACCTTAAGTGTCGCGGAAGATGAGCTTGAGATTCGAGTTCAGCATAATTTTTTTTTTCTTTTCTTTTGGCCAAAGAGTTCAACATAGGTTTAGAGTAGATGTGGCAAATGGGTGGGTCGGGTCGGGTATGGGTCGGGTCAAAAATGGGTCGACCCATATTCGACCCATTTAACCCGTTTTGACCCATATTCTTGTAGTGTAAATATAGTGGCCATACCCGACCCGATCCGTATCGACCCATACCCGACCCGACCCATATTGCTAAAACCTACTAATATTCTAAAAAAAATACCTGCGATTACTTTAAGCTATATGCTAATTGAATAAAAACTTCAAATTAAATTAAAAAATAGTAAATAAAATAAAAATTGTTAAAAAACCTATAAAATTAAATTAAAAAATAGTAAATAAAATAAAAATTGTTAAAAAAAACCTATAAATTTAAAGAGAGAAGTCTCTATCATACTTCTATTTAGTAAATGGACGGCATCTGTGTGTAATACATTGAAAGAAAGATCAACCAATGACTTTATGCATCATATCTCATTCACTTACATCAATCACGAAAGAGGTTTTAACAAAGCACGGGTACATGCAAGTTTTGCCCTGAATTGCCTACAGATATCTGAGCGTCTGCAATCATTCATCCATGGCAACTAGACTATTAGTTTGCAGAAGGCCAATCCAACCTATTCAACGCATTTGACCAAAGAAAAACCCCACTCACCATTGATGTTGCCTAAATAATTCAGTAACATGAATTAAAAAAAGCATCAAGCAGACTACAACTTGCACTACTCCAGCCAAAAAAGAAACTCTTGTACTACAGGCTCTTAAACAAAGTGAAAAATCATCTAAAGAAAATCAAGCAACATATTGCTTTGTGAGTATACCACTAAAGGTAATTAACATAGTACACCTGGCGAGATGGTTCACGAGTTATGCCCATCTTCCCTTCCTCTATCCCCACTACGGCAATAGAAATGGGGCAGCTTGACACGACCACATACCCTAGAACAAAGAGAGGCATATTATGCAATTGAAGATATATATCAAGATATTTCCAAGTGTAGTAACATGTGGACTTGCATGTTTGACTTTTAAGCCAGCACAAATGGTACAAATGGAATAAGTAAACAGTTTAGTAAATAAGAAGTCAAAAATACAATCAACACGTGGGATATACTCTCGAGGTCATGGGTTGGTGGTGTTCAAGTCTCCCTCGCCGCCAGTCTATCACGGCTAAAAGTAAAACACAACTTTGAATAAATTGTGTTGTATCTAATAAACTAAAGCGAAAAGATGTTTGGCGACACAATGAGATAGGCGGACGTATTCAAGAGCAAGAACTTTGCAAAGTCTGAAATTATTAGACAAACCTCATAAGCATCTCTTATCTCTTGAAATTTCCTCTTTGTAGAAGGATTATTCTTATTTGCATCCGGATGAAAAACTATTTAGAGGAGATAAGGGCGAGAAACCCATTTAGCAAACAAATATCTGTGAGACCTACAATATTGCAAGAACAAGACAAAAACCATTTTAACATGTTAGTTTGAATCTGGAGACAAAAGAGATAATTTAACAGTGAACTTTACAAATAAAAGAAAGTACCTAATGCAAATAGTCTTGGAAGTCGACAATGAGAGACTCGTCCTCAAGATCTTCCTCAGGCGGAACTCCAAATAACCAATCTCTAGTGCATAGCTCAGCCTCCACATTTTCAAGCAAAAGGGAACTACGATATTTATTTAGGATGCGTCCTCCAATGCTAAAGGCTAACTCTCACATTCTATATGTAATAAGATTGTATAATAAGATTCGAATGTGTGCACCACAACGTACATGAAAAAACATCCCATCACACAACAAAGACGATCTCATAGAAGGTGTACTTTTCCAAATATCAACCAAACTATCATTGTATGATGCATTATCCAATGTGATACCGATCCGCATTGATTATGCTTGTCTCGGATGGTGGAAGCATCGTGTCTCGGCCGCTAGATGCCCGTCAAATATCCGAAAGCTTGACCTCGGATGCTCAAGGCCGGTCACCCCGAAGACCTTGCCTGGACTCCATTATGTATTTCCTTTTACAGAACTTTTATGTTGTACTGAAGTAATTATAAATCAATGAAACTCACCTACCGTAAAACCCCAGGATCAACTCAAAAAAAGGAACCATTCATCTCTGTTCAAGTTTACTGGTGTTCATTCCACAAAGAGGGTCGGAGGCATTTGGCCCAAAAGCTACCCTCTCCGACCAGATTCTCCACCACTGAACTCTCGCAATCGAACGGATGCACGAGCGCGACGCACGCGGGAGCATGGGAAAGCCAGCAGAGATGCGGATCGGAAGCGAATGATTGATGGACTTGAATCGCGACAAGAGACCCCCTATATCTTTGGACCTTGAGGACATGCGCGACAAAGATCATACGAGCCAAAGCCACAATCTAGCAAATACTTGAGAGAGAGAGAGAGAGAGAGAGAGAGAGAGAGAGAGAGAGAGAGGAACCCAAGAAACCCTAACCTCGTTCGGGCGAGCCGCGGAGGCGGACGGCAGAGGCGACTCGGAGGCGAGCCGCGGCGGCGAGTGGCGGAGGCGAGTGGCGGAGGCGGCGAGTGGCGGAGGTGGGTTGAAATGGGTGGGTGAGTCGCGAAATCACGAAGACGAAGGGGTCGAAATGGGTGGCGGAGGCGACTCGCGACTCACTTTACGTTTACGGCTTTACTTTAGTCTTGAAAATGGGTTGAAAATAGGTCAAAACGTGTGGACCCATTTTCGACCCATCATATTAAACTGAATTTAAAATGGGTCGAATGTGGGTTTGGCCCAAACCCACATTCGACCCATTTGTGAAGAATATGAGTGCAAAATGGGTCTACGACCCATTTTGCCACCTCTAGTTTAGAGCTTGAGATTTTGCTAAGGGGGCTTTGGATTGTGCAGTGTCTTGATTTGTAATGGGTGCTTTTCTTTGCGATGGAGTTTCTGGGGATCGAATCGAATCAAAGGAAAAAAAGATGGGAGAAAAGTATAACGAACATGATACGACAAATGAAAAGAGGACGAGAGATAAATATACACGTGATATGAATCGAGTCGAATTAGCAACATCATTAAACGAAAACTCGATTGAAACCGACATTTGAGTACTGAAAGTGAGAAAAGGATTCGGGCTGAAGTTAAGACCCAACCTAAAGTGTTTTTTTTTTTTTTTTAAATTCTTTTTCAAGGAAACTGGACCCTACTCCGATTAAGAGAAGAAACCACTGTCGTCCGAATCGAGGTCCATGCGAAGTTCACCCATTTACTTTCCC
Source organism: Eucalyptus erythrocorys (assembly GCA_014182555.1). Taxonomy (NCBI): domain Eukaryota; kingdom Viridiplantae; phylum Streptophyta; class Magnoliopsida; order Myrtales; family Myrtaceae; genus Eucalyptus; species Eucalyptus erythrocorys. The sequence goes on along the minus strand of CM024599.1, from coordinate 36,830,925 downwards.
TTAATCTTCCCTTGAGTCGATTTTGAAGGTTCCTCCGATCTCATGGAAGGGAAACGTACGATGATGCCAGCTATAAACATTACACAGCCAATTTGAGTGCAGATGGTAGCATACAGCGACCCTAATAGCAGTAGCAATTCTAATTGCAAATCCTTCCACAAGCAGAAATTCGCCAGACTCGAGCAGTCTTTACAGCAAAACTGACGTGGTGCTACAGAGCAGACCGCCATAAAAATCACATACAAGAACATGAGGGTATGGTGGTGCATTCGGTATATATTCGAGCGATTTTAACAATCATCACAACCTTGGAGGGCTGTAGTCCTAGCAGAAACGCAAGGTCGAGAACTTTAACATCGAAAAACCTGTCATACCAACTCAAGAGGCTCGTCACAACCCTGTGGTGGACAGGATTTTCACGGGATTTTGGTACAGTTATTTCCAACAAATCTCGTTCTGCTATGACACAACTTGCTAACTAAAGCTCCGACCTTCTATTCGTCAGAAGCCGCAAGCAATGATGATTCTTGTAATCTATGAAAACTCGCAGCTGGAGAATCTCTAGGCTTTGGTTGAATACAAGATGCAAGCAAAGTAACAGAAGATTTTCATTCCAACACGCACTAGAACAAAAGGAACTTTGCTCAAAATCACAGCATATGCCCCATTAAGAATAATGACATAGCCATGAACCCTGCAACCTGATGCTATAACACACTTCGCATGCTAAACTGACTTGAAGCTACTGAAGATGCCCATAAACTAATGATTACTCTCATTTAGACATTGCAGATGGCAAACCAGTTGGTAGGCGAAATGGGCACTTTGATCACTACTGCATACATACCACACAAGTTGAAAGAATAATGACATAGCCATGAACCCTGCAACCCGATGCTAGAACACACTTCACATGCTCAACTGATTTGAAGCTACTGAAGATGCCCATAAACTGATGATTACTCTCATTTAGACATTGCAGATGGCAAACCAGCTGGTAGGTGAAATTGGGCACTTCGATCACTACTGCATACATACCACATAAGTTGAAATTCTTCAGAATTGACACAACTAAAAGCTCCCCAATATCTGGAAGGACGACCACTAATGATCACTACCACACTATGAGCACAAGCACCGTGACCTCAACAAGCACTGAAGGGGAAAAGCAGGTCCAACACAAGCCTATGAGTCTCATCTAAATAAGAAGATAAGACCAATCATTAGCAGAACCGATCAGAGGTGCTGAACGTTGAACACAATGTGTGGTGTTGTGACGGAGACAAGCTTAACAAGACATAAAATTGAAGCAACATTAAAATTCACTAAATCCCATCCCTGATACTATCAAAACCACATGAAGTAACAGAAACTACCACAATTTGCAGATCATAAGATATTAAAAATGCTCGAGAGTAACAAATGACCGCGCCCTATCTAAGCAGCAGCTATTTTTGCTTCGTTACAAGTCTCAAATTCGCTTAAAAAGCAAATAATCAAAAGCATCGAGGTCTCTTTCGCAGCAACTATAAAGCTCTAACCAAAGCAAAAGCACCTCCTTCCATGAAAACACCTTAGAACCCAAGCTTGGTGCGGCGCCAGTGCCTGCGCTTCGCGTTGTACCTGAACGATTTCGGTGAGAAAAATTAGGCCAAAAAAAAAAAGCTTTTTTGCAACAAAACATGAAGGAACGGATATGAACCTGATGGTGTTGTCGGTCCTCATGCGAATCCAGTGAGGGATGGGCCTATTCTGCCTCATCTTCTTCGCCAGCTTCTTCTTGATCCTGAACGTCTTGTGCGACGGCTGCAAACATTCCACCCCCAAAAAAAATCAACCAAAAAATCCAAAAAAGGGACCATTTTCAGAAAACCCACAACCAAATCCCTTCCGAAATCAACAGCACGCAGCACGAAATCGAACTCGATAACAAATTTAGCCAAAGGAAGAGAGAGAGAGAGAGGGGGAGACCATCTTTGGATGCTGGTAGAGCCGCCGGCGGAGGACCTGCGAGAGGGGAGACGAAGGAGCCCCAAAACCCTAAAACAGCAGCAGTGGAAACAGAGGAGGCGCAAGGGAACTTGGAGTCTGTATTTATACTAGGGCCCTAATGGGTGTCGGTCCATAAGAGCTTGCTTGTTCCTTCGTCGGGAAGAAAATCAATTCTCATGGGCCCGTCGCCGGTTTGCTCATGGACCAGATCGATTTGAGGCCCATTCGGCCCGAGCCCTGTCCATGCCAAGACACTCAAAAGCAGGAATCTTCGTTGAGTTTAGGGCTACGCAACCGATCCGATTAGACCGGAACACTCGTAAAAACAGGTCCGATTTTCAGTTCTAATAAAAACAAGTTCGACTTCTGCTTTCCTTCTTTCTGTTTTTTGATTGAGTTTCGGGTTCTTTCTACGGATTCTGGAAACTCGTCTTCCTATTCTATCTTTTCCCGAATCTTCTTTGACGGAAGAAACAGAAGCTCAAGAAGGAATACCAAAAACCTTTGAAACTGACACTGTGTGAGTAGATTCTAGGTTTTGGACATTAAACTTACTCGCCCACTTGTTCAGGAATCGGCTAGAACTTAGAGCCTGTTTTTTTAGGTGGAAGAAGATAGTTGTTATTCTTAAATGAGCTTAACTTCTTTATTATTTTATATTTCTATTTTTGTATGGATGTCTTACTTTGGACCGTTTTGTTACTCATACAATTTTGTTGTAATGGCTATTTGTCTTAGTTTCTTTTTAAAAAAACTGAAGCAAAAAAATGAAGTTCCTTGAAACCGGAAAGGACATATAGGTTAGGTTCCGAATTCAAAAAATTAGAAACGGATTCCAATAAAGTAGGTTTCAAGTTTTAGATATACAATGTGCCCATTCTGGAGCCGATTACCGCTACTTTGCATCAGTTACTTTTTGAACCTACGGCAGAACATTATCCAGGCGACAGGGTCACGACATGGATCATGTGCTCCTAAATGAAACTTTTGCCTCGCTCATCATGCGAGTTTCGCAAAGCCCAGCAAAACTTTCTTCCAAAGATTATGGGTCGAAGGAAAGAAGAGAAAAACAATTTCCCAAGATTCCTTTCACTCTAGTGTGCATTCACGGGCTTAATCTGTATCGGGCCCATGATGTCGACCAATCATGGATCGCCAGAAGACCAGGTCTCAACACATGCTGCAAAACCAACGACTCTTCTCCTCCCTCATCATCTTACTCAAATACCATCGCATCGCACATCACTTGAGCTTCAATCTACCAAAGAAAGCATCATACCTAACCTAACCATAACTTCACATCGGCACTGTAGTTACACCAGGCTTTGACCGCCTTTTCAAAGTTGGCCATAAATGTTTCATAATCGTCGCCAAGGACGCATACGGAGAATTCAATTTCATAGGGCAAAACGATTTGTCAAATTCAGTATTATAGTTTGGGGACGGCAACTTCGACTTGAATCTCGGCACTTGCTCTTTTTTATCCCAGCGCATATTCCTATGGCCATGGTGTTCTAATTTTTATCTGGCTTTGGTTTAGTCAAACAACTACAAGAGGACTGGCTAGGTTAGCTGCCTATTTTTCAGTTGCATCTCCACAGAATCTTCAAAAGAACTCCAGCTAATACTAAATTGGGAGCCAATTTGTATGACACACAGAGGCTCGACGCGGCTTTGAAAAGATTGCCCTAATTTTTTGGACTAAACATTATTAAAATCTGAGTGCACATGGCATGGAGGATATGTTTGGAATTTTGGGGTTTGCTTTTCGTTAGGACCAAAGATAGTAAATTCAGGAAAAAAAAAACATCCGAGGTCGTTGCAACATTTGATTTGTCAATGGGTCACTTTAAATGCTCTCTCGCTATTCATCCCACATGCATCAACTATATATTATCCATATGTTGACCTAATTTGGGCGCGACCAAATAATCAATTCTATACTTAGTTATAGATAATGGGAACAAGGTCTTAAAATTTAATAAGATAAAAATGCGAATTATCCTGTGACGGTGCAGGCATAGAACATGATATGAACAGTGAAACTGTAAATTGGTGTGCATATATGTTGAAGTAAAATTGGTGTTCACGAGTTTACCGAGGCACTTGGACCACGGTTCATCGGTCGTGTCACATGAAATTCACTATCTTATCGTCGAGTAGGATTTGCGTTGAAAAAGGCAATTCAAATTGACATGAGATACACTATATCAAGGCCCATGTTAGTAATTGCATGCCAAAGCGAATTCAGGCATTTAAGAGAGTTAACCGAGTATGGGATGGACTATATCAAATGGATCATAGAGATGATTTAGGGTTTTAATCGTCGACATGAGTGAATCCAGGCATTTAAGAAAGTTAATTGAGTATCGGACGGATAAAATTAAATGTATCATAGAGATGATTCAGGGTTTTATATACGTGATGATTTGCATCAATCTAGGAACTAATCAGAAGACAGGAGCTGCCCGACTTCTCCTGAAACCATCTGCTCCTTCAATTATCAATTTCGCGTATCGATCATTACGAAGTTGTTGGGTCTTAATAGTTTTTATCTTCTTTTGCTGTTGGTCTTCATTGGATGCTACGTACGTGGAGAATGAGACAAAACGGGAGAGAGATATGCACATGGAATGGAAAGGGACGGCAACCTCTTCAACGAGCAAAGCCAATGATGAGAAAATGCTGTGTGGTGTCTCTATTTTTATATATTTCATATATACATATACACACCCATACACACACACACATATATATGTAATTCAACAAGCAAGAACAAGAAACAAAAGAGACCAGGCTGTACAAATCCCATAGACTGCGGGGGGGACTTCAAATGCAGACATTTTCCATCACATCAGCCCTCTCCCTAAGTCACCCCTTTCTTGATTTTGCTCACCAAACCGCGTTAAGAAGATTAGTTAGTTCTTCATCCTTTAACGTTTTAATATATAAAGTTAAGGAATCATATTTGCACTTTTAGTATTTACTAACAATTAAGTTCTAGTACTTTACCAAAAAAAAAAAACAATTAAGTTCTAGTATTACAAGGTTCTAAAGGTCAATTTTGATACATATATAGAATTGTATAGTTTGTTTTGCTACGTAATAGAAATTACTCCAAGCACCAAGCGTCCTTATGTGTTTGCAGACTTAGTCTACTTTGATCTTCTGGGTCAATGCTTTAACGTAAGCTTGTAAATGACTATAAAATCTTTAGATAAACAATGAAACCTCCTCATCCTACTCTCGATCTATTCTTCCCTAACAATAATTCGGGATTTTTCTTCCTCATAATTTCAAAAGAAGATTGATTTTATTTCGCTTCACGGGTTAGGGTTGAGCACCGCATACAGTGTTTTTTTTTTTTTTTTTTTTTTCCTGTTCGAAAATTAAATTACATTAGCAAATAAATATCGTGACTTTGTGTGGAAAAAGATTTTACCAGGTGGGTTTAATTCCACTTAAATTCCAATTTGTCCACTCGAGTCTTCAAACAAGAACTTCAAGACATGTTCGTCAAAGTACAAACATTCAACCAGGTGCGTGTGCGCCAACATGTTGAGCCCAAAAAGTCCAATGAAAAAATGTCATTTTCACAAAATGAATTGGAAACAACTAAGCGTATATCTCCAAATCTCTCCAGCGTAATTTAAGCAGATCAAGAAACCCCGAAAGAAGGAGGGGGGGAAGGAAAAAGAGAGGTTCTTAGACGGTGGTGTTGCTTTCAAAGTCTGTTAACGTCTGTAAAATCAGGCGAGAAATTAGAGATCACACATACTTTCACGAAAGCATGTGTAGTGTTGCATGCAAGCGGAGCATCGGTACATACAAAATGGGCATGACGTCCTTGACAGGGACGTACACTTTGTTCTTATCTCAACACATATGACACTATTGTCACGCGCTCGGCAATAGATGTTCATGTCATTGAAATCTATTGGAGCGTGATTCATACTCCTCATCGATAGAAAAGCACGGTAGTCGAGGGTTGTAAGGAGCAATACCCTAAAATTGCCAGAGGGCTTTTACGATTTAGATCATTTTACAATTGAGAGTTGTAGCAAAGATGTGAGATATGCTAATTATAGGGGAAACGAGATAAATCTTGTGTTTTGATTTCTTTTTCGTGCCTTACTCTCTATTTTTATTGTGATTGTGCATCTAATCCTAATAAAATTAACTCGGCCCATGTCCTTTGGTCCGCATGAAACTGTTTGAGGTTTTCAAACCTACTTCCGAGCGCGCATAGGAGAGAGAGAGAGAGAAAGAGAGAGAGAGAGAGAGAGAGAGAGAGTTGTTTATGTTCATTCCAATGCAGCACTGATTAGGGTTGAGAATTCGTATCCATGCTTTCATATCACTGTGAAACCTTATTTCTCGTTGAACATGCTAAAAAAGTTGATTGAGATGTCTAGAAAATCAGGTTTAAAGTCCACCGATTGAATACAAACGGCTTAAGATCGAGGTCTTATGTACAAGCCAAATGCTTAAACTTAATTGGTTCATAAAAACTCCCAGGGTATTCAATGGCCTCCAGGTAGTCACACCTTTGTGCTCCTACCTTGAGTCATATCTTAAGTTTGTGTCGTTTTTTGGGTTGTCTATTTTCATAAAAACACTAACTTCAATGATCAAGCAAATAAGCAAGGAATATCTCTTTCTTTTTCCACACGCTATTTCGAAGTGGCCACGATCTTACCTCTCTCTTGTGAAAGAGAGAAAGTCATTAGTTACTTTTTCAATTGCAATTAAAACATGGTCAGGCATACTTTATTAAAAGATTTGATTGGGATAAATCGATGAAACCTACTCGTAAAAAATAATTAGATGTAATACTTTCGATCTTGTTACGAAAGCCGTAAGAAATAAGCAAATCTCATCTTATTTATTCATTTAAAAATCCGTCTATACTTTTTGTTTCCCCATAATTCGCTAGCTGCTTGACAAGCTATCTCGTATTAAGACCCTAATCACCCATGTTATCTCCTGGGTCCCACCTCACGCGCTTTCGTGGTGGGCCCGGCCCGACCGCGACGTACGCCCTGGCTTTTGACCCGGGTGGCTTCTGTACCGGTCCAGAGGTTTTTAATAGCTGTAATCCAAGCAAGAGTCGAGACATCTGCTTCATCTTGTCACCGTTAAAATCTTGATATGATACCTCAATGCTATTTGCGCAGCTCCTTTTTGTCATTTTCCTTCCTCTCCCAGCTCGTCTCGACAACGATTCGCAACGGTAATTAACCCTAATCCGACGCAACGCGCTCCGATCAATGTCTCCGAGCAGTGAAAGCGATGAGGTACCTTCCCCGTATCAAGTTTCCGGGAAGATACGAGCTAAGATGCGGATGAATATATCCCGAATATGAACGCGATTCGTGTTTGATAACGAGAGAAACCGGACGTGAAGTCCCGCCAGCCCGCGTGCAGTGGTGTGAACCCTTTTAAACCGTGAAATAAAACTCATGGGTCCATCGTGTCCCTTCCGATGTTCGCTTTCTCCATTTTTAAGGATATCATGAAGATGATTAATCTTTGATGATGTTTAATATTTGACCTCTCGTGTTCGTTTGCATCCGTTTGTTTCACCACATGCGCGAGGGTCTTTCACATCCGTTCGTTCTGAATATACTAGGAATCGCGGGGATGATGATAATGTATTAATTGATCTTCGGATGACCGTCCGAGCAATCTAAGGATGGACACGTGGGGAGGGTCGAACCTGTTGGGGAAAAGAAAAACCCTAAAGGGGTTCAATGAACAGATAAGAAAGAAGTGGGGTTCGTGGCGAACATGTTCGGATCATGTGGATACGTCCTGAATTAAGGAAGCAGGAAGAGTCAGAAAGCAGCTGAGGATCCATCACTCATCTGCCAGACGCACACCCCCACAAGTTAAATGCGAAACCCTAGACGACCTTAGCTTGTGCGTACACCATCAAAGAAAACAACAACCGAAACACGACCAGCCATTTGCAAATTGCCATTCTCGCTTCATCTCCCGTTTGTTCTTATCGGTCCGGACAACGTCTGGCGTGGCGACGATGCCCTAGAGTGTTGCATGTGGAGGAACAGTGAACGCGGTCGCGAAAGCATAATCAGGGGATGTGCATGTGTGTGTCACATTTTGGGGATTGTCTTCTTTTTACGTGGTCGGCATATGCTCATGTCTTGGCTTTTAGCAGCCCCTGGCCGGGAGAGCCGTGTGGAGATAAAACCCACAGGATCAAAGAAACACAATTAACAAAAGAACAAACTAGAAAAAAGAACAAAACTCAAATTGCATGAGCGTGGGCAAATTGGATGAAAGTGAAAGCTAGAGCCCCCAGCACCACTTGTGAAAAGTTACCAACTGTACTTTTTTTTTTTTGTAGAAACATGCAGTCCAATGCTGTTGCTCTCTCGTTGGTCCAACGAAAAGGGAATGTATCCCTCAGATCACGCGGTCGGGATATGCCGTTTGATCTTTGAATTTGGCATCCTCACTTGATGCGCCGGTCTTGTAAATCTGTTTAATATAACCTAGCATCGTTCGGATCTAAGATGGACGCTTTTCTCGTTGCACGTCCGCAATTAATATCAGCCGTCGGATTAGAATGTGAAAAGTGGTTGGTGATTATTGGGTTCTGAGTTCAATTAGATACCTCAACAGTATAGGAGATGCGATGATTATGGTCCTAGCTTGGACCATAATCATGAGGGAATTTTGGAGGTTCAATCATTACCAACCAATTGGTACATTGCAGTAATCCAAACCGATCTTCCTTTGCGACCTTTGAGATTTCACCGCAAAGAACTTGACAGTGAAAAGGGTGAAATCAGAAAGGAAGCAGATCTCTAAGGAATGTGCTTGATGTAATGTTAAGTGGTCGGTCGGTCCACTTAAAAATTATTCACTAAATTACACGATATCCCTAAGTCGAAAAAAATCAAATAATTTCAATTTTTTCCAAAGCTGTTCACGGATTACCTATGGCTATGCAACAATCAGCAATTTCTTTGCACCAATAATTAAAATGTTATATTGTTAATTTATGATCAAGGGTCCATGAACTCCGCTCGGGTCACTATCCAAACTTTGCAACTGCATCACATGAAGAATCTCTCTGATGATGACCTTAGATTTCCTTTGGAGCAAAAGGGTAACGCGTTCAGAGCCATTTGATCAGGCCCTTCCAAAGCAAACAAGCACTAATATTGTAGTCGCCGTCGATTGAATTTGGACACAGTTTGATTTTGAAAATCTCCTCTCGGGGTCCTTCTCCTCACCTTCAATAATCAATTCATCATGCCAAAAAGCTCAGGCAAATAGGCCAACTGGTAAACTACTAAAAAAAACAAGAAAGTTGTAAGTCTGCACAAAAGAAAATGGACATCTTATCGGTGGGACCCGGGATTTCTAAATTGGTGTCCAGCAAGTTATTGAAAAACAGCACCTAGGCTCCAATATATATATGCCCACAAGCTTCAGCCCCAAAAACCCCCAAATTCTCCCGCTCCATTCACAGATCAGCGGCACTTCTTGCGCAGACAATTGCAAACTCTCTCTCATTCAGGCGCCCGTCTTCTCAAGCATTTTGTCAAAGAAACTCCTTTGTTTTTTTTTTCTCTCTCTCTCTCTCTCGATCTCGAACATGGCCCGACCGCAGCAGCGATATCGCGGCGTTCGCCAGAGGCATTGGGGATCCTGGGTCTCGGAAATTCGCCACCCGTTATTGTAAGCTCATGTTTAATTGGAAGTTTGTGTTTTGCGTTCTCTGACGTGAAATGCGTGCTAAACCCGAAACGTTCTGTCGATGCAGGAAAACAAGAATTTGGCTAGGGACGTTTGAAACGGCCGAGGATGCGGCTCGAGCCTATGATGAGGCGGCAAGGCTAATGTGCGGGCCGAGGGCTCGGACCAACTTCCCTTACAACCCAAACATGTCTCAGTCTTCTTCGTCGAAGCTCCTCTCGGCGACATTGACAGCAAAGCTCCACAGGTGCTACATGGCCTCGTTGCAGATGACCAAGTCTGCATTGCAAGTGCAAGAGCCACAGAAGCCGCCCAGTTCTCATTTTGTCAACGCCAATGGCATCTTTGAGAGGAACAACGATATGGGTCATCAAAAGATGCAATTTCAATTGCAAGAATCAGAGAGTTGGGTGATCAAGAAAGAGAAAGTCGAGGAGGCCGAGACCCAACAGTTCAAGCCTCTCGAAGACGATCACATACAGCAAATGATCGAGGAGCTTCTCGACAACAACGGCTCGCTCGAATTAAGCTCTAGCATCGCCTCCTAGGAGTCTGAAGATTTAGCAGCAAGAGAAGATTCTGAAGCTAGCCTCGAATTTTATCCGCATTTCACCTACTAATGCCTCTCTCTCGACCCACTAATTTAACCCCATTTCCCCTGAATTCACTGGGGCTGCTTCGCGTAATTTTTAGATTTTTCCTTCCAATTCCTAGAACTCATTCCCTAGAGATGGCACATTTGATGATGCTACGTGTACAGTGTTGTACTATGCCGCTATTTACGATGCCTAGTACTTACGTTAAGCTCTAGTATGTATTCACATTGTAATTTTCTCTGTTTTGAGAAGCAATGCAAGACTTCCTCTGTTTCATGTTCCCCTGTTTGCTGGCAGAGCCAACTACACAACCGATAAACAAGAAAGGAAGTTGCTTCTATGGTGATCGCTAATTTCTCTGAAGTCTTGTTGCATAAGAAGGCCCACAAGAAGAAAAATGTGAAAAGTGCCTTAACATTAGGTGCAAGTAAAGACAATAATTTTATGTCAAGGTCGTTCTGACGAGTAAATTGCGAGATACCCCGTATTTTAAGCGATGGGTACTTGCTCATTCACAAGTCTACTGTTGCAGAAGCTGACAAAAGTTGGGACTTTGTTAATATCTGGCCGTTGGGAAAGATTTGAAACGCGGAAGCGCTCTGCTTTTAAGCAATGGGTGATTGAGGAGGACATCTTTTGTCTGTACTCTCGCATTTCCTGGTCAATGCTCAGAGCAGCGACATTGCATGCGTAACTCTGAGTATCTTTATTAGGAGTTGAGAAGGAGTTCTCTGGAAGGAGGACCACCTATGAGGAAAAATATTAAATAAACGAATGTTGGGAAAAAGATCAAATTTTTATGCACATGATTGCTTCTTTACATGATTTGTTCAAGGAATTATTTGGGCTTATCTCAGATGCTAATGAAGTTGAACTTTGGCCCTAACTTCTGCTTTGCGATAAGTGAAAAAGGCTTAACACACGAGATGCCAGTCTCTTGACGAATACAGAACAAGTGAACATTTAGTGCAATTTGGCCAGGAAGTTCACTTGCCTATTGAAGGAGAAGAACAGAGGCGTCTCTGTATTTGAGGCTTCCTCTGTTGTTTTGTGCAGGATTTACATTGAATTTGAATTTATCGAAGCGGCAACATTGAAATTAATCGATTTCCTCTAGACCCTGGGTGAAGTTCCGTTTGGCTTCAAGATGCTCTTATAAAATTTGTTCTGCCCTTCTAAGGTGTTATAGAATCCTATGATCATTCCCAAGGACAAAAAAATCAGTGGACTTGTGAATCTAATGTTGGGTTGTGGGTGTTTTCCATTAAGGAAACTTTTTACGCATTGTCGGGCATGAAAGTGCCTTTGCATTTGCATGGGGATTGCTGCTGTTACAGGAAAAGGAAAAACATAGCGGTAGTTACAAGTTAGTGGGCGTTTCATTGACTAGTGTTTCTTGTTCAGGCACTAGACTACCAATTTCTGGAACATTATTAACAGAACATTATCATCGTACAAATTTCAGTATGTAATGAATATGCCACACTAATTTCAATTTGCAGGTACATTTTTTTTAAGAAGAGCTTGATCATACAAAGTTTGATTACCAAAGAAGATAACAAGCTAGTTGCCAAACTTCACAAAATCTTGGAAACAGAGCTGTCCAGTTGAACCCCAAGCGACTTGTGCTCATAGTTTACAGCGTGTGGAATTGTTTCAGTAACCCCCACCTAACCAGTTTCGATTATCCAAATCACACTTTCAACCTTCTTTCCAAATTTTTTTCTCAACTTTCCTTTCTCTTAACAGTTTCAGCCTGTGATAGAGAGTTATCAATTCAGTCTTGGGTAAAACAAGGAAAATTCCCTGGTAAAAGGAGAATCTTGCAGCTGTGAAGGCTGTGATTAGTCATTATGATTCCAAGTTAAAAAGGTAGTTAATCCATTCCATGACGTGGTGATGCAGCGGCAGGGAGATGTTAGCAATTTCTTACCCGTTGCTGTCATTCTTTTCTATTCTCTGTCTCTTTCTACTGCTTTTTCCAATGATAGAATGCTAATAGTCGAGGATCGAGAGTGATATAAAGGAAATCAATTATTACCAATATTCATCTTGCTCTCATCTTCAGGTAAAAAGAATTGGCGTTTATACTAAATGGTTTTCTGAGAAATTTGTCATCGTAGTTTGTTATGAAGAACTTGCCATGTTCACTATGAGCTTTAGCCATCTGTTGAGCTTTAGCCATCTGTGAACTGTTTGTGCAACAGCAATACATTGCAGAATGGATTCTTCACGGAAAAGTACAAGTTTGATTAATTGTTTGTATGTGATATGCACTTTGCTCTGTTCTTTCCACTTGACCTTATTCTTGCAATCAGTCAAGGCATTAGTTTGTTCCGCAGTTTTCTCTCACTAGTTCTTGTACTGCATGTTTTCGCCTTTCCTTTTGTTTGGTGACCCATCTCTGTCAATGAAACTCCATCATGATTTCACCTGTTAGGGAAATTGATTTTGCTCCCCACAACCATGAACAATTTAAAGTTGCTTAATCTCATTATTCTGTTTCAACTTTTTGTTCAGCAAAAGTGTGGGTAAAATCATTGCATTTTAGTGAGTTACCATCATTGGTATTTTGAATTTCCATTGGGGGGCTGCAAGGTTCAAGCGATCAACCACCAACCTTCCTTTATCTCAGTGAACATGCCCCCGAGCGAGCAACCCTCGACAAGAAGTGTGCATCGCATTCACATCCAGAGTGAAAATATGTCCATCTCGATGAAAGTCTGAAATCCTTTTAGCACTCCCAAAGCATTGCAATTTGTGAGAATGGCACTTCCTGAGGAGAAACTACACAGGCATGTAAAAAAACGGATCTTATGAGTGGCAGATCAACTCTGCTGTAAATCTTTCAAGAAGATAAAAGGGCAGGATACAAAGTGGTGGCACAAAATTGCACATATGGCAAATGCATCCATCCTAGCAATTAGCAAATTGCAAGGCTGAGGGGGTGAAAAGGAGGGTAGATTTTTTTAACGTGGAGTCAGAAGGAGTAGATCTTCCGACAGAAAAAGGAAAGGCTGAAGAAAGAGGGGAGGAGAAAAAAAGCAGTCAAAGCCAATCATGGCCTAGAGAATTTCATGTGGAGGTGCTGGGGGCGAGGGACAATCATGCGACCCCCTGCTAATCAACTTTAATCAGAGAGCATGAATAAAATGTTCTATGTTTTTCACTTGTCCTATCAATTGGGGTGTCATCATTAGGTTTAGATGCCTCGGATCTAGCGAGTCATGCAAGAAGCCAAAGAGGGGGGCAATAAGGAAAATGGGTTTTTTTTTAAGCTGGGTTTGGGAGGGAAGGAGAAAAGGTTGGTGGCCTAATACCCAGAAGATGCCAAAATTCTTTCAACCCATTTTGCAGCATGATCCTTTCCTTTTTATCGTTTTTTCTTTCTTTCTTCTTTTTCGTGATTTAGTTGAGGAGGGAAAGTGATGTTTTTTTCAATGGTAGGGACTGGGAACATGACACGTACGGGGATGAATCGGGGATGGATTTAGAAAAAAAAAAAAAGGGTAGAGCAGTTCCATGAGGCAATGTCTCTCCTCCCATCCTTTTTCACATGGATGTCCATGTGCATGTGAGGACATCCACATGGTCCGAGCCGCCCATCCTTTTCCTTTTCTCCCCAGGCCATGCCGTGACAAAGATTGGGTTGGACCCATGCTCTTCTCTCTCTCTCTCTCTCTCTCTCTCTCTCTAAACATTGGGAAAATTCTGTGCAAAATCATGTCCATTGTCATGAAAAGACATAACATAGATTCGTTCTATTAGACAGAGCTAGATGTAAATTAGAAAATTTTAATGTACGGTCCATATTCTCAAAAGGGGAGTCCTAATAATTGTCATGCTATTTGATTATATATTATTGGCTTGGTTTATTAGAATAGGTTTATTTATTGTTCTCTTGAAATTGATGTGATTCGAGAATAAATTATTGAGTAACAATAGACATTAAATTAGAATTGAGTTGAAATGCACCTGAAAAGACTTTGAAGTAGGGAATATAATTAGGTAATCAAATTTAAAAAAAAAAATGGATTTTTTTCTTTTTATTTATTTATCAGGGAACTTAATTAGGTAATCAAAATAGGAATTTTCTCTCTCTCTCTCTCTATGCACTCTTTCAATTCCCTTCCATTGTTTGGATGGATAGGATGGTCCATTTCGTGGGGAGGGGAAATAGGCCCGAATCCACTAAATGAAGGTCTTTTTGGGCTCGTTTCTTGGACTATAAATTGGAGAAGGGAGACATGTATAAAAAGGACAGGGCCTACAAATCGGCCATTGGATTACAACCAAATCGAAAAAACAAGTCTATGATAACTAGCTGTAAGCGAAAATATGGTTTGAACCGTCAGGCCAAACCAAACAGTTTTTGGCAGTTTGGTTAGTTTAAGAGTACTTTATACTATACAAAGTCTCGATGAGATTAGTGTGTTTAATTGATTCAATTATCTATTTATCTTAATGGAGTAGGCTGGCTCATGGGTCCACCATCTACCTTCACCCTAAATTGAGATTGGGCTATTCAACCTAGCTATATCTAGACAGACGTTAGCCAATTTGGTTAGTGATTGCACAAACCGATGGAGGCCCTCGGTCTGGACAGGGCCACCATCGATGAAGGCCGCCCTTGCCCAAATTAACGATGACGGCTGCGGGAATTGACATCTATAGAGAGGGAGTGATGGAGAGGGACGAGTACGTGCGTGGAGGGACAAGCCGATCAAGGGAAGTGTGACGGATGGTGTTGGCGATGGTGAGGAGCTGATGGCCAATATAATTGTTGGCGTCAACCCAAAACAAGCAATTGCTTTAGGTGAGATGGATGGCATTGGTATCGTGTTTGGATTGGCTCAGATTTATGACTTGAAATAGAATTGAACATATAGAAGCTCGTCATTTTACTTATTACCGGAACCAAATGGAAACCAAACCCAAAAGGTGAAACTTAAATTCTCGATTCGTGTCAATTCAATTTGGTTCAAATTTTGGCAGTCCTTATTGATAGCTTTAAGCCATGATATTCGTTAACAAAATTCATCACAAAATTAAAGTTGAATGGAACACATAAATCGCGTAGGTACGTACAACTAGGTGAGATCCACTGGAGCACAGTCTTGAAGTTGGTGGTTCTCTTGCGTGCAACTTCACTCCATAATCTCGACTACACATAAAGAAAATCTAAATAAAAATTTCAAATTTAAATTTTTATTTGAAAATTTATATATATATATAGATGATGTTCTTTTAAAGATATATCACAGCGAGATGATATAACAAAATCTACAAACATGTAATTTAAAATAGTCGATATGACTATTGATTAGCATAAAAACTGTCTTCATCTATTTATTTTCTCTAGATAAGAAATATGCAAAACAGAAAATTATGTAATTTCTGTATGTTTTCGTGTGTTTGATAAACCAAAATGAAGAATACATGAGTCTATTTATAAGCTTTATTACATGTCTATTTCAGATAACGAGATAATCAATTACAATCCACTAACATTGTATACATTTAAAGAATGATTATATCTCCTAGATATATGCACAATCACAAGACATGTGAAAAATCAAGGAAAATATCCTAAATATCTCTAACTCTCTGGTAAACTAATTTCCTTCTCTCTCTAGGCACAGTTATTATTTCTTTTTCCCTACACGCTTACGTAAGTGCTCTCTTCTACTGGTTAAAACATATCCTTCACAACATGGATACTCCATCTAAAAAATAGTTCAAACAAGAATCAGACAAAACGTCAACTGATTATTAAAATGCGGTGCAAATGAATTTTGGGGAATAAATTATATTGTATCTAGTATTACACGAAGTATAATTCATTTAATCTGAAAAAAAAAAGGGGGGGGACCGTGACTTTCGTTGTTTTTGGGGGTATGGATAATAATTTGCACAGTGATTAGCGAAATGTTCATGTTATTATAATTCCTCATCTTCTAAAATTTAGCCTGAAAGAGAAACATTCTATACAATTGTAATAATTCTTAATGCTATTTCATTATATATGATTGGTTTGATTTATTAGAATGAATTTAGTTGTGTTCTCTCCATATTGATGTGATTCAAGAATAAATTGTTGAATAACAATAGACATTAAATCAAAACTGAGTTGAAAGCACTCGAAAAGACTTGAAGAAAATAGGGAATATAGTTAGGTAATTGAATTAGAAAAAATGGATTTTTTTAATTTTATTTTCAGGGAACTTAATTAGATAATTGAAATAGGAATGGTTTTTCTTTTCCTCTTTTCCTTTTATCATGCACTCTATTGAGTCCCTTCCATGGTTTGGATGGATAGGTTGGTCCATTTTGTGGGCGAGGACAAATAGGCCGGAATCCCCTAAATAAAGGTCTTTTTGGGCTCATTTCTTGGACTCTAAATTGGAGAAAGGAGGGATGTACCTTTATTGTATAAGAAGAAAAACAAAAGCACGGGGCCTACAAATCAGCCCATTGGATTCCAATTAAATCGAAAAATGAAGTCCATGATAAGTAGGGGTGACGACACCAAACCAAACAGTTTTTGACGGTTTGACTGGTTTAAGAGTACTTTATACTGTACAAAATATCAATGAGATTAGTGTGTTTAATTTGTTGAGAAAATTCATAGTTGATTTTGATGATAACAAGACTGTCTATGAGATTTTATTAAATTTGATAATTGTCTGGAAGTATGTTGATCCAGAAAATAAATTTAACACGAATTACAAATAAACTCAGACTTGAATCTTGATATTATATTGAAGACGAAGACTAAGAGAATTACTCTCATTCTCATCCTCACGAAGTTTAGAAGGAAGTAGAACGAGACTAGTCCAGGATAAATAATGGCTAGTAATCTGATTTGTTTCACACCTCTAGAGATTTGATTCATTCAATCTTATTTGATTGGCAAATTAATCCCAAGACAAGTACTTTCCAAACGTAGAAGTTCTACTTATAAAAATCGAGATTCAAATTGTATGGACGAGCAAAATCAAGTAAATATTCTATTTTTGTCGCTCAATGGTCCCAAATCTTCTTGATATAGGTCTGTAGGGTAGAATGGAAGACAATCCTCTAAATATTATCCAATAGCTAGTTTAGAAGTGGAAGAGTATATAAGAAGACTAAAGTGCTGAGAAGAGAAAGTAAGTCAAGGCCAAGAATCTGTAATTCTAAAGTAGCAAACTTTGAATATACACTTGTTATTCGTGCTTAAAATTTTATGATTGCGGGAGAAGTACAAAATGAATGATTAAATGAGATGGTATGATCCATCATCGAGTGTTTGAGCTCAAAGTTGTAATATCTACACCAAACCATTATAAACTTGATCTAAACCAAACCATTAAAGTCTTTTGTTAAAGTCTATTGCACACTCCCAGAGTGCTTCTAAAGTTTGTTTTGCCGCATATATTCTGAATCTTGTTCCCTTGTTGGACTTTGAGACGCGCAGGGAGGGAGCTTGTCTCATGTCCAAATTGCCTAGGGAGGGAGTTTTGAGCAAGGGAATGGGCCTTTTAAATATATACAAGTATCTTCTTGGGGTAATAAGATATGTGTACAGTGGAGACTTAAGGCGTTACCGATGCACCACACTACGCCCAGCCGTCTCAGTCCCTGAGAATTTGCGTCAAAGAATGCAGGCAGGGCAGGCATCTGCCGGAGATGCTTACATCCCGCTCGTCCCCAAAAGTGGCCTGCGGAGTCCCCAGACGGGGTGGGCGGGCCAGTCGGGGTGGGGTGCAGGTCTCGCCCGAATCCCTCGTCCCCCAAAGTGCCCAACGAAAGTCGTTTGTTGCCGCCTCGTGAGCCTCTCAATAAGTCCAGTATCTCGGTCCCTGACAATTTGCGTCAAAGAATGCAGAGCGGGCAGCTGCCGGAGATGCTGACATCCCTCGATATTCAAAGTTTTCAGGAGCTCGAGCTTACCGACAGAGCCATCAATCGTGATCAACTTGACACAACCAGAAAGTATTAACACCTCCAAAGACACGAAGTCAGAGAAGTCGGGTGTCCTCGTCAGTTTCGTGCACCCCGTTAAATCCAAAACTTTCAAATTCTTTGTCATCTGCCAGAAAAGAAATTGAATTAAAATGAATGAATCGCATTGATCATTCCGGGGTACATATCTGAATGGGAAAGTTAACATAATTACTCTCCTTTTTTAATAATTCAGCAAAATCTTGCAGTAATTGCACATAGCGCAATTTGATGAAGAAGAAAACGGTAAAAGATTGAATGAGACCATGAGTGCAATCGCTGACATGCATGTGGAAAAGAGAGAGCAGAAGAAATAGAAGTTTGAAATGGGAACATTCAAGTAGAAATTTATTAATAAATAGGTTTATTTGGTCAAGATGATTCGGAAGTCATACAGTAGGACATACAATTTTATCAAAATGATGGGACTCTATCTCTCTCTCTCTCTTAATGCATTCAGCAGGTTGTTATCAATGCTAGATGTTACTCTCGCGAAATAATTTCTGTTCGTAAATTCACATGAGATTAGGAAAGCATGAAACCAATATGGACAGTGCATGAATGATCAGTGAATATAGAAAGAAGACATGGATTCTCTATCCATACAATGCTCTTCTTGGTCTCTTGGAATGATGAATAGAAAAAGGCATACCTGGAATTGGCTCCATCCATCCCAATCATCTTTGATATTGCTCCTTGAAAGGTCTAGCACGACTAAGCTATCCAAATGAATATTCTTCGCACAAAATTTATTATGCATCACTTCCCAAGAAAGCCAACATAACTTCAAATCAAGATTCTTGAAGTTGCCAATAAAATCGATGTCTTTAACTTGAAGGAACCTTAGATTTGGTAGAGCAGCTAATTCTTCTGGTACAATATTCCGGCTACAGCCATCGGAAGTCAGGCTTAGTACTTCTACATCTTGATTTCTCTGCCAACAGAGACTCGGGATTAATTGAGAGCACAACACTCAGCACTCTTACAGAACTATAAAGAAAAGAAGCATGTGAACATCAGTAAACAATTTCTGCAATAGGAACCTACCCTGGCACATGCCTATTCCCAACAAGTAGACTTACATGGTTTCGTTTACCACCATTAACGAAAATTGTCCGCTTCCATTCGGAACAGCACTTTGCACTTCAGAATTTCCAGAAAACTGTTTCCTATTCTACAGAATCTAGAAAATGAAGCTAACTATCAGGCAATAGTCTCTCTCCAACAATTTACAAGACCTTTTGACCAAAATGTTTGAGAGAGAGCTATCTCACTCACAAGACAAATGGAAAGTTGAATAAAGCTAACTATAAAGTAAAAAGAACAAATTCAAAAAATTTCTCATTCAAAAAAGAAATTGTGTGACATACGCTTCCAATTTACCTCTTTTCTCTCTAGTAGTTTTATAGCATCCTTGTAAATCCACACCCTACTAAACTTGCGAGGATATTCTTCAAGTATGATGTACCTTCCCAGATCTCGAACTTGGTCATGCATCCAAAACTTATAGTCATGTCCAATTTTTATTAAGGACCGCTCGCAGAGGACTCTAATTGCAAGGTGAGGATGGTAATTACAGTCATCCCACATGATAATTGGGTATGTTTGGTCCTCGTTGGTGAAAAGACAAGCAATATCAAGAAATACTTCTTTTTGCTTGTTCTCCAATCCTTCATAACTTATCATTAATGCATCTCGAACATCCTTAAAAGGACCATCATCTAACTGCTTCAACATACCTTCCCATAGCTTTCGTTTATCAAAATGTTGCTCCAAGGCAAAGCTGTGGCAATAAAGAAATGAACCTATGACCTCAGCAGCCAGAGGAAGCATACCCACCCTACGAACAATTTTCTCTGTGAGATGATCATATCCTTCTAGGGGAATGTCTCTCTTGAATGCGTGCTTACAAAACAACTGAAGTGCTCGACCATATTCCATTTCATGAGCTTCATAAGCCAAAATTCCTTTGGGCTGATTTAGGACCTCTTCGCTGGATGATTCCACTTGAGTCATCAAGACCTCCAAGTTCCTAGTGGTGAAGATGATCCTACTGCCTAAACCAAACCAATCTGATTTTCCGGCTAGCTTTTTGAGTTGCTCTTGCTTGTCTAGATCGTCTAGAACAATGAGGACCTTTTTAGTATGACATACTTTCTTGATCCAATTCATCCCATCTCCAATGTCTTGGATAAGATCAGCAATAGCATGACCCACAAAACTTGCTAATAACTTTTTCTGCACATTTATAAGACCATGCTGCGATGATTCTCGAACATTGTTGAGGAAACAAACACCTTCAAAGTGAGAAGATATTTTGTTGAACACAACCTTTGCAAGTACCGTTTTACCAATGCCACCTATTCCATGAATGCCAAGGAAACGTACACCATCAGAGTCAACTTCCAACTTTTCTAGTATGTCTTCTATTTGACGCTGATCTTCAACCCAATATTCAGGCACGTCCACATTTCTGGCATTAAGCTTACACAATACTTCTCTAACCACCAATTCAATTAGTTCTCCATGGCTGCAGCAAAGCAGGAAATTTTTGTTTTCGTCAATGACATGAAAGAAAACGATATAAATTTCTTCTAGAAATGATAATCTTTGGGTCTTTTGGGACCATATGGTAAAATGAGTTAACTTGCGACAGAAATTAAGCGTTATAATCAGTTAATACGTGCGTTGAGATTTCATGGAATGTCGCTTAATTTGATGTATATGCTTAAGATAATGCAGGGGCTGTTCCATCCGAAGGAGATATTCTTAATGGAATGGACAGTGTAAGATTCGCAAAACTTGGTAAGGTAATTTTTTTTGATAATGCTTGGATCGACTAACATGCAGTGACATAAATTTCAAAGTGTGTGTATTATTGAGCAAAATTTATAGGATTGTATTCACATAAGAGGTTAATATGAGATAAAACCAAAATAAATTCGGCATTTCAAGCAAAATCGAAAGAAGCATGACAGATTCATGATAGGTGAAACTGTTTCATTGTTTTTTAAGTAAACAAGTTTTATTTTCGGCAAAAAAAAAAAAAAAAAAAAAAAAAAAAAAAAAAGACTGAACAGGACTTCATTTGGTAAGTTCTCTCTAGACCTCAGACAGGTAATCGGACCGGATTCAGGTATAGTTCATTCAAGTAAGAGTAATCTGAATTTGTTCATAATTTGAATCAAAGCGCACCCTCCTTTTTTGTCCTATACTCTTCTTTTCCTCGAGTGAGTCCTCACACTGCTGACTGTCCATTTCTTCTCTCATCATAATTTTTTTTTTCTTTGGTTGTTTTGCCGGATCCAATATAATTCTGTTGGCTCTAGCTGTCGTAACTTCTAATGCAAATTTCAATTGAAAAAGATGTCTTTGATTCTTGATTTTGGGATCACAAAGTTTCTTCAAATGAGGAGTCAACTATTTCGCTTATAAATGATAACCAAAGCTTGAGGAAAATTACCCTTTTCCTTTAAGTTCCCATCCCTTTAGATGTGCAACCTTTACAAGAGCATCCTCCCACTGCTTCAATTCATCAGAGCCGAACTTCTCCTTGTGCTTGGCTATGGCCTTCTTGTACAATTCAGTTTTGAGCTTAACGTCGTCAGGGTCCACGTCAAAGAAGATGGGGAGTATCTCTTTCTTCCCATCTGATTTTGAGGTGAATTCGTTCATGTGCGCAGCCTCACGGAGACACCATGAACTGGTAGCGTAGTTCTGGGAGAAGATGGGAATGTAGATCTGAGACTTGTCAAGCGCACTCAAAAGCTCACCACCAATTTCTTTGCCAATTCGAAGCTCTTCATTATCTCGAAATACATGCACTCCAGCGAGTCTCGATCTATGGTAAAGGCAATCGGTGAAGTTGTTGCGTGTGTCTGATCCACAGAAACTCAAGAATACTTCGTACTCATACCTTGGCGACACATCTTCCATGCTCAGCATTGCCTCTCAGCTCCTCCGGCTTTTCTTCATTGTTGTCAGCTGTCTCAGGACCCCACCAATAATTATGAACTTCACTTTAAGCCTTTAAGGAGACTTCGAAACAGGAATGCATCAAAAAAGCATCGGAAAATAAGCAGAATAGAGAACACCTACATTCTGCACGGCATCAAGGCCAAGATGATGGTGATTAAAGGAATGCTTGCAATCAGTCCCATTGGTGGCCAAATCTGCTCAGAGCTGTAATTGCAAACAAATACCAAAAGGACCAGCATCTGAATCCCCAATTTCGTGCTATTACATAGGACTACGCACTTGAAGTCGGCATATCACGACGAAGTTCAGACAGTGATTAAAGCAACGCCTTGATGGTGTCCAATTTGTGGTAGATCCTCTATGCTGTATTCACCAAAATATAAAACAAAGCGTGTGAAAAGAGCTAATTGCAACAAGATTTAGTGAAAGAAGATCGATTAACACTTCTCAAGGAGCAGCGTTGATAAGGACCAGGCCAAATGGAATGAAAAAAGCCTTCATAGCTTGTTCGAGGATGGTACCGTGGAGGAAATCTTGGCCATCCCCATCCCATCTATAGAGGAGAAAGATAGACTAGTATGGACAGCAACCAAATGAGAGAATTACTCAGTTAAAAGCGCGTATAATCGCCTCAGAAAAGAAGCAGACAGCCCATCCAATCAACAAGCCTCAACCTCGCACCAAATACCACCAGCCCTATGGTCTAAAGTGCGGAACATGAACACTCTACCCAAAATCTAACTTTTTTTTTTTTTTTTGGTAACGCCCAAAATCTAACTGTTTCTCTGGTCACTTTGCCAAAATGCCTTACCTACAAAGGAAAACTTGTTAAAGCGAAGAATCTTACGTTAGCCACTGTGATCAGTGTGTAAGACATGCTCGGAAACGTCGGAACACCTCTTTCTCCTCTGTCCCTGGACAACCAAATTATGGTCAGACCATAATTTACAAATTCGAATTGAAGCTCAAGGCCTCACAAGCAACAAGAATGGCTTACCAGGCCTGCCGTCTCTCGAGCTCGTTTCTGAAGTACTTTGGTTCCTGTGGAAGGCGAGAAACGGTGCCATTTTTAGAGTCAAATCACCAGACCCACAAGCGACAGTTGATGAAGCGATAGCCTTGCACGAGAATATCAAAACGTGGAGCGCGAATCAAAAGAAAAAAAGCAGAACGAAAAGGGATCTCACCTGCGATCTGGACGCCGCCGGAGATGGGAGCTCTTAAGCTCAATGAGTACGCAGCCTTCTTGTCGGCTCTACTACGTGTGCAATCGCCCGGTGTGTGCCGAGATGCCTCAGGGAAGCTCACCGGAGGATTCGCTTGTTTGATTCGGGCTCAATCGCTTCTTCACGCGGAAGCCCTAGCGCTGCTTGAAGGCTGTGCTCTTTACGAAAGATTCTAATCACGGGTGAAGACCAACGTCCTCGGGATGTTGATGTACCTGTCGAAAGATCGTCAGGCCTCGCTTTCTTGTATGCCTTTCTTATGTTTAGCTCATGGAGTCACTTAATTTGATGTATTGGAGATGCTTAAGATAATGCAGGAGCCGGTCCATGTGACGAAGACAGTCTTGATGGAATAAAAAGAGTAGGATTCACAAAACTTGGCAAGGTAATACGTTGCTCATAATGCTTGCATTGACTAACATGCAGTGACGTAAAATCCAAAGTGATTGTATTATTGAAATAAAATTATAAGTAAACAAGTTCTATTTTTGGCCAAAAAAAATGGACAGATTTTATTTGGCAAGTTCTCTCTAGGCCTATCAGACAGGTAATCGGACCGGATTCAGGTATAGTTCATTCAAGTAAGAGTCATCTGAATTTGTTCATAATTTGGATCAAACGGATCTTTTTTCGCCCTATTCTTTCCTTTTCCTCAAGTGAGTCCTCAATGCTGAGTGTACATATCTTCTCTCATCGTCATTTTTTTTTTCTTTTGCTATTTTGCCAAATCCGATATCAGTGTCTTTTATTCTTGCATTCTGGGATGACGAAGTTTCTTCAAATGAGTGCAACTATTGCGCTTACTAATGATAACGAAAGGTCGAGGAAAATTACCCTTTGCCTTTGACTTCCCGTCAGATGTGCAACATCTACAAGAGCATCCTCCCACCGCTTCAATGCATCGGAGCCGAATTTTTTCTTGTGCGTGGGTATGGCTTTTTTGCATAACTTGGTTTCAAGGTTAACATCGTCGGAGTACCCGTCATAGAAGATGGGGTATCTCTTTCTTCCCATTTGATTTTGAGGTGCATTCGATCATGTGCACAACCTCATGGAGACACCACGAACCGGTAGCGTAGTTCTAAGAGAATATGGGTATGTAGATCTAAGACTCGTCAAGTGCTTTCAAAAACTCACCACCGATTTCTTTGCCAACTCTTAAGTTCTTCGTTGTCAATTCATGCTAAAGGCAATTGGTGAAGTTGTTGCGTGTGTCTGATCCCCCGAAACTCAAGAACACCTCGTACTCATATTCTGGCAGCACATCTTCCACGTTCAGGATTGCCTTTGGGCTCCTCCGGATTTTCTTCACTCTCGTCAGTTGTCTCAGGACCCTGCCAATTATCTTGAATCTGAGTTCAAGCCTTTAAGGAGACTTCAAAACAGGAACCCATCAAACAAGCTTTGGAAAATAAGCCGAACAGAGAGCACTTACAGAACGCACAGCATCGTGGCCAAGATGATATTGTTTAAAGCAACGGCTGCAATTAGTCTTATTTGCGGCCGATCCTGCTCAGAGCTGCAATCACCAGCAAATCCCGAAAGCACAGGCATTTGAAACCCCACACTGGTGCGATCACGCAGATCTCGGTGGTGTCCAATATGCGGCAGATCCTCCACTGCGTTCACTGGTACGCTTGAACCAAAGCGTGTAAACAGAGCTAACTGCGACAGGGTTTAGTGAAAGAAGATCGACTAATGCTTCTCAAGGACAGGCGTTTTTGGGCTCTGGATCGCTCTCAATATGAAGGAAATACCAAGAACGCGGAGCGGATGAAGGTGAATTTCCGTGAAAGAGAGGATAGACAATAAAGCACGCAAACCAAGTCAAAACCCTCCCCTGACCACCCCTGCTCAATAAACGGGAACAAATAGGTATCCAATACGCATATGATGCCAAGAAAACAGTAATCTTGCGTATGACTGGTGAGGAAATATTCATCAGTTGCCAACCGCCACGTCAGCAATTGTCGTGGCATGTTTTTTTTTTTTTTTACTTATGCGCAATAACAAATCGACAAGTGTAAGCTGAGTGGAATAAAAAACATAAAAAAAAAAATATTTTTTCCTTCTTCCTCCTTTCTCTGCCGATCTGGTTGTCCTCCATGGCCGCGGGCGCTTCCTCCTCCATCATAGAGCACTGCCCCGTTCCGCCAGCATCCCCACCGCTTCCGGCGTCACGTGCAGTCGACCCAAGCCACCCCTTCGTAATGCTCGCGGTCGGCTCAGTCCTTTGCTCGTTCAGATCTGGACTGGAGTCGTGCCTCCAGATCCGCAACCCCAGCTCGTCCATGGCTTGCAAGGCTTGTCCATGGTCGCGAGCCTTGACGGCAAGCTCGAGGTCCAGACGGCCATGAACTGCGCTCGGTCGTCAGCAGGGCTTCAGATCTGGATTGATTGGGTCATGCTCGGGAAGAAAGCATGGCTTCCGCTCCCTCTGCTTCAGATTTGAACTGAAGTCGTGCTTTCTTCAATTGTGGATGGGGGCACTGAAGGCATGGCTTCCAGATCTGAAGCCGCCTTCAGATTTGGCCATGACTGCTCGTCCATGGCCGTGATGGGCAAGGTCGAGATCCCGACGGCCATGGACGGTGGTGGTCGGCCTGTTCACGGCGCCGGCGACTCCGCTGGTGGCAACGGCCGCAGAGGAGCGGAGGTCGGCGGCTGTGGATGGAGGAGGAAGAGAGAGCAGAGGTGGAGGAGAGAGAATTTTTTAATTAATTTTCAACTAATAAGAGCACTTGGGTTTGAAGAGAACAATTTAAATTTATTTGTGTTTTTTTTTTTTTTTTTTTTTTTGGTCAGGAAATTTATTTGTGTGGTTGGAAATATCACGAAACGACGAGAGAATTATAGAAGAAAATTTCATGAACTTGCTATTATGCCTGAGCGCAAGCACCGAACTATCGCCCAGTTAGCATAGACGATGGTATTTTAAATGTTGAGAATTATTTGCTATACTGTTTCGCAAAAAATTGAAAATCTTTAAAAATGATGGAATTATGAAATTGAATGAAAGATGAATTTTTGATTGATTTTGGATAGGCATGTAAGTGGCTGTAAATAAGAGGATTTTAAATACAAGTACTCGAAATTAAAAGATGCGAGAGAGGTGAAGGGTATCCGAAATCTAAAGTGCTAGAACGTAAATTTGCTAGAAACTTAGAGAGGAAAATAAACTTGTAAAGAACAAAATGTTTTGCGATTGATTGCATAGGACTAGTAACAATGATCACAACGTGGGTTTTTAGATCTCACCATCAGCAATTATTTGCAAGAAGTTGGTTTTGAATCGATGAAAAACATCCAAGAAAAGTGTTAAAAAAGCCATAAACTTATTACATTTGTGTTAATTTAATCTTAAATCTTTTATTAGTGTCAATTTAATCTTAAACCTTTTTATTTAGTGTCAATTCAATTTTAAATATTTTTACTTAGTGCCAATTCAATCATTCCTACTAATTTTGATGGAATATTGCCGACAAGGATGTCGGCTGATTTATATGGCATTATATGTTGACGTTGAATAGATACTTTCAATAATATTTTAATATTTTTTAATTTATCTTTTTTTTTTCTTTTTTTTCTTTCTTCTTTCTTTTCCGGTGCTAGCCATCGGACAATGCAGTCTTGCCCTCGCTTGGCTAGCCTCATCGGCGGTGGCTGACGATGACCTTGCCTAGACGATGCCAACAACTGAAGAAGGTACTTGCTTGGAGAGCATATGATATATCCAATCTCCTATTTCTCTATGATTTTTTTTTTTTTGCTATAATATTTGCTATATTTGTTTTGAAAGTTACAACATCGATAATGAAAGTTGGTAATTCTAAATTACTATACATATCGAGAAAATTACTATTGGATAGATAAAGTTATTGTCGCTAAATACTTTAATCGTGTTTTGTGCTCCTTTTCTAGTTTGTCACGTCGGCCGAATATTTTCTCTTACGCGTTTTTTGCTCTCTGTTCATTCTTGCTCCGCTTACAAATCCTCCACTCACCTCTCTTGTTTTCTTTTCCCAACCGAGAGCTTTTTGAACGCGTTCCTCAACTTTTTCTCCTTGGAGGAAGCTGCCTCGTTTTAGTCACAAGCGCCACATCACCTCGTCCTTTGCCCATGTTGTACTTTAAGTCTTATTAGATATGCCACATCTCACATAAGAAATCATTATAAAAAAAGTCATGTAGATGAGTGGCTGGAATATACCGCTAGAAGCACTAAAATGAATTGATTTTTCTTCTATGTGGAACTTAAGTGGTTAAAAAAAAAGTTACGACATTGAAGGAGCATATACAATTATTATGATACTCATGACATTCTTTTCTTAGTATTTCTCTACCCGCCTTCATCGGCCACTAGCAATGCACCACGTCCGACCACAATCTTCAACATAATTGGATTCAGCCCCATTGTGTCTCCAAATTAATTCTTACTCTCTATGCCAAGTGTTAAGGTATAGCTTAATAATAGTGAGGATACAAAGTGATGGTTTTAAAAGCAAATGGTGCAGAGGTGAAGTGGATAATAGGTGAGAATGATTTTGGTATTATACAACTGTCCATTTTAAATTGAAAAATTTAAGAAAGAATCTTGAGATGGAAGGAAGGGTTTCCAAGTTCCAAGCGGTGACCGATGGCAACTGTTTGTGGGGGAGAGTACCCTTCAATTTATTTCTTATGTTATGAAATTGGTGAGTTTTCCAACTTGGGTCCTTTGACAAGTAAATTAAGAAAAGTTGTGAGGTTGAGTTATGACAGATATTGAAATTTCATAATTGAATTTTTTTGTCGAAATTCATAATTGAGTTGAATATGCATAAAATAAATTCAGAAATAGGAAATCTAATTAGGTAATCAAATTAGAAAAAAATTGGGTTTGTCTTTTCTATTTTCCTTTTCATTAGGAAGAGATAAAACAGAT
This sequence comes from Eucalyptus erythrocorys, assembly GCA_014182555.1. Taxonomy (NCBI): domain Eukaryota; kingdom Viridiplantae; phylum Streptophyta; class Magnoliopsida; order Myrtales; family Myrtaceae; genus Eucalyptus; species Eucalyptus erythrocorys. The sequence continues at coordinate 36,802,492 of CM024599.1, read as the reverse complement.
GTTAAGTTTCATAATTGAGTTTGAAAGTGTTAAAAAGAACTCAAAAGAAGGGAAGCTCATTGAGTTGAAAGTACTCGAAAAAAAAAAAAAAAAAAAGAAACTCAAACCTGGCTTTTTATTTTTTCTTTTTATCAGGGAGCTTAATTTAGTAATCAAAATAAAAAATTTTCTCATTTAGTTTTTTTTCCATGCACTCTTTTAAGGCCTCGTTTAGTTCGGCATTCCCGAAGGGTTTGAGCCACCAAAACCCATTGGGAAAAATATGAGGTGTTTTGTTTAGTATTTTGAAGCCCCTTGGCTAAATGATTACATTTGGAAGGCTAAAAGTCCAAAGTAAGTAGAACATGTTTTTTTTTTTTTTTTTTTTTTTTTTGGTGACCCGGGAACCCCGCACCCGGATCGGGAGTAAACCACTGGGGGCGACATGTGCTAGTCACCACACACGTGCCACGGGTAAGTCACCCCGCGACGCTGTATTTGGGGATTCGAACCCCTCCCCTTCGTGAGGGGGAGGAGGCCTAAAGCCAACTGCGCCACCCAGGTGGGTGGTGTAGAACATGTTTTGAACTTTCAGCATTTTCATAATGCTAACTAAGGGTTTAATGATTTTTATTCATTTATTTCTAATATTGCTTTCATTGATAATTGCATTTTCCTCTTTTACCCTAAAAAATACTATTCATCGTCTTCTTTCTTGAACTTGTTGCTCCAAAGGTGAAGCTTAGTTGGTGGAGCTCAGCCGGCTAGATTTGGCCACCAAGGAGCCATATTTGGCTGTCGGGAAGCCTCGCCTGAGGTCGCGTGACCTCAGGAGTCGCCTAGGTCTTGCGACCTGGGTAGCGTTGCTTGAGGTCATGCGATCTCAAGCGAGTCACCTCCCCACCACCACCAGCACCACCATCAGCAACTGCTCAAGCTACCTCCCCATGATTTCGCCCTTTCTGATGCATTTGCATCTACACCTCAAGCGAGCCGCCTTTCCACCACCACCATCGCCGCCGCCGCCACCAGCCACCAATAACACCACCAACAGCTCGAGTCGCCTCCCCCACAATTTTGCCCTTTTCGACACTTTACTCTTTATTTTATTTTATTTTATTTTATATTTTTTCTTTTCACCTCAAATTTCTTTACAAAATATGCACAAAAATGAGTATCCAAATACTCTTGCATTCGCTAAATGCTCATTCATTCAAAAATACTTGGGGAAATGCAAAGCAATTTTCTCAAAATTGAACCAAATGGGCCTTAGTCCTTTCATATATAATTTGGCATTATGAATGGATAGGTTGGTCCATTTTATGGGCAAGGGGAAGTAGGCCCGAATCCACTAAATAAAGGTTTTTTTGGGCTCTCATTTCTTGGACTCTAAATTGGAGAAGGGAGAAATGTATCTTCATTTTTACAAGGAGAAAAACAAAGGACAGGGCCTACAAAGTACAAACCAGCCCATGGGATTACAACCAAATCTAAAAACAAAGTCTATGATGATTAGGGGCGAGTGAAAAACTGATTCAAACCCGTAGATTGGACGGTGCGGTTCTGCTCAAGAGTACTTTTTTTTAAAAAAATAATAATTCACAGACCGAACTAGATTGTTTTTTTTTTTTTTCCTGTTTAATTTCGTTTCAACTCTTTGAAACCGAACCGAACGGCAATGACTATAGGATGTAAAATCCCTCAATTTAGAAAGTATTAATAAGATAAATTGTTTTATTGACTCAATTCTCTATTTGGCTGGGCCGCCTCATGTGTCCGCCATCACCATCTCCAGGCTCCGTCGATGGTGGCGTCAACCTTCACCCTAAACTGAGATTTTTTTTTTGTCGAAACTATGGCGTACCATTTAAGAGTTAAAAAAGTTACAACCCTTAAACAGGGCATCATTACAGAGCAAATTGAAGAGAGTGATGGGCGGGTCAAGAGCCCAATTTGGAAGCAGAGATTCTCGGCCTTGGGCCTTGGCGGCCCAGTCGGCAGACAAATTAGCTTCGCGGCGATAGTGCTGGAAGCGAAGATTAGGGCAACCTCGAATGAGGGTTGAGGCGTTCTCAATCAAAGCTCGACAATCCTGTGACGGCCGCCTGCGATGATCGCGGTCTCCATCAACTCCAGACAATCCGATTCAAGGATCAGGTCAGTGTTCTCTAAACCCTGTCATAACAGAAATTGGAGAGTGAATAATAGAGCTAGGGTTTTTGTTTGAAGGGGGGGAGGAGGCCAATTTTATTAGTGATTGCCCAAATTGGTGGAGGCCCTTGATTTGGCTGGGGGCTGCCACCGATTGAAGGCCGCCCTTGCCCAGATCATTGATGAAGGTTGTGAGAATTGACGTTTATAGGAGGATTGATGGAGAGGCACAGGTTCTGAGTATGAAGGGATGAGCCGATTGAGGGAGTTTTTTTTTTTTTTTTTTTTTTTTTTTTGTCAGTCCTACTCTATTTCTACTCTACACTTACGTTCAGACTTTTGCCCTGCCTTTTGCAGAGCATGGGAGTTGAAACCCACTCCTGAAACTTATTCATCCGCACCCCATCCCCCCGAGAAGGTGGGGATTTGAACTCCTCACCTCCCCCTTCCATGTTGGAAGGGTGGCCACTGGGGCGAATCTTAGTGGTTGATTGAGGGAGTTGATGAGCAATGATTGATAGGGTCAATCCAAAATAAGCAATTACTATATTGTGCTCAGGTTAGTTCGAGTTTATGACTAGAAACGGAATCAAACAATTAGAAGTATGTCGTTTTACTCACTACTTGAACCAAACATAACTCGACCTGAAAAGAAACTTTCGATTTTTGATTCAAGTCAGCTCAGTTTGGTTCACATTTTGGTGATACTTTTTGACATCCCTAATCTTAAACACTCGTTAACCAAATCCGTCTAATAGTTTAAGCTGAATGGATTACCCAACTCACGTAGGTAGTCCTCGCGGCCAACTTCTTTGGGCCTGTCTTGTTTCATAATAGAATAATACTTGGTCTCTGCCCTCTTTGTGTTGCTTTTTTCCTTTTGTTTTTAGATTACACAATATTTGTTCCTCTTCGGAGCATTGAATTTTGCCCAAATATTCATGTCAGATTTCGTATAAGGATGGATGACCAAAACTAGCCCAAAAAACCTTTGTATGAGTATAACAAAGTCTTGGTTGAAATAATTAATTTTAATCAGCCAGTTATCATAATATAAAAATTATCAAATCAATTCTAAGTTATTGTACAAACATCGATTCAATCTTAAACTTTTCAGTTGTGCTCTTAAGATATTTGTCCAAAATTTCAATGGTAGTTCTTCTGACTAATTTTTCAGCATGTGGCACACCACCATGTCAACGATTTTCGACAAATATTGACTAGAATGATTATATTGAAAATTTGTACAAAGGTTTTAAATTACATTGACAAATTGAAAAGTTTAAGATTGAGATGGCATTGGTACAATTAGTTTAGGACTGATGGTGTGATTTTCCCATATTATAACCTGCGCTACATAATCTTTTGTCCACTAACAGTTGACAACAGACAATACATCTTGCGCTATTTTTAACAAAATCCTCTATTTTCAACTTAAATTCATGAAATTTCTTTTTATTCTTGAGTCTAGACACGACAGAGAAGTCGACATAGTAATTTGAGTTCACCTTCAAGCAATGGTAGACTGAGTCTTAAGTATATAGGTGATGGTAAATGAAATTTTAACGATATATATATTTTAATAGAATAATATGAATCTCTCATTGCCTCTGCACGAAATTCACCTCAAAAAGAAAACTCGTCGGATCAACCAGATTAGCATCCCCTCTCACTTCACTTTGTCTATGGGAATTCGATAGGTCTTATATTTAATGTCACTCCATACATAATTATTTTTATTGGACTTTCCAACCGGAAGGACTTGTAATCCATCGCTGGGGTTTGTTTTCACTTTTTACTCTTTTTTCTTTATTATCACAACTCTTGTAATTTGAGTTCTAATGTGAAACGCTTTAACTTTCAAAAGGAATAAATATCACGTGATGTACAAAATCATTTTTTTAATAATTTATTAAAGTTTAAACGATATGTTTAAGTTTTGACGAGAATGACAAAAAACAACTTCTTGCCCGAAACAACTTTTCACCATATTTATTTCAAAAGTTTTTACGCTTCAGATCTAAAAGGTTCAGTCCAAAAAACATTCATTCAAGTTTAGTCGATTTCTGTTCATTCATCAGTACTGGAAATGTTCCTCTTATATATATAATATTTTTCCAGGCTTCCAACCTTGCCAGTCCGCTCCTTTTCATTTAGCAATTTGCGCAGTGATTGGCGAAATATTCCTATTACATATTTCCCCATCTTCTAGAATTTAGCCCCGAAAGACTAACATTATATACAAAGTAACTTACAGTAAAATCAAAATTTGCGTCTGAAAATGTCACATTATACGATCAAAGATATGGATGATAATTCCCATAAAGAGCACCGATGGCCTGGGAGATGGATGGAATCTCGCTCACCTACCTACCGATAGACTTTGGAAGTCAAACTGATTTCAAGGGTACACTTCTGTTACGATATCTAGCCGAAAATTTAGGTTGTCAAGTCTCTCCAGAAGCGCCTTTGTTTCCCCACCACCAACGCAAACATAATCGGGTAAGATTCGCCCACACTCCAGCTACAAGAGGCTTTAGAAGTATCTCCGGGTGCCATTCTATTTCCTCTTCCAAACGCAGCTTCTGGAGACGTTCCTTAAGGTGCGTTTATTTCTTGGAAAACAATTTCTGAAGATGACATTGTCCTCATACTCTGGTGTTTAATTCGCTTAGGAACATGAATCAACGGAGAATCAACGGAAAATGGTTTATTGATTGGTCTTGTACTTCTTTCAAACCTATTAAACTTGCGTCCATCTGCACCCTTTCCAAGTATGGAGCGTATCTTACAATCTGCGTCAAAGAAGGTAGAGAAGCAACTTCTGGGGGCAACGCCCAAAGATTTATACACCCCTTTATACTTAAAGTTTTCAGGTGTTCAAGCTTACCGATGGAGATGGTGGTCAACCTGATACACCAATCAAGTCTTAAGATCTCCAAAGACAAGAAGTTAGAGAAGTCAGGCGTCCTCGTCAAACATGCGCAACACGATAGATCCAAAACTTTCAGTTTCTTAGTCATCTGTTGAAAAAGAAATTGAATTAAAATGAATGAAACACATCAATCATCCTTGGGATACATATCCGGATGGAAAGTCAATCTAATTACCCTCATTTTTATAGTTCAGTAAAATCTTGCGGCAATTGCACATGGCACAATTTGATGAAGAAGAAAATGGTAAAAGATTGAATCAGATCACAGAGTGCAATTGCTGACAGGTTTGTCAAAGAAGACAAAGTTGTTGACAAACCTGAGGAAACATAATTAGAAATGGGATAATCGAAGAAGAACTTTTATCCAAAATGGGTTTACTCAGTCTAGATGACTTGGAAGTCATTCGATAAGACTTACGATTTAATCAAAAATAATGTTATTGTATAGCTTCCTCTTCTTTTTCTAATGCATCTAGTTGGTTGTTATCGATGTGAGATGTTACTTCGGCGAAATAATTTCTGTTCCCAGTAATATTTACAGTGCATGAATGATTGGTGATGATAGAAAGAAAGAAAACGTGGATTCTCTACCCATACAATGCTCCTTGAAAGGTCTAGCACGACTAAGCCAGCAAAATGAAAATTCTCCACATAAAATTCATTATGTGTCACTTCCCAAGAAAGCCAAGATAGCTTCGAAACAATGTTGTTGAAGTTGCCCAAAATATCAATGCCTTTAACTCGAAGGAACGATAGATTTGGCAAAGCAGCTAATTCGTCAGGTACCATGCTGCGGCTGCAACCATCGGAAGACAAGCTTGGTGCTTTTACATCTATATTTTTCTGCCATCGGAAGTCAGGCTTAGCAGCTAATTCTTTAGGTACCATGTTGCGGCTGCAACCATCGGAAGTCAGGCTTAGTGCCTTTACATCTACATTTTTCTGCCAACAGAGACTCAAGATTAATTGAGTGCAGAACACTTAAAATTCTTACAGAGCTATGTAGAAAGGAAGCACATGGACACTGATAAACAATTTCTACAACAGGAAACATATCATGGCGCACTCCTTTACTGGACAAGTAGACTTACATATTTTCGATCACCACCATTAAGGAAAATTTTCAGCTTCCAATTGAAATGGCGTGTTGTCATTTCAGAATTTTCTTTATATTATTCTCTATTCTACAGAATCTAGAAAACTACTAGGCAATCTGTCTAGTCTCTCTCCACCAATCTACAGGACCTTTTGACCTGAATGTTTGAGAGAAAGCTATCTCACTCACGAGACAAATGGACAGTTGAACAAAGCTAACTATAAAGTAAAAAGAACAAATTCAACAAATTTCTCCTTCAAAAAGGAAATTATGCAACACACTCTTCCATTTTACCTCTTTCCTCTCTAGAAATTTTACAGCATCCTTATAACTCCATACCCTACTAATTTTGCGAGAATTTTCTTCAAGGATAATATGCCTTCCTAGATCTCGAACTTGGTCATGCATCCAAAATTTATTATCATGTCCAATTTTTATCAAGGACCGTAGGCAGAGGACAGTAATTGCACAGTGAGGATGGTAATTATAGTCATCCTACATGATAATTGGATATGTTTGGTCCTCATTGGTGAAAAGGCAAGCAATATCTAGAAATACTTCATTTTGCTTATTCTCTAGTCCTTCATAACTTATCATTAATGCATCTCGAACATCCTTAAAAGGACCGTCATCTAACTGCTTCAACACATCTTTCCATAGCTCTCGTTTATCAAAATGTTGTTTATCAAAATGTTGCTCCAGGGCAGAGCTGTGGCAAGAAAGAAATGAACCTATGACCTCAACTGCCAAAGGAAGCATACCCACTCTGCGAACAATTTTCTCTGCAAGATGATCATATCCTTCTATGGGAGAGTCTCTTTTGAATGCATGCTTACAAAACAACTTAAGCACTCGACCAAATTCCATTTCATGAACTTCATAAGACAAAATTCCTTTAGGTTGATTTAGGACCTCTTCACTGGATGATTCCACTTGAGTCATCAAGACCTCTAAGTTTCTAGTGGTGAAGATGATCCTACTGCCTGAACCAAACCAATATAATTTTCCAGCTAGTTTTTTGAGTTGCTCTTGCTTGTCTAGATCATCTAGAACAATGAGGACTTTTTTAGTATGGCATACTCTCTTGATCTGATTCATCCCATCTCCAATGTCTTTGATATGATCAGCATTCTCAGGACCCACAAAACTTGCTAATAACTTTTTTTGCATGCTTATAAGACCATGTTGCGACGATTCTCGGACATTGTTGAGGAAACAAACACCGTCAAAGTGAGAAGATACTTTGTTGAACACAACCTTTGCAAGTACTGTTTTACCAATGTCACCCGTTCCATGAATACCAAGGAAACGTACACCATCAATGTCAACATCCAACTTCTCTATTATGGCTTTTATCTGATGATGATCTTCAACCAAACATGCAGGCACATCCACGTTTCTGGCATTAAGCTTACATGATACCTCTCCAACAACCAATTCAATTAGTTCTCCATGGCTGCAGCAAAGCAGAAAATTTTTGTTTTCATCAATGACATGAAAGAAAAGGGTACAAATTTCTTCTAGATATGACGATCTCTAGGTGTCTAGGAACCATGTGGTTAAATAACTCAACCATTTCGGTTACTATGACAGAAGTTAAGTGTTATAATTAGTTGATGCATGCGTTGATATTTCATGGAATGTCAATTAATTTAATGTATTTGAGATGAGTAAGATAACGCAAGAGCCGATGCATGTGAAGGAGATATTCTTGATGGAATGGACAGAGTAAGATTCACAAAACATGGTAAGGTAATCTTTTATTCAATAATGCTTGGATCGACTAACTAACATGCAGTGACATAAATTCCAAAGTTTGTGTATTATTAAGCTAAATATATAGGGTTGCATTCATAAAATAGTTGAATCTGAGATAAAACCTAAATAAATTCGGGGTCTCAAGCAAAATCGAAAGAAGCACGACAGATCCATGATAGGTGAAACTGTTTCATTGTTTTCTAAGGAAACAAGTTTTATTTTTGGCGAAAAACAAATGAACAGGTTTTATTTGGTGAGTTCTCCCTAGACCTAGCAGACAGGTAACCGGACCAGATTCAGGTGTGGCTCATTCAAGTAAGAGTCATCTGAATTTGTTCATAAATTGGATCAAAGCAGATCCTTCTTTTGCCCTATTCTTTCCTTTTCCTCCAGTGAGTCCTCACTGCTGAGTGTAAATTTCTTCTGTCATCGGTCTTTTTCTTTCTTTCTTTCTTTCTCTTTGTTTGATTTGCCGGATCCGATATCATTTCTGTCGGCTCCGGCTACCATAACTTCTAACGCAAAAAATGTATTCAATTCTAGAATTTTGGGACGACAAAGTTTCTTCAAACGAGTAATGTAACTATTACGCTTATTGATGATAAATAAAAGGTTGAGGAAATTTACCCTTTTCCTTCAAGTTCCCACCCCTTAAGATGTGCAACCTTTACAAGAGCATCCTCCCACTACTTCAACGCATCAGAGCTGAACTTCTTCTTGTGCTTGGGTATGGCTTTTTTGTACAACTTGGTTTTGAGCTTAACATCGTTAGGGTACACGTCAAAGAAGATGGGGAGTATCTCTTTCTTCCCATCTGACTTTGAGGTGTATTCTACCATGTGCGCAACCTCACAAAGACACCACGAATTGGTGGCGTAATTCTTGGAGAAAATTGGAATGTAGATTCGTGCTTGTCAAGCGCTTTCAAAAGCTCTCCATCGATTTCTTTGCCAACTCGGAGTTCTTCATCGTATAGGAAGACATGGATGCCATTGCGTCGCAAGCTACGGTAAAGGCAATCGGTGAAGTTTCTGCATTTGTCTGGTCCTCTAAAACTCAAAAACACGTCATACTTATATCCTGGCGACACATCTTCCACTCTCCAGATTGCCTCTGAGCTCTTCCAGCTTCTCTTCATTCTCGTCGGTCGTCTCAGGACCCTGCCACTTATCCCGAACCCAAGTTTAAACCTTTAAGGAGACTTCAAAACAGGAATCCATCAAACAGGCATTAGAAAATAAGCCAAATACGGACCACTTACAATCCGCACAACATCAAGGCCAAGATGATGGTGATTAATGTAAAATATGGGTTTTGACCCAGTCAAAAAGAAAAGAAAAAGGTTGAAGTAGTAGAGAAGGAGAGAGGAGTCGAGAGTTTTCGGGAGAGGGAAAAGAGAATAGAGAGAGAGAGAGAGAGGAAGAAAAGACAGAAAAAAAAGGAAAAAGAAAAGAAAAATGAGGAGATAAAAGGGAAAGAGAGAAGGAAAGAAGGGGAGAGAGAGGGACGGCAGGGGGCTCGAACAGAGAGAAAAAAGAGAGAGGAGAAGAAGAAGAAGAAGAAGAAGAAGAAGAAGGGGCTTCGTGCGTTCTTGCCATGGGAGCCTCGCCAAGCCGAGTTAACTACGTAACGCAACGCTCGGTAAGCACTCGTGCTCCCCTTTCGTTCAATCGGAGTAATTTCGGACCTAGGGCTTGAAATTCGGAATTTTGGGAAAATCGAGCGGCGAAGTATGATTTTCGAGCCGTTGAGCTACATTTTTTTGTAGAAATGATAGTTTGGGATGTTGTGGAGCTGTGGGATTTTACGGATCGTGATTTGAGCTTGCGGTTTGTCCGGAACGAAATTTTGAAGTTGGGGGTGCGTTTTGGTACTGTAGCGAACAGCAGCTTCGGGTCTGTTTTTTTGTTATTTTCGGTACTATTTTGGGGCGGCTGAGTTGGGGTTGTTGTTGTACGTTAAGAGAGCTTTCTAAGGACTATAAAATGGCTTGAAACGGATTTTTGTGGAGGAAGTTATGGCGTGTCAAAGTTGGCGCATGGGCTGCGCATAGCGGAAAATAAGGGGTTTATGCTAAATGCGAGCTTTCGTTGCGCATAAGTGTCATTTTATCGACAAATAGGCCTAGTTTAGGTGAGTCATTATAAGAATATCCTTTTTACTCGACCTTTTGATATTATTTTTCCATTAATTATTAGGGATCCGAGTGCGTTGGTTCGAGTGAGCATCGTAATTTATTTTCGACTTTCCCAGGTGAGTGGTGCTATATCTTCTAAGAATTTATAAGCTCATGTTTTTAAAATGATAAATGATTGATATTTTATGAGTTATGAATAAGCATATTTGTTGCATAAAATTTGGATCGGGCATTTACTGCGTTTTAGTATTTAAGAATAGTGTGAGAATTTTTAGTGGAAATATATGTTCTATTTGATGAACGAAGTTGATAAATATTACATATTTTGAGTTTGTGAAACCTCTTTACGAAGATCTCGGCTTTAAGATGGTTTATGGAAGGCTATATGAATATCGATTTGTGACGAGCTTTTTTGAATTGTATTTGATTTGAAATTGATTTATGAGACGAGTCTTGAAAATTATTTGAGAATGTTTTATGAAATGTATTTTTGACGGATGAGTTGAGTTGCAAAACCTTTTGGGGATATATGAAATGATTTATGGATTTGGTTTGAGAATTATGGATGTTGTTGTTTTGGATTGATGTGGATGCTTAATATCGCTGTGAGCCCAGCGAGGGGCTTGTGGGTATGCGCATACTATTCTAGGATATCCTTGTGGGCCGAGCCACTAGCTAATAATAGGTGGAGACCTTGTCAAGGGGGGAATCTTGGTCGCCTCGTCACCAGGCGTTGTATCGTGACCATAGTTTGATATTGAGCAATGGATTGGTCAATGGAGTGGACCATCGACATGTGATATGAGTTGGGTCGATGGAATGGACCATCGACGTGTAATCTGAGATTAATCGATGGAATGGACCATCGATGTGTAATATGAGATTAGTCGATGGAATGGACCATCGACGTGTAATTTGAGATTAGTCGTTGGAATGGACCATCGACGTGTAATTTCATTTGATTATCAATGTGTGGTTTGATGAGATTAATCAATGTAATAGACTATTGATGCATGTTTTATGAGATTGACCAATGGGTTAGACCATTGGGATTTGCCTATTATTATCTTGAATATTTTTGCTTTGAACATATTGTGTTAAAGTAAGAAAAGTTATATTTTGGCCTTGAAGGTTTGTTAAATTTCTGGGTTTGGTGTGGTATGAGATTAACCAATGGAATGGACCATTGGCGTTGTGAATTAATGAGATTGATCAGTGGATTAGACCATTGATGTTTATTTCGATGTTATTATGAAATGATTGTTTTTGTTATAAATATAGCTATGTTGAAGCGTGTGTAACTTATTCTTTTTACTGTACGTTTGTTATATCCTATAATTGAGTTAAAAGAGTTGCGGTTTGGTTTTGTAAATATGCATAGTGGGTGCTCGATCCGCTTAGAAGAGATGCACTACTCACTGAGCCGTGGTTGCTCACCCCTCTATTTTCCAATCTTTTTCAGGTTTATCAACTAACGATGAGTAGGTACGAGAGCGAGATGGATATGGAGACTTTTAAGAGTTAGATTTTGGGAGCTCTGAGGCTACGTCCTGTGAGTGGAAGGACGGCCGTGTCATCCCCCATTCTTATTGGTTTTGGGGTGTGACAATTAAAGCAAAGGCTGCAATCACTCCCACCCGCGGTCGACCCTGCTCAGAGCTGTCATCACAAACAAATCCCAAGAGGACCAGCGTTTGTACCCCTAACGCCGTGCTATTACGCAGATCTTGGTGGTGTCCAATTTGCATCAGATCCTCTACTACGCTCACCAACATTTGAACCAAAGTGCGTAAAAAGAGATAATTGCAACAGGATTTGGTGAAAGAAGATCGACTAATGCTTCTCAAGGACAGGCGATTTTTGGCTTTGTGATTGGTCACAATATGGAGAAAATACCAAGATCGCAGAGAGGATGAAGGTGAATTTCCGCGAGAGAGACGTTAGACAGTAAAGTATGCAAACCACTAAAGTGAAAAAGTTCCACAGAAAACCCTGCTGCTGGTCGAAGCATGGGGGTTGAAAAGCACAACTCAAATTTATTTTTGTGGTTGGAAATATCATGGAAACAAAACAGAATTTTCAACGAAAATTTCATTAACTTGCTATCATTGCTGAACGCAAGCACCGAAATATCACCCAGCTGGGATTGACAATAGTATTCGAATGTTAAGAATTGTTCGCTATATTGTTTTGCAAAAACGAGAATCTTATCAGACCCCAAAATCACTGTGGAAGAAAATATGGCAATCCCATACCTACCCCAAAAGAAAATTTTTTATATGGAGCGCTTGCCAAGATGCCCTCGCTCCCAAGGATAAACTTTTCAGAAGGCAAATCTTACCTCAGCACCTTTGCAGTCTGTGTAATCGAAGCCCCGACACGGTAGAACACGCTCCCCTTCTTTGTCCGTGGACGAGGAAGATCTGGAAAGATACAACTCTGAACATCAATATCTCCGCTCAGGGTTCTTCGCGATTCGAAACTTACCATCTCAATGGAATATTCTAAATCTCTCACTATCTACGAATGGATCTACGTGGGTTTCCTGCTGTGACCAATTTAGAAGGCTTAGCCTCTGAAAGACGGAGGGCCACAATCCCATTCATCATTTTTTATCTACATAAGCCAAAGCCCATAGCACTAGCGACATTTCCGGCATAAATGCAAGGTGGATGTATAGCTGATATAGGATCTTGTGGAACAGGATTTGATTCTGCAAGCTGTTCGGTAAGAATGAAGAAATTTAGAATTGTGCCTAGAATCATGTATAAAAGGAATTTCATGAATTTAAGTTGAACATATAGGATTTTCTTAAAATAGCGCAAGATGAAGAAATGAAACTTATCAGTATGGTCTGTTGTCAACTGTTTATGGACAAAAGATTATGTGGCGCACTTGTAATTTGGAAAAATTTACCCAATCAGTCTAAACCTTTCGTTGGTAGCCGAATCTGATATCATTTCTGTCGGCTCTGGCTGTCTTAACTTCTAATGCAAAAAATGTCTTCAATTCTTGAATTTTGGAATGACAAAGTTTCTCCAATCGAGTAGCGTAACTATTGCGCTTATGAATGATAAACAAAAGGTTGAGGAAATTTACCGTTGTCCTTTTAAGTTCCCATCCCTTTAGATGTGCAACCTTTACAAGAGCATCCTCCCACCGCCTCAATGCATCAGAGTCGAACTTCTTCTTGTGCTTGGGTATAGCCTTCTTGTACAATTCAGTTTTAAGCTTAACGTTGTTAGGGTCCACGTCAAAAAAAGATGGGGAGTATCTCTTTCTTCCCATCTGATTTTGAGGCGCATTCGCTCATGTAGGCAACCTCACGGAGACACCATGAACTGGTAGTGTAGTTCTTGGAGGAGATAGGTATGTAGATCCGAGACTTGTCAAGCGCTTTCAAAAGCTCACCATCGATTTCTTTGCCGACTCGGAATTCTTCATTGTCTAGGAAGACATGGACTCCAACGAGTCTCACTCTGTGGTAAAGGCAATCGTTGAAGTTGTTGCGTGTGTCTGATCCCCTGAAACTCAAGAACACATCGTACTCATATCCTGGCGGCACATCTTCCACGCTCAGCGTTGCCTCTGGGCTCCTCCGGCTTTTCTTCATTCTCGTCAGTTGTATGAGGACCCTGCCAATTTATCATGAATCTGAGTTTAAGCCTTCAAGGAGACTTCGAAACAGGAACCCATGAAACAAGCGTTGGAAAATAAGCCGAACAGAGGAGAACACTTACAGAACGCACAGCATCGAGGCCAAGATGATGGTGATTAAAGCAACGGCTGCAATCAGTCCCATTTGCGGCCGATCCTGCTCAGGGCTGCAATCACCAACAAATCCCGACAGGACCAGCATTTGAAACCCCAAACTCGTGCGATCACGCAGATCTCAGTGGTGTCCAATTTGCGGCAGATCCTCTACGGCGTTCACCAACATTTGGACCAAAGCGTGTAAGAGGAGCTAATTGTGACAGGATTTAGTGAAATAAGATCGACTAATGCTTCTCAAGGACAGGCGATTTTGGCTCTGCAATTGCTCTCAATAAGAAGAAAATACCAAGAACACCGAGAGGATGAAGGTGAATTTCTGTGAAAGCGGTAAGGTAATAGAGGCTAGCTTTGATATGAGAGTAGGTAGTCCCATCTTGGTCGGCCGTTGACACATTATCATTCAATCCGATTATGTCCTATCCACTTTGGCTAGTCTAGGATCTCGTAAGATTTGTCTATCATCACAAAATCTCATAAATTGGCTAATCGAATCCGTGATACATCCGAAAGGTGGCACTTTGGTCTACCTAACGACCGCCTAGATCCTTTTTCCAACGGAGTACACGTGAATGAGCCAAGCCATACGTTCCCAAACACTCCCAGAATATGCAAACCACTAACGTTAAAAAGCTCCACTGACCACTCAGCTGCAGGTCGGAGCATTGGGTTTGGACAGAAAGACTAAAATTAATCAGTGTAGTTGATATTATCACAGAAACATCACAGAAATGTCAACGAAATTTCATAAACTTGCTATCATGGCCGAGCACAAGCACCGATATATCACCGAGCTGGGGTTGTTAATGGTATTTAAATGTTAAGAATTGTTCGCCGTATTGTTCCACAAAAAAATTGGAATTTTTAAAAAGGGTGGAATTGATGCAAAAATGAAATCTTGCTGATTTTGGACAGGAATATAAGGCTCTACTTGGTAACCATCCAAATAGGGCCAAATTCTGATTCTTTGTTCTCGGGAGTAGTTTGGGAACAGAATTGTGTTTGATAAAATTTTTATTCTCGAGAACAGATTTGGAATAGAATCAAGAATAAAAAAAAATCGATTCTTGTTCCGGGAACAAAAAAAGAATAAAAAAAGTGGAACCCTTCTCTCCCCTCCTATGTTGCCGTTCACCAGTACCCGTCATTGCCGTCCGCTGCCGTCCACCAGTCGCCGGCAACTAGTCCAGCAAGCTCGCCAAGCCAGCATGAGGTTCGGTGAGCTTGCCGAAGGCAAGCCTAGCCATTGGTGAGGCTCGTCGGTGGCCAGGAGGGCCTTGCCCAGCCTCGATGAGGCTTCCCAAGCCCTGCCGATAGCCAGGCAGGCCTTACCCAGTCCCGGCGAGGCTAGCCTAGCCACTGACAAGGCTTGGCAGCGCTGGGCGAGGGCTGGGCAAGTCTCGCCCAACTGCCGGTGAGGCTTGACTTACGAGGGTTGGCGACGCTTCGGTGAGGTTATCGGCCCTCGTCTGGCCGGTTGCCAATTCCGCGACCAGCGTGAAGAAGAAGAAGAATAGGAGAAAAAAGAAAAAAAAAAAAGGGGAAAAAAGTGCAAAAATTATTTAAAAATCAAAAGAAATTGATTTGGAACAAAATCAATGAGCACGGTACCAAAAGCAGTTCTATTCCAAAATCAAACATTTTGGATAGTTATCAAACAGCTTAAAATGCTTAGAATCTGTTCCTGGGAACAGGATAATATAAAAAAAAAAATCATTTCTGATTGGAATCTATTCCCGGGAACAGAATCATTACTAAACGCGTCCTAAGTGGTTATAAAAATAAAGGAATTGAAATACAGATACCCGAAATTAAAAGATGTGAGAAAGGTCAAGGATTTCAGAAATCTAAACTGCTAGAAAGTAAATTTGCTTGAAATTTAAAGAGGAAAATATACACGTAAAGAACGAAATGTTCTGTGATTGATTGCCTCGGGCTAATACATTGCCCAGGGCGAGTACAACTCACCATCAACAATTATTTGCAAAAAAGTTAGTGAATTTTTAATCTATGAATAACATCCTCGTAACCACTGGGATTCGCCCCAGTGACTACCCTTTCAACATGGAAGGGGGAGGTGGGGGGTTCAAATCCCCACCTTCTCAAGGGGGGATGGGATGGGGACGCATAAGTTTCAAGAGTGGGTAGGAGGCAAGGAAAAAGTCTGAGAGTGAATGTAGAGTAGGAATAGAGTAGGACTGACATAAAAAAAAAAAAAAAAAGAATAACATCCTCGTACTATCTATAACCATTAATAAGAAGTTACAAATCCTAGACAGGATATCCTATAATTTAGTAATGATTATCCACACAAATTTTAGATTAATCATAATTACCTAGCAGCCATGTTTGTTTTCGACTGAGGTTTTGGCAAAAACTCTATTTCCTTTGTAAATAGCATTGCTTTAACACTAAATGAAATTTGTAATAATTTGCTATCAGTAACTCTACCAATGGTTCTTCGATGAAGGCTTTCGTCGATTGTTCCTGCACTATTTGCTATTGATGGCTCCATTGGTGAGTTATCAATTTCCTTCTAGTCGTCGACTGCTTTGTTTATTGATGACTTTTGCTTTGACCAAACATTGCTCTCATAGAGAGCTTGTTTTTTGTTGATTTTATGGTCAATATTTGGTGTTAACAGATGCCTCATTTTCAAGGAATTGAATGACGTTCGATTCTTTTAAAAAACCAAAAACCATTCATTTCCTCTGGAATTTAAAAAGATCCGCTTTTATTGCTTTTCGCAGAGAACAATCGACAATGACTTAGTGATTTCTATATTGGAATCTCGTACAAAATTTTAAAACTAAAATGATAAAATTAGAAATTTTAGGGTTGAATTAATATTTTTACAATAAATTTAGGATAGATAGGGTAATTTTTTCCTATGTCATTTTTATTGAAATTTTTTTCCATGTTTTGAGGCCAATGACGGGCCTCGGCCCTCACAGTAGCATGGTAAATCAAACTGTTTAGCATTCCTTGAATAGTCAACGCGCATTACACCTATATAACTCAAGAAGGCCCTTGACTGGAGCTTTTATGTATATGTATATATTTGCTAATGGTATTTGCTGTATTTGTTTTGAAAATTACAACACCAATGATGAAAGTTCGTAATTTAACCACACATATCGAGAAAAGTACTATTGGCACACAAACTTATTGTCACTAAGGGTCCGTTTGGTAACGTTTCTATTTAAAAATTATTCTTGGGAATAGAAATGGAAAAAACTATTTCTATTTCGGGAAACAATTTTTGAAAAGAAGAACGCGTTTGATAATTACACAAAATTTCTATTCTTGGAATAGAAAAATAACAGAAACACGTTTGGTAAACTTGTATAATTTTTTTTTGTTTCTTTTAATATTTTTTTAAATATTTTATTTTATTTTTTCTTTTTTCCTTTTGGTTGATCGCTAGTCTCAGCCATGGCCGGCCCTTGGCGAGCTCGAGCTCGCCTAGCCACCGGTGAGGCTCAACCTCATTGGGCCACCTCTAGGACGGCGTTGCTTGGTGGTGGCCCGACGACGTCGAGCCTTGCGCGGCCACGGTGAGGCTCGGGCCGATGATCCTTGCCGTGGCTTGGCCTCTCCGAGGGCCAGCGATGCTTCGGCGAGGTTGCCAGCCCTCTTCGACTGGTCGCTGGTGCCAGCCATGGCCAAGGTCGGTGATCGGCAAAAGGAAGAAGAAGAAAGAGAAAAGAGGAAGAAAAATGAGAAGAAAAAATAGTGTTTCTTGGAAGTGTTCCTGGGAATAAGAAATAAGTTTTTTGTACTTATCGTTTCTGTTCCAAATTTGTTCCCGGGAACAAAAATGTAAACAAATACATTTTTGTTCTTTTTTATTTCCCGGAACAAAAGAACAAAAATTGTGTTATGGGGAACATAAACAAAAATTTGCCAAACACCCCCTAAATATGCTCTGTGCTCCTTTTTCTAGTTTGTCTCATCGGCCGTATATTTTCTCTTACGCATTTCTTCCTCTGTTCATTCTTGCTCCGCGCTCAGATCCTCCCCTTGCCTCTCGTTTTCTTTTCCCAACTGAGAGCTTTTTGAACGCGTTCTTCAACCATTTTTTCCCCTCGGATGAAGCGGCGTCGTTTTAGTCACAAGCGCCACGTTGTCCCGTCCTTTGGTTGTACTTTAATTTTTATTAAGTATGCCACATCGTGATTAAGAATTCATTAAAAAAAAAAAGCCACATAGATGAATTGCCAAAGTAAGTCGCTAGAGGCACTAAAAATGGTCAAATTTTCTCCGATATGAAGCTTAAGTGATTGAAGAAAATAAAAAGTTATTTCACTAAAAGAGTGCTATAAAAAGTTATGCTTATTTCGATATTTCTCCACCTACCTTCGTTAGCTACCAGCAGCACACCGCGTTTGACCACAATCTTCAACATCACCGGATTTGACCCCTCTGCGTCTCCAACTCGGCTCTCTTACTCTCTACGACAAGTGTAACATGAAGCATAATCATGGTCAGGATACAAAGTGATGGTTTTAAAGATGAATAATGCAAAAGTGAAGTTGGTAGAAGGTGAGAATGATTTTGGTATTCTACCACAGTCCACTTTAAGTTAAAAATGTTTAATAAAAATGTGAGATGGAGGGAAGGGTTTAAATTGCAAGCGGTGACTAATGGCAACTCTTCGTGGGGGAGCTTACCCATCATTTTGTTTCTTATGAAATTGGTGGTGAGTCTTCCAACTTTATTCCAGGAATTACGGGGCCATAGATAGGGTCCTTGGACAGGGAAAATAAGAAACGTTGTTGGGTTGAGTTATGACAGATATTAAAATTTCATAAATGAGTTTTTTTTTTTTGTTGAAATTTCATAATTGAGTTTTTTTTTTTTGTCAAAACATAATTGAGTTGAAAATACAAAAAAAAAAAAAAAAAAAAAAGGAGTAGGGAACCTGATTAGTTAACCAAATTAAGAAAAAGTTGGGTTTTTCTTTTTTATTTTCCTTTTTATTTGGAAGAGATATACAGACATCAAATTTTATGATTGAGTTGAAAGAACCCGAAAAAAACTTGAAAGTAGAAAGCCTATTTAGTTAGTCACATTAGAAAAAGTGGCTTTTTTTTTTTTTTTTCTTTTTACCAGGGAACTCAATTTGGTAATCGAAATAAAAAGGGTTAATACCTTGAAAAATCCCAAACCGGTACACTTGTGACAAATTTACCCATACTATTTTTTTGACCATGAAAAACCCCAAACCGGTACACTTATGACAAATTTACCTCGACTAACTATAAAAACCCTAAACTAGTACATTTATGACAAATTTATCCCAAACTAATTTATTCAACCAAAAAAAACCCCAAACGATAAATTTGTGACTAATATACCCCCTCCGCTAAATTAGATTAATACCACAAAAAAATCACAAAAATTGTAAACTATGACAAATAGAGTGTAAAATCCCAAATTAGTATACCGGTCAATTATCACGTGTTATTTAAATTTATAATTTAACAAGAACATTTAACTAAAACTAACAGAGGGTAAATTTGTCACAAGTGTACCGGTTTAGGGTAAATTTGTCAAAGGTATACAAGTTTGAGGTTTTTGGTGATTAAAAATTAGTTTGGGGTAGATTTGTCACAGGTGTACCAGTTTGAGGTTTTTAAGGGTATTAACCCTTCTTTTTAAGATATATCACACTGACATGATAAAACAAAATCCACAAATATGTAATTTAAAATTGTCAGGATAATTATCGATTAGCATATAAAATTATTTATTTATTTTCTCTAGATAAAAAATATGTATAAGAGAGAATTGTGTAATTTTTGTATATTTCTCTATGTTTCATTGAACCTAAATGAAGAATACATGAGTATATCTATAGATTTTATAACATAATTATATTAGGAGATTATCAATTATGATCCATCAACAATATATACAACTAAAGGACAATTATATCTCTCAGATATATGTCCAATCACGATAAAGATAAAAAAAAAAAATCAAAGAAAATATACTAATTATCGCCAACTTCTCTCCTAAACTAATTTACTTCTCTCTCTAGGCACACTTATTATATGTTTATCCCTACGCACTTACGTAAGTGCTCTCTTCTATTGGTTAAAAGGTATCCTTGACAACATGAATAATCCATCTAAAAATAGTTCAAACAAGAACCATACAACATCAACTGATTATTGAAATGTGGTACACATGAATTTTGGGGAAAAATTATAATGTACCCATGTTGCTTGAAGTATAAATCTTTTAATCTGAAATGAAAAAAAAAAAAAAAAAAAAAAAAAAAGAGGGGGGGGTCCGTGACATTTGTCGTTTTTGGGGTCCTAAAATGGATAATAATTTGCACAGCGGTTGACGAAATATTCCTCTCATATATATTTCCCATGTTCTAAAATTTAGCCACAAAAAAAGAGCCTTTTTTTACGAATCGAAATTTTGCATCTGAAAATGTCATATTATACAAATCAAATATACATAATAATTCCATAAAGAACACTAATGGCCCGGGAGATGGGTGGAATTTGGCTCTCCTATCTGGCAATGGACTTTGGAAGTTATAACAGATTTTAGGATCCACTTCTAATGTAGTGTTTGACCGAAATTTCAGATTGTCAAGTGCCTCCAGACTTGACACTAAACTACTTTTTTTTTTTTCTTTTAATGGTTGGGAGAAGTCCCCCTTGCAGGAGCTGGAGGCCCGCGCGCGCGCACGCAACACCTACCAGCCACCGTCGCGGCGTCTGGGCAGTGCCCCAACTTCATTATGGACCACAATAGTCGCCCCCGCGGAAGCCCGACAATCCGGGTCAAAGAAGGCAGAGCGGGCATCTTCCAGATAAACGGACACCCCTCAATATTCAAAGTTTTCAGGTGTTCAAGCTTACCGATGGAGCAGTCGATTGTGATCAACTTGACACACCTAGCAAGCACTAAGACCTCCAAAGACACGAAGTTGGAGAAGTCGGGTGTCCTTGTCAACTTTGTGCAACCCGTTAAATCTAGAACTTTCAATTTTTTTGTCATCTGCTGGAAAAGAAACTGAATTAAAATGAATGAAACACACCGATGATATCAAAGTACATATCTGGATGGGAAAGTTAACCTAATTACCCTCTTTTTTGTTTTTTTAATAATCCAGTAAGATCTTGCGGTAGTTGCACATAGCACAATTTGATGAAGAAGAAAATGGTACAACATTGAATAAGATCATGAACGCGATTGCTGACAAGTTCGTGGAAAAAGAGAGCAGAAGAAATAGAAGTTCGAAATGGGATAATTGAAGAAGAAAATTTTCAAAAATGGGTTTAATCAAAATGATGTGATTCTATAGCTTCCTCTCCTTTTTAAATGCATTTAGCCGGTTGTTGTCAATGCTAGATGTTTTTTTGGACGGATCAATGCTAGAAGTTACTTGTACAAAATAATTTCTGTTTTTAGATTCACATGATATTAGCAGAACATGAATTCAATATGTACAGTGCAAAAATGATTGGTGAAGATAGAAAGAAACAAGGGAGCATGGACTCTCTACCCAAATGATGCTCTTCTTGGTCTCTCAGTAAATTTGAACCATAATATGAATAGAGGAAGGTGTACCTGTATTTGGCTCCATCCACGCCAGTCATCTTCAATATTGCTCCATGAAAGGTTTAGCACGATTAAGCTAGCAAAATGAAAACTCTCCGCATAAAATTTATTATGCGTCACTTCCCAAGAAAGCCAATGTAGCTTCCAAACAATATTCTCGAAATTGCCAAAAAAATCGATGCCTGTAACTCGAAGGAACCTTAGATTTGGTAGGGCCGCTAATTCCTCAGGTACAATGTTCCGGCTGCAGCCATCAGAAGTCAGGCTTAGTGCTTCTACATCTTGATTTTTCTGCCAACAGAGACTCAAGATTAATTGAGAGGACAACACTCAACACTCCTACAGAACTATAAAGAAAAGAAGCATGTGAACATTGGTAAACTTCTCCAACAAGGAACCTACCCTAGCACACGCCTATTCCCAACAAGTAAGCTTACATGTTTTCCTTTACCACCATTAAGGAAAATTTTCATTTGAAACGGCACTTTGTGGTTTCAGAATTTCCAGAAAATTATTTTCTATTCTACAGAATCTAGAAACCGAAGCTAACCACTAGGCAATCGGTCTAGTCTCTTGTCGACAATTTACCAGACCTTTTGACCCAAATGTTTGAGAGAGACTTATCTCACTTAAAGACAAATGGAAAGTTAAACATAGCTAAGTAGAAAATGAAAGAAAAAATTCAACAAGTTTCTCTTCCAAATTAAAATTATATGACATACTCCTCCAATTTACCTCTTTTTCTCTCCAATAGTTTTACAGCAGTCTCATAAATCCACACCCTACTAAATCTACAAGGATATTCTTCAAGCATGATGTGCTTTCCTAGATCTCGAACTTGGTCATGCATCCAAAACTTATTGTCATGTCCAATTTTTATCAAGGACCGTTGGTGGAGGATGCTCATTGCAATGTGAGGATGGTATTTACACTCATCCCACATGATAACTGGATATGTTTGGTCCTCGTTGGTGAAAAAGCAAGCGATATCCAGAAACACTTCTTTTTGCTTATTCTCTAGTCCCTCATAACTTATCATTAATGCAACTCGGACATCCTTAAAAGGACCTTCATCTAACTGCTTTAATGTGTCTTCCCATAACTTTCTTTTATCAAAATGTTGCTCCACGCTAGAGTTGTGGCAATAAAGAAATGAACCTATTACCTCAATAGCCAAAGGAAGCATATCCACCCTGCGTACAATTTTCTCTACAAGATGATCATATCCATCTTGGGGAGAGTCTGTTCTGAATGCATGCTTACAAAACAACTGAAATGCTCGACTAAATTGCATTTTGTGAACTTCATAAGCCAAAATTCCTTTGGGTTGATTTAGGACCTCTTTGCTGGATGATTCCACTTGAGTCTTCAAGATCTCTAAGTTCCTAGTGGTGAAGATGATCCTACTGCCTGAACCAAACCAATTAGATTTTCTGGCTAGCCTTTTGAGTCGCTCGTCCTTGTCTAGATCATCTAGAACAATGAGGACTTTTTTAGTATAACATACTCTCTTGATCCAATTCATCCCATCTCCAATGCCTTTGATATGATCAGCAATCACAGGACCCACAAAACTTGCTAATAACATTTTCTGCACGTTTATAAGACCATGTTTTGATGATTCTCGAACTTCGTTGAGGAAACAAACACCTTCAAAGTGAGAAGATATTTTATTGAACACAACCTTTGCAAGTACGGTTTTACCAATTCCACCTATTCCATGAATACCAAGGAAACGTACACCATTAGAGTCAACTTCCAACATTTCTAGTATGTCTTCTATTTGACGATGATCTTCGACCCAACATTCAGGCACATCCACGTTTCTAGCATTAAGCTTACACAATACCTCTCCAACAACCAATTCAATTAGTTCTCCATGGCTGTAGCAAATCGGGAAATTTTTGTTATCGTCAATGACATGAAAGAAAACGGTATAAATTTCTTCTAGATATGATAATCTCTAGGTCTTTTAAGACCATACGATAAAATAAGTTAATTATTTCAGTTACTATTACAATAATTGAGCGTCATGATTAGTTGTTACATGCGTTGAGATTTCATGGAATGTCGCTTAATTTGATGTATTGGAGATGCTTAAAATAATGTAGGAGCCGATTCATGTGAAGGAGATATTTTTAATGGAATGGATAGAGTAAGATTACAAAACTCGGTAAAGTAACATTTTTTTTTTTTTTTTTATTGATACCCAAGGAATCCTTTACAGCCGGCAGCCGGCAGGTAAACCCTAAAGTGACGCTAGCAGAGGATCTACCACTCCGACGTCATACTTAAGACACCAAGTGCCTCCACTGGGTTTCGAACCCAAGGTAACATTTTTTTTCATAATGCCTGCATTGACTAAATAACGTGCAGCAACAAAATCCAAAGTGAGTTTATTATTGAGCTAAATTTATAGGATTGTGTTCGTATAGAATCTGAGATAAAACCGAAATAAATGCAGGTCTCAAGCAAAATCAAAAGAAGCACAACAGATTCACATTTAATCGTTTTCTAAGTAAACCAGCTTTATTTTTGGCGAAAAAAAACTGAACAGATTTTTTTTTTTTTTTTTTTTGAAACGAGAACTAAACAGATTTTATTTGGCAAGTTCTCTCTAGGACTGTGTTCGACAGGTAATCGGACCGGAGTCAGGTATAGTTCATTTAAGTAAGAGTCATCTGACTTTGTTCATAAATTGGATCAGAGCAGATTCTTTTACGCCCTATTCTTTCCTTTTCCTCGAGTGAGTCCTCATTGCCGAGTGTGCTTTTGTTCTCTCACAGTAATTTCTTTTTCTTTGGTTGGTTTGCCAGATTCCAATATCGTTTCTGTCGGCTCTAGCTGTCATAACTTCTGATGCGAATTTCAAATGAAAAAATGTCTTTAATTCTTGAATTTTGAGATGATAGAATTCTTGAAATGAGGAGTGCAACAATTGTGCTTATTAATGATAATTAAAGGTTGAGGAAAATTACCCTTTCCCTTTAAGTTCCCATCCCTTCAGACGTGCAACCTTCGCAAGAGCATCCTCCCACCACTTCAGTGCATCAGAACCGAACTTCTTCTTGTGCTTGGGTATGGCCTTCTTGTACAATTTAGTTTTGAGCTTAACATCGTCAGGGTCGATGTCATAGAAGATAGGGAGTATCTCTTTCTTCCCCTCTGACTTTGAGGTGCCTTCTACCATGTGCCCAATTTCACGGAGACACCACGAACTGGTAGCATAGTTCTGGGAGAAGATGGGAATGTAGATCCGAGACTTGTCAAGTGCTTTCGAAAGCTCACCACCGATTTCTTTGCCAACTCGGAGTTCTTCGTTGTCTCGGAAGACATGGACTCCAGCGAGTCTCAATCTATGTAAAGGCAATCAGTGAAGTTAGTGCGTGTGTCTGATCCCCTAAAACTCAAGAAAACCTCGTACTCGTATCCTGGTAGTACATCTTCCTCGCTCAGCGATGCCTCTGAGCTCCTCCGGCTTTTCTTCACTCTCGTCAGTTGTCTCAGGACCCTGCCAATTATCCTGAATCTGAGTTTAAGCCTAAGGAAACTGTCAGAAGTCGAAGTCTGGTGAGAAGCAAGACGAGATGAGGAAGAAAAGAGGTTAGGGAGAATTTCTCTTTTTCTGTGTGTATTGTGTATATTGACAAAATGTACAATTATACTACAAGATGTACACTTAGAAAAGGAAATGTAATATTACACATATCAATTTAAATCAATCTAATTTCCTAGATTGATTCCATGATATCAGAATCGAATCAATTCTGGCATAAGAGATTTCTACATATCTTCCAACACTCCCCCTCAAGCTGATGGCTTGTAAATATCTAAGACACCAAGCTTGCTCAAGAGATATGCATGCTGTCTCTGACATAAGGCTTTGGTAAACACATCCGTAGGCTGTTCATCAGTTCCAATCCCTTTTGCCTCAATTGTTCCTTCTTGAATCTTCTCCCGAGTGAAATGGCAGTCCACTTCTATGTGCTTGGTTCTCTCGTGCATTACAGGGTTCGCTGCAAGCTTCAGAGCTGATTCGTTGTCACAATATAGCTTCGTGGGTCCTCTCAGTCGTACCCCAAGGTCACTAAGCAAGCCTCGTAACCAAACAACTTCACAAGTGGTTTTTGCCATGGCCCGATATTCAGCTTCAGCGGATGAAAGTGAAACTGTTGCTTGCTTTTTGGTTTTCCACGAGAGAAGTGAGTCCCCAAGCTTGATGCAGAAGCCAGTTATGGACCTTCGACTCATAGGGCATGTCGCATAGTCCGCATCGCAGAACGCCGTCATCTCCATGTTGCATCTTCTGGATAGAAGTATCCCGACTCCTGGACATTCCTTTAAATACTTGACGACCTTCAGTGCTGCATTCATGTGGGATTCTTTTGGTTTGTGCATGAATTGACTCAGATTATACACTGCATATGATATATCAGGTCTAGTCATAGTCAAGTAGATAAGTTTTCCAATGAGTTTTTGATAGCTCGTTGGATCCTGTAGTATAGGATCATCCTGAGATGTTCCCCTGGCATGATCTGCTGTAGTTAGCCTAATATTCTGTTCAACTGGGATGACAGCTGGCTTGCATCCTGATAAACCAGCCTCTGATATAATTTCCAGTACAAATTTCCTCTGACTGAGAGAAATTCCTTGATGAGATCGTGCAATCTCAATCCCAAGAAAATATTTTGGTGCTCCCAAATCCTTTATGTGAAAGGTGGTATGCAAATATTTTTAAGGCTCTCTATTGCAGCTTCATCGTTTCCCATGATAAGGATGTCATCTACATAAATCATTAAATAGATAGACGACGTACCTCTGGTCCATGTAAACAAGGCATAATCATACTTTGATTGTTGGAAATTTGCACTGGTGAGAGCATTAACAAATTTTGCATACCATTGTCTGGAAGCCTGCCTCAGCCCATAAAGGGATTTACGGAGACGACACACCTTATTCTCCCCCTGTCTCCGTAAGCCCTGAGGAATATCCACGTAAATTTCTTCATCTAGATCTCCATGAAGAAAGGCGTTATGAACGTCCATTTGATGGAGCGACCAGTCATGAATAGCTGCAACTGATAAGAACGATCGGACTGTGACATCTTTGGCAACTGGAGAAAAAGTCTCATTATAGTCAAAGCCTTCTCTTTGGGTATATCCTTTTGCCACCAAGCGAGCCTTGTATCGTTCAATGGTTCCATCTGCTCTATATTTGATTTTG
The DNA here is from genome assembly GCA_014182555.1 of Eucalyptus erythrocorys. Lineage (NCBI taxonomy): Eukaryota > Viridiplantae > Streptophyta > Magnoliopsida > Myrtales > Myrtaceae > Eucalyptus > Eucalyptus erythrocorys. Next base: position 36,775,852 of record CM024599.1, on the reverse strand, counting down.
TACACCCACTTGCACCCTATAGATTTTCGGTCCCTAGGAAGAGAGACCAACTCCCAAGTGTGATTGTCAGCCAACGCCTGTAATTCTGCTGCCATTGCCTTTTTCCAGCGTGGATCATGGGAGGCTTCTTCATAGCTGGATGGTTCTTTTTCATCGGATATACGGCTAATGCAAAATTTATGTTCCGATGAAAGTCTATCAAAGGAAACATATGAGGATGTTGGATAGTTAATACCTGGTGCATTGAGTGAAGCGCAGACGTAATCTTTGGTCCACGTTGGTGGTCTCGTGGCTCTTTTCGATCGACGTGGTGGATCGATTGGCGGTGGAGATATTGTTGCAGCATTGTTCTCTTCAAGATCTTCGAAGAATTCTCGTATTGGACAAGGCAATGGGTATGCTTTCCAACCTTTCCTGTGGACCAGGATGATCAGGGGATTGAGAAATGACTTGCCCTGGAGATGTGGCAAGAAAATATTCAGGAGACTGATTATCCTCATTTGAGGGTGGATGTGAGCTGGTGGACATAGTCAAATCCTCTGTGGTGTCCTGGAATGGGAAAATAGATTCATGAAATATGACATCCCTGCTTACAAAAAAATCTCCTGTGGATTCATCCAAGACGTAGTATCCCTTCTGCAAATTGGGATAGCCCATGAATACGCACTTCCTTGCTCGTGGCCCCATCTTGTCTCGAGGTCCCATAATTGTGGCATAACATAAACAGCCAAAGACTCGTAGATGATCAACCGTTGGTTTCTTCCCATAAAGCAGCTCAAAGGGTGATTTACCAGCTAATATTCGAGTGGGCATTCGGTTGATGAGGTAGGCTATAGTAAGCAGACAATCTCCCCAATATGTAGCTGGTATAGATCCCTAAAATTTTAGGGCACGTGCAACTTCCAGCAAGTGCCGATGTTTGCGTTCCACCACCCCATTTTGTTGTGGAGTGTAGACGCAAGAGCTTTCATGTAGAATCCCATGAGTCTCGGAAGAGTGACCTGCATTCATGATTGAAAAACTCCGTCCCATTGTCAGTCCCGATTTGTATTGATTTCCCGAACTGATTTCTAGTCGGGCAATAAATGTCTTCAAGCGAGCTGGAACCTGTGCCTTGGATTGTATCAAGAATACCCACGTGGCACGAGAATGATTGTCAACAATCGTGAGGAAATATCGAGAACCGTCATGATGTCTTTGTGTGGTATGGGCCCCGACATCCACATGAATTAAAGACAGGATAGTATTTGAACGTTTGGAATGAGAAAGGAAAGCATGTACGAGACTGTTTTGCTAAAGGGCAAATATGACAATTAGAGTAAGGAAAAAAGCACTATGTCCCATTCGTGAATGCAAAAGGAAATCTTTATCATTGGCAATAGCATTACACAATGACAATTTATTGGAAAAAATGACTCATGGTGACTTGGAGTGCTGGCCCGAAATATAACCCTTCGAAAGATTACCCAAGCCCATCGGCTTCCCGGTCGAAAGGACCGAAAAGAACATTTGTCGCATTGAAGAGTATTTGGCGGGAATTTTCTTTGCGGACTGGATACGAAATAAGGTTGAATTGGAATTGGGGGACATAAAGGACATTTTCTAGGAGAATTTCAGAAGTCAATTGAGCAGACCTGTCAATGTGACATGAGAGATGTTTCCATTTGGAAGCTCCACAGAAATAGGTGTTTCCAATTTCCTATTTCTTCTTGAGAAAAAATTCACATCACAAATGATATGATCACTTGCTCCTGAATCTATTATCCATGCCCTTTTTGAAATTGAATTTATAAGGCAATGGGATATACCTGAAAAACTTCCCCTTTTGTCCCCAATGTCCGCTTTTCGTAATGCCCGCATCAATTGCCGATACTCCCGTGAGTAATAGGCCGGTTGCTACTTGTCCCAAAGTGGGTCCAGTCACCGATAAGCTGCAGAATATTTTTTTCCTTTTTCTCCCTGGCCTTCCGTGCAATTTCCAGCAATTTTCTATGGTATGATGCGGGCGTTTACAATGCTCACAATATAATTTACCTTTTATTTTGGAATTTTGGCTGAAATTTCGTATAGAAAAAATTTGGCCGTCGGATCCTTTGAGTGTGGAATAATCTCCACCGTCCGATCCCACGGATGGATCGGCCCTTTGTAAGCCGTCAGATCTGCGGGGGAAATCAGGACCGTCGGATCGTCGCATCTGATCCAAGCCGTCGGATCGTCAAATCTAATCCGAGCCGTCAGATTGTCGCGACACATCAGGGCCGTCGGATTTCCTCATTAAATCCTGGCTGTAGAAACGATCCCTTTTATAGCCTTTCTCCCCCATTTCGAACCCTAGCCCGAGCCCTTCGCCCCCAATTTTCTCTCAACCTAGGGTTTTCGCCCCCAAATCGGATCCGCGGCGTTCTCCGTGGAGGGCAAGGGCCATGGCGTCTCCTCCTCGAGCTTGCTCCGAAGCCGTGAGTCTCTGGCTCTCCTCTTGGACGGCCAGCTAGAAAATCCGGCCGATGGGGCGGCATGGGATCCATCGCCAGTATCTGCGATCTAAAAGTCAGGTACGATTCGTTTAGAATCAAGAGGAATTGAGTCGATTTCTCCCTTTCCTTGATGGATCTGTACTGTCGAAGCGTTTCCGGGGTCCCTTCGAGCTTTTCCTCCATGGCCTTGAGCTCGTTCCAGAGCGATGAGAGTTTGTTGTAAATCGCCGTGATCGACATGTTCCCTTGTTTGAGATCTGTTAATTCCTGCGTGAGACAAAAGATTTTTGCTCGATCTAACTTTCCGTACATCTCTTTGATGTTGTCCCACATGATCTTGGAATCTTCGGTCGGTGGGAGGCCCGCCACAACGTCTGGGGAGATACAGTTGCCGATCCAGGTGCGGATCAGGCGGTTACACTTCCTCCAGTGCCTCGCGAGCCTTTCATCCGACGGGATCAGTATGGTTCCATCAAGGAAACCCTCCTTGTCTTTGGTTGTGAGAGCCCTCCGGAATCGGTCGACCACTTGCTTTGTAGTTCTCCGGCCCGGCCAGTTGTAGGTTGATGAGTCGCACTTCGGGCCGTCGGCGGTGGACACATGCGGGGTCCCCGGTTCGGGTCGGCCGGTGATCTTCGCATGTCGGATACGGAAAGAATCCGGGTTGAAAGTTTGGGTTCGGGTAGGGATTCGTCCTTGTACCCGACCCATCAAACCCGGATCCATGCCCCGCATTAAAGAAACCCGAGTGAAGGGTTGCTCCGGATCCTGTTTCTCCAGACCCACTTGTTGGCTCGGTGGCTGGATTTGCCCCGCTTGCAGCTGGTAGATTCCCATCGAGCTGCACACCACTCTGGTAAGTGATTACCCCCGGCGATGATGGATTCGGGCTTTGCCGGAGGTACCATGGATAGGGTACCCATTGGTAAGGTTGGCCCTGAAAGGGCTGCCAAATACTCGCCTGAGCCGGGAACATCCCAACTCCTTGTTGTGCTGTGGTGTTTGCAGGATTCGTCGGGTTTGCAGGATTCAACCCAGGGTGGAGTCCCTGTCTTTCCACGGTCGAAGAGACATCTCCTGTGGATGGAATTTCAGTTCCAACAAGGATTGGTCTTCTGGATTCATGGTGAGTAGATCCTCTCTGCTTCTTCTCCCTTTTGCAAAAAAACGATTCTTTCGTTACAAGACACTGATCTTGTCTTGCAGGATAAAAAAAACGAAAGCAATCTGATGCGGAATTTGGAATTTAGAGCCACGGCTCTGATACCATATCAGAAGTCGAAGTCTGGTGAGAAGCAAGACGAGATGAGGAAGAAAAGAGCTTAGGGAGAATTTCTCTTTTTCTGTGTGTATTGTGTATATTGACAAAATGTACAATTATACTACAAGATGTACACTTAGAAAAGGAAATGTAATATTACACATATCAATTTAAATCAATCTAATTTCCTAGATTGATTCCATCATATCAGAATCGAATCAATTCTGGCATAAGGGATTTCTGCATATCTTCCAACAGAAACTTCATAACAGGAACCCATCAAACAAGCGCTGGAAAATAAGCCGAACAGAGAGCACTTACAGTACGCACAGCATCGAGGCCAAGATGATGGTGATCAAAGCGACGGCTGCAATCAGTCCCATTTGCGGCCGATTCTGCTCAGAGCTGCAATCACCAACAAATCCCGAAAGCACCGGCATTTGAAACCCCACACTGGTGCGATCACGCAGATCTCGGTGGTGTCCAATATGCGGCAGATCCTCCACTGCGTTCACTGGTACACTTGAACCAAAGCGTGTAAACAGAGCTAATTGCAACAGGATTTAGTGAAAGAAGATCGACTAATCCTTCTCAAGTACAGGTTATTTTTGTCTCTGCGATCGCTCTCAATATGAAGAAAATACTAAGAACGCGGAGAGTATGAAGGTGAATTTCCGTGAAAGAGAGCTTAGACGGTAACGTATGCAAGCCACTAAAGTCAAAGCGTTTCGCTGACCAGCCCTGCTGAGGGTCGGAGCATTCGGGTTTGAAAAGAACAACTTGAATTCATTTGTGTCGTTGAAAATATAATGGAAACACGACAGAATCATCGAAGAAAATTTCATAAACTTGCTATCATGGCCGAGTGCGCGTACCGAAATATCACCCAGCTGGGATTGACAATGGTATTTCAATGTTGAGAATTGTTCGCTTTATTGTTTCGCAAAAAATTGAAAATCTTTAAGAAGGATGGGATTATGAAATTTAATGAAAAATGAATTCTTGGTTGATTTTGGACAGGCATGTAAGTGGCTGTAAATTAAAGGAATTTAAATATAGGTACTCGAAATTAAAAATGCAAGAAAGGTAAAGGGTACCTGAAATCTAAAGTACTAGAATGTAAATTTGCTAGAAACTTAGAGAGGAAAATAAACATGTAAAGAACAAAATGTTTTGTGATTGTTTGCATAGGGCTAGTACAATAATCACAACGTGGGTTTTTAAATCTCATCACCAGCCATTGTTCGCAAGAAGTCAATGGATTTTGAATCAATGAATAACAACTAGGAAAAGTGTTAGAAAAGTCCTAAACCTATTGTATTTGTGCCAATTTAGTCCTAAAATTTTTTTATTTAATGTCAATTCAATCTTAAACATTTTTACTTAGTGTCAATTCAATCATTGTTACTAATTTTGGTAGAATATTGCTGACATGGACGCCGATCGGCTTATGTGACATTGCTGGCATTGATGCGGATACTTTAAATATTATATATATTTTTTCTTATTTTTTTATTATCTTTTCTTTTTTTCTTTCTTCTTTCTTTGCCGATTCTAGCCATTGGACATGGCAGGCTTACTCTCACTCAGCTAGCCTCACCGGTGGTGGGCGACTACCGCTAAGGGCGCGTTTGGTAACACTTATGTTCCCGAGAATAATTTTTGATAAAAAAATGATTATTTTTTATTATGTTCCCAAAAATAATTTCTAAGCATTTTAAGCCGTTTGGTAATTGTCTAAGATTTCAATTCCCACAATAGAATTACGTTTGGCACTGTCTTCAAAATTTATATTCCAAATCATTTTCTTTTATTTTTTAATAATTTTATTACTTTTTCTTCTTTTCTTTTCTTTCTCCTCTTCTTCTTCTTCAAGGGTTGCTGGTCGTCAACCTTGGGATGATCGGCGATTGACCAGATGAGGGCTGACGAGCTCACCGGAGCGCTGCCGACCCTCAGCGAGGCCGTGCCTCGTCGGCTGAGCCTCGCCGGCAGTTGGGTGAGGCTCGACTGAGCCTTGGCTGGGTGAGCGGCCTCGCCCAGATTTGGTGAGACCAAGCTTGCCTAGCCACCGGCGAGGCTCGACCTTGCCGGGCCACCATGAGGTTGGCCTCACCTAGCGGGGCAATCTTGGTCTCACTAGATCTGGGCGAGGCTCGCCGATGGTTAGACGAGCCACTGGTGAGTTTGCCAAACCTTGTCCTGGCCTGGTGAGCCTTCGTCGAGATTGCTGGACTAGTCATCGGCAACCAGCAGCAGTGGATGGTTGTGGTGGCGACGGCAGTAGCAACGACGGCAATAGCAGCGGCAATTGAAGAAGAGTAGAGAGGGAAGAAGAAAGAAGAGAATAGAAAAAAAAAAATGGGTTGACTTAATTCTGAAATTGTTCTTGGGAACAAATAGTCAATTTGTTTTTTTACTTTTCAATTTTATTCCAAATCTACTTTCAGGAACAAAAATATAAAAACTTGTTTTCGAGAATAAAAATCTTACCAAACGAATTACTATTTTAAATTTACTCTTAAGAACAAAAGAACAGAAATTATTACTATTTAATAAGTTGCCAAAGGCACTCTAAATACCATCTCGTGTTTTGTGCTCCTTTTCTAGTTTACCATATCCGCCGAATATTTTCTCTTAGGCCTTTTTCCCTTTGTTCTTTATTGCGGCGCTCACAGATCCTGCACTCACCTCTCTTGTTTTCTTTTCCCAACCGAGAGCTTTTTGAACGCGATCCTCAACTTTTTTCCTCGGAGGAAGCTGCCTTGTTTAAATCACAAGCGCCGCGTCATCTTGTCCTTTGTCCATGTTGTACTTTAATTCTTATTAGACATGCCACATCTTACTTAAGAATTCATTATAGAAAAGACACGGAGATGAATTACTGGAATATATTACTACGATCACTGAAGTGATTGATTTTTCTTCAATGTGGAACTCAAGTTATTAAAAAAAAAAAGGTTACAACACTTAAGGGGCACTATACAAATATTACAATACTAATGATATTCTTTTCTCGGTATTTCTCCACTCACCTCCATCGGCCACCAGCAGTACACACGTCCGACTCACAATCTTCAACATAACTGGATTCAGCCCCTCTGTGTCTCCAAATCAATTCTCTCTTACTCTCTATGCCGAGTGTTAATGTAAAGCTTAATAATAGTGAGGATACAAAGTGACGGTTTTTAAAGCAAATGATGCAGAAGTGAAATGGATAAAAGGTGACAATAATTTTGGCATTATATCACAGTCCATTTTAAATTGAAAAGTTTAAGAAAGAATCTGAGATGGAAGGAAGTGTTTGCAAGCGGGGACTGATGACAAGTCTTTGTGGGGAAGGATACCTTTCATTTTATTTCTTATGAAATTGGTGAGTCTTCGAACTTGAGTCCTTTGACAGGTAAATTAAGTAAAGTTGTGAGGTTGAGCTATGACAGACATTAAAATTTCATAATTGAATTTTTTTGTCGAAATTTCATAATTGAGTCGAATATACATAAAATAAATTCAGAAAATAGGAACCTGATTAGGTAATCAAATTAGAAAAAATTGGGTTTTTCTTTTCTATTTTCCTTTCCATTAGGAAGAGATATACGTTAAGTTTCATAATTGAGTTTGAAAGTATTAAAAAAAAAAAAAAACTCAGAAGCAGGGAACCTCATTGAGTTGAAAGTAATCGGGAAAAAAAAAAAAAGAACTCAGAACTGGCCTTTTCTTTTTCTTTTTATCAGGGAACTTAATTTAATAATTGAAATAGAAAAAAAATAACAACAACGGGTCTTCTTTTTCTCATTTAGTTTTTCCCACGCACTCTTTTCAGTCCCTTCACATATTTTTACTATTATGAATGGATAGGTTGGTCCATTTTGTGGGCGAGGGGAAGTAGGCTCGAATGCACTAAATAAAGCTCTTTGGGGCTCTCATTTCGTGGACTCTAAATTGGAGAAGGGAGAAATGTATCTTCATTTTACAAGGAGAAAAACAAATCTAAAAGCAAAGTCTATGATGATTAGGGGCGAGCTAAAAAACGGTTCAAACCCTTAGATTGGACCGTGCGGTTCTGTTTTTTTTTTTTTTTTTGGTCGAAGAACCGTGCGGTTCTGTTCAAGAGTACTTTTTGAAAAAAAAAATAATTCACAGGCCGAACTAGATTTTTTTTTTTTTTTCCATTTAATTTGATTTCAACTTTTTAGAACCGAACCAAACGACAATGACTATAAGACGTAAAATCCCTCAATATAGAAAGTATTAATAAGATTAGTTTTTTCATTGACTCAATTCTCTGTTTGGCCAGGCCGCCTCATGTGTTTGCCATCACCATCTCCAGGCTCCGTCCCTCGCCCTCAATCGAGACTAGATTGCTTAACATGTTCGCATCTAGTTAGACACGAGCCAATTTGGCTAACGATTGCCCAAATCGATGGAGGCCGTCGATCTGGATGAGGGCTGCCCTTGCCTAGATCGCTGATGAAGGCCACGAGAATTGGTGTTTATAGGACTGACGGAGAGGCACTAGTGTGGAGGGACAAGCTAATCGAGGGAGGTGAGATGGATGGTGTAAGCAACGGTGGGGAACTAATGAGCAATAATTGATGCTGTCAATCCAAAACAAATAATTACTATGATCTGCTCAGGTCAGTTCAGGTTTATGACCTGAAACAAATCGAACAGTCAGAAGCTCGTCGTTTTCTTCACTACTCGAACCAAACAAAAATCTGATCCAAAAAGGAAACTTTAGGTTTTCGGTTCAGGTCAATTCATTTTGGTTCATATTTTGGCGGTCTTTTTTGATACCCCTAGCCCTTGGCACCATTAACAAAATCCATCAAATAAGTGAAGTTGAATGGATCACACAACTCACGTAGGTACAACTAGGTGAGATCCACAGGTGCACAACCCCGACGTTGGTAGCTCGTGCAACTCCTTTGGGGTTGTCATCTTTCATAAAAGAATAATGATTGGTCTCGCTCCTCTTTGTTTTGCTATTTTCCTGTTGTTTTTCAGATTAAACAATATTTGGTTCCTCTTTAGAGTTCGAAGTTTGCTCAAATAATCATGTCGGATTTCGTATAAGGATGACAAAAAATTAGGCCAAAAAACCTTTGCATGTGTACAACAAAGTCTCGATAGAAATAAACAACTTTAACTTGCTAGTTAATATAAAGGGAAAAATGTCCAATCAATTCTAAACTTATTAAACAAATGAAAATACAGTGATAAACTTTTAATTTTACCAATTTAGTCATAAAATTTTGTGTTAAACTCGAATGTAGTACTTCTAGTCAATTTTCACCTGAAACCGCGATGACTCAATCGCCATGTTAATAAGACGAAAATTGACTAGAATGACTATGTTTATGATTAAATTGAAAAGTTAAAAACTAAATTGATATATACAAATAAGTTTGGAGTTGATCGAATAATTTTTTCTTTATAACCGCGCTACACAATTCTTTGACCACAAACAGTTGACAACAGGCAATAATGATAAGTTCCATTTCTTCATCGTGCACTATTTATGAGAAAATCGTCTACAAAATTCCTTTTATTCATGATTTTAGACAAGATGCAGAAGTCGACTCATTAATTTGCGGTCACCTTCAAACAATGGGAGACTGATGTTGGCGAGTGATAAGGACTTTTTTGTTAATTTTGTTTTTAGGTTAAAGGGATATGTTCACTAGCAATCTTAAAACTTGACATTAAAGTATAATTGAGTCTTAAAACCTGTCAAATTAGTGTAACCGAATCATTCCGTTAACTCTGTTCAACTTGAATAATGAAAAATATCGACGTGACTTTTTTAATATTTTCTCTCTCCTATGTGGCCATGACATAACTAAAATGACATTGTTTTGGTCAAAATCTTATTTTCAATACAAAATTTATATAAATTAAATTAAAAAAATAAGCCTAAAAAGAAGAAGAGTTGGACTAGGTGACGAGGGCCAGCCCTCTTCGCCACCGCCCCAATATCACCGGCCCCTTGGTAGGGGAATAGTTGGTGGAAGTTGTCAAGCCCTAGCTAGGGGTTGATGAATTTTCCTAGATTGGGGGAGGGTGAGGGCCGCCGACCTTGCCTAGATTTGCGCAAGGGCGAGTAGGCCCTAGCCTGTTGTCGGTGAAGATCGCCAAGCCTCGCCTACCATTGTCAGCCCTACTCGCCGCCAGCCCCTCGTTCATCTCTCTCTTTCTCTCTCTGAAATTTTAGCTTAATTTTTAATTTAATCTAAATAAAATTTGATTAAAAAAATGAGAGTTTTCACCAAAACAACGTCGTTTTATACTTATTTTTCGTGTTTTAGCCATGTGATGGCCACATATGAGAGAAAAAAAATTAAAAAAAAGCTACAAGATGTTAATATTTTCCATTAGCCAAGTTGGACGTAGTTGTAATGAGTCGATTGCACTATTGACAAGTTTTATGGTTCCACTGCACTTTTTGCAATTTTATGATTTAATTGTATTTTTGTGGTAAATTTTAGGACTTTTAGTGTACCTATCCCTAAATTAAAAGTTACACTTTATATCAGTTACTGTGGGCAACAGTTATGAGGGTGAGTGGAAAACAGAGAAAAAAGAAAAAGAGAGGCTCTAATGGCCAAAGGAAGAAAAACGTGAGTGTGTGCGGTAAAGAGAGAAGAGAAAGTGGTTTTTCGTTTTCTTGAGTGTTCTCATTTTTTTTGTGCCTTGATATTGAGAAAAGACTATCATTATGTTTCTATTTTCTTCGAAATCTAATGAATTCCCAAGGATCTTTTGCGAAAATACTTAGCCCAAGTCTAGGTGACTTTAATAACAAAGTTTTTGGTATGTTCTTTCGTGTAAGAGCTTTTATTATTATATTTTGTATGTGTGAATTGTTTGCTTGTGTTATTTTTTTCATAACTAGTGTGCTATTCCCTAACAATTGAATCTTAAGTATGGGGGATGATAAATGAAACTTTTAAGTAAAAATATTTTAATCGAATGGTTTGTATCTCTCACCACCCCCAAATGAAATTCACCTATGAACGAAAACTCGTCGGGTCACTTGGATTAGCATCTCCTCTCACATCATTTTGTCTACGGAAATTCAATAGTATTTAACATCCCTCCACCTATAATTTAATATTTCTATTAGACTTTCTAATAATGAGAATTTTCAGTCCCACATTCCGTTTATGTTTCACTTTTTTTTTCTTTATTATGACGACTCTTGTAATTTGAGTTCTTTTAAAGTGAAACACATCATTTTGCAAACTCGTCAGTTCACACGGATTAGCATCGCCTCTTAAATCATTTTATCTATCGAAATTCAATGGGTCTTATACACAATCTCCATCCACCTATAATTTAAGTTTTTTTTTTTTTTAATTGAACTTTATAATAAATAGAATTTTTAGTCCTTCGTTCTGTTCATGTTACATTCTTTTTTCTTTATTATCACGACTCTTGTAATTTGAGTTCTTTTAATGAGAAACGCTTTACCTTTCAAAAAATATAAATAGCATATGACGTATAAAATCATTTTTTTTTGAAATTTTGTTAAAGTTTAAATTATATATATGTTTTAAGGTTTGGCGATGGTGTCAATAAACAACTTTTTGCCCCGCCAAAAAAAAAAATAGTACTAATGATAGAGATATCAGCTGTAAATTTATCATATTTAGTTCAACAATTTTAGCGCTTTAGATTTAAAAGGTCTGTACAAAAATTCATTAAAGTTTAGTAGATTTCCCTTCATTCATCAGTACTGGGCTCCTTGTCATGCTTGACATTCTTAGTTTGCGCCGCTATCCTTCACCTCATTATATCTCCTACATAAATTCAAATAAGGATTTCAATTTCAAATTTTTATCCGAAAGTTCCATGTATGATGTCATTTTTAGAGATATATCATAGTGACATGGCATGAGAAAAAGTAGAAATTTGTTTAAAATAGTAAAGATAAATATCAGATAGCATCATAAATATCTTTATTTATCTATATTCTCTAGATAAGAAATATGCGTGAAGAGAGAGAATTATGTAATTGTTATATGTTTCTCTGTGTTATATACCGACCTATTTATAAACTTTATTATACGACTATTTAAGGTAACGAAATAATCAATTACAAACATTCAATGATATGCACAATCAAAGAGAGGTTACATATTCTTGATATATGCACAATCGCGAGGGATATTAAAAAAAAAAAATGAAGGGAAATGCCCCTCTTATATGTATTATCTCTCCTAAACTAATTAACTCTCTCTCCCGGCACACTTCCCTAAGTGCTCTCTGCTGGCGGTTTAAAGATATCCTTGACAGCACGGACAATCCATCTAAAATTAGTTCAAACATGTATCAGACAAAACATTAACTGATTATTAAAATGCGGTGCAAATGAATTTTGGGGAATGAATTATAATGTAACTACTATTACATGAAGTGCAAATCTTTTACTCTGAAATAAAAAAAGCGGTCTGTGACATTTTTGTTTTTGTTTTTGGGTCCTAAATTGGATAATAATTTGTACAGCGATTGATGAAATATTCCTCTTATATATATTTCCAAATCTACCAAAAATTTAGCCACAAAAGAGAACTGTTGTTGTTCTTTTCGAAGAACTTAAATTTCGATTATTCCGTGAAAAAGTAACTTTTAGGAAAAATGTTTTCCGAATTTTTTGATGCTCGGCACGGTAAAAGTAAACTGGGCAAGGAAAATATCTTTCATGGCTATATAAAATAGGTGGCAAAATGATTTTGGCTCGCTCCCCGCCCCGCACGTCTCCCCTTTCCGCCTCTCTGCCTTCTTGTTCATCTCTCTCTCTATCTCTCAAGACGCAGAGATCTCTTTTTCTCTCAAGATGAGGATGAGAGAGGTCGGTTTCGTTCCTTCCTTCATTGAATCCTCAAAGTGAATTAAAAATCAGAAATTGAAGGTGATGGAGAGCTGAAGCGAAGTTGGGGGGGAGTGGGGGAGGAGAGAGAGAGAGAGAGAGAGAGAAGCTGTTGTTCTCCAGAGAGCTTGCAGTGCTCCCAAAAAATCCAAATGTCCTTGAATAAGCCGTTGTCGATTGCCGTCTTTCTCCAATAACCGGCGTCCTGTCACTGGAAGGGGGGTTGTTGGAGATACGCAGGACCCAGATGAAATCTGACTGATATTGAAGCCTTTTTTTTAATGTTTTGGCCTGAATCTTCGTTGATGAGACGTCGTTAGATGGAAATATTACCATAACGTTGCATATAGAATCTTCACCGAGATCCTCATAAGCTGTTCGACGAAATGTCTCAGAGAAATGTAAGTGAGATGCTGCCTATTTTTCTTTCAATCCGAAGACATTTCAGTGTTGTTTGTATGCTACCGGTTGATTCATTAGTCATGAAATATGATTTTCTGAAATTATACCTGGTGATTGCAGGTGACCTATTTTTTCTTTTATTTCCGGATTTTGCTTGCCGCGGGAGTGGTTTTGGGGTGTTCATCGATGAGGAAACGAGCTCCAATCTCATTTGCACTTGTTTATCTTTCTATACATAAGCTGTGCACCGGGCTCTTGGGACTTCCTGAAAATAATTTTCGCAGACTTCCCATGAAACAAACGGATGAATAGACTTTGGAAGCTTTGACTAATTTCAGGGTCCACTCCTAATGTAACATTGGACCAAATTTTCAGATTGTCAAGTGTCTCCAGAAGCACCCATTTTTCCTTTTCCCCTTCTTTTGGTTCGGAGGTGCTGGAGGTACGCACCCAGTGCACTACGCCCACGCGGAATCGTCCGGCGTCTAGTGCTCCCCCCACATTCCCGTCCCCTAGAGTGCTGTAAGGACCTCGCTCGTTGACGCATTGGAGCCTTCATATATCCAGTATCTCGGTCGCTGACAATCTGCGTCGAAAGATGCAGAGCGGGCAGCTTCCGGAGATACGGACACCCCTTGATGTTCAAAGTTTTTAGGAGCTCAAGCTTGCTGATGGAGTAGTCAATTGTGATCAACTTGACACACCTGGCAAGTATTAAGGTCTCCAAAAACATGAAGTTGGAGAAGTCGGGTGTCCTCGTCAACTTCGTGCAACTCGTTAAATCCAGGACTTTCAATCTCTTGGTCATCTGTTGGAGAAAAATTTGAACTAAAATGAATGAGTCTTATCAAGCATCTCGGAGGGAGAGTTGGCCTAATTACCCTCTCTTTCATAATTCAATAGAATCTTGCGATAATTGCTTATAGCACAATTTGATGAAGAAGAAAATGGTAGAAGATTGAACAAGAACATGAGTGCAATTGTTGACAAGTTTGTGGAAAAAAAAGAAGAAGAAATAGAAGTTCGAAATGGCATAATTAAAGTAGAAATTTATCAATAAATGGGTTTACATGATATGAAAGTCATACAATAAGACATGGAATTTTAATAAAAAAAATGATGTGATTCTATAGCTTCCTCTCCTTTGTTTAATGCATTTAGCCGGTTCTTGTCAATGCTAGATGTTACTCTCACAAAAATATTTCAATTCCTAGATTTCAGTGAGATCAAGAGAGCGTGAAACCAATATATATAGTGGATACATGATTGGTGAAGATAGAAAGAAAGAAGACATGGACTATTTATCCATACAAAGCTTTTCTTGGTCTCTCAGTACGATGAATAGAGAAGGGCGTACCTGGAATTGGCTCCATCCACCCCAGTCATCTTCGATATTGCTCCTTGAAAGGTCTAGCACAACTAAGCTAACAAAATGAAAATTCTTCGCATAACATTTATTATGCGTCACATTCCAAGAAAGCCAACGTAATTGCAAAACGAGATTCTCGAAGTTGCCGGAAAAATCAATGTCGTTAACATGAAGGAACCTTAAATTTGGTAGAGCATTTAATTGTTCGGGTACAATGCTCCGGTTGCTGCCATTGGAAGTCAGGCTTGGCACTATTACCTCTTCATTTGTCTACCAATAGAAATTCAAGATTATTTGAGAGCACAACATTGAATGCTCTTACATTACTATAAAGAAAAGAAGTATATGAATATTGGTAAATAATTTTATAGTTCGGTAAAATCTTACGGTACTTGCAAACAGCACAACTTGATGAAGATGAGAATAGTAAAAGATTGAATCAGATCATGAGTGCAAATGTTGACAAGTTTGGCGAAGAAGATAGAGTTGAAGAAACAGAAGTTAGAAATTGGATAAGTGAAGAAGAAATTTATCAAAAAATGAGTTTTCTCTATCTAGATGACCAAAAAGTCATACAAAAAGACATGCAATTGAATCAAAATGATATGATTCTACAGCTGTCTTTTTCAATGCATCTAGTCGATTGTTGTCAACAATAGATGTTACTACTGCAAAATAATTTTATGTTCCTGATTCACATGAGATTAGGAGAGCATAAAACCAATATACATAGTGCATGAATGTTGGCGAAGATATAAAGAAAGAAAACATGGACTTTCTACCCATACAATGCTCTTCTTGGTCTCTTAGTACAATGAATAGAGAAAGGCATACCCGGAATCGACTCCATCCACCCCTGTCATCTTTGATATTGCTCCTTAAAAGATCTGGCCTAACTAACCTAGCAGTCGCATAAAATTTATTATGCGTCACTTCCCAAGAAGGCCAACATAACTTCAAAACACATTCTTGAAGTTGCCAAAACAATGAATGCATCTAACGCGAAGGAACCTTGGATTTGTTAGAGCATCTAATTCTTCAGTTACATTGCTTTGACCGCAGTCATCGAAAGTCGGGTTTGGTACCATTGCCTCTTCATTTATCTGCTGGCAAAGTCTCAAGATTATTTGAGAGCAAAACACTCAACACTCTTACATTACTATAAAGAAAAGAAGCATATGAACATTGGTAAAATTATTTATAGTTCACTAAAATCTTACGGTAACTGCAAACTACACAACTTAATGAAGACAAAAATGGTAAAAGAGTGAATTGGATCATGAGTGAAATTGTTGATAAGTTTACGAAGAAGATAAAATTGAAGAAATAGAAGTTAGAAATGGGATAAGAGAAGAAGAAATTGATCAAAAACTGGGTTTACTCAATCTGGATGACCTAGAAGTCATAAAGAAAACATACAATTTAATCAAAATGATGCGATTCTAAAGCTCTATCTTTTTTTAATGTATCTAGCCTATTGTTTTCAATGCTACATGTTACTACTGCGAAATAATTTATGTTTTTAGATTCACGTGAGATTAGAAGAGAATGAAACCAATATATACAATACATGAATGATTGGTGAAGATAGAAAGAAAGAAGACATGGATGCTCTATCCATACAATGCTCTTCTTGGTCTCTTAGTGCGATGAATAGAGAAATGCGTACTTGGAATTGGCTCCATCCACCCAAGTCATCTTCGATATTGCTCCTTGAAAGGTTTGGACTTACTAACCTAGCATTTGCATAAAAATTATTATGCCTCACTTTCCAAAGAAGCCAACATAGCTTCAAAAAAAGATACTTGAAGTTGCCAAAAAAATGAATGCCTTTAACTCAAATGAACCTTGGATTTGGTAGAGCATCTAATTCTTTAGATACAATCCTTCGGCTGCAGCCATCAGAAGTCGAGTTTGGTACTATTACATTTTCATTTCTCTGCCAATAGAGACTCAAGATTAATTGAAAGCAAAACACTCAACACTTTAACATAACTATAAATAAAAGAAGCATATGAACATTGGTGAACATTTTATAGTTCAATAAGATCTTATGTTAATTGCAAATGGTTGATGAAGAAGAAAATGGTAAAAGATTGAATCAAATCATGAGTGCAAATGCTAACAAGTTTGTTAAAGAAGATAAAGTTGAAGAAACAGAAGTCAGAAATGGGATAATTGAAGAAGAAATTTTTCAAAATATGGGTTTCCTTAGTCTAAATGACTTGGAAGTCATACAATAAAATATACGATTTAATCAAAATGTTGTAATTCTATAGCTCTGTGTTCTATTAATGCATCTAGTAGATCAGGAGAGTGTGAAACCAATATATACAATGCATGAATGATCGGTGAAAATAGAAAGAAAGAATACATGGACTCTCTACTCATACAATGCTCTTCTTGGTCTCTCAATAGGATGAATAGAGAAAGGTGTACCTGAAATTGGCTCCATCCACCTTGGTCATCTTCGATATTGCTCTTTGAAAGGTCTGGCCTGACTAACCTAGCATCCACATAAAATTTATTGTGCCTCATTTCGTAAAGAAGCCAACATGGCTTCAAAACAAGATTCTCAAAGTTGCCAAAAAAAAAAAAAAATCAACGTCTTTAACTCGAAGGAACCTTAAATTTGGTGGAGCATCTAATTCTTTAGGCACAATGCTCTGATTGTAGTCATCGGAGGTCAAGTTTGGTACTATTACATTTTCATTGATCTGCCAATAGAGACTCAAGATTAATTGAGAGCATAACACTCAACACTCTTAGATAAAGAAAAAGCAAAAAAAAAAAAAAAAACATATGAACATTAGTAAACCATTTTATAGTTCAGTAAAATATTATGTTAAATGCATATGGCACAACTCGATGAAGATGAAAATGGTAAAAGATTGAATCGGATCATGAGTACAATTGCTGACAAGTTTGTTGGAGAAGACGAAGAAACACAAGTCAGAAATGGGATAATTGAAGAAGAAATTGATCAAAAAATGGGTTTACTCAGTCTGGATGACCTGGAAGCCATACAATAAATATACGATTTAATCAAAATATTGCAATTCTATAGCTCCGTTTTTCATTAATGCATCTAGTGGGTAGTTGTCAATGCTAGATGCTACCATTATGAAATAGTTTTTTGTCAATTAGAAATGGGATCATTGAAGAGACAATTTATCAAAATATAGGTTTAATTAGTCTTGATGACTTGGAAGTCATACAATAAGACCTACGATTTAATCAAAACGATGTAACCATCGCTCCATCTTTTTTTAATGCATCAAGTCAGTTGTTGTCAATGCTAGATATTACTTCTATAAAATAATTTTTTGTTCCTAGATTCACGTGAGATGGAAGGAGCGTGAAACCAATATATACATGAAGATAGAAAGAAAGAAGACATGGATTCTCTACCCATACGATGCTCTTCTAAGTGTCTCAATACGATGAATAGTTACCTGGAATTGGCTGTTTCCACCCTTGTCATCTTTGGTATTGCTCCTTGAAAGGTTTGTCTTGATTGACCTAGCATCCATATAAAATTTATTATGCCTCACTTTCCAAAAAAGCCTACATAGTTTTGAAACAAGACTATTAAAGTTGAAAAAAAAATATCAATGTCTTTTAACTTGAAGGAACCTTGGTTCATATAAATTTTCATGTAAAATGTCCGGGCTGCAGCCATAGGAAGTCAGACTAAGTGCTTCTACATCTTCATTTCTCTGCCAACAGAGACTCAAAATTTAAATGAGAGCACAACACTCGACACTCTTATGGAACCATAAAGAAAGGGAGCACGTGAACATTAGTAAACAATTTCTCCAATAGGGAAGCTACCTTAGCACCTGCCTATTCCTAGCAAGTAGACTTAAATGTTTTCGTTTGCCATCACTCATGAAAATTTTCAGCTTCGATTTGAAATGGCACTTTGCACTTTCAGAATTCCCAGAAAACTATTTTCTATACTACAAAATCTAGACTACTAGGCAATCTGTCTAGTCTCTCTGCAATTTACAAGACCTTTTGATCCAAACATTTAAGAGATGGCTATTTCACTCGCAAGACAAATGGAAAGTTGAGCAAAGCTAACTATAAAGTAAAAGAATAAATTCAACATATTTCTCCTTCAAAGAAGAAATTATGTGACATACTTTTCCATTTTACCTCTTTTCTCTCTAGTAACTTTATAGCATTTGCATGAATCCAAACCCTACTAATTTTGCGAGGATACTCTTCAAGGATGATGTGCCTTCCCATATCTCGAACTTGGTCATGCATCCAAAACTTCTTTTTATGTCCAACTTTTATCAAGGACCGTAGGCAGAGGACACTAATTGCACTGTGAGGATGGTAATTACAGTCATCCCACATGATAATTGGATAAGTTAAGTCCTCATTGGTGAAGAAGCAAGCTATATCCAAAAATATTTCTTTTTGCTTATTCTCTAGTCCTTCATAACTTGTCATTAATGCATCGCGGACATCCGTAAAAGGGCCATCATCTAACTTCTTCAATGTATCTTCCCATAACTTTTGATTATCAAAATGTTGCTCTAGGACAGAGTTGTGGCAATAAAGAAATGAAGCTATAACCTCAACAGCTAAAGGAAGCATACCCACCCTACAAACAATCTTCTTTGCAAGTTGATCATATCCTTCTGGGGGAGAGTCTCTCCTGAATGCGTGCTTACAAAACAACTGAAGTGCTCGACCAAATTCCATTTCATGAACTTCATAAGCCAAAATTCCTCTAGGTTGATTTAAGACTTCTTCACTAGATGATTCCACTCGAGTCTTCAAGACCTCTAAATTTCTGGTGGTGAAAATGATCCTACTGCCTGAACCAAACCAATCAATTTTTCCGGCCAGTTTTTTGAGTTGCTCTTGCTTGTCTAGATCATCTAGAACAATGAGGACTTTTTTAGTATGACATACTCTCTTGATCATAGTAATCCCATCCCTAACGTCTTTGATATGGTCAACATTCAAAGAACCCACCAAACTTGATAATAACTTTTTTTGCACTTTTATAAGACCACGCTGCGATGACTCTCGAACGTCGTTGAGGAAACAAACACTATCAAAGTCAGACGATACTTTGTTGAACACAACCTTTGCAAGTACTGTTTTACCAATGCCACCTATTCCATGAATACCAAGGAAACATACATCATTAGAGTCAACTGCCAACTTTTTTAGTACGTCTTCTATTTGACAATGATCTTCAACCCAATATTCAGGCACATCCACGTTTCTAGCATTAAGTTTAAACAATACCTCTTCAACAACCAATCCACTTAGTTCTCCATAGCTGTGGCAAAGCAGGAAATTTTTGTTTTTGTCAATGACATGAAAGAGAAGTGTATAACTTTCTTCCAGATATGATAATCTCTAGGTCTTTTGGGACCATATGGTAAAATAAGTCAACTATTTCGGTTTCTATGACAGAAATTAAGCATTATAATTAGTTAATACGTGCGTTGAGATCTCATGGATTGTCGCTTAATTTGATGTATTGGAGATGTTTAAGATAGCGCAGGAGCCGATTCATTTGAATGGACAGAGTAAGATTCACAAAACTTGATAACCTTTTTTTTTTTTTTTTTTTGCATAATAGTTGCGTTGACTAACTAGCATACAGTGACATAAAATCCAAAGTGAGCGTGTTGTTGAGCTAAATTTATAGGATTGTTTCATAAGGAGTTGAATATGAGATAAAACAAATAAAAAAATTCGTGGTCTTCAGAAAAATTGAAAGAACTATAAATTCATGATAGTGAAATAGTTTCATTGTTTTTTAAGTAAACGAATTTTATTTTTGGCGAAAATAGACTGTAACACATTTTATTTGGTGAGTTCTGCCTAGACCTATCAGACAGGTAATGGGACCATATTCAGGCACAGTTCATTCAAATAAAGAGTAATCTGAATTTGTTCATCGATTGGATCAAAGCGGCCCCATTCTTTTCTTTACCTTGAATGCGTCCTCACTGTGAGGTGTACATTTCTTCCGTCACCAGTCACTTTTTTTTTTTTTTTTTTTTTCCTTTGGTTATTTTGCCAAATTTGATATCATTTTTGTTGACTGTAGCTGTCATCAACCTCTAATGCAAATTTCAAATGAAAAGAAAAATGTCTCATTGCTTTAATTCTTATAGTTTGAGAGATAAAGTTTTTCAAATGAGAAGTATAACTTTTGCATTTTAAAACGATAATCAAAAGGTTGAGGAAAATTACCCTTTTTCTCTAAGATCCCATCCCCTGAGACCTGCAACCTTTACAAGAGCAGCCTCCCACCGTTTCAATTCCTCAGAGCCGAACTTCTTCTCATGCTCAGATATGGCTTTTTTGTACAATTCACTTTTGAGCTTAACATCATCAGGGTTCACATCGTAGAAGATAGGGAGTATCTCTTTCTTTCCATCTGAATTTGAGGTCTGTTCTACCATGTACGCAACCTCACGGAGACACCATGAACTGGTAGCATAGTCCCGGGAGAAGATGGGAATATAGATCTGAGACTTGTTGAGTGCTTTCAAAAGCTCTCCACTGATTTCTTTGCCAACTCGGAGCTCTTCGTTGTCTAAAAAGACATTAACTCCAACGTCCCTCAATCTATGATAAAGGCAATCAGTGAAGGTGTTGCGTGTGTCTGGTCCCCTGAAACTCAAAAACACATCATACTCATATACTAGTGGCACATCTTCCACGCTCTGGATTGCCTCTGAGCTCCTCCGCCTCTTCTTCATTCTGGTCGGTTGTCTCAGGACCCCGCCAATTATCATGAACCTGAGTTTAAGCCTTTAAGGAAACAGGAACATGAAACAAGCCTCGGAAATTAAGCTGAACAGAGAGTTGGCCTAGAACGACGAAGTAAAGATAGTGATTAGAGCGATGCCTCGATGGTGTCCAATTCTTGGAAGATCCGCTTTGTTGCATTCACCAACATTTGAAACCAAAGCGTGTAAAAAGAGCTAATTGCGACAAGATTTAGTGAAAGAAGATCGACTAATGCTTCTCAAGGATAGGCGATTTTTGGCTTTGCGATTGCTCTAAATATGAAGAAAATACCAAGAAACCGGGGAGGATGAAGGCAAGTTTCTGTGAAAGAGAGCCTGAGCAGTAAAATCTGCAAAACACTTAAGTGAAAAAGCTCGACGACCACCCAGCTGCTGGTCGGAGCTTTCGTTAGAGCTTTAAGGTTGAAAAGAACAGCTAAAATTAATTTGTTTAGTTGGAATTGTCACGCAAACAGTACAGAAATACCAATGAAATTTCGTAAAGTTGCTATAATGGCTGAGCGCAAGCACCAAAATATCACCAAGCTACACTTGATTGTGATGACCCAGACTTGAGGCAGTACGGAGGGATAGACCGAGATCGCCTTGGCAGTATGTGGGTGAAGCTAAAGGCATGTCTCCTGTCCCACATCGCTTAGGAGTAGAGGTGGCAAATGGGTGGGTCGGGTCGGGTATGGGTCGGGTCGAAAATGGGTCGACCCATATTCGACCCATTTAACCCGTTTTGACCCATATTATTGTAGTGTAAATATAGTGACCCATATCCGACCCGACCCGTATCGACCCATACCCGACCCGACCCATATTGCTAAAACCTACTAATATTCTAAAAAATACCTACGCTCACTTTAAGTATATGCCAATTGGATAAAAACCTCAAATTAAATTAAAAAATAGTAAATAAAATAAAAATTGTTAAAAAAACCTATAAATTTAAATTTAAAAATAGTAAATAAAATAAAAATTGTTAAAAACCTAAGAAATTAAATTAAAAAATAGTAAATAAAATAGAATTTGTTAAAAAAATCTATAAATTGAAATATTTATGAAGAATTAGAAAAAACGACAACATTTTTTTATCCACCGCATATTTGACAAGTTCCTCCAAAGCACCTTTAATAAAAGCTTTCACAATCTTCCAACGCTTAACTCTAATGGATTAGTTGTTCAAAGGAAAATAAGGAATATCCAATTCTTAGTCAATAAATAACCCCGATTAGTCACTAGACATAACTCCCATGAGCACCACCACGCAAGTCACTTTTACACGACACACCATGTTTATACATATATAAGGACGACCATAAGCTTATAATTTCATATTTATTATCTTGCATTGTTGGGCAAAGAAGCTGAGTTCTTCCTCATCATCATCATAAATAATAATAATAATAATAATAATAATAATAATAATAATAATAATGAAAGATAAAAAAAAAAAAAAAAAGATGAAAGAGTGGCGTGAATGGACTGCCGATGCGCGCATAATTAGAGGCACGAATTATTGATGTCAAATGATACCCATGACACCACTTCGTCAATCAAAAAATAAATTCGAAAAATGAAAATGAAAAACACGGAAATTTTTCGGTCAAATAGTAGAAAAAGCTACGCGTCGTCCCGACCACGCACTGATGAGCCGATCCCAGGTGTGCCACCCACATAAAAGTCGCGCATATAATTTCTCGAACTAATTTAAAATTTGAAAAAAAGAAAAAAAAAAGGAGGGGGTAAATAAGCGGAGTTATAATAACGTATGATTTCTTTTTATTATTGAATGGAAAGGAAATACGCGTCGATAGCGGGAAAGGCGGGCGATTTATTACTACCGCCCAATCCTTCAATTATGCATTTGACCCAACAACCGCCCAACCAAGAAACCCTAACCTCGTTCGAGCGATTGAGCTCGTCGGCGAAGGTGGGTGACAAAGGATCTTCAAGGGAGCGGCGGAGGCGAGCCTCAGAGGCGGGCAATGGAGGCGACTCGGAGGTGAGCAACGGCGGCGAGTGGTGGAGGCGACTCGGAGGCGAGTCGCGGCGACGAGTGGCGGAGGCGGCGAGGAGGAGAGCGGTGGAGGGGAACGTCGAAGGACTGTCGAAGAAGAGCGGTTCTGTCGAAGGAGAGCGGCGGAGGGGAACATCGACAATCGAAGGTAGAGAAAATGGATTTCTACTTTGGGTTTTAAAAATGGGTCGAAAATGGGTCGGAGTGTCTGACCCATTTTCGACCCATATAAAACTCAACAAAAAATTGGGTCGAATGTGGGTTAATAGTTGTAATGGGCTATTAACCCATATTCGACCCATATTTTAAAAATATGGGTGCAAAATGGGTCCATGACCCATTTTGCCACCTCTACTTAGGAGGAAGTCATGGGGCTAGTTTATAAGACTTAGGTCCCTCTAATCTGTGTAACGCGTTTTACGTACGGTTCCGTTGCGCTGAAAAACAAAGCTGTGAGGGAGGAGGTTGCTGCGTGCATGCCTCTAAAGCGGACAATATTACACAGTGGGGCCTTGGTAATTATAAATGGTATCAGAGCCGACTCCCGGGGCCACAATGAGGACCCTGTGCCTTAAGGGGGGAGAATGTGATAACCCAGACCTGGGACAGTATAAAGGGATGGACTGAGATCGCGTTGACAGTACACGGGTGAGGCTAAAGGCATGTCTCCTGTCCCACATCGCTTAGGGGGGAGTCATAGGGCTAGTTTATAAGGCTTAGATCCCTCTAATCTATGTGACGAGTTTTAAAACCGTGAGGACTCAGTGTCCAAAGCGGACAATATTACACAGTAAGGGACATGTTTCACGTACGCTTTCGCTGCACTGAAAACAAAGCCGTGAGGGAGGAAGTTGCTACGTGCATGCCTCCAAAGTAGACAATATTGGGATAGGATGAGTGCACTATGTCTCTACCCCAAACAACATGTTATAAAGTCATAAAGACTCAGTGTCCAAAGCAGATAATATTACACAGTGGGGCCCAGGTTGTTACAAATGGTATTAGAATTGACTCCTGACCGCGTGTGAGGTCACAACGAGGGCGCTGTGCCTTAAGGGGGGAGAATGTGATAACCCAAAAACGGGGCAGTATGGAGGGATGAACTGAGATCGCCTTAGCAGTATGTGGGTGAGGCTAAAGGCATGTCTCCTGTCCCACATCGCTTAAGGGAAGTCCTAGGGCTAGTTTATAAGGCTTAGGTCCCTCTAATCTGTATGATGCGTTTTAAAGCTGTGAGAACTCAGTGTTTAAAATGGATAATATTACAGTGGAGCCCAGGTTATTACAAATGGTATCAAAGCGGACTCCCGACCGTATGTGGGGCCACAGTGAGGGCGCTATGCCTTAAGGGGGGAGAATGTGATGACCCAAACCCAGGGCAGTACGGAGGGATGGACTGAGATCGCCTTGGCAGTACACGAGTAAGGCTAAAGGCATGTCTCCTGTCCCACATTGCTTAAAGGGGAGTCTTGAGGCTAATTTATAAGGCTTAGGTCCCTCTCATCTGTGCGACGCGTTTTAAAGCCGTAAAAACTCAGTGTCCAAATCGAATAATATTACACAGTGAGACCTAGGTTATTACATTGATAATGTTACTTATAAGATTTAGTAGGATCACTATCACTTATTTAAAAAAAAAAAAAATTAAGCTATTAGATGAAGATATGATTTATAATTTAATTATTTTAACACCTCCTTAAGCTTAATATTATATTAATATGCTATTTTTGTGACATATTTAATTGGAGAGACACTTTCAATTCTAATATAATATGAGATATTGTTCGATCACTGTCAATTGATATAATAACTTAAGTTGTAAAGTGAATATATAATTTATTATTTAATTATCTTATAGAATTTAAATGTTAAGAATTGTGTGCTATAATATTTCACGAAAAAGTGAAAATATTTGGGAAGGATAGAATTGATGAAATTTAAGGAAAAATGAATTCTTCGTTGATTTTGGACAAAAATATAAGTGGTTGTAAAAATAAAGTAATCGATTTACAGGAACTGGAAATTAAATTATGCGAGAAAGGTAATGGGTACGAGAAATTTAAAGTGCCAAAAGATAAATTTGCAGAGGAAAATAAACATGTAAAAAACAAAATGCTCTGTAATTAATTGCATAGAGATACTACAATGATCAACGTGGGTTTTTATATCTCACAATTATCAATTATTTATAACCAGACAATGGATTTTGAATCTATACTATCTATAGCTATTAATGAGAATGTACAAATTCTAGACAAGATCTCCTATAAGTTAGTGTCGCGATCTAACCTCGGGTGCACCATCTAGGGTTGGGCTAATGGATTACTAAGTTTAAACTTAGCTCGGGCTCTCCCAAACCCATACTAATTCGTAACTTAGGTTCAAATTTTTAGTATGCAAAGGTTTATTAGTTATAAGTCGCTACTAATCAATTTATGGTAGGTTAATTGGACTACGAGTCAGAGATTTTGAGTATGGAAACTTGGTTATATTAGATTTTTCTAATACTCTTTTGGTACCATTTTTTTTTAATTTTATTTTCAAAAACGTCTTTGTATGCAGTCTGGATTGGTTTCAATCTACTATCATACAATAGGGTGATCACTCGAATGCTCATCAATTATTAAACAATCAAATGACTTGCACCAAAAGGAATAAAAACACAAAGCAAGCAAAAAATTTTTTTTTGGTTTTCTTTTATCTTGAAATTAGAATTTTACTATATAACGTATACTTAAACTACATAATCTAACTCTATTAACAAGCAATTTCTAATCAAATGAATCTAACATGCGGACTATTTGACATGCACCTAATATTTTTTGTATTTTTTATTAAAATTCGTAATAAAAAAACCTAATTAAATTATCTAAAATGAATAATTTTCTAATCTAGTTTAGGGATTAATTTGGCGTAGATCTTATCCTATCTTAAAAAACTATTTTTTAAATGAGATTATTAAAATATGCAAACATTATTTAAGACCCTATCTATAATAATAATAAAAAATGTTATTTAGATCCTATCCTAATCTATTCCAAAATTATTTAAACATGTAATCCTATTCAAACTAGATAATGCTATCATGAAATCCTATATATCCTTACGTGCAATCTAAAAAATGCAATTCTAATTTATGAAACCATCATATTCCAATGCAAGATTTAATTTTTTTTTTCAATGTTTTCCAAAAAAATATAGGCATCATGTCCAAACCATTCAAGATATCCATCAAATGAAGGACTAAAATAATTGAAAAAATAATACATTATCTCACGGATTAAATTAATGATTATTTTAATCCTAAACATCATAAAATATTAAAAAATTCAAAATAATTAAAAATTTGATCCGAAATCTTTCGGATCAAATTAATAATTATAATGGTTTAAGAGTTAAAATACTATCAAAGTGTCAAAAAAATCAATATTATTTAAAAAAAAGATCCGTGTCAAATTAGTAATTATAATGATTTTTGGGCAATAATACCCTATAGATAATGCTTAAAATATTCATAAAATCAACACTGACGTCCAATGTTCCAATTTAAGTAATAATTACAAAACTTGATTTAAAAAAAAAAAAATTACCTTGATTGTTATTCTCTGAACGGGATCGGCGCCTGGATTCGTGAACACGATTTGCGCTGGGGTTGGGCTGTGGCGGGCAGACCATCAGCGGGCCGGTGTCAGGTCGATGAGCTCGAGACGGCGGGGGGGTCTTAGCTGGTGGTGCTTGGCACAGCTCGTCGTCGCTGGCACCTGCAAGGAAAGAGCAGCAGCACGCGGCTCGGGCACGGCGAAGACGGAGACTCAGCGAGGATCAGCAGCGCGACGGGAGGAGGTGCGGCGATGGGCGCGGTGACGGGCAGAGGAGTGGCGACGGGCGAGCTTTGGCGCGCGACGGGTGGAGCGCGGACAGGCGGAGGAGCGGCGACGGGTGCAGCGACTGGCAGGGCGCGGCGACGAGTGCTGCAGGTTGCGGAGGGCAGCGGTGGCGACGACGCTCGGAGCTCCGGCGACCGCGAATCAGCAGCTACGGCGGTGGAGTTGCAAGCGTCGCTCGTGGCTTCGAGATGCAGGGGACGAGCGGGCGGAGGGCGGCAGTGGCGACGGGTAGGCGGAGGCGCGGGTGCGACGGGTAGGCGGAGGCGCGGGATTGCAGCGGCGGCAGGTTGCTGTAGCGTCGGCGACGGCGATCAAGGCAGGGCGGGGGCGCGGGATTGCAGCGGCAGCGGCAGCGGCAGCGGCGTCTGGAACTCGCCGGAAGGAGGAAGGCAGCGGCGGGTTGTTGCAGCGTCGGCGCTCGGAGCTCGCCAGCAGGAGGGAGGCGGCAGCGACGGTGATCAAGGCGGGGCGGCGCGTCGAGAAACAGCGAGGAGCGGAGACTCGCCGAAGAAGATGACCCTTCCTCTTGATATATTTCTTTCTTTTTGTCCTTTTCCTCTCACGTCCATTCTGTCCTTTCTCTGTACTCTGCTGACTTGTCCTTCTTCCCTCGAGAAGAAGAGGTCCTTTACCAACTACTACTGGGCCCCGCTGGACCCCGGACAGAAAAAGGGCACAAACCAACAAAAGCAAGATGACTCAAATGTCAAATCAAGCTAACGTGATGTCACACAATTCTTAAACGTTAGAATTGGACAAGGTATCCCACTAGATAGGGTGCGCATGATTGCGCACTATTTCTGTTTTTAAATTATTTTTTTATTTCGAAATAATTTTAGAATAGAAAACTGTTTGGTAAAAACTATTCTACTTTTCTATTTCGAAATAGATTTTGGTTAGAAATAGATATGTACAAGAAATCGAAATAGAAAAAAACTATTTTTCTATTTCAAACATAAATGAGAAATAAAAAAAATTTCATCGTTCATCGTCGCGCCGCCACCGGCCGCCTCGATCATCACCGTTGGTTGTGCCGTAGCCGCGATCGCAACCGCCGGCCGTCGCCGCCGGTGATCGCGACCGCCGGCCGTTGCCGCTCGCCGCCGGCCGTTGCCGCGCCCGCCGCCGCCGGCCGCCAGCCCGCGCCGCCGCAGACGCCGCCATCGGCCGCGCCGGCCGCCGCCGGACGCCGCCGCCGCCGCCGCCGCCGCCGCCGCTAGACGCCGCCGCCGCCGACCGCCGCCGCGGTCGCAGACGCCGCCGCCGCCGGACGCGCCCGCCGCCGCGACGCCACCCACCACCGCCCGCCGCCACTCGCCGGATGCCGCCGCCGGTCACCGATCGCCACCGCGACGCGCCGCCGGCCGCCGCCGTCCGAAAGAAAGAAATTTTTGTGTTGTTATCAAACGAATTTCTATTTTTAGAGTAGAAATTTTGTGTCGTTATCAAACGGTTATTTTTACTTAGAAACTCGTCTAGAAATAGAAATGGAAAAATCTATTTTTGTTCCAAAAACTATTTCTCGGGAACAGAAATAGAATCATGCGCGCCCATAGTTTCTCTACTCGACCATATTCATTGTCGATGGAAGGGGTTGCTAATTATTCTATGTAAGAGTTTTTTTCTTTTTTTTTTTTTTTTTTTGGTGACTGGAGGAGGCCGGTAGCCGCCGTAAATCCCATGGGTGACACGTGCTAGCAACCGCACATGTGCTACCGGGTAAGTCACTTAGTTTCTCAGTCAGCCTCCCTGCAAATGCTCGACCTCTCTGGCAGAGAGAGAACGCCTACCCAGCTGAGCCACCTCGATGGGTGATTTCTATGTAAGAGTTGGTAACTCAAAAAAAGAAGAAAATGTCTCATCAAGTGTGATAACTTTTATAGGATAGTTATCTCAATTTCAAAGCATTTCAAGCAATCACTTAATTTCACAAAGGATAAAAAAGGATTAGTTATGTAACTTCGACAATATATTCCGGTGATTTGTTTTATGTGACTTTTTTTTTAATTTAATTAAATTTTAATGTTCGACATGGCATTTTTCAAAAAATTTGAGGTCCGACATGGACTATTCTTCATATTTCTCCCCATCTTCAACTTCTTCGTTCATCTTCTTCAATTATTTTCTTACCCCCCGTCCCTTTCGAAGGCGATCAACAACACCAAAACAAAATTGAAAAAAGAAAAGGTTGAATCGCAATCTCCTCCCAAGCAGTCGTTCCCAAAGTTGAAAGCAATTACACCAACCTCCCCGTTTGTGGCGGCAGGATGTAAAGGGATTCTTCTATCCCTTCCTGTCAAGAGTTATAGGTGTAAAGGCCGACTTGCCTTCAGAATCTCCCTCGCTATCTCAACATCACCTCTAGCTGAAGCAATGTGCAATGGATTGAACCTGTTTGTGGGGGTGAGCATAATCAAGATTGGGCTAGTCCAACATCTAATTCGGGATTCAACTTGCACAGTGTTAGTCTCCAATTTTTTGGATCAGGGGTCCCATTGAGCCTAGAACTAAGGACTAGACTAATTTGTGGGTTTAGTCTGGTTCCTAAGTCAATTGATGACCAACTGATTTTTTTTTTCATTTTTGTATTTCTTTGAAAAGACAAATGTACTCTTTGAAAATATATATCCATTAACAATGCAATATTGAACAACCAAACTGCAAACATTGGTACAAATCAAACAAATATTTAAAATAAGGTAACAACACAAATCTCGACTTGCTAAAAATAACAAATCATAGAAGACGAACATGTGAAATAAAATTAGACAGTAAAAAAGGTTTAAAATATGTAATATAAATCATGAATTGTACAACTTCATATCTTATTCATTCTTTAAAGAGTACTTCAAATTATTAACACTAAAACAAAGCAAATAACAAACATAGTTAATACTTAACAATAGTTTTAAATTGAAATTCTTGTTAGTGAAATTGATAAGAAATCTCACTACTTATATCATCTGTGAGAGTTGAATTAAGAACCCATAATGCCACACCTTTAGATCCACTTATTTATCATCTTTGTTTCGAGCATGAGAAGGGTGGTTATGATATTACAAATTTTGATGGAGATCCTAATAACAAGCCCCGTTTTGTTATAATTATTTTTTCAAATGGTAAGAAGTTTGTTAAAGTTAATGGTATTTATGTTGAATTATCAAATATTAACAAAAAAATAAACTATTATTGTGATTGTCAACCAAGATGCAAAATAAATGTAGCCATTAAAGTCAAGATTCTTGGCCTCTATTTCTCACAAAATTAGGTGTCAAGGTACTTGCCTCTGAGACGCAAATGTTGACTATGAACGAAGATCAATCCAAATTGTTGAGATCCTAGAGTCTCCATCGCTGATGGTTGGCACCGGCAAAGAACAAACAAGCAGGGAGTCATTGCTAAAGGAAGAGAGAGAAAGAGATCAAGCTGCTAAGAGGTCAAGAAGAATATGAGATTGAGGGAGGGAGCGACGGTGAGATTCAAAAAGAGAGAGACATAAGGGGCAAAAGCAGAGGAGGGGCTAGGCACCTTAGGTTATATACATAGTACTTGAAATAAAAAATAATAGAGTTGGTCCAACTCCAATCAACCTTAAAGCCTTAGTACCTAAGATCAACTTATAAGTATAGGTTTCAAAGGTCCTCGGGCCAAGGACCGACTCAATTTCCCCTCCTATATTGATCATAAATTGATGTTCACCTCTTCTTCCAGGGATCCCATGACCGAAGAACCTACGTGCGGCTGCTTTCATGGAGTCCTCGGGCGGCTTCATTTACCGAGGGAAACCCACGCTTCTTTTTCCCCTTCTGTGTGGCTACCCTAGGCTAAAAAGCAAGCCCTGGGCATTTATGTTCCTTTCCTCTCTCTTTTTTTTTTAATCATTTCTAATTACTCCTGGGCCTCCCGCTGCTTTCTTTGTCCAGGTACAGTTCCTAGTGACATAGTCAAACTTGGACGAGAAGTAATCGGTGCATATCTCGTGCCGAATTTTTTGGACATTTATCCAATCGGATTAAATTTCGTGAACGACTCAAATTCGAAATATAATTTTAATAAAATTAAAATATCCAATAATGTTCCTAGTTTGCATATTATCCTCCTATCGTTTGGCAATACTCATGTAAATGACTGTTTCCTTTAATAGTGTTACACAAGCTTTTTAATACAAGATAATGATATCATTTGCAATTCGGTCATGTCTAGGGCTAGATGGTCACAAGAAACTTTCTAGTGTAGCTGAAAGAGCTTTTTGCACCCGGTTGCGACCTAGTCCTTGAAACAGAGAAAAATAATTTAGGGGCACTACCTAAAAGGCGGACCTTCGACCTATGATTTAGACGTGGACTCTCATAAGAGTAAACCGTGACGTCGGATGTTCAAATTGACACTATGAGAATTTTCTAAAAAGGAGCTACCACTAGTCTATTAGGATTGGCTAAAAATCAAGTAAGGCATGAAAGTGTTCCACACTTCCTAATAAAGCTGGTTTAAATTTAATTTCTAAATTTTTTCCATTTTTTTTTTTTTGAATTTCTGAATTTTTTAATTTTTTTAATTAATAATCCGAAAATATGGGATGAACTTGACTCACGGATTAGGCTAAAGGGCGCAAATAATCTTAACCTGAAGCCCACTCCGATTCTACCCTTTCTAAGCCCAATTCGGAAAAACTCCCAAGTAAGCCCACTCTTCCACTAAAGCTACAACAAGCCCATTATAAAGCCCTCTTTGCTTTGATGACTACTCCAGCCCAAGGTTCGCTAAGCCGAAATGAGCCTAAACTGCATTATGCCTAAATATGCCCACCTAACTCACTACTCTTGGAGTCAAAACGAAGCCCAAATTTCAACCAAATTCACACTTCAAGCCCAATGCTCACTAAGTCTAAATAAGCCCAAAGTCCACTACTCTCCCTCACCAATTTTTAAATCCCACGACTTGTCTTCCTCAAGCACGCTCAGAACCCAAAATTCCAGACCAGAACACCACCTTTCACAGTCGGCTAAACCCATTAATTCCCCGGACCTCCGCCGCCGGTGGTCACCACACGCTCGGCCATCATTACTGGTCACCACCACAAGATCTTTACTCGCGGAAACGCCACCATTAGCCCGTACCTTGAGCCACCGAACGTCTCCAAACATCACGATGACAACGCCAACAATATTCACAAGGACAATGTCAAAGCAACAAGCAAAGGCAACTGAACTTTTAAGAGATTCGGACTCGATGGAAACGAAAGTTTTGACTGAAGGGCGCACTCAATAATCAGGAACAATCTTGTCCTGAACAGAGCAAATTCGAATGCCCCTTAAACAAGTCAGAATCTGAGACTGTATTGGACGGATTTTGTTCGGGCATTTTGTCGAACGGGTAGAGTGCACTACTCAAACGTGGGGTTTTCGGCTCAACAGGGACTCGAACGTATGCCGGAAATCTCGATGCACGACGGACGAGGATTATGGAAAGAAAATGCAAGGGTGACGAGGGCCGAGGAGTTCGCACGAGCCGAATGGCCGCGAGCGCCGGCCCGACGTCGCCCAAAACAGGGCAAAACAGAGGACTCGCAGTTAAGAGAAAAACAGGGGCGGTAGAGGCAGCGACCCTACCCGGTTCGGCGGCGGCGAATGGAGGGCGAGCCTGACGTATCAGACCATGCCCGATCGTCTGACACACCTCCGACCCAAGATCCTGAGGCAATCGACACAACTCCAAACAAATAAAAAAGAAACACACCGAGGCCTACCGTGGGGAGAGGCACGCGTTCGGCGAGAGGCGGCAGCGGAGGTCTAGACACGGTGGCTATCGGAGGAGGCCCTTCACTCGC
Source organism: Eucalyptus erythrocorys (assembly GCA_014182555.1). NCBI lineage: Eukaryota > Viridiplantae > Streptophyta > Magnoliopsida > Myrtales > Myrtaceae > Eucalyptus > Eucalyptus erythrocorys. Next base: position 36,742,958 of record CM024599.1, on the reverse strand, counting down.
GGCCTCACTCTTCGCTCTCTGCTTCTCGCTCTCTCTCACTCTCTATCTCTGTTCTCCCTCTCTCCGTTGCGCTCCCCGTCTCCAGCCTCCCCCAAAGAACTCGAGAACTGAGCCACCTCTCTCTCCCGCTCAATCTCACTCTCTTCCGGTTGGATCTCTCTGCCGATTTCTAGCCGAAGAACACCCCCCCAAGAAAAACCAGAGAGAAGGCAGGTCTCGCTTTTTCGTTTTCCCTTTTCTTAATAATAATAATTAAAAATTGATAATAATATTTTTTTGAAATTTTAATAATAAATAATAATAATGCAAATGTTCCTAATACCTATATGCGATGCATTTTAATGAAAATTATTTACTTCACTTCACTTCACTTCACTTTACTTATCAAGTCCTAAATAAAAAGGGCAACATTTAGGTGTTGACACACCTTTTTAGCAAAGATTCTGACAATTATTGCCCTAAAAATTTTGATCAAAGGTTTTTGTGATTGATGATGTGAATGCCTGGACTTCAGTTTTGATAACGGTAACTTCCCATGCATTGGGGTTGTTTGTGATTTCAAAAGCCCCAGGGTACCTACTCCCTTTGGCGGGGGCATGGACAGGAACTGCCATTACAGGGGTGAACTTCCTTTGCTGTTTCTCTCCTCTATGACGCAAATTTCCTTACTGGTCCTATAAGGGTTGTCTTTTTCATTTGTAGCAGATGTTAGATTGACTCCCTAGACAACTCTGTTTATCCCTTCTTGTTTTCCCTCCCATTGTTAAGTTCCTAGTCATGGGGCATGATTGTGCTCACAACTCACAAGTCGTTTGCGAAGACCATTTAGTGGAAAATATAGTGAAAACACCGGCATTTCTACCCTAGATATATCCGTGCGAGCCATGGAGGTTTAAGCACCACCACCATCATGCAAAAACTAGCATGTCTGTAAGACAGTCCCTTTAGATATTTGTACTTGATAATCCATGTTGAATACCTTTTCATATAAATAGAGGAGTAGACGGGCCTTTAACAAATCAGAGAGCTCTTGTGACAGTGTATTGTCCTTCGTTTTTTGACAAATATTCAATTGTCAAGGCTATCTAATCTGTGCATAATCCACATACACAATGACAGTTGTTTCCACTTTGCAGATAGTGAGGAAATGTACATTAAGACACTTGTTTGCACTGCGCACATATGCTGTATGTTATTTCCTTGCTCTCTTTCGCGTCTATACGTTATGTTTTGAACACATTCTCCTTGTTTTATTTATTACTTTGTATTTTTGCGAGAAAAATCTCCTTCGTTAGCATTCGTCGTAGGATCTTTAATGCATGCTTCGTTTGCCTTCTTTAATGAAGACAAATAATTCGTTGAAGATATCACCCACTTGGGTGGTGCTGCTGGCGACGAGTTTCTCTCAATGCAAGAGGAGAAGTTCAATTCCGAGGCGTCGCAATTGGGTTGGTGGCATGAGTGTGGTGATTAGCACGTATAGCTCCCAATGATATATCTCCGGCTGCCGGCCGTGTGGGGTTCCTTGAGTCATAAAAAAAATAAAAATAAAATAAAATAATTCGTTGAAGATTTGTGCCCATGGGAAGATTTATTCTCGTCTTTTTTTATTATTTTTTGTTCATTCAGGATATTCAATCAAAAGTTACTCATAGTCGGTCATATTGCTAATTACAGCTGAGAATAGTGAAGACCTCATTTTAGGATTGGGACTGTCTGAATTGTAGATACCAAAATCATATCTGCAGAAAGCAATCACAAGTTGCATTTTGGTTGGATGTGTTTGTAATCTATTTAAAGAATATTTAGATTCAAAAAATTAAATTTAGACCAAAACAACATTGTTTTAGCTTCTTTTTTTTTAGCCATGTCGGTGTCACTTAAAAGAGAGAAATAATGACAAAAAGCCATATCAATATTTTCCGTTAGTTAAGTTGGACAGAATTAAACGAAAACACCAACTTGACAAGTTTAGGATTTGATAATACTTTTTAAAAGTTTTAACAGTCACCAAGTGATAAATTTTAGGACTTCAAGTTCACTTTTCTCTATAAATATTAAGTTGTTAATTACATAATAGATTAACACACTGTTCAATTGGGGAATATATTTGGGTAATTTAGCAAATGATCTTATGAAAGTTAATATCATGCAATCTTTATTTAGAGGGAACTGGATTGTTATCGGTGAGAAAGATAATATTTTGAAAAGAGGAAAAAAGGATCTTTTTTAGCAACCTCTCTCAGCATTACCATATGACTCCCATTCCTATTACTGAATTCTCGGTCTAAACTTTTTGTCGAATGGGAAATCTTTGTTTTAGAAATTTTTATCTTGAAAAAAAGTCGTTAGCATTTGTCCCTTGATATTTTATTTGAAATGTAACATATATATAACATAATTTACTTAATTTAATTGAATGCAATAATAAAATTATTTTTTATTTTAAATTAAATATATCTCGAATTTTATCTCGTGAGTGAAACTTGACCTGAAAAAAGGGAAGTCAAAATTCTGGATATTTTGTGGATGTTCAAAATTGAGCAAAGCAAGGTAACGCAACTTCCCCCTGACAGTTCAAGCCCTTAAGGCCATGACGGCCAAGGAAAAGCCCACTCTCCTTTTTTTTGATGGAAACAAAGAATTCAGAAGGTTTAGTCCGTAAGATTCAGCGACGACTACATTTTGAGCACTCTCACATTCTCAATCCTTCTGGTCTGGCAGGGGGTATGGTTGTGTTCTGGAATTCTCAGGTTTATTTAGATGTGATTAATTCTAATCAGGATTATTTTGATATGATTTACACTAATGTTCAGGAAGATCGTTCTATGCGCATAACTTGTGTTCATGCTCCTTTTACGTACCATAATAGACAGTTGCTTTGGGACGACCTTAGAGGAATTAGCTCTATAAATATGATGCCCCGGGTCCGCTTGGGAGATTTTAATGACATACTTTATCCCTGGGAAAAAACAGGAAAAAGAAGAGCTGATCCCTATAGACTATCATCTTTCAGAGCAGTTATTGACGACTGTTCTCTTATGGAACTTGAAAGTAAGGGCTGTAGATTTACTTGGACAAACAACCGTGAAGGAGATGAGCTGGTTAAGGAACGTCTGGACAGGGTGTTGTGTTCCACGGATTGGCGCTTATTATTCCCCTTGGCTGAGGCTTTTGCAATGCCAGCTGTTGGGTCTGATCACAGCCCCCTAATCCTCTCCTCCTCATCAGATCACAGAGCATCAAGGAAATCATTTCATTTTGAAATCTTTTGGAATGATGAAGAAGAGTGTCGTCAGCTTATAAATGATGTATGGAAGTCAACAAGGGGTCGGGACTCAAACTTACCGTCCAAACTGTCTCAACTTTCGGCAGCTTTAACACGATGGAGCTGCTGTAAATTTCCTAGAGCAGATTTAAAAATCTCCAATCTACAACATCATCTGCAACAGCTCATTAACCAACCTCATGGCATCAACACAAAAGAGGAAAGCACAAAAATTAGACAGGAAATTAAACAAACCTGGCAGCAAGAAGAGCAATTTTGGGCCATGAGATCCCAAATTTAGTGGTTGCGGTGGGGCGACAAGAACACAAAGTTCTTTCATGCTACAACAATTCAAAGAAGGCAAAAGAACCGAATTAGTATGTTGCTTAATGATCGCCAAGAATGGGTTCGTGATTTTCCAGCTTTAAAGGTTATGACATGCAACTATTTTTCAGGATTATATACTTCTGTAGGTCCTCGTGCTTATATGCCTGTTATCCAGCAATGCCCTCAGATAGTTACAACTGAAATGAACAATAGTTTGCTAGCAGATGTTACTCTAGAGGAGGTGCGCAGGGCTACTTTTCAGCTGGGAGCTTGTAAGGCTCCCGGCCCTAATGGATTTAATGGTTTGTTTTATCAGTCTCATTGGGAGGTTATAAAGGAGGACATCTTCCTCCTGGTTTAGAATTTTCTTCGATGTGAACAGATGCCGCCAACTCTTAATCACACTATTATCACATTGATTCCCAAGTCTCCTCATAAGAAATTGGATCAATATAGGCCAATAAGCCTTTGTAACTTTGCATATAAAATCATCTCAAAGGTTTTGGCCAATCGCTTAAAAGTTTTACTGCCTGACCTGATTTCTATTGAACAAACAGCCTTTGTCAGTGGGAAACTGATTCAAGACAACATATTAATAGTTCAGGAGGTGCTTCACAATTTCAGATCCTGTCAGAGCACAAAAAAGTGCATAGCAATACTCAAGACTGACATGCAAAAGGCGTATGATCGAGTTGAGTGGGATTTCCTTAGGGACTATTTCCTTCAAATGGGCTTCCATCCCAGGTGGGTTCATTGGGTAATGCTTTGCATCACTACAACATCCCTTCATGTCAGATTTAATGGAGAACTACTCCCTACCATCTATCCTACCCATGGAATCAGACAAGGTGACCCCCTTTCTCCCTATATATTTATTCTCCTAGCCAATGTCCTGTCATCTATGATCAGTGATGTAGTTCAGATGGGAAACCTTAAAGGAATCAGATTAAATAGATGGTGCCCAACACTTTCGCATCTATTTTTTGCTGACAATGTAATTTTCTTTCTAGATGGCAGCATTAGGGAATGCCAAAATCTTGCTAATCTCTTGAACCAGTACTGCATGGCCACTGGACAGGCTTTGAACCGTAACAAATCTGGCCTAAATCTTTAATAAGCATTGCCCTATTAGTCTTAAGGAAAATATGGCTAATGAGCTGAGAATACCTATACTTCATAGATGTGGAAACTACCTGGGAATCCCTTCAGACTAGGGTCGGTCAAAAAAGGATATGTTCTCCTGGATCCTAGCTAGAGTTTATTCCAAATTACAAGGCTGGAAAGAAAAATTTATTTCAAAGGGGGGTAAGGAAATCCTTCTCAAATCTGTCATTCAGGCCATCCCTCATTATGCTATGTCTATATTCAAGCTTCCTATCTCTCTTTGTAGAGCTATTGAGAAGAGTATTGCTAGATTCTGGTGGAAGAATGATTTGACTAGAGCTGGCATTCATTGGCGCAAATGGGAGATCCTAAAATGCAGGAAGGATAAGGGCGGCCTAGGATTCCGAGATTTAATTGAGTTCAATCGAGCCATGCTTGGTAAGCAAGCATGGCGTATCATTCATCATCCTGATGCATTATGGAGTCAGATTTTCAAAGGCTTATATTTTCATAATACAGACTTTAGATCAGCCCCTACGGGATCTCGACCTTCCTTGGGGTGGCAGAGCATCCTCACAGGTCGGGAAGCTATTCTTCCTCATCTAAGATGGTCTATTGGCAACGGTAGCCAGATTAGAATCCGACAGGATCCTTGGTTACCAAGAGGAGTTCTTGGTGGTCCTCCTACAAGAGATGAACCTTAGCTGGTAGTAGACCTCATTGATCCCAACCACCGCAGCTGGAATACTTCTCTGCTTCTTAGTTTTCTGGATGACCAGATTTTTCAGGAGATTCTAACCATTCCAGTCAGATCTCTATCAATTGAAGACAAATTAATTTGGCCAGCAACCAAGGATGGAAGACATACAGTTAAAAGCAGTTACCATATGTTAACAGCATCCGTTAATGAGCAAAACATACAGGCGGCTTCATCATCATATCAAAACCCTCGGTCACTATGGAAATCATTATGGTCAATGCGTACTACGCTGAAATTGAAGATTTTCCTCTGGTCCCTATGTCAGAACGCAATCGCTTCTAGAGAAAATCTATTCCGCAGACAAATCTTACCAGATCCTTACTACAAGCTATGCAATCAACAAATGCCAGAGACTTTAGAACACCTATTCTTGCTCTGTTCGTGGACCTCACAGGTATGGAAACATCCTCAGATTAATATTGATATACTTCCTCACCAGATTCAAAGATTAGATGCTTGGATAGTTGACAACATTCTGCTGAAAAGAACTCACCTTCGTTGGAAGTGATCTCTAACCTCTTTTGGCAAATATAGAAAATGTGAAACAGTTTGATTTTCCGAAATCAGCGTCTGGAACTCGTCCTTGCTGTAGAAGCTGCTCTAACCGAAGCTCACCTCTACCAGAACCCTTCCTCTGCCCAGTTGCGACAGGACACCTCCAGCCAGCACCCTGGCCATCTTTGGCAACCACCTGATCAAGGTTTTCTCAAATGTAATGTAGATGCATCTTATCAATCAGGTTACATAGATGCGGCAATGGCTTCAATCTCAAGAGACCATCAAGGCAAATTGATAGACGTCTACACCAAAAAATTACCTGCTGGGTTTGCTCTCGTTGTGGAGTTCCTTGCTGTTTCCTTCGGCATCCAACATTTGATTGATCAAGGTCTTCATCAGGAACGAGTGGTGATCGAATCGGATTGTAGCTCTGTCGTTGAAGCCCTAACCGAAGGTCACTCTCGCTGTGGGAGCTCCGTTCGCTGCTACCAAAGGCGGTCCACCTCCTCTCCTTGTGCCCTAATTTCACGATACAGCTGTGTAGGAGAGAAGCTAATGCGGTCCCCGATTGGGCTGCCAAGGTCCAGCGTAGAGAGCTTTTGGCCCTTTTTTGGAATGTCTTTCCACCCTTCAATTTGCTTGATCTTGTAATGGCGGATGCCTTAGCTGCAGGGTGTATCCTTTCACCTATCTGAATATATTGTTTCCTTTGACCAAAAAAAAAAGGTAATGCAACTTCCTTTGGCAAGTTGAAGTTGGCGAAGAAAAGAATAGACCCCCGAATTGACTTCAAGATTGTTGACCGGGTAAAGAAAACAGAAAAGGAAATAACAAAAGGCAACTTCTGTTAAAGATTCGGCAAAAGACTTGAAGACTTTGACTCGGTCAAAGTGGGTGCAAGAGAGAACGTTGACTTTGACTTGCACCTTCACTGGGATTAGCACGTGTCCGACAAAGAAGGAAATGACCTCCTACTCAAAGTTGGAAAAAGAAGAGGGGGCTCGCTTTGATGTGTGTTTGTATGTCGGGGGATTCCTTTTTTGTTTTTTTCTCTTGATGTTGTCTTAAAGCACCGAATATCAAGTGCTTGAATGTGGGCTCATTTACACTAAGAGTTTTTATGTGTTCAAGCCAATATAAGATATTGGAATTCCTTCATTTGAGATATTATTTGGTGAGGAATTGCTGCGTGAGATATTAGGTGTAATTGGGATTGGAGAAACATTAAAAATGTTTGAGTGACTCGAGTGTAGTTGTAATTTTTGTTGTATTGCTTTATCTATAGCAAAACTCGTTATTACTCTCTTTATGGACATATGTTATTACAATCGAACTATGTGTATCTAATGTCCGATTTATTTTGTTATTCTGTCTATTTTATTATTCAATCATTCACTTTTCGCAAGACAACCTTCGTGAAATTGAAGTGATGTCCTCAACTTAAATAAAAAGGAGAATTCTCCTGAGGAAAGAGGAAAGTGGTCAAAAGCATGATTCATTGAAGTGATTGTTTCATTAGGACGTAGTGAAGTATCTTTCACTAAATATTAATCCTTGATCTCTCTTTTTTCTTTTTCCTTTTTTCCGTGAATTAGCTTAGCGATGATTCGGACATGAATTGAATCTCAAAAAAGGAAAATAAATGCAATTACAGGAAACAGAAATATATTAATAAATCGAAACTTGTAAGAGATGTAAATTTATGTTGATGATCGTGGATCTTCTCTATAATACACGCCCCGACTTTAAGAGTCTACATTGCGGAACTGCTTATAAGTAGTTAATATTCTTTATGTGGTTACAAATGACTATAATTGCAATTCCTAAACTTTAGACGACGTTATCTACAAGTGGTTATAATTCTTTGAATGCTAGTGGACTGAATCGCCAATGGTTATCTCCATCTTTAATTGGCATCATCACCATCTTCTTCATTCCATGTCCAGCACTTGTAATAATTGTAAACTAATCACCCCTCATATGTCAATAGCTGTATAATATGATCTTTGATAATTGTGGTGATTGACTAGTATTTCCATATTGATAACTTATTGATGACCACATTCTATTTGAAATCAAGCTCTACATTCATTCGAGTCGGCATCACATTGATTAAAAAGGCATGATCTTTTGTAATTGTGAATGGTGATTAAAAGCAATGTAACCACACTCTTTTCCCTTTGGTAAATTGACATACTTTTCTTGACTTTCTACCTCACACTTCCAGACTTTCCACTTGATCTAGAAAGGAAATAAGACAAATTTATTCTAAACCTTTTTTGACAAATCACAATAAAGGTGGGTGTGGGTCCAACTGTTTCCTTCTCATCCTTGTCTTGGCTTGGTCATTGGTCGCCACTTGCGTCCACGTGTTCACCGCACATACCATTAATTAAGTAGTTAATTACAATAAATGATAGTTAAGCGCATGTAATGGCATCTATGCTGTTCTCCCAAGGGGGAGCATAACTGGTCCTACGTCGGCCTAACCCGGTTAGTCCTAATCCGAATTTTAGAGAGACTGGGCTGATCCTTGATTCTAGGGTTGTTGGAACTTGTATTGGGATTAGTTCCTAAATGGTCCAACTAGAATTAATCCTGTAATTATTATTTATTTCTTTTTTGTCTAAACTTTAGGTAGAAAACCATAAGTGTCCCTCCTCTTTTTCCGCCATTTTCCTTTCTCAGAGTCTCCCTCTCACTCTCTACCTCATCCATTTTCATCTCTTCGAGATTTGTCTTTTCGTCTTCTTTCTACTCCATCGATTTTCTTCCTGTCCTCCTTCCTTTCACTGGTTTACCTCCGGTGATTGATTGAATTGGCTATATCTCCACTCCCACAAGTGTGTTCCTGACTCTTTTCGCTTTTTCATATCTTTTTTTTTTTTTTATGTCAATTCATCTATTACGAGGTGTCGTGGTCACTTGAATACTATCACTTTTTAAAAACATTCAACACAAATGCTATGTCACATCAGATTTTCAAGACTTGGGTGAAAGTTTTAAAATTCTTTTGGCATTTAAGGAATTGATAAAAAGTCATGGCACACAAGTGAATATATTTTTTAAAATTATTACACTTAAGTGGTTGGAAAAAAATTATAACACTCAAGTGAGCATCGTATGAGAGTCATGACACTTTGTCCTCATTCCGTTAAGATTAAGTCCCACGTATGTGTGATGATAAGGATAATACTCCCTACTTTATAGGACCAATGCTTATAGGATAAAGAAATAATGATCATCGTAAGAAAACCTTAATGTGAACCTTAATATGAATAGAAGTACCGTCGCTTTACCGTAAAAATGGGGAATGTCCCCACCATTTCCAAGTTCCCTCTTCTTTTCCCACGAAATGGCCGAATCACTAAGGAGATTTCCCACCACTCTCCCGCTCGTCCATAAATCCTCCAAAATCACATCTATTAGATACAACTCTCATACCTCTCTCCTTTGTCAGTATACTTCAGCTTCTGAATATGGAGAGCAAGGAGTCATTGATTGGAACTACTCTGCCCACGGCTGTTAGAGACAACATCGAGCCGTCTCTAGAGGCTGAATTCGAGGTGTTCTTAAATTTTAGAGGGCCTGACACTCGTCTAAATTTTGCTGATTGCCTCTATCACTCTATGGACGGAGCTGGGATTCGTGTTTTCAGAGACAACGAAGAGATTAGAAAAGGTGAAGTAATCAATGGCAAACTGGAGCTCACAATCAAGAGCTCTGCAATTTATATGCCCATGTTTTCTAGAAATTATGCGTCGAGTGCATGGTGCCTTCGCGAGCTTGCATACATGATGGATTGCTCAAGAAACAGAGTTGGCAAAGCAATGATCTTGCCAATTTTCTTTGACGTGGATCCTGAAGATGTCAAGCTTAGAACCGGATTATACCAAGACGCTCTGCAAAGGCACGAGGAGAAGTTTGGCTACGATGAAGTGCAACGGTGGAAGGAGGCTATGAGGGAGGTCGCTCATATCAAAGGATGGGATCTCAAATATAAAGAGTAAGGTTTTAGCTTTTCTTTCTTTCTTTTTGAATTAGATACTTGATATATAGAATATACATGATAAAAATACACTCATCCTTGCATCAAAAGTTTGAACTGGCTATTGCCCTCTCTTCCATTGACTTATTTATGACTCAATTCACACGTATTAAATAACTACCTACTACACATTCACTCAATTAGATAATCACTCAATTCGTTTCAAAACTAGATCAATTCTCTACTAAGACATGACAAATCCAATTTAAATTCCTTATTAGATTTGCATCTTTTGGCTACGATAAAAATATCTTTGCTTCAATTCTAAACCGATTTTATGTAGTCTAATCTAGGTAACAATTGCTCTAGCTATCTCTATTTTAATCCATGCAAAACCAGAAAACAGAGAGCACACACTACATGTGTACAATGAAAAACGAATAAACCAATGCTATGCATGTGTTTAGAGAGAGGAAATCCTAAGGTTGCGATTATTACAAGTTACGAATATGGGAGTATCTTTTATATAATTTAAGATTTCATTCTTATATTAACGATTTACAGCTTTGACCATTGAATATAATATACAAAAGCAATTCATTTTATGTAAATTGATCTGGATTTTGGTTTTTTTTAGATAAAAAAGAATTAGAGCTTGAAACTCTGTATGAAATTTCTTTTCATATAATAGAAATCAATATTTTCTCGGAATTTTTTCCTATATATCTGCAGAGTATATATACAAAACTTTTCGGAAGCGAGGCAGTCGCCCCCGCTCGGCCCCCTTCCTCCGTGGGTGGCTGTGTTTAATTATGATATTCCTGAACTTGATAGGTTAATATTCTATGTGCAATACTTTTTACTAGACTCTTTGTGTCAAATTTGACAGCCAAGGTGAACTCATTAGATCAATTGTGGCTGAAGTTTTGATCAAGCTGAATAAAAGAGACAAAAATTTGCCTGATCATGTAGTTGGAATTCAGGATCGTGTTGAAGACGTCATGCACTTGTTAGATGAAGGTTTTCCTGATGTACGTTATCTAGTAATCCATGGTATGGGAGGCATCGGTAAAACAACCCTTGCAAAGGTTATCTTTAACCAAATTTCTTGTCGGTTTCATGGATGTAGCTTTCTTTCTAATGTTCGAGAAGCTTCAAAAGGCGGCAAAGTTGTTCAATTGCAAAGGCAATTATTGTCAGAAATTCTTAACTTCAAACTAGTGGAGATTTCTGATTCTGATGTAGAGATTAATCAAATTAAAAGGAGATTCCGGGACAAGAAAGTCCTCATTGTCCTTGATGACCTAAATACATGGGACCAATTCGCAAAACTTGCAGAAAAGTGTGATTGGTTTGGTCAAGGGAGCAGAATTATTATTACAACAAGGGACACAAACTTTTTGCCAATCGAAGAGGAGAACCAAGAAAATAGTGTCCCATTGCATTCCGAAGAGTTTAAAGTATATCAAATGAGAGAATTGCACCATTGCCATGCTCAACAATTTTTTTGTAGGCATGCTTTCAGAATGGATTCACCTCCACATGATTATGATGATATTTCTTACAATATCATTTGCAAAGCTGGTGGACTTCCTTTGGCGCTCGAGGTTATCGGTTCCTCTCTTTACTGCAAAGTTGAACGATTTTGGAAAGACACGTTAAAGAAATTAAATTTAGTTCCAAGCAAGATGTCCTTGACAAATTAAAGATTAGTTTTGAAATGCTTGAGGATGCACAAAGAGAAATTTTTCTCGATATTGCATGTTACTTTATTGGTGAAGAAAGAACCCATCTACATTATATGTGGAAAGCATTGGATTTTTTCCCAAGAAGCGATATCATTGTTCTTACCTGTATGTCTTTGATAAAGATTGTCAATGATAGATTGTTGATGCATGATCTCCTCAGAGATCTTGGAAGAGAAATTGTTCGACTGGAAGACCCCAAATTTCCTATGAAGCGTAGCAGACCATGGTCTCCTAAGGTTGCGTTGGATGTAGTGCAGACTAAAAAGGTAAATTTTATTCATAAATATTATTTTCTCAATCAAGAGAACATCAGCTTGAAGTCTAGAGTATATGCCTGGATGTGTTCTTCTTTGTGTGTTGCGTACTGCACGACTAAATTTATTTAATATGAGTGAAATGAAGGTAAAATCACGATTTACATCTAGCAAAAGATGATAATAGCTTAAATTTACAATTTAAAAGTAGAATCAATCATGATAGTTTGGTGGAATGCAATCTATATTTTTTTCACCATAGAAAGTTGGGCATATGCCTTTTCATGTTGTCAGGGAACAGGGAACATCATAGCCCTAAAACTAATCAAACTTTCCAAAGAGCACGACTTTACAAGTGATGAGTTTTCAAGGCTCCCTAGCTTAAGGTTCTTGGAATTAGAGGGGGGAAACTTGGTTGGAGACTTCAAAAATCTTCTCTCAAGTCTAAGATGGTTCTCTTGGCACCGTTGCCCTTCAAAGTTGCAGGCGATCAATCTATGTTTATGGAACTTAACTGTGCTTAAGCTTTTGGACAGCAACATTCCAGAGAATTGGAATGGATGGGGCCCATTCTTGGTATGAATTTGCAACACATGTACCTTTGTTGCAATTTGCCTTGCATACTTTTCTAATTCTAATTTGTTTCCTAGGTGAATCATGACTTGAAAGTAATACATCTCATGAGATGTCATCTCTCAAGAACTCCTGACTTCTCAACATGCTTGAATTTGAAGATACTAGTTCTTGATGGACATTGTCCAAAGTCACTACAAATTGGTAGCTCTATCAATAAGCTAGAGCGACTAAAGCACCTGGAAATAATTGCGACCCACGTTCAGCTATCAAGGCAGTCAACGGGCTTCCATTTTGACTTGTTCGCAGTGCCTCCTGCAATATGTAATCTAAAATACCTGTCAAGTCTAAAGCTAGAGGGGCAATATATGCAAGAGCTTCATCCATCTATTGGAGAGATGGCGGGCTTGACATGCTTGTCTTTAAGGGGTTGTCATCGGCTTAGAAGGCTTCTAGAATCCATTGGGAAATTGAGATCATTGCTCCTTTTGAATTTGCTCTACACAAGAATCAAAGAGTTACCTGATTTTATTGGAGAACTCAAAAGGTTGGAGGAAATGAATCTAGGATTCACTCAAATAAGGGAGCTACCCAGCACTATTGGAGGACTAAAATCATTGCTTGCCTTAAACTTGCAGCGTACAAAGATTACAGAACTGCCTCCTTCTATTGGATATCTTATAAGGCTTGAATGCTTATTAATGGCTGGGAGTAAGATAAAAGAGTTACTGAAGGCCATAGGGATGTTGGAGAATCTTAAAGTGTTGGAATCCCGCAATTGTAAAAATCTGGATGGGGAAATCCCAAGCGAGATTGAACGAGTATCCTCTTTGGAGGTGCTAGACGTATCAGGTAGCAAGGTAAGCAGGGTGCCAACCACCATTAATCAGCTGTCTCGTCTTCAAGAACTTCGTTTTGGAGATTGTCATAAGCTTGAAAGGTTGCCGCAACTTCCTGTAAGCCTGAAAGTTCTGTGTTTCGGAGCGGGGACTGCGCTTGGCTCCCTCGGACAAACTTTATCCAAGGGGATAGGGAAGCCAGCAAAGCTGGAGGATTGGAATATCACATGGCCCCCTCAGCTTTGGGCACTTAGCATATATTGTGATGATCCTCGATCTCTCACAAGGCTTCCCTCCAGTCTTTCTCTTCTGGAATTAAGAGATGTCCAGTCACCGATTAAACAGCCATTCTTTTCCAACTTGAGATATTTGAAACATTTGTCCAGGCTAACACTCTTCAGATGTTGGTTGAAAGAGATCGAGTTTGATCAGTTAGAGAATCTCCGTTGTTTGAGTGTGGCTGAATCTGAATCTCTGGTGAGGCTATCGGGTCTATCAAACTTAGGAAAGCTCGAAGAGCTGACAGTGAGGAGTTGCTCGCAGCTAATCGAGATTCGAGATATAGAAGAATTGCAATCGTTGAAGGAATTATTAATTAGGAAATGCAGCTCCATAAAAAGGTTACCTAATCTATCAAAACTATATAAGTTGCGAACGCTGCACCTCTTTAACTGTGAGTCACTGCAATATTTGCCTGATGTATCGAACGCATGTCATCCCTCTGTTCATGGATGCCCAATGTTAGGCGAGTCTAGCGACGACGGATGCGAATTACATGTGCGGTTTACTCAGTCAATCAAACCTAAGGAACAGAAGGAATTGAAACAATTGGAAGCATCATCATCACTTTTGGCATCGCGGCTCCATCGAAAAGGTCTATTGATCTATCAAAACCTCGAGTTGTAAGTCAAAGGTTGCGTGAGAGTGTGCACCTTCTGTCTATGGATATATTATAGCTAAATCTAATGTAACATTCTCTCTCAAAGTTGGTTTTATTATTATTATATCGCTTTTATTGTGCAATATATACGGTCTAGCAAGTGAGTTTGATTAATGTCTAGCTTTTCAAGTTCCATTTTAAGTTTGAATTGGGATCCTCATAAATAGTAGAAAAGCACGAAAGCTCTTTTTCTATGATTCACCTGCCTATCGACGGAGACGTTTACTAATTTAACGTTAAAAATAATCTAAACCTATCGGATAATGTCGTCTATCTCATCTAATAATCTGAAAGTAATTCGGTGCTTTAAGGGAGAGACCTATGTATTTTTGACACTCGGCACCCTCCTCATTTCACAAGTACTTTGTCTAATTTTCTTCATCTTCCTTTTCCCTTCCCCTTTTTATAGATCATTGTCTCCTTTCAAACAATCAGCCAACCTTTATTGTTTTCTTCCTTTTGGCTTCTAGAGATGCATGTCCACATTTTCTTCTTCTTCTTTTTTTTTTTTTCTTTTTCCTAAGCTAATTTGATAGGATAAACAAATAAAGAATTGGCAAGATTTTTTTTAAAAAAGAAAACTCGCATCAAGCTTCGCCGTAATAGTATTAAATAAAGAGGCAAAAACTTGTCTCCACAAAGTGACAAAATTAGAGGCAATACAATTTATTGAGAAAAATCGTAACAATTTAAAGCTACACGGAAAATATCAATAAGGCACATGTCATTAACCAATTCAGTGATGAGATGAAATTAAACTAAAGTAGAATATTTTCATAGTTAGCACAGCATGATGATAGTAAACTCGGCTCTGAAATTAAAGAGGTTAAACTTAAATTATCTGCAAACAAAAAGTTTTATGAATAAATATTGCATTAGGACTAAAAGACTATGGTAAGCAAAAGACATCAATAATCTCCAAACTTTTGCAAAATATTTAATTGGGTCTCTTAACCTTTTTTGTACCATTTTGTTCATATTGTTCCTTCCATTAAAAAACTGTTGACAAGGCTGTTAAAAGGCGGATAAATTCGATAAATTCCATGGCGGCATCCTAGTTGGCTATTTCAATCATAAGAATACAACCAGTATTTTCCGGAGAAAAACAAAGAAGAATTCAACAAGAGCACCTGCAAAATGAGATCCAACCTTTGCCGTCATCCCGGGCACACGACATCAGCAAGCTCTCGGCAAAGCGAAACTGAAGGTGCCGAAGAGGTGGTCAAAAAATGATGGAGAATATGCTTAAGGAGATTCTAAGTCGAACTTGTCGAATCCAGATCCGCTGGGGCCATGGCCCTCGCGGGCATTTTAGCTTTTGTGGTTGCTTAAATTGAAACAAAGAATTTGACTCCTAAAACTCTCTATTTGAGCATAGTGAGTGCTGCAAAAGCAAGATATCAGACAATAATATATATTGAACAAGAAGATATATTGAACATAGTATTTAGGTAATTCAGTTGGTGTGACCTATGGTTATAAGGAGAGGATAGCACATAATTCCACTATAGATCACACCATATAATAGAGAGAGAAAATTTCAAATAAGGACCCAAAGTGCCATCATTTTCTCAAAATAGGACCTAAAGTAAAGTTTGTCTCAAATAAGGACCTAAAGTACCATCATTTTCTCAAAAGAGAACATGAAGTGAAGTTTGTCTCAAAGAACGACCCAAAGTACTCATTTAGTCTCAAAGAAGGACCTCACTCATCGGCCGATGAATAGATGCATCTTTGATATATATTCCAATGGCCTGGTTAGGGTATTTTTGTTTAATTTTTTTTTTGTTTAATTTTTGGTTGCCCTGTTCATTGTCTTCTTCGTCCCCTGTTCACTTCTTCTTACCCAGATTAAGAACAATGGACTTGGGAAAAGGCTAGCAAGCGTCGGCTGTTGGTAAGGGCCGACGAGGGCTCGACGCCCATCACTAGCAGTGAGCGAGGGCTCAACGCCCATCGCTAACAGCGGGCGAGGGCCATCGAGCCCTCGCTAGCCATGAGGGAGGGGGGCCATCCAAATCGAGGCCCTACAAGAAGGACCTCGAGGGCAAAAGGGGTAGCTGAAGAAGTCGTCGATTTGGGAGCGGTGGTGGGAGGAAGGGATGAAGAAAGCGACTCAAGTGTCCCAATCGTAGTCCTAGCAGAAGATGAGGTTGTCGGTGGAGTAGCGGGTGGAGGAGAGGGAGGTCGCCCCTCACGACCATCAACGAGGTCGCCCCTTATCGGCCCTAGGCAAGGGCTCACCCACCTCACCAGCCACTGATAAGGGCTAGCGAGGGCCTACAAGCCCTTGCTCATAGCCAGCGAGGGCTCGACGACCCTCACCAACCACAATCGAGGCCACCCTCCCTAGATTTGGTGAGAGTTGGCTTGCAAGCCCTCGCCCACGACCGACGAGGGCTTAATGGCCCTCGCTTACTACCGGCGATGGGTGTCTAACCCTTGTCGGCCCTCACCAATGACCAGCGCTCGCCAACCCTTCCCAAGTCCAATGTTCTTGAGAAGAAGACAAACAAGGGATGAAGAAGATGATGAACAATGCCACCATTGACCAAAAAAATAACAATAATAAAGAACAAGACAATGGAATTTTTTTTAAAAAAAATGGACAAAAATACCCTTGATTAGGTTATCGGAATGTGCATCAGAGATGCTTCTATTTACCGACCGGCAAATGAGGTCCTTCTTTGAGACTAATGATCAATTTGGGTCCTTATTTGAGACAGACTCCATTTCAGGTCCTTTTTTGAGAAAATGAAGACACTTTGGATCCTTATTTAAGACAAACTTCACTTTATGTCATCTTTTGAGAAAAAGATGGCACTTTGGGTCCTTATTTGAAATTTTCCCTAGTAGAGATTACAATTATTCTCAAAACACTTAAATACTCTCATTATTTTCTAGCCACCAATCATGTGGTCTCCATTTTCTTTATTAGCCGCTATTTCCAAGAGGCGCTTGTGCTCTTAAATTATGTTTGAAATTGCAAAAATCTTGCTCTTAAATTACATCTTTAGTGTTTGAAACAACAAAAATCTTACATTAATATTTGTGAATTTTTTTATGAGATTGACAGATTATTTTGTGAGAAAAAACCCTTCTTATATATAGATATGAATTAGATCTAAAATTAAAATCTCTTTTTTAGAGAACCTAGTTAAACTAAGAAACTACTTAAAGTAGAAACCACTCAAATTAGGAAATCTATTTAAATTAGGAAAGTTTATTTATGGATAAAAACTAATAGTGAGCTTGCACTGAAAGTGCCAAAACAAAGAAGAACCCAAAAAGAACAATTCTAATTGATTAATTATAAGATCTGGGTTTAAGAATTATTAGGCCCGATTTTCTTCAAAACGAAGACATTTGGATGTTTGTACTCATTGGGTTCTCAAATCTCCATATACCCACATTTAGGGGTGAGTATCGATCAAAAGTTGACCCAACAGCAAGACCAACCCAATCTTGCTGAGTCTAGTTTGGTTCCCGGGAGGACTGGGTTGATCCCTAGTCCTGAGACCCTTGGAACTTGACCAACCCTATAATTTTTTTTTTCAAATACTAGATATATAGCCTAAAGTGCGCCCAGCCCCTCTTCTTTTGCCCTTTACCTTTCCCTCTCTCCAAATCTTACTCTCACTTTCTCCCTCAATTTCAAATTCTTCCTAACCTCTTAGTAGCTCGATCTCTCTCTCTCTCTCTCACTTTAGCAACGACACTTCTTGCTCGTTTATTCCCCGTTGATGTCGATCGTTAGCAATGAAGACTCCAGGATCACAGCAATTTAGATTGATCGTCGTTTGCAGTCAACATTTGCATCTCAAAGTAAGTACCTTCATACTCGGTTGTCAGAGAAATAAAAGGCAAAAAAATCTTAAATTTAATGGTGACATTCATTTTGCATCTTCGTCGACAATCACGATTACAATTTCTTATTGTTAATTTTTTATGCTTCAACATAAACAGTAGGGGTGAGCATGATCCGATTTAGATCGGTCTAGTACCTAACTCAGGGACCAACCCTCATAGTTTTGGTCCTTGGTTTTTGAGATAGAGGACCGACTCTTTTGAGTTTAGGACGGAGGACCAGACTAATCCTATGGACGAATCGATTCTTTTTTGTTTCATTTATATATTTTGTCAAAGAACAAACAAACTATTTGAAATTATATATCTATCAACAATGTGACATTAGGTAACCAAATTGAACAACGGTACAAATAAAAAAAGTTCAATATACATAATATAAACATTAAATTATACAAATTTATATATTGTTCATTCTTAAAAAAAATAAAAGAAAACTTCAAGTTATCAACACAAAAACAAAATAAACAGCAAACATAGAAAATACTTGTTGATCATATAGTTGAATTCAGCTAGTAGATCATCAACGTGGAAAAGTGAACATAGGCTTAATTTAAGTCAAATCATTATAAATTTTGAATGTAATTTCTCTTAACACTTTATTATTATTATTATTATTATTATTATTATTATTATTATTATTATTATTATTATTATTATTATTATTATTATTATTATTATTATTATTATTATTATTGTTATTATTATTATTATTATTATTATTATTATTTTGTTAAAATCTATTGCACACTCGCTGACTGCTTCTAAAGTTTGTTTTCCCGCACAACATATTCTGAATCTTGTTCCAAAATCTGATACTTGTGCAGACTTTGATCTCGACTTATTCTATTCAACATTAATTTGTCTTAGTTGATTAAATTCTCTATTTATCTTAATGGAGTAGGCTACCTCATGGGTTTTGCCATCACGATCTTCAAGCTCTATCGATGTCGGTGGCAACCTACACGTTGAATTGAGACTGGACTGTGCAACCTCTTTACATCTAGGCAGACATGAGCCAATTTGGTTAGTGATTGTGCCAAACCGATGGAGGCCCTCGATGTGGATAAGGGCCACCGCCGATGAAGTCTGCCCTTGCCCAAATTAACGATGAAGGCTGCGGGAATCGACATCTATAGAGAAGGAGTGATGGAGAGGCACGAGTCCGTGTGCGGAGGGACAAGCCGATCGAGGGACGTGAGATGGATGGTGTTTTCAATGGTGAGGAACTGATGGCCAATGTAATTGATGGCGTCAACCCAAAACATGCAATTACTTTAGGCGAGATGGATGGCGCCGGTATCGTGTTTAGGTTGGTTCTGGTTTATGACCCAAATTAGAATCAAACATTTAGAAGCCTGTCGTTTTTCTTATTACTTGAACCAAATGGAAACCTGACCTGAAAAGCAAAACTTAAGTTTTAGATTTGGATCAATTCAGTTTGGTTCATATTTCAATAGATTTTAGTAGTCCTTATTGATAGCCCTCAGCCACGATAATTGTTAACAAGATCCATGAGATAATTAAAGTTGAATGGAACACAAAACTCACGTCGGTACGGACAATTAGATGAGATTCACTGGTGCACAATCCTGACGTTGGAGGTTCTCTCATGCAACTTCACTCCATAATATCTACTACGGGAAAATTGTTCAAAAAGTCCTAAACCTATTGCACTTTTGCCAATTTAGTCATAAACCTTTTTTTCTTGCCAATTGAGTCCTAAACCTTTTGTAATTGTGCCAATTCAGTCCATTTGGCTGGCCGGAGCTGACGTGGACGCCGGACGGAGACAGTTGGCCGGCGAATAATTTTTAATATTTTTTCGAATTTTTTTAAAATTTTTTAAAATTTTTAAATATTTTAAATATTTTAAATTTTTTTAATATTTTTAAATTTTTTTCTACTTTCTTCTTCCTCGCGGCCGCGCGGCCGGCCGGAGGGCGATGGCCAACGAGGTCGGCCTCGCCGGCCACCGGCGAGGCTCGCCCCGCCGGCCACCGGTGAAGGCAAGCCTCACCCGGCCGATGGCGAGGTCGCTGTCGCCGAGGCGAGGCGAGGCTTGGCCTCGCCTAGCCATAGTGAGGCCAAGCCTCGCCGGATCCGGCGACGGCGGCCTCGCCGTCGCCGGGCAAGGCTCGCCCCGCCGGCTCGGCGAAGGCGAGCCTCGCCCAAGAATGGAGAGGCCGCCTTCGCCGGATCCGGCGAGGCCGAGCCTCGCCTCGGGCCGGGCGACGGGCGGCCTCGTCGTCGCGGGCGAGGCTCGCCCCGCGAGCCCGGCGAAGGCGAGCCTCGCCCGGCGATGGTGAGGCCGTCGTCGCTAGATCCGGTGAGGCTCGACCTCGCCACGGCCGGGCGAGGCCAAGCCTCGCCTCGGCGGGCGACGGCGGCCTCGCCATCACCGGGCGAGGCTCGCCTCCGCCGGTGGCCGGCGGGGGTGAGCCTCGCCGGTGGTCGGCGAGGCGACCTCGCCGGCCATCGCCCCGGCCGGCCGACTGGGAAGAAGAAAGTAGGAAAAAAAAAAAAGGAAAAGAAATTTAAAAAATTCGAAAAAAATTAAAAAATTCGAAAAATATATTAAAAAATTGTTCGCCGGCCAGCTGTCTCCGGTCGGCGTCCATGTCGCTCCGCCCAGCCAAATGGACTGAATTAGCACAATTATAAAAGGTTTAGGACTCAATTGATAGGAAAAAAAGGTTTAGGACTGAATTGGCAAAAATGCAATAGGTTTAGGACTTTTTGGACAATTTTCCCTATCTACTACATGTGAAGAAAATCCAAATAAGGATTTCAACTTCAAATTTTTATCCAAAAGTTTTTACATATCATGTTTTTTTTTTTTTTTTAAGACATATAACAGCGACATGTTTTAACAGAGTCTACAAACATGTAATTTAAAATAGTCAAGATAATTAACAATCAGCATAAAAATGTCTTTATTTATTTATTTTCTCTAGATACAAATGGGAATACATGAGTTTATTTATTGGCTTTATTACATGAGGTACCAAGATAATCAATTACGATCCATAAATGATATATACATTTAAAGGTTGATTATATCTTTTAGATATATGCACAATCACAAGAGATATAAAAAAATCAAGGG
Organism: Eucalyptus erythrocorys; assembly: GCA_014182555.1. NCBI lineage: Eukaryota > Viridiplantae > Streptophyta > Magnoliopsida > Myrtales > Myrtaceae > Eucalyptus > Eucalyptus erythrocorys. Next base: position 36,721,683 of record CM024599.1, on the reverse strand, counting down.
AAAAGTTCAAATTATTTCTAACATCTCTCCTAAACTAGTTTACCTCTCTCTCTCTCTCTAGGCACACTTATGATTTCTTTGTCCCTATACACTTGCGTAAGTGTTCTCTTCTACTGGTCAAAAGATATCCTTGACAACATGGATAATCCATCTAAAAATAGTTCAAACAAGAATCGGACAAAACATCAACTGATTATTAATATGCAGCAAAAATTGAATTTTGGGGAATCAATTATAACATAACTACTATGGCACGAAGTACATATCTTTTCATCGAAATAACAAAAAAAGTGGCCCGTGACGCTTTTTTTTTTTGGGGGGGGGGTCCTAAAATGGATAATAATTTGCACTGTGGTCGATGAAATATTCCTCTCGTATATGTTTCCCATCTTCTAAAATTTAGCCACAAAAGAGAGCCTTTCTTTTACGAATCGAAATTGGCATCTGAAGATATCACATTATACGATCAAATATACATAATAATTCCCATGAAGAACACTAATGGCCCGGGAGATGGGTGGAATCTGGCTCTCCTACCTAGCAATAGACTTTGGAAGTTATATAACTGATTTCGGGGTCCACTTCTAATGTAATTTTTGACCAAAATTTCAGATTGTCAAGTGCCTCTAGAAGCACCCTTCCTTTTGTTTTGCCTTTTGGCTTTGGCTGGAGGAGCTCCACTTGGAGGAGCTGGATGTGTGACGGCTCAAGCGATAGTGTGCGGGGATGAGGGATGGTGGTGCATCTGTACCTTGGTCCTTGGACGTGTATCTCTTGTCCCACATCGCCTAGGGAAGGAGTTTTGGACTGCCTTATAAGGCAATGGGCCTTTTAGTTATACGCAACAAAATCGTGATGACTGTAGTGTCCAAAGCGGATAATATGTGTTAATATATATACAGTGGAGACTCATGGCGTTACAACCATGTTAAAGACGTGAAGTAATAGCGTCCTCAGGTTGCTGGACCTAAGGAACAAAACCGGAAAAGAAATTGAATTAAAATGAAACATCCAGGAACCTGAGGAACTGGAGCTTACATATGGATCTGTCGATCCAGATCAAATTGACACAATCAGAAAGTATTAACACCTCCAAAGACACGAAGTTAGATAAGTCGGGTGTCCTCGCCAGTTTTGTGCACCCTGTCAAATCCAAAACCTTCAAATTCTCTGTCATCTGCCGGAAAAGAAATTGAATTAAAATGAATGAGTCGCATCGATCATCCCATGGTACATATCTAAATGGGAAAGTTAACATAATTACTCTCTTTTTCTAATAATTCAGCAAAATCTTACATAGCACAATTTGATGAAGAAGAAATTGTAAAGGATTGTATCAGATCATGAGTACAATCGCTGACATGTATGTAGAAAAAGAGTGGAAAAAGAGAAATAATTCAGCAAAATCTTGCAGTAATTGCACATAGCACAATTTGATGAAGAAGAAATTGTAAAAGATTGTATCAGATCATGAGTACAATCGCTGACAGGTACGTAGAACAAGAGTGGAAAAAGAGAAAGCAGAAGAAATAGAAGTTCGAAATGGGAACATTCAAGTAGAAATCTATCAACAAATGGGTTTACTCGGTCAAGATGATTTGGAAGTCATACAATAAGGCATACAATTTTTATCAAAATGATGTGATTCTATAGCTTCCTCTCTTTTTTCTTAAATGCATTTAGGTGGTTGTTGTCAATGCTAGATATTACTCTCGTGAAATAATTTCTGTCCATAAAGGAAAGCGTGACACCAGTGTACATGATGCATGAATGATCAGTGAATATAAAAAGACATGGATTCTTTATCCATACAATGCTCTTCTTGGTCTCTCAGTACGATGAATAGAAAAAGGCATACCTGGAATTGGCGCCATCCATCCCAGTCATCTTCGATATTGCTCCTTGAAAGGTCTAGCACGGCTAAGTTAACAAAATGAAAATTCTCCGCACAAAATTTATTATTGGTCACTTTCCAAGAAAGCCAACATAGCTTCAAAATGAGATTCTCAAAGTTGCCAAAAAAAATCAATGCCTTTAACTTGAAGGAACCTTAGATTTGGTAGAGCAGCTAATTCTTCTGGTACAATATTCCGGCTGCAGCCATTGGAAGTCAAGCTCAATGCTTCTACATCTTTTTTTGTCTGCCAACAGAGATTCAAGATTAATTGAGAGTACAACACTCAGCACTCTTACAAAACTATAAAGAAAAGAAGCATGTGAACATTGCTAAACAATTTCTCCAACAGGGAACCTACCCTGGCACACGCCTGTTCCCAACAAGTAGATTTACATGTTTTCGTTTACCACCATTAAGGAAAATGTTCAGCTTCCATTTGAAACGGCACTTTGCGGTTTCAGAATTTACAGAAAACTATTTTCTTCTCTACAGTATCTAGAAACCAAAGCTAGCCACTAGCAATCGGTCTAGCCTCTTTTCGACAATTTACAAGACCTTTTGATCCAAATGTTTGAGAGAGAGAGCTATCTCACTCAAAGAAAAGTGAAAAGTTAAACATAGCTCACTAGAAAATAAAAGAAAAAATTCAACAAGTTTCTCATCCAAATTAAAATTATGTCACGTGCTCCTCCACTTTACCTTTGTTCTCTCTAGCAGTTGTACAGCGGTCTCATAAATCCACACTCTACTATATCTATGAGGATATTCTTTACGGATAATGTCTCTTCCCAAATCTCAAACTTGATCATGCATCCAAAACTTTTTATCATCTTTAACCTTTATCAAGGACTGTACGAGGAGGACACCAATTGCATTGTAAGCATGCTAATTGCATTTACTCCACATTATAGCTGGATATGTGTGGTCCTCATTGGTGAAAAAGCAAGCAATATCCAGAAATACTTCTTTTTGCTTATCCTCCAATCCTTCATAACTTCTCATTAATGTACGTTGGACATTTTCAAAAGGACCTTCATCTAACCGCTCTAATGTGTCTTCCCATAACTTTCTTTTATCGAAAAGTTGCTCCACGATAGGGCCATGGCTATGAAGGTATGATCCTATCTCCTCAACAGCCAAAGGAAGCAAAGCCACTTTATGGACAATTTTCTTTGCAAGTTGACCATATCCATCTAGGGGAGAGTCTCCCCTGAATGCATGCTTATAAAACAACTCAAGTGCTAGATTAAATTGCATATTGTCAACTTCATAATCCAAAATTCTTTTGGGTTGATTTGGGACATCTTCACTGGATGATTCCACTTGAGTGTACAAGATCTCTAAGTTTCTAGTCGTTAAGATAATCCTACTGCGTGAACCAAACCAATCAGATTTTCCGGCTAGCTTTTTGAGCTGCTCTTGCTTGTCTAGATCATCTAGAACAATGAGGACTTTTTTAGTACAACATACTTTCTTGATCAAATTCATCCCCTCTCCAATGTCATTAATATTCTCAGCAATCATAGGACCTACAAAACTTCTTAATAACATTTTCTGCACATTTAGAAGACCATGTTGTGATGATTCTCGGATGTTGTTGAGGAAACAAATACCTTCAAAGAGAGAAGATACTCTGTTGAACACAACCTTTGCAAGTACCGTTTTACCAATGCCACCTATTCCATGAATACCAAGGAAACGTACACCATCAGAGTCAACTTCCAACTTTTCTAGCATGTTTTCTATCTGACGATGATCTTCGACCCAATATTCCGGCAGATCCACGTGTCTGGCATTAAGCTTGCGCAATACCTCTCCAACTACCAATTTAATTAGTTCTCCATGGCTGCAGCAAAGCAGGGAATTTTTTGTTTTCGTCATTGACACGAATGAAAAGGGAATAAATTACTGTTGATGTATCAAGACTGCACGTGCTGTTTTTTCTCTCTTTGTTTTGTTTAGTCAGTTTGTTGGTGTCCTATTTTTTAGGAGTTAGTTAGTCAATCTTATCTCCTAGGAGCAGTTAGCTGCACGTATCTTAGATATTCTAATTTGTTGCTGATTTTGTGGATCAAGCAAGCCGTTAGTGGGCAACGTGGGTTTGTGGTTACGTTCTAGTATGTATTTTGAACCTTTTTTCAGTTTTCCTAAATATGACGCTCTGCTTCAGCTGAAAACTTGTTCTCTGCTTCTGTTGTAAATTTGTTTTTCTGTTTTTGTTGTCTACGTGTTCTTGGTTCTCTTCAAAAAACAACACTGGTATCAGAGCTCTCTTGATCTTAAGGGGTTGTGAGTGACTTGTGAGATTGTTTGAGAGGTGTGTCTGCATCCATAGAAGTTAAAAGCAAGATGGAGGCAGGATCGAGTGGTTTTTCAGCAATGGCTCCGCCAACGTTTGATGGAGAAAATTATCAAGCTTGGGCAGTGAGAATGCGAGCCTATCTAGAGGGTTGTGATTTTTGGGAAGCTGTGGAACAAGATTATGAAGTTGCTCCCCTTCCTGACAATCCAACCATCAATCAAATCAAGTTTCACAAGGAGAGAACAACAAGGAAAGCAAAGGCAAAGTCTTGTTTTACATGCTGCTGTCTCACCTGCCATTTTCAGCAGAATTATGGCTTGTGAATCAGCCAAAGCTATCTGGGACTTCCTCAAAAATGAGTATCAAGGAGATGAGAGGATTAGAAGCATGAAGGGGCTAGATCTGATCACAGAATTCGAGAGACTGTAGATGAAGGAGTCTGAGACAATTAAGGAGTATTATGATAAGTTGATAAGTATTGCAAATCAGGCAAGAGTTCTAGGCACTGACCTCTCTGATAATAGGCTAGTGCAAAAGATTATTGTCTCCTTGCCCGAGAGGTTTGAGGCAACCATTGCCTCTTTGGAGAATGCCAAAGATTTGTCTCAGATCAAGTTGGCAGAATTGCTAAGTGCTTTGCAAGCACAAGAGCAGAGGAGGTTAATGAGGGTGGAAGGAAGTACAGAAGGAGCTTTGCTAGCCAAAGAACAGCAAAATGTAGGAGGAAAAGTTAAGAAGTGGAAAGGGAAGAAAGGAAATGGCAGTAGTGGTTTAGAAGCTGCTGCGGGAGAGAATAGTGCGAGCAACTCCAAGAACAATTGGGGAAGATATTCCTCATGTCAGCATTGTGGAAAAAGGAATCATCCACACTTTAGGTGTTGGAAGAGACCAGATGTAAGGTGCAGAAAGTGTCATAAGCTTGGACACATTGAGAAGTTCTGTAGAGAGAAGAGAGATCAGCAGCAGGGTGAGGCACATGCTGCAGTTCAGCAAGAGGTAGATCAACTGTTTGTTGCCTCTTGTTTCTCCTCTAGTACTCCATGTGATAGTTGGCTTGTTGATAGTGGTTGTACAAACCATATGACAAGTGATGAAACGCTGTTTATAAACCTTGACAAGTCGTTGAAGTCAAGAGTGAGGATTGGGAATGGGGAGTACTTAGAAGTGAAAGGTAAAGGGACTGTAGCAATGGAGAGTTGTGCTGGAACTAAGCTGATTTCTGATGTGATGTATGTGCCTAAAATTGATCAGAATTTGCTGAGTGTGGGGCAGTTGGTAGAAAAGGGATTTAAGGTGATATTTGAAGAGGAGAAGTGTTTGATCTTTGACTCCAATGGTCAGGAGTTGTTCAAGATAAAAATGCAATAGAAAATTTTTTCTTTGAATCCTCTTGAGAAGGAGCAGATGGCATTCAAGTGTTAGGCTAATGATTTAGAATTATGGCACAAGAGGTTGGGGCACTATCATCATAAAGGCATGCTGTTCATGCAAAGGAATGAAATGGCAACCGGGTTACCAAGCCTGGAGGAGCAAATCACAAGGTGCAAAGCTTGTTTGCTAGGCAAGCAGACAAGACTTCCCTTCAAGAAATCCACTTGGAGAGCGACAGAGAAGCTGCAGTTGATTCATACGGATCTATATGATCCACAAGTGACTCCTTCACTAAATGGCAGCAGGTATTTCATTATTTTCGTTGATGATTATACTAGAATGTGCTGGATTTACTTTATGAAGCAAAAGTCAGAAGTTGTTGAGGTATTTATGAAGTTTAAGAAATGGGTTGAGAACCAAAGTGGTTGCAAGATTCAGGTCATTAGATCTGATAATGGAACAGAATACACTTCACAAAGGTTTAAATCTTTTTGTGAAGAGGCTGGAATTGAGCATCAGCTTACTGCTCCTTACTCTCCACAGCAAAACGGAGTTAGTGAGAGGAAGAATAGAACCATTATGGAGATGACTAGGTGTTTGCTTTATGAGAAGAGTCTACCAAAAGAGTTTTGGGCGAATGCGGCAAACACGGCAGTTTTTTCATTTGAATAGATTACCTACGGGGTATTGGAGATGAAGACACCCTTTGAAGCCTAGTTTGATGTCAAGTCAATTCTAAGAAATTTGAAGGTGTTTGGCTGTTTGTGTTTTTCTCATATTCCACAGGTTAAGAGAGACAAGTTGGGAGAGAAAGCTGAACCTGGGATCTTTGTTGGCTACAGTTTAGTGTTAAAAGCTTATAGGATCTATCAACCACAGACAGGGAAGGTGCTCACTAGCAGGGATGTTCAGTTCCTAGAAGATGAGAAATGGGATTGGACAAATGAGCCACAAGGCAAGCACAAAGAGGTCTCATTGGAACCTGACGAACTGGTGGATGATGTTCTAGTTAGAGGTACCAGATCTTTGACTGATATATATCAAAGGCGTAGTGTGGCTGTTTTGGAACCTGCGGGTTATGAGAAAGCTAAAAGAGATCAGAGGTGGATGAATGCAATGAAGGAAGAGTTGGCTATGATAGAAAAAAACCAGACATGGGAGCTAGTGGAGAGGCCTCAAGACAGGAAGGTGATTGGAGTAAAATGAGTTTTCAAGACCAAATTTAATCCTGATGGCTCAGTGAATAAGCATAAGGCCAGGTTGGTGGTGAAGGGATATGCATAGGTTTGGGGAGTTGATTTCTCAGAAACCTTTGCTCCCATGGCAAGACTTGATACAATTAGAATGATTCTTGCTTTGGCAGCTCAACAAGGATGGAAGGTATATCAGTTAGATGTGAAATCTGCATTTTTGAATGGAGTATTGCAGGAGGAGATTTATGTTGAGCAACTAGAAGGCTTTGTCACACCAGGCCAAGAGGAGAAAGTTTATTTGTTGAGAAAGGCTCTCTATGGCTTGAGGCAAGCTCCCAGAGCATGGTACAGTAAGATGGATGAGCACTTGTTGAGTCTAGGTTTCAAGAAAAGCCTCAGTGAATCCACTCTATATGTCAAGAAGTTAGTATCTAACTTAGTGGTGGTGTCTCTTTATGTGGATGATATGCTGGTGACAGGGAGTAATAGTGCTCAGATTACTGCATTTAAGCAAGAGATGATGAAGATGTTCGAAATGACTGATCTTGGTGAGATGTCATATTTTCTAGGAATGGAAGTTAGGCAGAATCAGAATGAAGTTTTTATCTGTCAAAAGAAGTATTTGAAGGAGATCCTAAGGAGATTCAACATGGAGGAGTGCAAGAGTGTGAGTACTCCAATGGGTCATAAGGAAAAGCTTCAAAAGGAGGATAGATCAAAGACTGCGGATGAAAGAGTTTATAGAAGTTTGATTGGCTGTCTTATGTATCTCACTGCAACTAGGCCAGACATCATGTTTCCTGTAAGTGTCTTATCTAGATTTCTCAATTGTGCAAGTGAGTTGCATATGGTAGCTGTAAAGATGGTGTTGAGGTACTTGAGAGGTACTCTTTCATATGGGATTAAGTTTTGTAGAGTTCAGGAGTTTAAGTTGCAGGGGTATTCTGATAGTGACTGGGTAGGATCAATGGATGATATGAGGAGCACTTCAGGTTATTGCTTTACATTTGGGTCGGCATGTTTTTTTTTTTTTTTTTTTTTTGGTAAAGGGGTCGGCATGTTTTTCTTGTTGTTCAAAGAAGCAGGAAATAGTGGCTCAATCAACTGCAGAAGCTGAGTTCATTGCAGCTACTGCAGTTGTGAATCAAGCATTATGGTTGAAGAAGCTAATGGATGATCTGCATATGCAGCAAGAAGAAGATATAGAAGTGTTTGTGGATAATCAAGCTACTTTGGCCATTTCACAAAATCTGGTATTTCATGGAAGAACAAAGCATTTTAAGGTCAAGTTTTACTTCTTAAGAGAAGTGCAAAAGGCTGAAGAGGTGAAACTGGTGTACTGCAATTCAGAAAACCAGATTGCAGATATATTCACAAAGTCATTTCATGTTGGTCGATTTGAACTTCTCAGGGCAAAGCTAGGAGTGTGCAGTACTTGATCCAGGAGGAGAGTGTTGATGTATCAAGACTGCACGTGCTGTTTTTTCTCTTTTTGTTTTGTTTAGTCAGTTTGTTGGTGTCCTGTTTTTTAGGAGTTGGTTAGTCAATCTTATCTCCTAGGAGCAGTTAGCTACACGTATCTTAGATATTCTGATTTGTTGCTGATTTTGTGGATCAAGCAAGCCGTTAGTGGGCAACGTGAGTTTGTGGTTACGTTCTAGTATGTATTTTGAACCTTTTTTCAGTTTTTCTAAATGCGACGCTCTGCTTCAGCTGAAAACTTGTTCTCTGCTTCTGCTGTAAATTTGTTTTTCTATTTTTGCTGTCTACATGTTCTCGGTTCTCTTAAAAAAAAACAACAATTACTTCCAAATATGACAATCTGCAAGTCTTCTGGGACCATACGGTAAAAATAAGTCAACCATTTCGGTTACTATGACAGAAATTAAGCATTATAATCAGTTAATATGTGCATTGAGATTTCATGGAATGTCTCTTAATTTGATGTAATGGAGATGCTTAAGATAATGCAGAGGGCGCTCCATGTGAAGGAGGTATTCTTGATGAAATTCAGAGAGTAAGATTCACAAAACTGGGTAAGGCAATATTTTTTTGTTGATAATGGTTGGATCAACTAACTAACCTGCGGTGACATAAATTCCAAAGTGTGTGTAATATTGAGCTAAATTTGTAGGATTGTGTTCATATAAGAATTGAATCTGAGATAAAACCAAAATAAATTCAGGGTCTGAAGCAAAATCGAAAGAAGCACAATAGATTCATGATAGGTGAAACTGTTTCATTGTTCTCTAAGTAAAAAAGTTTTATTTATTGGCCAGAAAAACTGAACAGTTTTTATTTGTTAAGTTCTCCCTAGACCTATCGGACAAGAAATCGGACCGGATTCAGGTATAGTTCATTCAAGTAATAGTCATCTGAATTTTTTCATAGATTGGATCAAATGAGAAGTGTAACTATTGCGCATATTAATGATAAACAAAAGATCGAGTAAATGTACCCTTTTCCTTCAAGTTCCCACCCCTTTAGATGTGCAACCTTCCCAAGAGCATCCTTCCACCAATTCAATGTGTCAGAGCTGAACTTCTTCTTGTGCTTGGCTATGGCTTTTTTGTACCACTTGATTTTGAGCTTAACATCATCAGGGTGCACGTCATAGAAGATGGGAAGTATATCTTTCTTCCCATTTGACTTTTCAGTGCTTTCTACCATGTATGCAACCTCACGAAGACACCATGAACTGGTAGCATAGTTCTTGGAGAAAATCGGTACGTAGATATGAGACTTGTCAAGTGCTTTCAAAAGCTCACCACCAATTTCTTTACCAACTCGGAGTTCTTCATTGTCTAGGAAGACATGGACTCCAATGCGTCTCAACTCACAGTAAAGGCAATCAGTAAAGTTGTTGCGTGTGTCCTGTCCCCGGAAACTCAAGAACACGTCATACTCATATCCTGCTGGTACATCTTCCACGCTCAGGATTGCCTCTGAGCTCCTCTGGCTCTTCTTCGTTCTTGTCAGTTGTCTCAGAACCTGCCAATAATTATGAACTGGATTTTTAAGCCTTCAACGAGACTTCAAACGGGAACCCGTCAAACGAGCGTTGGAAAATAAGCCGAATAGAGAACACTTACAGTCCGCACAGCGTCAAGGCCAAGATGATGGTGATTAAAGCAACGGCTGCAATCAGCCATATTTGTGCCCGATCCTGCTCAGAGCTGCAATCACAAACAAATCCCAAAAGGACCAGCATTTGGTGCGATTATGCAGATTATGTGCTTGCAGCCGACCGAGCACAACGAAGTTCAGACACTGATTAAAGCGACACCTTGATAGTGTCCAATTTGCGGCGGATCCTCTATGCTGCGTTCACCAACATCCGAACCAAAGCATAGAGCTAAATGCGACAAGATTTAGTGAAAGAAGATAGACTAACGCTTCTCAATACGAAGAAAACATCAAGAACCAGGGGAGAACGAAGCTGTATTTCTGCGAAAGAGAGGTTAGGCAATAAAATATGCAGAGCACTGAAGTCGAAAAGCTCCACTGACCTCCGAAATAGCACAGAAGTATCGACGAAATTTCATGAAAGTGCTACCATGGCCGGCCGCAAGCACCGAGAAATCACCGAGCTGGGATTGACAATGGTATTTAAATATTAAGAATTGTTCGCTATATCGTTTCACCAAAAAAGTGAAAATCTTTAAAAAAAGGATGGAATTGCTGAAATTTAAGGAAAAATGATTTCTTGACATGATGAACCGCCAGAGCTTGATTCCCCGGCTGCAAATTGGGACGAAGATGGGTCGAAAGAGGACTGACAGGCGGAGCTCTTACCGCGAAGTGAAACCCGAGGAGCAAAGAAGAGGGTGGCGGCGGAGTCGATGAGGAGGCGTAGTCGTCGACGGCGGCAGCCGCCGAGTTGATGACCGGAGAACGCGCAGCGTCGACGGCAGTGGAGTCAACGAGAGAAGACGGCGAGAAGGCAGAGTCATCAAGGTCTGATGAATTTGGCTTTGGGTGTGTAGTGTCTTGTGTTTGGGTGAGATGTCTCGTTCATTGTTTAGTGTCAATAATGCGTTCACGGTCAAACAATGCATCAGCCGTAATCCGATCCAAAATATATTTACTTACTTGTTTTTTTTTTTTTTTTTTTTTGGATACCTAGGGAACCCCTCCCCGTACTAACGCGGACGGGCGACAGGCCCGGGGTGACGTTGAGGGTAAACCCTGGAGCGACGCTAGCGGAGGACCCACCACTCTGACGTCGCGCTTAAAATCCCGTGCGGCCAGCGGGATTCGAACTCCTCCCCTCTCACGCTGAGAATCATGGGAAGCCCTTATTCAGCTGGGCCACCGTAGGCGATGATATATATTTACTTGTTTTGTAGTCGTTATCCAAATAATATATAGACCCAAAATATATACTCAACTTGTTTTATGTTTGGTTCATGTTTGAGTTATGTTCGGATCGAGTCGAGTCAAGTTTTTGGGCATCCCTAGTTTTAACAGTTACCAAAATGTACCGTAGTTTGCTGTCGATAACTCTATTGGGGATTTATCCGTAACCTCTTCAAGTTATGAACTTGTCAAAGCTTTCGTTAAGCATCTCTGCATAGTTTGCTATTCACAACTCTATTGGTGGGCTATCAATTTTCTTCAAGTTATCAACTGTTTTGTTTATTGATAACATCTGTTTTGATCAAACATTGTTCTCATTGATAGAGTTTGCTTTTCATTGGTTTTAATAATTAGTCAATTTATGATGTAAACATACGCCTCTTTCAAAATAATTGAAATCATTCAATACTTTTAATTATTTACAAAGTTTAACATTGCAAAAACTCCTAAACTCATATACCTATAATTTTTTTTTTTTTCAAATTGATATAGATTTTCGCATGTACTTGTCATCTCAATTGAGTTATGACTATGTATTACCAAGCTCGATAATTTCATGATAAAATTTGATGGAAGTTAAACGGAAGGTGAATATATTATGAGGGTACAAGTTTGAGGTTTTTGATGAAAATCATCATTTTCTTTGAAATTAAAAAAATGTGCCTTTAATTTTCCCAAAAGTTTGTCCCTGATTTTTGGCGGCCATTATCCTGCTTTTTCTGGCATTTCCTTGAACAAACCGTCCCGTAGTATAATGCACAATCCCAGGATTTCGCCATTGTCAACCTCCACTCGCCATCTTCCTTTCACTTTCCAGATTGCACTAGTGTTCTATCCTCCTTTATTCTAATGGCCCCCATTTTGAAAGCTGACCGCTTTTTTTACTACTGTTCTCAAACACGGATTTCTCGCCTCATTGACCTTAAGGCAGAAGAAGAACGCCCGCTGAAGTTTCTCAGGGAATTCGCCGACGACTATGGCTGCGTTTGGGAACTGCTTTCCCAAGGGCCTTTGGAGGGCTAAAGGCCTTTGGGCCAAGGAGAGAGTGTTTGGGAAGAATTTTTTTACTTGCCTTTGGGAAAGGCTTGCCTTCCCAAGGCTGAAGGAGAGTTAAGATAAAAAATTTTCTTCCATTAATGTCCTCGTTAACATTTCGTTTTTCCGGTTTTGTCCTCGTACTGTTCACCTTCTTCTTCATTGGGCCGGCGAAGTTGCGTCGAGCTGTGAGGGGCCAGCGACGAGCTGGACAGAGGCGGCAAGAGGCCGGTGTGTCACGGCGACCGTTGGCGGCCAGTCGCGTGACCTTGGCAACCCCTGCGAGTCGCGTCGCCGCGACCGCTGCAACCCCCGGCAACCACTCACATGCGCGACCGCTGCAACCCCGGCGACGCTGCGACCCCCGGTAGATCTGGGTCACCGGAGGTCTCCGCGACCCACATCTGGGCCGCGCGACCTCTGGCGACCCAAATCGCTCGCAGATCTGGGTCCCCGGAGGTCGCCGCGGCCCATATCTCGGGGCGGCGCGACCTTCGGCGACCCAAATCGAGCGATCGGGATCGCGCGATCTGGTCGCGATCGAGATCTTGGTCGCGGCGGGGTCGCCCGACGTCCGGCGACCCTCGCCGTGCCGATCTCGGGTCGCGGCGGGGTCGCCCGACGTCCGGCGACCCTCGCTGCGCCAGATCTAGGTCGCGACGGGATCGCCTGACGTCCGGCGACCCTCGCCGCCCCAGATCTGGGTCGCGACGGGGTCTCCCGACGTCCGGCGACCCTCACCGGTGGTCTTCAATGGACATCCGGCGGCCACCTGCCTTTTCCGGCCATCTGCCCTTGCCGGTCTCTCTTTTTTTTTTTTTTTTCTTTTGATAATCTTTTTATCACCAAAGCCCTTTGTAAATTTAACTCTCCCAAACACTATTTTGCTCAAACATACTTCAAATGGGCTTTCAAACTACAATTTTACTAAACACACTTGGCATTTTGAAAAATACTTTAACTCAAATGTCTTTGCATTTTCCCAAAGGCTTTCCCCAAAAGCCTTCCCAAACGCAGCCTATGACCTGGTCGTTCTCGATCCCTTTGTCGTTAACTCTATCCTTAATCCTCGCGCCTTTCTCTGCTCTTTCCCTCGCCAAAAAGAAGAAAAAGAAATCTACTCCCCAGGACTCCATGATGGAATGTGTCTGGTCGGAAAAAATCGTACATTTAGGGCGTTTGCTATTTTCAACGCCTAGTTCTTTCAATGGTATATGAGGATAAAAATCCCCTGTGTCGTTTTCGGTAACAAGCCCAAATCAATATTGCTTTAGAATTTTCTTGTTCCAATTTGACAGGTACCTTACTCACCTTTTAGTCCCCTTCAATTAACTGCCTTTTTCTTCCCTCGAAGCTCCCGGGATTATAGTTAGAATTCGGTGCATAATTACAAAGAAATAAAGAGTAAAAGCGAGAAAGAAAATTTGAGATGCAAGATTTTTATCTTGATTCAGCTCTAGTATTATATCCAATTAGCACATAGCATCTTTCTATTACATCCTTCAATTACAAAAGAAATGAATTATATACCTAGTAACTATTCATGGATCCAAGTCTGTCAGAAGACCAAGGAAATATCGAGATGGAGAAAACTTCTGTGTATTTTCATTGTACAATGTAATCTGTACAGTTTGTATTTAATTACAGATTCAGAAATTAATAAAGGAAAAAATATATTTTCCTATCTCCTCTATCTCTTAAGTCTAAAAATAAATTGATTCTCTGCATATCAAAGATTATACAGAATATCGAGAATCATATCTTCCAACACTCCCCCTCAAGCTGGTGGCTTGTAGATGTCCAAGACACCAAGCTTGTTTAGAAGATATGCATGTTGTCTTTGGCAAAGTGGTTTAGTGAACATGTCCGCTGGTTGTTCTGAAGTTCTGATCCCCTTTGTTTCGACTATACCTTCTTGGATTTTTTCTCGAGTAAAGTGGCAGTCAACTTCTATGTGCTTTGTTCTTTCGTGGAAAACAGGGTTTGCCGCAAGCTTCAGTGCCGAATCGTTGTCACAAAAGAGTGTGGTTGGTCCTTCGACCCGTGCTCCAAGATCTTGAAGTAGACCTCTTAGCCAAACTATTTCACAGACGGTCTTAGCCATGGATCTATATTCTGCTTCGGCTGAGGATAAAGACACAGTCGACTGCTTCTTTGTTTTCCATGAGAGTAGTGACTCGCCAAATTTGACACAAAATCCAGTAATGGATCTCCTGCTCATAGGGCATGTGGCATAATCTGAATCACAATAGGCCGTCATCTTCATGTCGCACCTTCGTGAGAGAAGTATCCCCAACCCTGGACATGTCTTCAAATACCTCACAACTTTCAAGGCAGCATTCATGTGTGATTGCTTCGGACTATGCATAAACTGACTCAGGGTCTGCACTGCATAGCAAATGTCCGGCTTGGTCATGGTGAGATATATGAGCTTCCCAACCAGTCTCTAGTATCCCGATGGGTCTTTTAATAGTGGATCATCAGAAGAGGAGCGTACCCCAAGGTCATATTCAACAGAAGTGAGCTTGGCGTTCTGCTCAATAGGAATAATGGCTGGTCTGCAACCTGATAACCCCGCCTCGATATGATCTCCATTATGAATTTCCGGCCGAGGGAGATTCCTTGATCTGAACGAGCTATCTCAATTCCCAGAAAATATTTAGGTGGCCCTAAATCTTTGATATGAAATGTGGAATGTAGATACTCTTTAAGTTTCTTTATAGCGGAATCATCATTACCCATGATAAGTATATCATCAACATAAATCATCAGGTAAATGGATGACATATCTTTTGTCCAGGTGAATAAGGCATAATCATATTTTGACTGCTTGAATCCCGCAGCCATGAGTGCACTGGTGAACTTGGCATACCATTGTCTGGATGTCTGCTTTAATCCATAGAGGGATTTGCGGAGACGACATACCCTAGACTCCCCCTGTCTCCGTAATCCAGGTGGAAGGTCCATGTATATTTCTTCGTCTAGATCCCCATGTAGAAAAGCGTTGTGCACATCCATCCGGGTGCAGTGGCCAATTACAAAAAGCAGCAATAGACAGAAAGGATCGAACAGTGACATCTTTAGCCACGGGCGAGAAGGTTTCATGGTAGTCAAAACCTTCTCGCTGTGTGAATCCTTTGGCCACCAGCCTAGCCTTGTATCTCTCCACAGAACCATCTGCCCTATATTTGATCTTGTAAACTCACTTACAGCCGATAGGTTTACGATGAGCAGGCAATGTGACAATATCCCAGGTGTGATTGTCAATTAGAGCATGCAACTCAGCTTCCATGGCCTTTTGCCAACGAGGATCATCTTTAGCCTCATTATAACTTGAGGGTTCTCTCTCCTCAGAAATGCGACTTATGCAGCATAAGTGATCTGGTGATAATCTATCAAATGATATGTAAAAGGATATGGGATATCGGGTACCTGATGACTTGGAAGAACCGCAGATGTAATCTTTCGTCCAAGCTGGTGGACAAGTTGCTCGTTTGGAACAGCGTGGTGGTTCTTGTGGCACTGGAGAAGGTTCTTCTTGTGGTACTGAGGCAGGGCCTGACTCTGGAAGTTCAACTGATTGTGCCAATTCTTCTACATTCGGTTCTTCAGTGAACTGAGTTGAAGGCGTCTCGATGGGTAATGTAGACGATTCACTAGTTGGTCTTGGCAAAGGGGTAGCGATTAGTGTCTCCCCTATAGTAATGTCGTCTTCTAACAAGAATGCTGAGTTCCTTGTCCTATCATCTTCGGATGAAGAGATAAGAGATTTGAAAGGAAAAATTTTCTCATGGAAGACAACATCTCTGCTGATAAAAAATTTCCCTGTGGATGGCGCATAAATCCGGTACCCTTTATGCAACGTGGGATATCCCATGAATATGCATTCATTTGCACGTGGTGCCATCTTATCCCTATGTCCGACTATACTGACGTAACATAGACATCCAAGAACCCTCAGATGGCTGAGGTTCGGTTTTCTGCCATATAACATTTCAAACCGTGTCTTTCCCTTCAGTATCCGTGACGGCATGCGATTAATCAAGTATGCTGCAGTGACAACGCAATCTCCCCAAAAATTTTCAGGAATAGATGCTTGAAATTTCAAGGCACGTGCTACTTCCAAAAGATAGCGGTGCTTCCTCTCGACAACACCATTTTGCTGTGGTGTATACGTGCAAGATCCCATTTATTGAAAACAACAAATCGCATTCACTATTGAAAAATTCTCGTCCATTATCAGTTCTAATACGACGGACTGTCTTTCCAAATTGAGTTTTGGATAAGCCGATAAATGTTCTCAGGTGAGAAAGAACCTGATTTTTGGTCTGCATGAGAAATATCCATGTTGCACGGGAGAAGTCATCAACAATTGTGAGGAAGAACCGTGACCCATCGTGATTTTCTGTATGATAAGGACCCCAAACATCTGCATGGATTAGGGCAAAAATACTATCTATTCGGGAATCACTATTTGGGAAGGGGACACGTGTTTGTTTTGCCAAAGGGCAGATAGGACAGTGAGGGCAAGAAAATGAGGCACTATGTCCCAATCTTTGATGGTAAAGTGAATTTTTCTCATTGTTAACATAGTTACACGATGATTTATTGAATTCAACAGACGACAATTTGAAAGTGCTAGGAAAAGATATCCAGAAATAGAGCCCTTGACAAGCTTTACCCAAGCCCATCAGTTTCCCAGTCGAAAGGGCTTGAAAGAAACAATTATCTGGAGTGAATAGGATATGGCATGAATTTTCCTCAGATGCTCGATTTACTGATATGAGGTTAAATTTGAAATCAGGCACATACAGCACATTTTGAAGTGTGATTAGGGGACTAAGATTCACAGTGCCAGTCATGACAACCTGTGTGGAATTTCCGTTTGGAAGTTGCACGGATATGGGAAAGGACGAATTTTTAATCCTTGAAAAAAGTCCTTTATCACAGACTATGTGATCACTGGCACCTGAGTCTATAATCCATGCATTTTGGGCAATCGAGTTCATCAAGCAATAAGATATACCTGTGAAACTTCCAGCCTTATCAGATGCATCCAGCCTTTTTAGGGCCTCCATCAATTCCTGATACTTCTCATGAGAATTTGACTTCTCTTTCTATTGTCCCAGTACCTGAAAAACCTGTGCAGACTTCCCTTTCTCTTTTTCTTCAGGTTTTCCATGCAATTTCCAACAATTCTCAATCGTATGATGTGGACGTTTACAAAATTCGCAGTATAATTTACCTTTTCCTTTTTGGGTATTTTTGGCAATTGAAGAATATTTGTTGTTGAGCTGGAAAATTTGGGCCGAAGTGGGCCCAAAAGTGTGGGCCAAGATGGGCCCAAAACTTTCTGCTTCGGTGGGCCCTAAATCGCGCGGCCCGGAGTGAAAAAAACGCTGCCCAGCTCCTCCTCGTGGCCCATCAGCTTCAGCGTCCGATCCGTATGGGCCTGCTGAAAACGGCCCATTCGAGCCACTGGATAAATGATGGCCGTCCGATCGGTCCCCAAGATTTGGACCGTCGAGCTGGTCCATATAAAAACCCCTCTGATTAGGGTTTCGAAACCCTAAAGCTGCCCCTTTTTGCTCTCCTCCTTCGATTCTGATTCTAGGGTTTCTGTGCCCTCTTGTGGCGAGGGCCATTGCCTCACTTCCTCGGCCGTGAATCGCTGTCCTCTGTTGGCTCTCCTCCTGGACCGCGAGCTGGTAGATCCGGCCTAGGTTTGGCATGGGATCCATGGTCAGGATCTGAGATCAAAAAGAGAGGTACGTTTCATTCAAAATTAGGAGAAACCTAATCGCCTTCTCTCTGTCGCGCATATTCCTGTATTGCTGTAGAATGGATTCGGGCCAGTCAAGTGTTCCTTCGGCCGATTCCAATTCATTCCACAGTGTTGACAGTTTATTGTAAACCGTCGCGATGCTCAAATTCCCCTGCCTCAGATCTGAAATCTGTTGAGTTATGGAAAAAATCTTCACTTGATCCAATTTGCCGTATCTTTCTTTGATATTCTGCCACATCTCTCTCGCATCTTTTGTCGGGGGGAGTCCCGCTGCGACTTCGGATGTGATGCAGTTCCCGATCCAGGTTCTGACGAGCTGGTTGCATTTTTTCCAGAAACGGGCCATCCGTTCCTCGGTTGGGATCGGAATGGTTCCGTCGAGAAACCCTTCCTTGTCTTTTGTTACCAGGGCACGCCGGAGCTCCCGTGACCAGGTTGAGTAATTATCTGCGCCTGTTAATTGTTGACTGATCAGTTTAAGCTCTGGTCCGTCGGCGTTTGATGTGTAGAGAGGATCTCCGGGCTCCGGCCGTCCTCCGGCAGCAAGGACCTGGTAAGGAAAAAAAGGTGAAAAAGTCGGTTAGGTATTCGCCCCTACATTAGACCTGCTTTCTTGAGCCGCATTGAAAAAGTTTTGATAGGGATTTGTCCCGCCCGATTCGCCTATTCCGCCCGTCTGTGCCGGTCCGAAGGTAGAGCTTGCCCCACTGTTGGCTGGCGCGCCTCCTTCAGTCCTCACACTGCCTTGGTAGCCTGGCTGTGATGTATTTGGGTTTATCTCATGGATCCATGGATATGGCATCCACTGGTATGGATGACCCGAGAAGGGTTGCCCCAGGTTGAACTGAGCCGGGTTCTGCCAAGGTATGTGCTGAGGCTGCATCTGGGTTTGGCTGAATTGTTCAGCCATGGTTGATACCATGGTTGAATCCTGAACAAAAGTGCTCTGTGGTGTCGCATCTCTTGCTGGCTGATTATCTGTGCTGATGGTAAGCCTTTCAGATGTACTCATTGTGGAGCAAAAGAAAGAAGATTGATTCCTTTTGATAACTGTTTTGCAGATGACAGTCTCTCAAGGCAATCGATTTTGTGGAAGTTTTCTCCGAGTCACACAGGTTAGTAATAGAAGTAGATAAAAAAAATTCTGCTGAATACTGTTCTTGTTTTTTGCAGTGGCAGCAACAAGCAACAGAGGAGAAGCAAACAATTTCGAAAGGTTGGAAGCTATGCCAGGATCGACATACGCTCTGATACCATGTAAGAAGACCAAGGAAATATCGAGATGGAGAAAACTTCTATGTATTTTCATTGTACAATGTAATCTGTACAGTTTGTATTTAATTACATATTCAGAAATTAATAAAGGAAAAAATATATTTTCCTATCTCCTCTATCTCTTAAGTCTAAAAATAAATTGATTCTCTGCATATCAAAGATTATATAGAATATCGAGAATCATATCTTCCAACAAAGCCCAAACTAGGACTGCATCCCATTACCTTTCTATAAATAGGAAGTATTAACTACATCCCAGCAATTACTCTCTTTGATGTCTTAGCCATTGCTGGTCTTGTTCCTTATGGCCCTGAAGCTCATGAAATTGAGTCTGGCAAGGGTAAGTCTTTGGATGATTAAAGCGACAATGAGCTTTCCTACAGTCCATTCCTTGAAAAATTTTGTCAAGAGTCTGGTAATGTTTATCCCTGGGAACACACTGCTTTTCTCTTATGTTGGCTTTCTCGATTCATTTTATTTCACCCTTCAATAGAAATTTCGAGGAGTCGATCAACTTGGCTTACTTCCTCTCGCAGGGAAGGTTGTGGCATTATGCCGAGTCATTTTTGCCACTCTTTAGAGGGTCATCTCGAATGCACAACTATACTATCGATGCACGAGAGAAAACCTGGAGTCCTTTTTTTGGCCCTTTCTAGCTGATTCAGGCTTCAGCTTGTGTCTTATTCTCTTATGAGAATGGTCTGTGAACGTGAGAGAGAGAGGGAGAGAGAGAGAGAGAGAGAGAGTTCCTTTGACAAAGAAAACGGAAGGGGTTGCTAATTATGATATATAAAAGTTGTTAATTTTTGCATGACACCCATTTCAATTTTAAAACTTTTCGAGTGATCATCTAAGGGTGTGAATGGTAATACTTCTTGGCTGGGGAAGAGTTTTTCTTCAGAAATGTTTCTTTTCTATTTCTATTCTCAGGGAATAATTTCTGTGTAAAAAAAAAAAAAAAAAAAAAATTGGTAACTACACGAAATTTTTACTCTAGAAATAAAAAAAGAATAGCAATGCATTTGATAAAAAATAGTTCTTTTATATTTATTTGTATTTTTCATTTTTACCAGCCGACCGTCGCCGGACACCGCCGTTGGCCGACCGCCGCCCGCCGCCTGGTCGGCCAGCCGCCACCCGACGCCGATCGGTCGATCGCCGCCCGCCGCCGCACATCGCCGCCGCCCGGCCGCCGATCGCCAACTACCGCTGCCGATCGCTACCGGCCAATCGCCGATCGCCGCCGATGGGCCGTGCGGCGACGATTGGCGATGGCAATCGGCAACTGACGGTCAACCGACGGTGACGCGCGGCAGCGAGCGGCGACAAGCGACGACGATGGCAACCGGCGTCCGGAGCGGTCATCCGGCGGCGACGGCGGTCGGTCGGCTGGCCTCCGGCCACCGGAGCGACGGCGGCAATTTTCAACGGCAGCGACAAGAGAAGAATAAAAGAAAAAAAAATTCACTTATTTCTAAAATTTGTTCCTAGGAACAAGAAGCAACTTTTTTTTTTACTTTTCATTTCTATTCCAAAACTATTCCCAAGCTAACTTTTTGTTCTCGGGAGCAAAAAAACAACTTGGCATTACCAAACAAATTTCTGTTTTTTTTTTTTTTTTTATTTATTTCAAGGAACAAAAGAACAGAAATTTTTGAAGTGGGAAAGGTTACCATGCGCAGCCTAAATGTCAAGATAGTGGAAAAATGATTGCTTAAGTACTTTTGGCATGGTATTTTTAAAAAATTTGAAGTCCAACGGACAATTCTTCATATTCGTCTTCGTCTTCAACTTCTTCGTTCATCTTCATCTTCAGACAAAAATTTACATTTGTTCTTCTTCAATTATTTTCTTAACCTGTTCAAAGGCGACCAACGACACCAAATCGACATTGAAAAAAGAAAAGGTTGAAGCGCCGTCTCCTCCCAAGCAGTCGTTCCTTTGACGAACTCGGCCAAAGCCGAAAGCAATTCTTTGAGAACACCAACCTCCCCGTTTGCAGCGGCGGAATGTAAAGGGATTCTTCTCTCGTGTCCCTTCGAGAGGCGATAGGCGTAAAGGCTGACCCGTCCTCAGAATTTCCCTCGCTATCTCAACATCGCCTCCAGCTGAAGCGATGTGCGGGGGATTGAATCCGTGCGTGGTCAGTTTCTCCTCAAACTCGTGCACCAGCTTGAGGAGCTCTCGGACGAAATATCAATAGCCCGACGCACAAGCGCGTGGTCCTCATTGCGCAAGGGTCGGCAGCGGTCCACGACGAAATTGGGCTTCGACGAAGCCCGGTTACTACAACATTGAAATTCCTTTTCTTTAAAGAGAACGAGCGAAAAATTGAAAGAAAAGAAGAAATCAAGAGCAAAACCATTGTTTTTCACTCTTCATCTGTCGATTTCCCCCAAAATTTCAGAAGGTAATTGCCCCAATTCAAGGAATTAAAATTACGTTCATACTAGATTTTGTCCTATTTCGTTAATTTGGGGTAAATGGTGGCCAAACAACTTCGTTTAGGTTTAATAATGTCAAGTTTTCTTTGCTGGCGAGCCACATCAGACGATTTATATTAAACAAATGCACGTTTTCAGCTGCACTAATCAATGATGGAATTTTTTTTTTTTTTTTTGTGTCAGTAGTCAATGATGGTATTGAAGTGAACATTTTTTTTGTTTTTTGTTTTTCCAAAAGTAGCATTCAATTTTTATTTTTATTTTCTTTGGTTAGTAAAGTAGCATTCAATTAAAAAAAAAGTAGCATTCAATTGAACACTAAAAGTGTTTTAGCTCTAAAGTGAGTAATTATACGAAAGTTATAACACTTTTAGTGTTTTTTCCCCAAAAGAAAAGTCGAAGAAATAAAAAAAAATGAAAAATCGAACATTTGTAAGTAACCCAAATCATAGTTAGCACCACCCTTCCAAGGGAGAGGTGAGGGGTTCGAATCCCACATTCTCCGGGGGGTTGGAGTGAGGACGAGTAAGTTTCAGAAGTGGGTTTCGACTCCTACGCCAGTTTGAGAGTGAGTGTTAGAGTAAGAATAGAGTAGAACTAACAAAAAAAAAAAAATCATAGTTAGCACTCAAAACAAAAAAGTTGACAAATTACTCTAATTTATATCAGAAATTTCGCAAAAAAGTTAGTAAATTCAAAAGTTATACAAATAAAAGTCAGTAAAAAAGTTTGTGACCTTTGAACTGTCCAAAATAGTTTTGTACAAAAAAGTGTTGGTAGTTTACTTAGGAGTTAGCTATCCATAACTTGTTTTTTTCGGTCAATAATTTTTTGGACACTTAGTTTGCACTAAACAACTTAGTTGTCTCAAATTTTGAACTTACCATAAAACGGGAGGCATTATTTCCTGTAAAATCTTTTCAATTTTATCCTGAACTTCAAAACTTTTCAATCCCTCCCCATCTCGATAAAGGTAGCTAAATATATTGAATTCCGTGAGCAATGTAATCCTCCAATTAATAGAGAAAGCATCTCGTCTCATCTCAGTTTCTCTACATTTGCTTTTGTGTTTTTTCTCTTACTTTTTTTATAGTAAAGTGCGAAGACATGTGTAGACCAGCCCTTGATTATCGCTTTGCTTTTAACAAGTCTTTCCCAGGACAACATTTAGCCATTTTACTAAGCAAGTGTTGTTGTGGGGTTGGGTTATAACAGAGATTAACATTTCTTACGTGAAAAAACTCAGAGTAGGGAACGTAATTAAAGAATCGAGTTAGAGAAAAAAATGGATTTTTCCTTTCCTTTTTCCTTTTATGGGGGAACGGAAATTGGTAATCGAAATAAAAAAAAAATGGGTTTTTCCTTTTTTATGAAGCTATTTGTTTCATGAACTCTTTTGAGTCCCTTCCACAATTTGAATGGATAGGTTGGTTCATTTTGTGGGTGAAGGGAATAAGGCCTGAACCGACTAAATAAAGGTGTTTTGGGGCTGATTTCTTGGACTCTAAGTAGGGAATGTAATTAAAGAATCAAGTTAGAGAAAAAAATGGATTTTTCCTTTCCTTTTTCCCTTTATTGGGGAATGGAATTTGGCAATCGAAATAGAAAAGAAATGGGTTTTTCCCTTTTTTATGTAGTTATTTGTTTCATTAATTCTTTTGAGTCCCTTCCACAATTTGAATGGATAGGTTGATCAATTTTGGGGGTGAGGGGAATAAGGCCTGAACCGAATAAATAAAGGTGTTTTGGGGCTGACTTCTTGGACTCTAAATTGGAGAAGGGAGAAATGTATCTTCATTTTACAAGGGGAAAGAGAAGGATAGGCCCTTAAAACAAGCCCATTGGATTACAATCAAGTCTTGAAACCAAGCCCATGATAAATAGGGTAAGCCTAACAATGGTTCGAAACATTAGACAAAAAGTTTTTGGAGGTTTGGTTAAGCTCAAGAGTACTTCTATGAAAAAACGGTTTGTTCACAAGCCAAATCCACTTTTTTTTTTTTTTTTTCCTGGGTGCTTTGAGAGCCCATATGGTACGACTTTTCATTTTTTTATATATCATTTCTATGGTTCATACATGAAATAACCTATTGAAATAGGTTTCATTTTCGTTTTGTGTTTCTCTATGAATTGGTATGAGTGTATAGTTTGACTTCTTTCATGAAACCAATGCTCTTTCAAGCTAGCTTAGTGAATCTAATCTCATAAAAGTACAAAAAAGGAAAGAAGAAAAAAATGGTTGAATTTGACTTAGAACTGAACCAAATCATAAAGCCTGTTTGGTTTAGTTTGATTTCGTTTCACTAATCCTAAAACCATATTTTTCAATTTGATTTGATTTTTCATCGAAACTGCACCAAACTGTGCAGTGCTCACTCTTAACCATTACTTACTTACCAAGTTCCATATAAAAATCTCTTATATCTCCACCTAAATTTGATATTTCATCACCCCTCCTAATATAATGTTGTTTAGCCGGTACTTGTCACCACCTATAATGTATTATTGTTTGGGTATCTAGTAGACCTTGCACTAAAATCGCCCAGAACCAAAAACATATTTAAAAAGGGACATGGGCCCATAAGCCAATATTTGGACATTTTAATTAAAAGAGCCGTGGGCCATTTCAATTCGTGGCCCGCCCCTTCCAAGTGGCCCGTGTGGGCTCCTGCAACTCTATGAGTTGGGCGAAGGTGAAGGCCCGCGAGGAGGATCCGAAATATTAAAATAATAATAAAATTTTAAATTTTAAAAAAATTAAAAATTGTGGCAAAAATTGTTACTTAAAAAATGTAATATGATCTTTGGAAGCACATGCTGTAAAGTGTTTCATATTGTTTGATGAATTTTGGGCATAAATTTTTTTAGAGTTCCATATTGATAAAAATTAGTATATACAATAACTTGCCCAAATGGGGTTATTGTGTATATTAATTTGGGAAATAGCATGAAAATTAATTACCAAATTTAAAAGATTGGGATGTATAATTGAAAAATATTTATCTATCCAAAGGGGATAAATGTTTTGAAGATTATATGTGATTCCCTTCTATATTGATATTATGAAGATGTATAATTTAAAGGGGGATGAATTCTTGACAATTATATGTAATTTCCTTGTTGCTGCTTTATAAACTTTATGCTGTGAAAAATAATGGTGCATTATACATTCTGTCCAAACGAGAGTTTATAATGTATTTATTATTTTTGTTAAATTGCTTATTGCTTATAACTGATCTTATTGTATTATGTGTTATAAACAGTTACCTTTACTATAAATAACAACAATACCACGGTTAAAATGTTAATTGGATCAAACTTCAAAGGTCCATCTATGGTCTCAAGCCAACATCACGTCAATGGTACTTGAAATTTCACAAAGTTGTGAGATCGTTTAGTTTTAAAGAAAATAAGTTTGATCATTGCATCTACATAAAAGTAAGTGGGAGTAAATATATTTTCTTAGTACTTTATGTAGATGACATTTTACTTGCTAGCAGTGATGTTGATCTATTGAATGACACAAAATTTTTTCTATCTATAAAGTTTGATAGGAAAGATCTTGAGGAAGCCTATTTTGTTCTAAACATTGAGATTCATCATGACAAATCTAAGAAGGTTCTATATATAAATCGTGTTTTGAAAAGATTCAATATGCAGACCTACAAGTCAGGTGAAGCTCTTGTTATGAAAGGAGATAAATTGAGCATAGAACAATGCCCCAAGAATGATGTTGAAAAAGAAGTCATGAAGAATATTTCATATGCTAGTGCAGTTGGTAGTCTTATGTATGCACAAGTATGTACCGGACTTAATATTGCTTTTGCTTGAATACTCTTGGAAGATATCTGTCGAATCCAAGTCATGAACATTGGGTTGCAGCTAAGAAGATGATGAGATATCTACAACGAATAAAAGACTTCATGCTCGAGTTAAGGACCTAAAGATGATTGGATATTCAGATGTTGATTTTGCTAGTTGTTCAGATGATAGAAAATCAACTTCTATTCAGATGATAGAGAATCAACTTCTGGGTATATTTTTATGATGGCTGGAGGTGCTAATTCTTGGAAGAGTACAAAGCAAACCTTGATTACGAACTCTACAATGTATGCTGAGTTTGTAGCGTGCTACAACACGTCAATTCAAGCAGTTTGGCTTAAAAATTTGATCTCAGAATTGCGAGTTGTGGTCTCTATTGTTAAACCTATGGTGATCTACTGTGACAACACTGCGGTTGTGTTTTATTCCAAGCATGACAAGATCAGTAACACGTCCAAACACATAGAGATCAGATATTATACTATTAAGGACTTGGTAAAAAAGGAAGACATTATGATTAAAAATATCATAACTGAATTCTTGTTGGCTAATTCCCTAACAAAAGGCTTACGACCCATTTTGTTTAAAAAACATAGAAAGAATATTGGTGTTTTAGATTCTTTTGATTTCTCTGTTAGTAGGAGTTATATAATTTGTATTTCCGGATATTATAGTTATATATAGGCTGATAATGCTTTTATGATGTCTATTAAAGCATTTATTTTTAATGATTACTATTGTTGATTCTATTGTTGTCTTTTCTCCTATTGATTGAGAAATGGAAATATGAAACAGTATCTTTAAACAAATTTTAATTTAAAGATGACTGAATATTACTGATTGTGAGATTTCATGTTGAATTGTGACATAATTGTACAATTTCATATTGTTTAGAAATTGTGTTAATGTAGTTTCATGTCGTTGAGAAACTGCATTGAGGGCTAATAAGAAATAGTGTATATTTTGATCACATGTTGGCACTATTTTTCACTACACTACTAAGCCCATGATACTATTAAGCCCATGATCCATGAAAATATAATGCTTATTATATGTGATTATGGTAGGTCATGTGTAATAGTATTTTCTTAACACATTGATCTCTATAGTCCTATACTGAGGTTATATAGGATTAGATTGATTTTGAGATGCTGTCATTGGAATATTATTTTTTAAAGTTGTGGTCACATAAAACAAAATTTTCAGTTATTAACCCAATAGTGTCATTTTCAAAATAAAATAAGTTAATTAATGTTGCCCAAGTGGGAGAATGTTAGAAATTTTTTATAATATGGGTTTACATTAATTAATTAATTTTCTATTTTAAATAATCGAGTTAATCGATATTCCATTATTTGATAAACCTTATAGTGATCTGATTGAATTGGGTATTAATATCTATTGATAACGAGCCTAGTTGAGAGCAAAGTGTAAGTAATTGTGTTTAATTGAAGCCCGTAATGGGCATGGCTTAATTGACACGCTGTTGATTAAAGTTTGCTAAGTTCCCTCTCTAACTTATAAAATGGTAAGTTATACCTATCGGTTGTTTGAATTCCATTAAAAGCTGTTATATCAAAATAGTTTATAGAAAAGAAGATCTGACATTCCGATAAATCTCTAATTATCTGATTTATTTTTTTTCAAGTAAAGCAATGTCTCAAACAGATCTTTGATTATCAAACTGATCTATTTTTCTTCAAGTAAAGTAATGGCTCAAACAGGTATGTTTTATTCTGCTGTGCTTATTGATTTTTGTGTTTTACAATCATATATAAATCCGATTTTTCTTGATTAATTAGTTGTTTGTGTGCATAATTTTCATAAAATCTTTACAATTTTATCCTGAACTACGAAACTTTTCTTTCCTCCCCATCTCGATAATGGTAGCCAAACAAGGTGTCATCGCGGTGGCGATATGTTGAATTTCGTGAGCAATGTAATCCTCCAATTAATAGAGGAAGCGTCTCATCTCAGTTTCTCTACATTTGCTTTTGTGTGTTTCACTTATACTTTTTTATAGTAAAGTTTGAAGACGTGTAGATCAGCACTTGATTGTTGCTATGCTTTTAAACAATCTTTTCCCAGGATAACATTTCACCATCACACTAACCAAGTGTTGTTGTGGGGTTGGGTTATAACAGGCATTAACATTTCATACGTGAAAAAACTAAGAAGTAGGAAATGTAATTAAAGAATCAAGCTAGACAAAAAAAAAAAAAAAAAAAAAACTGGATCTTTCCTTTTGTCGGGGAACAGAATTTGGTAATAGAAATTTAAAAATGAAAAAGGTTTTTTTTTAATTTTTATTTTTATGTAGTTATTTGTTTCAGGAACTCTTTTGTCCCTTCCAATGTTTGGATGGATAGGATGGTCCATTTTGTGGGCTGATTTCTTGGACTCTAAATTGGACAAGGGAGAAATGTATCTTCATTTGACAACGAGTAAAAAAAGGAAGGGCTCCAAAAACAAGCCCATTGGATTACAACCAAGTCTAGAAACCAAGTCCAAGATAACTAGGGTAAGCCTAACAATGGTTCGAAATGTTAGCCAAACCAAACCAAATAGTTTTGGAGGTTTGGTTCAGTTCAAGAGTACTTGTATAAAAAAACGGTTTGTTCACACACCAAATCAAACTATTTTTTTCTTGCTTTGAGAACCAGTATCGTACGACCTTTCAAAATATATATATATATATATATATATATATATATAATATTTTTATGGTTCATACATGAAATAGCGTATCAAAATAGGTTTGATTTTTATTTTATAGACTTTGACTTCTTTCATGAAGCTAATGCTCTTTCAAGCTAGCTTAGTGAATTGAATCTCATAAAAATACAAAAAAGAAAAGAAGAAGAAACAATTTGGTTTAACGTAGAACCGAACCAAATCACAAAGATGGTTTGGTTTGGTTTGGTTTCACTATTCTTCAAACCGTGTTTATCGGTTTGATTAGATTTGACATCCAAGTCGCACCAAATTGTATCATGCTCACCCTTAATCATTACCTACTTATCAAGTTTCATATAGAAATCTTTTCTATCACCACCTAAATTTGATATTTCATTGCCCCTCCTAATATACTGTTGTTTAGCCGGTACTTGTCACCACCAATAATGTACTATTGTTTGGGTAGAATTGCTTATTCTTTAGCATAGTCCCCTTTGGCTTCTAGTATACCATGCATTACAAACATAAGATACATTTATGAGTCGAAGATAAGCTATAGATCATAGCTACCTATCACCATATCTACCCTTTTGTCTTGTCAATTTTATTGCAAAAAATTTTGACAATGATTTGAGGCCAATAATGGGTCTTGGCCGGCACAGTAGCATAGTAAATAGAAGTCTTTTTCATTCCGTGAATAGTCAACAGTCAACGCACATTATTACACCCATGACTCAAGAAGGCACTTGACTGAAACACACATATATATGGCATGTAAATCTCCTATTGTTTTCCTATGTTGTTTTTGCTATTAGTATTTGCTGTATTCGTTATGAAAATCACAACATCGATTAGGGAAAGTTGGTAATCCTAAATTACTATAGTCATTATCACGGAATACTATCTCGTGTTTCGTGCTCCTTTTTAATGTCATTGTGTCCCACTTAATGAACACTATGTATCTAATACTCCCCAAAATTAATTTTGCTGATTACATAAAGACAAAGTAAAGATCTATGCAGTTCGGATCCCAAGAAAACTAAC
This sequence comes from Eucalyptus erythrocorys, assembly GCA_014182555.1. Classification (NCBI taxonomy): domain Eukaryota; kingdom Viridiplantae; phylum Streptophyta; class Magnoliopsida; order Myrtales; family Myrtaceae; genus Eucalyptus; species Eucalyptus erythrocorys. Next base: position 36,692,480 of record CM024599.1, on the reverse strand, counting down.
CAATTTGACACAGCTCTATTTAAATTTTTAATTAATATAGATCCTAGCTACCTAAGCTCCATGAAATTAGCAGCGATTTAAGCACTCGAATCTTCCTCGATTTGAATGAATGTACCAAACCCCTTCTTTTGGCTTAGCCCATGAGCGGTAAGGAGATAATTCAGATAATACAACAAAGTTCTAATTAGGTGCAGAAATATGTGGTACTACTTGGAACTTTTGCACATGGTGGGGTTCATTCACTTCGTCAATTGTTGCATTTAATCCTAATTGCTAATTCGCTAACTTGATTACATGCTCAAACCGGTCACATTAAGCATTCGATTTTCAGCTATTATCAGATAAAATTCTTTCAATTTCTTTTTCGACCTGTACGGTCACCGACACTCAAATGGAGTGTTAAATTGTTTAAAAACTATCCTGAGTTCATATTAGTCATGTGAATTGTGATCAAGAGAGTCAAAAAAATATATGCACGTGGTTGACACGTTTCCTAATCGAATGCTTCAAGTTTGCGACCATCGAAGAAAATCAACTCTGAAAGAAAATTCCAAGGAGTCCGAAAGAACTTCAATCGTGGTGTCCAAGGTGCGCTTTCGAGGGGTTTGAAAGGTCTCGAATAGGTACGATCGGGAGCACCTGGCCTGCGACTTCATAATAGAGAAAGGCATCGACTTGACCTGCTCTGGCTTTTGCTTTGCGGGAAGAGTTTACTTTGACTCAGGACTCGGACCAAGATCGAGACTTGGATAGTTTGGCTCGGTCAAGACGTGTAAAACATGCATTTCACACGAAATAGGACTTGATAATAATTTTATTACGTTGGACAATAATCGTAGGAGGATGGGGGAGAGATATAACATAAAGTAGGCAGGGTCTTCTATTCATAGAACTATAACAAGGAGTGAAAGGAAGTGATTCAACAATCGCACCATTCGACGAAGCTAATACATAAAAAGGTGCATGTTCCAAAACCGCACCCGCCAACATACACGGCAGGAAATTTCAAGAGAATAGTAAGTTAGAAAGGACGATTGGAATCGTTTTGCTCTTGCAAACGTACACGAACTTATGTTTGAATATTTCTAACCAAACTTTTGGGGGGTCAAATCAAGGAAAAGTAACTCCTCTCGAGTTGTCTAATCCAGTGCATGCATTATACATCTTTTGTGAGAGTAGATAGATCGACTTAGGTTCATTGGATATGACTCGAGCTATGTATGTCAATTTTGTTGGAGCACGTGTGACGTCTCAATAGGATTGACGAGGGCCAAGTTCCCAAATGAGTACTGTGGGCGAGGCTTGCAGTATGCTAACTATCCATCCACTTACGGCGCCGAGGTCTTAGTCAATATTGTTGCTTACGGCCCAATGATACAATGGTTCAATAGGCAATTAAATTCATTCCCACTTCTGTTATCGTCCCATAAACTTGCCAAGAGCTATACCCTCTTAGAACCCGATTAATTAATAACCTAAAAAGACGAGGTTGCTAGAGTACCTCCATCTTGGGACATAATTTCAAAAGTATAGCATCCGGATGCTTGAGATATGGAAAAAAATATTAAATTAAATTTCAGTATGTCTCTGCCAGGGAGGTCTCTCTCCAAGAATTTAGTTTATATAATCCCACAGGGGACAATAGGACCGGTATGGAAAGGCTCGTATCACGGCACCAATTTAGCGGCCAGACTGGATAAAAGAAATAAATCGTCGTAGGTCCAAGGTTCTCTGTTATTTATCTTATTCCTTTTTATTTTCTCATGAATTGAAAATTCAAGGGTTTAGGTGTAACCATAGCCAAAAGGTCTCGAAATTCTTCTCACTTTCTTAAAGTTCAAATGCGCGTTTTTGAAGCTTCTAAGCTTACATCAAATCCCAACACAGTTTGAAAATGGGTTAACGGGCACAACGCACACTCACACTAGAATGTCAATGATAAAATAGTATACTAATTAGCAGCTTGGTGATGACTAATTTGTTGTTATATAAATGCGAAATGGATTATTTCGTTTGGTGGTATTTGCTGGCAAGGGACGAGAGCCACAGGCCAAGCAAGTCTATTTCGTGCGTGAAGCTGAAGTTAGCAAGGGTATCAATGCACATGGTGGGCCTCTTTGGGGACTCTTCTGAGATAGCAAGCTTTCGGCTTTTTAAAAGAGGGTTTGGACAGGATAGAAGCTGGCAATTCCCCCCTTTTTTTAAGTTCACATTGGTTCAGACACGCGAATCGAATTTTAAAATTACGTGCAAATCATTGGATGAGCTAATCTACAATGGTACTTAGGTGCATGGAATGATTTAGTTGAGCTAGATTGTCGTCCAATTAAGTGTAACCATAGTAGACTCAACTAATCATTATGTGATAAAGAAGGTGTTCTAGACCCGTAAACTGAAATCCTAGAAAGAACGACCTGTGCCATGACAATGGCCACCACTCGTGGAGTCGAACATAAACTCTGATTTAACAACTGTAGACTTTGCATATGGTATAATGTCGTAAGCTGTCGAAATTCATGTGGGTAGTACTAACGCATGCTTTCGGAACAATTCGTGAGTAGTCAAATACCGGAAACTCCGAAGGTTACAATGTTCAAAGAGCTGACTTTTCTTTTTCTGTTTTTTTCCCCCTTTTTTTCCGGTAGAAATTAGCATTTCATTAAACAACAATAGAACGAGGTTTCATAAACGAAACAGCGGGCGTACACCCCGGGGAATCATTGCCCAAAGTAGAGCCAACAGAATTACTAACGTCCAAAGGTTCATTGTCTTTAACCAAAAGGCCCCTAACACAATACGGGCAGAATTAAAAATAAAAATAAAAAATGAAGATGTCTTCATGCATCTCCTCCAATTCGTAGAGATGGAATTCATCTTGTCGTATATCTATCTAGCTGCTTTTGTAATCGATGGTGATGGGCGCACTGTCGTCCGCCGCGAGTGCAGCGTGGTGAATCGGAGAGGGGAATGGAAGGTAGCTGCTTCGGAGAGCAGAGGTGGGTTTGTGAGTTATTCTTTCTCAAACTAATATGAGGTTGTTTTTGCCATTGCCCTAAGAAAATGCTCTGCTTAAGCCATTTTCGGCAGGGTTGAGAATGAGTTTAAGGTAGAATCAAGAATTCAAACTGAATTGGCCATAAGGATAGGTCCTTATCCAAGTTTCCGTAATTACTGGTACTGTGGCTTGGTAGGTTCTTGGGTAAAAACTAAACCGGAAATCGATGAATTGTAGTTGCATATTTTGAACTTTTTATTATTTATTTTATTTTATGTGTTCATTTTTTATGAGATTCCTGCTATTGATAAATGATGATTTTTATTATTAAATTTGCTTTCTTTTTTGCTTTACTAAAAAAATGAAAAAAAGAAAAAGGAAGGGAAAGAAGAAAAAGAAATTAGATAATTCTGGATAAACCTTAGAATCAATTAATAAGATAGATTTCAAATTTCAAGGTACTTGAAGCAAAACGTGCTTCTGGAAACACTTGTCAATGCTCAAAATGCATGTCTCAACTTCCGACACTCGGTTTTGACGACAGCGGAAGCAAGAATCAATCTCTAAACAGATGCACCGACGAATCCCAAGATGTCAAGACCCGAGAATGACGACCAATCGTTCTCAAAAAATGAGACACCGGTCAGAAATCGAAGACCACCAAACCGCATCAATCTCTCCCGAAAACATAAACAAACAAAACGACCGAATCGTCGCCAAGAAAACCGCGCAGTCAGTGTAGGGATACGTAATGGCCTGAATCCCGAGACGCGAGGCCAGATCGGAAGCGAAACAAGAAAGCGCATGCCCGAGCCGAATTTGGGCGAGAAATCTAATCGCTGAGGCGGAGAGAGGACCTGGAGAGGGAAAGGTGAGCCGCGGCGGCGAGAGACGGAGGAGCGGCGACCGGCGAGCGGCGAGCAGCAGAAGACGACGGGCGTGCACGAGCGCGAGAGGGGGGCCGAGGCGCATCGAGTCAGAGACGACAGGCGGGTTCGGCGGGGGTAGCAAGAAGAGGACGAGCGTGTGTCGTCCAATAAAAGGACTCAAAATCGCATTAAAACAGAATTTTCAGCCAACTCGAAATTGCGATACCTCTCGCTTTGAATAGGCAAAGGCTGAAATGGCTTTTTGAGTCCTTTTATTGGACGACGCACGCTCGTCCTCTTCTCGCTACCCCCGCCGAACCCACCTGTCGTCTCTGACTCGATACGCCTCGGCTCCCCTCTCGAGCTCGCGCACGCCCGTTGTCCTCTGCTGCTCGCCGGTCGCCGGTCGCCGCTCCTCCGTCTCTAGCCACCGTGGCTCGCCTTTCCCTCTCCAGGTCCTCTCTCCGCCTCAGCGATTAGATTTCTCGCCCAAATCCGGCTTGGGCATGTGCTTTCTTGTTTCGCTTCCGATCTGGCCTCACGTCTCGGGATTCAGGCCATTACATATCCCTACACTGACCGCGCGGTTTTCTTGGCGACGATTCGGTCGTTTTGTTTGTTTCTGTTTTCGGGAGAGATTGATGCGGTTTGGTGGTCTTCGATTTCTGACCGGTGTCTCATTTTTTGAGAACGATTGGTCGTAATTCTCGGGTCTTGACGTCTTGGGATTCGTCGGCGCATCTGTTTAGAGATTGATTCTTGCTTCCACTGTAGTCGAAACCGAGTGTCGGAAGTTGAGACATGCATTTCGAGCATTGACAAGTGTTTACAGAAGCAAGTTTTGTTCTTACAGTCGAGCTGCGACTTGAGGATATTCTTTACGGATGATGTCTCTTCCCAAATCTCGAACTTGATCATGTATCCAGAACTTTTTATCATCGTTAACTTTTATCAAGGACCATAGGAGGAGGACACCAATTGCACTGTGAGCATGGTAATTGCATTCATTCCACATTATAACTGGATATGTGTGGTCTTCATTGGTGAAAAAGCAAGCAATATCCAGAAATACTTCTTTTTGCTTATTCTCCAGTCCTTCATAACTTATCATTAATGTACGTCAGACATCCTCAATAGGACCTTCATCTAACCGCTCTAATGTCTCTTCCCATAACTTTCTTTTATCGAAAAGTTGCTCCACGGCATGGCCATGGCTATAAAGGTATGATCCTATCACCTCAATAGTCAAAGGAAGCATAGCCACTCTATGGATAATTTTCTCTGCAAGATGACCACATCCATCTAGGGGAGAGTCTCTCCTGAATGCATGCTTATAAAACAACTCAAGTGCTTGACCGAATTGCATATTGTGAACTTCATAATCCAAAATTCTTTTGGGTTGATTTGGGACCTCTTCACTGGATGATTCCACTTGAGTGTACAAGATCTCTAAGTTTCTAGTCGTGAAGATGATCCTACTGCGTGAACCAAACCAATCAGATTTTCCAGCTAGCTTTTTGAGCTGCTCTTGCTTGTTTAGATCATCCAGAACAATGAGGACTTTTTTAGTACAACATACTTTCTTGATCAAATTCATCCCCTCTCCAATGTCTTTAATATTCTCAGCAATCACAGGACCTACAAAACTTCTTAATAACTTTTCCTGCACGTTTAGAAGACCATGTTGCAATGATTCTCGAACGTCATTGAGGAAACATATACCTTCAAAGAGAGAAGATACTTTGTTGAACACAACCTTTGCAAGTACTGTTTTACCAATGCCACCTATTCCATGAATACCAAGGAAACGTACTCCATCAAAGTCAACTTCCAACTTTTCTAGTATGCCTTGTATCTGACGATTATCCTCAACCCAATATTCAGGCACATCAATGTTTCTGGCATTAAGTCTACACAACACCTCTCCAACAACCGATTCAATTCGTTCTCCATAGCTACAGCAAAGCAAGAAATTTTGTTTTCGTCAATGACATGAAAGAAAACCATATAAATTTCTTCCAGGTCTGATAATCTCTGGGTCTTTTGGGACCATATGGCAAAAGAAGTTAACTAATGACAGAAATTAAGCGTTATAATCAGTTAATATGTGCGTTGAGATTTCATGGAATGTCGCTTAATTTGACGTATCAGAGATGCTTAAGATAATGCAGGGCCGATCCATGTGAAGAAGATGTTCTTGATGGAATGGACAGAGTAAAATTCACAAATCTTGGTAAGGTAATTTTTTTTTTTTATAATGCTTGGATCGACTAACTAACATGCAGTGACATAAATTCCAAAGTGTGTTTATTATTGAGCTAAATGTATAGGATTGGGTTCATATAAGAGTTGAATCTGAGATAAAACCAAAATAAATTCGGGGTCTCAGGAAAAATCGAAAGAAGCACAACAGATTCATGATAGGTGTTTCATTATTTTCTAAGTAAGCAAGTTCTATTTTTGGCGAAAAAAACTCAATAGATTTTATTTGGCAAGTTCTCTCTAGAGCTATCACACGGGTAATCGGACCGGATTCAGGTATAGTTCATTCAAGCAAGAGTCATCTGAATTAGTTCATAAATTGGATGAAAGCAGATACTTTTTTCGCCCTATTCTTTCCTTTTTCTCCAGTTGAGTCCTCACTGCTGAGTGTACATATCTTCTCTCGTCGTCATTTTTTTTTCCTTTTGCTATTTTGCCGGATCTGATATTATTTCTGTCCGCTGTAGCTGTCATAACTTCTAATGCAAATTTCAAATGAAAAAGTGGCTTTTATTCTTGTACTCTGGGATGACAAAGTTTCTTCAAATGAAGAGTGCAACTGTTGCGCTTATTAATCATAACGAAAGGTCAAGGAAAATTACCCTTTCCCTTTGACTTCCCATCCCTTTAGCTGTGCAACCTCTACAAGAGCATCCTCCCACCGCTTCAATGCATCAGAGCCGAACTTCTTCTTGTGCGTATGGCTTTGCTGTACAATCTGGTTTTGAGCTTAACATTATTAGGGTCCACGTCAAAGAAGATGGGGAGTATCTTTTTCTTTTTCTTCTCATTTGACTTTGAGGTGCATTCTACCATGTATGCCACCTCACGGAGACACCACGAACTGCTATCATAGTTCTGGGAGAAAATCAATATGTAGATTTGAGATTTGTCAAGCTCTTTAAAAATCTCCTCACCGATTTTTTTGCCAATTCGGCGTTCTTCGTTGTCTCGGAAGACATGGACTCCAACGCGTCTCAATTCATGGTAAAGGCAATCGGTAAAGTTGTTTCGTGTGTCTGATCCCCTGAAACTCAAGAACACCTCGTACTCATCTCCTGACGGCAGATCTTCCATGCTGAGCATTGCCTCCGGGCTCCTCTGGCTTTTCTTCGCTCTCGTCAGTTGTCTCAAGACCCCGCGAATAATTATGAACGGGAGTTTTAAGCCTTCAGGGAGACTTCAAAACAGGAACCCATCATTGAACTAGAACAGACAGCCTTTGTGCAGGGGAGACAAATCCAGGATAATATCCTCATAGTACAGGAAGTCCTGCACCGGCTGCGAATAAAAAAAAAACAAAACTAAGCATCAAGCAATTTTGAAGCTCGACATGTAGAAAGCTTATGATAGGGTGGAATGGGACTTTGTACGGGATAGTATGCTACATATGGGCTTCTCTTCTAAATGGGTGACCCTAATCATGCATTGCATCACTACTGTTTCTTTTAGTGTGAAGATCAATGGGGAGCATACCTCCTTTTTTCAACCATCCAGAGGCCTCCGACAAGGTGACCTTTTATCACCTTATATCTTCATACTGATATCCAATGTATTAACCTGGTTGATGAGGAAAGCATTAGAAGATGGGACCATCAAAGGTATACAGATTAATCAACACTGTCCACAACTAACTCACCTGCTCTTTGCTGACGACGCCATATTCTTCATGGATGGAACCCTTCTGGAGTGTCAGAATTTAGCGCTCACACTAAACCAATACTGCTACACCACGGGCCAAGCGGTTAATTACAACAAGTCAGGGATCTTCTTCAGTGCCAACTGTCCGACACTCCTAAGACAAAACATGGCCACAGAATTGCGAGTTAATGAGCTGGAGTGAACAGATAAATACTTGGGCATACCCACAGAATGGGGTCAGTCAAAAAGAGATATGTGTCGGTGGATAATGGAAAGAGTAAACTCGAGAATGGCAGGTTGGAAGGAAAAACTACTTACCAAGGCTGGCAAGGAAATCTTGATCAAAAGCGTGGTGCAAGCCATCCCGACATACGCCATGTCCATATTCAAGATCCCAGCCTCCATCTGCAGATCCATAGAGAAACGCATTGCGTCATTTTGGTGGCAGAAAGGGGATAACAAGAAAGGAATGCACTGGAAGAGATGGGAAATTCTGAAAACAAGGAAGGACACGGGAGGCCTCTAGTTTAAAGATTTGCATACCTTCAATCGAGCTATGCTAGGCAAACAGGCCTGGAGATTGGCCAACTCCCCAAACAATTTGTGGAGCAGAACACTTAAAGGAATTTATTTCCCCAATGGGGATGTCTGGACAGCATGCAGGGGTCGTTGGCCATCTTGGGGATGGCAAGGCATCATGCTCGGCAGAGAAACAATCACGGATAACATACAATGGTCAGTAGGAGATGGGGAGTCTATTAACATACGCAAAGATAGATAGCTCAAACAGGGGATTATTGGAGGACAAGCTCATCCATCAGAACCTCCAATGGTATCCTAGTTAATCAATTCAGAAACTCGAGAGTGGAAACAACAACAAATTTACCAGTTTTTCGACACACAAATAGCAAAAGAAATCTTAGCTATCCCTCTTAGTCAACAGTCCAGGCCAGACACACTCATATGGACAGGCAACACAACACGGCAATATTCAGTAAAGAGTGGGTATAACAAAGCAACTTTGAGCATAAATGGTCCAGATCTAGATCGACCTTCCACCTCATACAAAGCACCACGCACCCTATGGACACAAATCTGGAGTTTAGAAGTCTCACCGAAGATTCGCACCTTTCTTTGGAGCCTCTGCCAAAATGCTCTACCCACCAGGGAAAATCTGCATAAACGGAACATCATCACAAACCCGTTATGTCCTTTTTGTCATACTGGCATAGAAACAACATAACATATATTTTTTCTATGTAAATGGACTCGACAGATCTAGCAAGATCCGAGATTCGAAGCTATCCAACCCTGGAAAACTATCAAGAGAACAGATCAATGGTTATGTGAAGCGTTCCAGGGAGCTAAACCTTTACCTAAACGAGAGGTCACCGGGCATCTTCTATGGCGCATCTGGAAGGCGAGAAACGACTGGATATTTCGTGGTCAAGCTCCAAAACCCACCGATATTGTAAACCTCGCATATGAAAACCACATCTAGGTGAGCAAAGGAAGGCAGAAACAAAATATATAGCCAACCCCATGTCACGTACCTGAACAGAGCACAGCCTCCAACACACAGCCTCAAAACTCCAGATCAGGGGCCACCGCACCAACAGAATCACAGATCTAGGCTTACCGAGATCCAGCAACAACGCCAACACAACTGGAACTACCAGATCCGGAACCTAGATCAGTGCATCTCGCAGGAAAAGGGAAGCAACTCAGTAGTAGCCGAAGCCAGGGGAAACAGAACACACGTAAAGACTCAAGCAACCCACCGGAGCAGCGACGAAACTCAGAACCACCAGATCCACAACCCAGGTCAGTAGATCTTGCACCAAATGTACCTATCAACGAGATTCGTGTAAGCACAGGAAAGATGAAACAAAAAATATAAAACACAAAATCTCGAGCCGACGAAAACACCCACGCAAGATGGAAACCACCAGCACAGCAAACCCTGAAACTCAACGTTGATGCAGCCTGGTGCGAAGGGGAATTCCTCTGCTCGGTGGCCGGAGTGGTGCGCGACGCCACTGGGAGGGTACTCAAAGGCTTCACTTCAACTGCTAGGGCTTCCTCGTCGAATGAGGCGGAAGTGGAAGCGATTCGGCATGGACTCCTATATATATGGGACTTGCGATCTAGACGCGTGGAAGATCGTGGAAGCCAAACAGTCCCGTGGGTGATTGAAAGTGATAGTTTAGTTGCTGTTGACACGATCTCGGGCCGGGCCTTGCCTTCTTGGAACATGGAAGTAGTTGTCTCGAAATGTCAAAATCTGCTGGCCCAAAATACCCTAGTTTCACTGACCCACTGTCCACGAGGAGCAAACGTAACGGCGGATTGGATCACACGGCACCACCGAATTCGACAACTTCCTTTTTCTTGGTGGATTACACCTCCCGCTACTTTATACTCTATATTATGCTCCGATCTATATGGGGTTGTTTCTTGTAAGCACTGACTATTAAGCTTCAATATATTACATACTTTTGACCCAAAAAAAAAAAAAAAAAAAAAACAAGCGTTGGAAAATAAGCCTAATAGAGAACACTTACAGTCCGCACAGCGTCAAGGCCAGGATGATGGTGATTAAAGCAGCGGCTGCAATCAGCCATATTTGTGCCCGATCCTGCTCAGAGCTGCAATCACAAACAAATCGCGAAAGGACCAGCATTTGGACCCTCAATGTTGTGCGATTATGCAGATTATGTGCTTGCAGCCGGCCCAGCACAACGAAGTTCAGACACTGATTAAAGCGACACCTTGATAGGGTCCAATTAGCGGCGGATCCTCTATGCTGCGTTCACCAACATCCGAACCAAAGCATAGAGAGCTAAATGCGTACAGATTTAGTGAAAAAAGATGGACTAACGCTTCCCAAGGACAGGGGCTCTGCGATTGCTCTCAATACGAAGAAAACCTCAAGAACCAAGGGAGAACGAAGGTGTATTTCTGCGAAAGAGAGGTTAGGCAATAAAATATGCAAAGCACTGAAGTCACAAAGCTCCACTGACCTCCGAAATAGCACAGAAATATCGACGAAGGTGCTACCATGGCCCGCCGCAAGCACCGAGAAATCACCGAGCTGCGATTGACAATGGTATTTAAATATTAAGAATTGTTCGCTATATTGTTTCACAGAAAAGTGAAAATCTTTAAAAAGGATGGAATTGGTGAAATTTAAGGAAAAATGACTTCTTGACTTATTTTGGATGGGAATGCACGTGGCTGCAAAAGTAGAGGAATTAAAATATAGGCGAGAAAGGGAAAGGGTTTGGGAAATTTAAAGTGCTGGGAGATAAATATGTGGAGAAAAATTAACGTGTAAAGAAGATCAATTGATAGCAATTTAATTCTAAATTTTTTTAATTAGATCATTAAAATCCTAAATTTTTTTATATTGATATCAATTTATTCCATCCGGTCAATTTTGACTGACCAATATTGACATGACAATTTTTAAATAATTCTTTCAATTTTTTATTATTAATTTTTTTCCCTTTTGTTTTCTTTTTCCTCTTATTCCTCTTGGCTTTCTTCTCCTGGTGGCTTGTCAGCCATTGGATGAGGGTGAGGCTAGCCTCAACTTGGCCGAGCATTGGGCAAAGGCAGCCTTGCTCATGGCTGGTAAGGCCATGGCGGCCTTCGCACTTCACCCGACCTTGGTGAATACCACCATGGCCTCGCTAACCATGGGCGAGGCTACCTTCACTTTTGGCTAGGCCATTGCGAGGTTGGCCTCGCCTATGGCCACGGGAAAAATTTTTTTTTTAAAAAAAAAGAAAAATTAATAGGAAAATTCGGAAAAAAATTATTAAAAATTGCCACATCAGCGAACTGATTAGCCAACGTTCACGTTACTGCTAGCCAGCCAAAATAAGTTGGATGGACTAAATTGGTACCTAATATGAGAAGGTTTATGACTAAATTGGTTTAATTGAAATATTTAGGATTGAATTGATACCAATGCCATAAATTAGGATATTTTTTATACTTTTCCCGATTGCATAGGGCTAGTACAATGATTACAATGTGGGTTCTTATATCTCACCATCAGCAATTACCTATATGCAGTTAGTGGATTTTGAGTCAATGAATAACATCCTTGCACCATCTATAGTCATTAATAAGAGGCTTGCAAATTTTAGACACGGTCTCTTATGATTTAATATTAGTTATTGTGAAGAAGTTACATATCTTATATTCTAGTCATAAGTATCTGGTACCATGTGCTCGTGTTGATCCACTATCTTGTCTTCGATTAAGGAATTGGCAAACCTGCGTTTTGTTTATAAGTGACATTGTTTTAGCACTTAGCAAAATCTACAATAGTTTGCTATTGATGACTCTATTGGTTATTTATCGGTAACCTCTTCAAGTTATAAATTTGTGAAAGCTTTCGTCAATTATTTCTGCACTGTTTGCTATTGACAGCTCTATTGGTGAGCTATCAATTTTCTTCAAGTTATCGACTATCTTGTTTATTGATGACTTTTGCTTTGATTAAACATTATTCTCATTGATAGAGTTTGCTTTCCATCGGCTTTAACAATTAGTCAATTTATGATGTAAACATATGCCTCTTTTAAAATAATTGAAATCATTCAATACTTTTAAATATTTAAAAAATTTAACACTTCGAAAACTCTTAAATTGGTATATCTATGACAAATTTATTCCACACTTATATGACTTTCCACGTGTACTTATCATGTCAATTGAGCTATGGTTATATATTATGAAACTCAGTAAATTCATGGTAAAATTTTACGGAAGTTAAATGGGAGGTGAATATGTTAAGAGTGTATTAGTTTGAGATTTTGATGAAAATCATTATTTTCTCTGGAATCAAAAAGAGGTGCCTTTGTTTTCTCCTTTTAATCTATTTCGGCTCTTCTGACCAAAAAAAAAAAAAAGACGTGCCTTTAATTTACGCACAAGTTTGTCCCTGATTTTCGGCGGCCATTATCCTGCTTTTTCTGCCATTTCCTTGAGCAAACCGTCCCGTAGTACAATAGACAACCCCAGGAATTCGCCATTTTATCGTCATTTTCCACAAATTCGGTGATTGCCAACGTCCACTCCCCCAAGGACCTTTCGATGCGCAATCTAAGCGTGTCGAGGCTGTTCTTGCTCCAGCTTCTCTCACCGCCGGTGAGCTTTTCCCTATCCCTCCGGTGATAGTGTCTCTTCGTTCGGCCTCAATGGACGTAAGCAGATCCTCCCCTCCAGACTGATACACTTCTCCTTCGTGTAGCTTTACAAAGCAACCCGATGGAGATCTGTCTCTTTTGGCTTCGCCACTGCCCGAATGGTGATTTGCTGGAGGCCTTTCCTTCGGGGATCGTTTGCTAACTCTGGTAATCGGCCAGATCCTGAAGAGAGTGTCTTCTCCTCCCGGTATGTAATCTCCCTTCTAGTTCCTTTGGAAGGTTTTTGTCTACCTAGTCTCTCTACTCGAAAACCCTAAACACTTTGCTCTTAAGTTAAAACCCTCGGTACTCACCCACAAATAGATCTCCCTTCACTCCAATCTTGCTCTATTATTTAACCTGACAACTAGCAATGGAAGGAAATCATACGGATCAACTCCGAATGCTTGCTCTGTGTCAACGAATGGGCGACCTTTGGGCAGTTGATGAAATCACAGAGCTCAATGGGCGTATCCCCAAAACTCCCACTCAGAATGGTGAACATATTCTGTATGGTAAGCTATTTACAAACCCAGATGTCAATGTCCTAGCGTTCTGGACCACAATGAAGAGATCTTGGAAGGTCACTGAGGTGAGTTGTGAAACGAATGATACCGGTTTCTTCGCCTTCATTTTTAAATCGGCGAAGATAAGAAGCGAATCCTACGAGACAAGCCCCCGGTCTTTTTCAAGTAATCTGCTAATCTTAAAAGAAGGGGACCCAACTATTCCAGAACATTGTTATCAGTTTAATACCTGTTCCTTCTGGATACACTTTGTGGGTCTGCCAAGAGCAGCAATGCGGGAGGATTGTATTAGGCTAATAGCTGGAAAACTGGGGGAAGTTGAAGATGTCCGGATCGCCGCTCGCAATATCAGCTCCCGAAAATCTGGGAAAGCTAGAGTGAGTTTAAATCTCTCACAGCCTTTGAAAACTGGAACTATCATTCATGTTGGAGAAAGACACTGGTGGATTGATTTTAAATATGAAAGGCTTCCGTTTTTCTGTTATTCATGTGGCCTTATGACTCACTCTACTACGAAATGCCCCACCCACCCGTATGTTGAGTCCAAATCTGAGGAAAAGAAACGCAAATTTGGTTCCTTGCTAAAAGCTGAAACTCAACGACTGAGTCCATGTTGGGAAACTTTTTATGGGGATATTGACCTTACCTTATTGGAGGATGAAATGGTGCCTGAGACCCCAATCATACCAGTGGAGGAAGAGACGCGGCAGCTCACCCCGGATAACAACCAAGCTCTTGTGATTTACCAGCCAGCAACTCAGACTCCAGATCAACCTTCCCCAGCCGATCTCGCTGCACTAAAGAAAGGGAAGAGGATTCAGCTGGACCCAGCGCATCTTGCGATCATGTTAAGCCAACTCCGGTGAGCATACCAGGGGTACCAAGAGTATGTATGAAAAAACAGACTTCGAAAAAACAAAAAAGATTTAACCCGTATGATAAAACAGGCATTTAGATGCCAGAGGTGGATTCCGGGACTCTTCTGGATACGCCTGTTCAGTTTTGGGACGGTGAAACAGCCGGGGCTTTGGTGGCTAGCCTAAACAAGCCACCACAAAGAGCCATGAAAATCTTAAGCTGGAACTGTCAAGGTTTAGGTTCTCCCTTGACAGTTCAGCACTTACGGGCCATTGTGGTCCAGGAGAAACCAAATATCGTCTTTCTTATGGAGACAAAAAACCAATCTCAGGTTATAGATAATATCAGGCGCAGAATGAAATTTTCTTCTTTATACACAGTAAATCCTACAGTACAGCAGGGGGACTTGCCTTACTTGTGGAATGGGGCGGTAAATCTCACCATCGACCATAGTAATGCCGAGCTTATTGATGTTTCTGCAATATGGAGGGGAGTTATGATCAGATGAAGATGACCTTTTTGCATGCACCAACCATCTTTCAAGATCGTGTGGCACTATGGAATTACATACATAGCAGACATGGCGGTTCTACTATTCCCTGGATTTGCCTAGGGGATTTTAATGAGATACTTTATCAATGGGAAAAGTGTGGGAAAAGATTGGCAGAGCGTTTCAGAATGGTGGCCTTTCGGGAGTTCGTGGACTCATGCTCTCTAATTGACATTGAGAGTAAAGGTTGTGCTTTCACTTGGTCGAATAGAAGAGAAGGGGCTGACCTTGTTAAAGAAAGACTAGATCGGGTTTTTGGCAACCTCGAATGGAGGCTGAATTTTCCTAATGCTGCTGCCTTCGCCTTACCAGCGATTGGATCTGACCATAGTCCTTTATTACTTAATTTTCAAGAATGCTCTGGGACAAAACAGAGGAGATTTAAATTTGAGGCTTACTGGATGGAGCACCCCGATTATGCAGGAATTGTTGATAAGTCTTGGAGGTCCGCACCAATGCGAAGGCGCACACGGTGGCAAAAATATCTAAATTAACTAAGGAGCCGAGGCGGTGGAGTAAGCGCACTTTTAGTAATGCATCTAAACAAATCACCCCTCTCGAAATGAACTAATTCAAATCACAAACGGGGTGATCAGCAGAACTCAAGCTGAATATAAAGCCATCACAGAACAGTTATGTAATCTATGGCGTCAGGAGGAGATGTACTGGGGAATGAGATCTAGAATACAATGGCTGAAGTGGGGGGACAGGAATTCGAAATTCTTTCACGCTACAACTATCCAGAGAAGACAACGGAACAAAATAAACATGCTAAAAATAGAAGAGAACATATGGACTCGAGAGCCCCGGGAAATACAGCAACATATTACAGAATTTTATAGAGATTTATACAGCTCGGTGGGGTCCCGACATTATGAACCAGTCTGCTCCAATGTCCAAAGGTGGTTTCCGAGGCGATGAATAACTCCCTCACAGCAAAGCTCACTGCGGAAGAAGTTAAAGAGGCTGTCTTTCAAATGGGGGCTGCCAAAGCTCTGGACCGACGGTTACGACGGTCTTTTTATCAAAATCAATGGGAAACAATTCATATGGACATTTTCTATCTAGTGGACTCCTTTTTCAGAAATGGCAGGTTTGATCCCATCCTCAATGCAACATATATTACACTTATTCCAAAAGTTACAAACCCCGAAAGAGTTCGAATTCCGCCCCATCGGTCTATGCAATTTTACTTATAAGATTATTGCAAAGATCATGGCTAACCGACTAAAGCCTTGGCTGCCATCGATAATTCTCCCTGAACAGAGTGCATTCATAGGTGGTAGACAGATACAAGATAACATATTTCTTGTTCAAGAAGTCATCCACCAAATCCGGATTAGAAGGACCCGTAGAAATTTCAAAGGAATACTAAAGCTAGACATGCAAAAGGCCTATGATAGGGTCGAATGGGACTTTTTGTGTGATATAATGCTAAGGATGGGCTTACGTGAGAGGTGGGTCGGGATCTGGTCAAATTCTGCATATCCTCGGTTCATTTCAAGTATATTAATTAATGGAGCGGTGGGAGAGTTTTAGTCCTACTCGTGGTCTAAGGCAGGGAGACCCCTTTTCCCCTTATCTATTCATCATAATGGCTAATAGTCTATCCCATATGATTGAAAAGGCTGTTCTAGATGGTACTCTGCAGGGAATAAAGCTGAACCAACACCGCCCTACCCTATCTCACTTGTTCTTCGCCGATGATGCCATCTTCTTTTCGGATGGGACTATTCGAGAGGCCCGAACTTAGCTAATATCTTGAATTGCTACCTTTGCTTTGCCTCTCGGTCAAAGGATAAATTTGAACAAATCGGGGCTGTTTATGGGGGCTAAATGTCCACTGAGAACTTAAAGTACAACTTAGCTGAATTAAGAGTCCCTCTTCTTGAACAAACTGGGAAGTACCTAGGCATTCCATCGGCGGGGAAGGTCTAAGAAGCAGATGTTTAGTTGGCTCTTAGCTCGTGTGGAAAGAAAACTTGAAGGTTGGAAGGAGCAACTAATATCCAAAGCTGGGAAAGAAGTTATGATCAAAATGGTCATTCAGGCGATTCCGCAATATGCCATGAATACCTTTAAAATCCCAGTATCAATTTGCAAAGCTATTGAAAGAAAAATTTCAGAATTCTGGTGGAGGCAAAAAGCGCATCAAAAAGGGGTTCTTTGGAAGAGCTGGGATATCCTTAAGGAAAAGAAGGCTGATGGTGGCATGGGTTTCAAAGATTTAGTGTTATTTAATAGAGCAATGCTTGGGAAACAAGCTTGGCGTCTTGCTAAAGCTCCAGAGACCTTGTGGAGCAGAGTTTTTAAAGGCCTCTACTTCCCTAATGGCTCATTTTGGACAGCAACCAGAGGAACCAGACCTTCATGGGGATGGCAAAGTATCCTAATGGGGCGTGAAACACTATTACCCGATCTAAAATGGGAAGTTGGAGATGGTCAGTCTATAAACATCAGAGAAGACCGCTGGTTATTGTCAGGGAGGATAGGAGGACCAGCCAATTTTAATGATCCTCAGAGGGTTGCAGAGCTAATTCATCCCAATTCAAGATCATGGAATTCTTCTCTTATTTCAGATATATTTTGCAGTACTATAACTGCAGAAATTCTTGCAACAACACTAAGTAAAAACCCACAATAGGACAGGTTACTCTGGGTCGGACATTCTACGAGGAGAATACAATATCGGGAGTGGTTACCACAGGCTCAAATCTATCTCAAGATTAGTAGAGCACAAAATGAAGCATCATCGTCATATCGGTACCACCCCAACTCTGGAAAGAGCTCTGAAATTACACACCACTCCTAAAATCAAACAATTCTTATGGAGCCTATGCTTCGGCAGCCTTCCAACCGTAGAAAACTTACATAAACGCCACATTTTACCCGAGCCGACCCGCCCACGTTGTCATCTAGCACCGAAACACCCGAACACCTATTTTGTCTCTGTCTTTGGCCTCGGCAAATTTGGGGCAAATTAAAGGAAGCTAGTCGTATCTCGGGACCGATTTCAAGAATGGAGAAATGGATCAAAGATTACCTTCGATCAGGGGCGTCAGCTAGCCAAAAAGCCGTCTTCGCTACTATGCTTTGGTTCCTGTGGAAAGCGCGTAATGCATTTATATTCCAAGGGAAAACAGGGCAATCCGAACAAATTGTTACTGAGGCGCAACTTACCCAGCATTTGTTCGAAAAATGGAACCCCAGACCTGCCTCGCGAACTCCGGATACATCCTCCTGGGTCCCTCCGCCATCGGGTGCGCTCAAGATGAATGTAGATTGCGCCTGGAAGGAGATGCAATCAGACAGATCAGTAGCTGGAATCTGTAGAGATGAAAACGGTGTGTGTGTTCATGGGTTTGTTAAACGGATTCGTGTCCCATCGGTGATTGCTGGCGAAACCCTAGCTATTTTGAGTGCTCTAGAAGAAATAAAAGAGACACAAACTCACCTGACAGAAGCGGCTTCAACTAGGCGAGTTCAACTGAACTCCCCACTTCGATCTCGAGTGACGCTTTCAAGCCGTTGAAGCCATCCTGGGCCGGGCTCCTCCGGATTGGGCCGCACGATCTATCACCCAAGACTGCCAACTTCTTTTCAGCCAGCTGCACGACGTCACTTTGGTGTATGAGCATCGTCAGAAGAACCAAGCCGCCGATTTCATCGCCAAAGCGCATATGGCGTATACTCTCCCTGGTAATTGGCTGTGTTTTCCCCCGCGTGCCCTTCTTTTGATCCTGTTTGCGGAATTCCCGAACCGATGTAATGCGCCTTCTTAATTTCTTGAATGCAAGTTAATTTTCGACCAAAAAAAAAAACGTCCACTCCCCATCTTCCTTGCACTTTCCAAGTTGCACTCAAGCGTCCTATCCTCCTTTATTCTAATGGGCCCCATTGTGAAAGCGGACCGCTTTTTTTTACTACTGTTCCCAAACGCGGATTTCTCGCCTCATTGACCTTAAGGCAGAAGAAGAAGAACTCCCGCTGAAGTTTCTCAGTGAATTCGCCGACGACTATGATCTGGTCGTCCTCGATCCCTTCGTCGTTAAGTCTATTCTTATTCCTCGTGTCTTTCTCTGCTCTTTCCCTCGCCAAAAAGAAGAAAAAGAATCTACTCGCCAGGATTCCATGATGGAATGTGTCTGGTCGGAAAAAAATCGTACATTTAGGGCGTTTGCTGTTTTCGACGCCTAGTTCTTTCAATGGTATATGAAGATATATGAGGATAAAATCCCATGTGTCATTTTCGGTAACAAGCCCAAATCAATTTTGCTTTAGAATCTTTACCAAAAAAAAAAAATTGCTTTAGAATTTTCTTGTTTCAATTTGACAGGTACCTTACTCACCTTTTAGTCACCTTCAATTAACTGCCTTTTTCTTCCCCCGAGGCTCCCGTGATAATAGTTAGAATTCCGCGCATAATTATGAAGAAATAGAGAGTAAAAGCGAGAAAGAAAATCCGAGATACAAAACTTTTATCTTGATTCAGCCTTAAGATTATATTCAATTAACATATAGCATCTTTCTATTACATCATTCAATTACAGAAGAAATGAATTATATATTTAGTAATTATTCATGAATCCAAGCCCAAATTAGGATTACATCCGATAGGATCTTATTACCTTTCTGTAAATAGGAAGTATGAACTACACTCCGGCAATTACTCCCTTTGATGTCTTAGCCATTGCCGGTCTTGTTCCTTATGGCCCTGAAGCTCATGAAATAGAGTCTGGCAAGGGTAAGTTTTTGGATGATTGGATCGATAATGAGCTTTCCTGCAGTCCATTCCTTAAAAGATTTTGTCAAGAGTCTGGTAATGCTTATCCCTGGGAACACACTGCTTTTCCCTTATATTGGCTTTCTCGATTCATTTTATTTCACCCTTCAACAAAAATTTCGAGGAGTCGATCGACTTGGCTTACTTCCTCTCGCAGGTAAGGTGGTGGCATTATGCTGAGTCATTTTTGCCACTCTCTAGAGGGTCATCTCGAATGCACAACTACACCATCGATGCACGAGAGAAAACCTGGAGTCCCTTTTTTGGCCCTTTCTAGCTGATTCAGGCTTCAGCTTGTGTCTTATTCTCTTATGAGAATGGTCTGTGAACATTAGAGAATAGAGAGAGAGAGAGAGAGAGAGAGAGAGAGAGTTCCTTTGACAAAGAAAACGGAAGCGGTTGCTAATTATGATATATAAAAGTTGTTGACTTAAAAGAAGGGGAAAATGTCACTAGAAGTGTAATAATTTTTTGTATAACAATCATTTCAGTTTTAAAACTTTTCGAGTGATCACCTAAATATCAAGATAGTGGAAAATAATTGCTTAAGTACTTTTGATAACAAATTTCGATTATTCGTCCTATGTGACTTTTTTAATTATATTTTTATGTCCGGCATGGTATTTTTAAAAAAATTGAAGTCCAATACCAACAATTCTTCGTATTTGTCTTCGTCTTCAACTTCTTCGTTCAACTTCATCTTCAGACAAAAATTTTACATTTGTTCTTCTTCAATTATCTTCTAAACCAGTTCAAAGGCGACCAACGACACCAAATCGACATTGAAAAAAGAAAAGGTTGAAGAGCCGTCTCCTCCCGAGCAGTCGTTCCTTTGACGAACTCGGCCAAAGCCGAAAGCAATTCCTTGAGAACACCAACCTCCCCGTTTGCAGCGGCAGAATGTAAAGGTATTCTTCTCTAGCGTCCCTTCGAGAGGCGATAGGCGTAAAGGCTGACCCGTCCTCAGAATTTCCCTCGCTATCTCAACATCGCCTCCAGCTGAAGCGATGTGCAGGGGATTGAATCCGTGCGTGGTCAGTTTCTCCTCAAACTCGCGCACCAGCTTGAGGAGCTCTCGGACGAAATATGAATAGCCCGACGCACAAGCGCGTGGTCCTCATTGCGCAAGGGTCGACAGCGGTCCACGACGAAATTGGGCTTCGACGAAGCCCGGTTACTACAACTTTGAAATTCCTTTTCTTTAAAGAGAACGAGCGAAAAATTGAAGAAGAAAAGAAGAAATTAAGAGCAAAACGATTGTTTTTCACTCTTCATCTGTCGATTGCCCCAAAAATTTCTGAAGGTAATTGCCCCTATTTAAATAATTAGAATTAGGTTCATACTAAATTTTGCCCTATTTCGTTAATTTGGGGTAAATAGGTGGGCAAACAATGTCATTTAAGTTTAATAATGCCAAGTTTTCCTTGCTGGCGAGCCACATCAGACAATTTATATTAAACAAATGCACGTTTTCAGCTACACTAATCAATGATGGCATTGAAGTGAACATTTTTTTTTGTTTTTTTTTTCCAAAAGTAGCATTCAATTGAACACTAAAAAAGTTTTAGCGCTAAAGTGAGTATTCTACGAAAGTTATAACATTTTTAGAGTTATTTTTCCCGAAAGAAAAGTTGATGAAATAAAAAAAAAAAATGAAAAATCGAACATTTGTAAGTAACCCAAATCATAGTTAGCACTCAAAACAAAAAGTTGACAAATCACTCTAATTTATATCGGAAATTTCACAAAAAAGTTAGTAAATTCAAAAGTTATACAAATAAAAGTCAGTAAAAATGTTTGTGACCTTTGAACTGTCCAAAATAGTTTTCTACATGAAAGTGTTGGTAATTTACTTACATAACTTGTTTTGTACATAACTTGTTTTTTTTGGTCGATAATTTTTTGAACCCTTAGTTTGCACTAAACAACTTAGTTGTCTCAGATTTTGAACTTACCATAAAACGGGAGGCATTTTTTCCTGTAAAATCTTTTCAATTTTGTCCTGAACTTTGAAACTTTTCAATCCCTCCCCATCTCGATAATGGTAGCCAAATATATTGAATTCCGTGAGCAATGTAATCCTCCAATTAATAGAGAAAGCATCTCGTCTCATCTCAGTTTCTCTACATTTGCTTTTGTGTTTTTTCTCTTACTTTTTTTATAGTAAAGTGCGAAGACATGTGTAGACCAACCCTTGATTATTCTTTGCTTTTAACAAGTCTTTCCCCAGGACAACATTTCACCATTTTACTAAGCAAGTGTTGTTGTGGGGTTGGGTTATAACAGAGATTAACATTTCTTACGTGAAAAAACTCAGAGTAGGGAACGTAATTAAAAAATCAAGTTAGAGAAAAAAAAAATGAATTTTTCCTTTCCTTTTTCCTTTTATGGGGGAACGGAATTTGGTAATCGAAATAAATAAATAAAAATGGGGTTTTTCCTTTTTTATGAAGTTATTTGTTTCACAAACTCTTTTGAGTCCCTCCACAATTTGAATGGACAGATTGGTCCATTTTGTGGGTGAAGGTAATAAGGCCTGAACCGACTAAATAAAGGTGTTTTGGGGCTGATTTCTTGGACTCTAAGTAGGGAATGTAATTAAAGAATCAAGTTAGAGGAAAAAATGGATTTTTTCTTTCCTTTTTCCCTTTACCGGGGAACAGAATTTGGCAATCGAAATAATTTCTCTTTTTTATGTAGTTATTTGTTTCATTAACTCTTTCAAGTCCCTTCCACAATTTGAATGGATAGGTTGATCAATTTTGGGGGTGAGGGGAATAAGGCCTGAACCGAATAAATAAAGGTGTTTTGGGGCTGATTTCTTGGACTCTAAATTGAAGAAGGGAGAAATCTATCTTCATTTTACAGGGGGAAAGAGAAGGACAGGCCCTTAAAACAAGCCCATTGGATTACAATCAAGTCTTGAAACCAAGTCCATGATAACTAGGGTAAGCCTAACAATGGTTCGAAATGTTAGACCAAAAGTTTTTGGAGGTTTGGTTTGGCTCAAGAGTACTTCTATGAAAAGACGGTTTGTTCACAAACCGAATCCACCTTCTCTTTTTTTTTTTTTTTTGGTGCTTTAAGAGCCCGTATGGTACGACTTTTCATTTTTTTTAATATATTATTTCTATGATTCATACGTGAAATAGCCTATTGAAATAGGTTTCATTTTCATTTTGTGTTTCTCTATGAATTGGTATGAGTGTATAGTTTGACTTCTTTCTTGAAACCAATGCTCTTTCAAGCTAGCTTAGTGAATCTAATCTCATAAAAGTACAAAAAAAGGAAAGAAGAAAAAAATGGTTGAATTTGACTTAGAATTGAACCAAATCATAAAGCCTGTTTGGTTTAGTTTGATTTTGTTTCACTAATCCTGAAACCATATTTTTCAGTTTGATTTGATTTTTCATCGAAACTGCACCAAATTGTGCAGTGCTCACCCTTAACCATCACTTACTTACCAACTTTCATATAAAAATCTCTTATATCTCCACCTAAATTTGATATTTCATCACCCCTCCTAATATAATGTTGTTTAGCCGGTACTTGTCACCACCTATAATTTATTATTGTTCGGGTAGAATTGCTTATTCTTTAGCATAGTCCCTTTTGGCTTCTAGTAGACCTTGCATTAAAATCGCCTAGAACTAGAAACATATTTTAAAAGGGACATGGGCCTATAGGCCAATATTTGGACATTTTAATTAAAAGAGCTGTGGGTCATTTTAATTTGTGGCCTGCCTGTTCCAAGCGGCCCGCATGGGCTCCTATGGCTCTACAACCTAGGCGAAGGTCAAGGCCTACAGGGAGAGTCCGAAATATTAAAATAATAATAAAATAAAAAAAATTGTGGCAAAAATTGTTGCTTGAAAAATGCAATATGATCTTTGGAAGCACATGTTGTAAAGTGTTTCATATTGTTTGGTGAATTTTGGGCATAAATATTTTTGGAGTTCCATATTGATAAAAATTAGTATATACAATAACTCGCCCAAAGGGGGTTATTGTGTATATTAATTTGAAAAATAGCATGAAAATTAATTACCAAATTTAAAAGATGGGGATGTATAATTGAAAAATATTTATCTATCCAAAGGGGATAAATCTTTTGAAGATTATATGTGATTCCCTTCTATATTGATATTATATAGATGTATAATTTAAAAGATTTGTCTATCCAAAAGGGATGAATTCTTGACAATTATATGTAATTCTCCTTGTTGTTGTTTTATAAACTTTATGCTGTGAAAAATAATGGTGCATTATACACTTTACCCAAAGGGGAGTTTATTAATTATTTTTGTTGAATTGCTTATTACCCATAATTGATCTTATTGTATTATGTATTACAAATAGTTACCTTTACTGTAAATAACGACAATGCCACAGTTGAAATGTTCATTGGATCAAACTTCAAAGGTCCATCTATGGTCTCAAACAAGCATCGCATCAATGGTACTTGAAATTTCACAAAGTTGTGAGATCGTTTGGCTTTAAAGAAAATAAGTTTGATCATTGCTTCTACATAAAAGTAAGTGGGAGTAAATATATTTTCTTAGTACTTTATGTAGATGACATTTTACTTGCTAGCAATGATGTTGATCTATTGAATGACACAAAAATTTTTATATCTACAAAGTTTGATATGAAAGATCTTGAGGAAGCCTATTTTGTTCTAGACATTAAGATTCATCGTAACAGATCTAAGAAGGTTCTAGGGTTATCTTAGAAAAATTATATAGATTGTGTTTTGAAAAGATTCAATATGCAGACCTACAAGTCAAGTGAAGCTCCTGTTGTGAAAGGAGATAAATTGAGCATAGAACAATGCCCCAAGAATGATGTTGAAAAAAAAAAAGCCATGAAGAATATTTCATAAGCTAGTGCAATTGGTAGTCTTATGCATGCATAAGTATGTATCGGACCTGATATTGTTTTTGCTGTGAATACTCTTGGAAGATATCTGTCGAATCCAAATCATGAACATTGGATTGCAGCTAAAAAGGTGATGAGATAGCTACAATGAACAAAAGACTTCATGCTCGTGTATAGCAGAGTTAAGGACCTAAAGGT
Organism: Eucalyptus erythrocorys; assembly: GCA_014182555.1. NCBI lineage: Eukaryota > Viridiplantae > Streptophyta > Magnoliopsida > Myrtales > Myrtaceae > Eucalyptus > Eucalyptus erythrocorys. Next base: position 36,667,718 of record CM024599.1, on the reverse strand, counting down.
GATTAGATATTCAGATGTTGATTTTGCTAGTTATTCAGATGATCAACTTCTGGGTATATTTTATAATGGCTGGAGGTGCTATTTCTTGGAAGAGTACAAAGCAAACCTTGATTACGAACTCTACAATGTATACTAAGTTTGTAGTGCGTTACGGCACGTCAATCCAAGCAATTTGGCTTAGAAATTTGATCTCAGAATTGCGAGTTGTGGACTCTATTGTTAAACCTATGGTGATCTACTGTGACAACACTGCGGTTGTGTTTTATTCCAAGCATGACAAGATCAGTAATGCATCCAAACACATAGAGATCAAATTTTATGCTGTTAAGGACTTGGTAAAAAAGGTAGACATTGTGATTGAAAATATCATAACTGAATTCATGTTGGTCGATCCTCTAACAAAAGGCTTACGATCTATTTTATTTAAAGAACATGTAAAGAATATGGGTATTTTAGATTCTTTTAATTTCTTCTGTTAGTAAGAGTTATATAATTTGTATTTCCGGATATTATAGTTATATACAGACTGATAATATCATTGATTCTATTGTTATCTTTTCTCCTATTGACTAAGAAATGGAAGTATATCTTTAAACAAATTTTAATTTAAAAATGACTAGATGTCACTGATTGTGAGATCTCACGTTGAATTATGACATAATTGTGCAATTTCATGTTATTTAGAAATTGTGCTAATGTAGTTTCATGTCGTTGAGAAATTACATTGAGGACCAAAAAGAAATAGTGTATATTTTGATCACATATTGGCACTATTTCTTACTACACTACTAGGCCCATAATCCATGAAAATATAATGCTTATTATGTATGATTATAGAAGGTCATGTGTAGTAGTATTTTCTTAACACATTGATCTATATAGTCCTATACTGAGGTTATATAGGATTAGATTAGTTTTGAGATGCCGTCATTGGAATATTATTTTTTAAAGTTGTGGCCACATAAAACAAAATTTTTAGTTATTAACCCAATAGTGTCATTTTCAATATAAAATCATTTTCAAAATAAAATAAGTTAATTAATGTAGCCCAAGTGGGAAAATGTTAGAAATTTTATATAATATGGGTTTACATTAATTAATTAATTTTCTATTTTAAATAATCAGGTTAATGGATATTTTAATATTTAATAAACCCTATAGTGATCTGATTAAATTATGTATTGACATCTATTGATAATGGGCCTAGTTGAGAGCAAAGTGTAAGCAATTGTGTTTAATTAAAAGCCATATTGGGAATGGCCTAGTTGACACGCTGTTGATTAGAGTTTGCTAAATTCCCTCTCTAGCTTATAAAATGGTAGGTTATACCTATCAATTGCTTAAATCCCATTGAAAGCTGTTATATCGAAATAGATCATAGAGAGGAAGATTTGATATTCCGATAGATCTCTGATTATCTGATCTATTTTTCGTCAAGTAAAGCAATAGCTCAAATAGATCTTTGATTATTAAACTGATCTATTTTTCTTCAAGTGAAGTAATAGCTCAAATATGTAAGTTTTATTCCGTTGTGCTTATTGATTTATGTGTTTTACAATCATATATGGATCCGATTTTTCTTGATTGATTAGTTGTTTATGTGCGTAATTTTCGTAAATTCTTTACAATTTTATCCTGAACTTCGAAACTTTTCTTTCCTTCCCATCTCGATAATGGACAAGGTGTCATCACGGTGGCGATATGTTGAATTTCGTGAGCAATGTAATCCTCCAATTAATAGAGGAAGCGTCTCATCTCAATTTCTCTACATTCGCTTTTGTATGTTTCGCTTTTACATTTCTATAGTAAAGTGCAAAGACATGTAGATTAGCGCTTGGTTATTGCTATGCTTTTAAACAATCTTTTCCCAGGATAACATTTCACCGTCACACTAACCAAGTGTTGTTGTGGGGTTGGGTTATAACAGACATTAACATTTCATACGTCAAAAATCTAAGAATTAGGTAACGTAATTAAAGAATCAAGCTAGAGAAAAAAAAAATTGATTTTTCCTTTTATTGGGGAACAGAATTTGGTAATAGAAATTTTTTTTTTAAAAGAGGGTTTTTTTTTTCTTTTTTATGTAGTTTTTTGTTTCATGAACTCTTTTGTCCCTTCCGATGTTTGAATTGATAGGTTGGTCCAATTTGTGGGCTGATTTCTTGGACTCTAAATTGGACAAAGGAGAAATGTATCTTCATTTGACAACGAGTAAGAAAAGGACAGGCCCCAAAAACAAGCTCATTGGATTACGACCAAGTCTAGAAACCAAGTCCATGATAACTAGGGTAAGCCTAACAATGGTTCGAAACGTTAACCAAACCAAACCAAATAGTTTTTGGAAATTTGGTTCAGTTCAAGAGTACTTCTATGAAAAAAACAGTTTGTTCACAAGCCGAATCAAACTTTTTATTTTTCTTGCTTTGAGAACCCGTATCATACGACTTTTCAAAAAAAAAATTATAATATTTTAATAGTTCATAAAATAGCATATCGAAATAGGTTTCATTTTCATTTGTTAGACTTTGACTTCTTTCATGAAGCTAATGCTCTTTCAAGCTAGCTTAGTGAATTGAATCTCATAAAAATACAAAAAAGAAAAGAAGAAGAAACAGTTTGATTTAACTTAGAACCGAACCAAATCACAAAGATGATTTGGTTTGGTTTGGTTTCACTATTCTTCAAACCATGTTTATTGGTTTGATTAGATTTGACATCCAAGTCACACCAAATTGTATCATGCTCACCCTTAATCATTACTTACTTATCAAGTTTCATATAGAAATCTTTTATATCACCACCTAAATTTGATATTTCATTGCCCCTCCTAATATATTGTTGTTTAGCCGGTACTTGTCACCACCTATAATGTATTATTGTTTGGGTAGAATTGCTTATTCTTTAGCATAGTCCCCTTTGGCTTCTAGTATGCCATGCATTATAAACTTAAGATACATTTATGAGTCGAAGATAAGCTATAGATAATAGCTACCTATCACCATATCTACCCTTTTGTCTTGTCAATTTTATTGCAAAAAATTTTGACAATGTTTTGAGGCCAATAATGGGTCTTGGTCGGCACAGTAGCATAGTAAATAGAACTCTTTTTCATTCCGTGAATAGTCAACAGTCAACGCACATTATTACACCCATGACTCAAGAAGGCACTTGACTGAAACACACACATATATATGGCATGGAAGTCTCCTATTGTTTTCCTACTGACCAAAAAAAAAAAAAAAAAAAAAAATCTCCTATTGTTTTCCTATGTTGTTTTTGCTATTAGTATTTGCTGTATTTGTTATGAAAATCACAACATCGATTAGGGAAAGTTGGTAATCCTAAATTACTAATGTCATTATCACGGAATGCTATCTCGTGTTACGTGCTCTTTTTAATGCCATTGTGTCCCACTTAATGAACACTATGTATCTAATACTCCCCAAAATTAATTTTGCTGATTACATAAAGACAAAGTAAAGATCTATGCAGTTCGGATCCCAAGAAAACTAACCAATTTGACACAGCCCTATTTAAATTTCTAATTAATATAGATCCTAGCTACCTAAGCTCCATGAAATTAGCAGCGATTTATGCACTCGAATCTTCCTCGATTTGAATGAATGTACCAAACCCCTTCTTTTGGCTTAGCCCATGAGCGGTAAGGAGATAATTCAGATAATACAACAACGTTCTAATTAGGTGCAGAAATATGTGGAACTACTTGGAACTTTTGCACATGGTGGGGTTCATTCAATTCGTCAATTGTTGCCTTTAATACTAATTGCTAATTCGCTAACTTGATTACATGCTCAAACCAGTCGCATTAAGCATTCAATTTTCAGCTATCATCAGATAAAATTCTTTCAATTTCTTTTTCAACATGTACTATCACCGACACTCAAATGGAGTGTTAAATTATTTTAAAACTATCCTGAGTTCATATTAGTCATGTGAATTATGATCAAGACAGTCAAAAAAATATATGCACGTGGTTGACACGTTTCCTGATCGAATGCTTCAAGTTTGCGACCATCGAAGAAAATCAACTCTGAAAGAAAATTCCAAGGAGTCCGAAAGAACTTCAATCGTGGTGGCCAAGGTGCGCTTTCGAGGGGTTTGAAAGGTCTCGAATAGGTACGATCGGGAGCACCTGGCCTGCGACTTCATAATAGAGAAAGGAATCGACTTGACCTGCTTTGGCTTTTGCTTTGCAGGAAGAGTTTACTTTGACTCAGGACTCGGACCAAGATCGAGACTTGGATAGTTTGGCTCGGTCAAGACGTGTAAAACATGCATTTCACACGAAATAGGACTTGATAATAATTTTTTTACGTTGGACAATAATCGTAGGAGGATGGGGGAGAGATATAACATAAAGTAGGCAGGGTCTTCTATTCACACAACTATAACAAGGAGTGAGAGGAAGTGATTCAACGATCACACCATTCGACAAAGCTAATACATAAAAAGGTGCATGTTCCAAAACCGCACCCGCCAACATACACGGCAGGAAATTTCAAGAGAATAGTAAGTTAGAAAGGACGATTGGAATCGTTTTGCTATTGCAAACGTACACGAACTTATGTTTGAATTTTTCTAACCAAACTTTGCGGGGGGTCAAATCAAGGAAAAGTAACTCCTCTCGAATTGTCTAATCCAGTGCACGCATTACACATCTTTTATGAGAGTAGACAGATCGACTTAGGTTCATTGGATATGACTCGAGCTATGTATGTCAATTTTGTTGGAGCACGTGTGATGTCTCAATAGGATTGACGAGGGCGAAGTTCCCAAATGAGTACTGTGGGCGAGGCTTGCAGTATGCTAACTATCCGTCCACTTACAGCGCCGAGGTCTTCGTCAATATCGTTGCTTACAGCCCAACGACACAATGGTCCAATAGGCAATTTAATTCATTCCCTCTTCTGTTATCGTCCCATAAACTTGCCAAGAGCTATACCCTCTTAGAACCCGATTATTTAATAACCTAAAAAGACGGGGTTGCTAGAGTACCTCCATCTTGGGACATAATTTCAAAACTATAGCATCCGGATGCTTGAGATATGGAAAAAAAATTAAATTTCAGTATGTCTCTGCCAGGGAGGTCTCTCTCCAAGAATTTAGTTTATATAATCCCACAAGGGACAATAGGACCGGTAGGGAAAGGCTCGTATCACGGCACAAATTTAGCGGCCAGACTGGATAAAAGAAATAAATCGTCGTAGGTCCAAGGTTCTCTGTTATTTATCTTATTCATTTTTATTTTCTCTTGAATTGAAAATTCAAGGGTTTAGGTGTAACCATAGCCAAAAGGTCTCGAAATTCTTCCCTCTTTCTTAAAGTTCAAATGCGCGTTTTTGAAGCTTCTAAGCTTACATCAAATCCCAACACAGTTTGAAAATGGGTTAACGGGCACAACGCACACTCACACTAACAATGTCAATGATAAAATAGTATACTAATTAGCAGCTTGGTGATGACTAATCTGTTGTTATATAAATGCAAAATTGATGATTTCGTTTGGTGGTATTTGCTGGCAAAGGGACGAGAGCCACAGGCCAAGCAAGTCTATTTCGTGCGTGAAGCTGAAGTTAGCAAGGGTATCAATGCACATGGTGGGCCTCTTTGGGGACTCTTCTGAGATAGCAAGCTTTCGGCTTTTTAAAAGAGGGTTTGGACAAGATAGAAGCTGGCAATTTCCCCCTTTTTTTTGAGTTCACATTGGTTCAGACACGCGAATCGAATTTTAAAATTACGTGCAAATCATTGGATGAGCTAATCTACAATGGTACTTAGGTGCATGGAATGATTTAGTTGAGCTAGATTGTCGTCCAATTAAGTGTAATCATCGTAGACTCAACTAATCATTATGTGATAAAGAAGGTGTTCTAGACCCGTAAACTGAAACCCTAAAAAGAACGACCAGTGCCATGACAATGTCCACCCCTCGTGTAGTCGAACGTAAACTCTGATTTAACAACTGTAGACTTTGCATATGGTATAATGTCGTAAGCTGTCGAAATTCATGTGGGTAGTACTAATCATGCTTTCGGAACAATTCGTGAGTAGTCAAATACCGGAAACTCCGAAGGTTACAATGTTCAAAGAGCTGACTTTTCTTTTTCTGTTTTTCCCCCTTTTCCGGTAGAAATTAGCATTTCATTAAACAACAATAGAACGAGGTTTCATGAACGAAACAGCGGGCGTACACCTTGGAGAATCATTGCCCAAAATAGCGCCAACAGAATTACTAATGTCTAAAGGTTCATTGTCTTTAACCAAAAGGCCCCTAACACAAATAGGGGCAGAATTAAAAATAAAAAAATAAAAAATGAAGATGTCTTCATGCATCTCCTCCAATTCGTAGAGATGGAATTCATCTTGTCGTCCATCTATCTAGCTGCTTTTGTAATCGATGGTGATGGGCGCACTGCCGGCCGCGGGGAGTGCAGCGTGGTGAATCGGAGGAGGGGAATGGAAGGTAGCTGCTTCGGAGAGCAGAGGTGGGTTTGTGAGTTATTCTTTCTCAAACTAATTTGAGGTTATTTTTGCCGTTGCACTAAGAAAATGCCGTGCTTAAGCCATTTTCGGCAGGATTGAGAATGGGTCTAGGGTAGAATCAAGAATTCCGACTGAATTGGCCATAAGGATAGGTCCTTATCCAAGTTCCCATAATTACCGGTACCGTGGCTTGGTAGGTTCTTGAGTAAAAACTGAACCGGGAATCGATGAACTGTAGTTACATGTTTTGAACTTTTTATTATTTATTTTATTTTATGTATTCATCTTTTATAGGATTATTTTTATTAATAAATGAGGATTTTTATTATTGTATTTGCTTTCATTTTGCTTTACTAAAAAAAAAAAAAAAAAAAAAAAAAAGAGGAAGAAAAAAAGAAAAAGAAATTGGACGGTTCTAGGGTAACTCTTATAATCAATTAATAAGATAGATTTCAAATTTTAAGGTACTTGAAGTAAATTTTAGATTCCAAAAATTAGAAAATCGATTGGATGAGCCTTTATTAAATATGCTCAACAAACATGTCCGTGTGCCCAAATGAAACGATACCACAAGAGATGGAAGTTGGTCCATCAATTTCAGAACCATCACTGAAAATCACAGATTCAAAGGAGGACTCCGCTCCGAAATTTGTACCAAATCTCTTCTGCAAATAAAAAAAGAAAAAGAAAATTTCTCTATAATTATATCTAGTGACGTGCACAGGTCGTTCTCCATGTATTTATTTTTCGGCGAAGACATGTTCCAAGTTTTCTGCATGAAAGTTTCGGAAGTCTAAGCAAACCACGTGGAATGTAGTTACATCCATATCGACTCTTGTCCGGAGACACCCCTCGACGACGGTTGTGTCATAAATTGGACTTTTTTGCCGTTAGGAACCACTTATTACGTCATATCAAACATATGTTTATTTAAATTCTTATTTGCCTCGGATGCTAAAAGCAAGGTCAAAAATGATTTCCCTTGTTGTCACGTTGCCTGCCCGTTTACAATCCCCTCGCATTCCCTTCCCGAAGCTTGCCGATAATTGTAGAAACATCCCCAGTTCCCTAAAATGATTCCCAAAATCATGAAAAGGAATCCGATTTTATTTTCTTGAAACTTCCGCAATCCCATGATTTTTTTTTTTTTATAAATCCTATTCAATTCATATTCTAATTCTCACTCGGACTTTTGTAAACGCGCACGGGGACGTGGAATCAAAACCCATACTTGAAACTAAATCATCCCCACTCCAATCCTCTGAGAATGTGGAAATTCGAACCCCTCACTTCGGGTGGCAACCCAAAGAATACGAACATGAATGTTCTTAATTAGGGCAAGGCATTAATAAGTTTAGTAAAAGTCTGTTTGATAATCATCTTTTTTTTTTCCCTAGAATAGAAAATTATAGAATTTTATTTAGTAATATCAATTAATTTTTCTATTCCCCAAAATAGGAAAGTGGCCAAGGAATAAAATTAGAACAGAAACAAGAGGTAAAAAGAATCTACTCCTGTTTACTCAAGAACTAAAAAAGAAAAAAGAAATATTATTTCTAAATAGAAATTATTCTTAAAAATAAAAATATTACCAGACGCAACAAAGAAATCCGTACCTACTCTTTCCATGCATGATGAGAAACTTAAACATGCGATACGTCATGAGTGCCTCCAAAGTACCAGATCGGTGCATTTTCTCTTACAATACCGAACCTAGTTGGCATGCAAAGACAATAATAGACCGATAAAGGAACGGCTAGGGTCTTTGCCTTTTGGGCTGTAAGGATGTCTACTTAGCGTGTTGACGATTTAAGGAAATGGGACATGCTTGTCTGTTAGCGGATCCGAAGGGCACATAATTCAGCTCAGCATCCTAATCCAGAGGCTTCGCATTCTTCGGTGTCTGAAGATTGCTGGATGGAATTATGCCCGACTTGATGGGTTCCAGTTGTTCTCCTTCGCTTTTCGTTCCGTTGTTCCCGCGAATGGCGGCCAGATTGTGCGACGTTTTCAAAGGGATTCTTCAGCGTCAAGTGGCGGAGATTGCTTGATTCGGAGCCATTCTGCTGTCCAACTGGTGTGTCAAGTCCCACATTCACGAGACGCATGCCCATGTTTGAACTGAAATTGGACGACCGTGGTCTCCCGACCGGAGAGAGAGAGAAAGAGAGAGAGAGACCCTAAGATAAGTCATTTACCATGTTCGTTGAGTATCCAGCAAGGCAAACGCATCCTTCTTTCTTTTTTTACTCTCACCTTTTGTATCGATGATTACGTGGGTATAAAGTTTACAAAATCGATGAGATTAGCTCGGAGACAACATAAAAATGATTTTTCGTTAATGTTTATTATAAATTTATTGTGGCTCTTTCCTTACACCAACAAACTTTAGGGTTTCACAATAACCAAAAATTATATGATATGAAAAATCCGTCAGCTTACATGATCTTAGTAAACATAATAAGACGTTGCCTACCACATTATCCAAATATTATGAGCAATATGTATTTAATGAAGAGCAGATCAAGACACAAATAATCTTAGAAATACTCGTGTGCATTACGAACCTTTACGCTATTATGCTTATTATTTCACAAAATTGTGATACGATTGGGGTAAGTCAATTACATCTCGATAATGAGTAACCGAGTGTCATGATAAATTCTACAAGGCTAGTTTTTTTTCCCCTTGACCGAATATAGTATATTCTATGTGTTTCCCGAACGTACATGATACGTATACCTAATGAGAGATCTACCCTTGTGCATTCCACGCAGCAATGTTTTCCGCGTGTAGGAGGTATAAAGTAAGTCCCACTGCCTTTGCCAAGGAAAATATCTCTTTTTCTCCCCGTCTCCACAAACTGAACATTCTTCCAAAAAGGTTGAAAGGAACGGCACGAGCACGTCAAAACGCGGTCAAAAAAGCGGGTTCGTCGAGGGGGCCGGTACGAAAAGGAACAAGGAAATCGTGCGGGGAGGCTCCTGACTTTACAGGCGACACGCTTCCCAGTTTTACAGATAGAAAGCACGAACGATATTTGCATATGCAGTCCAGCCAAGAATCACGTATGTGTGCAACTCGCCTGGTCAGTTTCCACAAGTTGGCCCTTCTTCTGGGGCCTTCAACCCTATGATTGAGGGTTTTCAATCAAGAACATTTATATATATTTTCTTTTCATTTATCAAGCGTTTAATTAGAGGAAATTCGGTGAGTATTTGATTTGGGAACTCCGTATTTTTTGGGTTAATATCACGGAAAATCCTAAATTGATACGTTTGTGACAAATTTATCATAAATTATTTTTTTAACTTTAAAAAAATCCAAAATTAATAAACTTATGACAATTTTATAGCAAACTACTTTTTTAATCACTAAAAACCATAAACAAGTATATTTATAATAAATTTACCATTTGTTAGTTTTTTTGTTAAATTTGATTAATATCACGAAAAATTACAAATTGATATATTTGTAACAAACGAATGGTAGAATCTCAAACCTGGTATACCGATCAATTATCACATGTCATCAAATTTAACTAATTTAATATAAATTAATTGAGGTTAAATTTGTCATTGGTATATTAATTTAGGATTTTTGCAGTAAAAAATTAGTTTAAGATAAATTTGTTATAAATATACTAATTTAGAATTTTTTATGATATTAATCTTTTTTTTAATTATCAAAGGTCTTAATGATGCAAAATCCAGTTATTTCTAGGTGGTATAACGATCCATCGGTAGGAGTCACGCGTTAATCATGCTCGTGCTACCTACCGTTGGTTGCCCTACCACTTTTAAGTTGTTACCGTGGATTTTTATGAATACATTTTCGTGGTAACCACAAGAGTGTTGACTATTAGAGAAACTGAAGGAAAAAAATGTCACTCGCACCCCCACAAAAAAAAAAAAAAAAAAAAAAAAAAAAAAAAGAGTAGAAAAGCACGACAAAAGTAGAATGAAACGAACCAACGAAGGAACAAACGAAGCACGCTCCCCATTCAAAAAGTCTGCGTTCTGTCCCGTGTATGCGTGTCTTGGAAAAGTCTCTTCTAAATTTCCACAACAGTTCTTCTTTTTTATTTTCTCGGAAATGTCCATTTTCTATTTTTTATTTCCAATGTCCCTTTCATTCTGGAGTAAAATAAAAAAATTCTTTAATCTTTCCCTCTTTCTCTCTCTCTCTGTCATCCTTATATATATATAATCCCCACCAAAACCCTTGAAAATAAGCTCCGTCTCCTCCATCTCGCAAGAAACCGAAACACCAGAAGCCCACCAAAACAAATTGCACCATGTCCACCCACCCCTCACCCTTCCCTTCTTGCTTCCGCCCCCTCCGCCGCCGACGACAACCTCCGCCCCGAGGCGGCCCCGACGCTCCCCGCCGCCCCCGCCGCCGCCGGGGAGCGACCACGCGAACCTCACCACCTGCCTCTACCACACCCACCTCGGCCTCTTCTCCCTGACCTGGTCCAAGACCCTGTTCGGCCGCTCCCTCCACCTCAGCCTCCATTCCCACCACGGCACCAGCTTCCTGGACTACAACTCGTCGCCCCTGTCTCCTTCTTCTTCTACATTCTCCTTTCAGCTCCACATCAAGCCCCTGGTGTTCTGGAAGAAGCAGGGCTCCAAGAAGCTCGATGCCGACAAGACCAGGACGGGCGCGAGCATCCGGATCTTCTGGGACCTCGCGAGGGCCAAGTTCGGGTCCGGGCCCGAGCCCGAGTCTGGGTTCTACATCGCGGTGGTCGTCAACGGCGAAATGGCGCTCCTCGTGGGCGACGCGGCGAAGTCGGCTTACGGCAAGACCAAGGCCCGGAAGCCGGCGGAGAGAGGGCAGGCCTTGTTCTTGAGGAGGGAGCACCTGTTCGGCCACCGGGTGTACGCGACGAGCGCGAGGTTCGGCGGCAAGAACCGGGCGATCTCGATCGACTGCAACGTGCACGCCGAGGGGAAGCTGTGCATCAGCGTGGACAAGAGGAGGGTCCTGCAAGTGAAGCGGCTGAAGTGGAAGTTCAGAGGGAACGAGAGGGTCGAGGTCGATGGGGTCAATTTCCAAGTCTCCTGGGACGTCTACAACTGGTTGTTCGAGGACGCCAGCGATTCTCATGCGGTCTTCATGTTCAGGTTCGAGAAGCTAATTAACAATGATGAGGAGAAAAAAAGAGGCGGCGGCGGCGGCGGCGATGACGGCGTTCAGGCGGTGAGCAACCTCCTGCTGTGGTCACAGCCTTCGTGCAGCTTCGGGATGAACGAGATCGAGCTGAGGAAGATGAGGAAGAGCAAGTTGCGGAGCGCGAGGAGCTCCTCCTCCTCCTCGATATCGTCGTCGGCGTCCTCCGGCGGGAGCTCCTCGGTCATGGAGTGGGCGAGCGCGGAGGAGAACGAGCTGAGCGGTCCGTTCGTCGGGTTCTCCTTGCTCGTTTATGCTTGGAAGAGGTGATGCAGATCCGATCCCGTTCCATTCCGCTCCATTAGCGAGAGCAATTGAATCCCTCCGTAAACGTCGGGTATTCCTCACGAGTGCAAGCTAACCTTGCTCTATTTCTTTGAGGAAACACGAAGTCAAAAAAATTTCATTACATACAGGAAGATAGGCGTGTAAATTCATAGGTAGTTTCATTGAAGAACTGAGATTGATGTCATTTTTTTCCCGGTTCACACTAAAAGGCGGATTGCACTGCACATACATGGTTGTTATTGTTTTCGCAACATAAATTATTAGTTGCGGATTATAATTTAGGGTCGCATCGGAGTGTATTATACAACTGTCCCCCTTCGTATGATGCTGGGTGTCCTAGTGAAAAGTGAGTTGTCTTCTTTGTTTGATACCGATGTATGATGAGGAGAGGGCAGGGATCCTTTTCCCTCTCCGACCAGAATACAGGACACGATGCATGTGATCGTGGGTCATCCGTTTTCCTTTCCTTTTTCCTTTTTTTGTAGCGTAGCTTTTGGTTCGGGTTGTCTGGGCTCGGCTGGCATTGATTGGACGATAGGACAGCAGACAGCGCCACCTCTTTTTCTTCTCTTTCCTTCCTTCCTTCCTTCATCGTCCCAACATCTGGCGAAACCGATCTCGACCGTAGAACCGGACGATTGCTGCCTCGGGATCCGTCGCGGGGAGCGGTTGGATTTTCTAGTTTGCGGTGCGTTGAAGAAGGCTGGAGACAGGGCAGTACCTGATCGAAAACGGCATCCGAAGAGACTCGGAAATGAGCCGGCCAGAGAGAGAGAGAGAGAGAGAGAGAGGGAGATGCGTTGGGGGTCGGGTAAAAGGGGAGGTTTGAAAAGTTGACCCTTTGACCGCGTGGCTTTGGCCCTGTCCTCTTTGGCTCCCCGTAGGACCACTTGACCAGACCAGTCTGTCTCGTGAACCAAAAGCAAAACCACAATTATATAAATAATCGGATTTTTGGTTAGGTGAAATCAGACATTTTTTTTTTTCTTTTCTGGGATGATGGTTAGGTGAATGATGAATGCTCCTAGAAATTAATGTTGCCTGAACTTGGTACTTGGAAGTTCGCTCTCTTTGCTTCTTCTATTCACAAAGAAGTCGCTTCCCTCTTTGTTCCTGCTTTAGTCATGGTAAAAAGTGATTAAAATGCTTCCGCTTGGCACGATTGGTTGAGGTGCTGGAGATCTCCGGGTTAAGAACCGGAGGTTGCTCGTATGAATTCTATAAATTATGTGCAAATTACTCTAAATTAGGGCCGTCTCCATTACCATAATTCTAGATTACTGATTCATAAGACTTGTACGGTGTTTGAGGGATCTTAAAATAACCAAATTTTCATACTTAAATCCTTGAATTGTTAAAAGCAAAGTGACCTCTCTTTTGTCACCATGATAATTTATAGTCTATATATTATGATCAACGAATGCATGTGAATAAACAAGAAACATCGCTCTCGCAAGTTATATTTGTACCTTCAATTCAATTGAGTTTAAGTACGCACATAAATTGTTCCACCCACATGTATGACCCGCGAGCTCTCCTTGACTAAGTGCTATCTCTAGCAATATTTTCCTTCTTAGTTTATGTGGTGGGACGCAAATTTGATACTTCATCCCTTACTTATCTTGCGAAAATGGGTTTTCATTCGAGTTCTTCCGGGTCGCGAACCACTCACTAATTTCCAAGTATCCCGTGAACAAAGTTGGCGTTCCGAGACCTTGTCCAAAAAAGCTAGAAAAACAATGCAAGTGATCACCAATTAGTGCAAATCATGGCGTTTGCTTTGTCCTCTTTCTCAACATATGATTCCTGCCCATGATGCGATGTCACGTCAACTCACTAAAGATATCGTAATGGTCGTTCGCTTTCCCTGGAAGAACACTTACGTTAGAAAAAAAAAGCCACTTTGGAAAATCGAGATGGGGACTTTTCCTTTTTCGTTTCATTGACTCCATGGGGTCTGGTGTTGGTTGGAATCCAACCTGTAATCTAAATCTTCTCCAGGGTTTTCCCTATTTTATTCCACTGAACAAGTATTTCTTTTATTGACCCAACAGACCTAATGTCATAAAATAGTTGGTTTTGTGTTTCCGAAGTAAGGTTCGAGTATGCACGATGTACCAACTATGTACCGACGGTTGGGTTGAAACCAAATTTTGAGACATGAATAGAAGAATTCTTATGCCCGCATAGCCTTGTCCTCACTCAATTACCTCAACAAATCACTGTCCGGGAGGACCCGCATGTCCTTAATTTCTAGCTGAACTCCGGAACATTTGGGAGTTGTTGGAACTAATTTTATCATTAAAGATTGATGCCCAACTGCAATTCATTGACAAAACAAAGTGAAGCCACCAGCAACATAAGTAGCTCATTCTAGATCTACTGATGCACTTTTAATGTTCACGAAGAAATTGTCCAATTAATCTTATCATAGGGATGTCAATAAATTCTTTTTTTTTTCTTTTGTCAATTTACTATTAAAATTTTGCTCAAAATTCAAATGCAGTCATTTCGGTTAATTTTTGCTTGAAATAGTTAATGTGACAATATGCCAAATAAAACAAATGTCAATAACTGCATCGTCATGTCAATAATTTTTTAACAAAAATTGATTAAAAGAATTATATTGAAGTTCCATATAAATGTTTAGAAAAAAATTGACAAAATTAAAAAATTTAGATTGAATTGACCAATTGAGTGATTTTCTCAAAAACTTGAGTTCTTGAAACTAATTCCCATCATTAAATATCATGGTCCAGCCACAATCCATTGACAAAAACGATGTGAAGCCTCCGGCAACATAAATAACTCCTTCTAGACCCTGCTGATGCGCTCCTCATTTTCCATGAAGATGAGCCGAGCCTTTCACATGGTGGAAAAGTCGTGTGGTTGGAATGACAATGGACTACGTGTCCCCTGTGAAATCTGTGTACACGGATTGAACGAGTCAAAGTGAAAAGACTTCGCCGTACGTACGTTTCCAAGGTGTCAAAGTTCCACGTCCTTCACAAAATCTTAATGTGACTGTGACTTGTAAGTTTCCTGTAATCTTCTGGGTACTGCGCTTTCCTTGCTTTTAAAAGGATGCAATTTATGACCAGAATAGGGGTCGTCGGTTTAGACCTCGCCTCTTTTGCCACTGAAAATCAAGTTTGACGGGCCATAGAATCGCAACAGATAGTCAAAAGGTGATGTTGAGTTGGTTATGGCTCGGGAGGCAGCATTCAGCTAGTTAAGCATTTGTATTAGGCCGTACTGAATTCGTAATCAGCATTAACTTGTGCGAATGCAAAGTATTACATAACCATAGAAATATTAAAATTTATTAGAGGTACTTGATATAGTGCAAAAAAATTGCACTAGATATCAAGCCAACCGACCATCTTTGTACATATGAACATATGGTGTATAAATAACGGGAAAATTATCCAAAAAGTCCTAAACTTATTACACTTTTGCCAATTTAGTTCTAAATTTTTTAACTTTGCCGATTGAATCCTGAACCTTTTCACTTCCTGCCTATTCAGTCCATCCAGCCAATTTTGGTGGGGAAATGCTAATGTGGACACCGGCAGTAACACGTAGGACTACCGGCGCTGACATGCACAATTTTTAATAAATTTTTTAATATTTTTTAATATTTTTAATTTAAATTATTTTTCTTTTTTTTTACCTTTTTTTTTTTTTCTTGGCCTTTTCCGGTGGTCGGCCATCGGCCACGCCCAATAGCCACCGGCCTCGCCTACCACAGGCGAGGCCCGACCAAGCGACGGAAGCCCTCGCCCAAGCATGGCCGGCTAGGGTCACCTAGGCAAGGCCAACCCTCCCCTAGGCCAAGGCAGCGCCGAGCGTTGGTCGAGCAACGGCGATGCCGGGCAAGGGACGGCCTCGCCAGATCTAGCGAGGAGAGCTCTCGCCGGGGCTCGTCCTCACCCAGGCGAGCGTTGGCCTTGCCCAAACTAGATCTGGCGAGGCCGGCCCTCACCCCTGGCCAAGCGGACGTCAGCCACCCCATCGAAAGCGGGCAGCGGCAATGGAGGAGGAGGCGGCAGGGGCTGCTGCGTCATGATCTCGCTCAGTCTCCGATGGCCATAGGCCCGCCTGGCCAGAGGCGAGAGCTGGCCTCGCCAGATCTGGTCTGGGTGAGCCTTGGCGAGGCCGGCCCTCGCCCAAGCCAAGGCGGCCTTGCCTGACGTCGCCGTCACCCGGCATCGCCCGGCCGATGCCCAGCAAGGCCACCTTGGCCTAGGGGAGGGTCGACCTCGCCCGAGCGACCCTAGCCAGGCCGCGCCTGGGCAAGGACTCCCCTCGTCACCACTGACATCCACGTTAATATTTTCCAGCTAAAATTGGCCGGATGGACTGAATTGGCAAGAAATTAAAAGGTTTATGACTCGATTGGCTAAGTTAAAAGGTTTATGACTGAATTGGCAAAAATACAATAGGTTTAGAACTTTTTGGACAATTTTCCCTATAAATAACTCACTTGAATTTTCATCTTGCTTTGTAAACAAGTATCAAACCTCGCATATTTCGTGCTTGTGATATATATTCTCAATTTTTTCTTTTTTTAATTTGTACTTTTCATATTGCTAGGCATCATGAAAAGGCGTGTAATTGCTAAATTTACGGGACAAAGTCAATGCACAGTACAAAAAGATGAGCCAACATAAACTTCTAATTTAAGTTTTGCGCCCGACATAGCGAATAAAGTTCAGGAATATCATGAGCTTTCATTGCAAGCAGGTTCTCTCTGGTCGAGTACTTCCAAAACGGTGATATGAGCAAGACTCCAACCACCATTATTAGGGCCACTAAGCAACTCCACCAGCAGGATCACAACCTAAAGACAGAGACCCAACTGAACAATATATAAAAAAAAAAAAAAAAAAAAAAAAAGAAAGCTTCTATTGACAGCAAACATCACACATGCATAGTGAATATAGTGCTGAGGCTTGATATGGTAAAAAGGAGAAATAGGGACTCTGCAGATCTAGGATTGAGGTTAAATGAATTGAATTTTCAAAAGAGGCATGTTGTGCAGGTTAAGACATGGCACATGCAAGCACAGGACAGTTCCATGATCTTGAAATCTGATGACAAGCATCCAATGCTTGATGTGAAAGCTTTCGCATTGTTAAACCAGACTTTAGGAGGGGTGGATTCAACAGAAGAATGAGGCACAACAACTAGTGTGCTTTAGTGGGCTCATGCTTTCATATTCAATTATCTCCCAGTACATCAACTTCAGCCTGGAAAATGGCAGTGCTTGGGAACACTTGGGCCCTCTAATCATCTTGTGAATATCTCCAACGGCACACCTCGATCAGTCTGAAGGCCCCATTCTGCGGATCCTCAAAACTCATCATGCTTACGACAAAGCATCCGAGCTGAGATTCGTAGGAGCAAAGTTCTGCATAATGATTAATGTACAGGAAAAGGAAAAGGAAGAACATCATTCCTCACTATGAAACATTCGATCACTTGTCAATCAAAAACGCTGATAAAAGGAAAACATTTTACATGGGAAAATATGCCTTAGCCGTCATAGAACCGGCTTGTCCACAACCCTAAAGCATGAATCAGCAGGTTCACCAGGATAAAGGGAGACGCAGTAGAACTTCATCAGAAAAAATTTTGCAATCTTCCCTTTTCCCTTCTGCGGTGATGATTCTAAGGCCCTAGATTATGAGTGCTTCTCTCTTATTGAAGCTTTACTGCTAGAGTTGCAGGCGAAGAAGTAGAATGGATCAAAGAAGAACTTGGAGGAAGACAGTGTCTCTGCCTACTGTTTTTGCTAGCAGAACGCAGATGGCGAGATGATGGCATATCAGCTGAACGACTGGAAGAGGGGAACCTGCTCGATTGGCTTCTCAGTTTCTTCTTCTCTCCTTCGAGGATCACTTGGTCCCCCGATCTGATTTGCCGAACCTTCGTCTCGTTTAATCCAGCAGGAAGCACGCAATTGCAGAAGAAACCTAACCATCCAAATAAACCAAAGCACAATCACTTTTTTAATCGTGCCATACAACAATAAAATCAAGCAAAAATTAAGACATCTCGACCCCTACTCAATAAGATCAGACAAAATTTCTCTGACCCTCTATCTCTCTCCCTGTCTAAACAAAACAGGGTCTCAGAACATACAGGTAGTCACCTGGCATTCATCAAGCCATGACAACCTGGCATTCATCAAGCCATGACAACATGGCATATAGGCCAGCCGCATTGGTTCTACACCATGCAAATCAGATACTTAGACAACGCATCTGACATGACTAGAAAACAAGAAGCATCTTCTCTCTTGCGACAAGATTGGCTGATATATAAAAGGAGATTCAAGATGGGGATCCTCAACATATTCAGATCCTTTAGCTGGTAAAAGAAGGCAGGATCGTTTCGATTGGTATTTCGCTGTCAAAGATGAAGCATTTACCAAGAGCACTTTCAGATAACCTGTTCACCCGCAATTTTCCGTATTTTCTTCCCAATTAGCTATAAAAACACCCTATATAGCTTGATTGTGCATGGTAGATGTAGTAATTAAGATAATTCATGATGCAAATACAGAATTCCATAGGCTAAGTAGCATCGGGCACTTCATAACAATCAACATGCAATGGAAGCAGGTGGCAAGGATGGCAAATTTACAATTATAAAGACTCAACTAAAAAAGGGTACCTAGCTTAGTGACAGCAAGGCTGTACTTCTAGTTCTTGACAAGAGGCTAGCGATACTCACCCTGATGCCTTAAGGCCAATGATTAGAAGAAAAAGTTGTGAAATCAGTGGACTAAAGCTTAGGCTGCTAATGGATCTGGATATATAGTAACCGCTATGGAGATCCTACTGTCAAATATATCAAGAAGTAGACTCGTGGCACTTCCAGAAATCAGTGGAATGTGAAGTAAATGTGAGGGATTGGATGCTTGAAGGATGCAAGTCCCATATGGTAGTGAAAGGATTTCAGCAAACTGCATTGCAGTCTAAGATCTCAGTACCATATGTTTCCCAATGTGTAAATGAGTTATAACACAAGCAAAATATTATCATTTTACAATGAATACAAGGGAACTAGAACTATGGCAGGCAGGACAGATAATGAAATGACATTAATAATTGTATCATATCTTACCAAGTCGAGCCAGTCGATTGACCCAACGAGGGATCGGTTTCCCTGTCAATTTATTGCACACGTCGTTGCAGAAGTGATTGCAATTTTTTGTAATAAGATGGTATGTGTTTCCAGAGTATTCTTCAGCTAGTTTCTCCATAAATGAGCGGACTTCTTTGGGGCCTAAGTCTGTCCTTCCAATCAAAATTGATTTTCTGAAGGTGAAACCAGGACAGCGCTTCGGTTCAACTTCAAATATTCCTGTTGTTGCATGTTCATGTGCTCCAAAACCATATTCAACATTGTGTACTGCAAATGGAGCATAACAAAGACGAATATCCTTAACTGGAAACAGCACAACTTCATAGACATTCAAGTACACGTAAACACAGAAAGTCAGAAGCAGTATACTATTCATATAATAGTATGCAATCCTCGTGAAGAAAAGAAAAAGAAAATTAAGATAAGCTAATCAGAGTATCGATCGACTCTAGCTTCAAAAAGTATGAACCGATTTCTTTCTCTCAACTAACCCAACCTAACAAAGCTTTACATCGCACTAGTCCTTAAACTCGCCAGTCAAGAGTATCGGAAAGTCCAAGAAACCAAAGACCAAGTCTGCTAAATTAGGTCAGGGTCGATCGTAACAGCAGCAACTGCTTCAGCAAATTCAACCACCTCACACGGCGTTTCCTCCAGTTTCCAGGGTAACCAAATAGAGCAAGTGCAGGTCCTCGTCTTCAACTCCTGTCATCGGCCCAATCATAATGCAACTCCAACCTACGATTCAACAGGGTATGCAAACGCAAGTCCAGCCTACGATTCAACGGGGTATGCGAAAATGTACTAAACAAAACATAATTATACATCACAACGCAACTCCAGCCTATGTTTCAACAGGGTACGCAAAAATGCACTAACAAAGATTATTCTAAGCATATCTGCCTTCAATCACGCTAAGCTAGCTGCTCAAAAAAGAAGATGGACAATTTGGCCAGTCACTAGCTACTGCGAGTTGCCTTCGTCTCCCCAAATACGCCTCCGATCACGAAGAGCACCGACAAGAACCAGCTGCTGCTAAAGCTCCAGCATTTTCTTCCCGTTCAGCCGCCGACACGAATCCGCCACAACTCGAAAACCCCACAAATTGGATCACCCACGAGAACCCATTTCCACCTTCCAGCTCACATCCCCCGTCGATATCCCCAACGACCCAAAAAACCCAACACGCAACGAGAACCCAAATCCCACAACCAAAGCTAAAACCTTTACCTTGCACGCCGGAGTGATACACGCCGAGCCCGAGCCAATAGGCGTACCCGTTGATCGGGGTCAAATCGTACACGTTCAAGTAAACCGGGACGGACCCGTTCCTCTTCTTCCGGGTCACCGTCACCATATTACACAACATCTCCGGCCAAAAAAGAAAAAAAGAAAAAAAAAAAGCAACCTCCGCAAGACTCCCACCCCCACAAGACGAGACGGGAGCAAAATTAGCGACGGAGAGAAGAGCAGGGGGAGGCAGGGCAGGGAGGGAGGGAAAAGCAGAGAGAAAGTGGGGGTTCCAAAGGAGTGATTGCGCGTGGAGGGTCGTGGGGGCGTGGTGGTGGGGAGACTTATTATATTGCAGACGGCAAAACAACAACAACAACAGCAAAAGCAACAGCAGCGGCAACTTGCAACAGCAGGAGCAGCAACAGCAGCAGCAATGATGACCCGGGATTGGGAACGCCGCAGGAGGGAGAAGAATTTCAGCAGGAGGAGGGCGTCGAGATAAGGAAACGGGAAAAAGTTTGAATTTTTATGGGGAAGAGAGAATAATCCTCGGAAGGAGGGAGGGGGGTTGGTTCTATAGTTTCCATCGGCGGCCGAAAGCGTCCTGGACGGATTTGGATCTCCTCGGGGGCCATCTTCTTCCCCCCCCTCAAGACCGCTTTTCCTCTTTTCGGATTTTACTCTTTTCGCCTCTTTGGGTTGGTCTTTAATGGAGAGAATCCCTCTGCCATTTCTGGCTGCACTTAGAAATAAATTAGGAGAAAGTTTAGAATACATAATTTTCCCTTTTTTTTTGGGTTGTTGTGGGCGAACAATAAATAGATGTTTATTACAAAAATAGGTCAGATTTTTCTGCTCGAGTTTGAGAAATTTTCCGGAAAATAAATTCAGAGGGATCGTGTGCCGTGTCAATGAGGAGAAAAGAGGGTATTGACTCTTCTTTTTTCTTACCGATCCGCAATGGCATCCTTCGTCCCTGTCCCGAGACAAGACAGCTTCTTTGAATTTTCGTATTTAGTTGTCATGATTATAAGGGAACTCCGAAATCTATTACAAAGTTACCTTTTGTGCATGAGAAGGATATCCGTTGGTTGCCATTCACTTTGATAGGAGATACAAGCTTCTATAATTTTTTTTTTCAAAAATGGAAATTTGACCGTCTATAACCGAGACACTAACAATGGTCGGGCTGATTAGACTGGGTTACATGAGATAATGGACAACAGTATTCGCTATCTAATTCCATAGGCATGTGAGTTTCTTGTCTGTTGAAGCTAATCTCATGAGCTTTTTTTGGCTATTGATTGGGAAATTCTAATAACGTAGGCTATTGCAGTTATTCACATTACCATTGAAAATTCATGATGACCGCAATAGTTGATTACAATATCTATATCGAAGGAGTAGTGGCCTACCCAACTTCTCCACAGTTCAAATATCAATTGCATTGCTTACATACAAATGACATGTTATAACTCGTTGCGACAATTAACCTTATTTTTTTAAGAAAAAGAGGAGTAATTTCTCCAAGCAGCCGGTTGACTTGGGTGACTTTGGGAATGATAAATGGAAAATAGTCAAACTAGACACGAGGGTTAGATAGCCAATCTTTTGAGTTAGGTAATGAGAGGGAAGAATGGACACTACATTGGATGGGCATATATTGGATTGGACTGTTCTTCTACTAATTAATGGTTATAATTCTCTAACTAACCATAGTCCCGTTGACTTATGCGGGACTTGGGGAGTGAGTGCATTTAGGTTTTGACGGGCTTTCTCCACCCAAGATTCTGCGCCAATGCAGCAATGCACTACAAGAGTGGGAGTCCTACTCCCACTCCCAATTAGAAACCACTTTCAGTCCCATTCAACTTTTCATGATCTTTTTTAATGCACATATCACCCCTAAAAGATTAAAAAAAAAAAAAAAAAAAAAAAATACCATTAAAGAGGTGATATGCACATGCGAGGAAAAAAAAATTTTAAAAAGTCTTAAATTTATTTTCCAACGGTTTCAATTTGACTAATTTAATTCTAAAATTTTTGATAATTTTTTAATACAGTCTTTTTTAGATCAATTCTACCTATAAATGTATGACATGGTGGTCTAGTTGGCGTCAATCATCTTACTCAACATAATTGATGTTAATGTGAATAATTTTTATAAATTTTTATAAATTTTATAAATTTTCCCTTTTTACTTTTCTTTGTATTTTTTTCTGATTTCTATTTGTAGGTCATCGGGTCCCCGCCTATTGCTGGTAATCTCTATGGGCCATCGTTGAGGGCTTGACAACTAGCGAAGGGAAATAGGAAAAAAAAGAAAAAGGAAAGAAAAGGAAAGGAACAAAAATTAAACGAAGAACTTATTTAGAAAATCTTTAAAAGATTTTGCAAAAATCTTTCCTGATTAATACCGATTATATTATGTAGGACGGCTAGTGTTCACGTGAGTGATTTTGGCTAAAATTGACTAGAAATGAATATATTGAAAATTTGTCAAAAGATTTAAAATTAAATTAATTAAATTTGCAAAAAAAAGAAAGTCAAATTAGATAACTTATTACTAAATCAGCCGTTGTAGAACAAGTTCAGGACTCTTGGACAATAATCCCATGCGTTAGAGTGATCAAATAAGTTACATTATCCGATTGTCCGTCCTATACGCCATGCATGTATAGTAGCCACTACTTAATTAGTTTTTCTAAACCCTCAAATGGGTCTAGAGAAAAGGTCCAATATAATATGTTTCAAATTGGAAGACTTCGCGTAGAAACCGGTCAAAATCTTAAAAGTACCACATGTGTCCAGGCTATTGAGATGACGATGACGAAGAAGAGGTTGTAATAATACAACCCCCTAGACGGGGTCATGAATCCAAAAGGACTATAGTTTTATATGTCTGATGTAGACTGGTAAGTAACGAATGTGGCTGGGGGGGAGCGACCATGCCCATGCGCATAAAATTTAATCTTCCAATTGATATTTTAAAGCTAAGTTTTGTTCCGGTCCATTCAGTCGGGAGAGATGGGCAAAGCCCAAGAAAATTAAATAGTGAATAAATCAATAAAATTAAATTAAAGTATAAAAAAAAATTGGATGAAATTGAGCATGTGGGGAGCAGCATGATGTGGACGTTTATCGAAAAGCTACAAGGGAGGAATAAATAAAAGGTGCCGTGCGTGTCGGAGGATGGCGGGGTTGGGGGACCGCAGTGGAGCTAACATCATTTATTCCCATGCCGGGCGGCCTTGTCCTTAGGCTGCATGGTCTGCTGGAAATTCACCTACTAAGTAAAGGTGGCATTGCAAGTTGGCAAGTTCCATGGGATGTCGACGCGCTCTAGGTGTGGTTTTTGGGATCGCCAATGTGATCTAATCTTTGAGATCTTTTGTGGGCTCTATAGATTTTGGCTTGTCCAAGGACATCATATAACTTCAATTAGATCAGGAGACATTTGATTAAATTTGTCTTCCTCTTTGAGTATTGAAAAACGATAACAATCTCATTAATTTATACTTCGATCCCGTATTTAGTGTGTCATTTTGTGGAAATATTTCAAATATGACTCTAAAGTTGGACCGTTTTCTTGAAATTTTTTAGAGTTAATTTTATCTCAAATAAGATTCTAAAATGGGCGGTTTAATTTCCAAAATACATGAATGTGCATCTCATGTGCCTCTTTTCAAGCTATGGTCGGTACCAATGTTTATCCAAAGCATTTTCTTTATTATTTTTTTTTTGCCCTTTCTTCTATGCATCTACTCCTTCGTTATGTCTATCAAAGTCGTGATCGCAGTTAAAGATCACAAGTCTTGCACGGACATCAATTTGTGATTAAATGAGGTCGGCCACCTCCATGGCCCCGACATTGGGGCTTAGCTTAGTCAATTCGCTCGATATTTGGCCGTGAGATGTCGAAGCTCTCGAGTGACCATGGCCATGACCGAGGGCCTGGAGATTGAGTGACCATGGACACGAGCAAAAAGAGCTGGAGAGGGCAGTGCGTGAGAGAGCTGGAGAGAGCCGTGAGTGAGAAGAGAGGGAGCAACCATAGCTGTGAGCTCGAAGTTTGGGCTACCATAGTTTGAAGCTCAAAGATCTGGTAGCCATGGTTGCAAGCTCAAAAAGAGAAAATGGCAATGGCTGCGAGTTTGAAGCTAGAGCGACCATGGTTTAAAGCTCGGAGATATGGCGGCCACGACGGCGAGTGAGAAGAGAGAGACCAGCCATTAGCATCGTTGAGCTAGCGTAGGATGGGGAGTAGTTGTAGGTGATGCTGGTACATAGAATTATTGCGCGACTTCCTCACGTCGGGCGAAATCAAGCACTGGAAATGGGTTGGCAAAGTGCGGAATGAGGAAGAAAATGAGAGAAAATAAGAAAGAAAAAGAAAAGAAAGAAAACAGAGAAATGCTCCTAGACGAAAATGCCCCTACCATGGCTTAGAAAGTGGCATGTGAGATGCCTATTGGTGAAGATTGGCAGGGTTGATGGGTCGGGGGTGTGTTTTGAGACAAAATTGCCAACTTCAGTGCCTAATTTGAGACACAATCCACTTTGAAGACATTTCTAAGGTCCCATTTGAGGGCCCTATTTGAAATTTCCCTTCTTCTTTTTTGAGTGATAACATTAATTTCGCTCAATTATGTGGATTTTCAGCAAAAATGCATAGATGGGCCACCGCGTGCCAACTTGTGAAGAAACATGAAAGGATTGTTTTCAGATAGTGTCGATTGAATTGAAGCCCTTCATATAGTGATTGATTAAAAATATATATATAATTCAATGTTATAGGATATTATATACATTTGATAGAAATTAAGTACACATAATACCGAGTGGCCAAGGAGGGCAACTGCATCGCCAGTCGCTAGGCCCTTCCTTTGATCTGTCATCACCGTCAGATGAATTTTTGCCACTACTTAAGTAAATCCATTTCATGTCTCCAAGGTGCCTATCAGCTACCCTTTTTCAGCAAGATCTCTATCATGTACAATTAGTGTAGTAAAATTTGCTTGAAGAAAAAACAATGCACATCATATGAGATAAAATAGGTAAAAAGAGAAATTCCACTTTCAACGACAAAAGGCAGATTCTATTTCTCTCTATGGTAAAGCTTTTTATAAATGTGTGCATGGGTAACCTTATTCAAAAGTGAACAGCAAAGCCACTTGCTTCTGATTTCTTCTGGACGAAGTTAAATGTATTCGCATATGCTTTTCTTAGCTTGGTTAGTGATGAATTGGAAGCAAAAGCAAAAGTAGATGGCAGCCTCTGATGGAAGCAATTTGGCTTTAAAGATTTCCTTATATCAGAAAGCACATTACAAATACTAATAAAGTTAAGACATCTGCTGCTTCGAATATCCAATTATTAATTTTTCTCTTATCATTGATAAAGCATGCTCATAGATGGTAAATGAGGACTATTGATTTTAACCATAATTGACTATCGTGCCACAAGTAAAACAAGTTTTCTTGTGATTAATAGACAAAGCGAAAATTTGAAAATGTGTCTATTGGTTGTTGTGATATATTTTAACAACCACCTTTTCTATGATAAATGAAGATTGTCTAAGGTATACAAGCACTGTTTTAAAAGATAATTTTCTCTCTTCAGAGAGTTCAAAGGGTAGATGCGTGGTTATCCTACTCAATAGACCTTTCGATTAGTGGATATTTTAATATTTAGTCAAAACAAGAATATCAAGAATTGTACTATCAATAGAGAATGTAAAAGAAGAGCATGTTTCATTTGTTAAATTGAACAATGAAGAACAGGTTGATATTTATAGGAGAAATAGGTTGATGAGAAGCTGGAAATCAATGACTATTGATGTGAAAATGGCTCCAATGATGAAAAATTAAAGGTTTAGACGTAAGGATATTTCGTTTGCTCATACATAGGCTTTTTCGGATAATGCCTCTAGACAACAACAAAAGTTTAGTAAAAATGATCCGTGGATTGGGTCACGTGTATATTTTGTGCACGAGATAAGCGAAATCTAACTTTACACATGGTTTGATCTAAGTTCATATACGTAAGTTCAATATATTTTTCTTGTCGTTACTAAGTTGGTAAAGTGAACCCAATAATAAAGTGAATAAAAGAGAGCTTTCTAAGCAAGGTGGGACAAGGAAAAGAAATAGAAGCAAGCTTTTTGAAGGACCTTTTCCAACATTATTTGCAGGATTTGGACAGTGACCGGGATTTTGGATATTTTTTCTTAGTTTTGGGAATGGTTTGATCTGTTTTGTTTTCTTAAAACTTGCAATGCAAAATGATAATATGGCCCGTGCGAGGTCCGTCCATGTCAGAGAATGGCCCATGACACGATGTTAGCCCTGTTTCATTTTGGGCCTTCAGCCTCGTATGTTCACTTTAGGTAAAGTGGTATTCATTTTGCTGGGAAATTATATATTTTCTAAACTCCTGAACTTCAGACAAATAAAAAAAAAACTGCTTTTTTTTTTTAGGATAGGTATATAGTCACCAAAGCCAAGCATTTCTTTTGAACTAACCGATCATCTTCTTGCTGATCATCCTTCAGAAGACCAGTAGCTGATCGCATTTCTATTTTAGGTGCATAATTTCTTGGAGAAATTTCTATAACCTCTTGAGCGGTTATTTGAGTAGTTAATCATTATAATTGCTACGTTTCTAGGGATGATGTTTGATAATAAGGGCGATTTAAATTGAATCACACGCTAGGTTTATTTCTTAGGGATTTAATTACAGAGTGGGAAGTTCGAACTCACAACCCAATTTTAGCATAAGTACAATTAAAACATCGAGCCCCCTTTCTTGTCACATTGAATCGAGTACTTGATAGGATCTCAATGTTTTATAGATCCATTTCATTAGATATAAGAAACATAATTAACTTTTAAGAGTACTCAATCTATTGAGAATCCAAGTCCTCTTCCACTTAGACTACATGACACATGACAACTTAATGACGAAACTCAATTGATTCCTTGATTTGCCGGTGCCAACCTATTTTATAGGTTTACCGAGAGGAAGTATCCGGTGAAAGCACTTAAGATTCCTGGGGGCAAACCTAGCCTCACGTGAATCCCCAGGTGATCGTCACTAGGGTTTTGCATCAAGTAAGCAACCTGTGGGATTGGAGGGACCAAAGGGGAAACACAGGCTGCTTCTTCACTGAGGAAACCAACCTTGTGGAATGGCGTTCTGGTCCAGTCAGACACAAGGGTCAGCTCCTTCAATGGAGGCAAGGAAGCTGGTGGCCCTTCGAGTGCTGTCATGTACGCCGTCACGTATTCATCTTTCACAGATCTTTTGGCCTCTTTGATCTTCTCGATTATGTCTGCATGGCTCGATTCCATCAGTTCTCCGGCCGTTAACGCCACCGAGGCGAGCACGTATGCATTGCCGCTGAAACCCTTCGGGAGCGGAGGCGACAGCCTGTTCCTTGTGTCCACTGCAAATTGGAGGCACACCAGTGTTCCTTCGTGGAGTCCAAAAGCCTTGGTCCTTGCCTGAAGTGCGACAATCCATAAAGTTAGAGTTGGATGTTGTAAGACGAAAATAGGACGATTCTACTGTGGTTTTTTTATAAAGAAACAATGGATTCTTTTTTCGTATTAGTACTTTTTAGAAAGAATTGATAAATGTCAAAAAAACCGTTGTTAAAAAAAGTTACCAGTTACTTAATTTCCTATAATTTCTTCATTACTTATTGAGACTTTTATTAAATTACTTACCCTTCTTGACAGATTACAAATTATTAACTTTTCTTACATTTTATTAGTTTTTATTTGTCTTTCCTAATAACGCCTTAATTTACCAACTACATAAATTTACCAATTTTTTATTAGACCGATTTGCCAATTTTTTCAATTCAATTTTCAACTATTTTTGGATTACCAATCCTCATTTGAATTACTTATTAACAACTACTTAATTTTCTACAATTTGGTAAATAAAAGAAAAATAAAATTGTTAAGCAATTCAATTGAGGGTTGGTACCCCAAAATTAGTTAGTGACTAAAAGGTTGATTACTTTTGAAAGAGTTGGTTTAACTTAAGGAGTTGCTAAGAAATGGAAATAAAAATTTGAAAACAATTGAAAAGGTTTGCAAAATAAACAATACCAAATAAATGTTGGTAAGTAACTCAAATGAGAGTTAATAGCCCAATACTAGGTGTTAATTTTATGGAGAAGTGGGTGAATCATGCTAATTTAGGTTGGTAGTCTCTAAGCAGTTCATAAATTTAAGGGGTTGCTTACCAAGGTAAATAAGAATTGGTAAATGAATATGAAAGTTGGTAACTAAGAAAAATAGTTAATGTTGGTAACTCAAATGAGAATTGATAGTCTAATTTGTAGAATAATAAGATGTCATAGTTAGCTATTGGTAACTAACTTGGATATTATATGTTTGATTTGTTTCGCAAAAAATTAATAATTTGAAAAGCACTTTCCTAAAAATGATAAATTGTATAGCTAAAAATAAGTAGTTAATAGAAAATATTTTTATTATCTATAACAATTTATATTTAAACTTTTTTGTGGTTATTATTGTAAACCATACAAGTAATTATTAAAAAGTAAAGTGTTTTGCATATCATTTATTTTTCTTGGAAAAAAAAAATGGAGCCTAAAGGATCCATTAATTGTAGGATGAACAAACGCCATTTCTATTTGTTCTCTGTAGCCCTAACTCCATGATAAGTTGTGCTGAGAACTCACATATAAGAACGACAACAAAATTATCAGCAGCAAAAATGTACATAAGGTCTAAAAATCAGGAATTAAGGAAAATCGACCTTCCACAGGTGAGCTGAAACCGCCTCAAAGGTTGAACATGAGAAGCTGTCATTCATCCCCTTGCACAACTCCCCTTTTAAGCTTTCTAAGAACTCCCCGCTCAAATCAAAAGTCTTGGGAACCAAACTCAAACTCTTCACATCAGACAAGCTGTTCTGATTCACGGCTGATTGCATTATCAATTGATATAAATGATCTATAGCAGCAGCACTTTTCACTGGGTTAGCGATTGCCACTTGTTTCTGAGGATTCAGAAGCAATAGCCTACCTCGGTCATGCACCGGCATATTAATCTCAAGACGATATCCCTTTTCTTTGGTAACTGCAGAAATTGAAGACCAGGCACGAAGAAAGTCATATGCTGCAGGTCCGTCAAATAATGAGTGGCTTGTACCCATTCCTATGGAATAGCCTCCGCATTGAAATTGAGTCACCTGCATAACCATGGTTCATTTCTCAGTCTGCTCCTACACTTACTCTAAACAGCACACTAAATCAAACTGTTGGACCATTTATACATTTGATCTAATCAAACGTCATCTATATACACTTCAAAGCCCTAACATGTCTGTATTTGTTGTGATTAAATACAGCAGTAAATACATTGATACCCTAATGAATTGACATATTAATTGACATCTAAATCTTTTGTACAGTGACCTGACCTTGCTAAGGGAGATATCAACGTTGAGAGAGAATTCTAATACCTTGGTCTGCTGAAGCTCAAAAGATTTAATACTCACCTGAGCAACAACTAGAGGCATCTTGGACAAGTCCCCATCAAAGTCAGGCTTGTGGACCAACTTCTCAAAGAACTCATTGTATTGTGATAGATCTCCAAGATCTGAAACCTTCACCTGAGCGACAGCTTCAGCTAAAACCACACCTTCATTGTTGCAACAAAGATTGAGCTTCCCATCTTCTGGGTTCAAGCTGAGCCTACCAGCAGCTGGATACCACAATGATAATGTCTCTTCTAGGTCAAGTCTTAAGCTATCAAACACACGACCAAGTGAAATTTCATTCTTGGAAAAGTTACTATTGAGAGATGGTTTATAAAAGAAGACCAAGTACATGAGAGCTGGACACTGTCTGTCCAGGTTAGAGAGATTGAGGAGCTTTGGAGGTTGCAATATTTTCGGTCGTACAATGATTGTCCTTCTAATTGAGACACCCAAATGATGGCTCTCATGCGGGGTGGCCATGGGAATTGTAGCTTTGAGAATGGCTGATCTGCAATGTTTTCAAGGTCTTATTGTGAATGAAAGAAAAGAGGGGTTTGTGAATATAAAGAGGAGAGAGGCTAGAGATTCCATGAGGGTCATGAACCCCACTTGTATCTGTCTTCTGCACTTTTTTAAATTGTTAACCATTGAAATGGGATTGAGTTGGGGATTGTGAGCTAGGCTAATTTTATAAACTTAAATAAAAGCCTTGCATGGAGCTGTTCAGGAAGAGGGCAATTCCATATATTTAATTGCTTTACTATGTTATCTGGATCACACTGGATGGGTAGATCAATGAAAATGACCTACTAACCTTGGTCTAACTCTGTTGAGAAATCAATAGATAAAACAATGATCAGTTTGGTACATGATGCACGATTCCGGGAATCTGGTCAGCCTCTCCCATTTCATGAAGAAAACATATTGCATAAATTCATGGATTTGATCACTGAAAAATGATAAATAAAATCAATATTTGTACATGATATGTACTTAATTTGTCCTTGGGAGTGAGATACAATGTATCAATCTCACTTGATTTATAGATTGAGTTTATGTTGTATGTACTCATTTTTCATGAACTAATTATAATGTGCGATATCAATTCAAGTAAATTTAATGCATTTAATATATATATATATATATATATATATATATATTTTTTTTTTTTTTTGCATTTCTGGGAAATTTAACAGTGGTTTAAGAATCCGGTGAAGTTAGAATAAGTAGCAGGTAAGCTCTTAACAATTGGGGAGACAAAACACATTGCCGCATCAGCTTAATTACTAATAAACGTAATGACTAATCGCAACTTAAGAAATATAAAGGGTAATCATCTGAGTTCATTATAGAATTTATTTCTCTTTGATCCATAAATGCAAATTCGAATGTCTCCTTTTGCTCCATGAAACCTGCTTTTGTGCCTAGCCACATTGCGACAAAACTACAAAAATTGCCAGTTGCAACTCACCTCCAAACACCAAATTTTCTCTGACAAAGATAATGATATTTCTAGAATAATAAAATGGGTTTTCTCTTTTTCACAATTCAAAAAGGAGAGACATGACAAAAACTTCTGTATTTATGTCATTTAGGAAATTGACAGAACAAATGGAAGTAGAACGCATATATTATGAGTAATCATCTGATGCCAGAATTCCATGTCTTAGGTTTAACAATGAACACCGCATGCATAATTAATAGAACTTTCTGCAATAATGATAATTTGATGGAGCTTTAGTATTCCTGCCTTTCTCGTGCACTTGGAGCTTAGTCACTTCAACTTTGGTTCTCAAGCTTTGCCTATAACAACTCGACGATCTCAAATTGGAGGTCAACTTTATCTTTTGAATTTTTGTTAAGTCACAAAGCATAACGAAAATGAAGAACTTGGCAGCTTTTGGACGAAAAAAGAAAAAAAATGACCCGGTTCAGTGTAAAAGGCAAAACGGTTCATTATCTCATAACCCTAAGAGTGCTTGTTGCAGGTGGATGATGGCTTTTGCTTCTACAAAATAAGAAAGAAAAAGAAAAGAATGTCTGAAAAACCCCACCTGGGCACTGAAGGAGACATCTTAGGGTTTTGGACAAATTTCGAAGTCTTTTCAAATGGGACAACTATATGTATATGTATATATGCACGAGATAAATCTAATAATGCACGCTTCTTTATCACATCTCGTGAAGAGAGGACAAGCATGGGACAGGTCCACATTTCAGCAGGAATTGAACTCATGACTAAAACACGTGTCTAAAAATTTGAAAGCATGAACAAACTCTAGCGTAAATCTAATTTAGTGTGAAAAAACCTTATCATTATCGAAGAAGACAACTCAGGTCTATGATCTAAATTTTCCTTTTCCTTGTATAATATTTAAATTTTAATACACCATACTGATGAAAGGATGAAAAAGTGAAGCCGCTGCTGGGTGTCCGTGATCCTATCAATCCTTTCATATGGCAGAGTAATGAGATGTGAAACATGATAAACATAGTATACTAAGCGTTTGGTTGGAACAATAAATTGATAACGATCCTAAAAACCATCTATATAAATTGAGATAGAGGAACAAAACTTGCATGATGTGGGAAGTTTGAAAATTCGAAACAGATCAGAAGAAACAAAAGAGAGAAAATGAACTTTGTTCTGAGACAACAAAAGAAAAGCAGAAAAGTTCAATCAGGTACAGAAGATAAGTGGGCTGAGCTTGCTGGAACCACAGGTTGGCATGTCTCTTGGAGGAAATTGGGGTATAAGATTGAAGGAGAAGCATGCGTGAAGGTTGAAGCCCTCGACAGTTTGTCTCTCGTTGTCTCCACTTTCCCAGCATTTTGCCTCATTTCCTGGTTTTACCTTTGCCTTTGCTTCACTCCTTTTTCTCTCCCCTACACTTTTCTTTTCCACTCTCTCCATTATTTAACCAACAAAAGATGATCCACCACTATGTAGCCAGCATATTATATTACTTATCATAGGTTCCATGTCTTCTAGAGTGTACAAGTGAGCATAAGTACTCGGCGCAGCTTTAGCAATCTCTTACATATTTTATCTTACTAGGCCTTGGAATCTTCCTTGACGATCACTTGTCTTTCGGTGCAAAAATCAAGATTTTATTAGAAGCAGTGCATGGTATAATAAATATATTGAAGAATGCCTACCATGTTGAGAGTTGATAGAGTTGTACACCACGAAATGTGAAGTCTCTTTGGTTCCTTTTCGTTTGTGACCTTTTTGACTTTTGTTCGGGGAGAGTAGCATGCAACAAAAGTCAAAATTCTCTGTCAATTATTAGTCACCTTTAGATATTAGAAGGGAATGAATCCAAGTAGGAAGAAAGTGTTGTTACATGGAGAGGCTACGTCGCTCCAAAGAATAGAGAGAGAGAGAGAGAGAGAGAGAGAGAGAGAGAGAGAGAGAGAGAGAGAGAGAGAGAGAGAGAGAGAGATCATATTCTCAATGTTATATTTGAAGTAGTTTTATTCATTAGTGATTACTTACTTTAAATACATCAAAATCACTTTCTATCTGTATGTTGGTGACCTTTTATAATAAGAAAAATTTGTCGAAGAAGTCATAAATTATTGTAGGACTATCGATTTAGTCCTACATTTTCCAAATCTTTTGATTGTTTTCCATATAGTTCATCAAGTCAATTTATGCTGGAAATCATTGATGGTGGTGTTCTAATTAGAGTCAACCGTTTTATGTGGCGTGATTAATGACTGACGTTGACGACCTCAAATAAAACAATGTCATTTTGCAATTTTTTTTTAATTTTCTGAATTTTCCTTTTTCCCCTCCCTTTTTTTTTTCCTATTTGATTTTTCATCTTCTTCTCCACTAGTTGCCAAGGCCTCGTTGATGGCCAGTGAAGTTTGTTGGCCATTGGTGAGGGTTGTATTGCCCTCACCTATGGCCAGTGAGGGGCACTCACCATTGCTAAGGCCTGCGTGACTTCACTAGCCGACAATCTAGATAGATGAAGGAAAAAAAAAAGAAAAAGAAATAAAGAAATAAAAATTTAAAATTTAAAAGTTTCTCAAAATGACGTCTTGAGCCTTGTTGGACATGTCCGATTGCGATCGTCCCACACGGCGAGAATCTAGATCTAATCCCAGCCAACATTACTCCTTAAGCGAACAGTAAAAGACTCAGTTTCGTATGTCTAATTCAAAACTTGATCAGGGATGGTGTAACAAGATGTCATGTTGCCTAAATCAGTCGCGGCAGGTGTCCTTGTTAAGCATCTGCACCATGACAAATCCACAGCTCTCACTGTATTTGCCATCTGCAGAAGAATTGAAAGTCGAAAAAGGATGAGAGACGTTTAAGCACAAAGACAGGGCAGTGAATAGGAAGAGACGTAAACAGCGGGGGTGAACCATGCCTCAATGTCTCGCCATCCTCCCTAGTCTTCTATTATGTCGCTCCGCGACAGGTCGAGCACAACCAAATTATTAAGGTAAATGTTTGTGGCTGAAAATTTGGAAGGACAGTAACACCAAGAAAGCCATCTTAGCTTTAGAAAGAAGATTTTTGCGGGTGGCCTTC
Organism: Eucalyptus erythrocorys; assembly: GCA_014182555.1. Taxonomy (NCBI): domain Eukaryota; kingdom Viridiplantae; phylum Streptophyta; class Magnoliopsida; order Myrtales; family Myrtaceae; genus Eucalyptus; species Eucalyptus erythrocorys. The sequence continues at coordinate 36,633,286 of CM024599.1, read as the reverse complement.
TGAGAAATAAAGGGGCGCACCACGTTAGGTTACAGAGTTTGGACTTCGGGCTCACCAAAATCAGCTCTGGAAGTGAAATGAATATTCCATGAACCCTTCACTAAAGTGTTGGGAAATAAAAAAGTATTGAAAGAGGAGGTGAACAAATATGAGTTCCCATTGTCCACTCGCGTGAAGGATGTTTATGCTGGTCATGGATTAGGTCATTTTCACTTTCATTTGATCGTAAAATGATTAACGCAAAGAACTCAGATCCCATTCCTGGTGCAGAATTTTAGTGCTTCAGACCACTCTAGGATCAATGTGGTGTGAACAGCATGAGATGTCTTCAACCATCATTTACTGAGTTCTTGAACAGCTTGCGCCATCGGCAGTTTCGGTCGGATGGCATATTTATCACGTCTTTGGTAAGAAATGAATTTCATTCATTGAAAGAAAGTTACGGCCTGATTGGTTAAAAGAGAATTTCAATTTAGCATTCATGATAGTGATAGTGGCAAATTTATAGTGACACAACTAGGAGACGCAGACCTCTCAAGTGCCATAATTTGGTAGAAAGTGACATTTAAGTGCCAAAATCGGAGTAAAGTGGATCACTTGAGTGTTAATTCGGCCAAAATCCGGCCAAATTGCACACGTGGCATTTTTCCGGCGAATCGAGTGCAAAATGATGCTGTTTTACAGGTTGACGTGGCCAAATAATGCAAAAACGGCGTCATTTTGGCGACGTGGTAAAAAAATAATATAAAAATTAATTAAATTTAAATTTAGTTTAAATATTTAAAATAATAATTTTAAAATTTAAAAACTAAAAAATTAAAAAATTATTAAAAAAAAAAAAAAAGGAAAGGGAGGTGGTTGAGGGCTCGGCCCTCGCCCGCCGCCGACGCCTCCTTGTCGTCGTCGGGAAGGGCGGCGACGGCGGGTGGAGGGTTGGGCGGGGTCGCCGGGCCTTGGCCGGGGCGGCAACCCCGGCCGATCTGCGGCAAGGGCTCGTGAGGGTCACGGCCCTTGCCCAAATTCGGCGAGGTTTGGCGCCCCGCCCGGTTGGGCCAAAGGGCGCAGACCCTCATCGGATCTAGGCAAGGGCTTGCGAGCCTTTTTGCCGTCGGCCACCGGGGCCCTTAGCTAGGGCGGGTGACCCCGGTGACCCTCCACTCGCCATCGTTGAGAAGGTCGACAACGACGGGGAGGCAATGGCGGTGGGCGAGGGCTCGGCCCTCGGCCCGCTCCCCCTTCCTCTTCTTTTTTTTTTTTTTTTTTTTTTTTTTTTTTTTTTTTAAAATAATACTTAATTTAAATTTAATTATTTAATTTTTATATAATTTTTTTACCACGTCAGCCTAAAACGATGCCATTTTTGCATTATTTGGCCACGTCAGCGTGCACTTGCTTCGCTGGAATGACACATTAGTGTTTTGGCTGGATTTTGGCCGCAATGGTACTTAAGTGATTCGTTTTTTTCAAATGTGGCACTTAAGTGTACATTTCGAAAATTATGGTATTTAAGTGTTCCTTTGTGCTAAGTTATGGCACTTGTAGTGTTTTTTTCTTTGCAACTAGACTGAGGAAGTCCGATTATTCTTTGAGTGACTTGCAAGTTAGCATGATCTAAGCATAGGCCAAACAGAATTTGCTCACTCCATTGTGGATCACTAGCCATCTTTTTCATCATTGGCGTGGAATTCCCCCAAATTCGGTGCACTGACGGTTGTTGAATTCTCTGTTCTCCAGCTTTGCTAAAAACTAAGGTCTTCTGTTAATTCAAACTGAACCTTAAGTAATCTCCATAAGCAAAAACAGACCTAGCCAGAACTACAACTGCAAATAGTCCCTCATATTGTGGCTTTATCAGCTTAGCAAATCATGCACAACACTGTAGCTTTTTTCTCGGGTATAGAAGAGGAAAAGTCACAAGGAAATTAATCTTGCAGATTACTAGGAGGGACTTCCTCTTACTCTCGACCACATAAGGAGTTCAAAAAGAAAAATGGAGCAAACTTAGCACATTCACCAAAAATATGAGCACAAGTCACACAACCATTTTTCCATATAAAACTGTTTTAGAGAAATTGTAGAGTGCATAAAAAGACAGGACATTCAGCCATCTATGATTGTATACAAATAAATGTAAAGTCTAATTTTGGGACAAGAAAATTAGTGCCAAATTTATCTATTAATATCAAAGATATGCATCTGATCTCTAATTTTACAACTTGATTGCTAGTATATTTCTGACTCTTTTCTTCATGTAGATGTTAATTTGAGTGCCTAAGCAGTTAATCTCGAATCAAATGATGCAAAACTTGATTTCTTGAAATCTTCGAGGCTTTGAATCTTGATACAATAGAATTCAGATGACACGACAGGGCTTGGAAGCTGGATCCAATGAGACCTTGTTGTTCTTCGCTTTCTTTGAATTTTCTTCGAGTTTTTTGAAGTCTTCGCCTTCTTGAAACTTGAAGACGTTGATTCTTCTCTTTGAGAGTCAAAAGTCTTCAAACACTTTAAGGGCTGTTTTTAATCTCGCACTGCTTATGCTTTAGGACCATGAACTGTTCAGTAGGATTGTCCTTCCTAAAAGAAATGCCTAATATGACAGTTATCATCCTGGCTCAGGAGAATGCCAACCAATGATCTCTTAGCAAGAGTTGTGTTGGGTAATCCTCAGACTACTTGTCCTGATCTCCCATTTGAGTGGGTCACAAGACACTAATTGGCGTAGCAGCTGGTATAAACACAAGGGTCCGAAGTTTCTGGTGAATCCCAATCCGTTTTAGCTTTATTCATCTCAGCAGATCTGGCAAACTTTGTAGGGACTCACAATTTTTAACAGTCATATGCGTCAAACGTTGTAAGCCACTGAGGCCTTCAACAGCTCTTAACCCTGGACAACATTCCAAATCAAAATGCTGCAGCTTTTACGGCTTCGATAGGTCGGGTAATTTTTTAATCGACCCACAACATGTAATTTTAAGGACTCCAGAGGTTCCAGTTTCCCCAGACCATGTACTTCTACAAGTCCTCGTAAGTTGGTTTGGCACAAGGTTTCTAGATTCTTCAAGCATGATAGATCAGGTGTTGTCACGAGGAATGAGCATTTTTCTACAGACAATTCCCCCAAATTCTACAGTTGTTCAGGAGCGGGAAAATGCACAGTGGAGCAGCTTGAAATGGAGAGTTTTGATTGGTTCCTGAAGCTGGAAAACTGTGGCAGTAGCGTGATATTGGTAAGTTTCAATGTTGACAAACTAGATGGAAGCCTGGGGATGGATTTTATGTTTTTCCAAGGTGAGAGGAGTTCCTTGCACTTGCTAGTTCACCCAAAATTATAATCCCAGTGGAACGATAAGTCCGAGTATTTTAAAGTAACTAGGTTCGTGAGGTTGGGAGCAATTTGACAGTGATATGCATCAAGGGCAAGGCTTGTCAAGCTCGAGCGAAGCTCTGGCAATTGTCAAAGCTCATGGCAATCCTTCAACTCAAGTTATTCGAGCTGAAGGAGACTACTAATTGTGGGAGGAAATTTAGAGATGCCAGTGCCCAAGTCCAAGATCCTTAAATGGGAAAATTCCCAGATATCACACTGGATTTCACTGGATATGCCTTGACAGTCTGGGCAATGTAACTCTTCAAGCATCTCCAAATGCCTGATCGAGTCAGGTAACTTTCCTATCTTCGTGTTTCTCATCTTCATGTTTCCCACCCTGGTGACTATCAGATTTCTGATTGAATCAGGTACATTGACTACTTGTGGGAACAACAGACCTAACTCAATCAGCAATGCTAATTTCTCAGGCGAGTGCGGAAGCTCCTCTAGTCTTTTGCAACATTCTATACACAAAAAAGAGTATCTTTTGCTAAGGCTCCGGTAGAGTGTGGGAGTCAGTTTATTCTCCCATTCCGTTTAATAATCAAACTAGACCAAGATGTCAAATTGCCAATTGCCTTGAGGAAACTTGCAGGTCAAGGGTTTATGCTGGTTATGAAATACGTCTTTCACACTTTCATTTGTTTGCAAAGTCTTTTGTCCATAAGAGGAATTAACACCCTGTTCCTGATGCAGAATTTTAGTGATTCAAGTCCCATTGACCACTTTAGGATTGATGCAGCGTGAACGACACAAGATGTCTTCAAGCATCTTTCACCAAGTTCTCTAACAGCATGCGTCATCAGCAGCTTTGGTCGGGTGGCATTCAGGATTGATGACAGACAGAATATAGCATTCATGGTAGTGATAGTGGCAAATTCATAGTGACAAAACCAGATTGGAGAAGTTTGGTAATTGTTTTAGAGTATAGGACAAATAGAATTTGTTGGCACAACTGTGAAATTTGTTTACTCCAATCTGGATCACAAATCTTCTCTTTCGTAATTGGCGTGGAATTCCACGAAAATTGGTACACAGATGGTGGTCAAATTTTATAGCTTTTACACTTTTAGACTCTGATTTCCAGCTTTGCTAAAAGCTTATGCCTTCTGTCAATTAAAATTGAAACACGAAATAATCTACATAAGTTCAAATACAGACCAGGCCAGAATTATGATTGCAAATAGATGACAAGATTGTAGCTTTTCCTAGGGTATAGAAGGGGAATAGTTACTGGGAAAGTATAACTTGCGGATTGCTAAGAGTGACTTTCTATTGCTCCTGACTGTATGAGAAGTTGTAAATGAAAAAAGGGAGAAAACTTAGCGCATTAATCCAAAACATGAACACGAGTTACACAACCATTCTGTCATATGATATCATGTTTCAGAGAAACTACAGTTTAGAAAAACAGGACATTTAGCCATCTATGATTGTAGACAAATAAATATCAAGAAAATTAGTGCCGAATTTATATTTATTAAATGATGTGGGCACAATCTCCAATTTGACACCTTAAGCTATAGGATTATCCACTGTTCTGTAAACTTCTTGTACTTTCCTAAAACAAATTCCGAATATAACAGTTACAATGCCGGCTCAGGAGATTGCCATCTGAAGATCTCATAGCAAGGGCTGTGTCGTATAATCTTCAGACTGTGTCCCGATCTCCGTATGAGTGGATCCCAAAGCTCCGATTGGTCTAGCCACTGATATAAACACAAGGGTCCGATGTTTCTGGTGATTCCCAATCTGTGTCTAGCTTGGTCCATCTCGGTAGATCTGGCAAACCTTGCAGGGACTCACAATCTTTAACAGTCACATGCGTCAAATGTCGTAAGCCACTTAGGCCTTCAATGCATCTTAGCCCCGAACAACATTCCAGATCGAAATGCTTCAGCTTTCCCAGCTTCGATAGGTTGGGCAATATTTCTATTGACCCACAACATGTAATCTTTAAAGACTCCAGAGATTCCAATTCCCCCAGACCTTGTACTTCTACCAGTTCTTGTAAGTCAGATAGATGCAAGGTTTCCAGATTCTTCAAGCTTGATAGATCAGGCATTCCCCCGAGAGATGTGCATTTTTCTACGGACAATTCCCTCAAATTCTCCAGGGGTACAAGAGCTGGAAAATGCATCATTGAGCAGCTAGAAATGGAGAGTGTTGACAGGTTCCTGAAGCTGGAAAACCGTGGCAGCGGTGTGATATCGGTAAGTTTCAAGGTTGACAAGCTAGATGGAAGTCTGTGGATAGATTTTAGGTTTTTCCAAAGTGAGAGAAGTTCCTTCCACTTGCCAGTGCCCCCATGAGAATCCCTGTGGAACGATAAGTCCAAGTGTTCTAAATTAACTAGGTTTGTAAGGTCTGGAGTGATTTGACAGTAATAAACATCAAGGGTAAGGCTTGTCAAGCTCGAGGGAAGCTCTGGCAATTGTCGAAGCTCATGGCACTCCTTCAACTCAAGTTGTTTGAGACAAGGGAGATGACTCATTGTGGCTGGCAATCCAGAGATGCGAGTGCCCGATACGTGCAAGATCCTTAAATGGGACAATTCCCCAATGCTACATGGGATTTCACCAGATAGGTGCTGACACTCTGGGCAATGTAACTCTTCAAGCATCTCCAATCGCCCAATGGCATCAGGCAACTTTCCTATCTTGGTGTTTCCCATCCTAATGAATTTGAGCTTCCTCAGATTTGTGATTGAATCAGGTACACTCCTGAGAATGACAGATCTAACTCAACTAGCGATTCTAACTTCCCGAGTGAGTGCGGAAGCTCCTTGATCCCTTTGCAACCTTCTATAGACAAATGCTTGATTTTCGCTAATACTCCAATAGAGTGTGGGAGTCTGCTTATTCTCTCGTTCCATTTTATACTCAAACTTGACAAAGATTGCCAATTGCCAATTGTCTCCGGAAGCTTGCACAGCAGAGAATGTTTGGGCATGATTAACTCCGTCAGAGATTTTAGAGAACCAACTTCTTCCAGCAACTCCTGAAGAGAATTGCATCCTTCCATATTCAGAGTGCTCAAGTTCTGTAGGTTAATAATGGAGCGATCTATGGTGGCTAGCTTGGAACAACAAGCAAGAATCAATATCTCGAGAGACGCGAATTTAGACAAGTCAGGTGTGCTTCTCAAGCAATTGCAGCTTCTCAAATCTAAAACTTATAATTTTTTCGCCATCTGCACAAAAATTAAGCATCATATAAAGAAGGACGAAAAACATTGTGTCCGAAGAATTAGAAGCATCAAAAGCCAATATGGGGAGACATTTGTACCTTGATTTGACTCCCCCCGGTCCAGTCTTCAGTAATTTTACTCCTGGAAAGGTCGAGCACCACCAAATTAACTAGGCAAAAATTTGTCGCTGTGAAATTTGGAGGACACTCATGCCAAGAAAGCCATCTTAGTTCCCAATGATCTTTGAAGTTTTCGAGGAAATTCAAACCTTTCCCTCGGAGGAACCTTAGACTCCGTAGTCTCTGTAATTCTTCATCAGTGAAGGTATAGCCACTACCATCACTTTGACCATTATAGTTCAGACTCAGTGCTTCTATTTCTTCACTTGCCTGCCATTAGAGATCAAGCATGAATGAGAACAAATAATACAATAAAGGAAAAAGTTAACTCTGCGAGCCACTTGTGAAGTTTGTCTACTTCCTGGAAATAACTAGCAGAATGGCCTCTAAATTACATTAGTTATACCTGTTTATTCCTCAATAAATTCAATGCCTCCTCAGGATTCCATACCCTGCTACGCTTGCCAAGAAATCTGCAATTCTCTTTGTAGACAATGTGCCTTCCAAGATCCCTAACTTGGTCATGCATTGAAAACTTATTATCATCTCCAATCTTTATCAAGGACCTAAGAAGGAGGCCTCTAATTGCGTCAAGAGGGTAGTATTCACAATTGCTCCACAAGAAAATTGGATATTTATTATTTTCTTTGATGAAAAAGCACGCGATGTCCAGAAAAACTTTCTGCTGCGTTGGTTCTAATCCCTCGTAACTTATCATCAATGTCTCTTGGACTTCCTTTGGAGGAACTTTCTGTAACTTCTTCAGCGTCTCTTCCCATAAGGCCTTATCAGTGGAAACGCCAGAAAGAGATGAACCTATCACCTCGATAGCCAAAGGAAGCTTCCTTAAAGTCGAGACGATCTGTCTTGATAGGATATTGTAGTCTTCTGTAGGAAAGTCTCTTCTAAAGGAATGTCGGCAGAATAGCTGAAGCGCCTGACTGAATCCCATTTCCTTGACTTCATACGTCAAGATTCCTTCATGTCGATTCGGGACAGCATCGACCTCTAATCTTTCCATCCGGTCAGTCAGGACGCTCATGTTCCTAGTTGTTATAATGACCCTGCTTCCGTTTTCAAACCAATCGCTCTTCCCAACTAGCTTTTCAAGCTGCTCTTTTTTTTTCCACATCATCGAGCACAATTAGGATTTTCTTGGAGCACAGTGCCTTCTTTATCATGCCGATCCCTTGGTCAATGTCACGAAAAAACTACTGCTGCACGTCGAAGGGAGGATGCTTGACAGCAGCTGCTTCTGCAAGTAGACGATACCGTCCGATCTTCTGGAGATCTCTCGGACATTTTCGAGGAAACTGTGGTGGTTAAAGCGAGAATGTAATTTGTTGCAAATGACTTTTGTGAGTGTTGTCTTACCAATACCACCTATTCCATGGACTCCCACAAAACGCACGCCACCGTTGTCAACATCCAACAGCTTCATTATCGCGTCAATCTGACCATGATCTTCGACTAAGTTTTCGGTCACATTCTTGTATCTGGCATTTAGCTTAATCAGGACCTCCTGGATCATCTCTTTAATGAGTTTGCCATAGCTGCACCGATGCGTGAGACATTTAATTTCTCTCTAAACACAGAAATTGAAGAGCTTATGATGAAAATAAATCTAGAAACAGGAGACTTATTGCTCTCCTTTTCTCAAATATAACGGATATGAAGAGAAAATAAAGTTCTCCACGAAATTCCTTACCCTGTATCATCCTTCACGCTCCATCGCTTTATTTCCCCGACCTTTTTAAGGGCGTCACGCCACGCCTCCACTCGGTCTGCTACGAAGTTCTTCTCGTGCTGCACAAACACATCACGGTACAGCGGAGTATTGAGCTTGACGTCGTCCGATTTCACATGGAGATAAATGGGGAGGATCTCTTTCATGCTGTCTGGCTCCGATGCCATCTTGACCATCTCGGCAAGCTCGTCAAGGCACCATTTACTGGATGCATAGTTCCTCGACAAGGTGGGCATGTAGACCCTGGAGCTTCGGATGGCCCGTGGGAGCTCTTCCTTGATCTTTTGCCCAACACAGAGCTCGTTGTCGTCCCTGAAGACGCGGATCCCGGCATCTTTCATGCCTTCGTAGAGGCAATCGGTGAATGTTTTGCGACTGTCGAGCCCTCTGAAGCTCAAGAACACCTCGTACTCAATCCTCGAGCCTCTGTCTCTGTCTCTCTCCATTGCAGGAGCCATCCTCTAGGAAGTCAAGAACGCGAGCGTTTGCTTTCCAGCGTCAGAGGGTCCGCAATTTATACACCAAACTCTATGTGAAGTAGTACTACTGATTTTGTTGGTAATTTCATGATGATTAATGGTGGTGTAGTGCCCCTTCAAGAAACAAGCAACCCCCTTGACCAACCTACCCGGCCCGTTGACACTTACATGTGAGGGGGGCAAGTTCCGGAGATGCCGAGACTACACCCTGGATTTGAATTAAGAAATCCAGTGTCACGCTTCGATCCTCGGGCACGCACACATCCTTCATCTTGGTCGATTTTAGAATGCGATATCCCAGGACTAAGTATCGCCAACCCATTCATAATTAAGCACATGCGGAAACAGTTATAAATCCCCAGACAATAAAACAATGGGATAGAAAAGCAATGCCACATTTTCATATTGAAAACTCATAACCACATTTTTATACATAGCATAACAGACTTTCATTTAACTTCACAGTACTGCTCTCCAAGGTAAGATTTAACATATTTACATGTATTCACAAGATTTTCAAAATGAGGGAGGTCTTAATCCTTCTGCAGGTTGTACTCAAAATCATCCTCTTCACCCTCCTCTGATTCCTCGCTAGGCTTTTCCTGGAATCCTCCCCTTGAAGATCTTCTACCTAAGGGCCTGAAATTGGTTTTTACAACAACCAATGAGACTATGTCTCAGCGAGTTCTACCCCCTAAGACTCGATTAGGGAACCAATACACCATCAGGTTACCTAGCACATCACGAATTAGATGACTTACCTTGGCATCAGTTTCCAACCTGCATTTAAAGTTATGCACATATATTGCATTAGAACAATCAATCTACTCACAACCACTAGATCAACTCATTGATCAATCGACCTAGTCGATTCACAAGTTAGTCAGACCATCTCTGGATCACTTCACTTCCCATCATCACACCGCCGGTACACTTAGTCACGAGCCTCATTCGCTCTCGGGCCTTTGTTTCAGCCCAAGGTGACGTGTATAATGGATAGCACTCGTGCGTTCTTTAAGCGCCGTTTTCACCGGTGATATCCTCCATCACCGAACCACGTATGTCCATACCGCTGAATGTAATAGACAAAGCACTCGTGCGTTCTTTAAGGCGCCATTTTCGCCAGTGATATCCTTTAATCACCGAACCACGTATGTCTCATTACATCGTTTCTGATTGGTTTCGGCCGAGAATTTCCCTAATTCCCTTTTCACAGTTCTCTCTGCTTTACAGCTCATCAGTGCTAAGTAGTCATACTCGGCCATCAACCAACCATCACTCAAATTCTTTCAATTTGGGACAAATCCCTAATTTGCATAATCAATTCAATTTCACACAATGTAGAGCTCAAATAAATAAGTGAACTGCACCACGACAATCAGCACGAAATTCCGGTCACCGGCCATCTCGGTTGAATTTCCGGAAAATAAATAATTAAATAATTAATTTCGAAAAATAAATAAATAAATAAATACAATAAATTCAATTTAGCACAATATAAAACTTAATTAAATAAACGGTCTGCGCCACCATCGTCAGCATAAAATTCCGGTCCCTAGCCATCCTTATTAAAATTTCCGGAAATAATTAATTAATTAAATTAATTTCGAAAATTAATAATCAATTCCTAAAAATTCATTTTAGGCCCGAATAATTAAATTGACACCCGATAAGGGACGGGAAAAATCCCAAGAAGCATCCAATAATTACTAGGGTATGTCTACTAATTAAATACACGATCAATTTAATTAATAAGCACTAACAAGTCACTAATTTAATTATTGTAATACAATCTAACCACCTAATTGCAATTAAATAAATCTAATCAACCCTTAGGCATAATTAGATCACTAAGAAAGTTTTAGTGAGTAAAACTCACTTGCACAACCCGACGACCGAGACACTTCGACGAAGACGCAACGGCGGCCAAACTTGGGCCAGGCCGAGAGCTTCGCAAGCCCAAAGAAACACTGGGCTTGGGCCGACTTAAAACTTGGGCTGGCTGCTGGAATCCTGTGAACTTGTGAGCTAGACTTGAAGACACGATGGGCTGCAACTTCGTGTGAAGGAAAACGAAGGAGGATCCGTGGAGACGTGTGGCCCGACTTCACGCAGCTGAAGATGCACGCGGAGAAGTAGCTTCGACTAGCTTCAATTTTCGTGGCTTCAGCTCGGTGGAACCCGAAGACGCGTAGCAAGAGAAGTCTTCGAGCAGTTGCTGGCGTTGGCGACCTGGCGTCACGCGTGGGCGGCTTCAACGAGCCAACAAAAATCAACGCTGGTGGAGTTTTTAATTCGCTGAAGTCCACGGATGAAACTGGTCGCGTGGAGTCAACTGAGGGACTTCCAAAATTGATGGCTGACCCAGGTAAGTTGAGAAATCAGCAAGTGGCGTGGAGAGAGGGACGTGGCCTTGCAGCTTCAAAGAGGAGGGGTTTCGGTGGCCAACAAATTTTAGTGGGTGGCCGACAGATTCTGGTGGGACGCGGCTTCAAATGGTCAACTAAAACAAAGAAGTCACTGGTTTTGCTGACCGGTTCTTGAATTCAAGTGACGGAGAGAGGAAGAGGGGTTTCAGTGGGGGCGTGGACAGCAGGATTCCTCAGTCAACAAAATGGTTTTGAGAGGGATTTCTTGAGCTGAGGGTTCCGGTTTCTTTCCTTGCTTGAAGCGGTGACGTTCCATGGTTTGAAGAATTTACACGCTTCCTTCAAGCGATGAGAACGGACGGTGGGGGCAGCTGGCGTGAGTGACTTTTCATCCAAGAGAGATAAGGCTGCAGAAGGGGAGATTGACGAGAAATCTTGAAGACCGAAGGTGGCGTGCACGTAAAGGAGAAGCCAGCTAAGAGGAGTGTGAATTTAGACAACCCTTAGCCATTACATTGAATGTTTTGGCCCCCACCAGCCATAATCTTGTCCTCCAAGTCTCTCAATTACTTTCAAGCATAAAAATCCACCAATTAATAAAGTTTGCTACTTAAAATTTGCTGTCCCACACCTTATTCCGAATTTCATTTATTTTTCTTCGGTGTCCGATTTTCCGAACAAATCAATTCCGTTGGGGTCCAAATCGAAGTCAGAAAAAATCCAAACAACTTTCATCTGTCTAAACACATACCCCAGATGTCCACCGTCTCTTCAAAATGGCCAATCTGAGTTTCCGTTCATTTTCCGAATTGTCCGACCCGGTTTTCCGTAAAAATTTCAGGACCTCACGAAAAATCTTCGAGGCGAGCCGATGTTCCATAAATAGCTCGTGACATCACGGGACTTTCAATTTCGAAATCGACTCAAATTGGCGGTTAATTTCATTCGGCGCGCTTTTAGCGTGATCTAGACTCTTGGGTAGTTTTGGAACTTTTCAAGGCAATTGACTCGTGGTCGATTTTCTTCGAGCCATACTGAACCCACTCGACACATTGGCGACTCTCGATTGTTGTGAAAACCTCGAGGGCTCAATTACAAACACAGGGTACCAAAGCGATAGAAAAATCAAATTAGTGTCGGTCGACGAAAATTTTCCAATTTAGTGGAGTCACCCACGATCGGCCATACATATCAGTCGAACCAACCTATCTTTGATCTCAATTCGATTTTTAACTGTGCCGTAATGACCTCTAAAGATGAACACGGTCGAGAAACCGATTCCTGATCGAATTCTCAAGTCTATTGCCTTAAAAGTCTTTAATGGCTTACCCAGCTAATTTAGTTATCTCAAGAGTGATCAGTTCTGAGAACAACCCTATAGTCGCGTCAATGAAATGCCCGTTCAATTTAATAGAAAATATTACTGAAATTTTTGGATGCCACAACTCTTCCCCTTTTATAAAAATTTCGTCCTCGAAATTTAAATCTTACACACTCTACTCAAAAAGGTGGGGGTACAACTCTCTCATCGACTCTTTAGTCTCCCAGGTTACTCCTTCTGTACCGTGGTGTTGCTAGACCACTTTGACTAATGGAATAGTCTTTGTCCTTAGAACTTGCTCTTTGCGATCCACTATCTGAATCGGGCTTTCAATGTACGACACACGGTCGTCCACGTCCAATTCTTCAAAATTGAGCACATGGGTCGGGTCAGGCTCATACTTCCTCAACATCGACACGTGAAAGACATCATGCACTTGTGCCATCCTCGGCGGCAGTGCAAGACGATACGCTAGAGTCCCTATTCTTTCCAAAATTTCAAAGGGACCTACGTACCTCGAACTTAGTTTGCCTTTCTTGCCAAAACGCGAAGTTCCTCTCATTGGTGACACTTTCAGAAATACATGATCTCCAACTTGAAATTCTAACAATCTCCGACGCTTGTCTGCATAACTTTTCTGCCTGCTCTGCGTTGTTTTCAATCTGTTTCTGATCACTGCCACGGCATCTATTGACTGCTGAACCAACTCTGGGCCTGTAATCTTTCTTTCCCCGACTTCATCCCAACATACTGGAGTTCTACACGCTCTGCCATACAGTGCTTCAAAAGGAGCCATCTGAATACTATGCTGATAACTGTTATTATAGGCAAATTCTACCAGATGGAGCTGATCCTCCCAACTTCCTTTGAAGTCTATAACACACGCTCTTAGCATGTCCTCAAGAGTCTGAATTGTCCTCTTGGACTGGCCATCCGTCTGAGGATGATATGCCGTACTGTACTGAAGTTTGGTACCAAGAGCACTCTGCAAGCTCTTCCAAAAAGCAGCAGTAAATCTCGGGTCTCTATCAAATGTTATCGTAATCGGCACTCCATGCATTCGAACCACATGGCGCACATATAGGTCTGCGTGCCTATCCAAACTAAGGTCCTTTCGAATTGCAATGAAGTGAGCCGACTTTATCAGTCTGTCGACTATCACCCAAATTGAATCATTTCCTCTTTGACTCCTCGGTAGTCCGGTCACGAATTCCATCGTGATATGTTCCCATTTCCACTCTGGGATCGCTAGAGGTTGCAAAAGTCCTCCTGGCTTGCAATGCTAAGCTTTTACTTGTTGACATGTCAAACATTTAGCCACATGCTTGGCGATGTTCGCCTTCATACCTGACCACCAATAGTGTTGACGTAGATTCTAATACATTTTAGTACTTCCAGGGTGAACGCTGTAATTACTACGATGTGCTTCAGATAGAATTTCTTCTCTAAGCTCGACATCGTCAGGTACCACCAAACGCCCTTGGAATCTTAATATTCCATCATCAGAAACTTGAAAGTCGACCTTTCTTTTCTCGATGTCCTCTTGAAGAATTCTCTGCACATCAGGGTCTGTTGCTTGGAGATTCTTGATTCTGACCTGAATATCTGGTTCAATTCTGAGGGTGGTCATAAAACTTGAAAGGTGGCCTACCTCAAATTTGAATACCGAATCTCGTGCTTTCTCGATGAGGTTCCATTCCTTTATCAATATTTGAGCTACTGAAGACTTTCGACTCAAAGCGTCCGCGACCTTATTCGCCTTTCCTGGGTGATGTAAAATATCACAGTCATAGTCTTTTAGCAATTCCATCCATCTGCGCTGTCTCATGTTCAATTCCTTTTGAGAGAACAAATACTTGAGACTCTGATGGTCTATGAAGATCTGGAACCTTTCTCCACATAGGTAGTGTCTCCAAATCTTCAGGGCGAAGATAATGGCTGCGAGTTCTAAGTCGTGAGTCGGATAATTCTGCTCATGAGGTCTCAACTGACGGGAAGCGTATGCAACAACCCTACCATGTTGCATCAACACGCAACCTAATCCCTTGAATGACGCATCACTGTAGATCTCGAATCCTCCAGGTCCAGATGGAATTGTTAGTACAAGTGCAGTAGTCAGCCTTTCCTTCAGCTCTTGAAAGTTACTCTCGCACTTGTCTGACCATACAAATTTTTCTTCTTTCTTTAAGAGTCTGGTCAAAGGTGAAGCCAATGATGAAAAACCTTCTACAAATCGTCTGTAGTAACCAGCCAATGATGAAAAACCTTCTACAAATCGTCAACGTCGTTATTCGTGGGAAACGGCGAATGTCTGTATGATTATATTATATCACAACAGAGATTACCAACTTAATCAAAATTGCAGTTGCATCATTGACTAACATGTTCAATCAAATGACTCTTACCTAATTTAGCAGATCCGTAGCTAAAAAGCACTAGCTGACCCAATTAAAATATTACCCAACTACTTTATAATAAAACAATATGATAAATGTTGTTAGGATTACTCAGCTCGAGAGAAAAAGATCAGCATTAAGATGGCCATTAAAGGTGCGGTGAGTGGACATATTTGCATTTAATGCAAATAGTTTGAGCAGTGTAGAATTAACTAGGTGGTGCAAGATCAGGTTGGTTTTGCTGGGGAATTTCCTAGCTCATGGACCATCACAGCACTTCCTATTTTAGATTATGGAAGTCAAGGAAAATGAGATTTTATGTAGGTAATTCCATGTCATATTAACTTCATGATTCTACAGGTGAGTAAAAGAAAAGTATACATCTGCAGAATCTAGAAAATACTCAGCAACCTACAATAATGGCGTCGACGACATAAGACAATTCATCTCTCGTTTACACATCTACCAACAATCACATGGCAATTATTTTACCTAAAAAAATCAACTTTTCCTAAATGAATTTTCTTAACGAGTATCTAACTGGAATTTGTCAAGCAATATTGTTCCGTTCACTCAATACAACTTGGACTTTGATTGTTTCGTTTCTTGGCCTTTTTTAAATCTTTATACAGCTATTGCTTGAACTTCATGGAAGGAGGAGGGTGCCCTATATTGACGTGCCAATGGAAAGTTAAATAATCGTAAAAATATCCAATTATAACGAGACTCTCCGTTCAATATTTGACATCTATTTACCCGTTTATTAAGCTAAAAAGAAACCTTAACCTTGAATCAAGAGTTTTCTCTGGAATTCACCCGTTTATCAAACTAACAAGAAACCTTTACCCATTCAACATTCGGTCACGCAAGCCATCTTTAGCAGGACGAGATCATCTATGGTCCCATCTGCGTTTCCATTCGGTGCCTCATCTGTTGAAATTATTACTGCATGCAAAGAGTGTGACACCCCACTACGGCCCCCCATCCGCTAGGATCGCCACAGCCCGCTCCACTCATCACTTGCCTTGATAAAACTCACTCTAATACCATAGATTTATAGTTGGTTCATAAGTCCTAGGGGTATATGTTAATTTAATTGGTCCCAGCACGAATCATTTAGCGAAAGCATATTTGACATCTCTCTAACCCATACTCAACTAAATAATACAATGCAATGCACACCAACTGCACACTTCATAAACGTAGAAGTTAGAGCCGAAGCACTTTTATTTACATAGCTTTGATGGACATCAAAGGAGTCGGTATATCAAAAGGCCAAGGCTTTGCTAAGCTCGGCTATATCCAAAAGTACCTCACCCCACATCAGACATGTACACAGATCCATCATCTAGTGCCGGCTATCCAAAAAGTGTCAACCGCTACCAGCCACACGCGCAGTCTCACCCAGCCCGGTGCATCGGCTGGCGGCGATGGCATCATCCCCCTCATGACCCCGTTGTGGCAGACATGAATAGATAGGAACTCCTGGATCACAGGGCCGTCAAGTAGGCCAACGTCGTACATAACAAGACTCGAACACGGATAAACACCAGTCCAGGAACACCAACACAGGAATGCTTCGAATACTCAACCTCAACATTAGACGGTATGCCATAGAAAGTACCACGGGTGATCGGTAATAGAGGCATCTTCTACTCTGAAATGTTAGTCCCCAAAAGGGGTGAGTACAACCACTCAACAGTAAAGATCTATCAAACTATAAAATGCAATAGACAGGACAACCACAATTTCATGTGACATGCACATATCATCCGTATGATCATGCTTGCATTTCCATGAGATTCATTCATTAAAACAATTATGTTCCATGCCATATACACATACATGCGCATGATTCATAACATCTATACAATCATGTATATATAGTATCATTGCCATATAGTATCGACTCAATTTCATAGGCAATTATATCCCATGCCATATGCACGCACACATGTGCATGATTCAATTCCCATTTAATTTTGAAAAGGATCTCATTTTCTTCCGGGGACCAGTGTTTGCATCCCTCATATATCGCTCACACCCAACCTAGCATCGCGAGGAACCTCCGGCACACACCTCCGGGCATCTGGCACATACCTCCGAGCATCTCGCACCCCACCTGGCATCACGAGAAACCTCCGGCACACACCTCCGGACTTTCGGCACACACCTCCAGGCATCCGGCACACACCTCTGGGCATCCCGACACTCTCGGGGCATCGTTGGCTCACACCTCCAACGATATTATCATCATCACAATGCATATTCACATATATATCTCATTTTCAAATTAACAATTGATGCAACATTGTCGGGGGTTTAAACAAGCCTTTTTGATGTCATATGATATGCCAAATGTCACCATATATGCCATACAAATAACACCCAAGATATCACATTTCATAAAGCAGTTCATTTGTTCTTGAAAATGAAGCAATTTTTTGGATATGGCAGAATGCACTCCTTTAATTAAAATTCTGGAAAAAAATTAGTAAACGATGATAATAAATTCTGAAAATTTAACACGTTATAAATAAGGTCTAAAGAAACAGGTTTTGTGAAGAACACCATGTCAAGAAAGCTCCACAGAAATTGCATAAGTCCATGCATCACAGTAAAAGAAATTCCAACACCTCTCATGCACAGTTTCAGAAATAATTTCGATTAAGCCCTCAAATGAACTCAAAAAATTATGAAATTTTAGTATGTCATATTTAAGACCTAGGGGTAAAATTTTTATGAAGAAATAGAAGTCAAATTCCTTCTGGATTAAAATCTATAATCAATCTAATTCCCCTTTTTTCGGTGCAGCTTTCCAGATCAACCTGTGTTAAAGAAAATCACTTTCCTCGATCAATACTTGTCCATTTATTCTGAAATTTTATTATGTTATTCCTCAAGACGTCATCTATAACTTTCATCAAGGACATAAGATCAAATTTCAACTGGATAATTTTATATAACTCACGGAACCACAAGAGGTTGGGCTGTCCTTGCATGCAACAGCTTGCATGTTCTAGGAAGACTACCACCAATTCATTCAAATTTCAGCATCCCACGACACCACTCAAGCATTTCCAGCAACCCATTACACTTCACACACATCCACAGCAAGCAAAATGTAGTGAAACGGACTTTACTTGCTCTAGTTCAACGAAAATGAGCAAACAACGTTGACTTGGGGCTTTTGGCAGGCTTGATCGACGGCGACACTAGGCGGCATTGACGGTGGCTGCTGGTGGGGCTGGTCCTCCTCTCCCTTTGCCAAAGCACCCACACGAACCCTCTCTCTCTCCCTCGGCTTTCTCTCTTTCTCTCTTCATCTCTTTCTCTCTCTCTCTTCCTCTCTTCTTTCTTCGGACGCCCCCTCCCCCCTCGAGCTATCCGCCCCTTTACTTCTCTTCCCCTTCATGATTAGCAATCATTTGCTTGCATGGAGGCCGCCCGGTGGAGCCAATTGGGGCAGCGACACTTGCTCCACTCCCTTTGCCACTTTTCAATTTACATGCAAGGTGATGGGCTTCATTCGGCTGGGCTTGGGCCAGCCTTGGTCGCCGAATGGGGGAGGATGTGGGCTGGTTTTGGGCGGGCTTTGGGCCTTAAGAAATCAGCCCACACTCTCCTAATAATCCACCTTAATCCTCATGTATATATACGCCTAATTACAATTTATATGGCCATAAAACTTTGTAACATAAATCAATAAAAATCTAACTTATAAAGTGCACGGCCAAGAATAAAATTTTCCCAGCAATTTGTCCCTTAGTACAATCCTTGATCACTTGTGGACATATAATGTATTCCCAACCAAATCATTGTCCATTAAAATGCTCGGCTTTAATCTATTAAAATTCATTGGTCTAATGGGTATAGCATAATCTTGATGGCACTTCCATCACTTATTCATGGTTCATGGTATATCCAGAGGTTGTCATGAAATTTTAGAATGCCACAAAGAGACAATCGTGAAATTTATGATAATTTTATTAATGGTGAGATTTGATTGAGGCATTAATGGAGACCACAAGCGGGATTGAGAATTCTTGTTATCTTTAGTATCGTGCAATACTTGAGGTTGGGGCATTGAATAGCCATAAAGTTTTCTGGGAAATATTTAGTTTCCTCAGTCACTTTTTTTTTTTTTTTGGTCAATAGGAAATTTCATTCATTTAGGCCCTATTTGGTAAAATCTATTTCTGTTTCCTGGAACAAAAATTTCTATTATTTTATTATGGGGAACAAAAAAAGAATAGAAGCATGTTTGGTAAAATTTTTGTTTTTGGAAACAAAAAATCTATTTTTTTGATCTCGAAAATAGATTTGGAACATAAATAATGAGAAAAAATTAGCTTATTGTTCTCGGGAACAATTTTTAGAATCAATTTTTCTCTCTTCTTTTTCTTTTTCTTCTTCTTCCTTTTGGCCAGGCGCCGGAGCATTGCCGGCCCTCGGAGACGCCGAGGCTCGGCCTTGCCGAGATTTGGCAAGGCTAAGCTCGCCCAACCACTAGTGAGGCTCAACCTCGACGGGCCACCTCTAGGACAGCGTCACTTGGCAGTGGCTCGGCAAGGCGAAGTCAGCCTTGCTAGATTTGGGCGAGGTCAACCTCGCCTAGCCAAGGTGAGGCCGAGCCTTGCTTGCTAGCGCGAGGCCGACCTTGCGCAGCTCGAGCAAGGTTGAGCCTCGTTGGTGGCCTAGCGAGGTTTGTTTAGCCATCGAGGCCACCGGCAAGGCTTGGCCTCACCCAGATCTAGTGAGGCCGAGCCTCGCAGTGGCCTGATGAGGCTCCAACGTGCTTGCCGGACCTAGCCTAGCCAATTGTCGACTGCCACCGTGGCTGGCAACCAGCCACCAAGGAGGAAGAAGGAAAAAAAAAAAAAAAAAAAGAACGAAGAAAAAAAGGAAAAATATAATAAAAATATTTAAAAATTAAAAGAAACAACAAAATTATATAATTTTACCAAACACATTCCTATCTTGGGAATAGAAATTTTTTGCAATTACCACGCACGTTCTTATACTCAGAAATTATTCTCGGGAACAAAAAAAAAAAAAAAAAAACCCATAAAAACTGTTCTCCCAGAACAGAATTGTTATCAAATGCGCTCTCATCATAACTAAACATTAGAAGAAGATATAAAGCTTCTAAGCAAAGCAGATCCTAAAAGAGCTGCGAAACAAAACGTAACTCAAAAAGCAAAAGATTACAGCTGGCAGCTATAAGCTCACTATCATCCCAAAAGATCATATAATCTGCTATATTAATGGACATGACGAGCCAGTTACAGAGATGCTTGCACATGCGATTCAAATAAAACAGGCATAGTGCATAGTGGGAAAAAGAAGGCAAGTTAAAGCTACTGAAATCAATATATATGCTTTGAGTTGTAACTTGTAAGGCAAGCCACACACCTTGGGAAACTAATCAAGAAATTACATAGAAGAGTGAGTTTGAGAAATAAAGCTATGAGGTGTTTTTATCATAACCAGTTAATACAATATAATAACAATTCATTGATGCAAACATTGTGGACAACGGAAGATCAACTCTAGCGTCAACATGTGTGCGCAATAATGCATGCATTGACATATTTATTTGTCTATGCTTCTTGGATAATTCCTTGTTATATCTGTTCCCCCATTTGTTATCTGCAGCCACCATCTTTCTGTCTTCTTTTTTCAACTTTCCAGCTACAAAAATGAACTTTCATCATCCATGTGTGTGTATATATATTGTTGACTTAGAAATATGAACATCAGCGAGTTCAAGTCAAGTTTGAGTGCAGAGAACGAATGAATCTGGACTCTCCAAAACCAGATCTAGAAGATGGACAAATACAGATAGATGGAAACATTGAACGTTCGAGTAAAACAAGAGGAAGCAAAAAAAAAAAAAAAGGGTTTAATGTTTGGTCATTAAAGTGAATTGTCTAATGTGTTAGTTTGGAAATTTTCCGCGCTTTTAGTTGAGAATTTTCAAGGAAAAGCTATAAGAAATGATGATGATCCTTCCTAATAACTTCGTTAGCCAATAATTTTCTCTTGTGGCCCATACACATTCATAGCGTAATGATTTCGTGATATCTTCGTCTTTAAAAATAGATGAGATAATCTCTTGAAATTAGAAATCAAGGATGAGGAATAGAAATTACTCCTAATGTACTCTTTTGCATATGATTGCTTGGTCAATTGTGCGATGTACCATTGCCATCAAAATTAAAAATTCATTTGTAGACCTCATCATCTTTCTATCTCAGTAGATCATGAAGCTGTGGAGAACTTCTAACAAGTATTTTCTTGGGGAAAGAACTCCGATAAATAGTTTCACAGCTTGAAATGAAGCTTGCTATCCTCTTTCTTTTAAAACTTGCTTGGAATGAAGACATAGTAATATCATATTTGAATAGATAGGAATAGCAAATCATGATAGCTCTATCATAGTTACTGTGAATGACATTTTTAAGTCCATTAAAAGTGATGCTAGATTCAGATTATTAAATGTAGATATTACCAAAAAAAAATTGGTTTTTGAACTTTTGAGAATGTTAACATTAGATTGATGGTTGAGGCAAGAAATGTTTCATGGTGCTTAATAACTGGGTCCACCTAGAATTTCTTTGGTATATAAATTCTTTACTTATAATCAATTACAAAAACTTCACAGTTCATTATTTTCCTTTCCAGTACTAAATTTAGTTTATGCCCATAAAGAAGTCGACTTTTTAACAAAAAAGATATTTAAATTGTAGGAAAATAAGTTGAATTTAATTGGTTGTGAGTGATAATTTTTGACACAACATGCAAACACGGCTCTTTGAACACAAAAATAAGAATTAAGAAGTGATTGAGAAAAACATTTCATTAACAAATGATGCATAGAAATTTAATTATGAATTAAGTTGATTGGTAACTTTTGACGTCATAAAACATGACTCAAACGCAGCAGAAATAAAAAATCTAAATGGGAACTCAACCAAAACAGAAGAATAGAATTACATGACATTAATTAGTGGCTTCATTAGTGATCTGCAAATTTTGCATAATCTTAGTTATCTTACACAAGAGAAAGTATCCATCTTTCTCCAGTCAATAACTTTTCTCCTAATATAGGATGAAATGCAACTGTACCAGTAATTACTAATTTCTTTGGATAGAAAGTAACTAGTAACATATATTTGAGAGGTAAATTATCCACATTATTATCTCACAATTAAGTTTTTATATGGAAAAATAACTTGTGATATATATAGCTAATAGCTTTTCCAAATATCAATAGTAACTTTTCACAGGAAAATGGAGAGTAATATATCCAAACAAAGAGGCCGTTGTTGCCAAATGCGCGATCGATGCCGACTTGCGCACTCGACTTGTGGGTCTCGTGTAGATTGATTATTTATTTCAAATATTTTGAGTGTGCTGATAGGCTTTTATGGATAACCTATAGGTAGTAATTTTTTATTTCGAGCTGATCATAGAATCAGCCATATCTTTTCTCTTTCTGTGATCGTAAAAATTGACTGAATTATATATACACTATGCATGGATGGAAATCTTTCAATAATTAATATGATTCATGTATTGTATGTGATGGGTTCGCAGTCTTTTCGATAAAATGGCAATCACCATCCAAACAGGAACTAAAGCAGGAGCATTGAAGATCACCACCTTTTCCTAATTATATAAAAAGAAAAATTAGCAAATATGATTTCGAGGAGTGTATGGAATATTCGAATTGAGCAAATTTTTTATTTTTAGTAATCCTCCGAGGCTCGCTCGTGAACAAGAAAAGAAACTCCATCGTTTTCTCATGGCTCCCTTCTCGGGGGCTGGGCTTGCTGTGTTTTTCTACATGCTCGCTCCTTCACACTGCGTTACAGTGTGCTTTACTTGATTTATGTTTTTCTTTCCTATGCAGTTAATATATTTCTCATGTCTATGACAAAGCGTTTGTATTTTGGAAAACTACTGAACCTATACATGCGAACTTTTCAATAATTACTTCGTGGTTCATGTATGCATTTATATGATTGTTGGCTTTATTTTTTCGTTAGGTGCATTAAGGATGCTTGAAGATGCCACAGAAGAACCAAACTCGGAGCTTAATTAACTGCAACTTCTTAAAGTACAATAAAGTGTGTGATAAACCACAGTCCTTGTTGTTACTTACGGTAGCATGATATGATTTGCCTGGATACTTTGGTTTTGTACTTGCTTAGAGATTCGCTTATTGATGGACAAAATTGGAATATAATTGCAAAAGTTCCAGATCTCCAAAAGCACTAGATAGTTAGCAATGATTCGTGATCTTGTACATATGATAAATAATTTCACACTTCATGCTAAAGTTTCAAAAAAAAAAAAAAAAAGCACAAACATAAAGAACGTGATCCTACTAAAATTTTATTACTCGGAGTGGGAGCTCCTTTCTTTTGTTGCAGAGCACCTGTATAAACACTGACATTTCAAAGCTCCTCTATGTGCTAACCTCTCCAATAAAGCATGAGAGTTGATTGATATCCTCGTTAACACATATGTGCTACCCTTGTAAAAAATAAAGTAATACACTATTCTAACAAATGACTCGATTAGATTACTCTTAATTGTCGATAAGATAAAGGACTAATGAAGAAATTCATTTATAATGAATGTTTGTCTACATCATTTTGGGAAATTTCTATTGTGACCCCTTTCTGACGCACTGTTTGCGCGGGCGCCTGTGGAGGCTAATGGCTCACTAAGTCTATTAGGCTTAGCTCATACTCTCTCAAACCCACTAATTTACGACTTATAGACCCTGTTTGGTTGGGCATTTCTAAGGGGCTTTGGGGCCCCAAAGCCCCTTAGGGGAAAATTTAGGTGTTTGGCAAAATATTTGAAAGCCCCTTTGTCCAAATATGGGCATTCCAAAGGCTGAATGTTGAAAGCTAGGAGGGGGTAGCATTGAGCATTCAGCATTTGGAATATGCAAAAATTACTGTTCATTTATCTTCCACCTTCGTCTTCCTTCTTCACGCGTTTCTTCTTCCCGGCGTCGTCTTCTTCTTCCCCGCCCATTCTCCGGCAGCCGCCTTCGCCACCTGAGGGTCGCACTTCCCCGGTGACCACCGCCTAGGGGTGGCGCGACCCGCGACCTAGGCAGCGTTGCCTGGGTCGTGCGAACCCGGGTGACCTCACGCCCGAGGTTGCCCGAGGTTCGCACGACCCAGTGACGCGCGCTTGGGGTCGCGACGCCGCCCGAGGTCGAGCGGATCTCGGGCGGCGTCGCCTGGTTCGCGCGGAACAAGGCGACGTTGCTCGAGGTCGCGAGGACCCAGGTGGCGTCGCCTGGTTCCGGCCACCAGATTTGGTGGTGCGGAGGCCAGATCTAGCCGCCGAAAGGCCAGATCTGGCCTCTGCGCCTGAGGTCGCACCCCCAGGTGGCGACGGCATCGCTTGAGGTTGCGACCTCAGGCGACTGGACGGCCAGATCTGGCGGTGCGGAGGGCCAGATCTGGCCTCTATGCCTGAGGTTGTGCCCCCAGGTGGAAATGGCATCGCCGAGGTTGCGACCTCGGGCGGTCGAACGACCGAGATCCGGCGGTGCGGAGGCCAAATCTGGCCTCTGCGCCTCCAGGTGCCTGGGGTCGCACCCCTAGGCGGCGATGGCGTCGCCTGAGGTTGCGACCTCAAGCGGCCGGACGGCCAGATCTGGCGGTGCGGAGGCCAAATCCGGCCTCTGCGCCTCCAGGCGCCTGAGGTCGCGCCCCCAGGCGGCCGGACGACCGGATCGGCCGGCCGGAGTTGGCTCGTGGTTAACCGGCCGTCGGATTTAATTTTCAAATTTTTTTAAAAATAAAATATAAGCAAAAGCCCATTTGTAATGTAAAATTTGCCAAACGGTATTTATGTTAAAGTTGCATTTCAATGTCATTTTTACCAAAGCTGTATAGCATTTCGAAAAACCACTTTATCTCAAGGATATTTGCATTCTCCTAAGGGCATTTCCCCAAAGCCGAACCAAACGGGCCCATAGTCTAAGTTTTAATCTGTAATTTAATTTTAAATAAGAGCCACCACTAATTTATTTGAGGTGGATTGATTAGAAACCCAAATAAAATATTTCACTTATGCGCAATTTGATAAACTATTACACTAGTTAATCACTAATGCCCTTTCGATACCTAATCTTATTTAAAGCCTAAGACTTTTAGATTTTCAAGGATTTTTCAATGCATTTGTGGAGAAAAACATTTTTTTGGTCTTTTTGTATTTTTTTAACATAAAAAGTGTTTTTTGGATTTTTTGATCTTTGTTGAAAATATAAATCATTTTTGCCTTTTTTGGGGAAAATATAGAATATTTTTGGATTTTATTTTCATTTCTGAAAAATAAATTATCATTATTTTTTGATTTTTTTAAATATTATTTTTTATGATAATGATATAAAATTATAAAAAAAAGATCCGGGTTGGGATCCCAGGTTGGGATCGACTCGAGTCGTCCACCCATGGCCCAAACGGGCCTGTAGCACGGCCCGGCCCGAAATTCTCTCCCCCTTTTTTTAAAACAAACCAAGCCCAAACCAATTTATCCCATTTTCCATTAAAAGAAATGCCCGGGCTTGTCAAGAATCAGCCAGCCCAGACCCGGCCTAAGCATTTCTGGCCCGAATCGTCCAAAACCCTACTTGATTGCAATTCGCATCCAACTCGGCTCAGACCCAACTCGCGCCTCTCTCCCTATCGAGAAAATATTCAGTGGTTAGCAATCACCACGTTATCGTCCTACGTGGCACGCGCAAGCCTGAGTGGCTCCACTAATGAGTCGACACGTGTGGTTGGACTTTGACTAACCGGAAAATAGGGAAATAAAAAATTGGAGGGTTTCTTTTTCTCTCTCCCCCGACAGCCGGCTGAAAGAGAGTCTGCGAAGCAATAATTAATGCTTCGCCGCTCAAAACCTCTCTCCCCATTTCAATTTTCAAGCAAGTCTTCTCCTTCGTCGGGTTGAGAGGAAAGAAACGAAGATATCTTCTCTCTCTTTCTCCGGCATGCCCGACCGCTCCATCTCCCCATCCGCCTCCCCCTGCCCCTTCCCCTTCGCCAAAGCCTCCGTCGGTCGCAAATGCTATTCAGTCTGCCCTCTAGCACGTCGCTTCCCCCAAGACCCCCACTCGATCGCAGCTGCTGGGTCCCGAGCCCGTTCGCCTTCGCCGTCACCTTCGGAACCTCATCGGCAGCTACGATTCATCAGCCGACTCCTCTCTCTCCCACCCCCCACGCTCGCGCGCAGTCTCTTGGGAACCCTGATGGCCTCCACTGTGGCAGAAAGAGAGAAAACACTACCGAGCCTGCCGCTCCTCTATCCCCCTCCCCCCTCTCTTTGCGCAGCATCTCGCCATTTCCATCAGTCGGAACATTAATAGTGTCTTCTTCTTCGACGCACATGTAAATCGACCTACACGTCCATGGCCTTCACTTCCTCAATCTCTCTCGCCTATCGTATTCATTGTTTGACGGCATCTGCAGTTGACGCTGCGGGCGAGTGGTTAGAGCCATGGACCGGAGCTCGGGTTCAACTTCGGCGTTGTCGCTGTCGTTGCCTTTCCGACGCCGGCTCTAGAAATCGTGACCGACTCGGTTGTGATTTTGGGTTGAAGCAGAAGCGGAAGAAGCTTGCGACTGCTGTGTCCCGAGCCCCTCCGCCTTCACATGTTGCTCGCTTCATTTGTCGCGTTCCTCGCTTTTCTAGCGCTGGCGATAGAAACCGCGCGAGGCTCGGTTTTGGTTTCGGGCTTGGGCGCGTTGCCACTGAAGCGGAAGAAGTTTGCAACTGCTGGGTCCCGAGCCCTCTCGGCCTTCACACGCGGCTCGCTTCGTTCGTCACCGTCATCGCCTTTCTGGCATTGGTTCTGCACATTTTCTGAATGCTTGGTTAACTAATTATTAGTTCTTGTCTCTGTAAAATTCTGGTGCTGTGTAGTTGTTGGCCTTGGCAAGAAGAGAGGCCCCCACTCGCATGAGAAATGAGCTTCGTGTGAGCCAAGAGAGAGGAGCTGTGTAGGGGTCTGCAAAGATGGGGGTTTTTGGTTTTTTGTTTCTTCATTGGGATTGCATACTCTGGTTTTGGTGACTTTAAACATACTAGATCATGTTGAGGTTTTGCCTACCCACTCAGCTACAGATAATGGAGTTTTGTTCCCTTCTGATAATCAAGTTGTTGATTTTGGATGGCTGAGCTTTCTCCATATGCTTTTTTGCTGCGGTACTTTTACTTAAATTGCACGCAATATGTGGTGTCCGTGTTTTTTTGGCATATAGAATTGATCGGCCAAGACTGAGTGTGGTGTATGTTAACGGCTTGTGTAGGAGTTTGCTGTCCAGCTTTCTAATCACAGTTACATCTTTCTAGCTATTGGGACACCATATGAGTACCCCCTCTTTGGGAAATATTTGCAATTGTTCGAACCTCGTAGTTGTTCAAACCTCATGGCCGCGAGGTGGGTGGCAAGAACAGTTCCAATCTCAAATGGATGAACCAGCTTCTGGTGTCCAAGAGCCTTTTAAATTGAGAAGTAACTGGACTTGTCCCCCTCAAGGAATGAAACAAACTTTTGCTTAGGAACATTTTCAGCGATTGTTTCCATAATCTCGTTGAATAAATTCTCAGCTGTTGTTTTCTCAGGCATTGTTCCTGGGATTCAATGAAGCAAACCCTTTGAACATTTAGGTCATGTAAGAGAATGCATAAGTCTTAATCCTTATGAGATGTTCAGAAGCAAAATCAGGCAAATATGACGCACAACTTTGTCAACTCATTCCTGAAGTTGATTTTATATGCAAAGGCAACCCTGGACACATTATAAACCAGTCCAACAACCAAAAAAATTTGACAACTGAAAGTCTTGACCAGCAGCTCCATCATATCAATTCTGAAGCACCGTGGTGCTGCATCATTTTTAAATTTCTGGAATTCCACATAACTGAACCTTTAAACCTAAACATCGGATTCACCGATTGTATAATTTGAAAAAAATAATAATCATGGCCATGAGCCGACACCAGAGCAGCTTAGATGGTCCTAGGACTCATAGCAGTTAATTAAATTCCAACATCATGCAAGGCACATATCAGCATCAACGAGCTGCGGAAGCCGACCATCAATAACAAGAATTAACGTGTTCTTGCCAAAATGCTCGCGGAAGATGCCATTGTCGTGCCCTAGTTCTGGACAGCAAACTCCTACACAAGCCGTTAACATACACCACACTCAGTCTTGGCCGATCAATTCTATATGCCAAAAAAACACGGACACCACATATTGCGTGCAATTTAAGTAAAAGTACCGCAGCAAAAAAGCATATGGAGAAAGCTCAGCCATCCAAAATCAACAACTTGATTATCAGAAGGGAACAAAACTCCATTATCTGTAGCTGAGTGGGTAGGCAAAACCTCAACATGATCTAGTATGTTTAAAGTCACCAAAACCAGAGTATGCAATCCCAATGAAGAAACAAAAAACCAAAAACCCCCATCTTTGCAGACCCCTACACAGCTCCTCTCTCTTGGCTCACACGAAGCTCATTTCTCATGCGAGTGGGGGGCCTCTTCTTTGCCAAGGCCAACAACTACACAGTACCAGAATTTTATAGAGACAAGAACTAATAATTAGTTAACCAAGCATTCAGAAAATGTGCAGAACCAATGCCAGAAAGGCGATGACGGTGACGAACGAAGCGAGCCACGTGTGAAGGCCGAGAGGGCTCGGGACCCAGCAGTTGCAAACTTCTTCCGCTTCGGTGGCGACGCGCCCAAGCCCGAAACCAAAACCGAGCCTCGCGCGGTTTCTATCGCCAGCGCTAGAAAAGCGAGGAACGCAACAAATGAAGCGAGCAGCATGTGAAGGCGGAGGGGCTCGGGACACAGCAGTCGCAAGCTTCTTCCGCTTCTGCTTCAACCCAAAATCACAACCGAGTCGGTCACGATTTCTAGAGCCGGCGCCGGAAAGGCAACGACATCGACGACGTCGAAGTTGAACCCGAGCTCCGGTCCATGGCTCTAACCACTCGCCCGCAGCGTCAACTGCAGATGCCGTCAAACAATGAATACGATAGGCGAGAGAGATTGAGGAAGTGAAGGCCATGGACGTGTAGGTCGATTTACATGTGCGTCGAAGAAGAAGACACTGTTAATGTTCCGACTGATGGAAATGGCGAGATGCTGCGCAAAGAGAGGGGGGAGGGGGATAGAGGAGCGGCAGGCTCGGTAGTGTTTTCTCTCTTTCTGCCACAGTGGAGGCCATCAGGGTTCCCAAGAGACTGCGCGCGAGCGTGGGGGGTGGGAGAGAGAGGAGTCGGCTGATGAATCGTAGCTGCCGATGAGGTTCCGAAGGTGACGGCGAAGGCGAACGGGCTCGGGACCCAGCAGCTGCGATCGAGTGGGGGTCTTGGGGGAAGCGACGTGCTAGAGGGGGCAGACGAATAGCATTTGCGACCGACGGAGGCTTTGGCGAAGGGAAGGGGCAGGGGAGGCGGATGGGGAGATGGAGCGGTCGGGCATGCCGGAGAAAGAGAGAGAAGATATCTTCGTTTCTTTCCTCTCAACCCGACGAAGGAGAAGACTTGCTTGAAAATTGAAATGGGGAGAGAGGCTTTGAGCGGCAGAAGCATTAATTATTGCTTCTGCAGACTCTCTTTTCAGCCGGCTGTCAGGAGGAGAGAGAAAAAGAAACCCTCCAATTTTTTATTTCCCTATTTTCCAGTTAGTCAAAGTCCAACCACACGTGTCGACTCGTTAGTGGAGCCACTAAGGCTTGCGCGTGCCACGTAGGACGATGACGTGGTGATTGCTAACCACTGAATATTTTCTCCTCCCTATCTGCTTCTTCGCGGCGTCGAGGAGGGCGGCTGCGACGAGCGGCGCTGGTGGTTGCTGGGGAGACGTCGTGGGTTTGCAACTAGCCAAGAATTTCGGTGGTGGGCTGCAGCTCAGTGAGGACGCATCTGGAGGTGTGGCACGACGGTAGGCGTCGAGCCAACAAAACACGAGAAGTAGGGGACAGCGGCGACGCTAATGCAGACGGTGTCGGGCGGCGACGATGCGGTGCTGACGCGGGAGATGTTAGGGGACGGCGGCACGGCTCGAGGGACCAATAGCTTGGCGTAGGGACGGCGTCAGTGGCTAAGCAATGGTGGCAAGGTGAGCAGCAGTGGCCAAGCGCGGCAGGGGTCGCGGCTAGTTGTCGGGGACAAAGCGGCGACGTCTACGAGAGTAGGCAGCGACTAGAGGGATGTCAAAACAGGCAGCGTCGTTGGTGGCTGAACAACGCTCTTTCCCCCTCAGATCTGGCCCTTGCGACTCTCTCTCTCTCTCTCTCTCTCTCTCTCTCTCTCGGATCTCTTAAATCTGCCCTCAGATCTCAACCCCTCTCTTCCTCCACAACAATCTCCGATCTCCCTCCTCTCCAGCTTGCTCACTCTCGGGACTACCCTGAAGTCTCTCGGGGGAAGCTTTCGGAGCTTGTTGCCTTAGATCTCTCCCGGCCTACACGTGCGTTGCCGTCTCCTCCTCCATCCGGCATCGCGCGCGTCTGGCTTCTTGTGCGGGTTGCACAGAGAAAGGAGGAAGAACACAAGGAGGAGGGGGGCTGCGCGGGGGAAAGAAGAAAGGAGTGGGCCTCGGGCCCGTGGGGGGAAGGAAGAAAAAGGGGGCTGGGCGTGCGGGAAGGAAGAATAAGGGGGCTGGGCGCAAAGGCCCGCCCAGCGGGCTGTTTTCTCTTTATTATTATTATTATTATTATTATTATTATTATTATTATTATTATTATTATCCGAAAAAGGGAAAAGTAAAGGAAATAAAAAGTAAATAAAGCTTAATGGATGCAAAATAGAAATTAAGGCCTAAGTGATGTGAAAAATATTTTTATTAGGGTCAAACTGATCCCTAATTTTCTATGCAAATTAATTTCAAATATTTAGTCAAAATTTAGGTGTCAATAATTTCAGAAATTTGTTCCGATCAAATTGTACTTCAAATCTATTTTTGTCAAACCTTACGGTTTTTGACTAAAGTAAATAAAGCTTAATGGATGCAAATAGAAATTAAGGCCAAAGTGATGTGAAAAATATTTTTATTAGGGTCAAGCTGATCCCTAATTTTCTATGCAAATTAATTTCAAATATTTAGTCAAAATTTAGGTGTCGATAATTTCAGAAATTTGTTCCGATCAAATTATACTTCAAATCTATTTTTGTCAAACCTTACGGTTTTACAATGCCCTAAACTATCACTTCCCTATAAATCCACTGCTTGACAACTTCTCGATCAAATCTCATAGTTCAAAATTGGTATGAATTCATATTTTTAACCAAATTTCGAAAATTAATCTGATTAGGCAAACAGCGAAATTTGTTTCCTTCGACCTGGACTGGAACCCAGGCCTTCTCGTTCTTATTAGCGTTGTACACTGAGAGTGGTTAAATTCCATAGCTTCACGTTTTACGACTCCATTTTCTAGTTTTGCTGAAAACTTATGTTTTCTAGCATGTGAGGGAGGCAAGTTCCGGAGGTGCCGAGACCAAACCCTGGATTTGAATTAAGAAATCCAGTCTTCGTGTTCGTCAATGTCGCTCTATATGGGGTACAGCGAATGTCTGTATAATTATATTCGTATCACGGTAGATGATACCAATTTAAGTCAAGGAAAATGAGATTAAATGAAATTCCACGTCATATTAACTTAATGCGTCTCCATGTGAGTAGAAGAATGGATACATCTACAATAATGGCATCAACAACCTAAGACAATACATCTCTTGTTTACACATCTACCAACAAACACACGTGGCTATCATTCCAACTACCCAAAAGAAAAAACCTATTCTCAAATAAACTTTCTTAACGAGTGTGTAAATAGCATTTGTCAAGCAATTAATTAAGAAATTTTTTTAATTTTTTTATACCCCAAAGTTTCTCGTAGTATGGAAAATAAATGTCTAAAAAATTGAATTGCCGTGTACCAAATATATTTAATAAGTATCTAGCAAAACCACTTGTTTAGGGTGTATTTATTAACGTTTCTGTTTAAAAATTGCTTTTGGGAAAGAAATTAAAAAAAAAAAGTATTTCTACTCCAGGGAACAATTTTTGAACAGAAGAACACGTTTCGTAAATTTATTCCAGAAATAAAATAAAAAAGAACAGAAATACATTTGGTAAATTTGTATAATTTTTTTATTTCTTTTAATTTTTTAATATTTTTATTTTATTTTTCCTATTTTATTTTTATTTTTCTTATTTTCTTATTTGTTTATCCTTTTTTCTTTTTTCTTTTTCTGCTCTTAATCGGTCACCGGCCTCGGCCATGGGCGCGATCGGCCAACGAGGGCTAGCGGCCTCATTCGGCCACGGTGAGCCTCGCCGTAACCGGGTGAGGTTGGGCCTCGCCTTGGTGGGTGAGCTTGAGCTCGCCTAGATTCGTGACGCCGAGCTCGCCCGGCCAAGGCAAGGCCGACCTCGCGCCGGCCTAGGCGAGCTCGATCTCGCCCGGGCCGGCGCGAGGTCGACCTCGCTAACGCTCGGCCTCGCCGGGGGCCGACGACACTCCGGCGAGGTCGCCCGCCCTTAACGGCGCCCGGCCAAGGCGAGGCCGAGCCTCGCTAGGGGCCGATGACGCTTGGTCTCGCCGGGGGCTGGCGACGCTCCTCCGGCGAGGTCACTGGCCCTCAATGGCCGATCGCCGGCCATGGCCGAGGTCGGCAACTGGCCAAAGAAAAAAGAAAAAAAAAAGAAGAAGAAAAAAGAGAGAAAAAATAAAGGAGAGAGAAAAATTGTTCTTAAATTTTGTTTCAGAAACAAAATTTTTTTTGTTTCTTGTTTCTGTTTCAAATGTGTTTTTGGGAATAAAAAAAATAAATTTGGAACAAAAAAAGTAAATAAACGCGTTTATGTTCTTTTTTTAATTTTCTGAAAAAAAAAAGAAAAAAAATCTGTTTAAAACAGAAATAAGGAACAAAAACAAATACCCCCTTAGCATCAGTTTTCTAAAATCAGAATCAGTTTTTCGTTTTTCTATGTGACGATAAATGACCTTCTTTAACTCAGTGGTTCGAGTATTCGTTTTCATGCGGCAGGAGTCATCAAGTCAAATTCAGCGGTAGGTACATCTTTTATTATTAAGTTGGACGGAAGGGGGGTAAAACACAGATGGATGGAACATTAGAAACATTTCCGTGCAAGTCGCGAACAGGTAACAAATGATGGCACTGTCTAAATCAGGTGGTCATTTGTCAAAAGGAATGATTGTTTATTGAGGTCCCCAGCCACATTAATCTTAGGACTAATAATATTTTCTGAGCAAGCATGGCCGTGATGCCTTGGGACTAGTAATATTCGAGAGGAAACGCACAGATATATCAGGACACTGAGCATTGCCCTGTCGAAAACCTCATCAGTAGTAGTCACCTAAAAGCTCCGTTTGTGGTCGCTTGTATCTTTTAGTAGATTTCCTTACTCGGCTCATTTCATGTGGATCAAACTGTGCAACGAAATTGGTGGACACCGACGCGTTGTTCTCGAATCACAATGCAGTGAAGGGGGCTTTTGTTCCTTCTAAGAATAAACCTTGACCTTTTTTTTTATGATCTAAAAAGGAGATAATTCTATTCAAGTAGGGAAAAAAGAACAACCCTTAAGAAGGGCATCGGTACATTACAAATCCAACATAACTTGAGGAGGAGAGTGAAGCCAATTTTGTGAAAGGAGGCCTCGACCGTGGGTCTTCGCGGCCCAATCAGCTAGGGCATTAGTGTCTCGTTGAACATGCTGCACGGAGAGATTTGGAAAATAGGGCAACGAGTTTGCACATTTGTCGAACAGAGCACGGGAACCCCATGGCGGCAATCGGCACCGATGGATGGTCATTGACGAGGGTTATATTATTGGATTCAAGCAATAGGTGAGATCTGGCTTTTCCTTGTTGTAATAAGTTCTTAAGAGTACACAAAAAAGCTTGGCTCTCCGTCTCGATCGCGGAAGATGCGTGAACATTGCGTGTGAAACTGTCAATCATCTTTCCGGTGTGATCTCGAGCTATACTTGCGATTGCTTCCATATTATTTGCAGTAGGAAATGCGCCGTCCATATTTACCTTAATAACCCCTTGCTTTGATGGTTGCCAGATTCGATTAGGGTTTAGCCGGTTCCTACCCTTGTTTGGTTTTTGCGGTCGAGTTTTGAGGCTAATTGTGCAAAAGTGAGAGCTGTATCAACAAGTAGATCCGGATGTGTACTTTGATGGCGGAAGACAAATTGTTCCGAGCTTTCCAAATTTGCCATAAGAGGGCTGCGATGATCTCAAAATCCGATATGTGCCCCTTCTATTCTATAATACTCACAAGCCATGCCGCTATTCGATATGTTGTGGATCTTTGAATGTTAATCTGCACTTTGGGGTGGTTCCAAATATAACTAGTCCAGGGAAGAAAAAAGGGGGCTTGGCACGGGCTGTTTTCTATTATTATTATTATTATTATTATTATTATTATTATTATTATTATTATTATCTGAAAAAGGAAAAAATAAAGGAAATAAAAAGGAAATAAAGCTTAATGGATGCAAAATAGAAATTAAGGCCTAAGTGATTCGAAAAATATTTTTGTTAGGGTCAAATTGATCCCTAATTTTCTATGCAAATTAATTTTAAACATTTAGTCAAAATTTAGTTGTCAATAATTTCAGAAATTTGTTCCTATCAAATTGTACTTCAAATGTATTTTTGTCAAACCTTATGGTTTTACAATGCCCTAACTATCACTTCCCTATAAATCCACCGCTTGATAACTTCTCAATCAAATCTCATAGTTCAAAATTGTATAAATTCATAATTTTTACCAAATTTCAAAAATTAATCCGATTAGGCAAACAGCGAGCTCGATTATATAAGGGGTGCTAAGAAATGAAGCAAATCCGCGGCTTGATGAGGTCCTGGTGATGTGTATGGGCAAGCTCAACAACACCACGGCTCCCCCCCCGGCGCGACGTGTGCGCACAATTTCATGATGAAAGTACAGGCCAAACACTTGTCCAAAAAAAAAAAAAAAAAAGTACAGGCCAAACAGAATTTCTTGGCACTCCTTTGAAATTTGTTTCCTCCGACCTGGACTGGAACCCAGGCCTTCTCGTTCTTATTAGCGTGTACACTGATGGTGGTCAAATTCCATAGCTTCACGTTTTACGACTCCATTTTCTAGCTTTGCTGAAAACTTATGTTTTATAGCATGCGAGGAAGGCAAGTTCCGGAGGTGCCGAGACCAAACCCTGGATTTGAATTAAGAAATCCAGTCTTCGCGTTCGTCAATGTCGCTCTATGTGGGGTACAGCGAAAGTCTGTATAATTATATTCGTATCACGGTAGATGATACCAATTTAAGTCAAGGAAAATGAGATTAAATGAATTTCCACGTCATATTAACTTAATGCGTCTCCATGTGAGTAGAAGAATGGATACATCTACATTAATGGCGTCAACAGCCTAAGACAATACATCTCTTGTTTACACATCTACCAACAAACACACGTGGCTATCATTCCAACTACCCAAAAGAAAAAACCTATTCTCAAATAAATTTTTTTTTTTTTTGGGTCACTCCTACTCTATACCCATTCTACACTCATTCTCAGACTTTTGCCCTAAGAGGTGTCGAAACCCACTTCTGAAACTTGAGCGTCCCCACCCCATCCCTTCCTGAGAAGGTGGGGATTTGAACCCCTCACCTCCCTCTTCCATGTTAAAAGGGTGGCTACTGGGGCGAATCCCAGTGGTTTCAAATAAACTTTCTTAACGAGTGTGTAAATAGCATTTGTCAAGCAATCAATTAAGAAAATTCTTTAATTTTTTTATACCCCAAAGTTTCTCGTAGTATGGAAAATAAATGTCTAAAAAATTGAATTGCCGTGTACCAAATATATTTAACAAGTATCTAGCAAAACCATCCGTTCAGCATCAGTTTTCTAAAATCAGAATCGGTTTTTCGTTTTTTTATGTGATGATAAATGACCTTCTTTAACTCAGCGGTTCGAGTATCGCTTTCATGCGGCAGGAGTCGTCAAATCAAATTCAGCAGTAGGTACATTTTTTTTATTATTAAGTTGGACGGAAGGGGGGTAAAACACAGATGGATGGAGCAGTAGAAACATTTCCGTGCAAGTTGCGAACAGGTAACAAATGATGGCACTGTCTAAATCAGGTGGTCATTTGTCAAAAGGAATGATTATTTATTGAGGTCCCCACCCACATTAATCTTAGGACTAATAATAGTTTCTGAGCAAGCATGGCCGTGATGGCTTGGGACTAGTAATACTCGAGAGGAAACGCACAGAAATATCAGGACAGATATATCAGGACACTGAGCATTGCCCTGTCGAAAACCTCATCAGTAGAAGTCACCTAACAAGCTCCGTTTGTGGTCGCTTGTATCTTTTAGTAGATTTCCTTACTCGGCTCATTTCATGTGGATCAAACTGTGCAACGAAATTGGTGGACACCGACGCATTGTTCTCGAATCACAATGCATTGAAGGGGGCCTTTGTTTCTTCTAAGGAGAAACCTTGACCTTTTCATTTTTTTTAATGGCCGAAAAAGAGGAGATAATTTTATGGAAAAATTTCAATTAAGGGCTTGAAGTGAAACCGTTTTCTCAAAAAAGGGCCTAAAGTGGATATTGTATCAAATAAGGACTTGAAGTGACTGATTTAATCTCGAATAAGGGTTTCAACTTGAAAGTCAGTCAAATCTTATTTACAGTTAGGGGTATTTTCGTCTAAAGACTTTTTTTTCTTTTTCCTTTTTGTTTTTTTCCTTTTTCCTTTTATTTTCTTTCTTTTTTCATCTTGCTCACCTCCTTTTTGACAAATGCATTAGACTCCTCAAGCACGAGTTTGCACAGGTGCAAAACAATTTGAACAATTTAGAAAAAGAAAAAAAACGAAAAGATATTCGAGAAGTTATGCAGTTTTCCAAAACTGCAAATTGCGTGCTTCAATTCTGCAACCTCCCCATAAGCAAACTTCAAAGCGCATGCTCTACATTATGCAATTTTGCATCCTCACCCAAGAACTCATTGATTTTGGCATAAGCCGGTTTTTAAGTTATTCACCACCACTCACCTTCTCCGATGATGATAATGAACTTGAGAATCAAGAAATATCCATAAGTGGGTTTTATTTTTATTTAATTTACTTGTAAAAACTTATTATGAGAATTAAAGTAACAGTTTCATGCTCTCTCCGCCAATGAAATTGCCTATGCCACGATAACTTTCACTCGTAGCTTATTGGGAATGTTTTATTGGGTCTAGGTTGGATTATTCATAATATTCATAGACGCAACTTGCATTGAGGTGGAATATGTGACTTCTTGAGCAGGTCCAATTGTGTCGTGCATGCTAATTATTTTCAAAGGCTGCTGAATCATTCTGACCCGTGATTAAAGATTACTCGCCTTTGGTGGCGATTCGAATCAGACAACACTAAATCTAGAAAACGAATTACTCTAATCTACATATATTCAAACAAAGTTACCTCTCTAACTCTGAAATATTATCTACACAATTTGAAAGAAAATAACAAAATGAAAAAAGTGCAAAATCGCTCAGAAATTCCTAAAACCACGTATTTCACTAAACAAATTAATGCACATGAGTATTACAGAGACTCCTCAAAAACATCTAATAAATTTGGCTTAGGTACTTCAATTTGGCTTCTCCTCAATAAGATCGATCATAGCCTGTGTGAGCACCGATTTAAATTCAAGCATCGACGAGAACAAGGGCAGCAAGCTAATGGCTTACACCTCATCATGCTTTGTGCTTAACCACGACCACAAGATGTGGGGATCGAATCGAGCTGAGTGTCACATCTTGGTCCACTTGTGCTCGATCTAGGGCTTGGATTGACCTCCATCTTTCAACAGAGGTACTGGAATTGCTCTTGAGGGCAATGATAAATGAGGTTGAGGGCGTTGATGGCTAATTCGGCAAGGAAGGTAGAAATGGACTTTGGAGAATGCGAAAAAGGCGAAAGCACGATAATGATGAAGAAAAGAAAGAGAAGGAGAAAATAAATTAAAAAAAGAAGGAAAAAAAAGTCTTTAGACGAAAATACCCCTAGATGCAAATAAGATTTGGTTAGTTTTTAAATTGAGGCCCTTATTTGAAACTAAGTTGGTCACTTCAGATTCTTATCTGAGACAATGTCCATTTTAGGTCCTTTTTTGAGAAAACGCTTCCACTTTAGATCCTTAATTGAAATTTTCCCTAATTCTATTCAAGTAGAGAAAAAAGAACAACCCTTAATAAGGGCATCAGTACATAACAAATCCAACATAACTTGAGGAGGGGAGTGAAGCCGGTTTTGTGAAAGGAGGCCTCGACTATGGGCCTTCGCGGCCCAATTAGCTAGGGCATTAGTGTCTCGTCGAACATGCTGTACGGAGAGATTTGGAAAATAGGGCGACGAGTCTGCACATTTGTCGAACAGAGCATAGGAACCCCATGGCGGCAATCGGCACCGATGGATGGTCTCGACGAGGGTTATATTATCAGATTCAAGCAACAGGTGAGATCCAGCTTTTCCTTGTTGTAATAAGTTCTTAAGAGTACACAAAAAAGCTTGGGTCTCCGTCTCGATCGCGGAAGATGCGTGAACAATGCGTGTGAAACCGTCAATCATCTTTCCGGTGTGATCTCGAGCTATACTTGCGATTGCTCTCATATTATTTGCAATAGGAAATGCATCATCCATATTTACCTTAATAACCCCTTGCTTTGATGGTTGCCAGATTCGATTAGGGTTCAGCCTGCTCTTGCCCTTGTTTGGTTCCTGCGGTCGAGTTTTGAGGCTAAACTGTGCAAAAGTGAGAGTTGTATCAACAAGTAGATCCGGATGTGTACTTTGACGGTGGAAGACAAATTGGTTCCGAGCTTTCTAAATTTTCCATAAGAGGGCTGCGATGATCTCAAAATCCAGTATGTGCCCCTTCTGTTCTATAATACTCACAAGCCATGCCTCTATGCGATATGTTGTAGATCTCTGAATGTTAATCTACACTTTGGGGTAGTTCCAAATATAACTAGTCGAGGGACAGAACAGAAACAGATGTTTGGAGGTTTCGAGGGTGTTAGATAAATAGAGTTTGCAAAATGGGTCGGGGGTAATTTTTCGCCGAAAAAGATTGTCTTTTGTAGGTAACGAATTTTGGCATAAAGACCAGAGGAAGGTACGAATTTTTAGGGTTGTCTGTGTTTTCCAGATCTGCTTCCATAGCTTTTTGGGTGTATTATAGGAAGAAGATGCATGAGAGGTTACCTTATCTGATTCTGTTTGCCTGATGAAATGATAGCCACTCTTGACAGTGTAAATTCCATCTTGTGTTTCTGTCCATACGATTTCATCTTCGGATGAAGCTGTCCATAGCTTTATAGATAGGATGTCTTCAACAATTTTTTCCTGAAATGTATGATTAAGTAGCTCGACATTCCATTCATTTCGATTAGGGATAATAAACCCTTCTACTAACTTTGGTTCCTCTCTATTTGTTGGCCCACCGAGAATGCCTGTATTCAACCATTTGTCCTCTCTGGTCTTGATTAATTTACCGTTACCCACTGACCATTTAAGCTTATCCAATATAGAATCTCGACCTAGAAGAAGACTCTGCCATCCCCAAGAAGGTCTACTCCCCTTAACAGCCTGCTAGAAATTAGTCGAGTGAAAATATAAAGCTTTGATAACACTGCTCCATAATGAGGAAGGATTTTGAAACATTCTCCAAGCTTGCTTTCCCAGCAGTGCTTTATTAAATGATAGTAAGTCTCTAAATCCAATTCCTCCCTTGTCTTTAGTCTCCTTCAGAATATCCCAGCTTTTCCAGTGAATACTAGGTCTGTTACTGTTTTTTTGCCACCAGAATCGAGCTATTTTTTGTTCAATAGATTTGCAAATTGATATAGGAACTTTAAATATCATCATAGCATACTGCGGCAATGCCTGAACCACTGATGTCAGCAGAATCTCTTTCCCTCCTTTAGAAAGTAAATTTTCTTTCCACTCCTCCAATTTAGTATTTACTCGGCCTAGAATCCAAGCAAACACATCCTTTTTAGAGGATCCCCAATCCGAAGGAATGCCTAGATACTTTCCAGTTTTGTCCAACAGTGGTACCCTCAATTCTCTAGTCAAGTTAGTCTTAAGGAGCTGCAGACGAGTTTTCTATCAAATTCACCCGTTTATCAAACTAATGAGAAACCTTCACCCGTTCAACATTTGGTTTGGCAAACCATCTTTGACGGGATGAGATCATCTAGCCTTGTCTGCGTTTCCATTCGGTGCCTCATCCATCAAACTATTACTGCATGCAAATAGAGGCAGTCGCGAAATTTATGATGATTTTGTTAAAATATGTATGGAGTTTGAGTCCAATGCGAAATTCTGAATATTCCGAATTGGATATGTTGCCGTCTGAAATAAGAAAGTTCAACTTCGACTTGGACTTGGATTTTGTTCAAAATATATAGAGATATGTTTTGGATAAAATCGTTTAAAATAGGAAACATAATCTTATGAGAAGTTGGCAAAAGAATAAGGGTTTCACTCATATATATATATAGACCTGTGGCTGTGGGTGGTATGTGTGGATCACAAATTGTCTTGAAGCGCCGCGTGAGTGCTTGGTGTTCAACCGTTGATCATGAAGAATTGGTCTTGAAGCACCGTCTTATCATCGAGTGTTTGGGAGGGATTTTCTTTGTCGTTCTTGTTCATGCAATTACATCCAAGAAGATTTAATGTTTGTAGCCAATACAAATCTTGAGGTAAGATTTGTGTGTAAATTCCTTTGTGAGATTGAGAGATTATTTTGTGAGGAATTGTGGGGCTAAACACTGTGTGCGTTTTTGGGTGTAATTGGGGCTTGGGAAACACCGAGAGAGTGTTTGAGTGACTTGAGTGTGTAATCTCCTTGTATCGCTTGATCTATAGTGAAATTCGCTGCTGCTCTCCCCGTGGACGTAGGTCTTTACGACTGAACCACGTAAATCCTTGTCCGATTTATTTTCTTCTTCTGCTATATTATTGTTCGATCGCTTGCCCTATCGCAACAGATTTTATTAACGGTGAGATTTGAATGAGGCATCAACGGAGACCCCAAGCGGGATTGAGAATTCCTGCTAATCTTTAGTGGCGTGGAAGACTTGAGGTTGCCGCGTTGAATAGCCATAAAGTTTTCTAGGATATTTGTAGTTTCCTCAGTCACTTTTTCCTTTTTTGTCAAAATAAAATTTCTTTCATTTAACTTAATTAAACATGAGAAGAAGATAGAAAGCTTCCAAGCAAAGCAAATCCTAGAAGAGCTACGAAACAAAACATAACCCAGAAAACAAAAGATTACAGCTTGCAGCTGTAAGCGTGCCCTCCAAGACCAAATTTCTGCTATATTAACGGACAAGATGAAGTTACAGGCTGTTTTCTAGTTATAGAAATTCTTGCACATGTGAGGAAAATAATTATTATTTTCCAAATAAAACAGGCATGGTGCATGTGGGGAAAAAGAAGGCAAGTTAAAGCTACTGAAAATATCTTCCGTTTCGTCCGAGTAGGATTTGAGGTATCCGCCTTATTAGGTAGAATACCTTTTGCTATGGGTTCAGTATATATAGACATACATATATATATATATATATATATATATATATATATATATATATATATATATATATGCTTTAGTTTGTAACTTGTAAGGCAAGCTACACACCCTAGGAAACTAATCGAGAAAATCCACGGGAAAGCAAATATGATTTGCTGCAGTATATAGAATATTTGAACTGAGTGAATTTTTTTTATTTTTAGTAATTCCACGGGTGTTTATTAAAAAAGAGGAAATGGTTAATATCACAAAAAATCTCAGATTGGTGCAATTGTGACAAATTTATCCAAAATTAATTGTTTGATTAACAAAACCCTTAGAACCAAGTATTCTTGGTCAGTGGCTGGAACAAGATACTGGTAAAACTTGGAGGCTACAAATTTATAATTTTCTTGGTCCCTCTTCTTTTGTTACTAATGAAGCTTGCTAGAAGGAAAGAAGAAATACTTCTTAAATTGAGAAATGTTTGCGTGACAGTGTTTAATATACTATGAGAATAACAGTCTATTCTGAATTATAAAAAATCAAATTGTAAATAATTATAAATTGTTGCGAGACTCATTTCTTCAAGAATTTGTGGTCCACTACAAACTTTTATCCTCACAGTATCTTAAAGACTGTAATGCTAATAGAACCCCCTTAAATTATGCGGGCTAAGGCTAACATAATAATGGGCTAAAGTAGTAAATAACACCCCCATTATTACAGTGATGATGGCAAATTCATAGTGACAAAACCTGATAGGAGTGAACTGGCAATTTAGCACGATGTAAGTATAGGCCAAACAAAATATCTTGGCACTCCTGCAAAATTTATTTCCTCCAATCTGGACTGGATCCCAAGTCTTCTCGTTCTTACTGGCGTCCAAACTGCTGGGGCTCAAATTCCATAGCTTCACGTTTTACGACTCCGTTTTCTAGCTTTGCTAAAAACATATGTTTTCTAGCATGTGAGGGGGGCAAGTTCCGAAGATGCCGAGACCAAACCCTGGATTTGAATTAAGAAATCCAGTCTTCGTGTTCGTCAATGTCGCTCTATGTGGAAAACAACTAATTCCTGTATAATTATATTCATATCACGGTAGAGGATACCAATTTAAGTCAAGGAAAATGAGATTAAACGATGGAAATTCTTTTAAACCTTGAAGTTTCTTGTAGTATGGAAAATAATCGTCTTAAAAATTGAACTGCTGTGTATAAAGATGTTTGACAAATATCTAGCAAAACCACCCGTTCAGCATCAAGTTTCTAAGATAAGAATCTGTTTTTCGTTTCTCTATGTGATGATAAATGACCTCCTTTAACTCAATGGTTCGAGTGTCGCTTTCTTGCGGTAGGAGTCATCGATTCAAATTCAACAGTAGGTACACCTTTTATTATTAAGTTGAACGGGAGGTGGGCAAAATACAGATAGATGGAACATTAGGAACATTTATGTGCAAGCTGCGAACAAATAACAAATGATGACACTGTCTACGTCAGGTGGTCATTTGTCAAAGGAATGATTGTTTATTAAGTTCCCCACCCACATTATTCTTAGGACTAACAGTATTTTCTGAACAAGCATTGTCGTGATGCCTTGGGACTAATAATATTCGAGAGGAAACACACAAAATATATCAGGACACTAAGCGTTGCCCTGTCGAAAACTTCATCAGTAGTAGTCACCTGACAAGCTTCGTTTGCGGTCATTGTATCTTTTAGTAGATTTCCTTATCCAGCTTGTTTCACGTGGATCAAACTGTGCAACGAAAGTGGCGGACGCCCGACGCGTCGTTCTCGAATCACAATGCATTGAAGGGGGCTTTCGTTCCTTCAAATACCATTTGGCGATGATTTATTCTGTGATAAACGAGTTAAAACTTCTATAAGGAGTAATCAATTATTGAAATTTGAAATAATTCTTGTATAATGTTATAGGATTTAGAACTTAGTAAAGTAGATAACTAATCGCATTAGTGAAGCCTCCAGTAATTCTAGAAAAATCATAGCATTCATTAGTCTAGTATTTTAGACGAGACTACTTTGTCCATGTAGATGTAGATACAGTTTCTCCATCATCCAGCCCTCATTGAAACTGAATTATATCTATCAGCTTCTAGCAAGAATTGCATCTGTCACCTTATTGTTTCCCCCCAATAATTTAAGTATTTTCGTTAGGATGATAATTATATCAATTTAAAACTTAGAACAAGAGCATGCACAATTGAAAATTGAAAGGAAGTATTATCTACTCCACAAAG
Source organism: Eucalyptus erythrocorys (assembly GCA_014182555.1). Lineage (NCBI taxonomy): Eukaryota > Viridiplantae > Streptophyta > Magnoliopsida > Myrtales > Myrtaceae > Eucalyptus > Eucalyptus erythrocorys. Next base: position 36,589,375 of record CM024599.1, on the reverse strand, counting down.
AGAATTTAGGAAACTAAAATCAAAATAACTTCATGAATGTTGTAGGACATATCATCATGCATAAGGTACTAAAGGATGTGCCGAGTCCTAGAGTGCCATAATTTTACACAAAGGGATACTTAAGTGCCATAATTTACGAAAGGTATACTTAAGTGCCAAAATCGGAGTAAAATGGATTACTTGAGTATCAATCCGGCCAAAATGTCGACGTGACATTTTTCCGGCGAAGTAAGCTCAAAACGACGCCGTTTTGCATGCTGACATGACCAAATAATGCAAAAATGGAGTTGTTTTGGGCTGACGTGGTAAAGAATAATATAAAAATTAATTAAATTAAATTTAAAAATAATTTAGTTAAAATATTTAAAAAAATCATAATTTTAAAATTAATTTAGTTAAAATATTAAAAAATAATAATTTTAAAATTAAAAAATTTAAAAAAAAAAGAAAGGGGGAGGCTGCCGCCGCCGGGAAGGGCCGGCTACGGCGAGGGGGTAGGCTGGGGTCGCCGGGCCTTGGCCGGGGGTCGCAACCACGACCGATCGGCGGCGAGGGCTCGGGAGCCCTCGCCTGCTGGGGCGAGGGTTGCGGCCCTCACCCCGCCGGGCCAAGGGCCGTCGACCCTCGCCCTGTCGGGCCAAGGGCCGCCGACCCTCGCCGGACGGGCGAGGGCCGCGACCCTCACCCAGATTAGGGTGAGGGCTCGCGAGCCCTCGCCGCCGGTCGGCCGGGTCGCCGGCCCCGCCCGTGGCCCGGCGACCACGGGCGACCCTCCACCCGCCGTCGTCGGCCCTTCCGGCGATGGCGGGAGGCGGCGCTCCCTTAGCCGCATCCCCACTTTCCTTTTTTTTTTTTAAATAAAAATATTAAAATTATTATTTTAAAATATTTTAACTAAATTTAATTTTAAATTAAATTTATTTATTATCATGTCAACCCAAAATGATGCCGTTTTTGCATTATTTGGCTACGTCAGTGTACAAAACAGCGTCGTTTTGGGCTCGCTTCGATGGAAAAATGCCACATGTGCATATTGGCTGGACTTTGGCCGGATTGGCATTCAAGTGATTTGTTTTTTTTTTTCGAATGTGTCACTTAAGTGTACCTTTCGTTAGTTATGGCACTTAAGTGTCCTTTTGTACAAAATTTGAAGCGTTCTTTTGCCGGTACTAAAGGCAAAACAAATTTGCTGATGTTCTGGACATTGTTGATAGTTTGTTTGTAAAACAAATTAAAAGGTACCTTGTCCCACATTAAAAAGATGTGAGTGCGTATGTGAATGAGATTTGACACTAATTAATGATCATTATTTTTTATTTATTATAATTCGAATTTATAATTTAAAAATAACCATTGTTTCATATTGAAATAATATGACTATTCATAATATAGTGACGATTATTTTTAATTATTTAAAGTTGAATTTATTATTTTTGCCTAATGATTATTACGCGCTCACACAACCTTTGAAGGTTGTGTCTATTCGAACATAACTTCTTAACCTTTGGAAAATTATGTCTAGTCGGACCTAACTTCTTCATTTTTAATAAGGTTGTATTCATTTAACTTCGTCGCCGTAGTAAATAGGGGAGAAAATCGAATTTCTTTCTTTTTATTAAAAAAATATGAGTAATTAATTGCGACACGTTCCCTAAAAAGAAAAAATCCTTTTGTGGCGAATCATTTATTAAGAAAAATTGACAAGTATATTTATTCAACATTTGTGTTCAATGCTTTAATAACTTCCAATTTTATTTTCTTTCAAAAGATATATAGCCATAGTTTCCAATAGTTTCCTTTCGAGAGATCTTGGAGAAATTACTATTGTCATCTAGTATTCTCAACAAGATTTTGTTGTATCTTGTAGGATTTTTGCCATTAGCCATTAGCAACGTTTTGAGGCAAATTGGTTACCAAAAAAAAAAAAAAAAAGTTTTGAGGCAAATAATTTCTTAAAGAGAGTATTATCACGCTTCTAAATCTAATTCCATTCTTCTTTCCAACGTTGATTGAAATTTCCCCTGACATCATATGACAACGATATGTTTCAGTTGTTGGTTTGTACTTTCATAAACGAACTCCCGAATGTGTTGCAAAGGCGTTGTATATGAAGATTGATCTGCATGAGACTTCCAAGAGCTTCACATGAAAAGGCTCTTCTTCCTTAATGAATACCCAGGCCAAATTAATATAATCATGGACAATCCAGGCTTGTCATTATCAGGACTACTGGTGCACAAAGAAAATAAGAGACCGGACTTGCATGGGAACGAAAACAAAGTAACACGCCTAAACAAAAGCAAAGATATCTCTTCAAGAGGTGTGTTAGGTAATTCTTAGACTAGTTGTCCTAGTCCCCGAAATGAGTGGATCGCAATGCACTCTTTGGTCTAGCCCTTGGTATAGACACATGGGTCTGCTGTTCCAGGCAATTCCTAATCAGCACTTGATGTTTCTGGTGCTTTCCAATCAGAGTCTAGCTTGGTGGACCTCGGATAATCAGGCAACCTTTTCAGGGACATGCAACCCAGAATAGTCAAATGCTTCAAACGTTGTAAGTAACCGAGACCCTCGATGGCTTGTAGCACTTGGCAATCGTGTAGCTCAAAAGATTTGAGCTTTACCAACTTTGATAGTAGAGGTAATCCTTCTAATGACTCACAGCAGATGATCCGTAGTGACTCCAAGGATTCCAACTCCTCCAGACCTTGTATCGCAACAAGACTTCCTAGTTCAGACAGATACAAGGTTTCTAGACTCTTCAAGCATGATAGATCTGGTATTCTCTCGAGGGATGGACACACTTTTATGGACAATTCCCTTGACTTCTTCAAGCCTTCAAGCTCTGGGAGATGTGCCATTGAGCAACTAGAAATGGAGAGACTCGACAGGTTCATGAAGTTGGAAAATTGCTGCGGTGGCAAAATATCCGTGAGATGCAGGGTGGACAAACTAGACGGAAGCTGGTGGATGGATTCTACAATCTTCCAAGGGGACATAAGTTCCTCTAACTGGTAAGGAGCCTTGAGCTTATACCTATGAAAGGTTAAGTCCAAGTGATCTAAAGTAACTAAGTTTGAGAGGTCTGGGATGATTTCACAATGATAAGCATCAAGGACAAAGCTTATCAAACTTGAGGGAAGCTTTGGCACTAGTCGAAGCTCCTCACACTCCTTCAACCCAAGTTCTTTAAGGCAAGGGAGACAACTGATCGTGGCAGGCAAACCAGAAATACAAGTACCGGAGAAGTCCAAGATCCTCAAGCAGGATAGTTCACCAATTGCATCTGGGATTTCACCTGTAAGATCCCTACATTCCCGGACATGTAACTCTTCTAGGTGAGATGGATAAGTGATCGTGGCTGGCAATCTGGAAATACGAGTACATGACAAGTCCAAGATCCGCAAATGGAGCAGATTCCCAATAGAATTTGGGACTTCACCTGATAGATCTGGACACTCTGGGCAATGTAACTCTTCAAGCATCTCCAGCTGTCCAATTGCATCCGGTAGACTTTTTAACTTTGTACCTCCCATGTCGATGACTTTGATTTTCTTCAGATTTCCAATTGAATCCGGGAGACTTTCTATTCCTGAGAATGACAAATCCAACTTAACTAATGATTCTAATCCTCCGAGAGAGTGCGGGAGCTTCTTTATCCCCTCACATCCTTTTATAGAGAAATGTGTGATTCTTACTAATCCTCCGATAGAGTCTGGGAGTTTGTCAATTCCCTTGCAATACTTTACACTGAAGCTTGACAAAGATTTCAAATTGCCAACACTCTCGGTGAGTGTGACCAATTTGGAAGATCTGGGGAAGATGAACTCTCTCAAAGATTCTAAAGATCCAATCTCTTCAGGTAACTCCTTAAGAGAGTCACATCCATCCATATTCAGAGTTTTTAAGAGCCGTAGCTTACCAATGGAGCAATCAACTGTAATTAACCGGGAGCAGCCAGCGAGTATCAATATCTCCAAGTCCACGAAGTTTGACAAGTCAGGTGTCCTCGTTAAGCATTTGCAGTTTCTCAAGTCTAAAGCTTTCAGCTTTATTGCCATCTGCAGAAGAAATGTATATGATGAGAAAGAATAAAAAACACTTCGGACAGGAACAAAGCACTGAGGCGTGCCATACCTTGATTTGAGTCCATCCACCCCATTTTTCTGTGATGTCGCTACTGGACAGGTCAAGCACAACCAAGTTGATGGGGCAGAAATTTGTTGCTGTGAATTCCGGAGGACAATGATGCCAAGAAAGCCACCTTAGCTTCAGAAGCAGATCTTTGAAGTTGCCGAAAAAATTTAATCCCGTCCCTCGAAGGAACCTTAGATTTGGTAGATTGAGTAAATCTTCATCTGTGAATGTATGGCCACGCACTTTTAGTGCTTCTACATGTTCATTTCCCTGCCAGTAGAGACTAACATGAGTGGACCTCAAATCAAGTTAACAAGAAAAAGTTGTAACTCCTTGAGGACTGAAAAAAAACTCAGAAATTTTACCTGCTTACTCCTTAATATGTTTAAGGCATCCTCATTAGTCCACACCCTGGTAAACTTGCTAGGATACTTACAATCCCCTTCCTGGACAATGTGCCTTCCAAGGTCTCGTACTTGGTCATTCATCCGGAATTTGCTATCGCTTTCAACTTTTATCAGGGACCTATGAAGAAGGACATCAATCGCATAATTAGGATAGTAGTTACAATCACTCCACATGAAAATTGGGTAAGTTTTATTTTCTTGGACAAAAAGGCATGCTATATCCAGAAAGACTTGTTTTTGTTCTTTCTCTAATTCTTCATAGCTTATCATCAACGATTCTCGGACTTTCCCCAAAGGAGCTTTCCTTAACTTCTCCAATACCTCTATCCATAAAGCTCTATTGTTGTGCTTGCAAGAAAGAGAAGATCCTATCACCTCCACAGCTAATGGAAGGTTCCCCAAAGTAGACACAATTTCTCTTGCAAGACTTTCATAATCATCTGGAGGAAAGTCTTTTCCAAAAGCATGTTTACAAAACAACCGAAGGGCTTGATCGGATTCCATTTCCCTGACTTCATAATCCAAGATTGTTTTTGGTTCATTTCGAATGGCACTTAAGTTCCTAGTGGTTATGATGACTCTACTACCAGATTTCAGCCAATCACACTCGCCAACTAGCTTTTCCAGAATATCTTTCTCTTCCATATCATCAACAACAATGAGAACCTTTTTATTTGAAAGCTGTCTTCTTATCATGTCGATCCCACAATCAACATCATAAAGTTCATTATTTCTTGATCGGTGAATGCTTGATAAGAGTTTCTTCTGCAAGTACACAAAGACCATCTGACCGTCGTGATATCTCTCGAACATTTTCGAGGAAGCTGCAGCAGTCAAAGCGAGGGGATAATTTGTTGAAAATAACTTTCGCAAGTGTTGTTTTGCCGATTCCCCCAATCCCATGGATTCCCACAGAATGAGTGCCGCCAGAATTAATGTCCAGCAGTTCCATTACAGCGTCGACCTGCTTGCGATCTTCCACTAAATGTTTGGTCAGAATCTTGTTTCTGTTGTTCAGCTTAATCAAAACATCTTCAACGACCGATGTGATGAGTCTGCCATGGCTGCCAGTTACACAGAATATTTCAGCCAAAAGGGGAATAGAAATTTGATGAAGAACTTCTCGTTCTTGAATTTTGAAATTTCGAAGTAGAAGAGAAGACATCAAGCCTTGTGACATTGATAGTGTGTCCTGACGATACTGTGTCATTATTCCGGGAAGCACAACAGGCAATTACCACTTGGGACTATGCCCATAAAATTGACAAATTGCTAGCTTATAACAGAGAGACGTTGATAACCTATAGCAAAAAGATGACAATAGCTCGCTTCCTTGTATGACTTACCATTTTCAGTATGAAGAGATTAGGCAAGACTTTCAAGGTGAGAAAATCGAAGCAATTCCCAGAAATTAATCCCCTAATCGCGAGGACGTATTCCTTTGGAATCCATTAAAGAACCACGATTAATTAGGGTCAGCTGAAAAGGCTAGGAAGACCGGAAAGCCACGAGTGGGCTACACACACTGAAAACCCAGGATCGAGAGAGTAAGGATTGAGGCGCGTAAGTGTTTGCGATGAATAAAAGTCTATTAATATTAGCTTTATTTGGACTATTTGATTCGATTTTTTTTTATATTAGCCTATTTATTCTTTTAAACAATATTTGAACTAACTAAATTTATTTTCTAGAAGAAGTCTGAGGTACAAAATTATAAGTGTGATATATGATCGGTCATATGATCATGATTGCATAGATATTTTTATGCAACAATTTTAACTCAGGATAATTATAAGTTCAGGATTCTATAAAACGAAACTTTGTAAGCTCTTTGTTTTGCAGCAGTTTTCATCTTTTGATAGCATGGAGAGAAAGTTAAAGTCTGAGGGAGGAAGTTCTTTACCCTAAGTTTCTCGATTTCCATCCCTTAAGCTTGCCAACCTCCATGAGCGCCTTTTCCCACGCTTTTACTTTGTCAGCTTCATACTTCTTCGCATGATTGGATAGCTCATTTATGTAAAGTGAAGTTTTAAGCTTGACATCACCTGGGCTCACGTCGAAGAAAATGGGAAGGATCTCTTTCGTTCCATCTGATTGGGATGTAATCTCTACTATCTTCGCCAGCTCCTTGAGGCACCATTTACTTGATGCGTAGGTCTTAGAGAAGATGGGCATGTAGATTTTGGAGTTCTCAATCGCTTGCCAAAGTTCGTCTTTGATGTTTTGCCCTCCTTGGATTTCATCGTCGTCTCTGAAAACACGGACTCCAGTACCTTTCATGACTTCATAAAGACAATCGATAAATGTTTGGCGTGTATCAGGCCCTCTAAAGCTCAAGAACACGTCATACTCATTTCTCGAGCCAGTTGCACTCTCCATCGTCATAGGAGCTACTTTTACCGAATGAGAATAGAAGTGCTTGTTTTTGCTCGTTTGCTCGGTATCTGAACTGCTTTGGTTTTAAACACCATCACGTCAGTCTGGATCAAAGGAAAAACAAAAATAAAGCCAAAAGAATATATTTCATATTTTTAACCATATTCTTTCTGGGCAACCAATAACACAGTCACGTGAATATTATTCCTTTCACTCAATACAACTTGGAGTTTATTTGTTTGGCTTCTTTGCCTTTTTTAAATCCTTATACAGCTATCGCTTGAACTTCATGGTAGGAGGAGGGTGCTCAATATTCATGTGCCAGTGGAAAGTTAGATGATCGTCAAAATTAACAACACTTTCTGTTCAATATCTAACATATATTTACCCGTTTCTTAAACTAACAAGAAACTTTGACCTTGATTCACAAGGTTTCTACTAGCAAGAAACCTTTACCCGTTCAACATTTGGTTACATAAACCATCTTTAGTGGGATGAGATCATCTAGCCTCGTCTGCGTTTCCATTCAGTGTCTCATTCATCAAACTATTACCTAAAAGTCATGAAATATACGATAATTTTATTAATGGTAAGATTTAATAGAGGCAACAATGTATCGAGATACATGCATAAGTTGCGCTAGAGAAGTCTTACATCAGAAAATTGGTGTGGTATGAGCAATTAATATATCTTAATTAGCCCCTAACTCTTTGACTTAATTGAATATGTAAACAGACTCAGACTTGGGTTCTCTTTTGACTATCTTTCCAAGTGAAGGTATCGAATTTATGTTACGTGCTCCCAACAAAAAGTATCAAAGCTGATGGAAGATTGGTGGGCGTTGTGGTGTAGCAACATGGGTGTAGGCAACACGGACCCGATGACAGACTCCGCGGTTCCGTCTCGAGAAAGTGACCAAGAATGAAGTTGGGCGTAAATGGGGATTCAAGTTGGGAGAACTTTGACGGAGAGGGGCACTTGGATTAAGGAGAAGCATCTCTAATGATCGGAGACGCTAGGTGGGATAGACAACTGTCGTTCATCTTAGCGAGTACTTTAGTAGGCCGGGGCATTGAATAGTCATAAAGTGGGGGTAGACGAGGATTTCCGGTTATAGATTAGGGAAAATTGAATGCGAAGTAAAAGTTGTAATTTATTTCCCTCAGTCTGTAACTTTTATTTCACTTGAGGATATAGCACAGCTCTTTTTTATGGACTCAAAAAAAAAAAAAAAAAAAAAAATGCTTGTGCCCGAGACACTTGCACGTGCGGGCGAAAATTCGGAGATGCTGAAGATAAACCATGAATTTGAGTATAGAAATCCAGCCTCGGTCTTTGTCAATGTTGTTACATGTGAAAAATGGCGAAGATCCATATAAATATTACATCAAAAGAGGCATACCAATCTAATCAAATCGAAGTTACGTCTCCGACTACATGTTAAATCAAATGACTGCCTAACTAGCTGAACCAATTGAAGTATAAACCTACTACTTTCTAATGAAAGATCAGCATCCATAGATGAGCATTAGATAAGCGGTAAATAGACATCTGCAACGAATGCAAGCAGCTTGAGGAATGCACCATGCAACGAAAATGGTGGACAGCTGACACATTGATGGTTCGAGGTCACTTGTATTTTTAGTAGATTTCCTTATCCGGCTCATTTCATGTGGATCAAACCATGCAACGAAAGTTGTGGACACCTGACACATTGTTCTCGGATTGCAATGCATTGAAGGAGGCTTTTGTTCTAATACCATTTGATATCTATCTTAATCTAAACGAGTTAAACTTCTATAAAGTGTAATCAACTAGTGACCATTCGAAATAAGTCTCGTATAATGTTGTAGGATTTATAACTTTTTAAAGTAGATAACTAATCGCATTAGCGAAGCCTCCGGTTACTCTAGAAAATCATACCATTCATTAATTTAGTATTTTAGACGAGACCACTTTGTATATGTAGCTATAGTTTCTCCGTCGTCTAGCACTTGTTGAAACTGAATTATATCTATCAGCCTTTTATACCTTATTGATTGCAGGGTCCCTTTTTAGGAAAAAAAATAAATTGCATCTATCACCTTTCCCTTCAATAATCTAACTTTTTCATTAGGATATATCGCTTTAAAAGTCAGAAAAAAAAAAAAAAAAAAGCATGCACGATTGAAATCGAAAGGAAGTAATATCTACTCTAGCAACAGCATTTAGGTACTTTGAATGCTGTAGGACTACCATCATACCCAAGATACTAAAGGCAGAAGAAATTTGCCGATGTTCTAGATATCATATGACAACGATATGTCACAGTTGTTGGTTGGTACTTTCATAAACGAACTCTTAAATATGTTGTAGAAGCGTTATATACGAAGATTGATCTGCATGAGAATTCTACCTAGAGTTTCAGATGAAAATACTCGTCTTCGTTAATAAATTTACAGGCCAAACTGATATATCCTGGACAATCCAGGCCTATCATTATCAGGAGCTTATTGTGCACAAAGAAAAGGAGACAGGACTTGCATGGGTACGAAAACAAAGTAACACGCCTTAACAAAAGAAAAAGATCTCTTTCAAGAGGTGCGTTAGGTAATTTTCAGACTACTTGTCCAAGTCTCCAAAATGAGCGGATCGCAACGCACTGTTTGGTCAGGCCCTTGATATGGACACAGGGTTCCAAAGTTGCTGACGATTCCCAATCGGCACTCGATGTTTCTGGTGCTCTCCTATCGGTGTCTAGCTTGGTCGACCTTGGATAATTAGGCAACCTTTCCAGGGACATGCAACCCATGATAGTCAAATGGTTCAAATATTGTAGATGACCGAGACCCTCGATGGTCCGTAGCACTTGGCAGTCGGGTAGCTTAAAAAGTTTGAGCTTTGCCAACTTTGATAGTTGAGGTAATCCTTCTAATGACTCACATCAGATGATCTCTAGTGACTCCAAGGATTCCAACTCCCCCATACCTTGTATCTCAACAAGACTTCCCAATTCAGACAGATACAAGTTTTCTAGATTCTTCAAGCATGACAGATCAGGTATCCTCTCAAGGGATGGACAGACTTTTATGGACATTTCCCTCGACTTCTCCAAGTGTTCAAGCACTGGGAGATGTGCCATGGAGCAGCTAGAAATGAAGAGACTTGACAGGTTCCTGAAGTTGCAAAACCACTGCGGCGGTGAGACATCCGTGAGATGCAAGGTTGACAAAATAGATGGAAGCCGGTCGATGGATTCTATGATCTTCCAAGGGGAGAGAAGTTCCTCAGACTGGCAAGAACCCTTGAGCTTATACCTATGAAAAGACGAGTCCAAGTGATGTAAAGTAACTAAGTTCGAGAGGTCTGGGATGACTTCTCAGTGACAAGCATCAAGGGGGCATGTCAAACTTGAGGGAAGCTCTGGCACTTGTCGAAGCTCCTGGCACTCCTTCAACACAAGTTTTTCGAGGCCAGGGAGACGACTGATTGTGGCTGGCAATCCAGAGATGTGAGTGCCTGAAAAGTCCAAAATCCTTAAAACGGGACAAATTCCCAATGTCATATGGCATTTCTCCGGATAGGCTCTGACACTCTGGACAATGTAACCGTTCAAGCATCTCCAATTGCCCGATTGCGTCAGGTAACTTACGTATCTCAGTGTTTTGCATCCTGATGATTTTGAGTTTTTCAGATTTCCGATGGAATCAGGTATGTTGACCACTCCTGAGAACGAAATATCTAACTCAGTCAGCGACTCTAATTCCCCGAGTGTGTGGAAGCTCCTCAATTACTTTGCAACCTTCTGTAGACAAATGCCTGACTTTCGCTAATGCTGCGATAGAGCGTGGGAGTCTGCTTATTCTCTCATTTCATTTTATACTCAAAGCTCAACAAGTTTTTCAAATTGCCAATTGTATCGGGAAGCTTACATAGCAGAGAATGTTGGGCTTTGATTAACTCCTTCAAAGATTTTAGAGAACTAACTTCCTCAGCAACTCCTCAAGAGAATTGCATCCTTCCATATTCAGAGTACTTAAGCTCTGTAGTGTACCGATGGAGCAATCGATCGTGACTAACTTGGAACACCAAGCGAGAATCAATATCTCGAGAGACACAAAGTTAGACAAGTCTGGCGTGCTTCTCAAGCAATTGCAGCTTCTCAGATCTAAAACTTTCAATTTCTTTGCCATCTGCGGAGAATTTTGAACATCATTCAAAGGACTAAAAACCCTATCATAAGAATTAGAAGCACCAAAACCCAATATGGAAAGACATTAGTACCTGGATTTGACTCCATCCAGTCTAGTCTTCTGTAATTTTACTCTTCAAAAGGTTGAGAACCACCAAATTAATTAGGCAAAAATTTGTTGCCATGAAATTCAGAGGACACTCATGCCAAGAAAGCCATCTTAGATTCTTAGCTCAAGAAGAAGATATTTTAAGTTGCCAACGAAATTCAACCCTTTCCCCCGGAGGAACCTCAGATTCCGCAGGCTCTGTAATTCTTCACCAGTGAAGGCATAGCCACTACCATTACTTTGATCATTAAAGCTCAGACTCAATGCTTCTACTTCTTCACTTGCCTGGCATTGGAGATCAAGCATGAATACAACAATTCATACAATAAAGGAAAAAGTTGCTGTCTGAACCACCTGCAAAGTTCGTCTACTTCCCGGAAACAGCTAGCAAATTGGATCTAAATTACATACTCATAAGTTTTACCTGCTTATTCCTTAAGAAGTTCGATGTATCCTCAGGAATCCATACCCTGCTATGCTTGCCAGGAAATCTGCAATTCTCCTCATAGACAATGTGCCTTCCAAGATCATTGACTTGGTCTTGCATCAAAAACCTATTATCATTTCCGATCTTTAACAAAGATGGGAGAAGGAGAACTCTGATTGCATCATGAGGATGGTACTCACAGTTGCTCCACATGAAAATTGAATATTTCTTGTCTTCTTTGACGAAAAAGCACACTATGTCTGGAAACACTTTTCGCTGCATTGGTTCTAATCCCTTGTAGCTTATCATCAATGTCTCTTGGACTTCCTTTGGAGGAACTTTCTGTAACTTCTTCAGCGTCTCTTCCCATAAGGCCTTGTCAATGGAACCGCAAGAAAAAGATTAGCCATCAGTCACCGCCACTACCATTAGCCACCACCGCCGCCAGTTGCTGACGACCAATTGGGCGAGGCTCGACCTTGCCAGATTTGGCATGGCCTGGCAAGGCCGAGCCTCGCCGATAGCCAAGCAGGCCTTGCCCGAACCTCCCTTAGCCATCGATGAGCCTCGCTTAGATTTGGCGAGGTGGAGCTCGGTTGGCGATTGGGTGAGGTCGCCCTTGCTAGATCTAGGTGAGGTTGCTCGCCCAGCCAAGGCTCGGCCGAGCCTCACCTAGCTGCGGGTAAGGCTTAATCGACAAGGTGTGCCTCGTCGAGGGCCGGCGACGCTTCGGTGAGATTGCCGACCCTCATGTGGCCGGTCGCCAATCATCCCGAGGTCGGCAAACATCCAAAGCTTTGAAGAAGAGGAAGAGAAAGAAAAGAAAGAAAAGAATTAAATAATTAAAAGAAAATTATTTAGATTAGAAATTTTGAAAATTGTACCAAACACAATTCTATTATAAGAATATAAATTTTGTACAGTTACTAAGGGGCTGCATGACAAAATTTCAGGAATGATTTCTCAGCTGATTTCTGTTTCCCGGAACAGGTTTGGGCAATCCGTTTGGTAACGCAATTTGATTTTTCAATTTCTGAAACAGATTTCTGTTTCAGAAATTGATTTGGAGGAGAAATCGAAGCTAGAAATTGTAGCTTCTCCAATTTCTGAAATAGAAACAGAAATCATTTCACTTTTTTTTTCTTTTTCTTTTTTTTTTTTTATCTTCTTCGTTCACATCTCCTCCTCCTCACTTTCACCCTTACCCTTACGACTCCTCCTCCGACGCCATCGCCGTCCTCTTGCCGGTCAGATCGCCGCTCATCTTGCTGTCACCGTCCTCAGCCCGTCCTCCGGTCGTCCCATCAAGCCCGCCTCCTCTGTCCGCATCCCATTTCCGCTCTCGGATCCGCACCTCCAATCGCCGTCACCGTCCTCTCTCCGGTCAGATCATAGCTTGTCTCGCCGTCGCCATCCTCTCTCCAGTCAGATCGTCGCTTGTCTCGCCGTCGCCGTTCGAAGACCGTCCAGTCGTCCCACTCGTCTCGCCGTCGCTCATCTCGCGGTCTTCTCTGGAACTTCCCCTATCACGAGGTTCGATCGATCTTCCCTTCTCGCCTCTCTTATCATGTTTCGATTTAGGGTTTAGGCGGTTGGAATTGTTGGCGTGCTGTGAGCTGTTTGTCCGATCTATTGAGCTCGCCCCCATTCGCCGCCGTCGAGCCGGGTAGGGAGCATGCCGACCGCCCTCTGCTTTTTCCCCTTTTTTGTGCCTTGTTTTGCCTCGCTTTGGGCTCACTGGACCAGGCTTCGTCGTTGTCCGGTTCGCGCGAGTCCCGTCCCCGTCTGTTTGTGCCTTTGCTATTTTACATTGTTGCTTGTTGATGGTCGCAAATTTGGGAGCAAATCTGAGCCTTGTCAGTTTGGTTTTTCTTTCTCTTTCAGCAAGTGTGCTTTAAATGCTCGATAGTCGATATAATGCCTCAGCTGGCGTTGTTGTAAAAATGAGACCGAGGTTTGGTTTGTTTCTGTGAAAGCATGTCAAGGATCTGTCTAAAATATTTCCATCGACCTAAGATGTCCTTTGATTGATTGATGTAGGATGAACTCGACACCAAAGTGTTGGGTCATCGGAATGCCATATCTCTTTCAGTCAAACGCCCGAGACTTGCTCGACGAAATGTTTCTTAGAAGTGTTTAAGAAAATGACTTTTGTTTTGGTTCGAATCGAAGGTGCGTCTTGATGTGGCTTGTTCGTTCACTAGTTCTTATTTTAATTTGTTGCAATAATACACAAAACTTAGAGGAAAAAAACATTGTTTAAAGAAAAATGCTGAAATGATATTTTTAAATTTATTTATGTATCATATATAGTATTTTTTATTACTTCTTTCATAGTAAAATACTTAAAAAGAAACAATTGTAAAAAAACAATTCTAGAAATAGAAATTTTTATTCGTTATCAAACGGATTTTTGTTTTGAAATAGAAATTTTGAGTCGTTATCAAACGGGTTTCTTTACTCGAAACTTAGGAAATAGAAATTGAGAAATCAATTTCGACCGTAAATCAATTTTTACATTTCGAAATTTTGTCATGCGCACCAAATTACATAAATTTTTGACCCACAAGGATCCCAAGTGGATAAAACAGTAGGAACCGGACCAAACCGATTAAGAATCGATTAGAATCTAGCCAAACCGGTTTGGCCGATTTGACCAGCCGCCGGTGGGACTGGCCGGTTCAAGCCCTTTCCGGCTAGTTCTCGGCCTCCGGCCACTGATACTGGAACCCCCTCAATCCCAATTTCACTTCTGCACCTTCAATTTCCAAAAATTTTACAAATTGGTCCTTGAATTTCGTCAAATTGCAAATTGACCCATAATTAGACATTTTGATGCAATTCCCGATATTGGCTTGGTTTTTTACAAATCAAACAAACTAGATCAATTACCCGACACATCGAGATCATAATAGAGCACTCGAAATGGATTTTTGACCGTTGAATCGAGATTTTGGCCATCGGGTTGAATTGACGGCCAAAATCGCTGAATGTGGGAGTATATAAGTGAAACCTCTTCTTTTTTCAAAAAGGGGGTTCATTTGCACAAATTTTTTCTCTCTCCTCAGCCTTTCTCTCTCTCTCATTTCTCCCTTCAAAATACTGCACAAACAGATCATGCTTTCTCTCTCTAGATTCGGTTCACCTCATGGACTGGTCTCATTCTAGACTCGAACCGGCGGTCGCCGAAGCTCCCAAGCCTTCAAGCTGTTGGTGATCTGCTTTGGTAAGTCTTTGACGTTGCTATGGAAAGAGGAGATTGGATTGGTGGCCGAATCTTCACCGGCAAGCGTTTTGGACTGGTTCATCCTTTTTTTCCTTGAGCCTGGGGTTCGATTAGTCTCGATTTGAGCCGTAGTGACTTGATCTAAGTTCTTAAAGTCCCGATTGTGATCCGGTGATTTGATCCAACTAATTGCGATAGAAACCAATGAAGGAAACGATTCAAAACTCGAATACAATGAAAGCAAGATTGAGTTAATCGATCGGGGCTAGGATTCAATAGTAGGAGCTTTTACATGCTTAAAATTGATGAGTATGAATGCTGCAATGAGGAGTTGATGATTTGAATAATGATTGTGATTTTGAGCCGAATTTATGATTTTCGTAGGCCTATACATAGGTTACTATTTTAGCCAAAATGAGGTTCGAAACAACCTTGTTTTAGCTCGAGTCCTGTTAGGATTAGATAATAGACATCCTGAGCTTCGAAACAATAGGTAGCATGCCCAAAACGAACGTCATTTGGCCCTCCAAAAACACCTTCGAAAATTAACTATTTTGCGGTAATTTAGTTTAGTTTAGTTTAGTTTAGTTTTTTTTTTTTTTTTTTTTTTTTTTTTCGGTTTTGATCCTATTCTGCCTTTTGACTTTGTTATTTTTGTGCCGATTTTCATGATCATTTTTTGAGAAAATTTTCTTCATGAGTTTTGTTCCAAATTGTGTCGTGCATCTTCTATAATTTTTTCATGATTTTTGGATATGTTCAACTAGGTTAGATCTACTTAGATCTAGGCTTAAGTCAATCTGTTCTATATCGATATCTGATTTTGCTATTTTTGTGCTGATTTTTGTGTTGAGTTCTCGGACAACTTTCCTTCATGAAAGTTGCTCATACATGTGTTGTGCATGTCTTGTATTTTTTTTTTCAAAATTTTTAGACATAAATAGCTAGGTTAAAATTGCTTAGATCTGGACATAGGTCATCTTATCCTACATTAGTCCGAGATTTATTTTGGTGAAATTAAGTCCATAAATGCACGTATTTGGACTCAAATCCTTCATGAAAGTTGAAATATATGATATATATGTTCAATTGATGTATGCTTTATAAGGTTTTTACATTGGCAATGTGAATCAATTGCATACGTTAGAGTACAAAATACTACAGTAATATGTACTGGACATATAATGTGGTATGTTTAACATTTTTGCTACAATTCATATGATCTTAATTGAGTTTCAATCTCTTAACAAGAAATCTTCATCACTGTATGCTCTATATGTGAAATTTTTGGTAGGATTTATGCATATCTTGAGGATGGCTAAAATCATGCTTGTTCTATGAATTTAATGCTAAAATGGAACCTTGTCATATGTGCAAATTTCCATACTTGTTTGAGTCATCTAGGGATCAAATCTTACAATCATTTTGCATACGTGTTTAGGTCATGTCAATTTGAGTTTTATCTTGCACATCAAATTGTCTCACAAAAAGTGTTTGTCACACTTAGAATTTCCAAGCATATTATTAGGAATCATGAATCATCTCATAATATCATTTAAATTGTATGACATTTTGCATACTGGCTTAGGATTAGATGGCTCTCCAAACTTTCCGTCGCATCCAATCCTAAGTCCCATGTGATTTCTTCATGCCATTTGGGCATTCTTTGAATGATTTCAAAGTTTTCAAATGAATGCTTATATTCTGTTTTCTTAATTACTAATTCGCACACTTTTAGAGATATCGATTTTAAGATACCAATTTGACCTAGTTTGGACTCAAACTCTTCTCAGAAGATGTAGGACACACTTAGAAGTTTCTAATGCCGCTGATTTCATGCCAATCGCTCATCGTTTGAACTATTTTCCTTTTTTGAAATACTGATCACAATCTGGACAATGGATCAAATTCGGACCCTTGTTTTAACCCATATCTGAACAAATCTTTGATATTTTTTGTTCCATTTTTTCTATTTGAAATAAACTTGGCTTCTTACTGAAACTTGCTTGTCATCATGTTGGCTATGTTGTGTATAAATTTGATAATTTTTAGACATGTTTTGATAGGACAAATTCTAGTGACATCAGTTGAATGTCTTGTTGTTTTGACAAATTTCTAATGTGTTGTTACTTTTTGTTTGATTTTTGTAAAATCATGTATACATTGTTCGAGAAAACTTTCTTCACGAAAGTTGTTCATCATCATGTTATGCATGTTAGAGAATTTTTTTATTGTCAAATTATCATTAGGTATTGCCCAATTTTGTTGTCTTTGCACGTTTGTTCCGAAATCTCATAATATAAACATGATTGTGATTGTTTAGCTATATCTTTTAGGTTAGTTTGTGCGTGAAATTAGGACATTTGTTCTAAATGCTTTGATCTTTTGTTGTTAAACGACCGGCATCTTCAAATTGTGTGTTTCAAAAAATGTTTTGGTACACGTGATGTTTCTCAAAAATGATTCCTAAAAAGGTTATTCTCCAAAACTTAATTTGGCTTAAGGGAAAATCATGGTTTGGACCATATTCAATATGCCTGCGACACTTGTGAGTTCTTATGCGAGCCTCGGGCTAGCCTTGGCAATTGAATGTGTTCTATAGCCTAGATAATCCTTAATCTTAAATATTTTCAAAACTTAAAAAAACAAAAAAATTCCTAATTTAACATCATGAAAGTCATGATTTGAATTGTATTCAAAATGCCTGCGACGCTTGTGAATTTTAATACCAGTCCCGGGCTGGCCTTGACAATTGAATGTCTTTTATAACTGAGACATCACCTTGTCTCAAAACTTTTTATTAATGATTTTAATATATATTTTTGAAATATCACATGTACCATTCATACATATAATCCCATCATGCATTAGAAATTGCTTGTATTTGTGATTGGCGCATGCCCTTAATAATAAGTGACCCGCTGACAGTTTACTTTCTTACTTGATTGGTTGAGAAACAAGTTTCAAAAGACCTGCATGCATGTTTAAATTTTTTGCAATATATGTAATTTTTAGATGAATGGTAGGGTCGATGCGTGATATCGAGGGAAAACCCTAAGATCACATAGATTGTTTGATAATGAGACTTAGTAGCGTTATTGGCTATGCGAGAATACAATTGGTCAATAATTGCTATGAGTCACAAAAAAATGGATGGTGTCTTAGTGGGATCCTCGCACGAAAGATAAAGGCCGACCCTGAGTTCCCAAAATTTGACTTTAGTATTGCACTTTCTTTAAATGATTGATCTGGACACGATATTTTGTTTTTGATTGTTTTTATGCGTGTGCTTGTTTCTTTCCATTGTATGCACCTAGTGATAAGTTTCTTAGATTAGGTTTAGATTAGAACCCCGCAAATGGAGAAAGCACGAAGACTATGGAGGTCGATATCCATTCCGACCATTATCATGTACTATTCATTTCCCAATATATGTATCGGGTTTATTTGTTGTATAAAACCCGACGAGTTGCAGGTTTTCTCTATCTCTCATATTTTTCAATTGTGTTTCTCTTTTATATTTTTTAGGATTACATGATAAATTTATTGCTTTCTTTGATTGTTTACTTACTGTCTCGTAATGATTTCAATTCCATCAATTGCTTTCTTTTCTTGTTTTTCTAGAAATAGAATAGAATGAAAATGATCAACCATGCACGATCATTTATTTTAGGATTAATGATCTCGAAATTGTAAAAAAAAAACGCATGAACATGTTAGGAAAGCACAACATACTATTTAGGTATCGAAAGGACGCTTATAAAAATATTAGCGTAACCCAAGTCCCCGAACCCAGATATTTGATTGTGTAGGAATCAAGAGAACACTCCCGACCCTCGATTGGGTTTTCTAGCCAACCCTTAAAATGAGGCTAGTAGCAACTTCCGTCTTATTTTTAGTTGTCCTAAACAAATAGACCGTATAAATAAATCCATTGCATAGGGTATGAGTTTCGATGAAACTCATCATGATTTAGCATTCTTGATATGGGAGTAACCCAAAGGATGAAGTGATGCCTGCATACTGTCAAGAGGGCTACCATGGTAAAAGTACCTTTAAAGCCGATATCCACACTTGACCCCTTCTTTTAAGGTGCGTTGCTCGTGTGGGTATGGATCATGACACTCTGTTGTCACGCGGGGTATGAGCTTGGGAGAGCTTGCGATCTCGTGGAGGGAACTCACGAGAGGCTTGATCCGAAAGGCGAGGTGATGACGTCTTTTGGAACACGAGCTGTGAGGGAACTCTCGTAATCAAATATTCCTAAACTCGACCTTTCCCCTTTATCTCTCCTCGTGATGATGAGGGATTCGAGGGTGGCGAGATCAAGTCGTGACACTTCCAAAGCATCCTCCCAACTTTGTTGTGAATTTTTCTTCATCATGAGGCATATCTTTACAATAGTTGGCATAATGTCCAATTTTACCACATGAGTCACAAAAGAAAGACAGCCTTTCATATTTGAAATCAAGCCATACTTTCTTGTTTCCACGTCGCATCAATTGTCCAACTCTCAATTCAGCCTCCACATCTAACTCCACTCTTGCTTTCTCAATTTTTTGGAATGTGGGACCTTGTGCATTTGTTATCACATCCAAGACCTTTCCCACGAGCTATCAATTTTCTTGATCATCCCTTCAGAGTTCCATTCCAATGGGAGCACAAGTATTCTGACCCAGAAGGCACATTTCTTGAAGTCATAAGAGTGGGGAGGAGTATCCCGCTC
Source organism: Eucalyptus erythrocorys (assembly GCA_014182555.1). NCBI lineage: Eukaryota > Viridiplantae > Streptophyta > Magnoliopsida > Myrtales > Myrtaceae > Eucalyptus > Eucalyptus erythrocorys. The sequence goes on along the minus strand of CM024599.1, from coordinate 36,569,796 downwards.
CCCCATGATTTTAAAGTAGTAAATGATTAGAAAAAGACCAAGGATCTCCTTTATCGCACTGTTCTAATCCCATTTGTTCCAAAATAGAAAGCTGATTTTTCCATCTTTAAGGGATTTTACTTCTACATTCTCATTTCTCCATGCCTTTTTCATAGGGCTTGGAAATCAATGCTAGGGTTCTTATAGAGTTGCCCGACAAGGGAAAAACGACATACTAGAATTTTCTCTTCCAAAAGTTCCTCATCTAGAATATGCATATCATTCCCGTTCATTAACTTACCCAATTTGTTGTAGAGATGAGTCAGGCGTCCCACAGCACCTTCCTCTTTAGCCATTTTCACATGAATTCCGCAGCTGGGACTCTCGCATTGAAGGGCCTACGAGCTTTTACCCCATTCTTCAGAGATGGAGGACAGAACGGTGATAGATCAAACCCACCATGTAGATCGACATCAGATGGCGAGAGTGGCAATGAAACATTAAAGAAACTGTTGAGGATTCCAACAAGAGTCAAAAGAAGAATAAATACTGAAGTTGCGATTACAATGGAATATGGGAGGAATAGCAGAAATTTAGGACAAAGTTATGGTGGACTCGATTTACACAGCGGGCACAGGTAATACTTTTTCTCCTGTAAGAGGTTTTCCGTAGTGGGTGATGCATCATGGCATAGGTTCCATAGGAAAAATTCTAGTTTGGCTGGGGTACCCTCTAACCCCCCCTCTTTTTTCTTTGCTACCCTCTAACCCCGTTACAACGTGCAATAATTTTGTTAAATATCTTTCGAAATTTCAATTTTCCCCCTTCCCGTTTTCTTGTTTTATTGGTTTGTAATTTCAATCTTCAACTATCTGTTGTTTACTTCTACTAGTGTTGGACCACGTGCATCGCACATGACCTGGTGATGTTGGGCTATCATTTATCATGCCCCAGGACTCTGCTCTTGCCCTCTCTGTTTCTTTGGGTGAATACAGCTGAGAGGATCGGCCCTCAGATGGGATCCGATGGAGGCCCAGCTCTAATCACCATCCTCGCTTTGGCTGTGGCGAGAGTGTAAGTGCTCTAACAACAACAACCCAGATGGACTCAGTTCAACAGCAAGTGGAGGCTATGTGGAGTTCATTCATTAATGAAGTTTCGTGAAGACAATGGCTAGCCTGTCTATGGGCAATCAATGTCACAAATATTGTTAGCCCGTTCAAGTCCTAACAATTGCAGGAACCTCTAAGAAAACAAGGGAAGCAATGTTTTATAAGGACCGATTTCTTCCAAAAGTACCATGTGAATCATAAAAAAAATCGTCACAAAAGTTGAATAACAATAGGATGTACTTTGATCTGTTACTCTTTGATTTCCAAGAACAGCTTGAATGGCCTCCCTCAAATCCTTCTCACTGAGCTGAAGATTTCGAACTAATTGCTGCCCAATATCTTCACAGAAACAAAATCATCTCCCATTTTTTTCTTGCACTTCCGAGCATTGTCCGAAAGGGAGGCGAGATGTGTGCCCATTATAGGGTCACTAGTATCGCACACAACCTGGTGCAAGATCACAGATTGTTACGAAACCCCAAATATCCTCTGGAGAAAGACAAAATTGAATTGAAAAACAAACTTATAACTGAATACATGCCTTTGGGTGTTGGGATATGAAATTGTCCACAGCCTGCAGAACTGCTGTGTTGTGAAGACCAACTTTAGTGAGAATTCTCCTGGCTAAACCATCCTTTTGCTCCAAAAGAGCTTCATTAGATGCTCAGTTTCCACCACTTGTTGTTTGCAAACTCGAGCTGCATCAACAGCACCAATAATGCTCTCCCAGGCCATCTTAGTGAACTCTGATGGATTTGTCCGATTCAAACAAAGCCGGACTTCAAGTACATTTATTAGAAAAAACATAACAAATGAAACAGGCAGACTTCTCTTCCAGAAACTCCAACTAAAGGATGACGAGGAAAAAATTGCCATGTCAATCCTGCTATATTAAACACAAAGGTCCAGTAAGTTCAACAGGATTAAGAAAGAATTCTTCAATATGAGATCGCATTAAACTCCAGTCCACCATGTCTTGAACTTTGAAGGAAATCGAAAGCAAAACATGCCAAGTACAGATTCATCACCAAAACAAGAAAAAATTAAACGGCCAGCTTTATACTTTGTTGAAAATCAAATACTTAATTTTAACTCAAGGAACTGTGTTAACTTGTAAAATCAAGGAACCATTGCCTCCCCTGCTAAGAAAATGTAATACCTACTCAAGTGTTAGGTGGACCTTCATAAGCAAAAGCTCACGAAGATGGGGAAGTTGAATGTTAGAATTTTGGTAAATTTGCAGCTCATAATTCTCCAAATTATACAATAAAGAACCAGCAAACGATATTTTTAATTTAACATTAATTGCGAATACAGCCAAAAGTAACGCACTTTAGTGATACCGGAGAAAAGTTTATTTCGTTAAGCTTATCATGTCTACATCGAACGCCCCATAAATCTCTATTCTATAACTGCAGAACCTCGAAAGATCATTCCTAGAGGCGACAGTAGTCACAACATAGCACCAAAAGCACCAAACTTAAGTCCCAAAAGCTTCAGCAACACCAAAAGAAGACAACAGACAAAATTGCTTTAAACTCAATCTTCACAAACGAGCACTATTCCCAACTCTAACATAGAAACCTCAAATAAAAATGGAAATGTCATAGGCTCCTAGCCTGAAGCCGACATTGAGCAAACAAAAACACTTCAAGATCACACCTTTCAATGATATCACAGAATACCCGGATTCACATAATGAAATTCGATCGAATTCCAACCTGGGACGCGCTCGCGGCGGTCGAGTAAGCCCGAGAGGGAAGGCCAGAGCCCCGCGAACCGAAGCCGACGACGCCGCGAAGCACGACGGCCCCGGCGGACACCGAGGAAGCGAGGACATTAGCCTCGCGAAGCGGTGGGCCGGTGAGTGGGAGAACGGAGTTCCCGAAACCGGGAGCGGAGCCGGAGAGCGAGCGAGAGCGGAAGAGTGCACAGGCGGCTCCGGCGGCGGCGGAGGAGGAGCGTTTGGGAGGGGCCGAGGCCGCGTTTATGGCGGCCAAGGCGGTCTTGGTGAGCTTGGAGGTGGTTCTCCTAGTGGCCATGGAAGGAGCACGGGAAGGGTTCTGAACTGGGTAGTGAAGAAGATGATGAAATTTTTGAAGGAGGAGAAGAAGGGAGGAAGAGTGGGGTGGCGATTCGGTGATGCTTGGGGAAAAGTGGGCGGTGGAGGAGGAAGGTTGTGAGAGGAAGTGGCAGCTTCTGCTGCTTCGGCTTTTTTTTTTTACTTCTTTTTTTTCCTTCCCTTAATTTTTCCGAACGCAGTTTCGGATTTTACGAATTTCCACGTCGGCATGCGCCGGGTCCACTGGTCTTGCCACGTCATAGGCGTGATTGCTAGATTGGGCTCATGGGCTCCACGGGCTCCATGGGCACGGACCATGGGCACCACCTTTTAAAATCCTTTTGAAATAGGGAACTTGGTAGTGTATAGCTCATCGTGAGCATAAAATCTCTTTCGAGTTTTGCTCTCTAGGTGGGTTAGTTTCTAAAATTCATGTTGGATAATTCTTTGTTACACAAGTTATTCATTATCGGAAGAAGTAATTTATAATTTACGCAACATAAAGACCGAATAAAATTAGAAGGTGTAAAGCACAAAATTTGGGAATTATTTTACTGATATTCACAATTTAGTATTTATTTTTCTTAATTAAGACATTTTTTTAAAATCAGAAGGAAGAAATTAGACGTTTTTTTTGTTATATCCCCTCGAAAGCCCGCTCAAAATATCTCTTGCTCTCTCTCTCTTCGCCGTCTGTCAATCAAAGGAAAGAAAGATAAAATAATAAGAAAAAGGAAAAAAGGAAGAAAAGTTGAAGAAGAAGAGAAACAGTTCGAGAGAATAGAGACAAAGGCAGAAAGACAGAGAATGGCGGTAGAGAGGGCGGTGAGGTTTCGACACGCGGGAATTTCGCTCCTTAACCAATGGTATTCTCTCATTCGGCCTACGTGGCTGCCCGATGTGTTGTCGAAAAAAGTGTATAGGCGTACAGCTATGTGAGAATCGCCACGTTCTGTCGATGCTCTATGAGGAAAGGTGCATTTGGGGGAGACGATTCCGCTTCGGACAAAAACACCACCGGCGGTTTTCGCTTTCCCCGAGGTTACGTGGACCGATCGCAGCCCCGACCTTCTCCTCGCTCTCTCTGTTCAAGGGATTTCCAGTGATGGGTTCCAGCGTATAGGCCGCCGACGCGTGGCATACGGATCCTTATAGGCAATTTTGGGTGGGGGAGCCGGGCGGCGAGTCCCTTCTTTTTTTAACTTTTGACGACATGCATAGGATGTTAAAGTTAATCGGTGCGTTTGGTTCAGCATTTAAAAAATTCATTAGAAAAATATAAAATAATTTATTTTATAGGACTTTAGGTAAATGTAAATGTAAATATCGTTTGGTAAATTATGCTTTGAGAATTAATTTTGAGAGAAATAACGTTTAGTAGAAAACACATGTGAAAAGTTCTTGGGGTGATTAATATTAGTTTTTAATTTTATTTGTTTAAAATTGAAAAAAAATGTGTGCAACTTTTTAAATATAAATATTGACAATAATACTAAAAAAATTAAATACACATATAATTTTTTTTTTAAAAGACCAAATCCTTCATCGGAATTTTTTAATTTTTATTTGTTTAAAAGTGAAAAAAAAAATTATGTATGCAACTTTTTAAATACAAATTTTCACTATACTGCTAAAAAAATCAAATACATAATAAATAATTTTTTTAAAAAAAGACCAAATCATTTGTCAATTTTTTTAAATTTTTATTTGTTTAAAATTACAAAATAATGTATGCAAATTTTTAAAGATAAATTTGAAAATAATGCTAAAAAATAAATACATATATATAATTTTTTTAAAAAGATCAAACTCTTCACCATAATTTTTAAATTTTTAATTGTTTAAAATTGAAAAATAATAATGTATGAGACTTTTTAAATATAAATTTTGACAATAATATTAAAAAAATCAAATACATATATATATTTAAAAACAAATCCTTCGGATTTTTAATTTTTATTCTTTTAAATTTGAAAAAAATCATGTATGCGGCTTTTTAAATATTAATTTGAAAATAATGCTAAGAAATCAAATACACACACACACACACACACACATTTAAAAAAAAAAAAAAAAAGACCAAACCCTTCGTCGGAATTTTTTAATTTTTATTTGTTTAAAATTGAAAAAAATGATTTATGCAACTTTTGAAATGTAAATTTTGACAATAATGCGAAAAAAATCAAATATATAAGTAATTTTTAAAAAAGACAAAAATATTTTTAATTTTTTTAGCATTTATATACATCTTTTATATTTTTTTTAGCATTGTTTTGGCATTTAAAAAAAATAATAACGATGGAAAAATCAAAAATTTGCAGAATAAGTTAGGATAATTTTGGAAGATAAAAATAAGTTTTAGCATTTGGAAAGCTTAAAGTCAAGTCCCTACTAGTGTTGGACTTTCAACTTTTCCAATGCTGGCTTTTACTTAAAAGCTACTTTAAAATAGTTACCAAATAGTTTGGTATTTTCCCAAAAGCTTTTGGAGGCTGAAAGCCCATTGGAAATGCTGAACCAAACGCACCCAATAGAACTTATATTATATAAGATATGGGAGAGAGAACTTGAAAATGGCCACTTTCTTTTTGTTCCTTACCTAATCTTTTGTGATTTGCTCATTGTTCCCTTCTTCCTAGGTGCATTATTCTTGACAACATACGTGGCATATAAGGATATTATGTAAAGTTTTAGGGCATGTAGCAATAATGGAAAGAGAGAAAAAGATTGAAAGGAGTGGAAAAAATGTGAAGAAAAGTGAAAGAGACAAAGATAACAAAATAGAATTATATATATACATATATATATAGTGAAGAAATGTTTAACCATAGTGCTATCATCTGGATTGATGAATCCCCGATGTAAAACCCTAAACTTGTGGTTTCCTTTCCTGCACAACAAATGAGATTGGGAGGGCATCGTGATCACACCACTCCACTTACAATGTCATTTTATATATTTCCCATTATAAGAAAAGAAAAGAAGGGGAAAGGAACAAGAACAAAAATACATAGAAATGTATGAGAGTAAGAATTAGAGTAGAAGTGTAGTAGTACCGACAAAAGAAAAAGAATAAGCATTATCAATGTTATATCTAATTAGCTATGGAGGGAAAGATCAATAAATATTATATTCTTATGATAGAAAGTTACCTGCTGTCTGTTGAAGATTGCAATTTTGAGTGCCAACTTGGTCCTCTTTGCCTTCTCTCGGTGCCCGTCATCCCTAAGCTTAATCAACGGGACGACATCCTTGCCTTTCCGTCCTCGCTGGAGTTGCAGCAGCGACATCCCCTGGTGTAGGATCGCCAAAACATCATTGCTTATTCTTGCTCTACGCGTCGCAGTGCCGTCATTACACTTGGCCTTCGCACCTAGGCTGCAATCGGGGATTCTCCTTTGAAGTTTGAAAGCCGCCTGTTGACTCCTTCCGTAGTACCACGGCAAGTTCCCGTGCCCATCATCTAGCCGTGACGCCCACTAGTTCTCTCGATGAAGCTTTGGTACCTCACCCTACGCACCCAATAGTTTCGTTGATCATTGTTGATCATTGCCGATCATCACCCTCGTCAGGACGAACCAATCGCCGGCGCTCTCTGTATCACACTAGACGCCAGCACTCGGTAAGTCGAGATAAGTGCAATTTTGTAGTTTAGTTTTGACAATATAGTTTGTTTTGATGCATGTTATTTAGTCAAAAGACTTAGGTTTTCATGATTCGATTATTTCCCTGCATTAACTAAGGCATATTGGGCCTCCGAACCTTTAGACACTAAGGTCAGATCCTAATATCGTCTTGCTTGACTTGTCATGGTTGAGTATGTAATTAATTCGTACGTCGTCATTGCATGTTACCATCTCATGCATTTTTAGAGTTTAGGGAATATTCATGTAATGCATGTCATTTTGAAATTTATATATTCTTAGGTTTTTAATAATCATATTGTATAAAAAAAAATTAACTATTAATGGCATTACATGCATCCTCGGCATTGCACATAGTTCAATATCAATAAATAGTTCATAAGATCAAATTATAATCCTAGGATTTAAATTTGCTGTTTTCACAAATAAAATAAAAAATAGCTCTTCATATTGATTTGTCTCACAGGATTAGTTCATGGTTTGTCCCAGAATAGAAAATGCGTGTAAAATAGGAAATGCATGCATGCACATTTAATAGACTTTAGGGCATTTGTCTTTTTGTCGAGGGAAAGAACAAAAATACATTTGAAAGTCTCATGTAGATTGCATAGTCAACATTCCATAACATATCATTTAAAATTCATCATGCATAGCATTAATTCATTTTGTCTGTCTTTCTTCCTAACTAATAGTCTGAAGAAAATGTAGTGATGATGGATAGTAATATGCTTCACTTTGCCTTAGTGAATCCAGGTTCCTTAAATTTACTGCAATCTATTTACTGCATAGATTTTTATGAAGGTGAAAGAGTCTCCATAGGTTGGAAGTTGGATTCTACTCAAATGAAGTATTATCAATAGAGGAAAAAAGGGAAAGAAATAAAATAGCCATTCAAAACAATATCAATAATACCTAATTTCTCGAAAAAAAATTAATGCACAACTTTTTTTTTATATGCCGGCTAGCATGCTTCCATCTTTTTTTTAATCCGATGTCATTTAACCTTATAATAAATAATGATTCGAAATTTTCATGTTGAAAACTATAAAAGACGTCGAAGAGGTGATATTTATATTATGAAGTATGAAAATTCGTTGAATATAACTTGTAAGCATAAAATCTTTCTTGAGTTTTATTCTCTACATGGATTAATTTTTAAAATTCACATTAGATAATCCTTTTTTACAAGAGTTATTTATTATCGTAAGAAATAATCGACAATTTAAGCAACATAAGGTCTGAAATAAAATTAGAAGGTGCGAAGCGCAAATCTTGGGAATTATTATTTTACGGATATCCGCAGTTTGATATTCATTTTGCCCTTAGTTAAGACAATTGTTTTTTAAAATCAGAAGGAAGAAATTAGACGTTGCGTGATACAATCCCCCTTGAAAGCCAGCTTCAAATCTCTCTCACTCTCTCTCTCTCTCTCTTCGCTGTCTGTCCACCCAGAGAGAGAGAGAGAGGAGAGAGAATCACCTCGCTTCTGGAAACACTTGTAGAAGAAGGGACCAACTCAGTTTAAAAAAAAAAAAAAAAAAAACCTTACTACCGAAGGGAAGATCGCCCCGTTTTCTCCATGAAACGCCTTATTATTCCGAAAACCCACCACCCTCTCCCTTCGCCGAAGAGCTTCAAAACCCTCTCCTCCTTCCCTTTCCATCGTCTCTTCACTCCCCACCAACAACCACCACGACGGGCCAGCCCGTCGTTCCCCGATGGCCTCCTCCTCCTCCTCCGCAGCCGCCCACCGCCGCACCAAGGTGGTCGTCATCGTGGGCGCCACCGGGTCCGGCAAGTCCCGCCTCTCCATCGACCTCGCCTCCCACTTCCCTTCTGAGATCATCAACTCTGACAAGATGCAAGTCTACCGGGGCCTAGACATCACCACCAACAAGATCCCCCTGGCCAACCGCCGCGGCGTCCCCCACCACCTTCTCGGCTCCCTCAACCCGGACGACGGCGAGATGACCCCGTCGCAGTTCCGCTCCCACGGCGATGACGCCATTTCCGCGGTCTCCTCCCGCGGGAATCTCCCCATCCTCGTCGGCGGTTCCACCTCCTCCATCCTCGCTCTCCTGGAGGAGCGGTTTGACCCGCCGGCGAGACCCGACTTGAGGTACGACTGTTGCTTTCTGTGCGTCGACGTGCTGCTGCCCGTGCTGAAGAAGGACCTGCCGAAGCGCGTGGACAGAATGCTCAGCATGGGCGCTTTCGATGAGCTCGCCGGATACTACGACCTGCGCCGGACCGAACCGGGGGCTTGGGCCGGGCTGAGGAAGACCATAGGCGTGCTCGAGTTCGACCGATATTTCGAAAAGTACCCGCCACCGAGGGGGGTCGGCCCGGGGGATGCGTGGGGGCGGGAGGATGCGAATGAGCGGCAGAACGATCCGGTGCGGGAGGGTGCATACCAGGAGGCGCTAAGGGAGATAAAGAAGAACGCGGGCCAGATGATGACACGGCAGGTTAAGAAGATCCGGCAGCTGAGCGAAAGCGGGTGGGAGCTGCATAGCCTGGACGCGACAGAGGCGGTCCGGCTGGCGACGGCGCCCGAGGAGGAGGACGTTTGGAAGAGTCAGGTGTTGAAGCCGAGCGTGGAGATTGTGAATCAGTTCTTGCAAGAGAATTAGGTCGCGTGTTCTCGTTCTTGAATTTTCTCTCTATCGTATTTTTACGTGTTTTGTCTGGGGGAGGTCACACTGAATTGCTGCCAGTATCACTCGGGTGTGACGTGGAGCCCTCTTTGGGGGCATTATACTAGATATCCCTCGACTGCTGCTTTTTTTTGTTCTTTTTGTATATTTCGGCTGGCAAAGGGGAGGAAATTTTAATGCCGAGCGGGGGGTGGGGGCCACCACCGTTACCGTCTTGCCTATGGACCCTTCGATGGGACTTGGGGCTGGCCGTAGCTATCGCCCCTCACCTCAAACCCCCTCTTCAAGTTTCGAGCGCTCGTGCATGCGAAGAAGAAGAGGAAGATGACGATGATGAAGAATAAAGAAACATGATTCGTTTTTAAAAAATAAATGTTGGTGCGGAGGAGGAAGGGTGGGTTTTTCTTTTGTTAATATTATTTGGATATGACAGTGCCGACGCCTGCTCGCCGCCGCCTCTTGTTCATGACCCACCTCCTAATCAAGACTTTATTATGACCCACACGGGGTTCGAGCAACCGAGAGGGGAGTGTCCGAAACGAACCCACGAATCTTGTCTCGTACGTGAAAATTTTCAAAATTCATTACATGCGATCCGAAGTCCCCTGACAAGAAGAAGGCGAAATAACTCTCCTCGAATTTTATATCATTTCCGGACTTTTCGGCAATGCCCCGAATAGGAGAAAAGAAGAAGAAGGAGAAGAAGAGACCCGCTGCCCGACTCCACATGTCAGAAACCACACCCAAAATTGGCCGACGGGACCCGGGTCGAACCCAAATCGATCGAGCCAGCCCCCTCCGGAAAGAGGGAGAGAGAGAGAAACCGGTGTTTTTGACCGCTTTAATAATACGTAACAAACAGAAGAGAGGAAAATCAAGAAGAAAGTGAAAGCAAACTCTCGTAGTCAAACCTACTAAGCTAGGTGTTCGACTATTCTCTTTATTATTTTTATTAGTGGAAGGAGGGAAAAAGGCCAAAAAGAAAAAAAAAAAAAAAGACGAGAGAGAGAAGAGAGAGAGAACCGAAGGAAAACCCAAGTTTTAATGTTTTCCAAGTCTCAATCACCACCGGTATGGATGACGTACCTGGTCCAGCACTGAAAGTTGAAACTTAAGTGGGAGAGAGAGAGAGATAGACGTGGGTGGGTAGAGAGGGATTTGCCCTTATCTTACAGTGGTGCCCATTTTACGGCCTAGTAATGATATTCAGCATATTCTGACAAAAAATAAAAAATAAAAAAATAAGGAGGCGGCGGGGGAGAGGGGAGGGATTAGTGATAAGGATTTTCCCTTATTTTATATTATTCATGGCTAGGTTTTTGACATTTTCCTTTTCGTTCCCCCACTTGGTTCGTCTCGTTACACGAGGATGACATGGAAAGTTGGTTTCCGCCTATGTTTGACCAGTTCTTGCGGGGCGTGGTGGGGTTTGACAGATGGATTTTTTTTTTTAATTATACACATCTTTCGCCAAGGGAAAGGGATAATTACACGAGTTCAAACTCAAGTTAGACTTGTTGCTCAGTTAGAAATAACTTCAACATCAATTATTTTTTTTTTAATTTTTATTTTCAATGGAATAAATGAGAATGCAATTAAATTTGTGCTTCTTCCATATCCTCATTTAAATAGACTAATAAGGGTTTTATGTGAAAGTTTATAGGAGTGGAATCGTCTATTTTACTGTCAATGTTATCACTTTTCCATTGGATCCATTTGCATCACATAATTTTTTTTTCCGTACCTCATATTTTTGTTCTGCCCTTTCATTGATTTGGTACTCATTCGTCCATGGTTATGTCTTTTGAATGCGCCACTAACGCAAGGTGGAAAGGAGATGGAGAACATAATAAATTACTTCTGGGAATGAGCCAATCCGGATTTATTTGGCATATTGGCTCATGCATAAAATCAAAATCATCACAAATTTATTTCCAATTTTCAACGCGGGATATTTCACCTTCCAACTTGATACTCAATCAAATATCTTGTCAAACGCTACCGAAAGTAGAGCTCATATGCAGCATATTTGCCTTTGTTTTGGAAATAGAAAGGAAAAGAATTAACTTTATGTATAATCTGTCACTAAAATATTCTTTAGTCAAATGCCAAGCGAGATACGAGATTAAAGATTCTATCATAGCTCCAATGTCCCCTCTCTTAATCAATCCCTAATTATATTGCGTATGTCTCCGAACACAAATTAAGCACAGAATTAGTGGCCACTCGACGTGGCTTTATCACGTGATTAGACAGCTTAATCATACGCCAGAAAAGAACAGTTGAGATTGTCTGCATGTTAACACTGAGTTTTATTGGGAAGGGTTTTGTGTAATCTCGAAAGACGCAATTTTAATCTGGTCATTAGTCGAAAAATTGGTTGGCCGAGGATGCGTCAAGTCAACCCCGCCATTCATGCCTTTGTTTTATATGCAGCTTAATTTAAGTGATCGAGGAGTTGTTAAAGAGAGAATCACGGTTGCACCGCCCTTCTGAAAATGTGCAATTTGCCGTCCTCTCCCGCAGGCCATCCTCCACGGACTGGACATTTGGAAGAAGTCACGTCTAGCGACCGCGTTCTATCTTAATGGGGATGATTAGGCCTTTTTGATTAATAAGCGCTCTTTTCTTCTTCTTTCATGGGGGAACAAGACATGAGTGGATGCGATGCTTGTCCGTCTGTATTTTGTGTTGGTAGTTTGTTTGTAAAACAAATTAAGAGATGTATTGTCCCACATCGAAAAAATATGAGTTCGTACATGGATGGAATTTGACACTAATCAATGATTATATTTTTAACCACTAGGATTCGCCCAGTGGCCACCTTTCCAACATGAAAGGGGAGGTGAGGGTTTCAAACCCCACCTTCTCGGGGAGGATGGGGTGGGGACGCGCAAATTTCAAGAGTGGGTTTCGACGCCCACGCCCTGCAAGAGGCAGGGCAAAAGTATGAGAGTGAGCGTAGAATAGATATAGAGTAGGACTGACAAAAAAAATGATTATTACTTTTTATTTATTAAAAGGGAAAAAACCACGAAAAACCTCAAACTTTGCCCCGAGTGACACATTTATCCCGAACTTTTTTTTGTGCCGTGAAAAATCCCAAACTTTCCAAACCGTGACACATTTACCCCAAAGTTTTTTTGCGACACCAAAAACCCTAAACTTTCCAAGCGTGACACATCTACCCCAAAATTGAAGGGCATTTTGGTCTTTTTATTTTTAAAAGTTTTTTTTTTTTTTTTTTTTCCTTCTTCCCTCCGCCGGCCATGGCGGAGCCGGCGGAGGGAAGCCGGCTCCGACGAGGGTTGCCCTCGCCGGCATGGGGCGGCGGCCCTCGCCGGCATCGGGCGGCCCTCGCCGGATCCGGCGAGGGGTGCCCTCACCGGCGTCGAGCGAGGGTGGCCCTTGCCGGATCCGGCGAGGGATGCCCTCGCCGACGCCGGCGAGGACCTCCCTCGCCGAGATCCGGCGTAGGGCAGCCCTCGCCCGACGCCGGCGGAGGGAAGAAAAAGAAGAAAAAAAGAAAAAGAAAAAAGACAAATTAAAAGACAAAAATACCCTTATGGGGTAAATGTGTCACGATTGAAAAGTTTGGGGTTTTTCACGGCGTAAAAAAGTTCGGGGTAAATGTGTCACTCGGGGCAAAGTTTGGGGTTTTTCGTGGTTTTTTCCCTTATTAAAATTTGAATTTATATTTTTATAAAAATCAACTATAACATTTCGTTGAAACAGTGTGACTATGTGACTGCTCACAAAAAAGTTATGATTATTTTCATTTATTAATTATTTAATTTTGAAATATTCTTATCTTTTCAACGTAACCTTTGAAGATGTCACTTTGCAATATTTTTTGAAATGTTGTCTTTGTTCATTAAGATTGAGATAAGTACGTTAGTTTTGGAATAAATGTAAATCAAGTCTTTTAGAATTTTCTTTTCTAAAACTATAGCCATCTATTCCAATTGCTTCCCCTAACAAACTTCGTAGAAATACCAGAATTGCTATTTAATATTTTCAATCAAGATTTTGTTGTATTCTAGAGCAAATTTGCCGGTAACAATTAGTAACATTGTAGGGCAAATAATTTTTTAAAGAAAGTGATATCACATCTCAAAATCTATATCATTGCTCAACCTTATTCATTCGTCATATTTACCAAGCACTTTGTGTGTTCAGTGCATTTGAGTTTCATGGGGGTGGTGTTTATTTGGAAAAGACTTTAAGCTTTATCCCTATATTGACAAGATTCTGCGCGGTTATTATACACAACCCACCTCCGCCCTTATCGATTAGGTGATTAAGGTTTGAAAAATCAGGAGTATTTAAATCGACGGCCATAGATGGAAAACTATGAATGGTATATGTAAGTTGCTCGTTACTTCTCTTGTTGCACGAGCGGGTTGATACTTTTATGGAGGTGATGCAAAAAGAACGTCAAAGCTTCAAAAGTATTCAGAGTCCTTGTCCAACGAAGGACGCGAAGACAAGTAACATAAGAATATTAAAATGGGAGAGAGCCCATCTACCAAGTTTACCTGCTTTTAGAGCATTGAAAATGGTGCTATGGAGATGAGGATGTTCTCGTCCGATCCCCACTGCCCATCATATCGATTCCTTTTTTCTATTTAGGAGAAGGGCGGGACAATTTATGGTGTACATGATAAAATTTATGGAACAGAAATTGATTGATGATTAGAAATTGAGAAATTAATTTTTATTTCAAAAATTGAGAAGTTAAAAATTTTAGTTTCTAATTTCTTCTTCAAATCTATTTTTAAAATAAAAATATATTTCAGAAATAGAAAAATCAAATTACATTACTAAACGGATTTCTATTCTAAATATGTTATGAAAAATAAAAAAATAAAGAAATAAAGAAATATAAATTTTACCATGCGTGCTCTTTTGAGTTTTTTTATCGAGGGAGCTCCAAACATAGCATGCAAGCACAGTCACTTTGACCATTAGGAGCCATCAATTCACGCTATAAATTTGGCCAAAATATCTACTTACTCCTCTTCCGAAATCAGCTTTGGAAGGATAGGGTTTGATCCTATACGTTCCCAATTATCAAGAAAAACGATTATCAGTGGCCACCGACTAAGCCATGTGGCGTAAATGGTGAGGCTCGGAAGGAATGGAGATGGGACAGTGGGGGTGTTCAAAACTTGTCGACCTAAGAAAGTAGGATGCCTTTTAACTAATCATCACTTAGTTTCGGTCGCCAGTTTCCAGAACCCAACCCATGCCCAGTTTGTGGGGGCGTACATAATAAAATTTTACGTGTTATGACTTTTGATTTGGGAAGGGTTAGGGAGCTCGTACGCATACTTTAAAATGTTCATTCACAGCTCAACACGTTGGTTCCTTCTTGAAGGGGCAGAAAGCCACGTTTTTGTCTTTTTAGTCGGAAGAGGCCGATAGCCAGTTTAAATTCTAAAAAAAAAAAATTCTCACTTTCTTTGGTTTTTCTAATTCGGCTCCCCAGCCCCACGTCCATAGCCCATTTTCATGTTAAGTTACTAATTTACGGCTTCATTATATTTAACATATAAATAAATTATATTTCTAATTTAGTTTTTTTTTTTTTTTAATATTTCAACTTTTGAATATATTTTTAGGCAAGTCCGAGCCTTTTGAGCTCCTCAATACCGAGCCTAGGAACCGATCAAGCCCAAACCTAACGGTGAGACAAGCTCGAAAGTTCAAATCTAGAGGGAAAAATCCGACTGGATTCATTTGGGCCGATGCAGGATCCTAGGTCTTTCTACGTACTCCTAATTAAAAGTAAAAGTTAGAACTAGCAAGGATATTGCACATGGGTGATGGTCCCTAGCATTTATGGATGTACTTTTGATATCTTGACAGATCTTAACGGCTGATAAAAACTGCACCAAAAAAATGAATGGGTGAGATTTATTGAGGCACCAAGAAGATCCAAGTCCCTTGCGTGTATAGCCGACCTGACCGAGATAGCTCGAAATCTAGATCTCCGGAAGAAAAATGAAGAATTGGTTGAAAAGGGTAGAACCAAAGAACCATCCAATGATGCGTGTGGGAATGAGAACGACTAAACAACAAGAGGGCTTCACATCTGTAAAAGCTACAAATCGGGGAATGGATGTCTTATTACAAAACAAAATTCTTTTTTTTCCTCAAGATCATATTGCGTTTCTTTTATTGACCAAACTTTGACTAAACATAAGTTTTCTGTCCCATATATGATTAATTGATTTTTATGTCCATAAAAATATTCCCAAGATCTTTCAAAAAATGCAGCATGATCTTTGCAAAAAAATGTTGGGAACATGGATTTTTTTAAACGAGCCTGTCTGCGCTGGCTGTGAAGGACTTGTTTATCTACTCATTACAGAACAAAATTCCTTTTTTTTTTTTTTTTTTTGTTTTTTTTTCTTTTTTGGCCCCTTAAAGAGACGTGAAGGATTGTACTACCCATTTACGCAAATGTTCTCTCAAAATTTACTGTGTCAAGCATCAAGGCCTTTGCTTGATCAAACGCCATTCTCACCTCCTATCCCCTTTATCGTATCCTGTCGACTTTTTGTTTCCATGCATGTATCTCGATCGTAGAAAGAGGAGAGAAGAAAGGAAGGAGAACGGAGGAAGAAAAAGGCTTGTCAGCTTGAGGGTAAAAAGCAGGAAAATTTTCAATGATGTTGACAGTCACCATCCCCACGGATAGAGCTGAAAAGATCGCGACAGGGACCAAGAACATTTTTGGCAACTTTAACGTTGAATTTCTTGCCGAGTTCGCGAACCTTCCAAATGATTGTCCCGTTAATATTCTGAATGCCCGTTTGACGAAAATCCATGTGAGGGCGGGGCCTCTAGATTTGATCGTGTGCGGGACTTCCAGTAAAAAAAGCCCTTATTAATGCGTCCTTGTTAATGCATCAATTCAACCCTCGAAATTTGCCTTAGTGATGACTTGAAGGGCAATTGACGAGTTCGAATATCTACCTTTTTGAAAGTTGGAGTGGGGACAATTTAGATTTAGATGTGTGTTTAGATTTCCATGTCTTATAAGATGGTAGGACAAAAGTCAGAGTAATCTAGAATAGGAATAGAATATGACCGACAAAAAAATGTGTCAATTCAAGCATACCGTACCAACGATAGCATGCTTCTCTAGTGAAAAGATATAAAGAAAAACGATTGCACATTTTCTTATTTGCTTGGAATGACATCGGTTTTTTTTTTTTTTTTTTTTGGTTAATACCATCAAAAACTCTAAACTGATACATTTGCAAGAAATTTATCTCAAATTATTTTTTGACCACAAAAAACTTTAAACTAATATATTTTTGACAAATATACTTTAAACCGGTACACTTAGGATAAATTTACCATATATTAATTTATATTAAATTTTGTCGTCAAATTCTAAGTTGGATGACATGTAACGGTTGATTGGGATACCGGTTTGGGAATTTACTTTTTATTTGTCACAGATTATATTGGTTTTGTGATTTTATATAGTATTAATCCAATTTAACGGAGTGTATATTTATCACAAATGTACAAGTTTGGAGTTTTTGATAATCAAAAAATTAATTTAAGGATAAACTTGTCACAAATGTACTATTTGTCACAAATGTACTAGTTTGAGTTTTTTTTTTTTTTTTTTTTTTTTGTTATTTAGGGTAAAATTTGTTATAAGTGTACTAGTTTGGGGCTTTTTGTAGTAAAAAAATTAGTTTAAGGTAAATTTGTCATAAATATATTAGTTTGGGATTTTTCGTGATCAAAAAATTAGTTTGAGAAAAAATTTTCACAAGTGTATTAATTTGAAATTTTTCATGGTATAAAACCTATTTCTTTTTTTGGGTCTAGAAATGCAAAGTTTATTTCTTTGAACTCAAGAAACAAATCCCTTAGCAGTAAATATTGACTAATGTCTATACTATCCTATGGTCTTTGCTCCTCACTTTTTCCTACTACATTTTGAGGTTTTGTTGAGGTACTTTAGGTTATATAGGTCTCTCAAATCTCGATTGAAAACTTAGCGGATACAAGTTATTGATATAGAGATGATGCAGTTGATATACCATTCTCTTCCCCCCTTTTCACATACCCAAAAAAAAAAAAAAAAAGAGTATGATTTAGTCTATCAATCTAAGAGATAAAAAGATGTTCTTTCAAAAAATTTTCCCTTCTACAAGTATGTTATATTAGCTCACCAAGAGTGAATGGTGCGAACTGAACAAATTTACTGATCAAGGAACGTATCAATTTGGAATATTCACCTGATTTTTTATCAGGCATCTCGATTCACAAAATTAAGTTTATTCATGAATATCAAACTTCTGTGTCATAGCTTGTTGCGATAAGGCGAGAGATCAAACAATAATATAAACATAATAAAAAAATAAATCAAACATGAATTTACGTGATTCAGTCATAAAGACCTACGTCCACGGGGAGAGCAACAACGAATTTCACTATAGATCAAGTAATATAAGGAGATTATACACTCGAGTCACTCAAACACTTTCTCGGTGTTTCTCAAGCCCCAATTACACCCAATAATGCACAGTGTTTAGCTCTGGTATTCCTTACGAAATAATCTCTCAATCTCATGAAGAAATTACACGCAAATCTTACCACAAGATTTAATTGGCTTGAACACTAAATCTTCTTGGATGTAATTCATGAACAAGAATGACAAAGAAAACCCCTCCCAAGCACTTGACGACGAGACGGCACTTCAAGATCAATTCTTCATGATATATATATATATATATATATATATATATATATATATAAATGAGACCTTATTCTTTTGCCGACTTCTCATAGGATTCTATTTCCTATCTTAAATGATTTTATCCAAAACATATCTCTGTATATTTTAAACAAAATCCAAGTACTAGTCAAAGTTAGACTTTCCTATTTTAGTAGCCAAATTCTCCAATGCAGATTCAGATTTTTGGGAGTTAATCTTCAGATCTTCTTTGCTCGATTTCGATATGTTGCAGATGTTCAAAATCAAGCAAAGAAGATCTGAAGATCAACTTTCCAAAATTTGAATCTGCGTTGGAGAATTTGGCCGCTAAAATAGGAAAGTCCAACTTTGACTAGGATTTGGATTTTGTTTAAAATATACAGAGATATGTTTTGGATAAAATCGTTTAAGATAGGAAATAGAATCCTATGAGAAGTCGGCAAAAGAATAAAGTCTCATTACATATATATATATATATATATATATATATATATATATATATATATCATGAAGAATTGGTCTTGAAGCGTCGTCTCATCGTCGAGTGCTTGGGAGGGATTTTCTTTGTCGTTCTTGTTAGTGAATTACATTCAAGAAGATTTAGTATTCAAGCCAATTAAATATTGTGGTAAGATTTGTGTGTAATTCTTTCGTGAGATTGAGAGATTATTTCGTGAGGAATTTCGAGGCTAATTGGGGCTTGGAAAACACTGAGAGAGTGCTTGAGTGACTCAAGTGTGTAATCTCTTTGTATCACTTGATCTATAGTGAAATTCGTTGCTGCTCTTCTTTTGTCGCCATCGATTTGCTTTCGCTTAGCCAAGATTGGCTCTGATACCAATTGTTACGATAAGGCGAGCAATTGGATAATAATATAGACAAAAGAAGAAAATAAATTAGACATGGATTTACGTAGTTCGGTCGTAAAGACCTACGTTCACGAGGAGAGCAGTAGTGAATTTCACTATAGATCAAGCGATACAAGGAGATTACATATTCGAGTCACTCAAACATTCTCTTGGTGTTTCCTAAGCCCCAATTACACCCAATAACGCACACACTGTTTAGCCCCGAAATTTCCCACGAAATAATTTCTCAATCTCACGAAGGAATTACATGCAAATCTTACCACAAGATGTAATTCGCTTGAACACTAAATCTTTTTGGATGTAGTTCACGAACAAGAATGACAAAGAAAATCCCTCCCAAGCACTCGACGATGAGACGGCACTTCAAGACTAATTCTTTATGATCAACCCTCTTCCATCCATGGCCACAAGTCTATATATATATATATAAATGAGACCTTATTCTTTTGCCGACTTCTCATAGGATTCTATTTCCTATCTTAAACAATTTTATCCAAAACATATCTCTGTATATTTTAAACAAAATGCAAGTCCTAGTCAAAGTTGGACTTTTCTATTTTAGCGGCCAAATTTTCCAACACAGATTCAAATTTTGGGGAGTTGATCTTTTGATCTTCTTTGCTCGATTTCGATATGTTGCGGACATTCAAAATCGAGCAAAGAAGACCTGAAGATCAATTCCCCAAAATTTGAATCTACGTTGGAGAATTTGGCCGCTAAAATAGGAAAGTCCAACTTTAACTAGGATTTGGATTTTATTTAAAATATACAGAGAAATGTTTTGGATAAAATCGTTTAAGATAAGAAATAGAATTCTATGAGAAGTTGGCAAAAGAATAAGGTCTCATATATATAGACTTGTGGCCATGGATGGAAGAGGGTTGATCATGAAGAATTGGTCTTGAAGCGCCGACTCGTCGTCGAGTGCTTGGGGAGGATTTTCTTTGTCGTTCTTGTTAGTGAATTACATTCAAGAAGATTTAGTGTTCAAGCCAATTAAATCTTGTGGTAAGATTTGCGTGTAATTCCTTCATGAGATTGAGAGATTATTTCGTGAGGGCTTTCGGGGCTAAACACTTTGTGCGTTATTGGGTGTAATTGGGACTTGGGAAACACTGAGAGAGTGTTTGAGTGACTTGAGTATGTAATCTCCTTGTATCGCTTGATCTATAATGAAATTTGCTACTGCTTTTCTTTTGTCGCCATCGATTCACTTCAACTTAGCCAAGCCTGTCTCTGATACCAATTATTGCAATCAGGCGAGCGATCGAACAATAATATAGACAGAAGAATAAAATAAATTAGACACGGATTTACGTGGTTCAATCGTAAAAACCTATGTTCAAGGAGAGAGCAGCAGCGAATTTCACTATAGATCAAACGATACAAAGAGATTGCACACTCGAGTCACTCAAACACTCTCTCGGTGTTTCCTAAACCTCAATTACACCCAATAACGCACACAGTGTTTAGGCTCGAAATTCCTCACGAAACAATGTCTTAATCTCACGAAAGAATTTCACACAAATCTTACCACAAGATTTAATTGGTTTGAACACTAAATCTTCTTGGATATAATTCACGAACAAGAACGACAAAGAAAATCCCTCCCAAGCACTTGACGATAAGACAGTGCTTCAAGACCAATTCTTCATGATCAACCCTCTTCCACCCATGGCCACAAGTCTATATATATATAAATGAGACCTTATTCTTTTGCCGACTTCTCATAGGATTTTATTTCCTATCTTAAACGATTTTATCCAAAACATATCCCTGTATCTTTTAAACAAAATTCAAGTCCTAGTCAAAGTTGGACTTTCCTATTTTAGCAGCCAAATTCTCCAATGCAGATTCAAATTTTGGGGAGTTGATCTTCAGATCTTCTTTGCTCGATTTCGAACAACTGCAACATATTTAATTCAGAATTTTCAGAATTTCACATTGGGCTAAAACTCGAGACATATCTTAACATATCAAAACAAAAACCCCTAGGTCTATCGCTTCCTTTCTCCCTCATCATGGGTCAAAAATCAATCATTTGTTTGTTGGTTTTGCCACCTTTCCTTCCTCCCTTCGTTCATCCATATCGATTCATCTCATCTTCTCCATCAAACCCATAATCCATATTCTCCAAAGGACAAATTTGCAGGACAACCCAAGGTAGAATTTGCAGAAACAACCCTCTATATCCAAGTCATGGATCGTGGTTGGAGGCATATCAATCCTCCTTCAGTAAGCCGTTTTCGTACCACCCATTGCATTCATTGTAATATATGAGCCATAAATCCAGTCTAATATATTATTGCTTAAATCCAAAGCCAAGCCCAGTCCATCTTCATTTTCTTTCTCTATATGACTCACGTTGCAACAGGAGGGAAAGACAGAACAAAGACAAAAAGAGAGAGAGAGAGGAAAGCTCATGGAAGAGAAAGGAAAAAGGGAAATATTTTGGCGCTCGTGATTTGAACAACTCATCAAGCCGAACCAACACCATTTTGAAATGCCGGTAAGTGATCGAAGCCTCCAAACGTCTGTTCAAAGGAATTGTTGAAATTAGGGCTTGAAATTCGAGTTTAGGTAAATTCTAACTCACTACTTATGATTGGAGAGTTTTTGGGCAGCATATGTATAAAAATGATAGTTTAGAATGTTGTGAAGTTATAACATTTTACGGATATGAATTTGAATTTACGGTTTGCCTGGAATGAAATTTTTATATCGTCACGCATGCTGATCAAGTTCTGAACAATAACATTTGAGCTGAATTTAAGCGTTTTTGATGAGGTTTTGGGACGGCTAAGTTGGGTTCTTGTAGTATATCGGAGAGTCTTTCTTTGTTCTGTCCACCCCTCCTGCTACAACGTGGGTCATATACAGAAAGCAAATGAAGATGGGCTGGCTTGGCTTGGGGTTTAACCAATAATATATTGGGCTGGATTTATGGCCCATATATTACATTCGCGGAAGCCCCCAACAACGACCAAGAAAAGATATGGGCTTGGCGTGAGGGTGTCAACCCCGTATTAAATTTTCAGCCCCACATCACGATCAAGACGGCAGGCTTGCTCAGGCTCGGCTCGCTGTTCTGTAATGGCAAAGGTTGGAAAGAAGAAGAAATGAGCTTTTTAATGGCTTCTGGTTTCGGTGCACATGTTTAGATGAGATATTGTGGTGGTCGATGTGGGGGGCTTGATGGAATTAGCATGTGACAAGTTTCTCGAGAAGAATTCCAGGAAAACCTAATTTACACGTCTCTACTACGGACGCATGTTTAAACATCAGGTTTTATTTTCTAACAGCGGGCCCATAAGCCTTTACCCAGCATTGCATTAGCATAAGGTAAGGATGATCATCTTGTCGTCCATCCAGCCGAAAATCGTATGCTGTTGTCAGCATAACTTCTGAATTCATCTTGTTTTGTGCACTTTCTAAACTATCTCGAATTTCTAAGCGGCATGTGAAAAATAGGTAGAATTTGCATAGTAGCAAAAATATAATGAGCCGAAAGAATTTGCATAATTGCATCGTATTCTTTGCCAACATATGGTGATGGTGTGGTTTTATCCATGGGGCTCAAAGCCTGCATCCATCTGGTTGTTCAATCTGCTCTTAAATATATGAGGAAAAGTCACATTTGGGGGAGGTGATTCCGGTACGAACAATGGCACCACCAGCTGTTCTCGCTTTCCCCCAGGTTACGTCGACCAACGTATAGATCGCCGACGCGTGGCACATGAATCCGTATGGGCAAATTTGGGCCGGGTAGTCGGGCAGCGGGTCTCGTCTTCTTATTTATTTATTTTTTTCCTCTTCTGACAACGTGCATAGGACGTTGAAGACAATATAAGACATGAAAACTCGAAAATAGCGACTTTCCTTTTTTTTTTCCTCATCTAATCTTTTGTGATTTGCACATTGTTCCCTTCTTCCTAGGTGCATTATTCTTGACAACGTACGTGGCATATATGGATATTATGTAAAGTTTTAGGGCATGTAGCAGTAGTGGAAAGGGAGAAAAAGATTGAAAGGAGTGAGAAAAAATTGCGAAGAAAAGTGAAATTGAAAGCGATAAAGATGACGAAATAAAAGGTTTATATATAACATATACACATATAGAATGAAAAAATGTTGAACCCTAACGCTATCATTTAGATTGATGAATCTTTGATGTGAAATCCTAAACTTGTGGTTTCCTTTCTGGCACGACAAATTAGATTGGGAGGGCATCGTGCACCACTTCGCTTATGAATGTCATTTTATATATCTCCTATTATAAGAAAAGAAAAGAAGGGGAAAGAACAAGAACAAAAATACATTAGAAAGTCTAATGTAGATTGCATAGTTAACATTCCATAACATATCATTTAAAATTCATAATATTCGTTCATTTTGTTTGCCTATCTTCCTAAATAATAGTTTGAAGAAATCCCAGTGGTGGTGGATAGTGACATGCTTCGCTTTGGCTTAGTGAATCCAAATTCCTTAAATTTTCTGCAATCTATTTACTACTTTGATTATCGGGCGTTATTTTTCTAATTGTGCACTCATATGATCACTGCTCATATGTAAGTGGTATAGGATAAAATGGATAAAGACTACATGCAAAGCATTTTCGAAATAATTTTATGAAGGTGAAAGAGTCTCCTTAGTCTAAACAAGACAGGTTGGAAGTTGGATTCTACTTGAATAAAGTATTATCAATAAAGGAAAAAAAAGGGAAAGAAATAAAATAGCCATTCAAATCAATATCAATAATTACATAATTTATCGAAAAAAATTAATACACGGCTTTCTTTTTATACGCTGGTTAGCATGCTTCCATCTTTATCATCATCTACCTACATAACAAATAATGATTCAAAATTCTCCTATTGAAAATAAAAGATTTCGAAGAGGTGATATTTATATTATGAAGTACGGAAATTTCATAGAGTATAACTCGTAAACATAAAATCTTTATTGAGTTTTGTTCAACAAGAGGATTAGTTTTTAAAATTCATGTTAGATAATTCTTTTTTACACAAGTTATTCATTATCATACGAAATGATTCAGCAACATAAGGTTTGAAATAAAATAAAATTGTGCAGAAGCGCAAATAATGGGAATAATTTTACTGAAATTCGCAGTTCAATAGTTACTCTTCTTAATTAAGACAATTGTTTTTTAAATTAGAAGGAAGAAATTACACGTTTCCTGTTATAATCCCTCAAAAGCTCGCTCAAAATCTCTCTCTCGCTCTCTTCGCTGTCTGTCCACCCAGAGAGAAAGAGAGAGGAAAGAGATTGAACTCTCCTAATAATTTCTACCTTCGTGGCTTCCGGATGTGCTGTACAGAAGGAGTGTGTACAGCTCAGGCTTTTTTTTTTTTTGGCCTTTTTTTTACTACCAAAGAAGAGAATCCCGTTCTCTCACGCGAAGCGTCTAGCAAGTTGTTCGTTCTCCACAGGTCTTGCTAGCATAAGATCTCTTCTGAGTTTTGTTCGGTTAGTTTTTAAAATTCATGTTAGATAATTCTTTTGTACACAAGTTATTCATTATCGTGAGAAATAATCGACAATTTACGCAACTTAAGGCCTGAAATAAAATTAGACGGTGTGAAGCTCAAATCTTGGGGATTATTTTACTGATATCCACAGTTTAATATTTTTTTTCTTAATTAAGACAATTTGTTCTTGAACTAGAATGAAGCAATTAGACGTTTTTTATTATATCCCCTCAAAAGCCCACTCGAGATATCTCTCTCTCTCTCTCTCTGCTGTCTATCAATCATTGGTGTCAAAATTGATCTTAAACTCATATATGACCCATTTATGAGTCACTTATATTTCGAAGATATCAATTAAATGGGTTTAAAATTGAAAAATTAAGATAAACAAGAGGATTAGTTTTTAAAATTCATGTTAGATAATTCTTTTGTACACAAGTTATTCATTATCGTGAGAAATAATCGACAATTTACGCAACTTAAGGCCTGAAATAAAATTAGACGGTGTGAAGCTCAAATCTTGGGGATTATTTTACTGATATCCACAGTTTAATATTTTTTTTCTTAATTCAGACAATTTGTTCTTGAACTAGAATGAAGAAATTAGACGTTTTTTGTTATATCCCCTCAAAAGCCCACTCAAAATATCTCTCACTCTCTCTCTCTCTCTCTCTCTCGGCTGTCTATCAATCACAGGTGTCAAAATGGGTCTTAAACCCATATATGACCCATTTATGGGTAACTTATAATTTGAAGATATCAATTAAATGGGTTCAAAAATTGAAAAATTAAGATAAACGGGTCTTAAATGAGTTGGACTTAAAACACATTTCCAACCTAAGCCTCACACTTTCTCTTTCCCTCTTTAATTTAATAAAAATAATTTTTTATAAAAATCAAAATCATAATTATTTTGTATATTTCATTTTTCATTTTTTTTTTTTCCTTTCTTCTTCCTCCTTCCTTAACTGGTGCCCAACACAATGACGGTCAACGATTTACTAGGTGAAGCTTGAGCTTACTGGCCTTAGGCAAGCTAGAGTCGGTGATGACTAGCAAGGCTGGAGCTCACCAAATCTAGTGAGACTCGAGCTTGTCGATTTAGCTAAGCGAAGGCCTCACGGGTGCCCGACAAGACTCGAGCTCGCCAATGTCGTCTTCCCAACATCGGGTGAGCTTGATCTCACCAATTTAGTGAGTCTCGAGCTCGTTGGCGTTGAGTGAGCTTGAGCTCGCCTGTGGCCGATCATCAACCATCATCATGGTTGGCGGTCGGGCGAAGAAGAATAAAAAGAAAAATAAAAAAGAAAAGGGAAAAATAAAAATAATTTAAAAATATTTTTAAAAAATAAAATAATAAAAAAATCAATTTTTTAAAAATAAAATTTATTTTAAAAAAATTTAAAAAATTATTCATTAAATTTGTATTGCATGAAAGTGTTTTAGCAATATCATTTTTTTTTTCTGTATTGCATCATGTAATAAAAAAAAAGAGTTTCCACATATAAACAAATATTATTTTAATGTTACTTATTAACTTGTCAAACTTTTTATTATCAAGAATTCTTCAAAAGTATTTGAATTTAAAGGTTTCTCACTTTTTTTTATTTATT
Organism: Eucalyptus erythrocorys; assembly: GCA_014182555.1. NCBI lineage: Eukaryota > Viridiplantae > Streptophyta > Magnoliopsida > Myrtales > Myrtaceae > Eucalyptus > Eucalyptus erythrocorys. The sequence continues at coordinate 36,543,622 of CM024599.1, read as the reverse complement.
TACTAAATGGTTGACAATGTCAACCAAAGGAAAGAAAGATAAAATAAAAAAAAAAGGGGCGGGAGGAAGGGGGTGGGGAAGAAAAGTTGAAGAGAGAAACAGTGCGAGAGGATAGAGCGGAAGGGAGAAAGATATGATTGCGGGAGACGGAGCGGAGGGAGAGGTGGAGTCCAGGAGGAGACAGAAGGCTTCCAACGCGCGGTGGGACCCGGGCGACACGTTGGCCTCTCTCTCCTGTCCAATAGTACTTCCCTCCTTCGGCCCTCGTGGCTTCCGGATGTGCTGTCGAAGGGAAGTGTACAGCTATGGGAGAATCGCCACCTTCTCCTGATGCTATAATGAGGAAAAGCCACATTCGGGGGAGATGTTTCCGGCTCGGACAATACCACACCACCAGCCGTTTTCGCTTTCCCCCAGGTTACGTCGACCAAGCGTATAGATCGCCGACGCGTGGCACATGAATCCGCATGGGCAAATTTGGACCGGCGAGTCGGGCAGCAGGTCTCTTCTTCTTTTCTAGTTTTTTATTTTGACAACATGCATATTGCATAGGACGTTAAATACAATATAAGATATGAAAGAGAGAACTTGAAAATAGCCATTTTTTTTTTTGTTCCTTGTCTAATCTTTTTGTGATTTGCACAGTGTTCCCTTCTTCCTAATCCGAGGTGCATTATTCTTTGACAATTTACGTGCCATATATGGATATTATGTAAAGTTTTAGGGCATGTAGCAGTAATGAAAAGAGAGAAAAAGATTGAAAGGAGTAAAAAAAAAATGTAAAGAAAAGTGAAAGTGACAAAGATGACAAAATAGAAGGTTAATACACACACATATATAATATACATATATAGTGAAAAAATGTTGAACTCTAACGCTATTATTGTGGTTTCCTTTCTTGCACGACGAATGAGATTGGGAGGGCATTGTGATAGCACCACTCCGCTTATGAACATTGTCTGCATAGTTAACATTCCCTACCATATCATTTAAAATTCATAATATTCATCCTTGCCTTTCTCTCCTTGCCGGAGTTGCAGCAGCGACATCCCCTGGTGTAGGATCGCCAAAGCATCATTGCTAATTCTTGCTCTACGCGTCTCGGTGCCGCCATCACACTTTAACCTTCGTGCCTAGGCTGCACTCGGGGATTCTCCTTCGAAGATTGAAAGACGCCTGTCGACTCCTTCCGTAGCACCATGGCAAGTTCCGGTGCCCATCATCTAGCCGTGACGCCCACCAGTTCTCTCGACGAAGCTTCGGTACCTCACCCTGCGCACCCAGTAGAGTCGTTGATCATTGTTGATCATTGCCGATCATCTCCGTCATCGGCACTGGCCAATCGCTGGCCCTCTCTGTATTACACTAAACGCCAGCACTCGGTAGTGCTGGTAAGTTGAGGTAAGTGTAATCTTGTAGTTTAGTTTTGACAATATAGTTTGTTTTGATGCATGTTATTTAGTCGAAAGACTTAGGTTTTCGTGATTCGATTATTTCCCGGCATTAACTAAGGCGTATTGGGCCTCCGAACATATAGACACTAAGGTTGGATCCTAATATCATCTCCCTTGACTTGTTATGACTGAGTATGAGATTAATTCGTATGTCATCATTGCACATCACTATCTCAAGCATATTTAGAGTTTAGGAAATGTTCATGTAATGCACGTCATGTAGAAAATGATATATTCTTAGGTTTTTTAACAATCATATCACATAGAAAATATTAACTATTAATTGCATTGTATGCATCGTTCGCATTGCACATAGTTCAATATTAATACATAGTTCATAAGATCACATTATAGTCCTAGGATTTAATTTGCTATTTTCATAGAATAAAAATAAATATAAAAATAGCACTTCATATTGATTTGTCTCGTAGGATTAGTTCATGGTTAGTCTTAGAATAGAAAATGCGTCTAAAATAGGAAATGCATGCACATTTAATAGGCTATAGAGGGCATTAGTCTTTCTTTTAATAAAAAGAACAAAAATACAGTAGAAACTCTTGTAGATTGCATAGTTAACATTCCCTAACATATCATTTAAAATTCATCATGCATGATCATGCATAACATTCATTCATTTTGTCTGCATATCTTCCTAACTAATAGTTTGAAGAAAATCCAGTGGTGATGGATAGTGACATGCTTTGTTTTGGCTTAGTGAATCCAAGTTCCTTAAATTTTCTGCAGTTTATTCACGACTTTGATTATTGGATGTTATTTTTTTTTATTGTGTGCTCGTATGATTACCACTTATATGTTAGTGGTATAAGATAAAATGGATAAAGATTGCCTACAAAGCATTTTCAAATAATTTTACGAAGGTGAAAAGAGTCTTCGTAGTCTAAACAAGACAATTTGGAAGTTGGATTCTACTTGAACAAAGTATTATCAATAGAGAAAAAAAGGGAAAGAAATAAAATAGCAATTAAAAAAAATCAATAATACATAATTTCTTTAAAAAAAATAACTTTCTTTTATACACCAATTAGCATGTTTTCATCTTTATTCTTATCTAATGTCATCTACCTTCATTATAATGATTCAAAATTTTCCTATTGAAAATTATAGAAGATTTCGAAGAGATGATATTTATATTAGCAAGTACGGAAATTCATAGGATATAACTTGTAAGCATAAAATCTTTTATTCTCTAGGTGGGTTTGTTTTTAAACTTCACATTAGATAATCCTTTTTTGCATGAGTTATTTGTTATCGTAAGAAATAATCAACAATTTAAGCAACATACGACAATTTAAGCAACATAAAGTCTGAAATAAAGTTACAAGGTGCGAGGCGCAAATCTTGAGAATTGTTATTTTACTGAAATCCGCAGTTTAATATTTATTTTTCCCTTAGTTAAGACAAATTTTTTTTTTTTTTTCCAAATCAGAAGGAATAAATTAGACGTTGCGTGATACAATTACAGTCCACTCGAAAGCCCGCTTCAAGTCTCTCTCTCCATCTCTTCCCTTGTAGGAGAAGAAAACAGCTCAGCTTTTTTTTTTTTTCCTTTAGGATGCCCTCCGTACTTCTATTTATGGAACGCCCTAGCCCTAAAACCCGTCACCCTCTCCCTTCGCCCAAAAGCTTCAAAACCCTCACCTCCTTCCTTTTCCATCGTCTCTTCACTCCCCACCAACTACCACTACCACTACCACGACCCTGCCCGTCGTTCCCCGATGGCCTCCTCCTCCTCCTCCGCCGCCGCCGCCCACCGCCGCCCCAAGGTGGTCGTCATCATGGGCGCCACCGGGTGCGGCAAGTCCCGCCTCTCCATCGACCTCGCCTCCCACTTCCCTTCCGAGGTCATCAACTCCGACAAGATGCAAGTCTACTGGGGCCTCGACATCACCACCAACAAGATCCCCCTAGCCGAGCGCCACGGCGTCCCCCACCACCTCCTCAGCTCCTTCGACCCGAACGATGGCGAGATGACCCCGTCGCAGTTCTGCTTCCACGGCCACGCAGCCATCTCCGGTGTCGCCTCCGACGGGAAGCTTCCCCTCCTCGTCGGCGGTTCCAACTCCTTCATCCACGCTCTCCTGGCCGATCGGTTCGACCCGGAGGCAGAAGCGAGTCCCGAGCTGAGGTATGACTGTTGCTTTCTGTGGGTCCACGTCTCGCCGCCCGTCCTGAAGAAGTACCTTCCGAAGCGCGTGAACGGAATGCTCCGCATGGGCGCTTTCGATGAGCTCGCCGCATACTACAACCTGCGCCGGACCGACCCGGGGTGTTGGGTCGGGCTGAGGAAGGCCATAGGCGTGCCCGAGTTCGACCGATATTTCGAGAAGTACCCGCCGCTGAGGGGGGACGCGTGGGGGCAGGAGGATGCGAGGGAGCGGCAGAACGATCCGGTGCGGGAGGGTGCATACCAGGAGGCGCTACGCGAGATAATGAAGAACGCGGACCAGCTGATAAAACGGCAGATTAAGAAGATCCGGCAGCTGAGCGAAAACGGGTGGGAGCTGCATAGGCTGGACGCGACGGAGGCGGTCCGGCTGGCGATGGCGCCCGAGGAGGAGGGCGGCGGCGGCAGGTCGCGGGAGGTTTGGTAGAGGGATGTCGTGGGCCGGAGCGTGGACTTTGTGAATGAGTTCTTGCGAGAGAATTAGGTGGTGGGGCCGAGAGTGGACCGGCTCGATCTATTCGGGTTCGTGTCGCTCGATGACACGTGTCTCGTCGGCGAATTTTGGGTGACGGATTTGGTTTGTCAGTACTCAGTAGTACCGTAGAGCCCGGTTGCGGCCTACTCTGATCCTTATCGAGAATTATCCTTTTATTTTTTTCCCCTTTCCTTTCTAAGGCATCGTACTTACATAATGCTTTGACATCCCTGACTGCAAACGGAGAATGTAAATTTTTCTTTTTTTCTTTTTTTGTATATCTCGGCTGGCAAAGGGAAGGAAATTTAAAAACCGAGCAGGGGGGTGGGCGCCACCACCGTCACCTGCTACTTTCGTGCCTATGGACCCTTTGATGGGACTTGGCGCTAGCTGTAGCTATTGCCCCTCACCTCAACCCCCTCTTCAGGTTCGAGCGCTCATGCATGCGAAGAAGAAGAGGAAGACGACGACGAGGAAGAATTAAGAAACATGAATCGTTTCTAAAAAGAATTTTTGTTAATATAATTCGGACATGACAGTGCCGACACCTCCTCGCCGTCACTTGTTCAGGACCCACGTCCTCCATAATCAAGACTTTAGTATGAGCCACATGGGAATTGAGCAACCGACAGGCAAGTGCCCGAAACGAACCCACGAGGAGGAGGAGGAGGAGGCCCGCTGCCCGACTTCACATCCAAATTGCACACCCCGAGTGCTACTGCGAGAAACCGAATGGCGCACCCAAAATTCGCCGACGCGATCCGTGTAGAACCCAAATCGATCGAGCCAGTCCCCTCTGGAGAGAGAGAGAGAGAGAGAGAGAGAGAGAGAGAGAGAGAGAGAGCAGTGTTTTGATCGCTTTAAAAATACGTAACAAACGGGAGAGAGCAAAATCAAGAACGAAGTGAAAGCAAACTTTCGTAGTCAAACCTACTAACCCAAGCATTCGACTATCCTCTCTATTACTTTTATTAGTGGAAAGAAGGGAAAAACGCCAAAAAGGAAAAAAATGATGGAGAGGGGGGTGGGGGGGGGGTAACCGATGGAAAACCTAAGTTTTAATCGCCATCGGTATGTATTAGTCAAATGACGTACCTGGTCCAAAGGGGAGGCGCCGAAACGAGAGAGAGAGAGAGAGAGAGAGAGAGAGAGAGAGAGAAACGTGGGTGTGGAGAGGACGAGAGGGATTTGCCCAAATCCCGATGCTCCCATGGAATGTGTGGCTTCCTTTTCATCTTCCTTCCATGTATGCCATTATATGTTTAAAGTAATACTCATGCCGGGTCTTTGACTTTTTCCTTAATCCCTCCCCCCATCAAAAAAAAAAAAAAAAAAAATGGGGGTTCGTTTCGTTACTTGGGAGGATAACTACGAAAGTTTTTTTTTTTTTTTTTTTTTTTTTTTTTTTTTTTTTTTTGTGTGATAAACAGCGAAAGTTGTTTCGCCTAGGTTTTGGGGGGCATGGTGGGGTTATGTCTAAAAAGAAGAATACATTTTCGCCTCCTTGCATGCGCCCTCCTCCCGCACCTGGTCATCGTCCCGCTTCCTCCAATCCTCCCGCCGCCACGCATCCCTCAGGCCAACACTCCTCGGTGGCGGGTACCTATTGCATTTTGTCGGAGTTGATGACATGAGAAGGGAAGAGGGAGGCGAGGTCGATGGAGAGGCAGGACTTGCCGCACCCAGTGGCGGCGCACGATGACGACCACCTTGGCACGGCGGTGGGTGGCTGCGGACGAGGTGGCCGTTGGGGAACACCGGGTTGTGATAGGTTTAGGGAGAGTGTAGGAGCGAGGGGCGCATACGCATGTCCTCAGGCATTCGCTTCTTCATGTTCCACCTGTCCTCGATTATTAATAATTTATTCTTAATCAACCTTCCCCCATTTATTAAAATTCCCCTTTTAACTTTTGAATTATAATAATAACATAAGGAGGGCAAGCCCCTCGAGGCTTGAACGCTTTTTAGTACAAAAGAAAAGAGAGGAAAAACCAGAAACAATACACACACGTTTCTGAATTTTTAGGTTCATTTATACTGCTATGCCGTCTATACAAAAAAATATACATGATATGATGTAGATATATCTGACTTTATTACTGCAATCCACCAAACAGTAGATAGGATATAACAAATTCTTTGGATTTCATATTATATTTAATCTAGTCCTATTATGATTAGAAATCTAGATGACCAAATGTAATCTTATAATTAAAGTCCTATTCAATGGCTAAGTGCAAATCTAAAAACACGATACATGAAAGGCGTGCGTCAATTAGATTAGCATAGTTGTTTTATTTAAAAACCCCAACCTCTTACCTCTTCTTCGTATCATATTGTTTATGATACGAAAATTCACTGGAATAGTTTCATGGGATTATAAGATTACTTTACTACATAATTATTTTATTGCCAAAATTCCCTTTGATCTTGCCTTATGAAACCCTATTAATATAGGTACACCCACAGCAAGTCCGAAAACAACTTACAAACCTATCACAAACTAGATTTACATGGATTTCATGCAATCGATTGGATTTCCACACAGTGAAGAGAAACATAAGATTGCTTTATCTAATTACGGAGAAGGCACGAACGGATAGGATAATTAGGAAGAAAATGTATCGAAAAATAACAAAATGAATAAGAATTATAATCCATGCTACATCTAACTAGCTATGGAAGGAAAGATTAGTAAATATTATACTCTTATAATAGAAAGTTACCTGCCGTCTTCTGAAGATTGCAACTTTGAGTGCCAATTGGTCCTCTTTGCCTTCTCTCGGTGCCCGTCATCCCTAGGCTTCATCGATGGGACTACATCCTTGACTTCTCTCCTTGCCGGAGTTGCAGCAGCGACATCCCCTGGTGTAGGATCGCCTAAGCATCGTTGCTAATTCTTGCTCTATGCGTCGCCCTGCCGTCATCACACTTTGGCCTTCGCGCCTAAGGTGCACTCGGGAATTCTCCTTCGAAGTTCGAAAGACGACGGTCGACTCCTTCGTAGCACCATGGCAAGTTCCCGTGCCCATCATCTAGCCGTGACGTCCACCAGTTCTCTTGATGAAGCTTTGGCACCTCACTCCACGTGCCCAAAAGTTTTGTTGATCATTGCCGATCATTGTAGCTCATCACCCTCGTCGGCACTAACCAATCGCCGGCCCTCTCTGTACCACGCTAGACGGTAGACTTTGGGGGCATTTGTCTTTTTGTCAAGAAAAAGAACATAAATACAGTTGAAAGTATCTTCTAGATTGCATAGTTTACATTTCATAACATGTAATTTGAAATGCATAACATTCATACATTGTGTTTGCATATCTTTATCCTATTCCGACATCATCTACCTTCATAAGAGATAATGATTTGATATTCATATTATGAAGTATGGAAATTCGTAGGATGTAACTCATAAGCATATAATCATTCTTTAGTTTTGTTCTCTAGGGGGGTTAGTTTTTAAGATTCATGTTGGATAATCCTTTTTTACATGAGTTATTATTATTGTAAGAAATAATTGACAATTTTAAGCAAGATAAGGTCTGAAATAAAATTACAAGGTGGAAAGGTCAAATCTTGAGAATTATTATACTGATATCCGCAGGTTAATATTATATTGTTCGCTTAATTAAGGTAATAAGTTTTTGAAAATCAGAAGGAAGAAATCAGACGTTTCGTGTATTGTTTCTCTCTCTCTCTTTCTTCGCCATCTGTCCACCCAGAGAGAAACAGAGAGGAGAGACGTTCAACTCGCTTCTTGAAAGGCCTGTAGGAGAAGGGAAAAGCTAACTTTTTTTCAAAAAAATATTTACTACCGATGAGGAGGATCGCCCCGTATTCTGCATGAAACGCCTCCTTGTTATCCCTAAAACCCACCACCCTCTCCACCCTCTCCCTTCGCCCCATAGCTTCAAAACCCTCACCTCCTTCCTTTTCCATCCTCTCTTCATTCCCCACCAAAAACCACCACCACTAGCCCGCCCGTCGTTCCCCGATGGCCTCCTCCTCCTCCTCCTCCTCCTCAGCAGCCCACGGCTGCCCCAAGGTGGTCGTCATCATGGGCGCCACCGGGTGCGGCAAGTCCCGCCTCTCCATCGACCTCGCCTCCCACTTCCCTTCCGAGGTCATCAACTCTGACAAGATGCAAGTCTACCGGGGCCTCGACATCACTACCAACAAGATCGCCCCAGCCGACCGCCGCGGCGTCCGCCACCACCTCCTCAGCTCCCTCAACCCGGACGACGGCGAGATGACCCCGTCGCAGTTCCGCTCCCTAGGTGAAGACACCATCTCCGACATCGCTTCCCGTGGGAAGATTATCATCCTCGTCGGCGGTTCCAACTCCTTCATCCATGCTCTCCTGGCAGATCGGTTCGACCCGGAGGCAGACGTGTTCGGCGGGCTCGGCCTGCCGGCGAGACCCGAGCTGAGGTACGACTGTTGCTTTCTGTGCGTCGACGTGCTGCTGCCCATGCTGAAGAAGGACCTGCCGAAGCGCGTGGACGCAATGCTCCGCATGGGCGCTTTCGATGAGCTCGCCGGATACTATGACCTGCGCCGGACCGACCCGGGTGGTCAGGCCGGGCTGAGGAAGGCCATAGGCGTGCCCGAGTTCGACCCATATTTTGAGAAGTACCCGCCGCCGAGGGGGGTCGGCCCCGGGGACGCCTGGGGGTGGAAAGATGCGAGGGACCGGGACAACGATCCGGTGCAGGAGGGTGCATACCAGGAGGCGCTGAGCGAGATAAAGAAGAACGCGGGCCAGCTGATGATGCGGCAGATTAAGAAGATCCAGCAGCTGAGCGGGAGCGGGTGGGAGCTGCATAGGGTGGACGCGACGGAGGCGGTCCGGCTGGCGATGGCGCCTGAGGAGGAGGGCGGCGGTGGCGGCAGGTCACGGGACGTTTGGGAGAGGGAGGTCGTGAGGCCGAGCGTGAAGATTGTGAGTCAGTTCTTGCAAGAGAAGTAGGCGGCGTGTTGTCGTTCTTGATTTTTCTCTCTATCGTATCTTACGTGTTTTGGGCGAGGTCTAATATTTTCTCCAATAACACGAGAGAATTTATGTCAGTAGCACTCGGGGTGTGCAATTTTGACGTGGAGCCCTCGAGCCGGCAGCGGCAACGGGTCTCTCCTTCTCCTTCTTTGTTTTTTTTCCTTTTTGGGGCATTGTACGTAATTAAAGCTTTGAGAACCCTCCACTTGCAAAGTACGTAAATTTTTCCGTTTTTGTATATTGCGGCTGGCTAAGGGAAGGAAATTTTAAAAACCAAGGGGAAGGTGGGGGCCACCACCGTCACCGGTTACCGTCGTGCCAATGAACCCTTTGATGGGACTTGGTGCTAGCAATTGCCCCTCAGGCCTCAGCCCCCTCTTTAGGTTCGAGCGCTCCTGCGACTTGCAAGAACGCTCGCTCCGCATCATCGACAAGGAAAGATCTGGCGGTATAAAGCAAAGCGAGTCGCTTCGAACACTTTCGGTGTCGCTTATGGAGAAGGTCAATAGATCATTGGCTCGCGGCTGGCTACCAAAGGGGCTCGCCATCACCCGATACGCAACTTTGTTTATAAGAAGAAGAAGACGAGGATGAAAAATAAAGAAGCAGCAATATTTTTTTTTTTTTTTTTGAAATTTTGGTGCGGAGGGGGAAGGGTGGGCTTGTTTTTTTTTTTTTTTTTACTATATACGGACATGACAGTGCCGACACCTGTTCGCGCCACTTGATCATGACCCACATCCTAATCAAGACGTAAATAAGGGTCTTAGTTCAGTGAATTGAGAGCCACATGGCTTTTGAGCAACCGAGGGGCGAATGTCCTAAACGAACCCACGAATCTTGTCTCGTACGTGGACATTCGCAAATTTGGCTCTTGAGCAACCGAGGGGCGAGTGTCCTAAACGAACCCACGAATCTTGTCTCGTACGTGGAAATTCTCAGATTCATCACATGCGAAATAACTCTCCTTGAATTTGAAGAAGAAGAAAGCCAGAAACCAAATCCCCCACCCAAAATTGGCCGACCTGACCGCGGTCGAACTCAAATCGATCAACCCAGTCCCCCTGGAGAGATAGAAATCGGTGTTTTTGACCTCCCCTAAAATACGTAAAAAACAAGAGAGAAAAATCAAGAACGAAATGAAATTAAACTTTCGTAGTCAAACCTACTAATTTATGTGTTCGACACTCCCTCTTTAGTATTTTTACTAGTCGAAGAAAGGACAAAGGCCAAAAAGAAAAAAAGAAGAGAGAGAGCCGAAGGGAAACCCAAGTTTTAATTACCATCGGGATGCACGACGTCCCTGGTCTGGGGTCTCCAACGTGCGCGATAAAATCTTCCCCCTCTCCTCCCCCGTGTGAAAGGAGGGTGCAGCGGATGGAGACAAAAAACGGATCCAATGGAGAGGTGCCGAAACTAGAGAAAGAGAGAGACTGAGGGACAATTTGCCCTTATTTTAAAGTATTATTATTTTTTTTGGGGGAAGGGGGAGGGGTTGGGGGTTGGCGGGCGGCGGCGACACGGTTGGATCGAATGAATAAATGGATATTCCTCCGACTTCAATTAATTATAAAGAAATCAATTAATTATAAGGGGATTAGTGACAAGAGCTCCCTCTCTTCTCTCTCATTGCCCAAATTCTGATGCTCCCATGGAATTTGTGGCTTCCTTTTCATTTTCCTTCCACGTATGCGAGTGCATATAATTAATTTATTCTTAATTAACTTGTTGGATGCAAATTGCGCAATCCCAAAATCTCCATAACTAGAATAAGAACATGCATGATTGAGTAGAAAGATTAATGCACTTGTTTTGGGATCTATCGTTCTTGAAGTGGAAGCGAAAAACTAATGTTCCACGCGTAAGTCTTTCTCCTCTATTGTCCTCCGTATCACTCGCTCAATGAGGTGGCCCCCTCACTCTTTAGCGTTAGGTTAATGCTCCTTATGTGAGGATACATGTGAGAAATTAGCGTTAGAGAAGAAATTTGAATACTATTTATAAAGCTTCCAACCATACCCCCTTATTACGAGCTAGGCTCAACTCGGCCCACACTAGCCAGACCTATATTAAATTAATTAAGAAACATTCTATCTCATCTTAGATCAAATTCCGTTTTACAATAACCATAAAATGATAAATTATAATATCAATTAATGTAGTCCACATTAGGAAAACTCGTACATTCACTATATTAATTGAAATTATACAGCACTTTGGTTTAGAGATAATTCTTAATCGTCAATCCTATCCTATAAAGTCTCAAATATCGAATCATGACGGTAACTGCATGTTTACACACAGAGCCTTCCATGGTCACGAATGTTCTCAACTTTATTGATATAGATTCAACATGGTAGTGTGATTAATGGATAACATTTCTCATAGATAGATCACATTTGTCAGTCATCATTCTCTTACCTTAAGTATAAAAAAAAAAAACTTGTGTCACTAGAGAATGTCTTTATGGTTCAAGTGAACCCACATATGCCTTGTTTTTATGGTTAATCTTTCTTTATGTATAACAAGGCATATGCACAAGACTAATAACCGGATGCTCCTAGTCTTCACTCAAGATTTATACAGTACTTTGAGATTTTATTAATATGTATTCAACATAATAACAACACATTCAAAAATATTTTATTGAATGCGAAAGTTGATATATATCAAATCGTTACTAAATGTAACGAACACAGATGTGAACTTTATCAGATAAAGTCAAAATATCTCCCACTAAACTACAGTATCTCAAGATACTCCTAAGCTTATGCTAATAACATGTCGCTCAAATATACACAGGTGTAGGGCTTTAGTTAGTGGATCTGCAACCATACCAGTTGTGAAAATATGCTATATTATAAGTCGCATTTTTGTACTGTTTCTTTATAGTAAAAAATCTTTGACCGTCATATATTTAGACCCTTTGAGACCTTTATTATTAATAATACTACAAATTTATTGTCTTAATACAACCATATGAGTCTATCCATAAAGTTAAAAACGGTCAACTCCTTCATGAGGTTCCGAAGCCTAATAGCCTAAGTAACAATCTAAAAGAATACTACAAACTCTGCTTTCATAGTAGAAGATGACATAGAATTTTATTTTATGCACTTCCTGCTAACATAAATATATATATTCCGTTATTGATATTATGTCATCCTAATAGCCAACAAAGTTTATATCTGAATACTCTACTAGCTGCAAGAATTGAAGATGCCTGTAAATTTGCATATAATCTCTTGTTCTTTATAAGTACCTTAAAATTTTTTTGGCAACAACCTAGTGATCGCATCCTGAATTTGACTGATATCTATTTAGAAGTGCCGTCGCAAAGACGATATTTAGTCTAGTGCAAATTCAAGCATACATTATACTTTTAAGTGCACTGACACAAGGTACACCCTTTAACCAAATTTTCTCAATATCTAAATAAGGACAATGTATTGAATTCGATCCATCACCCTTAACAACAGGAGCAATTCCTAGCTTGCAATGATGTATATAGAATATTTCCAAAATACGATCAGCAAATGTCCTCCTAAGATAAACCTAATAAAATTTGGTGAGAACAATTCTTGTGGACCTCAGTACAAAGGACAAAGAATACCTCAGGGTTACTACTTGTAAGCAAAATATTATATACATAGAGTATGAGAAAAATAAATTTTCTCCCATTGACCCTAAAGTATATATTAAATTACTTTGTTTCCATACACACAAGTTTACTTAAATCATCTGTTGCAAAATCCTCTGGTTGCACTCTATAGATTTTGTATCTATTTGACGTAACTTCATATCAAAAATAAACTATTAATGACAGTTCACTCTAAAAAAATCTTTAAAAAAAAACTATAAAGAAATAATTATTTCTTTACTATTAACTATCCACCCCTCTTTCAGAGTGAAAACTTTAGTTATCAGTTTGGCTTTAGATTCCACAAACTTTCTTTGAAATCCTTTTAGTTTTGTACGCAAATTTGCAACTAATGAACTTGTGATCTTTATACAAGTCAATAAGTTTCCAAACACTATGATGTTTCATAGATTGCATAACGCCTTTTATGGCATCTAATTACATACTTGATTAAGGATAAGAAACAACATTTATATATGTCGATAAATCAACCATGTAGTGGATATTGCAATTATGCTCTCACAAATAAACTATATAGTCTGATGATATAACTGATCGTCTTTTCTTAACAAATCTCTTGAGTAAAGCTACAACCACTTCATTCTATACTTGAGAGGTTTGAAAAGATTTCATCATAAACTACATCAATAATAGTACCTTAAACCTTAACAAGTTTAGTCTATGGTACATGAGATTCCAGAATTGCTTATACCACAATTATTTGTATAGGCAAAGACAAAAACACAGTAATTTTCCATCGTACTATTATCTTTAATAATCTGAGAGTAGCTATCCTGTATAATTACGTCAAATTATAGAAACTTTACAATATATGATTCCATAATTCATGTACCTTATTTAGGGTCGTAAAATCGATACTACTTTTAATAATTTGGGTAAGATACAAAATAATTCCAAGTGGATCTAAATTCCAACACACTTAATATTGGATTAGATAACCTCACTTCTGCATGACACCTCTAAATTTAATATGATTCAAGTAATTTATGTCCAGTCCATAACTCAAAAAAAGTTTAGGAAACAACTTTGGTCAGAAACACCTTTTGTATGTGAAAATGTTACTTTCAAAATATCAACCCACAGAAGACCAGATAAATTAGTCTTGTTCATCACCATGTTAATTATAGTGCAATTATGCATTTTGGCGAAATCATTTTGTCAAGATTTTCAGGCATAGTAAATTATGGTACCACCCTAAAATTTACCAAGTATTTGACAAATGACCATTTAAGTTATTCCGCATTGTCATATTTATTAAAATACTCACTCCTACTGTTAAGCTTGACAACCTTTAAGACTAATTCTAACTTTTCTTAATTCTTTACCTCGGTCATTTTACTCCTACAATAATCTATAGAAGTCTTTAGATAACCTTTGAGAGTAGATAGAATATCAACATTATCACATTTTCTACTCTTTCTTTAATCATGTGTGAGATTATTCCTTAGACAGAAAACTTTTGGAAACAACTTTTTCAACCTTATAAGAGATGCATATATCATTAGGACTGTCGCGACCTACCCCTCGGGAGGAGAGAACAGGTTTAGGGGTATTGCTTAAAGGACGGACCTAAGGCCCATTATTAGGCGTGGGCTCTCCCAAGCCCATACCCCGCGTGACGTTGGGATATTTTCAAGAATTTTGCAAAAAAGAGTCGCCACTAGCCTATTGGGGTCGGCTAGAAACCAAGTGAGGCATGGGAGTATACCTCACTTCCTATGCAACCAGAGAATCTAGGGTCAGGGACTTGATTACACTAATTGACTAATTAGTGCCCTTCGGTATCTAATCTTGTTCATTTTATAAGAAAATATTTTTGTCAGGCAGTTTGGATTGATTTTACATTTATCCACTAACATGCAAGGTGATCATGCGGGTGCGCAATCATTAAAATAACAATCACAGTCTTTACCAAAAAAAAAAAAAAATAACAATCACAGCTACCAACATTCTAATTGCAGTGAAATTAACATATGCAACTAAACAATTGCAAACATAGTTAAACATGTAAATTAAATATGCAATATAATCAATATACGAGCAAATAAAGGCTTAATTACGCTATGAAGGCCAAACTTAGCAAATTCTAACGAAACCCCTATTTTTTGGAATTTTCGAAATTTTTAAATTTTAAATTTTTTAAAAAATAAATAAATTTTTTAATATAAAAAGTTGAATTTTTAATGTTTTCTGAATTTTTGAATTTTCGGAATTTTTTTGAATTTTTATTTTTTTCGATTTTTTTGAATTTTTCATTTTTTTTGAATTTTTCATATTTAATATTATACTTCAAGAAAAAGGGGTTAGACCGGTAAACCCAATCCGCCCGCGGATCCGACCCAAACCCGGATCCAACGCTTTTCGATTTTTTTTCGTTTTTAATTTTTTTTTTTTAATTTTTAATTTTTAATATATTTTTTTAAAATATTGTTTTTATTTATTTATTTATTTATTTATTTTTTTGGTCTTTTCTCTCTTCTCACTGCGTCCTTTCCCTGCACCACCCCCTTCTGCGACTCCTATTCCCGAAGCTAGGAACCCATTTTCTCTCTCTTTTTTTCTTTTTCTTTTTACTACCCTTTTTATTTCTTGTTTTTCTTTTAAGCTTTTCTTTTAGGTCATCTTCTCTCCCATTAAACACCCGAAGCTCCCCTGCCATTTAATAGTTTTCTTTTGTTATTTTTCCTTTTTTTTTTTAATATTTCTTTTTTTTTTTAAATCTTTTTCCCTTCTTTTTTCTTTTTATCATTTTCCCTATTTCGGCTTTTCTACTGTATCTTCTCCTTCCTAAAGCCAACGCCAGCTTTATAACTTCCTCACCGAAGCTCCTTCCCACCGGATCTCACCCGCACATTAACAACACGGTCCTGAACAATCGATGACCCCTCCACCGCCCGTCCACCGTAGTCGCTACCCTACGGAAATATGAACTGGCGCAAAAGAATAACAACAAGACAAAGAATGGAACGCGGACACTGATGAACATCCGAACTCCCTAGATATTAAGGAATCACAATCAACCCTCGTCAAACACCTCTTCGACTAAGACAAAATAGGCGCTACTCTCGGGCTTGTATTAGGGGCATTTTAACAAACACATGGTGAACGCCTATCGGAAATATGGTATTTAACGGTGACCTGGACTCGGGTCTAAACCCAAACGACAGTCAAGAAATGTTCAGATTCAGCCATAACAACAACAAAACTTAAATGAAATCATACTCAATGATCCATAACGGATTCCTTTTACACAAGACAGGAGTATATTCATTCCAAATGATCCGAAAATCGTGACCTAATCCACGTTAACTTAGTTCAAGCGTTTTATCAAACACGTGGTAAGCATTGACTCAGGATGAGGTTATTAACTCCTTCTTGGACCCGCTCGAGTCTAGACCCAAAAAAATCATCTGGAAAAATGCAAAATCGACCACATCGACTTACTTAAACTCAACGCGCGTATGGACTAACAAAAGGAACAAGACTTGGCTTCCGATTAAACCAAAACAAGGTGAAGCAGCAAGGGTTCATGCGAACAAGCATCTTGTCATGGAGTTCCCTACCCAACTCAAAGATGGCAGGAAGCGGGCTAACTCGTGACAAATCGAGCTATAGTTTGCCGCTTTGGTATCTTCGAGCTGGGATCCTCGGGCAAGAGAGGTTTGAACCAAGTAATGAAACTCACCAGTGACGCGGAGATTCGGGAGCGAAAAATCGTATTCTGGAGGGTATTGGCCAGAGGTCGTCGAAGAGGGTTCGAGTGTGGCCGATCTGCTAGAAAACTCCTTCCCGCTCTCAAGTTTCACTCTCCGTGTTCCCTGTTCTCTCTCGACCAAAAAAAACAGCTGAGAACCCCCCCTTTTGCTTCGTTCTCTAAGCTTTGTGCAGGCGTGCCTGGCTCTTGCCTTGCCAGCCTGTCAACCAACCTGCTCCCCGACCCACGGATCACGCCGGAGCTGTTCCCTTGATCCTCCTGCTCCATGTCGCCGGTCTTCCTCCTGTGCTTTTTTTTGCAGGTCGCGCGAAGGACAACAGGGAAGGAGGCAAGCCAACGAGCTGGGCTGAAACAAAAAGAGATGGGCCGGCCCAAGTGCAAAATAAAGAAAAGGAAACAAGAGATATGTCGATGAGCCCACAGACGAATGAAAGCCCTTTACTCGGCCTCATTTGATTTTCTCATGCCTTTTAATGATTTTTTGATTTTTTTTTTACTTTACTTTCTTCTTTCTCTTTTTTTTTTTCTTTTTCTTTTTTCTTTAGCTAATTCCTAATTTTGTATGCTACCTTAAATTAATTAGTTTAGGTGAAATTTAGGTGTCAATAGCTGTCCCTCTTTGAATGTAGCCTTAAAGAGGTTGCGATCAAAGACAGAAGACACCTAAATTATTTTGGCGATAGGGAGACCCTAGGTGCATATGCACGTATCAGGTCAATGGAAAATGACTCATAACTATGAAAGCGTGTCTTGTTAATAAGAGGAAGAAAGACTTCAGACTACAGAGCACGCTGTGTCATAAGAAGAAAGAGGAGACCTCGGGCTATAAAAGCACGCCGTGTCATAAGAAGAAAGAAGAGACCCCGAGTTACAGAAGCACACCATGTTATAAGAAGAAGGAGAGGAACTGCGGGCTATGGAAAGCCCACCGGGTTATAAGAAGGGGGAGAAGAAAGACTCCGGGCTACGGAAAGCCCACCGGGTCTAAGAAGGGGGTTGAAGGACTCCGCGCTACGGAAAGCCCACCGGGTCATAAGAAGGGGTTGAAGGACTCCGGGCTACGGAAAGTCCACCAGGTCATAAGAAGAGTGTTGAAGGACTCCGGGCTACGGAAAGCCCACCGAGTCATAAGAAGAGTGTTGAAGGACTCCGGGCTACGGAAAGCCCACCGGGTCATAAGAATGGGGTTGAAGGACTCCGAGCTACGAAAAACCCACCGGGTCATAAGAAGGGGGAGAAGGAAGACTCCGGGCTACGGAAAGCCCACCGGGTCGTAAGAAGGGTGTTGAAGGACTCCGGGCTACGAAAAGCCCACCGGATCATAAGAATGGGGTTGAAGGACTCCGGGCTACGGAAAGCCCACCGGATCATAAGAAGGGGGAGAAGGAAGATCCGAGCTACGGAAAGCCCACCGGGTCATAAGAAGGGTGTTGAAGGACTCCAGGTTACGGAAAGCCCACCGGGTCACAAGAAGGGGGTTGAAGGACTCCGGGCTACGGAAAGATTACCGGGTCATAAGAAGGGGTTGAAGGACTCCGGGCTACGGAAAGCCCACCTGGTCATAAGAAGATGACATGGTTTAAGGTTGACTATGAACCCTTGGAGATAGCATGGTTTAAGGCTGACCACGAACCTTGTGGTTTAAGGATTGACCCACGAACCGATGTGGTTTAAGGATACACCCACGAACCTTGTGGTTTAAGGATAGACCCACGAACCTTGGAGATGGCATGGTTTAAGGTTGACCATGAACCCCTGGGCTTTAGGGAGGCACCCTCTAACCCCTTTGAAAACTACATGGCTTCACTGAGGAATCCTGTCAAACTCACTTGAGTGAATGTCATTAGAGACGTCATCAAGAGACGTATTGGCAATATTGTAGCATTAATTGAACAAGCTAATCAAGCTAAGTTGGACTGTTTTGGAAAAACATTTGATTTCAATCAGCATCATGTGGCGCAAAATTGTCATCTTGCTCGTGGATATATCATTAATCATCAAATTCTCTAGGAGTCAAGTTCTTATCAAGACGGTCATGACTCGTGAAAAAGGCTCATTAAGCATGCCAAACTAGAGCTTCTTAGTCAGAAAGGGCTTCTCACGCACTTTCGATAAAATGGCTGCTTGATCCCATCCATTCATGTGGGAGATAAGCGGTTGCTGAGGGTATCTCACATAACCCGGATCAAAGGCTTTCGAAACATTCGCGATGAGCACAATATGATCGATCAAAAAGGTCTTTTGAAAGGACCACAATATAGGCTCGGTTAGGGCTTACACAAAGGAATGATTGCTTTGAGGCCAATAAAAGAACATTTGTCACTATCTTCATCGGGTTTACAAGTCAAGAACTTGGAAGATAAGACAAGATAGAATTACCTCCACTCCTTCAAGCAATAGCTTCTTTGTGGCATTCTCATTTTCACTCAAACCATCCCAATCAGAAGAGACTTCAGAAGAGGGTTGTAATGTTGGCTTGGGAGAGGCTCAAAAGGCTTAAAATTTTCAAGAGGGTTGTTAAGAGTCAGTGATCATCATAGCATCGTGACCATGTCATTCGATCTTTCGAAGTCACTTGGCTTTGGAAACACAACGCGTCTTGAAAGTCCCTTGATTAATCATTTCTGCATGGAGGTTCGCTCCTCTCTAATGTCCTTTGCTCTTGCGATGAACTTTTTTGCACAGGCACTTGGACTTTGATAATTTTTTTCTTCCACATAAGATGCAACTTTTTGGCCTTTTTTTTTTTTTTTTTTTTTGCCTTGCTTTTACCAGGCGTACTGCTTTTTATGCCCCCTAATTTTGTCAAATTTTTTACTCTTTGAACTTTTGTAGCTCTTATGACTTTCGAGATGCTTTTCACATTTTCTTGCAAGCGCCAATTGTATTTGGTTAATTCTTATGCTTTGCCCCAGTGAAGGGAGATGATCACCGCTCAGGGCTTAGAAATGAATAATTAGGCCCAAGTTGGTTAAAGCAATGGATATTAGTGTTTGGGTAGAGAAGGAAATGCTCTTTTTCACCTTGGGATGAGTCAAGCTCTCATGAGAATTCCTGTGAAGCTATCACCAGAAGATTGATGCAAGTGAAAGTAATAGAATCTTTCTTAATCTCTCGCTCTATAGCACGATCTTAACCCCTTATGTTGCCCCAATATAGGGTCGTTCTCGACAAGGGTACTCTGAAGGATTGTCTTTTTTAGCCCAAAGGGGTAGCAAGATATTAGTGCAATGCTTGGGATTGATGAAGAAAATGCCTTAATCATTTCGATCTTTGTGCTCAATGCGAATGAATCCTTTGTCCTAAGAGAAAGTTATTTTTCACTCAACTCTCAAAAGTGTTTGAAGGATGTGTTTGGAAATGGGCTTGCCTTTCTTCATCCTAAGCACTTCTTATTTGGCATGGTTAACGTCTCAATCTCACTCTGTCGAGATCATCTGAGTAGATTAATCTCCATAAGGAAATTTGATTTTAAATGAATAATCCACAAGACAAGAAAACAATTCTGAGAAAAAATGAATGCTCAAAAAGTTCGTAGAACTTCTTTTCTCTCAATTATTCATTCATTTTGTTTTGTCTCTAGGAAAGCGCCAAGGTCCTCTTTTGTAATGGAAATTCTCCCTTTTCTTAGCGTCTCGGCTTACCTCTCAAATGAGATATTCAACCGTTTATGCGGAGGCTTGATGTATTCTTGAGTCAACTCTTTCTTCTGCCATTTCCTTGTCGGACGGTAGGGTGCCTAAATCACAAGTAAATATGCGTATATGCAACATATGCATGATATCTACAATGCTATGCATGATGCCATGCGACTCGAATTGTGCATGAAGTGGCTCCTCGGCCTTGATTTCATTCATGGAAAATATTTCTTGATTGCATAAATGTTTACAAGTCTAGGCAATTCACGACCATCCATTTCAACTAAAATCATTGCACCACCAGGAAGAATCTTCTTAATGACATATGGTCCTTCGTAGTTTGGGGTGAACTTGCCACGAGGGTCTAGTATGATCGGGAGCACCTTCCTCAGCACCACATCTTGGACTTCGAAGTGTCTGGGACGCACCTTTCGATTGAAGGCTTTTGCAACTCGTCTTTGATAGCATTGACCATGACACACAGCTTGCAATCTCTTCTCATCAATCATGTTTAGCTGCTCATGCCTTTGTTGCACCTACTCAGTTTCATCGAGCTTAGACTGAGAAATAATCCTTAGAGAAGGAACCTCAACTTCAACAGGTAAGACCGCCTCCATCCTGTACACGAGTGAAAACGGAGTTGCCCCCGTAGAGGTGCGGATAGAAGTTTGGTATGCCATTAGTGCATAAGGAAGTCTCTCGTGCCAATCACGATAATTTTCGGCAGTCTTTGACAGGATTTTCTTTATGTTCTTATTCGCCACCTCCACTGCTCCATTCATTTGAGGATGGTATGGTGACGAGTTTAGATGTTTAATTTGAAATTCACTGAGCAAGCCATCCATGACTTTGTTGTTCAAATTAGTGCCATTGTCAGTAATGATTGCCTCCTGTACCTCGTAACGGGCAACAATGTTGCGGCGAATGAACCTAGCCACATTCTTGGCGGTGACACTAGCATACGAGTTGTCCTCGATCCATTTGGTAAAGTAGTCTATCGCTACCAAAATAAATCGATGCCCATTTGAAGCTTTGGGGTTAATGGGCCCAACCACGTCAATTCCCCACATTGAAAACGGCCAGGATTGAGACATTTGGTGAAGTTCATTTGGAGGGGTATTTATCTTGTCTCCATAAATCTGGCACTGGTGACACCGTCGTACGTGCTGAATGCAGTCGGATTCCATGGTCAGCCAATAGTAACCAAGTCGCATGATCTTTCTCGCCTAGAAGTGTCCGTTCATATGGGGGCTGCACTCCCCTTCATGTATCTCTTTCATCAAACGATCAGCTTCTTTAGTGTTGACACACCTTAGCAATGTCAAGTCGGATGATCTTTTATAAAGAACGTCTCCACTGGCGAAGAATCTTGATTCCAGCTTCAAGATATGCTACCTATCTGCTGCTTCACTTCCTTCGGGGAATTCGCCCTTCTGCAGGTACTTCAAGATGTCGTGATACCACGGTTGTCCGTCAGGCTCCTCTTCAACCATCATGCAATAAGCTGGGCGTCTAAGGATCTCAATTCTCAACAGTTCAATGTCCATGCCTCCAACTACTTGTAACATTGAGGATAGGGTAGCTAGGGCATCCGCGAACTGATTTTGAGACCTTGGCAAGTATTCAAATGATATTTCTTGGAATTCTTTAGTCAACTCCCCCAGGAACTCATGATACGGAATCAATTTAAAATCCTGTGTTTGCCATTTGCCTTTAGTCTATAAGATGATAAGGGTTGAATCACCATAAACTTGCAGCTTTCGAATTTTCATATCGATGGTGGCTTGGAGGCCAAGAATGCATGCTTCGTATTCAGCGATGTTATTCGTGCAAGGGAACATCAATTTAGCAGCAACGGGGTAATGCTGTCCATCCGGGGAGATAAGTACTTCCCCAATACTCGACCCGGCTAAGTTAACCGCACCATCAAAGTACATTGTCCATTTGTCGCTTGATACAAGTAAAATTTGCTTTTCTGTATCACTATCCTCATCAGATGCTCTGGACCTCTCGAAATTTTCTGCCAACATGTCTGCTATGGCTCGACCTTTAACAAACTTCTGTCCCAAGCTTTGAACATCAAACTCAGAAATTAAGATTTGCCACTTGGCCAACTTGCAACCAATGCCGGCTTCTCTAGGAGATACTTGATGGGATCATTTTCGGTCACCGATAAGATTCGGTGATGAAGCGTGTACTGCCGCAACCTGTGCAAGACCCAAATTAAGGCCACGCAAGTTCTCTCAACTTCTGTATAGTTCATCTTAGAAACAGTGAACTTCTTGCTCAAGTAGTATATTGCGCATTCTCTCCCATCATCTGGTCTTTTCTGGGCTAGCATGGCTCCCAATGACTCGTCATGTATGGTTAAGTACAAAATCAAGGGAATTTTAGGGAGTGGGGGCACTAAGATTGGTGCATGAGTGAGATAATGTTTTATCTTCTCAAATGCACCCTGGCATTCGGCATTCCACTCAATCTTTGCATTCTTTTTTAGGAGCTTGAAGAATGGCTTCGCCGTTTCAGACAATTGGCAAATGAACCTCGCCACATAATTAAGTCATCCCATTAGGCTGCGGACTTCTTTAGTGGTAGTCGGGAGTCGTAAATCGCAAATGGCTTTAACCTTTGACGGATCAATCTCTATACCCCTACTACTAACCATGAATCCTAATAGCTTCCCAGATTTCACTCCAAAAACACATTTTGCGGGATTGAGGCGTAACTTGAACTTCCGAAGACGTTCGAACAACCTTTGCAAGACTGTAACATGATCTTCACCACGTCTCAATTTCACAATCATGTCATCGACGTATACTTCGATTTCCTTGTGCATCATGTCATGGAATAACGTGACCATGGCCCTCTGATACGTTGCCCCAGCGTTCTTTAGACCAAAAGGCATCACTTTGTAGCAAAAGGTTCCCCAAGGAGTTATGAATGATGTTTTGCTCCTATCTTCCTCTTTCATACGAATTTGGTTATATCCGGAAAAGCCATCCATGAAGGAGAATAACTCAAATCCCGCCGTACTATCAACCAAGACATCGATATGTGGGAGCGGAAAGTCGTCTTTTGGACTTGCTCGATTCAAGTCGCGATAGTCAACACACACCCTGATTCGCCCATCTTTCTTCATTACAGGCACGATATTTGCTACCCAATCAGGATAATGGGTCACTTCAATAAAGTCTACTTTCAATAGTTTCATCACTTCTTCTTCAATCTTCTTAGACAACTCTGGTTTAGTTCTTCTGAGTCTTTAATTCTTGGGTGGCACATTGGGATCCGTTGGTAAAGCATGCTTCACAATTTCAGGATCCAATCCTGGCATGTCAGCATATGTCCAAGCGAACACATCTTGATATTCTTTCAGGAGAGAAGTCATCTTTTCCGCATCTAACTCTGAGAGACATGCCCCGATCTTTACTTCCTTGACATTCTCTGCATCACCCAAATTTATGGTGACTGTTCGCTCTTTTGTCAACGGCTTCGACTCTTCATGTCGATTCCATTCATGTTCGATCCCCCTCTAATTGTCATCGTCGGTGTCATCGGAACCTGAGAGACTTTCTTCATGCATGTACGGGTCACCTGGGTCCTTATCATGATTATGCATAATGAAATGCCTGAGATGCGATGAGATAAGTTAGAGCAGGTCAAAACAATAAAAATCATGCATGTCGTTTTCGAAGAATTTTGGAATTATTTTTTTGTAAAAAGTTTCAAGAACTCATCCTCATATCCTTGGATTTCCTCGTCCTTGCAAAACAATCAATTTTGGGAGCATGTGGAGGACTAGGCCCCAGCGACCATCATAGGACTAGTTTGATGTGCTTCCACATGTCCTTAAAAAAACATGCATCTATTTTATTGAATGAGGAAAGATAAGGCCGTATTTTAACACACACCACCCTCGACCAATGGCTCAAGATCGAGGCTAACCATAGTTCACGTTACAAATGACATAAACAAGAAAGAAGAAATTACGAGATCCCACGCAGGGGAGATGACATAAAATGGAAGACTAGTCTAAACAAGAACTGCCTACTCTGGAGAGATAGCTACAATTTCAGAGGACTCAGCTTCTTTGCGCGTCAGGATAGTGCATATGATGTCTTCCTCGAATAGCTCGGTCACACCATAAACATCCCCCTCTTCTTCGGACAGCATCCTTGGAGGTCCCGGAAATGTCTCTTCTAGCAGCGGGAGAAAAGGCCTTTGGTTATCCCCATTTGTTTCGATTTGGACAATGCATTCACCTCGCCCCCCTCGAGCATTTCGGCCTCTCTACCCCCCATAGCCTCCTCGGTTGCCACGACCACCTTGCTTGATACGACCCCATCGCCCCTCAACATATCCCAAGCCTTTCATTTTTGGGTTTTTATGAACTTCGATAGGCCTTCGCACACCCTGACCATGCAATCCGAGACCCTCTCTAGGATTGTACCCGCTTGCCAGCATGATTTTTCCCACCGCTATGGCCGGCTTGGACAACTCAGGGACCCTCGCAAAAGACCCCGCAGGCACATGAATCATGGATACCGGCTCAAAGGTCTGAAAGCTGGATTCCTCAGTACACTCCGGCTCCACATAGGGGATGGTGGTCTCGTGGTAGATCTTGAAGTCAGATTCTCCATGGATTGTAATAAGCCTATTGTCCACCACAAATCGCACCTTCTAATGAAGGCTGGACGCAACGGCGCCCGCCGTGTGGATCCATGGCCTCCCTAACAAAAAATTAAAAGCGCTTGGTACATCTAACACTTGGAACAGGACTGGAAAAGTACAGGGCCAATTAGCAGCTCAAATTCAATTTCCCCTATCACCTCCTTCTTCATCCTGTCAAAAGCCCACACAGTAGACTTGCTAGTACGGATTCTCCCAAGATCAATGCCAAGATGGTGGAGTGTAGCCAACGGGCATATATTGAGCGCTGAACTGTTATCGATCAACACTCTACAAACAAGAGTACTCTCATGCTTCACTGAGATATGCAGTGCTTTGGTATGATTAGGGCCATCGAGGGGAAGATCTTCATCAGTAAAGGAAATTTGGTCTTTCAGTAGGATGGCCCCAACGAACTCTTCCAATTGGACTTCATCGATTGATTCTGGCACGTGCATCTCATTAAGGACTTTCAGCAAAATGTCCCTATGCTTCTCAGAAGATTTGAATAATTCCAGGAGAGAGATTTGAGCCAGCAACTTCTGCAATTGATCCACCACATTGAAATCACTGGACTTTACTACAGCTAAGAATTGCTTTGCCTCCTCCTCGGTCATGGCCTTCTTTTCTATTCATTTATCAGGTGCATAACAGCGGCCTGATCGCGTGACAGCGTCTACCTCATTTGTTCCATAATCCCAGGGTACAGCTTTGGGGTTGAATTTGGGAGGATTCTCCAACACTATCACTCCATCTTTCTCCTGGGGTGGCAATTCAATCGTGATCAATGTTGCATTCCCTCTTGTGACTTCAATTGCCGACATCTCTTCGACCATAAGGTCGATCACCGTGGGTTCAGCGATTTCCATCTCGATATCACCAGCAGGCTCTTCATCAGATAGTTCAATCACCATTGGGGTTATCATAGCTATCATCCCTTCCTCGAACAATGCTGGTGTCATCGAAACTCTAGGCACAACCTTCCTCACCCGGAGGTTGCAAGCAAAATTGCAGAAAGATGAACAGAATGATGATGGCACTATCATGAGTACGGACCTCTCCTCCTCTTCTCCACGTTGAATTACCCCCATGGTTACCATCTTGCGGACGCGGTTTAATTTCTCTTCTGGGGTCACATCCTCCTGACCACCACAGTATCTTGCCAGCACTAAGGACTTATACAACTTGGAAGCATTTACCACTAGAGGCTGTTGACCCGCCTGTGTCTCCTCAGAGATCGAATTCACTCACTCTCCATGATTTGGCAGGGGATTCTGCTGCACATTAGGTTGAGCTTCCCTGAAAGTCAAAATGTTCTTGTCTAGCAACTGCTGGACTTTGTATCTCAGCATGCAGCAATCATCTATGTCATGCTCCCTTTCTCCCATGTGGTATTCGCAGGTCTTGGTCACATCGAACCCGGGAAACCTCGCGGAATTGTCTCTTGGTACCTCCTTCATGACCATCCTCTTTTCGAGAAGCATGGGCAACAACTTTGACAACGGCCGTGGTAGAGGTGAAAATTCCTTTCGAAAAGGCCTCTTACCCTTGTCATATCCCCGGGATGAGCTCCCTTGAACAACGAAGGGCTTTTGGGCAGGTGTTGCAGGCGGCCTAGGGAGAAGCGGCTCTTGGACAAGCGCTACTTCAATCGTGGCTTCTTTATCTTTTCTCGTCGAGAATTTCTTCGTGCTCCCAGTAGATATCCTTCCCTCGATAATTGCCCACTCGACTCCTTCACCTACATCTACCAGTTGTGAAAACGTCTGGCATCCCGAGTACACTAATCCTTGGAAGTATTCATGGGGCAATGTCTTGAGGAATAGTTGCTTCATCTCCCTCTTATTTAAGGCCGGTTTCACTTGTGAGGCCATGGTTCTCCATCTTTGCGTGAAGGCTTTAAATGACTCATTCCTCTTCTTCTCAACGTGGGTCAACTCTTCTCTCGTAGGGGCAAGCTCGGTATTAAACTTGTATTGCTGCAGGAACTCGTCGGCTAAATCTTCCCAATTGTTGAATTCTTCGATGTCCAGTGTGATGAACCACGTCAAGGCAATGCCTTCTAAGTTATCCTGGAATGTGTGAATGAGAAAGGGCACGTTGTTAGCATAACGAGCCATTTTCCTCATGTAGTACCTAAGGTGGGTCCTGGGGCATCCTGTTCTGTCATACTTCCTCGTGAACTCAATCTCTTGGAAAGTCTCGGGGAAGTTTGTCTTGGTGTACGGGCATAGCTTATCAACTCCTTTCAGCTCATACCCCTGCAAGGCGCACAGTCGCTCTTCCATTTTTGCCAGGCATTTTTCACTTTCTTCATTTAGGCGAGGCATTGGCTCTTCCTTCAAAGGAGGATCCAAATTGACGATGATTGGTGTGACAGAAGGAGCTTCTTCAGTAGTCTCCTTTCCAGGGAGATCAGTGACGTGCGTGCCTCCTGTTGGACGAGCATGTCCTGATGATGTGGGAGTAGACGTCCTAGTAACAGTTGCGACAGGGAGATCCTTGAGCTTTTGGCTCATCTCGAGCATTATTGCGGTAAGTTGGGCCAGTTGGTCCTCCACCTTAGCCATACGTGTGTCGGTGTGTTCATTCTCCATCCTAACTTTCGCGCGCGTGCGAATCGGAGATCTCCTCTTAGCCGTGTTGACAATCGGACGAAAGTAGACAACCTATTAGCACCTGAACAAGGATAGATAAGTATATATAAGCATTAAGTAATGATTAGGCAGTCAGCCCATGACAAAGATCTAATCACCCCAACTTGTTTGTTTCATTGAAAGCAAGGTTGCTACATAATGCAAGAAAAGATATGAGGGAGAACCCCAAAACAACGAAGCCATTTTGAAGACGAAATACATTACTCTTAACTTCCGACACAATGACACGAGGCAAACTCCTTAACATTATAACGCATGTGGGCATGGTCCCACTACACATTGCACTGGACTCAATCTAACTAATGAGGACAGCTCCCGCTTGTGGCAGCCCCGATAATTCGAGTTAACTTCGAGGCACGCTCCTCAGCTTCTTTGAGCTTCCTTTTGAGGCGCTTAATCTCGGCTCGATGGGTGGTCTTTAATGGCACGTCAGGAATTTTCGGGCGTAGACTCTCTAGGATCTTATGCCTAAGGATGTACTCCATCGAGGCACAGTAGGTCTTCTCTTGCCCTTCCAACTCATCTTCAGGCTATATAAGCTTTCAAGAGTGGCACATATCCCACATCAACTTGACTAACGCAATAGAGTCTTCGTGATCCTGGCATCCGTCAGGAAAGTCTATCCTGAGCGGGTCTTCTTGAATCGTCGGCGGAAGTTGTTGAACCTCTTGGAATTGGCGAGCGACTCGGGTCGGGTAATACTCAGTGACTCTAGTAACTCCCAACAAAGGAATAGGTCCAGTAAGCCCACACACGAACCGCGCTTCTCGAACCCGGAGCCATTTGGCATGCCATTGGAAATCCTCAGGTCCAGGGTTGGTCATAAAAGCTAACCATTCAGAATAATGATAATCGGGGGCAAACATTTTCCTATCTTTAAACTTCAGGATAGGGTGGCTAGAGTTAGAGATGTCGTTTACAGTCATCAAACTACCAAACCCCTTAACGTGAGAGAAGAACCAAATTTGTAAGAGCTCAGGGGGGCATGAAAAATTTTGTCTTTGTTTTCTTTAAAATGGGTAAGGGAAAGAAAAGTTTTAGTCAGGACGGCATTAACAAAACCCCTTCCCATACACACCTCACGAACTACCCATGCCACGGAGGGATTGATAGCATTCTTACGATGTGGGAATATCATGAACCCAAAGAAAGCTAATAGGAAGATTCTATTCTTTTCGAAAGATGGGACATTTTGGAAAAGTTCATTTAGGAATGAAAACGGACAGGCTTTGCGATTGGCTTTCAAAACTTTTCTCACGTCCTCTCCCTTAATTCTAAGGAACTCAGATAAGGTCACACTGTGCTCAGTTCCTATAGGCGGGCTAACTAACTCCGACACGAAGGGCTTACCAATGGCTATACCATATTCTTCCAAGGTGGGAGTGAGCTCGTGGTCACTGAACATAAACATGCAAGTCTTGGGACACCAGACATGCGCCAATGCTCGTACAACACCATAATGAGTTTCTATTTCTAAGAGGGGAAGTAATCGTCCGACATAGGATCGCACCCAATGATGGCCAGTTGGGTCTAGTCTATCCCACCACATGCGAAGCTCGGCTTTCGGGGTAGTAATGATGTGAAGCTCGGATATCCCCATCATGTATTACTCACAGTTACGATCAACCTAATTTGACATGGACCGACCAAAAAGGAAAGCGAATAAGTAAATTGCGAAGAAATGAATTCGAAAATCTTACCATACTTATTAAGTTGCAAAACCAATGACATAGACATACGCATGGACGGTGGTTCAATTTCTACTCTAAACAGCTCAAAATGGAGCCATAGGATCACCGGACTGAGCTAGCAAGGTCGCGGCTAGGTCGGGTTTCCCATGACTCCGGCTTCATCAAAGAATCGACCCGTGTCGCGCGGTTGCAGATTGGGGTGGGTACCTTCGACATGAAGAAAGAAATTTCGGGGTTGAGATGGGCGACTTGTACTACACGATTGTAGTCGGAGTGGTATCCACCTCAACACCATCCTAGGTGATCCTATGTGGCCCAGGTCCGGCGGCAGGTAGTGTGTGCTATAGTGTAGTGCAATGCAGGAAACGCAAGCATGACAATTTATAAGCAAGCAGCACTTCATAAATTCAAAACATACACATCCATTCCCAACTCGACACCTGCATGACAAATGGTTAACAATCACTCCTCCCCTTATAACTCCCAACTGCAAAAACATTTAACACATTTAATGTTAGGGGCGTACCTAGAATCCTCGCTGCCAAAGAATAATATTTTTGAACAAGATTAATTTTGGCCTAAGTCCTCTAAGGTTTAAAACCAAGTTCCCAGTGGAGTTGCCAAGCTGTCGTGACCTACCCCTCGGAAGGAGGGAACAGGTTTAGGGGTATTGCCTAAAGGACGGACCTAGGGCCCATTTGTGGCATCCAAGAATTTCGACAACCCTCGAGGATGCGATGACTGTGGCCGATCGATGGAAGCACTGATAGACTTTAGTCAGTGGATTAATAAGTTACAATTAGGTGATGAAATTATTGTTGGACTACAATATAGTCATTAGACCAATGGATTACACATAAGCAATGGCCGAGCATTGAATGGATCATTGTTTTGTTAAAGAAATTATCATATGCTCATGTATGACCAAGATTTGTACTAGAGAATGGATTGATAAATCATGAGACCATAGGACTAAGAGTGCCGACCGAAAATGCCTTGTAAATTTCAAGGTTTAGAATTTAATTACTTTGAGGATTAAATTTAGGAATTGGGCCTTACGACTTGGGCCAAGTGTGGGCTCAAGGGGGGATGGATTTGGGCCAGCCAGCAAGTCCAAGGAGAGCCCGGCCGAGCCACCCCACGCACGCAAGAAGGGAGAGAGTGGCTGTCCATGTGGCCGTGAGGTGTCCATGTGTGTCTTCCAAGTGTCTTCAAGTCTTGCCAAGTGTAAATTACATGCAAAAACTCATGATTACTAGTTAATTAGGGATATAAAAGAGGAAATGGCCGGTTTGTGAGGGTCTTTGACCGGCTGAGTGTGAGAGAGAGAGAGAGAGAGAGAAAGGCAAAAAGGAAAAGAAGAAGGAGGGAGAGAAGGAGAAGCCGATGCCGCCCGTGAGATTGTCGCCCGTTTCTTCGCACGCCTAGCTGAATTTTGAGGCAAGAAATTGGTCTCTCAACTGCTCATACTTGCTGTGGTGTTGATGTGGTGATGTTGGATGGTTGAATTCGTGATTTTGGTGGGTAGAAGTTGAGGTTTTTGAAGTGAGTTTGCTGTGGGTGCAATCTGTCCGAGTAGATTAACATGCGCCTGAAGTTTGTGAGAGTTTGTAGGTGATCTTAGGGTTAGAATTTGACTTTGGTTTCTTCATGGAAGTTGTAGAGCATGTCTTGAATCATAACATGCTCAAATTTGAAGCAAAACGAACAAGATTTGAGGGGTGAAATTGATTTTCCATGAAACTGGTTGAATATCGGATTGCATGTCGACCTTTGATGCTTGTTGGTTGTTGAACGTGACTTTCTGTTGGAAATTTCTTTTCGACTTCTTCATAGGAATTGTAGGGAACATCCTGATGAACAACATACTAAAACTTGTGACAAATCTAACCGGTATAGCCTAGTGAATTGCATATTTTATCACGGACGTGGAACCTGGACTGTCCTGTGGAATGTCAGTAAGTTGTGAGGATCATAAAGTGACTTTCTTTTGGGAATCTTACTTCGACTTCTAAATGAAAGTTGAAGAAAACATGTTAAACTAGAACATATCCAAAAAGAAGAAGAAAAGAAGGTGGATAAGTAGCTCAAATGATGAATTCTCGCTGATGGTTGATTCTGGATGGTTTGTTATCGTAAACAGAAGCTTTTGCTTTTTATAACAAATTATCTAGGACGAATCGGATGGTAATGTCTTCATGAGAAATTTACTTTATACTCTTAGCTATAACATAGTGAAATTTCATAATTTTTAAATGATGTTTGAGTATTTAATTTAATGTAATTCTAAAACTGTGTAAACTGAAATGTCCGAAACTCTGATTTGTATTGCCGAGTTTGTATCTTTTTGTGTGAGGTTTGTTTGAACATGAGTTCTTAATGAAAGTTGTACTTTTATGTCTTAAGGTTGATGTGGTAAAGTTTCATGATTTTTAGTGGACAATTGGATATTTAAATTAGGGTTATTCTGCAATCGTGCAAGCTGTGGTGTTTGAATTTGCTGTGTTGCAATGGCTGAGTGATATCTTTTTGTGTGTTGACATTTAGAACATACATTCTTCATGAAAAGTGTGCCATTTTGTCTTGACTGTCACGTATATGAGTTTTACAATTTTTGAGGGTCATTTGGTATTTAATTGAGACGTTTTCAGAAAATTATGCATGCTGAATTCTACGGGAACTAATTGAATGGAGTTATTCCATGTGAATTTCATGTTACATGAGTAAAGATGTTTGACAATGCATATGGTTTTGAGTGGTGAGCATCATATTGTATGCCATGAACCATGCATGTGAGAAGGCCATCGGATGGTGTGAGCCGATGATGCCCCGGGAGTGTCGGGATGCCTGGTCAAGGAGTGAAAATGCCGGATGCCCAGTAGCCCTGTGAGCGTAAATCTGGATGGCCTCGGAGTTGAGATGCCCGGAGCGTAGGGGATGCCGGAAGCACGGATGGTGTGTGCCGTGAATTTCTCGTGATGCCAGTTGGGGTGCGGGATGCCCGGCCAGGGAGTGTAAATGCCGGAAGCACGGATGGTGCGTGCCGTGGATTCCTCGTGATGCCAGTTGGGGTGCGAGATGCTCGGAATGTGGGGGGCCGGAAGCCCGGATGGTGTGTGCCGGGAATGCATTAAAAGCTAACTAATATTGTGAAAACTGGAAATGAAATGTGCATATGGTGAAATTTGGTATGCATGGGCATTGAATGGTATATATCTGTACATGGTGAAATGTATGCATGGACATTGGATGACATATACGTGCATATGGTGATATGTATGCCTGAGTATTGATGATTTGTATGCATGGTACAAGCATGAGCACTGGATGGTAAGTGCACGAATGATTGAGTATCTATGGCCTAATGGTTGGCATATGCATGATCTTACCTGTTGATGCTACATGATGTCATGATATATCTGTTGTTGTTATGTGATGATGTGACATGTTTGACTGTCTTGTGTGATGTATGAGTGGCCATAGAGATCATGTATTTGCTAAGTTGTTATACTCACCCCTTTTTGGGGACTAACTTTCAGCCTAGTCATGCCGCTCCAGCCAGTCTCTTCAGGCACCTTTTATGGCATCCCATCTGACGTAGAGGTGAGGTTGACCCAGATTGATAGTCCATCCATCCCTGGACTGACGTTCTTCCGAGTGCGGGTGATAGTACACTATGAGGTGGGTCTAGAGGATGGCCCCGTATTCCAGGAGTTCATTTCCGTCTACGTGCAACGAGACGAGATTATGCGAAGCATGCTACCACCACCGCCATCCGACGCACCAGGATGGATGTAGGGCCTGAGGGGGAGCTGGGAGCTGAAAGCTGAGATTTTTGGACAAACAGAGACCGAGAGATGGATGAGCCTGTGTATGAGGGTTTTTGAGGGGTAGATGAGTTTTCTCTTTTTGAGTATAAGCCATGTTAGTATGAGTTGGCTTTCTGTTGATATGTACCTACCCTGAAAGAATCCATCTTGTAGATATGTAAATAAAAGAGGTCCGGTTTCGCTATCCTATAATGTTTAGTTAGTGTGCATTGCCCTCTTAGGTTATGTGAAGGGAGGATTTGGTGAAATGTGATTTCGCTTCCGCAAGTCGAGCGCGCTGGCACTATTTGTAAAAAAAATAATAATAAAAAAAATAAAAAAGCCTAAGAATTCACGGCTCAATATGAAATGCAAAAGTAAGAGGGACAACTGTGGCGACCTTAAGGGGGTTTTAGGGTGTTACACCATTATTATGCGCGGTTCTCCCAAGCCCATACCCTGCGTGACGTTGGGATATTTTCGAGAATTTTGCAAAAAAGAGTCGCCATTAGCCTATTGGGGTCGGCTAGAAACCAAGTGAGGCATGGGAGTATACCTTACTTCCTACGCAACCAGAAAATCTAGGGTCGGGGACTTGATTACACTAATTGACTAATTAGTGCCCTTTCGGTACCTAATCTTGTTCATTTTAGAAGAAAATATTTTTGTCAAGCAGTTTGGATTGATTTTACATTTATCCACTAACATGCAAGGTGATCATGCGGGTGCGCAATAATTAAAATAACAATCACTGCTACCAACATTCTAATTGCAGTGAAATTAACACATGCAACTAAACAATTGCAAACATAGTTAATCATGTAAATTAAACATGCAATATAATCAATATACGAGCAAATAAAGGCTTAATTACGCTATAAAGGCCAAACTTAGCAAATTCTAACGAAACCCCATATTTTTTGGAATTTTCAAAATTTTTAAATTTTTAATTTTTAAAAAAATAAATAATTTTTTAATATAAAAAGTCGAATTTTTAATGTTTTCTGAATTTTTGAATTTTCGGAATTTTTTTGAATTTTTATTTATTTCGATTTTTTTTTGAATTTTTCATTTTTTTTGAATTTTTATATTTAATATTATTATAATATTATACTTCAAGAAAAAGGGGTCGGACTGGGTAAACCCAATCCGGCCCGCGGATCCGACCCAAACCCGGATACAACGCTTTTCGATTTTTTCGTTTTTCATTTTTTTAAATTTTTAAATTTTAATATTTTTTTAAAATATTGTTTTTATTTACTTTTTTAATTTTTCTTTTTTTTTTTTTTTTGGTCTTTTGTCTCTTCTCACTGCGTCCTTTCCCTACACAACCCCTTCTGCAACTCCTATTCCCGAAGCCAGGAACCCATTTCCTCTCTCTTTTTTTCTTTTTACTACCCTTTTATTTCTTGTTTTTCTTTTAAGCTTTTCTTTTAGGTCATCTTCGCTCCCATTAAACACCCGAAGCTCCCCCTGCCATTTAATAGTTTTCTTTTGTTATTTTTCCTTTTTTTTAATATTTCTTTTTTTTTAATCTTTTTCCCTTCTTCTTTCTTTTTATCATTTTCCCTATTTCGGCTTTTCTCTTGTATCTTCTCCTTCCTAAAGCCAACGCCAGCTTTATAACTTCCTCACCGAAGCTCCTTCCCACCGGATCTCACCCGCACATTAACAACACGGTCCTGAACAATCGATGACCCCTCCACCGCCCGTCCACCGTAGTCGCTACCCTACGGAAATATGAACTGGCGCAAAAGAATAACAACAAGACAAAGAATGGAACGCGGACACTGATGAACATCCGAACTCCCTAGATATTAAAGAATCACAATCAACCCTCGTCAAACACCTCTTCAGACTAAGACAAAATAGGCGCTACTCTCAGGCTTGTATTAGGGGCATTTTAACAAACACATGGTGAACGCCTATCGGAAATATGGTATTTAACGGTTCAAGGACCTGGACTCGGGTCTAAACCCAAACGACAGTCAAGAAATGTTCAGATTCAGCCATAACAACAACAAAACTTAAATGAAATCATACTCAATGATCCATAACGGATTCCTTTTACACAAGACAGGAGTATATTCATTCCAAATGATCCGAAAATCGCGACCTAATCCACGTTAACTTAGTTCAAGCGTTTTATCAAACACGTGGTAAGCACTGACTCAGGATGAGGTTATTAACTCCTTCTTGGACCCGCTCGAGTCTAGACCCAAAAAAATTATCAGGAAAAATGCAAAATCGACCACATCGACTTACTTAAACTCAACGCGCGTATGGACTAACAAAAGGAACAAGACTTGGCTTCCGATTAAACCAAAACACGGTGAAGCAGCAAGGGTTCATGCGGACAAGCATCTCGTCATGGAGTTCCCTACCCAACTCGAAGATGGCAGGAAGCGGGCCAACTCGTGACAAATCGAGCTATAGTTTGCCGCTTTGGTATCTTCGAGCTGGGATCCTCGGGCAAGAGAGGTTTGAACCAAGTAATGAAACTCACCAGTGACGTGGAGATTCGGGAGCGAAAAATCATATGCTGGAGGGTATTGGCCAGAGGTCATCGAAGAGGGTTCGAGCGTGGCCGATCTGCTAGAAAACTCCTTCCCGCTCTCAAGTTTCACTCTCCGTGTTCCCCGTTCTCTCCGGACAAAAAAAAAAAAAAAAAAAAAAAAAAAGCCGAGAACCCCCCTCTTTTGCTTCGTTCTCTAAGCTTTGTAAGACCAACGGCAGGCGTGCTTGGCTCCTACCTTGCCAGCTTGTCGACCAACCTGCTCCACGACCTGTGAATCACGCTGGAGCTGCTCCCTTAATCCTCCTGCTCCATGTCGCCGGTCTTCCTTCTCTGCTTTTTTTTGCAGGTCGCGCGAAGGACAACAGGGAAGGAGGCAAGCCAACGGGCTGGGCTGAAACAAAAAGAGATGGGCCGGCCCAAGTGCAAAATAAAGAAAAGGAAAAAAGAGATATGTCGATGAGCCCTGAGACGAATGAAAGCCCTTTACTCGGCCTCATTTGATTTTCTCATGCCTTTTAATGATTTTTTGATTTTTTTTTACTTTACTTTCTTCTTTCTCTTTTTTTTCTTTTTCTTTTTTTTTTTATAGCTAATTCCCAATTTTGTATGCTACCTTAAATTAATTAGTTTAGGTGAAATTTAGGTGTCAACATGGACTTAAACACAATCTTTGCAGATGTATCCTAATTTCGGTATTAGACATAACTTCAAGCCATTAAGGCTTCCATCATCTTTTAGCAGTGTAGTCAGTAGGCAAACCACTTTTCAAGTGTTCCTAAGTGGAAAGCTTCATATGTGCATAACTTAAAATTTGTAGCAATAAAAACCTCAATAATAGTGGAGTTATTAATTATAGAAAATGTGACTGAAAAAGATAAGCAATGTATATAATTAGCATCATGTGAGCATCGTGTAACTTAACGTACAAGTACACATTCAGAGAGTTACACACATAATCATATAATCACCTTTGGGCAGAATACATAACATGCAGTTGTAGACTCTCTACATGATAGCGGTTATGAGAATATATTCTAATCTTTATGAATTCATCACATTTGGGCATATGAACCATTAGGATCAGTCACTCCTCCACCACACCATTATGTATCCTTCCGTGAACTAATACATAATCACCTCATTTGGGAGTATGACTACGCATTAAACCAGGAGACATCCCAATGAATATACGAGACCGAAATTTCTCAAACCCAATCAAGCATGCCACTTTGGTGGTCATTATTCAATTATATCCTCGAAACTCTCTCATACCAGGGATATCAACTTTACTTTTCACATACACCATATATATGTGATTTTAACTTTAATGATAGGGACAGTAAATCACTAAAATCATATATCATGCTAATTATATTACTTTATTCATTAATAAAAATTAATTATATATATATGAACCTGAAAGACAGACTCCAATGAGATCACCGATTACAGCAACGCAAGAAACTTCTCATAACATAGAAGAAAGTATCTCTTGTGCACTCCGATTACAGGTTACCAGAACAACATAAAAAGAATGCTGATTTAGAGGATCTCTAACAAGTTAACATTAATAGCAATACAGGGTACTCTAGATTGACAAGCTTGACAGTTGATCCATTATCCCTCATGAGTTTCATAAGGCAAAACAAGAATCCAAGGCCAACAGCTGATTTATTAGCCAATTTTAAGTAACAAATATCATTGCATCAACCAGTGGCCTATTAATTGAGTCAAACCATAGAATCAAGTATTTAAACTATAATAGTAGATACTATTACTTTGCATAAAGGTTATGGGTGTGCAACGGGAACCGCCTGAACCGGGAATCGGCCGGATCAGACCAAATTGGCCGGTTTTGGACGATTCCCACGGTTGGTGGTCCGATTCTCGGTTCCTAATCTTGGAACCAGTGGCCGCTCGGTCCGGTTCTCGATTCCAAGGTGGGAACCAGACCGAACCAAATATTTTTATATATGATTTATATACATAGAATTAATAAAATATATAAACATGATAACTTATTGCAACCAAAATTGCAATTTGAGGTAGCAACCTCTTATATGGCCAAGAGACCATTAAAACCCTTTTTGTTATCTTTTATTTATAGAAAAAAATCTCCTTGTTAGTTTCATCTTCTACTCAATGTGGGACTAGGGCTCCAAGAGACCTACAAAGCACTCCAAGCCTCCAAGAGTCCCACATCGACTAAACATTCAAAGAGAATAAGAGAGATTGTCTATAAAATCTAAGCCAAGCTCAACCTTTAGCCAATTTGTTTATGGCTTTCATGGTTAAAGTTAAGTGTGATACATACGAAGTGTGAATCACACAAGTGAAGTTTGAATATTTTGCACATGGAAACATGTGTGATTAGTTTTGTTGAATCGCTCAAGAACCGAATTGGATTGATCAGTCTGGAGCGCAGTCACTTTTAGTGCAAAAATGTAGAGCCGATTTTGTTGGACCAGACTAGACCATTGGTCCGATCCACGGTTCGCAATTTTGGGAACCGGTGCTCCCAGTCCGGTTCCTGGTTCCAAGGTGGAACTGGATTGAATCGGGAACTGATCACTTCTAGTAAATTTTGCCATGCTTCTTAATCATAAAAAATGTTCAACTTGATGTACATTAACAAGTGACCAAATGAGTTTATGTACAATATGCAATAACTTAACTGACATGCATTACCCACATTCGGCAAATGTGTTAATTAGTACAATCAGTTTGATCACGAGTTCTTAAGATGTCTATCATTCAAAACTTACTAGCGTGTAAAGGAGTATGCTTGAGTAACAAAAGTTTCATGACTTTTATTGTTTCTCATCACATCAATACATAATTCAATTACTATCTCATGATGGTTGTATCTCATTAAACCAGTTTCAGTTTATAATAAAGTTTAATTGTTATTAATGAATCACACCTTTATAATATTTATGTGATAATATACCTGTAACCCAACATTTATATTTCCAAAATCACATAAAAATACAAGAAAAATACACAAAAATATACTAAAAATACACGTATTTAGGGTTCCGTATATATTTTCACATCCATAAAACCATCAAACATATAAAATAAATACATCACAAGATAGAGAATGGACATATGAATTCAATGCCACCAGTCATGTGCCAATTGGACACTCCACGCACCCGCACGCGCTGCCTTAGTGCACAGCATGTGGAGCTCATGCGCGGTCGTACCTTGACTGGTCAAAACTAGTCCGACCGGTAGCGGTCCAATTGATTGATCGGGTCGGATCAAGTCAATGGTTCGGGTCGGGTCAACAAGTTGGGTCGGGTCGGGTCGGCCGCAATCAGGTTGGGTCAGGTCTGGTCGCTGACATCATACTGATGTCAGCCAACGTGCGTCTGTCACATGCGTGAGCCATATCCCCACGCGTGGGGCGCGTCTTTGATGCCCTGACGGCGCGTGGCCGTGTGTAGAGGCGCGTGCGGCCTCCTCGACGACACGCTGCCCATGGATCTGCTCGTCTCATTAAGCCCAGTTTGAATTTGTGATTTAATTTTATTTTTACTGAATAAAAAATCACGAAAATCACAAATTAGGGCAAAAATTTTATGCGTTCGAGTTCTAGGGTTGTGGTTGCTTTTTTTTTTTTTTTTTTTTTTTTTGGTAAGGTAAGAATATAATAAGCTAAGGTTAACTATACAAAAAACTTGGCGCCAAAGACTTCCACTCTAAGTGCAAAAGCAAAAGGAGAGGAAGGGAGCCAAGGTAAGAAGCCATAAGGGCACCAACAAAAGACAGCAAAGCTTGCAACAGCCAGAGGGACACACGACGCTAAAGTATCAACTACAGACAGCCCATCAAAGAGCCGAAGGAGATTGAAACTTAGCACAAAGCAGAGACACCAGCCACGAGCTAAGAAGACGAAGGGTGTCCGAGGAAGACGGATGGGTCAAAACCCCATCCTCTCTGGAGTCTCCTATTCCTTGGAGTGTCCGGCACATTGCTGAATGTGAGCGCTTTGTCCTTGACAACCTTGATAAGATAATTTTCAACGTCGAAACCACCAAGGCTTCTGCCCGAAAGATGATATTGTTCCTTTTCTTCCATATCAAGTGGCACAAAGCACCAAAAGAGAAGCGTGCTATACAATGAAAGAAATCCTTACCAGATAAGAATTTGATGGCCCATAGAAGGTTCTCCACCCAAGGCCTATTATGCCACGGGAGATTGCACCTAGAAGCCTAGGGTTGTGGTTGCTTTGATACCACATGTTGGATGCAAATTGCGCAATCCCAAGATCTCTATAATCAGAATAAGAATATGTATGATTGAGTAGAAAGATTAACGCACCTGTTTTGAGATCCATTGTTCTTGAAACGGAAGTGGAAAACTAATGTTCTAGGCGTAAGTCCTTCTCCTCTATTGCTCTCTGTATCACTGGCTCAATGAGACAGCGTTAGGTTAACGCTTCTTATGTAAGGATACATGTGAGAAATCATTACAAGCTAGGCTTAACTCGGCCCACACTAGCCAGCCTCATATTAGACTAATTAAGAAACCTTCTATCTCATCTTAGACCAAACCCCGTTTTACAATTACCATAAAACGATAACTTATAATATCAATTAATGTAGTCCACATTAGAAAAACTCTTACACAACCTTCCCCCGATATTGCCTCCCATGAGAATCTCACCATCCTCGTCGGCAATTCCAACTCCTTCATCCATGCTCTCCTAGCAGATCAGTTCGACCCGAAGGCAGACCCGAGCTGAGGTACAACTGTCGCATTCTGTGGGTCGATGTGTCGTTGCCCATCCTAAAGTAGGTGCCTGCTGAAGCGCGTGGACAGAATGCTCCGCATGGGCGCTTTCGATGAGCTTGTTGGATACTACAACTTGCGCCGGACCGACCCATGGGGTCGGGCATGGCTGAGGAACGCCATAGGCGTGCCCGAGTTCAACTGATATTTCGAGAAGTAGCCACCACTGGGGGAGCACGTGGGGGCAA
This sequence comes from Eucalyptus erythrocorys, assembly GCA_014182555.1. Lineage (NCBI taxonomy): Eukaryota > Viridiplantae > Streptophyta > Magnoliopsida > Myrtales > Myrtaceae > Eucalyptus > Eucalyptus erythrocorys. The sequence goes on along the minus strand of CM024599.1, from coordinate 36,503,170 downwards.
GAGGATGCAATGGAGCGGGAGGTTGCATACCAGGAGGCGCTAAGTGAGATAAAGAACAATGCAGGCCAGCTAATGATGCGGCAAATTAAGAAGATTCGGCAGCTAAGCAGGAGCTGGTGGAAGCTGCATAGGCTGGATGCAACGGAGGCTGTCCAGCTGGCGATGGCGCTCGAGGAGGAGGGCGGCAGCGGCGGAAAGTCATGGGACATTTGGGAGAGGCAGGTTGTGAGGCCGAGCGTGGAGATTGTGATTGTGAATCAGTTCTTACAAGAGAAGTAGGTGCCCTGTTCTCATTCTTGATTTTTCTCTCCATCTATGTTACGTGTTTTGGGAGAGGTCAAAGATGCTGAATTTCTGTTAGAAGCACTCGCGTGTGACGTGGAGTCCTTTTTGGGCATTGTACTTAATTAATGCTTTGATATTCCTCGCGAAGATTGTAATTTTTTTTTTTTTTTTTGGTATATTTCGGCTGGCAAAGGGAAGGAAATTAACCACTGGGCTGGCCACCCTTTCAATATGAAAGGGGGAGGTGAGGGGTTTGAATCCTCACATTCTCAGGGAGATTGGGGTGGGACGAGTAAGTTTCAGGAGTGGATTTCGACTCTCACGCCTTGTAGAAGGCATGACAAAAGTCTGAGAGTGAGTGTTAGAGTAGGAATAGAATAGGACTAACCAAAAAAAAAAAAAGAGAGAAAAAAATTTTAAAACTTGGCAAGGGAGTGGGGGCCACCACCGTCACCTGTTACCGTCTTGCTGATAAACCCTTTGATAATGGGACTTGGGGCTAGCCGTAGCTATAGCCCCTCAATCCACTCTCTTCAAGTCCGAGCGCTCATGCAAGAATGCTCGGTCCGCATCGTCGACACCGAAAGATCTAGCGGTGTAAAGCAAAGCGAGTTGCTTCGAACTCTTTCGGCGTCGCTTATGGAATTAGCTTGCGGCGGCTACCGAAGGGGCTCGCCATCACCTGATACGTAACGTCGCTCATGCCAAGAAGAAGAGGAAGATGATGATGAAGAAGAAATAAAGAAACAGGAATCATTTGGTGCGGAAGAGGAAGGGTGGGTTTTGTTTTTGTTAATATTATTTGGACACTCGTCCATATGTAAATGGTTTTTTTCCAGTAAATTATGTTGTTGTATCCTTGGTCTAGAGAATTATCTACCCATACCCCAGGTAAATAAAGCTGGCCTAGTGGAATTTTTTGTAATTATAAAGTTTTATGAAATTGGAAGCATAGAACTAGTGGGTCATCGATTGCATAAGAACCCATTCAGAAGTTTGCTCCATCAAGGATAAGGTGCACATCTTGAGATGGTGGGTACAATTTTCGAGATTGACACTAAGTATAGTTGCTTCAGTGGAGTGGTGTTCAGCCATTGAGAGTTTTAGATACCTAGTCTTTACTTTTGGTCAATTTTCAGATGTCCTATTTATCAAATGTAGCTTTCCTCTAGACTGGTTATACTTAGCCAGATTGCCATTTTGAGAAATGGGACATCATGTTCTTAGTTAAGGAAAAAGATGAAGTTAATAGTTGGTAATCTGTCGGTTAGACTCTTTGGGAGAAGTATCTTCTTCCTCGATCCCTATCGTGAACTAAACATGTATGGTTCTTGGTCAAGCAATTCTCCAATTTGAGCTCTTCAGTTGCAAATAGATTGATCAACCATAACCTTTTCATTCTTCTAAGATAATAAGCATGCTTTGGAAAGTCATTACATAATGAAAAGATGGCCTTGAAATAATATGTCTACACAATGACTAAATGAATTTTGTTTTCTTCTTTGTTTCATCTAACCCTGTAACATGTATATCATTTCTCTTTGCCATTTTCCCCTTTTTCCATTCATTTGTTGTTTATGACATTGTGGAGTTTATGATTTGTTTAAGTATTATAGATATATGCTGAATGCTAATATATGCATTTCAGCTCCAAAGTCTCACAAGTCAGGGGTTACTCAGGCTTCTCATTAGATCCACGTGGATTGATTCTTCCTATTGAATCCTCTCATGGCTTTGCATGACTAGGTAAGACCTTTCGATTATGATTCTCACTTCTCTTAGCAACATGGATGTCATGTATTGTATTATGATGCAATTCTGCTGCATATTGAATGATCGTCAGTTGCTTGTGCATAAAACAAGTGGGTTGCATGGTATAGCCTTTTAAAAGGGCATCGGATTGTGGCACTATGGCAATGTCTCTTCTGCTTATATAAGGTTATTTGTCCTACCTTTTTCATTGTGAATTTAATGCAGAGTTGTCATCTACGACCATGGACCTGAATTCAATAGCAATTTCTCTTGATGATTGACATGTAAGAATCATCCATAGTTATATCTTTCAATATTACAATTGATACTTCAATTCTCATATTCATTGTGAAATCAATGCAGAGTTGTACCGAACTCAGGAATTTGGTCAATTTTCCAGTTTTTATATTCTCTCTTTGAAAGTTTGGAGGGCCATTTTGCAATTTCATCTTGTTGATAGAGCTCCTAGAGATTGGGAGATAAAAGTTACTTGGGCTCGTTCTGTTTTTAGAGGAATGGCATTCCCCAAATTTTATAATGTAGAAACAAGACTGAGTGTTTTAGCTATTGGTTGATTGGGAGCTTAAGCTTTTATTTTTGTCAAATGATAATTTAAGGTTTCAAAAAAAGCCTCAATCGAGTCTCAAGCTCATCTTTGATGGAATTACACGATTGGAAATGGCACATGGCAAGTAGCCAAATGTTCCACATGGAAGCCATGTCGGATTTCCAACGCTTCAATTTTACTGGTGGTGAGCACACGATTTGATTGAGACTTCTTAAACAAGTCTTTTGTTGACCAAACCAAAACTTTCAAGTCTAGAATGGACTAAAAACTGGAAACTCTAAGATTTGTTTTAGCACTTACCAATATGTTATTCGGGAATGGGATAAAGTAAAGACTTTTTGCCAATAGTTCTTTCTGACACTTATAAACTTTTTTAGTAATTTATCAGTACGGAAAAAATTCGTTTTTTTTTTTTTTCAATTGAACACTATAATTGTCTCTTAGAGAATCATCAAGAGAGATTATGTTAAGAAATTGTTTAAATTGGATATCATTATTTGGCCAATGCTTAAAAAAGGGAATGAAGTATATGATCTAAACTGCAAAATCCTCTAAGCTTGAAGCGCAGTAACATGTTGAATTTAGATTATTTTGAGTTGAATAGAAAAAAATGAAAAAAAAAAAAAAACTGAAAACCAAAAGATGAAAATCAAAAACCAAAAAACTGAACTAAACCGAATCGAACCGAAATATTTCGGTTCGGTTTGTATTCGGTTCGGGTCTCGTTCGGTTCAGTTCGGAAGATTTTTCTAGCAGTTTGATTCGGTTGGATTTTTCAAAAAAATCGAATCAAACCGAACTGTTGACACCCCTAGAATTTGTGGCTTCCTTTCCATTTTCCTTCCATGTATGCCAGTGCATATTTAAAGTATCGTTCATGCTGGGTCTTTGATTTTTTCCTTGCCCCGCGCCCCGTCCGTTTCGTTAGTTGGGAGGCTAACCACGAAAGTTTTCTATTTTATTTTATTTTTTTGTGGTAAACAACGAAAGTTGTTTCGCCTCCTTTGTATGCGCCCTCCCCCCGCACCTGATCATCGTCCCGCTTCCTCCCATCCTCCCACCGCCGCATCCCCTCGGGCCAACCCTCCTCGGCGGCGGGTACATCTTGCATTTTGTCAGAGTTGATGACCTCGGAAAGGGAAGAGGGAGGCGAGGTCGATGGGGAGGCGGGACTCGCCGCACCTGGTGGCGGCGTATGATGATGGCCACCTTGGCACGGCGGTGGGCGGCCGCGGACGAGGAGGCCATTGGGGAACTCCCGGTTGTGATGGGTTTAGGGGGAGTGTATGAGCGAGGGGCGCACACGCATGTCCTCAGGCATTCGTTTCTTTTATGTTTGATGTTCCACCCTGCCCCCGATTATAATTAATTTATTCTTAATCAACCTTCCCTCCTTTTTAAAATTCCCCTCGTAACTTTTGAATTATAATAATAACAATAAGGAGAGCAAGTCCCTCAAGGCTTGGGCGGTTTTTAGGTACAAAAGAAAAGAGAGAGGAAAAACAAAAAAACGATATATATATATAAAAGAAGAGTATTGCTAGGCTTTAGAGTTAATTTGTAAAATAGATTTACTTTTCGGGCCTTTACAGATGGATTTTTTAATTATGCGCATCTTTCGCAAAGGGAAAGAGGAATTTATACGAGTTCAGACTCGAACTTGGACTTGTTGCTCAATTAGAAATAACTTCGGCATCAATTAATGGTTTTTCTAGTCTTATTTTTAATGGAGTCGATGAGAATGCAATTAAATTTGTGCTTATTCCATTCCTCATTTAAATAGACTAATAAGGGTCTCATGGGAAAGTTTATAGGAGTGGAATTGTCAATTTTACTATCAATGTTATCACTTTTCCATTGGGTCTATTTGCATCACATAGTTTTTTTTTTTGTACCTCATATTTTCGTTGGCCTCTTTCATTGATTTGGTACTCATTTGTCCATGGTTATATCTTTTGAATGTGCCGCTAACACAAGGTGGAAAAGAGATGGCAAACATAATAAATTACTTTTGGGAATGAGCAAATCCAGGTTCATTTAGCATATCAGCTCATGCACAAAATCAAGAATCACCAGAAATCTATCTCCCATTTTCAACGCGGGATATTTCACCTTCCAACTCGATACTCAATTGAATATCTTGTCAAACGCTACCGAAAGTAGAGCTCATATGCAGCATATTTGCCTTTGCTTTTGATATAAAAAAGGAAAAAATTAGCTTTATGTGTAGTCTGTCGCTAAAATACTCTTCAGTCAAATGCCAAGCGAGATACAAGATTGAAGATTCTATTATAGCTCTGATGTCCCCTCTCTTAATCAATTCCTAATTATATTGTGGTATGTCTCCGAACACAGATTAAGCATGGAATTAGTGGCCACTCGCCGTGGCTTTATCGCATGATTAGACAGCTTAATCATACGCCAGAAAAGAACATTTGAGATTGTCCGCATGTTAACACTGAGTTTTATGGGGAAGAGTTTTGTGTAATCTTGAAAGACGCAGCTTTAATCTGGTCATTAATCAAAAAATTAGTTGGCCGAGGATGCGTCAACCCCGCCGCTCCTGCCTTTGTTTTATATGCACCTTAATTTAAGTGATCAAGAAGGTGATTAAGCCCTAATTAATTAGGAGATTAAGCACTCTTTTCTTCTTCTTCTTTTACTGGGGAAAAAGACATGAGTGGATGCAATAGTTGTCCATTTGCACCTTGTGTTGGTAGTTTGTTTGTAAAAGAAATTAAGAAATGCCTTGTCCCACATCCAAAAGATATAAATACGCACGTGGACGAGATTTGGTACTAATCAATTATTATCATTATTTATTTATTAAAATTCGGATTCATAATTTTATAAAAATTAACTATAGCGTTTTGTTGAAATAGTGTGACTGTTCACATAAAAGTTGCAATTATTTTTATTTATTAATTATTTAATTTCGAAATTTTCCCATCTTTTCAATGTAACCTTTGAAGATGTCACTTTGCGATATTTTCCAAAAGGTTGCCTTTATTCACTAAGACTGAGATAAGTACGTTAGTTGTGGAAAAATTGTGAATCAAGTCTTTTTGAGTTTTCTTTCCAAAAACTACAGTCATCTTGTCCAATTGTTTCTCTTAAGAGACTTTGTAGAAATATTAGAAATTGCTATTTAGTAGTTTCAATCGAGACTTTGTTATATCCTAGAGGAAATTTGCTAGTGACCATTAGCAACGTTGTGCAGTAAACAATTCCTTAAAAAAAAAAAGTGATATCACTTGTCAAAATCTGATTTCATTGTTCAACTCTATTTGTTCGTCATATTTCCCTAGCACTTTGTGCGTTCAGTGCATTTGAGGCTTAGGGGGGTGGTGTTTATTTGGAAGAGACTTTATGTTTTTTTGCCTAAATTTGGCAAGCTTGTGCGTGATTATTATACACAACCCACCTCCGTCGTTATCGATTAGGTGATTAAGGTTTGAAAAATTGACAAGTATTTAAATGGATGGCGATTAGATGGAACAGTTTGAATAGTATATGTAACTCGCTCTTGTTTCTTCTCTTGTTGCACGAGCGGGATGATGCTTTCATGGAGGTGGCGCAAAAAAGAATGTCAGAGCTTCAAAAGTTTTCGCAGTCCTAGTCCAATGAAGGACGCGAAAACCAGTAACATAAGAATATTAAAGTGGGAGAGAGCCCACCTGCAAAGTTTACCTGCTTTTAGAGCATTGAAAATGGTGTTTCGGAGATGAGAATGTTCTCGTCCGATCCCCACTTTCCATCACATCGATTCCCTTCGTCTCTTTAGGAGAAGGGCGGGACGATTGAGGGTTTTGATCAAGGAAGCCCCAAACTTAGCATGCAAGGAAGTCACTTTGACCCTTAGGAGCCATCAATTCACACGATAAATCTGGCCAGAAAGTCCATTAACTCCTCTTCCTAAATCAGCTTTCGAAGGATTGTGTTTGATCCTATATGTTCCCAATTATCAAGAAAAACGATTATCAGCGGTCACCGAGGAAGCCATGTGGCCTAATGGTTAAGGCTCGGAAGGGATGGGGATGGGACAGTGGTGGTGTTCAAACTTGTTGACCTAAGAAACTAGGATGCTTTTCAACTGATCATCACTTAGTTTCTGTCCCCAGTTTTCTAGAACCCAACCCATACCCAGTTTGGAAATGTCTAAATAGAAGAAAAAGAAAGAATTTGATTCCTTCAATTGGAAGATAAATCATTTGGAAATTATTTTTCGAAAAATTAATCACTAGTATCATTTGCATAAATAGATGAATGAAAATTTTTTCATCATATATGAAAATATTTAGAGATATGTTATCGTTGATAATGGAAATATTTTCTATAGACTAATCATTTCAAGCGATAGAAACGATCATTTTTAGAAAAATACTTTTTAAATCATTTATTTTCGCGAAACAAATAGAGCATAATATTTAGGATGATATATCATTCTGTCCAATACCAAGACTCAAAATGTGATTATCAATCAATTGATGTAATAATTTCTAACACCCTACCAATTCCATTCAAAGAAATCAAGGTCGAGCACCTTGATTTCAACGGATTGCAACTTTTGATTTGGGAAAAGTTATTTTTGGAATGTCTATCCACCCTTCAATTTGCTTGATCTTGTAATAGCGGATGCCTTAGCTGCAGGGTGTATCCTTTCGCCTATCTGAATATATTGTTTCTTTTGACCAAAAAAAAAAAAAAGCATGCTATGAAATGTTCATTCACAACTCAACACGGTGGTTCCATCTTCAAGAGGTAGAAAGCCACATTTTAGCCGGAAGAGGCCAATAGCCAGTTTAAATTCTAAAAAAATTCTAGCTTTTTTCGTTTTTCAAATTCGCTTCCCCAGCCACACATGTCCATAGCCCATTTTCATGTTAAGTTACAAATTTACGGCTTCGTTATGTTTAAGATATAAATTACTTATAATTCTAATTCTTAGGGTTTTTTATTTAATATTTCAACTTTTGGATATATTTTTAGGTGAGTCCGAGCTTTTGAACTCCTCAATCCCACGCTTGGGAACCGATGAAGCCCAAACCTAACGGTGAGACAGGCTTGAAAATTCAGATTTGGAGTGAAAAATCCATTTGGATTCATCTGGACGATTTATGATACTAGGTCTTTCTGAATACCCTTAATTAAAAGTAAAAGTTATAACTAGCGGGGATGTTATGAACCTGCACGTGGGTAAAGGTCCCCGGCATGTATGGATGTCTTTCTGATTTCTTGATAAATCTCAATGGTGGATAAAAACTGCACTAAAAAAATAATGAGTGAGATTTATTGAGGCACCAAGAAGATCCATGTCCTTTGCACGTGTAGCCAACCAGACAGAGACGCTTGAAATCTAGATCTCCGGAAGAAAAATGTAGAATTGTTGGAAAAGGGTAGAACCGAAGAACCATCCAAAGATGCACGTGGGAATCAGAACAACTCGAGACCAAGAGGACTTTACAACTGCAAAAGCTACGAATCGGGGAATGGATGTCTTATTGACAAACGATATTCTTCTTTTGTTTTTTCTAAAGATCATATTGCATTTCTTTTATGGACCAAACTTTGACTGAACATAAATTTTCCGTCCCATATATGATTAATTTGATTTTTGGGTCCATAGAAATCTCCCCAAGAACTTCCCAAAAATGCAATATGATCTTTGGAAAAAAGCGTTAGGATCATGGATTTTTGAATATGAGCCTGTCTGCCCTGGCTGTGAAGGATTTTTTTAATCTAATTATTACCTAACAATTTAAAAAAAAAAAAATTTGGCCCCTTAAAGAGACGTGATGGATTCTACTATTTCATTTGCTCACCCATTTACGCAAATGTTCTCTCAAAATTTACTGTGTCAAGCGTTAAGGCGTTTGCTTTATGCGCCTATACCCTTATCTGATCCCGTCGACATTTTCGTTCCATACATGTATCCCAGTCGTAGAAAGAGGAGAGAAGAAAGAAAGGAGAACAGGGATCGTGCCTTGGCTATGGAAAATAATGGAGAGAAACTCTGGCCGAACTACCGAGGAAGAAGAAGCCTCGTCAGCTTCAGAGTAATAAAGCCGGAACTGGAAAATTTTCAATGATGTTGGCAGTCACCATCCCCGCGAATAGATCTGAAAAGATCGCCACTGGTACTACGATAATTTTGGCAACTTTAAATTGAATCTCTTGCGGAATTCTCGAACCTTCCAAAGGATTGTGCCCCTTTAATATTCCGATTGCCTTTTTGACGAAAATCCATGTGAGGGCGGGCTCTCTAGAGTTGATCGCCAGTGGGGCTTACGGTCCGAAAAAGCCCTTATCAATGCGTCAATTCAAGCACATCGTACTAGCAGTAGCATGCTTTCGAGCGAAAAGAAATAGCGAAAAACACTTGCACTTTTTCTTATCAACTCGGGAAAATCCTCAAGTTTAATTTTTTTGGGTCTAGAAATGCAACGTTTTATTTCTATGAACTCCAGAAACAAAGCCCGTGGCAGTAAATATGGACCGATGTCTATACAATCCCGTGTTCTTTGTTCCTCGCTTTTTCCTATTACATTTTGAGGTTTCGCTGAGGTAATTTAGATTCTATAGGTCTCCCAAATCTAGATTGAAAACTCGGTTGATGCAAAATATTGAAAGAAAGACGATGTAGTTGATATACCATTCTCTTACCCGCCTTCTAGATACAAATAAAATAAAATTATAAGTTAATGTATCAATCTAAGAAATAGATGTTTTTTCAAATTTCTTTCCTTTTTTTAGTATATTATATTAGCTCACCAAGAATGAACGGTACAAATTGAACGAATTCACTGGTCGGGAAAAGTACTCGTAAAATATGAGATTTTTTAAAAGTCAAACGTCAAAGGTTGACCTAAGAAAAGAAAAAAGAAAAACAAAAGAAAGGTTGACGAGTCAACAGATGGGGAAAAGGGGGAAGGTTGGCGTCCTCTCTAATTGAGAGCTTGAGCAGAAAGATAAAGAAGGCGACGAAGAGGAAAGAGGGCTTTGCCTGTTTGCGTCACATGGACCTTATCAATCCAATTTCACTTCATATCGCAACGCCACTAAGTTTTTGGATTTAGACCTCAAATTCAAAGTTCAATGAAAATCGAGCTGCGAAGTCCACTTCTTGAGTTGTGGAGCTCTAGCATTTCATGGAAAATGGTGGTTTATGGCATCATAGAGCCAAAGGTTTGTCAAGAGTCATTTTTGAGCAGTGATTTGGTCAAAGCAAAATTTTAGAAATTCGCATTCGAGTTCAGCATTGCATTTAGATTTGATAATCATTTTGGGTGTGCGATTTGTTGGTTTGTAGAAGTTGTTTTGCTAACGTTTAAGTTTAACTTAGCTTATTGGTTATTGAGGTAGCTTCTTACTCGATTTTGACATTGTTTCTTACTTATTTGTTAGAATTGCGAGTTCAACGATTCAAGTAACTTTTGTTATTTGATCATGGGCGTTCCCAAGTGAGTAGTACATTCTCTTTTATGAATTTGTAAACTTATATTTTGAAAATGAAAAATATGAGGAATATTATATGCACATTGTGAATTGACTAAATGGCAAAAGTAATGTTCATAGCATATTTGATGCATTACTTAGGATCGGGCATTTATTACTTTTTCTTCATTTGAGAATGGTTTGAGAAATGTTTTACGGAAAGTGTTGTGAAAGTTCAAATGTTTGTATTACGCTGAGAACTGATTTTTGAAATGGATTCTTTGATGATTTGTGAAGCGTTTCATGAAAGACGTTTTGAAATTTTACTAGTCTATGAAATGAATTCCAAAAATGTGAGAGAAATGTATTGTGACATATATATGTATGTATATATTCTATTTGATGAACATAGTCGGGAAAGATAGCATATTTTGAATTTGCGAAACCTTTTTGTGAAAGAGTTATGTTGTCTTTGAGTATGGTTTATAAAAGGTGATTTAATTCCATATGTGAAACATATTTATGAGGGATTTTGGATTGGTTTTGTGGAAAAAATTGATTTGTAAAACCAATTGTGATATAGATTAGTCAACTAGTAAGTGCTACAAGATAACAAAACCGTGTGAGAGCCACTTCTAGAGTCTTACACTCAAAAACTAAATGCTACACAATAACATAATTTTTTGAATACCGCCTCTAGAGCCTTGTACTATTAATATGTGCTGGACTAAGTGCTACACGATGATACCATGTCGTGGGAACCATCTCGAGGGTCTTGAGATGTGATGTGGTACGAGTTTAGACAATAGAATAGACCATTGACATGGTTTTTGATAGAAATTAACTAGTGGACTTGACAATTGATATTTGAATTGTATAAGACTTATTGAAATGAAACAACTCATTTATGATTTGATGTGTATTATTCACTAAGTTGTGGTTGCTCATCTCTATTTTTTTTTTTCTCAATCCTTTTAGGTCATTCAATTAGTGACTAATAGAGTGATGGCGATATTGATGAAGACTTTTGGGAGTTGGATTCTAGTCATTAAAGGCTGCGTCCTTTGATTGGAAGGACAAATATGTCATCTCCCTTTTCTATAGGATTTGTGATGTGACATCTTTAATATCAAAGTGGGACCTCCTCCAGTATGTGTATGGTTTGGGGACAAACTATGCGGAAGTTGGTGGGCCTATAATGACCCGATTCAATGAGAGTGAGGAGTGGTCGTCGGGGCCAAGGAGGGTCTAGACAAGGAGTGGCTCCTAACAAGTTTCTAGAATGATGAATGGAGTTGGAATGAAAGGATTGTGCATTAAACATAGGGAGAACAATTCTGGAATATTTATGTGAAAACGAGAATTAACTCACGGAGGTGCCTTATAACGTAACGGCTATTGACACTTGAATATTTGTTGACCATTTAGGCCTCTTTCCATTTTGCCAAAAAAAGAGAGAGAAGTAACAACAGAAAAAAAGGAAATAGACATAAAATAATAATAAATAAATGAACAAATAAAATACGTAGGGTGGGCCCATGTCACATAGCCCACGTTTCCTTTAACACAATCTTCGATCTATCAAGGAGCCCACTAGGCTCACCTTCATTTCCTTCTTAAGCCCAAGGAGAATAGAGAAAGAAAGGGGCCTAGCCCAAGGAGCTCACCTTCATTTCCTTCTCCTTCGCACACGCTACTCGCTTTCCATCCACGTTTGCGACCGTGATGTAGCAAAGGTGATCTCAAAATAGCAAAGCAGCACCTGTGAGGCAAGGAAAGCACGGTCGTGTGAGGAGCAAATCCAGGGCTTTTGGAAGGTTCGTGAGCTGGCCCTTTGAAGTGAGGGGAGGAACGGAAAAGAAAAGAAATTTGTCCAAAAAAAAATCGGTCGAGATCGCAGTGGAAAAGAGAGAAAATGGAGAGATATACTTCGCCAGAGAGAGAGAGAGAGGGGCCGAGGGTTATATCTTGCTTTTAGGGTGAGGATCTTTCGTGTCATGAGGAAGATAAGGCCGGGGTGGGAACACATCACCATCCATTGTAGTTTTTGTCTTCTCCATCAATGTTGACGTCCGGCAGTGTAAGTTTCATCCATGGCACTTTATTTTCCCCTGTTTTTTGGAAGTTAAGCGTGCATTGTTTAAATGAGGAGATCGTAGTCCTTCTGTTACAAAACGAAGTTGATTTTTGATGGATGTTACTCATCTAGAGTCGTATTCACCGTGTCCAGATCAAGCATTGCGTTAAAGTCAACATTGGACCATGTTTTCTATATTGCACGCGAACTGTTTGATAGAGTGCCTGAATGAAAGATTGATTGGAACTTCGCAAATTTAGTCTTCGAAACGTCGTATCATTAATTTATGCTGATATAGTTCAATCGCGACTGAATTCCATGTCTTTCTCGTGTTTTTATGGCATTTGCGTCCCAAGTTGGCCATAGACAACACCCACGTTGGAATGTCTCCACCTCACTGACGATCCCACGGCGAAAGGCCGTCGCCTTTAGCTCTCTACGTCCTTCTCTCTATTTCGTTGTGTGTGTATTCATTATATCACTTGAATGACTTAATTGTTAATGATGTTTTGGCCAGAAAAAGGCGGCTGCTCTAGAATGAGTGTGTCTCGGTTTTCGCTGGTAATAGACTGGCAGCGGCTGATATGGTGGTCCAGTGTCGGTCGGAGTAGATGGCCAGAGGATGGTGGTGGCCCGTGATGGCTTGAGCGCCAGCGAGGACTCATCGGAGAATGCTGTTGGTTCGGTGAAGGGCATTGCTGCAGGGAGGAAGAACACTCCTGGTGGAAGAAGAAAGTGGTGCCAGGGAAAAGAATTAAAGAGAAATAAAGTAGAAATAAAAAAGGGAGAAAAGAAATTAGAAAATGGAAAATGAAAAGAGAAATAAAAAGGTGGTCAACTATACTCTTGACCGGGGGTCAAATTCGGGTAATCAAGCGAGGTAGGGCCAGATTATAAGACGGGCTGGAGGCTGGTGGGTGGGCTGGGCTATTGATTTGGTTAATTAGGAATGGGCTCTAGGCTAGTCCCGATTTAGAACCAACCTGGATGGGGTCTGGTCAGTGAGTCGGACTGGCCAGAGGACTTGGTCCGGAGTCTCTTTCTGAATTAAAAATAACAAAAAATAATAAAAAAATTAAAAATCATAGAAAATTTAGAAAATTCCGTAATTAATTAATTTTTTAAAGAAAATCAAAAAATTCATATTGTTTAAATAAAAAATAATTAAAATTATTTAAAATAACAAAATAATAAAAATTCGGGAATTACAAAAATTCTTATAAAAATCCAAAAATACGTAAAAATTTTGAAAGATTAGAAATCCTTGTAATTTTTTTTTTTTTTAAAAAAAAAAAATTAGCTTTGGAATAGTTTTGTTCCTAAACAGTGGAAAATGCTTAAAAAATTGAAACTCGAAATTGAATAGGCCTCGGGGCTTTACAATAGAGATTTTTGGATGCCATCTTTTTTTAGAGACAATATTATGTTGCTTGCATTTTTTGACTTCGATTATACTTGGTGGCACACCTTAATATCTTGAGTGTTATTTTCATTTTTTTTATAATGATCAGGAGAAACCCTAAAAGCTTTCGATACGTTGCCCTAGCATTTTAGTTAGTATGTAATCAAGTTTAGGTATAGAAAGAATAGTTAATTTTAGGACTAATGCAATCAAGTCCCCATTCCCAAGATCTCTGGTTGCATGAAAAGATGAAATATTTTCCTATTTCTCACTTGGTTTCTAGTGACCTAAATAGGCTAATGGCGACTTCTCATGCATAAATTCACATATGATTAATTGAATAAAAATCGAATGTCCAATGTCATGTGATGTATGGACTCGAGAGAGTCGATGAGTCATTTGATGTGTTAGCAAATGATGGTTCATTTAAGATCATCATTTGTATGAACCATTCAACTTATCTCATAAGTAAGTATTTTTAAACCCTAGGTTGATTCATGAACACCGAAGTTCCATGTGGTAGCAAAACAAAAACCTGAGGTCGGTCACTTCCTTTACCTTTGTCCTTTATCACTGGCCAAAAACCTATCATTTGCATTGGTTTTGCCTCCTTCCCTTCCTCTCTCCCTTCCTCTCTCCATCTATTCATCGATTCATCTCACCTACTCCATCACACCCATGATCCAAAATCTCCTTTCTGCTTGCATGCACTGCTCAGTCAAGATCCCAAAAGCTTAGAGAGCTGCAAGTTGCTGACTTCTCTCTCATTATTTCTTTTGACTCCTCGAATCCCACCTCCTCTTTCAATCCCTCTTCGTGCTTCTCCACGCACCTATTGAGAAGATGCGATAGGCTTCGTTCACCTTCTAAGAGGAAAGAGCTTGCGATGCTATCTTGACTTTGCTTTTGCTCCGTTGCTCTGCGTTGTGCGATACCTTGGTTCGGCAATGGCCATCGATGTTTGGTCGAAGGTATCATCTAGCCCTGGTTTGCTTAGCCCTCAAATCTCCTTCTCCCATGATCTCAAGGAATGTGGTGATGCCGTGCTCGTAGAAGAAGATGATCGCAGTTGACACAAGACACTTGACCTGTTGCTACTAGACTTTGATTTCAACGTTCGCGTCAGCATGTCGAGTTTCGTCCTCAAGCTCTCCTCAGCTGACAAGCTCTTCTCCGGCAGCATAATCCTCCCCAACAAATCAAGAGGGTGTTGGCTAAAATTAGTCATCGTGTTTTTTAGTTTGAATTAGTCAAAATTGTTTAGTTTGTTAAGATTTTGTTGTTATGGTCCAAGATTTTAGGGTTTTTTTTTTTTTTAGTTGCTATTTTGCAGTTACTTGTTGATATCGGTGGCCTCTTTAAAATGTCTTATGTATAATGGATGAAGTAGTTAAACATTTTACTTTGAACATCTCTTTCTTTTCACTACTTGAGAGCCATTTTCATATCAGTGGTATCAAAGCCGGTTTATGGAGAGTGTTGAGAGTTAAAACATGTGAGGAAAAGTGAGCCATAAAAGATTGAGAATAAAAAAGAGAGTGTGAGAATACAACTATAGTTCTATTCCATTTTACACTTGCAGTAGCAATTAAAGTTGACAGCCTTTGAAACATTTGTGTAAGTGGCTATCCTGCATTTTGATGATCAATATGATCATTAGAGCATATTGATAGAAAATATCCTCAGGTCCAAGGAGTATTGGCAAGTAGTTACTTAGGAGTCGTAGAAGTAGAGGGAGTTGTGTTGTCGACAACGCAAAAAACCAACTTGGATGCATTAAAGCTGAAAGATCTCAAGGCTAATAATTATTTGTTACAAGCTATTATTAGATCAATCTTGGAAACAATTCTCTACAAGGATACCTCCAAGAAAATTTGGCACTCCATGAAGAAGAAATATTAAGGATTAATGTGAGCAAAGTGGTAGCAGCTTCAAAAACTTCGTTTGTTGTTCGAAATGCTACGAATGAAATTGGAAGAGTTTGTCATAGACTATTTTTCTCGAACAATGGCAATTGTCAACAAGATACGGATTCATGGCGACAAGATAGATGATGATAATATAATTGAGAAAATTCTTTGATCCTTGACATTAAAATTCAATTTTGTTGTCTGTTCCATAGAGGAAGCCAAGGATGTTAAAGAACTTTCAATTGATGAATTGCAGGGTTTTTCATTGGTTTATGAACAAAAATTCTATAGCAAGAGATGGAGGAGCAAGTATTGAAGGCTTCAACTGAAAATCACTTTCCATCATCATTTAAAGCAAATAAAGAAATATGGTACAGTGAGCATGGAAAAGGCAAAGGTAGAGGAAACAATTATCGCAGTAGCTCAAATAAAAAAAATCTGATAATAATCAGTACCATGATCCTCAATGGAGCAGAAAAGGTCGTGGAGGTCGGCATTCAACCAATCATAAATCAAAGTTAGCAGACAAATCCAGATTAAAGTGTTTCAGATGTCACAAGTATAGCCGTTACAGATTAGAATGTTGAACTAATTTGAATGGACAAAGTGGAGAAAGAACTAACTTTGCAGAAAAAGAAGAAGAAGAAGTATCTCTTTTGATGGTGTGTCACATGAAGAAAGAAATTCATCCAAACATATGATATCTAGACACTAGCTGTAGTAATCATATGAGTGGAGATAAAAATGCGTTATCTGATTAAGATGAATCTTTCTGCAATACCGTGAAGTTTGTTTTTTATGGCCCTAAGTTAAAGACTAATTTGTTGAGCACTGGCCAATTACAAGAGAAGGGATATGAAATCTCTATCAAAGGTGGCATTTGCAGAATACAAGATGAAAAATTGGGCTTAATTGCCAAAGTCAGAATGACGGAGAAAGGAGTGTTTCCGTTGTATCTCCATAATACTCCCATTCAAGCTTTTCTGTGAGATCAAATGATGAGGCTTGGTTATGGCATTTTCATTATGGACATCTCAATTTTAGTGGGCTAAGAACACTATATGAAAAGAACATGGTGACGGGTCTTTCTCAAAGTACGGTTCCTTCTCAAATTTGTGAAGAATGCGTTGTTAGTAAACAACACCGTAATCAATTTCTACCTAGAAAATCATGGAGAGCAAGGAAGACATTGGAGCTTGTTCATTCAGACATTTGCGGGCCAATAAATCCATCTTCTAATGGCGGTAAAAGGTACATAATTATTTTCATTAGTGACTATAGCCGGAAATTTTGATTTACTTTTTGTAGGATAAATTTAAAGCTTTTGTAGCCTTTAAAAGCTGTAAAAAGTACTTGTTGAAAAAAAAATTGACAGCCCAATAAAACTCCTTCTCACTGATCGTGCTAGTGAATACAACTCACATGAATTTGCAAATATTTGTGAGATGCATGGAATCAATAGGCAACTTATAGTAGCCTATACGCCACAACAAAATGGCAATTGCGGAAGGAAGAATCATTCTATTTTGAATATGGTGCAAAGCCTTTTCACAACAAGTGGCACTTCGAAAAGCTTTTGGCCTGAAGCAGTCAATTGGAGTATTCATATTTTGAACATCCCACTCTTGCTACTCAAAATATGACTCTAAAGGAAGCTTGGTGCAACCAAAGACTAGCAACAAATCATTTCAAAATTTCTAGGTGCGTCGCTTATGCTTATGTTCTAGACTAGAAGGGGAAGATGTTGGATGACGATGGAGAAAAATGCATTTTTCTTGGTGTTAACGCTCAATCAAAGGCTTATAAGCTTTATAATCCTATCACCAAGAAAATCATTATTAGTCATGATGTAGTCTTTGATGAAGATCGAACTTGGCCATGGAGTAAGAATAGTTTTAGGAATTATATTCTAGCAGACTTTTAATGATGAGGAATAGAGTATGTGCGGTAGTCAATAATCACTCAAACATACCTAAAAGATGTTCAAAGTCCACTTCTTGTTGAACAACGGCAGCGACATGTTAGAATGAGATTTGCATGGATGACTGATTATGAGGTAACATGAATTAATCAATTTGAAGACCCACTTAAACAGTTTGCTCTATTCTTCAATTGCGATCCTATAACTTTTGATGTTGTTGTAAAACAATCAAGTTGGCAGAATGCAATGGATGAAGAAATTGCACCTATTAAAAGAAATGATACTTGGGAGTTGACAGATCATCCTAAAGGGCACAAAACTATTTGTGTCAAGTGAGTGTACAAGACAAAGTTGGAAGTAAATGGCGAAGTTGACAAGTACAAGACATGCTTTGTAGCTAAAGGTTATGAGCAACAGTTTGGCATAGATTATAAAGAAGTCTTTGCACCAATTGCACGGCATAATACAATTAGATTGGTGATTGCATTAGCAGCTCAAAATTCATGACCTAGCTTCCAATTGGATGTGAAAGGACGTGAAATCAACATTTTTGCATTGTGACATGCAAGAACAGATATTTGTTGATTAATTTACTGGATATGTGAAGCCTGCTAGTGAACATAAGGTCTATAAACTAAAAAAAGGTCTTATATGGGTTAAAACAAGCTCCACGAGCTTGGCATAGTTACATGGATGCTTATTTTTTGAGGAATGTTTTAAAAAATATCCATATAAGCATATACTTTTTATTAAGATAACTGATAGAGGAAAGTTGCTTATTGTGTGCCTATATGTGGAAGATCTTATTTTTATTGGAAATGATCATGTCATGTTTGACAACTTTAAGAAGTCTATGATGGTTGAATTTGATATGACTGATCTTGGGATGATGCATTACTTTATGGTTATTGAAGTGACTTAATCAATAACAGAGATTTTTAATTCTCAAAACAAATATGTTTAAGAGCTTTTAGGCCACGTTTGGTTCAAACATTTAGGAAAAGGCTTTTCCCAAATGCAAAGGCCTTTAGCGCAAAGAGCTTTAAGGAAATGCAGGACTGTTTGATAAACTATAATTGAAAAGTGTTTTAGGGAAATGCAAGACTATTTGATAAACATATATTTGAAAAACCCTTTGATGTGACTAAATTAAGTTTTTTAGTTTTAGTATTTTTAAAATTGCAATAAAGAAACAATGACTACATAACTTTTTACATTTTCATGTTGAAAGTAATGTAAAAGATACATATTAGTAAATTTATTTAAAAATTATATCAAAATAATTTGATTATAGATTAGATTCAAAGCTTAACTTTTGGCCTAGGTTCTTTTAGGTTTGTTTTCAACTTTGAATTTTTTTTTAATTATTGTAGTATTAATTATCTTCGTTAATTAATGATCATTCTAGTGTATTGATAAAAAGTTGGGCTATTGATTGTTAGAAGATAATAATGATATATGAACTTATTCGTTGGATGGTGAAGCGACCGATTGTGGATGTTCATTTTTTTTAGTAAGCACCGCATATGAAAATGGAGGTCCTTATTAAGAAAAATGAAACCAAGTTCCTCTCATACAAATTTGACTAGAAATAGTCATTTTATGATAGTAAATATGATCATATATGTCCGGAAAAAAGAAATACGTTATACTTAGTATTACGAACCTCAACGACTTTGTAAACTTATGACTAATTCATCACGTAAACTTGCAATGTCCGGAGATGCATACGAATTTGAAGCACCCACCCCTTCATTTGTATCATTATAGTCAACTAAATATCCATAATTGAGATCCAATTCTGCTTGTTCAAAATCCGTATTAGTCATGTTATTTCTCTGTATATAATTGTGTAAAGTCATTGTCACTATGACAATTTGCACTTACTTTTCATATGGATAACTTGGCACATGAGTTATAATCTCACACTTTTGTTTTAATACACAAAAGACTTGCTTAATTGTCGAGCGTAGGGAAGATTGGGCACGGTTGAGCATTTCTCGATATCCCGTAAGTGAAGGACATTTTCGAAATTCTGGCAAATGATATCTAACTTCTTTATATGGCCTCAACTAACCTGTCGGATTTGGATATCCAGTATCTACTAAATAATATTTACCTATATAAATATATTGTAAATTTAATCAACATATGCCAATTAGATATATGGATGTATTTAAACTATTAAATAACATACCTGGAGGAGGATGGGGAAAATGTGCGTCACATCTTTCAATAGCTTCATAAAAGATACGGGTATCATGAGCTTATCCCTCCCAACCAGCCCAAACATAGACAAATTCCATATTAAAATTACATATGGCTAACACGTTTTGAGTTTTTGTTTTTCAACCAATAAAACGAATTCGATTATACGTAGGTATAACCGTTGGAATATGTAGCTCCAATGCAATCCTTAAAATATGATAAAATCGTCGATCTTCTCTTGATCTTCTATGGAACTTTTCTATATTGTGGATTAGTTGGTTGGATCAAATCTTTTCCCATACCACATACTTTATTTAAAACTAAGCTAAAGTGCTACTTATGGTTTCCTCGAAGAGTTGAAAACGCTCTTGTGCTAATCTATTACCTATACCATGTCCTAGAATATAAAGAAACATACCAACCATTTCTTTAACATCAATATTCCTTTATCCCCGAAGGCCATAATGTGTTATTAAATCATGCGTTAAATTGTTAAATACAATTTTATGCATTCTAAACATATTGTAGCACCTTATCGGATTAGCATCTTTGCTAATCAACTCTTTTAACCATATCTAACCATGTTGAGGTTATGCAAAGTTGTTTGCAAATGTTACTCGCTTGATAAAGAATTGCAGCTTGAGTGACTGAGACAAGATGTCATAATTCATTTTCCTCTTACTCATGATTTTTCCTTGTATGTGAATCATCCATAACTGCTTCAAGTAACAAAATATAAAGAGAAGCAATATATTAACCATCGCATATATGCAAACTATCACATTAAGAGAACACCAAATGAAAACAATTATAACATCAAACATTAATTGAAATTAGGTTCACAAGGACTGCAAATAAAGATCCATAGATAGAAACAAAGTGGAATGGCTAAGCTTCAAACATGAAAACAATAAGATGCTAACATCCTATCTACGAAGACTTGATTCTCTTCTCAACTCATATTTGAGATACTTTACTTTCTTTGCATAATCCTTTAAGCTTATGAAAACTTGCATATTGTCTATCTTTTCCTTTACATGAGAAATTGCAAAAAAGTACAAGTCTTCGTCTTCCACAATCTCAGGTATGGAATCCAGTATCTTTATGAGGTCCTCATAAGGACTGACTAAACTGGTTGCTTTGGATGCAGCACTAGTAGTGCTCCTACTCTCAACAACTGTAAGTAGCTTGTTAATTTGTGTTCCGAGCTCCTCTCTCGTGCTCAATTTCTTATCTTCCTTTTCTCGAGCTTGCATCTTTGAAGTCTGCGCGACTCTCTTATGAGTTTGAGTTCTAGTTGGTTCAACAACGATTTTATCCACATGATCCTCTAAGTTTTCATTAGTAGACTCTACAACATCTATACTAGGTTGTGTGGTCTCCACATCATTATCAACACATAAACCTTATACAGGATTCCATGTGATTCCTCTAGCAGCAATTGTATATTTGAACATCATATCTAACTTTACTTTAGGATCATGATGTATGCCTTTCATTCTAAAAGCCTTAAACTTTAGATTAGCCTGTTATAATAAAGCATTTACATAAGTTGTATCACTGAATATAAGCTTAACATGAAATTAAAAAAAGAAGTGAGGAAAACTTGGATTTTACTCTCCCACCATTTGTCACTCGCATTAATGGTTTTTTTTTCTCGAATCCCATCCTAGTCTAGTTTCATTGTAAAGTAAAGACCTCCATTTTTTTCATTCTTCCTTGAGAATATCCCACTTACTCTTCATTTTTTATTTATCATACTTTTTGCCTGTTAGCTCCTCAAACTTACTAATTATGACTGTCCATCCATCTCTTTTATTGTTTGCAAGACGATTGTCTTTTTCAATTTGTTCGATGCACAACTTACAAAAAGTTTCTACATCTTCCGAGCTCCAAAATGTCTTTTCTTTTGATGAACTCATCTACTAGTAAAGTGACATGAACAAATTTAAAAGACACAAATAAACAAGATCAACCATGAACCAATCCGAATGAAGAATATAAACAAACAAGTACAAACAAGTGTATTTCGTCAATTCATAGAAATGACTAAAGGAAATGTGCACATAGAAGGGACTCTTACTTAAAAACAAAAAATAAACCCATTAGAGCAAAGCATAAACAAAAGACAGATCACTGCCGTATAATTCATCCCAATAACCTTATCTGTCTTACAACATCCACCTTCTGACTATCATCAAACCATTTAGCATGTACATTAGAAAAAACTTCAGCCGAACCAAATCACCGAGCACAAAGGCGAACAATTGATCTGTTCAAGCTTCGTCTCATCACCAACTAGCTTCCTCAAGCTAAAACACTATTCAACCAAACCCCCATTTCGCATCCTCCACCCAAATTCCACAGCGTGCATTGCCATCAAGACGACATCAACCTTGTTGCCAACGATTCGGATCCCTACAGAACGAACTCCACAACCATAGCTGATCGCAATGACCGCACATTCCCTTCACCGCACCCACACGACTCAAATTCAGCAAAGCTGATTTGTTGCCAATAATATCAATTTAGAGCTTAATATGCTGGGTTGATGCCGATGTTAAATATAAGAAGTGGTATTCCGAATTGCACATCAACCGTTTGACAAAGTGCTTGAATGAAGCATCAAAATCGAGTTCATAAAATCGATGCTTAAAATCTTCGTTTTGCACTCAGTTTGTTCTAATACTATTGTATTATCACTGAATCTGGGTTTCTCTTTGATTTTGTGACATATCGTTTGATGCACAAGTTGGCTGTGGATGAACATCATCTCACTGGAAAATCATAGCGTTGAGCGAAAAAGACTTGGTGAAGATCTTGCAGAGGGGAGACCGCCCAAAGAAGAAGACGATGCAAAGGAAAAGAAAAGGGAGAAAATAATATAAACAAATTTAAAAAATCAGAAGAGAAACAAAATTTCTAATCAAGCGGCTAGGTCAGGGTGTTGTGGGTAAAGAATAGAATGGGCCTTTTTTGAGTGTGTGGGCTAGATGATTTTTGATAGAAGATGGGCTTGAGACATTTTTTGTGAGGGATATGGGCTTGTCACAAGTCTAGTTGAGTTGGGTTTTAGTTAGTTTGAATAGACTTGGGCTTGAATTGTTGTATAGACTAACCCACAAATTTAAGTTGGGCCATACTTGGATTGGGCCCTAGGGCCGGTCCGAGTTCACACCCAACCTGGACCGATAGGGTCCGAGTTAAACCAACAATTGGACTGGGTTCTCTGACCCGGCCTAAGTCCCATATTTTAGAATTAAAAATTCAAAAATTAATAAAAAAAAAAAGAATCATTAAAATAATAATTTTTTTGAAAATGCCAAAAAAAATTAAAAAAAGAAAATGCTTGGAAATAGGTCTTCATGAAATTTCTAAGTTTTAGCATTAGATTTAGCTTAGTTTCATTTAATAGTATATATGTAGATTAGTCCTAGTGGAGTATCATTTTGAAAGAAATTAAACTTGATTTGAATCTAGCTAATGGGGATCATAGCTTGGGGCTTATGACGTGAATATGTATATTCTTTGCCCAACTTGTATCGAATTTTCTTATTTGCATTTACTTTTGAAAGTCATTTCAATACTTGGATATTTATTTATTTTTTTTTTGGTAAGGTTACTTGGATGTTTATTTATCGTACCGTCTTTCAATAAATTGGTTTTTCATTGCTTTTTTAGAATAGGTTAGGATTAGTTTAGACTTTGATGAAAATGAACCCTACAAAAACATTTGTATGATCATCTAGCGAATTGGATGCCTTTAGGACTATTAATTGGCAATCAAGATTGTGTGACCATTTAAGTAACAACCTACCAAAACAGATATATCAAAGGGTGCAAATAGACATTAGCATAACTAAGTGCTTGACTCTTTAGTTGCGTAGGAATCAAGATAGCACTTCTGCGTGTCGATTGATTGTCTCAATTAATTTCTAGTTGACCCAAATAAGCTTGTGGCAACTTCTATAAATATTTGAAGATTGTTAGGAACGAAAAAAAAAAATGAAATCCAACGTTGCGTGAGGCATGGACTTGGGAGAGCCCGCGCCTAAGCCGTTGGTCCAAATTAGGCAATACCTCTAATCCTATTTTGCTCCCCTCCAGATGGAAAGGGTAGGTTATGACAGTCTTTTTTTTTTTTTTGGCTAGGAAGAATCCAACTGTTATTTTGAATATTATGCTCTTATTGAATACTCCTCAAGTAATTGAACTATTCCCTTTTAATACTACTACATAAGCTATTCACCACACGATAATAATATCAGCTGCAACTTCGTTATGTATAGGTCTAAATGATCACCATAATCTTTTTACCGTAGCTAAAACAGCTTTTGACACCATGTTACCGAGTTTTCTAACAATAGTACCCTCAAAATTCTGATAAAAGGATTTTGAGATAGATATCTGAAAGCCTAGACTTTTGTAACAAAATATTAAACTATTGTTGTCTTCCGTGTAATTTAAGTAATATTCTGTAAGAATGGAAAGATTTACCTAAAGACATACATTGCCATGCGAGGCATTTGAATAATGTCAGTGGGAAAGCACATTCTCTTACTAAAAAAATAATGCAAGGAAATAAAGAATACCAAAGATTTATTGCTAAAAATAAGGTAAGATCTAAAATAACACTAAGCGAATTCTCTACTAAGACATAACAAACCCAATAATTCCATTATCAGATTTGCATCTTTTAGATACAATAAAATATATGTTTTTTTAAACTTTTTTTTTGAAATTCCATATCAATTATTTAAGTGTTTGATATAGAAAACGGTAGTTTTAGTTAGAGAGAAAAGTACACCCTAAATGCTAAAACTTGACATAAGTGAACGTATGACTACAAGTGTCAAAATTTTGAAAAAATACACTTAAGTATATATATTTTTTTAAATTGGACATTTGAATATCAGCTCCGACAAGACTTGCTGGAAATCGACACAATATTAGGCTCCGTTCGTTTCGCGGAAAATAATTTCCGAGAAAACATTTTCCGGATTTTCCGGTGTTCGTTTCATGGAAAATGAATTCTTTGGGGAAAATGTTTTCCATCCAAAGACAAAAGTCTTTTAAAGTAAGGGAAAATGTTTTCCATTTTTGAAAAGTGGAAAACATTTTCCTCACTTGATCTCTCTTACCTCACACCTCTATAAATCTTCACTTTCTCCTCTCATTTCTTCTTCCTTTTTTTTTTTTTTTATTCAAATTATTTTTTAGTTTTCTTTTTCTTTTTTAATTTGAATTATTTTTTATTTCCTTTTTCTTTTCTTTTTTTTTCTTTTCCTTTTTCTTTTTTTCTTTTTCTTTTATTTGTTTCATATCTTCTTCTTTCTTGACTAGTCGTTGAACCGGGTAAACCTCAAACTCATTGATCTTAAACTCGCGCTCGTCGATTTGGCGAGCCTCGAACTTGGCACTCGTGCTCGTTAATTTGGTGAGCGGAAAATATTTTCTTTACCGAACACTGGAAAATATTTTTCTAAACACTTTCAGGTTTTAACCGAACACCAAAAAATATTGTCATTTTCCTAGAAAATGACTTCTGGAAAAATATTTTCTGGAAATGGTCCATTTTCCGCGAAACGAATGGACCCTTATTTTATTAATAAAACTGGTCTACGTGGCTTGTTGGAAAGTCCACTAAGAATTTTTGTTTCAAAATGATGTTGTTTTGTCTCCAAATTTTATTTTTAATATAAATAATAATCAAAATAAATTTAAAAAACTAAGAAAAAAATGTGAATCAGATTGGGGTTGTGGAATCAAATTCCCACTTTTTTTAAAAAAATTAGTTTTTAAATTTAATTTAATTAATATTTATATTAAAAATCAAATTTGGATCAAAATGAAGTCGTTTTGGACTTCTCTAACCACATCAGCACCATGTGGATAATTTTTATTTAAAATAATTGCTATGTTAATAAAAAAAAAAAAAAAAAAAAACTTGCTAGAAAATATCGGGTTAGAAGTTTGGTTGGAAATTCTTGCAGTTGGCACTTAAGTGTTAATTTTTTTTTTTCTGATTTTAATATTTAAATGTACATTTTGGAAGTTTTGGCCCTTCTGTGTTTGCATGTACCAAATTTTGGCACTTGGGGTATTTGGCACTCGTTTTAGCTATTACTATTTTAGTCCATTTCAAACGTAGAAAACAAAGGACATAGTATATGTGAGCAATAAAAAGGAATTAACAAATCCTGTGCAAACATTTGAAGGAAGATTAAAGGTTGCGAATTTTACAATTTACAGATGAGGAGGCATCTTTTACAAAATTTAAGATTTCATTCTTATCATGGCAAATTACATCTTTGACCCATAGAATACCATATACAATTGCAATTTATATTATGTAAATTGACATGGAATTTGATTTTCTTTTTTTTGAAAAAAAAGGAGTTAGAGCTTGAAACTATACATGAATTAAAAATAATATCTTTTTGTAATTGATTTTTTCCTATAGATTTGCAAAGTATATGTAAAAATTCTTTGGGTGGGAGGCGGTCACCCCGGCTTGCCTCTCCTCCCTCCGTGGCTGGTTTGTGTTTAATTTACAATATTCCTGTACTTGATATGTTTATATTCTATCTTTAATTTTTTTGACTTGACCTTTTGTACCAGATATGGTAGCCAAGGCGAAATCATTAGATCAATCATGGATGATGTTTTGATCTAGCTGAATGAAAGAGACATATATCCTCCCGATCATTTAGTAGGAATTTGGGATGGTTTTGAAGAAGTCATGCGCCTGTTCATCTGATGTACGATATCTGATAATCCACGATACGAGAGGCATCAGGAAGACGACTCTTGTAAAGATTATCTTTAATCAAGTTGCCCGCTGGTTTCATGGCTGTAGCCGCCTTTTTGATGTTTGAGAAGCTTCAAGGGCTGGTAAAGTTAATCCGGGTTAGGATGGCAGAACTCGCTCTCTGATGGAGCGCCCTCTCTACCGCTTGCGCGGCCTTCATCTGCCAGCTGGGTAGGTTTGCCCTCCGATCTTCGAGTTTTCCCTCCGATTTTGGAGTTTTCCTCTTCCCGTTGATCTCCTCTCGCTCGAGGGCCCTCGATGGCATCTCTTGGAGCCCCCTTTCGAAACCCTAGGTCATCAGCATAACGCTTCTCACATCATCCGAAACCCTAGTTCACCTTCACACCTCTCACATCATCCACAGGCAGGAGCCCCCTTCGATCCAGATTTAAGCTGCATCAAGATGGAGGATCTATCAGATGAAGAACGGCACCTAGCAGCCCTCTGCAAGAGTATGGGTAATCTATGGAATTCTGTCGATATTGTTGAAATACTAGGTGAAATCCCTCCTGAGAAGCTTATAGAATGCAGCAAAACTCTATTTGGCCGATTCTATACCAACCTAGACATCCACTTCCCTTCTTTTGTTACTACTATGAAGAAATCTTGGAGAACAGACAGATTTACCTGTGCAATGCTAGAACCAGGCCTTTTCTCCTTTTCTTTCCAGCTGGAAGCTGAGAAGCAAAGGATCCTTGAATCAGGGCCTTGGTGCTTCTCTAGTAATCTCCTTGTACTTAAACAATGCGATCCAGACACTCCAGAGTTCTACTATGATTTTCACCATTGTGATTTCTGGATAAACTTTATAGGCTTACCATATGGAAGAGTTACTTATGATGTAGTCCAAGAGCTTGCTTCAAGGATCGGGGAAGTTGTCGAGGTCAAGCTGGAGGAGAAAGGCAACAGTAGCTACAAAGTGGGAAAAGCCAGAGTCACCTTAAATTTAGCTAATCTCCTGAAAACAGGAGTGCTGGTTAATCTGGACAGCAAGCGTCTATGGGTCGAATTTAAATACGAACGGCTACCTTATTACTGCTTTTCTTGCGGCAGGATTGGCCATTATGCTAAGGAATGCACTTAAATACCTTATAAGGATTCAGGGCTGGAAGAAAACCTACATGCTCATTGTGGAAGTTGGTTGAAAGCTGAGGTGCGCACACTAAGCCCATATGGAAAAAATTTTTATGGGCAAGTGGAGCTCCCCCCTGAAGAGGTAGATGTGGTACCTAAGACCCAATTTTCCCATGACCCTATCACTGAACAGCCTGTTCCAACTCTACCTACTATTCCAGATTGTAACAATGAAACAGGGGATACAGACTCTTACCAGCCTCCTATGGAAATCATCTTGGTTGAAGAAAAGAGTCCCCAGAAAAGGGGAAGTTGCTGCATAGATGAAGAAACAGCCTTGATCATCCACGAGGAATTAATGAAGGAAGATTACGCAAGGAAGGAGATGTCCCATCCTGCAAAACTGAAAGGAAAATGTGTGAAGGTGACTACTTCCAAAAAAGGTAAAAGGTTCTGTCCATATGGTGCACAATCAACTAAACAGCACTTTGTGGAAAACACTCAGCTAGTGGAAACACCCATTAGGGTGGCAGAAAATACTGATCAATGGGCTTTGGTGGCTAACCCTAATAAGCCACCAAACAACCCATGAAGCTTCTAAGCTGGAATTGTCAGGGGCTGGGCAACCCCATGACGATCCAGGCTCTAAGAGCCAATGTGAATCAAGAAAGGCCCAATCTAGTTTTTCTCATGGAAACAAAGAACCAAGAACAGAAAGTGCCTAGCCTAAAACGGAGGTTAAAATTTAAAAACAACTTCATAGTTAACCCAGAAGGTATAGCAGGGGGCTTAGCTCTTTTTTGGGATGATCAGTTGCTTATCTCAATTCACTCTTCCTCTGCTGCTGTCATATATGCTCAGTGTCTCCTGAAAGAAAACAACCAGAGGATGAATATTATTTTTCTGCATGCCCCTACTGATTTCAGAGAGAGAGTCTTACTATGGGAACAAATATATTCAGCTAGTATGCATTATAGCCTACCCTGGTTGTGCTTGGGCGATTTCAATGAAATTCTCTACCACTGTGAAAAAGTGGGTAGGAAAAGAGCTGTAACGTACCGATTAACTGCTTTCAGAGATTTCATAGATAGATGTTCCCTGATGGACCTGGAATGCAAAGGGTGTTGCTTCACCTGGTCAAACAAGCGTGAAGGAGAAAATCTGGTAAAGCAGCGACTGGATAGAGCACTGTGTTCAATGGAGTGGAGAATCACTTACCCTGAAGCTGAATGCACAGCCCTCCCAGCGATTGGGTCGGATCATACTCCTCTGCTGCTATCTCTGACCAAGCCTAAATTCAAATATAGAAAACAGTTTAAATATGAAGCCTACTGGGCTGAGGATGGGGAGTGCAAAAGCATAGTGAGAGATACCTGGAATGAACCTATTCTACAGGATCTAAATGTGGCTGAAAAATTGCAGCATATTCAGCACCGGTTGAAAAAATGGAGCAGGACAAAATTCGGCAATGCCAAGAAAAGGATCAGCTGGTTGAAGGGAGAACTTCAAAACCTGATGAACAGAGCACAAACTCATGAAGAGGCACATCAGGTCAAAAAACTGACTCAAGAAATAGATTAGTTATGGACTCAGGAGGAAATGTACTGGGGATTGAGGTCAAGAATAGGCTGGTTACGGTGGGGCGATAAAAACACCCGGTTCTTCCATGCCACCACAATCCAAAGGAGACGTCGCAACTAGATTACTATGCTGCAAAATGACACAGGAGCATGGATAAGAGAGGATCAACAGTTGAAAGGTATGACTGAAACATACTTCAAAAATCTATATACTACGATCGGCCCTCGAGACTGGCAACCAATTTTGCAACTTATTCCAAACTCAGTGGATGATCAAATGAACAGAACTCTAGTTGCTCCACTTACAGAGGAGGAGGTTTATCGAGCAATGCTGCAGCTTGGAGCTTTTAAGGCTCCTGGCCCAGATGGTTTTCATGGTATGTTCTATAGGGATAACTGGGATGCGCTCTCTAAGGACATCTTCCATGAAATGCAACTTCTTTTCAGCTCAGGCACTTTGAATCCTGCAATCAACAGCACCCTCATTACATTGATACCTAAAGTCCCACATCCTGAAAAACTAGAGCAGTTTCGACCAATCAGCCTTTGTAATTTCCTCTATAAAATCACCTCAAAAGTGTTGACTAACAGGCTAAAACCTTTTCTACCTCAAATCATAGCAGAGGAACAGAGTGCATTTGTGGGAGGTAGGCAAATTCAGGATAATATCATGATTGTCCAGGAGGTGTTACACAAACTATGAAACAGCAACAGGAAAAGGAAGTTTTGGGCTGTTCTGAAATTGGACATGTAGAAGGCATACGATCGCATCGAGTGGGATTTTCTCAAAGCATGCCTAAGTAAAATGAGATTTTGTGATTTATGGGTGCAATGGATTATGCAGTGTGTAACTACAGTCAGCTTCAGCATAAAATTTAATGGGGAGACCTTACCTTCATTCAAACCTTCCAGAGGATTAAGACAAGGAGACCCCCTCTCTCCTTACCTTTTCATTATTGTGGCCAATGTACTTTATGTTATGATAAAGAAAGCCATTCAGGAAGGCACACTCACAGGTATTAAATTGAATAGAAGCTGCCCTACTCTATCTCACCTTCTGTTTGCTGATGACTCTATCTTCTTCCTACACGGTACTCTGGTGGAGTGTCAAAATCTGGCTGAAATTTTAAATCGCTACTGTTACGCCTCTGGGCAGGCCATAAACCTGAACAAGTCAGGAATATACTTTAGCAAGGGTTGTCCAGTGACCCTTAAGAGTAATATGGCAGCAACTCTCAGAGTACCAGAAATCACAAAAACAGGGAAATACCTGGGTATACCTTCAGACTGGGGCAATTCCAAAAAAGATGTGTTTGCGTGGATTATGGCCCGGGTTGATTCCAAACTGAACAGCTGGAAGGAAAAACTATTATCTAGAGCAGGAAAAGAAATTCTTATCAAAGCAGTCATACAGGCCATCCCTCAATATGTAATGTCCATTTTTAAAATTCCCCTATCAATATGCAGAGCTATTGAGAAAAAGGCAGCAGCTTTCTGGTGGAAAAGCAATGAAAAAAAGGCAGGCATCCACTGGAAAAAGTGGGAATTATTGAAAACAAGAAAGTGTACAGGGGGTTTGGGTTTCAAAGACTTACAAGATTTTAACATTGCAATGTTAGCCAAACAGATGTGGAGAATTATACAGCATCCAGACTCTATGTTATTTAAACTACTGAAGGGATTGTATTTCTCACACTGTGACATCTGGAAAGTTGGAACAGGATCCCATCCCTCCTGGGGCTGGCAGAGCATCATCAAGGCCAGGGATTCCATCGCACCTCAGCTCATATACAAGATTGGAAATGGAAAAAAAATATCAATCCAAGGGGATCGTTGGCTAAGGAGCGGTTTAATAGGAGGCCAAGCAGCAGGAAATGAACCAATCACAGTTGCAGAGCTCATAAATCAAACAGAAGGTACGTGGAATGTAAACATAATATCTTTTCTGTTTAATGAACACAGGATTCAGGAAATCCTCGCAACTACCATTGGAGGGCCAGAGGAGGAAGACAAATTACTCTGGATGCACACCAAATCAGGGGAGTATTCAGTAAAGAGTGGGTATTTTATCTTCAGAGAAGCATTAGACAAGCCCCAGAAACCACAAGCAAGCTCATCATATACGACAAACCCACATATATGGAAATACATTTGGCAATCCACAATCCCCCCCAAAGTAAAATTTTTCCTCTAGAACGTATGCAACAACGCCTTAGCCACATCAGAAAACCTATATCATAGAAACCTTATACCTTCCCCATTATGCCCTATTTGCAAACAGGAGATCGAAACAATCGAGCATACATTGCTACTCTGTCCATGGACTCGAAAGGTATGGATTTCGGCTCCTTACCACCTCCAAATCTCTCGGATTGGCCTCACGCGGGTTGAAGAATGGCTCTACAAAATCCACGAAGACCCAGTTAAAAGCAGTTACTTTGAAGCCATAGGGGTGCTGATGTGGAGTGTATGGAAAGAACGAAATAAATATATCTTCAATCATCAAAACCCTGAACCGAAACCTACGGTATACAGGGCAGAGGCTCTCACCGAGAGCTTCCGTGTAGCAAATCAGAAGGCCTCGGCATAGCGAAAGAAGGATGATTTACCTCAGATCTGGCAACCTCCTCCTCCGGGGACGATCCTTTTCAACCTAGATGCTTCCTTCCTCCCAGATCTGGAAGATGCCTCCTCCCCTGCCTCGGCGACAACCCTCGCGACCCACCGAGCAGCTGTTGCCTGCGTTAGCCGCGACCACCATGGCCATTTGGTGGAGGGTTTTGCGAGCGTGGTCGACGCCTCTTCAGCCCTTCACGCGGAAGCCCTCGCGATGGACCAAACCCTAGCCCTCATCGAAGAGAAGCGGTTTCTCTCTCCTCAGGTACGAACTGATTGCCTTGAACTAGTGGAAGTCTTAAAGTCTTCAACTGAACTCCCTCCAGAAGCCGAAGCATTCCCGTGGGAAATAGAAGCAATTGTGGGCCGGGCCAGAGCAAGAATCAGACGAATCCCAGGCCTTCAAATCGCCCACTATAGCCGAAAGACAAACCAGGTAGCCGACTAGCTCTCCAAGGCCCGTCAAAATGATGCACTCCCGTTAAATTGGCTATCCCATCCTCCCCCTGCCCTCCTAGACTTATTATGTACTGATGTTCTTGGTGTAAACTCTTTTAATCAACAATAGTATCGTCAATGCAGCTTTGGTTCCAAAAAAAAAAAAAAAAAGTTGTTTGATTGCAAAAAGAAATTCTCAACATTAAATGAGTGAGATTTTTGACTATGACGCAGGATTAATGAAATTTGAAAGAGATTCCTTAACATGAAAGTCCTCATCATTCTTGATG
Source organism: Eucalyptus erythrocorys (assembly GCA_014182555.1). Taxonomy (NCBI): domain Eukaryota; kingdom Viridiplantae; phylum Streptophyta; class Magnoliopsida; order Myrtales; family Myrtaceae; genus Eucalyptus; species Eucalyptus erythrocorys. Next base: position 36,470,804 of record CM024599.1, on the reverse strand, counting down.
ACCTAGATAAGCGGGAGCAACTCACGATATCGCAGATCGAAAGTTATGGACTTGATTACACTAGTCATCTAGCTAATGTCATTTCGGTATTGTAACTCGATTGTTTATCAACTAAGTGACCGATGCAATCTTCCACTTCCATACATGGGTACACAATAAGAAAATTAAAAAACCACAATCAATACGGTAACGGTATAGTGCAAGAAAATAAACACAAATTCAATATTGAGCAACAAATGTAGAGGGCCTCGTTATTGAGCCTCAAGATAGCAATCCCCAGGAGCCATATAATTAAATCAAAATTCTAGTTTGCTCACTAAAGAAGAGACACTTACTAGAAAATTCTCTAATAATATTAAAGGCTCAAAAAGATACTTCTTCAAAGTAAACCTAATATAAACACTGCCGTGTTTTTAATCTTTTCTATTTTTATACCATTTTCTGAAGTTTTTTTATACTTTTTTTACTAAGGAGAAACTATCTAAAAAGTTCAATTTGCCCTAAAAATCAAGAAAAAGGTAACATCCTAAACTATACGAACATTTTGACCAAAAAAAAAAAAAAAAAACACCATATGAACATGATCTAAATGAAACTCAACCAATGATAATCCTAAATCCTAACTATCTAATTGAGACCTTGATTTTCTGACCCTTATTATTTTTTTTTTCAATTTATTCATTTATCACTAGTATTATTTTATTTCTCTGCAGCGCCCAAACACATGACGCACAATCAGATTTTCATCTCGTCTTTCTGTATATCTTTTCTTCTCTTCTTTGGTCCATTGTCACCGGAACAAGTATTCCTGCAGATTTCTCTTTCTTTTACGTGCTCAATCGCGCTTCTTTCTCTCTTCCATATTGAACACCTCCAGGGAGAAAAACTTATGACATTCATTTCCAGAAAACAAACTCTTGCTTAGTCTCAACTATCTATCCCCATTCATTCATTTATTCCCAGCAAACAACGCCAACCCATGGCAGATTTACTTGCTTTATATATTGATCCATATAGACAAAATAACTTGATCCATATTGACAAAATAACAAAGTGAACTGGAGTCGAAGACACGATGCATAGATGAAATGAGACTAAAACAAAGCAAGCTTGATCTATGGAAATCTAATGGTTGAATGAGAAATAATCCAAACAAGAATAAAGCAGTGATACCGCATGGATACGAATACATATCGATCATTAACAACAACCAAGCATACATGCTAAGAACAAACAATCAATACCCAAGCAAGCTACTAACTTAGGAATTTCACCAAACATTATAGTCGCTGAACTCTCTCTCTTGACCAATCACACTTGCAAGTTTTGCAGATTCATCGGAGAGGCTTTTTGGACAAAAATCACGAATCTCACAACCAATGCAAGCAATTCTGAAGTACTGATAATTCGATTTCAATTTGTTCTCAATAACATGACAATTCCAGGTTTTATTTCATATCAGTAAATTGTAACAATTCAATGAGCGTCAATGAACCAGAATCTGATGAACAGAGAGGATGAAGGAGGCTACAATGAAAATGAACTTGATCCAAAAAAGAGCGGGACGCGGAGGAGGATAATTGGTGTATGGGTGCGTCCAGAGAGCGAAAGGAGCGAAGTCTGATGGGCCTGATTTGCTGCTCGATTGAATTAAACCGGATTGCAAGCAGTAAGCACTTCGGTGATGGGCCCAACTAGTCCAAATCGGGACTCTATTTTTTATTTTTTTTATTTTTTTTATGTCTTGTCTATTTCTTTATTTATTGTATCATACATCTCCTCTGGTCTTCTTACTATTATTTTGCTTTTATTTTCTTACTGTTTCCAACTGTGGGCTTCACTTTATGGGCTGCATGAAAGAGTGAAGTCTGATGGGCCTGATCTGCTGGGCTCAATTGAATTAAACCGGATTGCAAGGGCAAGGACTTAGGTGATGGGCCGGATTGCAAGGGCCAGGACTTAAGTGATGGGCCTGAGATGCTGGGCTAAAAAGATATACATTTAAGGAACCCAGTTGCACAAAAAAATTGAGGGATTTGATTGAACATTTTGCAATAATTCAGAGACCCGATTCCCTTTTGTCCCAAGAAGACAAAAGAAAAGAGTTTTGATTGGTCATTATGGTCATCCGAGGAGTCCTTAAAAATTTTGTAAAACTTGTTAAAAAGTCTTGGCACCTTTAACAGTGTCCACTTGGCAATGCAGAACATTAGGTGGGAAATAGACAATTATGTTTGATTTTAATGTGAGCCCACCAAATTTTGACCATGTACCAAGGGCATTTTCCCGCTATCTTAAAAAATAAATTTACCAAGAAAAAGGGGTTGAGTTTTTGTGACTTTATGTGTTAGAATCTAGGAAGGTGGGACCTCGGTTCATTTCCCGGAAATGCAACCCCCAACGTTTGAGGTGCGCATATCTTAAAAAGCCAAAAAGAAACAAAAAAGAATTGGACGTGTCAAGTGGGACAGTTATTATGGTAAGATTCGCAGCCATCGTTGCTTTCGCGGAAGAAGAAGACGAATTGGGAATAAAATATGCGTGATTCACGCATAAAGGCGGGCTAAAAAGTTGCCAATTGCCCATTTAAAATGGATAATTGTCAAGTCCATCATCATTATAAAGCTTATTCTTTACATTTGCATATTTGAATAGGCAGTAGATGAATGAATTCGGTAACGCAACCAAATCTAAATAGATATGTCACATATTCAATGATGAATGTGTAAAAAATTCATTACATGGACATTGAAGATAAAAACAGAAAGTACCACTGAAATTCTTAACTATACCCACCATGCTAATATATTCTTATTTTCTTATGTCTCAAAAAATCCTAAACATTAACCGTTTTTGCGAAAGATATACACTTTGGTAGATTCGTCCAAGATGGCCGTTAAAAAACATATGTGGTGGCTTACGCGGATAATGATAGGCAACTGGAATTGATGTGGATCCAACGTGGCTTTAGAGAAACCAAAATGATGTCATTTCAATTTTTTCACCTTCTTACCTTTATATTAATTTTCAATCTAATTTAAATAGTTTTTATATTAAAAAATTACATTTAGATTAAAATTATATTGTTTTAGCCTTATATTCCATGTTTCAGTCACGTCTGTGATATGTATGAGAGATAAAGTAATAAAAGAAACCATATTAATATTTTTTGTTAGCTAAGTTGGACGGAGTTAATAAAAGAATTTATTTGTACAAATTTGACAGGTTTTATCAGGGGTTTGCTTCAGTGGCTACTTTTCCAACGTGGGATTGGGGTTGGGGTTGGGGTTGGGGTTGGGGTTGGGGTGGGGAACGAGTAAGTTTCAAGAATAGGTTTCGACTCCAATCCTTACATGAGGCAAAGCAAAAGTCTGAAAGTGAGTGTTAGAGTAGAAATAGAATAGGATTGACAAAAAAAAAAAAAAAATTACTTGATTGCATTTTTTGTATGTTTTAGTACGTAATTGCACTTTTATGACAATTTTAAAGATTTTTAATGTATATATCCCATTTTTTCTTCTTACTAATATATTATTTTCATTTTTCTTATTGTTTTACGAAAATGGACGTTTGGTTTGTTAGCTAACATTTTGGTGTCAACAATGTGATTTGAGAGGCCCGAGTTTAGGTTTCTTAGTTATGAAATTAACTAAGCTCAAGCTTGGTAAAACTTGATTTGGGAGGCTCCTCTAAACTTCATTAAATTTTGTCAGGCCGCGGTTGTTAGGACATCACAAGTTAGACTTGATGATGATGCAAGACACGTAATCTAACAAGTGCATTTAATCTTCTCACCCGTTTGTTAGGGATTCAAAACAGATTTTTTTTTTCTCTATAAATAATATTGTAGCTCGATTACATGCACGCTTGGCGATTCATTAAGGCCTGCTTAGCTCTTGGGGAATTCTCAGATAAACCGAAAACGGTTTATTTTTAATTGACCATGACCCTTCGCTTTCCTGGAAAATAAAACTTAATTTCCAATTAAAAAAAAAAAGAAGAGAAAAAGACAACATGGGTGGAGCTCAATTAGCAGATCCCAAGAGTGGTTAAATGGGGAAAAGAAGAGGAACTTGCTTCGTGTTTTCGACGTCGACTCAGCAAAAGTCCCAAGCGCGCACTTCACCAACCGAGGACCTTGAAAAAGCCAGGTCAATTTCTGATTAAGACAACCGAGGAAAGGAGATTCATGTGTTATATGACTTGTCTATAAACATTGGCTTTTGGTCTTGTCTCTCGTGCAAGCTTTCGCTTTTGGTGAAAATTGCTAGGACAATGACATGCTAACAACAACTTGGCGATATCTAATCACTGACAGTTTCATGCATAAGACATAGCGTGGATTGCGAAGTCTCATGTTGAAAAGTTTAAGAATTTATATACCAAAAAAAATTATAGGTGGACCAAGCCGTAAGTACCACGAAACATATCATGTCTCAACCAACATTACTAATGTGTAGTATTTTAATATCTACACATAACAATTTGAATCTGACATTTCTTATAATTGACAAAAAAAATGTTATTTACAGTAAGTAATTTTGATAGAGTTATCAATATTTCTTATTCCTAGCTATCCAAACATGATACAACTAAGTATTAATTTCAAGCCAGTTCAAAAAAAGAAGAAGAAGAGGATATTAACTCCTTTTTCGAGCAATGAATTTGTTCATTGGACTTCCTTCGAAAAGCTGAAACTGAAAAAAAAAAGTAGTCCCTAGATTTTTTAACATCATGACAAAGTACACAGATATTCAACATTCGATTATTGGCGGAAAACATCTTACGAATTATCACTCAAAACAGTAAACTATGCTAGCGAATATTTGGACGAAACCAATTAATCTCGCGCAGTGGGAAAAAGTCATAAAGCAGGTGAAAATCAAACTCAATTTCCTTAATTATTTCAGCAGTAATTATTTTCAGAATACTATAATTAATTTGACAACAAGCTCGTTAAGATAATCAAGGGTGACAATCTTTCTGTCAAGATCGAAAGGCAATGAGGTGTATGAATGATTTTTGATTTTGATGGCCACAATACATCGTAGAATTGACCAAACAATCATATGCAAAAGAGTAAGTTAAGGGAAATCGCTATTTGTCATCTATGATGTTAATTTGACGAAAGATCCTTTCATCCATTGTCAAAAACGAAGATATCAAATTAATATACTATTGACGGAATGGGCCCTAAGAGAATATTATCTCCTCGTGTTATAGGCAGGATGAGCAGCGCACAAACGTTTCCGCTAAAAGCTTGGGAAATTTCCGAACAAACACAGTGGTAATTCATATTAAGTTATTAACCAAACCTAATTCTGATTTTTCCTGTTATTTTGGAGAATCGAGATTCTCTCTCTTTTTGCAATCCAACTTGACTTGAACCCACTGATGTTTACATTTTCTGGTCGACAAAATATGCTTTTATTTGTTAGGCGTTCAACAAGCCACTGATGTTTATATTTGAGCTGATAATCGATCGAAAAACCAATGAGTATTTTTTTTAACGGTAAGGAAGTATTTCTCATGGTCTTGGGATGATCTTCTGTCTACTTGTTCCTCCAATTTTAGATTGAGTTTTTCATTAGAGGCCATGCAACGTACCCCGATGATGAGAGTTCATTTGAATAACTTGAAAATTGAAAAAGAAAAAGGAAAAATGGTGGTCGCAAATAACTTATGCGGTGAAACATCTCATGCCTTGACCATCTATCTAATATATAGTATTTTCGAAAGTTAAAAAACCAAATGTTTTTTTTTTTTTTTTTTTTTTTTTTTTTTTTCACTATCTGCCCATGATAATCTGAATGTAACATCCTTTATGATTATCTCCCAAGACAATATACTATGCTAGCAAATGGTTGGACAAAACCTAATCTTGTGCCATGTGAGCAAGTCATAAAGCCTCCATATGCAAAAGTGAAAATCAAAGTCAATTGCCTTGGTAAATTAAGCCGTAATACCTTTTGGAACACTGTAGCAATCATAATTTGTTCTACAACTTGTTAAGATAATAAAGGCTGAAAACCTATTATTGAGATTGTAGGTGACAAAGTCTACATCGTACATGATGATGTCAATTTTAAGAGAAAATATCTCAATCTTTTTCAAAGGTGAAGTTATCACGAAATTAATATATTAAAAGAATGTTATTGCCTGACAGCATTGATAAGTGATGGTCCCCGCTTAAAGCTAAAAGCATGAAAATTTCCAAACAAACACACTAGATAATTCATAGTAATTACCAAACCCACTTTTGTTTTTTTCCTCTTATTTTACTCGAACGGTCAATGTTTCCATCTGTACTTGTTCGCCTACTAGATCTGATTTAGGGAAGTTCAGAATCTTTTTTTTTTTTCCTACACTCCAACTTGACTCGGACCTGCTCATGTTTACATTTCCTGGTCAATAATCGCACGACTAATTGATATTATATATTATATTTGTTATTCGTTCAACAAGCTCCTGATGTTCATATATTGAGCTAATAATCAATAGAAAAACCAATGAGTATTTTCCTTTGTAAGGAAGATTTTCTCATCGTCTTTGGCTGATATCTTGCAAGCTTTCTTTCTGTCGTAGTTGTTCCTCCAATTTTAGATCGAGTTTTTCATTAGAAAGCAGACTACGTGCACGGACGACGAACGTAAGTTTGAATAGCTTGAAAGTTGAAAAAAGATGAAATAAAAAATGGCGGCCAACATATGATATAAGCGGTAACATATATGGCATAGAATTATCCACGAAGCATAGATAAATAAATATAGTAATGCATGCGATGATGCATGCGCTCATAAACATGTTCACAGTTGAGTTGATCATGTGTCATCCCAAATGTTTACATCAATGAATTGGTGTTATCATATTATGTGGCATGGCTTACAAGTTACAAGTTACAACTCTGTATATACTGACTTCAGTATCTTTCGCTTGGCCCCTTTTCCCTTGTATGCACTATGCCTATTTCAGTAAACAAAACAATCGTTCCCTGAGATTTCCTAAATGGATGAATGTGGCAGGTAGTTTTATATGCACATCTAAATATGGGGACAGTCTCAATCATATGATTCTGGTGTCACTTATTGAATTGGAAAAGCTCTGATGCTACTTGTTGAGTGGAGCCTTTATCAGCACAAAAGCGAAGAAGTTTAATTTTATTTCTCAAGAAAACAAGGTATTCACACGCCAGCTCTCTTATTTCTCACCCATCAAACTCACGATGCGCACACATCTAATTCACTCATTTTCTTACAAACGTAGCATGCTCGCAAGAGCTATTCTCTCGCTCACTCAGGTCACATCAACACAAGCACCATACGCACTCTCTCCTTTTCCAAGTTCAAGATATTCACTTCTTCGAGCTTCGTCGAAATCTAAAAGATACAGACTCCATCTTTACTAGTTTGGGGGCCACATATAACTTCACATCAAGGTAACTTGCCAAGGAGGTTCAAGAGCAACTTCTTATGGGCAGAGTTAGTTCTAAAATATTCATTCAGCTTCTTTGAGAGTTAGAGACTGTTGGGGAGCATCAAAGTGAAAAATTCACTAAGAACTAAACTTAATCCAGAATCAATATCTTCCCAAAACTAAACTGATCAAAATCAACTTAATACCAGTAATAATCAACAATATATAATGCTGAAATGACAAGGAGATAAAGCCAATAACAATATAGGGATTTAATGTGGAAACCCAATGAGGAAAAAATCATGGACCATGCCAAAACTTCCAATAGTTATTAAGAATAGTAGGATATACAAAGTGCTTTTCTCTAGTCACACACTAGAGTTTCAACACCAACAATCTCACAACAAAGGTGGAGAATTAATATAAACGGAACAAAAAAACTCTTGGAGAATTTAGACTAGATTCTTAATGAACAAAATGATCAACTCGTAGCCTTTGGTCTCACGAACAACATACACAAATTTAAGCTAATTCCGTTAATGTTTGGCCTTTCAATTACGATGACAAAATAGCAGCCCTCTTTTTCCCCTTCTCCAAGCACATTCTCGGATAACTCTGTCTCACCCCGCTTTTCCCTTTTCTTGCTTTCGGGCACCCTACACAAAGCCTTCCTTTCTTTCTTTTGGACTTTATTATTATTTTTTTTTTGTATTTTCGTTTATTTTTTGTTTTAACTATGTGTGAGTTGGGCACCACATAGGTAGACACAGCCCACAAATTTCCCTCTTTGCCTCATTTGGAAAGTTCCATCATGCTTGGTTTGTTTCTATAAGAGTTAAGTTTCACCATGAGCAACGCTTTGTTCATCATAACAAAGCAAAAATCAAGTTTTTACTTTTTTGCCAAAAACTAACATGTTTCTTTAGATATTAAAAAATAGTGAAAATTATATTTAGATATACTTGTCAATATTGGACTAATGTAAAAGTTTGAGGTCCTAAGATTGAAAATATAAAGTGTGCATTGGAAAATTTTAAAAATAAATAAAAATCAATCTCCAATTAGTTGACTGAAAAAATAGTATTCAATATCCAATCACATTACTTAATGTTAGTCTTTTGCTATAAAGAAAAACCAATCCTTTCTTTGTCTTCTAGTTCTTGTACTTTTTTTTTGTGGCTAAGTCACAATTAGATATGCCAAAATGAGTCATAAATCCATTTATTAACCTATATGATGGGTCGTGTTGTTTTATGGGTCAATTATGAGTAAAAGAGTTATAAATGGATTTATACATAATATAAGTGTTTTTTGAACGCCGAGCATAATATAAGTGCTAAGTGGGTTATAAATGAGTTTATGACTAATTTAGACCAAGCTCACTTTTTTCACTTTCACTCGATCTCACGCTTACTTATTCTGTGTTCTTACTTCGATTTGGTATGAGTATTCCAACATTAAGTTAAATATGAAAATATTTTAGCAACATGAGTTGGGTCGGGTGTGGGTTAACTTGCATTGCAAATAAATGAGTCATAAATGAATTAATGTGTCAATTTAAGTTGAACCATTTATGACCTGATTCATCCATTTAATAGGTTTAGTCACAATGATAAGCATGAATGGGTCCGAAGGGGAAAAAAACCAAAACATTTACTATTTACTTAATCAAGCCAATGTCCTTCTAATACCGTTAAAACTTGGAAAAATCTGTAGAAAATTTCAGTTTTGTCTCTTTCCTTTTCTTTTTTTTTTTTTTTTTTTTTTTATCGTTTTGTGAGTCCTTAAGTCTTCAACTACCTGTTGTTTAATTACACCAAGTGTTGGACCACAAGCGTCCCACGTGACTTGGTGATATTGGCCTTCACAAATTTTCCACCAGGAGGACTTTGCCCTTGGCCTGTACTGTTGACCCCTCTCCGCCATGCGTCTCCGAGGTGGCAACTTCGTTTCCGAGAAACTCACCTGGGAGACGCATGGCAACTTCGTTTCCGAGAAACTCACCTTCAACGTCCCTGCATTTATTTTGCCCTTCTTTTCTGCACCTGGGGAGAAGTTATAGTCGATCTTCCTCCACTAAACCCTCCCAATCTAGCTCCTTTTGCAGAAGCATGGTGGTTCTCTTCTTTGAGGGAATACGGATGGGAGAATTTGCCCGCAGATGGAATACAGAGCTCTTGATCTATTCGTCATCCCCGTTTCGGCTGAAATACTACTGTAAGTGCTCTTAATCGACTCTGTTCGAGCTCTTGTTGACAATGCACCGAAAAAGGGCACTTCGCTCCCTTTTTTAGGCATTTGTCGATTGATAGAATATTTGCGACATAATTAATGGAGAATGGTTTAGATAAGAAATAATTAATTATGATCAAGTAGGACCTCTTTTCCGACCCAAAAAAAAAGTAGGACCTTTTTTAATTTATTATACTATAGATCAAGTTACCGATGTTACCCTGACATTTCCAAGATTATGAATGTCTTTCTCGCAATTCTGAGTTGATTAAAAAGGAAGCGGAGTGGCTATTATGTTTTCTTTCTCAATCTTTGTGGCCGCAAAATCAAAGACTCAACTCAGCCCGTTTATTTAGGCATAAAAAAGCAAAAATTAAGTTTTTACTTTTTCACCAAAAACTGAAATGTTTCCTTAGATATTAAAAAATAGTGAAAATTATATTTAGATATACTTGTCAATACTGGACTATTGTAAAAGTTTGAGGTCCTAAGATTGATAATATAGAGTGTGCATTGGAAAATTTAAAAAAAAAAAAAAATCAATCTCCAATTAGTTGACTGAAAAAATAGTATTCAATATCCAATCATATTACTTAATGTTAGTCTTTTGCTGTGAAGAAAAACCTATCCTTTCTTGGTCTTCTTGTTCTTGTACATTTTTTTTGCTAAGTCACAATTAGATATGTCAAAATGAGTCATAAATCCATTTATTAACCTATATGATGGGTCGTGTTTTTTCTTGGGTCAATTATGAGTAATGAGTTATAGATGGGTTTATACATAATATAAGTGTTTTTTGAAAGCCAAGCATAATATAAGTGCTAAGTGGGTCATAAATGAGTTTTTGACTTATTTAGACCAAGCTCACTTTTTTCACTTTCACTCGATCTTGACCTCACTTACTTTGTGTTCTTACTTCAGTTTGGTATGAGTTTTCCTACATTAAGTTAAATATGAAAATATTTTAGCAATATGGGTTGGGTCGGATATGGATTAACTTGCATTGTAAATAAATGAGTCATAAACAAATTAATATATCAACTTGGGTCGAACCGTTTATGACCTGACCCATCCATTTAATAGGTTTAGTCACAATGAAGAGCATGAAAGGGTCTGAAGGGGAAAATAAACCAAACCATTTATCATTTACTTAATCAAGCCAATGTCCTTCTAATACCGTTAAAACTTGGAAAAAATCTGTTGATATTTCAATTTTGTCCCTTTCCTTTTTTTTTTTTTTTTTTTTTTTTTTGTTTTTTTTTGTGAGGCCTTCTTAAGTCTTCAACTACCTGTTGTTTTCAGACCCAAAAGAAAAGAAAAAAACCTGTTGTTTAATTACACCAAGTGTTGGACCACAAGCGTCCCACGTGACTTGGTGATATTGGCCTTCGCAAATTTTCCACCAGGAGGACTTTGCCCTTGGTCTGTACCGTTGACTCCTCTCCGCTATGCGTCTCCAAGGTGGCAACTTCTTTTCCGAGAAACTCACCTTCAACGTCCCTGCATTTACTACTTTGCCCTTCTTCTCTGCACCTGGAGAAGTTATAGTCGATCTTCCTCCACTGAACCTTCCCAATCTAGCTCTTTTTCCAAAAGCGTGGTGGTTCTTTTCTTTGAGGGGATACGGCTGAGAGGATTGACCCACAGATGGAATACGGAGCTGTTGATCTATTCGTCATCCTCGTTACGGTTGTACTACTACTGTAAGTGCTCTGACTCGACTCTGTTCGGGCTCTTGCTGACAAACAATGCACACAAAAAAAGTGAACTTCGCTCCTGTACATGTTAGATGCAATTCAGCCTGCTCGTTTGTTTTTCATTCCTATTTTTTAAGTCTCCATCGGGTTAAAAGTTTGTAAAATTTGACAGGGCCCTCAGACAACGCACGAAATCAGAGAGAAGGAGGGACTTGGAATTAACCTCGATAAACGACCATCCGAGAACCTCGAGAACTGAGGATGCTTCTGGAGAAGAGATAAAGGCGTTAAGGTGGGACTCGGCGTCAACCTCGAGGACGGACGATGAGTCCGGAGAAGAGAACGAGGCGCTAAGGCGGGACGCAGGGTCAACCTCCAGAGGGGACCATCTGACAACTTCGAAAATGGAGAATGCGCTTGGAGTAGAGAACGAGGCGTTGAGGAGGGACTCGGGGTCAACCTTCAGAATGGACAATGTGTCTAGAGAGGAGAACGAGGCATTTAGGAGAGACTTGGAGGCAGCCTCAAGAAGGGACGATGTGTCTGGAGAAGGGAACGAGGCGTTCAACGCATCAGGAATAGAGTACGACGTGTTCTTGAGTTTCCGGGGACGAGACACACGCGACAACTTCACCGATTGCCTTTACCATAGATTGAGACTAATTGGACTCCATGTCTTCCTAGACAACGAAGAACTCCGAGTTGGTACAGAGATCCATGGAGAGCTTTCGAAAGCCCTTGACAAATCTCGAATCTACATACCCATCTTCTCTCAAAACTACGCTACCAGTTCGTGGTGTCTTCGTGAGATTGCGCACATGGAAAAATGTACCTCAAAATCAAATCGGAAGAAAGAGATACTTCCCATCTTCTACGATGTGGACCCTGATGACGTTAAGCTCAACACCGAATTGTACAAAAATGCCATGCCCAAGCACGAGGAGAAATTTGGCGTCGATGAATTGAAGCGGTGGGAGGCTTCTCTTCGAAAGGTTGCACGTCTGAAGGGATGGGATCTGAAACGGAAAAGGTAATTTTCCTCTTTTTTTTTTTGGTTATCGTTAATAAACCCAATAGTTACACTTCTCATTTGAAGAAACTCTGCCCCTCAAATTTTTAGGAATCAAAGCAATGCGACAACTCTTTCATTCTAGGAGAAGAAAAGAATAGGGGCAAAAAGGGTCCACTTTGATCCAATTTATGAATGAATTCAGATGACCCTTGCTTGAATGAATTGTTCTTAAATCCGATCCGATAGGTCTAGTGAGAACTGGGAAAAGTATAAAAAAAGTCCCAAACTTATGATATCGGTACTAATTCGGTTCTAAACCTTTCATATTGGTACCAATTCAATTCAGCCGGCCAGCCTGACCAAAGACCGACGAATGCTAATGTGGTAATTTTTAATAATTTTTTAAATATTTTTTTCTTTCTCCTTTTTTTTTTTTTTATCTTCTTCCTCCTTGGATTCCTTATAATGGCCGACGAGCCTCTTATGAGGCTCCTGGCCACTAGGCGAGGGCCGACAAGCCCTCGTCGACCGCTATTGAGTGTCATGGCCCTCGCTTAGTGGCTGGTGAGTCGCTAGAAGCTTGCTGGCCAATGTCAGAGAAGAAGGCCAAGAGGAAGAAGAAGAAAAGGAAAAGAAAAAGGAAAATGAAAAAAAAAAAAAAAAGAAGAAAAGGAAAAAATAATAAAAAATTCAAAAAATAAAAAATAATTAAAAGTTGCCATGTCAGCGATCATCGGCCGGTTAGCCGACGTTAGTGTCGGCTTGCCAAATTTAGCCGAGATGAACTAAATTGGTACCAATGTGAAAATGTTTATGATTAAATTGGTCTAATTGAAAGGTTTATGACATAATTTTTATCAATGTCATAAGTCTGGGACTTTTCTGGTGCTTTTTCCGGTGAGAACATTAAATAAAATATGTTCCCCTTTTGCAAAGAATACAACTTGTTTCTTAGATAACAAGAGAACAATTTTACCTATTAAGAATATATAGACCATGTTTGGTAATTGGCTAAATAGTGATTATTTCTTCTTTTATTTCCCAAAATAAAAAAAGAACATAAATGCGTTTGGTAATGTTTTTGTTCTCAGGAATAGATTTGGAATGGAATCAATAAGCAACAAAAAGTTGCTTCTTTGTTCGTGGGATTGACTTAAGAATAAAACCCAAGCCATTTTCTTTTTGTATTCCTTCTTTTTCTCTTATTCTTCTTCTTCAACTAGTTACTGGCCACTGTGATGGCTAGATGAGGCTCGACCTCGTAGGGGGTTATTGACGCTCCTTTGAGGCCGTTGAGGTTATCGACCATCATCGTGGCCGGCAACTGGCTATAGGAAGAAGAAGAAAAGAAGGACACATAAATTTTTTTTCAATAAAATTATTAGAAAATTAATAGAAATGCTACGACATAAAGAAATTTGAGGGTTGTACCAAACATATTTATGTTCTTTTTTATTCTATGAATAGAAATTTTGTATAGTTACCAAACACATTCGAATACTAGAAAACTCGTCTAGGAAAAAGAATCACAAAAATTACTTTTGAGCATAAACTATTCTTGAAATAGAATGGTTGCCAATGGCACAAATGATAACTTTTATATTTCAAAAATAGATTTTTTTATATCTATTTTTAGGACGAGTTTTTGAGCAAAAATGCGCGTTTGATAATGATACAAAATTTCTCCCTCTTGGGTCGTGGTAAAGGATGGTGATTGGTGACTGGCAACGTTGGCAGGTGGGTAGTCGGGTATTAGTGAGGGCAAGTGATAAAAAGAATTTTTATTTCTCATTTTTATTCAAGAAATAAAGAAGTATACAATTTTTAGTTATTATTTCTATTTGAAACTTATTTTTGGACTAAAAATTGGTTCCATAAATAGAAAAATGAAATTATGTTGCCAAATAGATTTATATTCCAAATCTATTCATGGGAACAGAAAAATAGTTTTGACAAAAAATAAAATGGTTATTATGCACTCCCCACACGCACCCTTATTGTGCTTCTTTGGATTTTGCTTGAGTCCGCGAACTTTCTTTGTTAATCTCAGGATTTAATTCTTACATCAGCACAATCTTATAAGTATAGCTCAACAATACAGGCACTTTGGATTATATGTTAGTGCATGTTAGTTTGTCGATCCAAGCATTATGAAAAAAATATAACCTTATCAAGTTTTGCAAATCTTACTCTGTCCATTCCATCAAGATTATCTCCTTCCCATCTATCAGCCCATGCATTATCTAAAGCATCCCTCATACATAAAAAGGGCAAAAGCCAGAAAAAAAATAATAATACTAAGTTATGCTCAATATGATACATTTACTTTAAACTTGTTTCTATGACACCAAAAATCTCAAACTTATATCTATGTGACTCATTTCTCTGTCGAAATTCTGTCCATGAAAGCTGTTGAAAATATGTCTACATAGATGCCAAAAAGCAACTAGTGTTGACATAGTGTCCACATGACAACAACGTCGTTTTGGCTGAAAAATTATCGAATAGAACATTGACGGAGGATAGGTGTTTCACATATGTACAAATTTATGATTTTTATGTCACAAAAAAAAAAAAAAGTTTAGAATACATGTGTCACATGCATAATTTGAAATTTTTGATGTCATAAAAAGAAAAAAAAGCTTATGGTATATGTCATGATAGGTATAAATTACGGCTTTTTTGTGACTTTTTCCTTACATCAAATTGACTGCTATTCCATAAAATTCCAACATGTGTATTAACTGATTGTGCTGCTTAATTTCCATCCATAGTACGTGAAACGGATGACTTATTTAACCATACGGTCCCTAGATAAACAGGGATCGTCATATCCGCTGGGATTCTATACCCTTTTCTCTCCTGTCATTCACTAAAACAAAATTTTTATTATTTTGCTGCAGCCAAGGAGAACTAATTGACTCGGTTGTTGAAGAGGTATTGTGGAAACTTAATACTAGAAACGTGGATGTGCCTAAATATTTGATTGAAGATCATCCTCAGATAAAAGCCATAACAGAAAAGTTGGAAATTGACTTTGATGGTGTACGTTTCCTTGGTATTCATGGAGGAGGTGGCATTGGTAAAACAGTACTTGCGAGGGTTGTGTTCAATAGATTATCTCATCATTTTGATGGTGTTAGTTTCCTTAAAGACGTTCGAGAATCATCGAAGCACGGTCTTATAGACTTGCAGAAAAAGTTATTATCAAGTTTTGTTGGCTTTGAGACTGCTAACAAAATTGAAGACATTGAAGATGGGGTGCGTTGGATCAAGAAAGTATGTAATACTAAAAAGGTCCTCATTGTTCTTGATGATCTAGACAAGAAAGAGCAACTCGAAAAGTTAGCCGGAGAATCTGATTGGTTTGGTTCTGGTAGTAGGATCATTATCACTACTAGGGACAAAAGTATCTTGATGACTCAAGTGGAATCATCTAGTGAAGAGGGCCAAAATCAAACCAAAGGAATTTTGGCTTATGAAGTTCATGAGATGGAATATGGTCGAGCACTTCAGCTATTTTGTAAGCACGCATTCCGAAGAGACTCTCCTGTAAAAGGATATGATCATCTTGCAGAGAAAATAGTTTGTAGAGTGGGTATGCTTCCTTTGGCTATCGAGGTGATAGGTTCATCTCTTTACTGCGAGGGCTTGGTTCTGGAGCAACATCTTGATAAAATAGAGCTATGGGAAGACACGTTGAAGCAATTAGATGAAGGTCCTTACAAGGATGTCCAAGATGCATTAATAATAAGTTATGAACAATTGGAGCCTAAGCACAAAGAAGTATTTCTGGATATTGCTTGCTTTTTCACCAATGCAGACCAAACATATCCAATTATCATGTGGCGTGATTGTAATTACTATCCTCCCCGTGCAATTAGTGCCCTCCTCCTACGGTCCTTGGTGAAAATTAGAGATGATAAAAAGTTTTGGATGCATGACCAAGTTCGAGATCTAGGAAGGTACATCGTTCTTCAAGAATATCCTTGCAAAGAAAATCCTCACAAATTTAGTAGGGTATGGAAGCACGAGGATGCCATAAAACTACTAGAGATGAAAGAGGTAAAATGCACATGTATGTCACATAATTTTTATTTGAAAGAAAACATTATTGAATTTTTTATTTTACTTTATATGTAGCTTTGTTTAACTTCTCATTTGTGTTGTGATTGAGATAGCTCTCTCTCCAACATTTGGGTCAAAAAGGTCTGCCAAATTGGTGGAGAGATTTACCAGATAGTTTGCCAAACAAGTTAGCTTTGTTTTCTAGATCAATAGAAAATAGTTTTTTGGAAATTCCGAAGCAACAAAGCATGGTTTCGCATGTTATCTGAGAAAAGTCGAAAGAAAACTAGTTGTTTGAAAATTCTCTTTTAAATTATTTTCATGCACAATTGCAGAGAAAACAAAAATATCATGGACATTAAAATTGATATGCTAATTATAATTCTTGAAAAGTAGAAAATGGAAAATGGGGAAATGGTTTATATTTTCAAATGGAAGCTGAAAATGTCATTAATGGTGTGAATTAGTTTACCGGCGTTCATATTCTTCCTTTCTTAGCTCTGTGAGCGTTTAAAGTTGTATGCACTCAATAATCTTGAATCTTTGTTGGCAGACAAATCGAGATGTACAAGCACTAAGCCTCACTTCCGATGGCTGCAGCCACAACTTTGCACCTGAAGAGTTAGCTGCTCTACCAAAGTTAAGGTTTCTTCGAGTGAAAGAGTCCAACTTTTTGGGCAACTTCCAAAATGTTCTTCCAGAACTAAGATGGCTTTCTTGGCAAACATGGAAAACAACTTTTCATGCGAAAAACTTTCACTTCAGAAATTTGGTCGTGCTTGACCTTTCGAATAGCTTTATTAGAGATGACTGGGAAGGGTGGAGCCAAATGAAGGTACGACATGCCTAACTCTATATACTTCTATTTGTCATTACCTCATTCATGATGAATTAAGTAAATTATTTATTTTACTCCTTTTTATCAGTACCCCACGTACGGCTAACATGACATGGTGGTCCAACGCACTCCTTATCTCCTCTGAGTGTATAATATATTTTGCATGGACGACGATGGATAGTTTTTCGTATATCAAAGTAAACCACAATCATGTCCCATTAAAAGTGAGTGCGATATTCCTTTAACATGCATCTGGTATTATCTGAATGACTTAAAATTTGAGTGAAGTTTAGTAATCCAATAGTTGGTTGGAATCAAGTTTGGGATTGGAATAGCCAAGTTTTTTTTTTTTTTGGTCGGTGAATAGCCTAGTTGATTATTAATGAAAGTGAGCTTGACCTTCGGAGTACTTGATTCCTTGATTCAAGCGGCTCGCTAGGTTAAATATTTAAGTATTTTTTTGTTATGTTTATAATTGAATTAATGAACTGAAAAGTAAATACAAAGGAAATTACTGTTACTCTTATATTTTACTTGAGTTAATGAGCGAAGGCTCAAGCTATATATCGAATCTAGTTTTAAACTACCGTGTCAAATCAAATCTCATGTAAATCTATAGTTTAGACAACAAATCTTGTGGGGCCACAATTATTGAGTTTATTTTTTTTTATCAAAGAAAAATCTCATTCATTTGTCATAATTAAACATGGCAAGAACATAGAAAACTGCTAAGTTAAGCAAATCCCAAAAAGGCTGCAAAATAAAACAAAACCCCAAAAACAAGAGTATGGATTGTAGCTGTAAATAGATTCTCATTTCAAAAGACTAGATTTGTTACAATATCTAAAAAACATCGGCGGCTGATCACCAAAACTGTGAGTGACGGGCACGCATCGAGATCTTTCCCTCCAAAAATTATGACTTACAATGTGTTTTTAGGTTCGATGTCCTCAATACCTTCATCAACAACCATAATATGTTAAACCACCACAGATCGAACGCCTCTAAGAACTCCCAGATTTAGATTTAAATCGATAGAGAAAAGCACTCAAATTTAGATCTACAGCTAAATCAAGAGAGGAGAGCTTCTGCCGACTTTTGTATAAATCATCTAACAATGAGGATAATTACCAAAAAAGTCATAAACCTATTGCAATTATGCCAATTCAGTTCTAAACATTTTTTTTTGGCCAATTTAGTCCTAAACCTTTTACAATTATGTCAATTCAGTCCATCCGGTCAAAATTAACCGGTCGGTGCTGACATGGACGCTAGTCAAGGATAGCTGGTCCACGAATGTTGATGTGGCATTTTTGAATTTTTAAAATTTTTTTTTTCGATTTTTTTATTTTTGATTTTTTTTATTTTTTATTTCCCATCTTCTCCTTCCTCTAGCTGGCTAGCACCAGCCAAAGGCGACGGCCGGAGAGGTCAGCCTCATCGACCACTGGCAAAGGCGAGCCTCACCGTTGCTGGGTGAGGCTCGCCTTTGCAAGCGGCTAGTAGGGGCCAGCCTTGTTAGTGGTTGGCGAGGCTGCTGTCGCCAGATCTGGTGAGGCTTGGCCTCGCCAGCCACCAACGAGGTGGCGAAGGTGAGCCTCACCCAATGATGACGAGGCCGCCGTCGCCAAATCTAGCGAGGCTCGGCCTTGCTTAGCCATGGTGAGGTCGACCTCGCCATGCCCGGGCAAGGTCGAGCTTTGCCGGCCACTAGCGAGGCCGGGCGGGGGCGAGCCTTGCCAGATTTGGCGACGGCGGCTTCACCGGCCATTGGCGACGATCGGCCCCGCCGGCCACTGGCGAAGGCACGAGGCCGCTATCGCCAGATCTGGTGAGGCTCGGCCTTGCCTAGCCATGGTGAGGTTGAGCCTTGCCCAGGGATGACGAGGCTCGATCTCGCCATGGCTAGGCGAGGCTTGCCTTCACCAATGGCAGGCGAGGCTGACCTCGTTAGCCGGCCAGAAGAAGGAGAAGATGGCCAAAAAAAAAAAAAAAAAAAAAATCGAAAATTAAAAAAATAAAAATTAAAAAAAAAATGTCACATCAGTGTTCGTTGCCCAGCTATCCCGGGCCGGCATCCACATCAGCGCCGATTGGCCAATTTTGGCTAGATGAATTGAATTGACACAATTATAAAGGGTTTATAATCAAATTGGTGGGAAAAAAAAGTTTATAATTGAATTAACACAACTACAATATATTTATGACTTTTTTGGTAATTCTCCCTGTAACAATGTCGCAAGCATCTTGCTGACTAGATTGATGACGACGTTCTCACAAAATTTGTAATTGTAAGCATATTCATTCACTACGACAAACAAAGGAAAATAACAATATATAGTAAAAGACGACGCCAAACGAGACAAAGATAAAAAAAGGAAATCGTTGCCTAGAAAAGAAAATCGGAGCAAATTAGGCTTTTAGCTTCATAAATTGAAGTTGAGAAGCTGAGAGCATGCATGAGAAGTTTCTTTAGAAAGGGTTTTTTCAAGAGAGGAAGGTTTTTTTTTTTTTTTTTTTTTTTTTTTTTTTTTTTTTTTTTTTTTTTTTTGAAGATGAAGGGCTTACTGAGAGGATTTTTCACCGATATTCAATTTAGTTTATTAACTTAGCTCTATGTGACATTTGAATCCTCTGCGTTTTTGTACAATATCACAGGATCTCTACTTGGACCTCCTATTCCTCGAACAAAATCGAAGGCTCTCTCTCTCTCTCATAAGAAATAAAACGACGGGAGAGTAAAAACACTTTCATTGATAGTAACAAAAATCACCAATTTCCTCTTATTCCTTGTCGATTAACTTTTGTTAATGGTGTAGAATACAAAAATATCGTTCTCACCTTTTATATCGATTTCACTTCGCATCATTTATTTTTTAAATCACCACTTTATGTCGTGAATATTATAAGGTTTTACATTACATTTGACATCGAGAGTAAGAGAGTTGAGTTGGAGACACAGAGGGATGTTGACAGTTGTAGCTTCTACGTGATTTGGGAATTAGAATTTTTCGTGTTTTTATAGCAAGGATATTTTGGTCTTTCGGTCATGAAGTTTTGTTCTCAGACGGAAGCTGCGGGTATACATGTGACTGCTAACAGGGGCCTAACTCCATAACTCTAATTAGGGATTATTTAAAAAAAAATATAAAGTATAAGGGATTGCCCTAAATTATCTTAAATTTATGACTTATGGATAATTAGGTTATCACTAACACTACCCTATATACTGATTTTTATGACTTATTTTGTTACTTCCTACTTTTTTTGCAGATGAATAAATTGAAGGTTCTAGATTTGACGGGATGCTTATTGTTAAAAAGGACACCTGACTTCTCTAACTTTGCGTCTTTGGAGATGCTGATTCTTGCTCGGTGTGTGAGATTAACCACAATTCACAGCTCCATTAGTAAGTTAAAACTCCTAAAAATTTTGAATATCGAAGGATGCAAGTTGCTTCGGGAGTTGCCTGCACAAGTAGGTTCTCTACAATCTTTGACTGAGATTATCATGCCCCAAAATTTTGAACCTTTCAAGCTCCCAGAGACATTTGGCAATCTGGAATCTTTGTCAAGTTTTATATTAGATGGGCACCTTGGAATCAACCAACTTCCAAGCTATATTGGAGGGTTAGTGAAAGTTACTCGTTTATCTTTACGTTGGTGTGTGGGGATAAAGAAGCTTCCATGCTCCCTTGGAAAAATGAAAATGTTGGATGAGTTGGATTTATCAATGTCAGGAATAGTTGAATTACCTGACTCCATTGAATATCTAAAGAAACTAAAAGTGATTAGAGTAAGCTGTACGGAGATAAAAAAGTTTCCTCATACAATTGGACAAGTGGAGATGCTTGAAGAGTTACATGCCAAGAAATGTTGGAATTTGACAAATGAAAACTTGGAGGAAATTGACAAGCTATCCAACTTGAGGATATTGGACTTATCATATACTGGTGTATCTAGACTCCCTAAGGTGCTATGTTATCTCTCTTATCTCCAAACACTTGAAATGAGTTCCACTCACCTTCCAGAAGTACCAGATCTTCCCTCAAGTTTGACACACCTTCACCTGCAAGCACGTCACTTCCCATCTATCATTGACCCAATGGAGGAACCTAACCTGCCTTGGACGAACTTTTTGCCTGAAAAACAATTGATCAATCCACTTCCATCTGGTTTATCAACCTTGAAATTCAGGGGCATCAAGTTGCTACCACCTCTTTCCAACTTAAGAAATTTGTTAGTTTTGTGTGTCATTGAATATCCTATGCCACACTTCTCTATCTCTCAAGAGCTAATCAATTTGACGGAATTAAAACTAAGTAAATGTGAATTCCTAGCGAAAATACCCGGTTTGTCATTTCTGAAGAATCTTAAGCGCTTGGATTTGAACAGATTGGAAAGTCTAGTTGAGATTCATGGTTTGTCAGAATTGGAGTCCTTGCTGCACTTTCGTATTTCCCATTGTGGTAGAATAAAAAACTTGCCCAACTTATCAAAGTTAGATAAGTTAGAGCACATTGAGGTAGAAGCTTGTCCAAATATAAGAGTTATCGAGGGTGTCAAGGGCTTAGAAAGCTTAGAGTTGGATAATAATTGTTGCACTGTCCTGGAAAGATTGCTGGATGTCTCAAGATCGACATGGCTTTCCCATAGAGTACCTAAGTGCCAGGTGTTCTTGAGTTTTAGTGGACTACAAACCCCTTATAGCATTGTGGATTTCCTTTACAAGGACCTTGTTCGTAACCAAATTTCAGTTTTCAGGGATGATGAACTAAGCTTTGATGATGGAATTGGTGGGGAGCTTCCGCTGGCACTCAATGATTCTGACATCTACATACCCATCTTATCAAAGAACTATGCTTCTAATGGGTGGTGTCTACGTGAACTAACCCACATGGTAGAATGTGCGTCAAAGTCTTATGGAAAAAAGAGAATCCTGCCCATTTTCTATGATGTGGGGTTTGACGATGTTATGCTTTATAGTGATTTGTACAAAAGTGCCCTTGATAAGCACAGGAGGAAATTTGGCAATGAAGTGGAGGAATGGGAAAGGGCTTTAAGAGAAGTTGCGGATATGACGGGGTTCCACCTAAAAAGTAACAGGTGATGCCACTGTTTTGATTATTTGCATTTTACCTTCTAAATTATAAGATAATAAGCCGTTCTATTAAACTTTACCACCATAGAATTTTAAAATCACTTAAATGCAGACTTTTGTGCAAAAATTCTCAAGATACTCAAGTAGAATCTCATGCTATGTTTAAAAGAACTTTTGAGGTGGGTGATGAAATCCAAGGTGAAGAAAAGCGATACATTGTGTTGGTTAGGAGTTGTGGAATACAGAGGTCAATGTAGATATTTGAAAACTGAAAAGGGAAAATTTGAAACTTGGCATTTCTATATTGTAACGATAATTGTATTTCATTGGTTAATTGCTCTATTATCATTCACAATTTTGTCCTTTTCTATTACTTTTGAGGGTATACTTGGAAAAACGAGAAAGTTTGACTCTCCTGGGTTTCTTTCACACACCTAAGCAAGGAACAAATCAGTGGGCCCAGCAGTATCCTTTTCACTTCTAAGTCACTGTCTTCATTTTCTCTACCAATTCCAAACGATGGCGTTGCTTTCACCACCCCATCATTTCTCCACCATAATTCTATCGACTCTGAATCTTTCTTTTCAAACAAAGCGTTATTTTTTGGGATACTACTAAAGAATAGAAAAAGATGGCCCGCAAAAAGAACGAAGAACATTTCGGGGGGAGAAAAAGTGTGTAAAATTATTCTAGGAAATTTATTTTTTAAATTTGTTTCAAGATTGGTAAAAATTCATCCAAGTTTACAACCCATATGAGATGAATGAGGTAGTGTTTTACCTCTTTTGGCCATTTTAATTTTCTATTTTAAGTTACATAGCTTGCGTGAAATTTTTTAATAATGTTTGAAATTCAAAATCGATTTTGAATTCACTCTCTAATATAGAGCCATAATAGGAGGTGTAAAATTCCTGCTTCAACTGTCTCCATAACATGTGCTAAAAGATGCTGCAAAAGTGTTAGTCCAGAATAACAACGGCATTTTCTCTTGTTATAACTCATGGAAATTGGAGACGAAATGAAATTGTCGATACATAAATCTATATTATATTTAGATGGAGTGACTAAGAACTCTGTAATTTTAAGCATATATACATTAAGAAAAATTACATAACACTGTCCAAGAGTCAGCCATTAAATGATAAATGAAAAATAGGGAAGTTTTCATTTTACTCACTGAACTTGGAGATGATACATATTGAACTATTATCTTATAATTTGTTTGTTTTGTGAAGAATAAAAAATATAAATTTTTTTCTAAAAATAATTGATTATATTACTCGGAGTAATTAGATAATAAAACATATATTCATTTCCAATAACAATTCATACTTAAAAGTTATCATGGACGACGAATATTTTTATAAAAGATACAAACGATTATTTTTAGAAAAATATTTTTCAAAATGTGAATATTTCACTTAAGAGATGGACCCATAGAAATTTATATTTTATCCCTCACTTTCCCTTTTGGGTTTTTCCCCTGGGGGATTGTGGTTAATTTTTTTGTTGATCGGAGGGGTGTGGAGGGCAAAATTTTTTTATTGAATTTTGCATCAAATGCCTTTTGTTTCCTCAGTTCAAATGAAAATTAAAAGTGATACACTCCAAGAAAAATTTCCACCACTAAACTCTGGACTTGTCGAATTTTATTAAGATAAAATACTATATATTTAAAAAGTTTAATAGGAAAAAAATGATAAAGTGGTCTGAATATTGAGGAAAAATCGTCTAATCTGGTTATTACTTATTACAAAGTAAATCTAAACCCTCTTAACAGTCTTCAATTTGGTTCTAACCATTTAAATCCATCAGAAAAATAGTCAACCTTTCGAAATTTTTTCAAACCTATCCTAGGTCCTTCAACACCTATTATGAGAACGAATATTTCCATTCGATTCTTTCCCGAATTTGAATTGAATCAATGCATAATTCAGGGAAGAATACTTATCCGCCTTAATATCCGCTAATTTTTTTAGAAGTATTTTTGCATTTTTGGTATGAAGAAAAAAGGAAAAATCAGGTTCTCCTATAAAATGTTCCGATAAGTCCAATGAGAACTTACTAGACAAAACCTGTTCACTTCTTTTCGCCAAAAATGAAACTTGTTCCCGTAGAAAATAACAAAACAATCTCACCTATCAATAATACTCCCACTCTATCTTTGTTTTATCTAAGGATTAAACTCCTATTTGTACACAATCCTATAAATTTAGCTCAATAGTACACGCACTTTGGATTTAATGTGCTGCATGTTTGTTAGTCCATCCAAAGAATATGAAAAAAAATTACCTTATCAAGTTTTCTTAATCATACTATGTCCAGTCCATCGAGAACGTCTTCTTCACATCAATTGGCTCATGCATTATCAAAAGCATCTCTAATACATCACATTGAGTGACATTTCCTTTAAGGCCGACATTTCCTTTAAGGCCAACATACGTAGCAACAGATTATAACGCTTATTTTCCATCCATAGTAACTGAAATGCTTGACTATTTATTTAATCATATGTCTCCAGAAACCCAGTGATCATCATATCCAGAACTTTATATCCTTTTCTTTCATGTCATTGACAAAAACAAAATTTCCTGCTTTCCTGCAGTCACGGTGGACTAATTGAATTGGTTGTTGAAGAGGTTTTGCGTGAGCTTAGAGGCAAACATGTGGATGTCCGTAAACCTTTGGTTGAAAATCATCCTCAGATAAAAAACATTATGGAATTGTTGGATGTTGACTCTGGTGGTGTACGTTTCCTTGGTATTCATGGGGTGGGTGGTAGCGGTAAAACAATACTTGCGAAGGTTGTGTTCGACAATTTATCTTCTCATTTTGACGGCTTTAGTTTCCTCAAGGACATTGAAGCATCATCAAAATCTCATGATGGTCTTTTGAACTTGCAGAAAAAGCTCTTATCAGGTTTTGTCAGTTCTGGGATTACTGACTCTATTAAGGATGTTGATATTGGGATTAAGATGATCAAAAGAGTATTTAGTACTAAAAAAGTACTGATTGTTCTTGATAATCTAGACAAAAGAGAGCAACTCGAAAAGCTAGCCGGAGGATCTAATTGGTTCGGTTCAGGTAGTAGGATTCTTATCACAACTAGGGACAAAGCAATCCTGATGACTTCAATGTCATCAAGTAAAGAGGTCCTAAATCATCCTGAAGGAATTTTGGCCTATGAAGTTCATGAAATAGAATTTGCTCAAGCACTGCATTTGTTTTATGAGCACACTTTTAGAAGTGACTCTCCAGCAGAAGTTTATGTTACTCTTTCGAAAGATATTGTTCATAAAGGTGCTAATTTTCTTTTGGCTGTCGAGATGATAGGTCCATATCTTTTTCACAACGGCATTGCCTTGCAGCACCCCTTTGATGAAAGAAAGCTATGGGAAAAGACATTGAGGCAGTTAGACGATGCTCCTTTTAAGGATGTCCAAGATGCATTAATGATAAGTTATGAGGGATTGAAGAAAACGGAAAAAGAAGTATTTCTAGACATTGCTTGCTTTTTTGCTGACAAAGACAACACATATCCAATTATTATGTGGGATGACTGTAATTACTATCCTCACAATGCAATTGCTGTCCTCCGCCTACGGTCCTTGATAAAAATTGGTGATGATAATAAGTTTTGGATGCATGACCAAGTTCGAGATCTCGGAAGGCACATTGTCCTTGAAGAGTATCCTCACAGATTGAGTAGGGTATGGATTTATGAGGATGCTGTAGAGCTATTGGATAAAAAAGAGGTAAATGGAAGAATCCGTCATGTACCTTTTATTTGGAAGGAGGAACACGTTAATTTTTTTCTTTTATTATACAGTTAGCTTTGTTTAAATTTTTTGTCTTGTGAGTGAGGTAGCTCTCTCTTAAACATTTTGGTCAAAAGATCCTGTAAATTGGTGGAGAGAGACAAGACAGATTGCCCTATATTTTGCTTTGTTTCAAGATTCTGTAAGGTAGAAGATAGCTCTCTGGAAATTCTGAAGCAACAAAGAGCCGTTTCATGTGCCAACCAAGCAAAGTCAGAAGAAAACTATCTGTATGAAGGATTTCTAAATTACTTTCAAACACAACTGCAGAGAAAAACAAAAAACTATGAAGATTGGAATTGGTAAGCTAATTATTTTTCTTGAAAAGCAGAAAATGGGACATGGAGAAATGATTCACAAGCTGTTTGCAAATGGAAAGTGTTCTTATGCTTCCTTCTATATATAGCTATGTAAGAGTGTTAAGTGTCATGCACTCAACTAATCTTGAGTCTCTATTTGTAGAGAAATGAAGATGTAAAAGCGCTAAGTCTGACATCCGATGGCTGCAGCTGCAACTTTGGACCCGAAGAATTAGCTGCCCTACCAAATCTAAGGTTTCTTCAAGTGAAAGGCATTGATTTTTCAGGCAACTTTGAGAATCTTCTTTCAAAACTAAGATGGCTTTCTTGGCAAACAAGGCAAGCAACTTTCCTTGCAAATAACTTTCATTTTAAACATTTGGTTGTGCTCGACCTTTCAGATAGCAATATTGAAGATGGCTGGGGTGGATGGAGCCAAATGAAGGTATCAAATGCCTTACTCCATATGCTTCTTTCTGTCCTTACCTCACTCATGACGAATGAGGCAATGATAGAATCAATATATACTTTACTTCCTTCTATCATTACCCTATACAATTGACATAATAGTTGCATGCATTCCCCATCTCATCAAGTGTACAATATATTTTGCATGAGGAACATTCGATATCTTTTTATCTGTCAAAGTAAAACAACATTACATACCACATTAAAAAAAATCAAAAAAACTTTGTGTGGTTTATAACCTTCGTTTTGCAATTATGATAGTTGCTTAGAATTTGGAAATGGTGTAAATCCAATAGAAGCAAGTGATATTTTGCTTCAATATACGTCATATATGATTTGAATGATGTAAAATTTGACTCAAAGCTTAGTGATACAAAAGTACTTGGGATCAAGGTTGAGGTAACACACAGCTTGGATGACGTAAATGCTTAAAAGTTTATTTGGAATAGGTAAGTTGAATATTGGAATGAAGGTGACCTTGAGCTTCATAATACTTGATTCAAGCTAACCACTAGCCTAGTTTGATAGTGGGAGAAGTACACTATTAGTGCCATAAGTTGTGTACGGTGCTCACTTTGGTACAAAAAATTTCCGTCGGATCATTTAAATGCCAACAAATTTGAAAAACGATCATTTTAGTGCCAACGCTGACGAAATTGGCCGGAAATCCGACGTGACACATTTTTATTAATTTTTGAAGCCGACATGACTCGCCGGAGAGTACAATCAGCCATCCAAACAACAAAACGATGCCATTTCATGTTTTTCCCCAACTTAGAAACCCTAAATCCCCAAATTGAGAGAGAGAGAGAGAGAGAGAGGGAGGGAGGGAGGGAGCATCGTCTTCTTCTTCCTCAAAGACCAACACCAGTAGTGGCACCAGCAATGACACCAGCAGCAACACCAGCAGTGCACTAGCAACAACTATGTCCTCGACACCGGCACCACCACCACCACCACCAGTGCACCGGCATCATCTTCGACCCCTTTTCTTCCTCCTCCTCCTCCGCCCTCGTTTCCTATTCTTCCTGCCACTTCTTGCTTGAGCAACAATCTCAATCTCTCATCGCTCACCTGGTCAAGCAACTACAATGGTGGCCGAGTGATGGCAGGCGAACGATAGTGGCAGAGCGATGAGCGGCAGAAATCCTAATTTCAATCCCTGAAACCCTAATTTCAATCCCCATGAGCTATACGACGTCATTTCAATGAGGATGTCCACGTATAATAGCAAAACGACGTCGTTTCTTGAGGATGATGGAAAACGACGCGACTTTTTTAAAAAAAATATATATAAAAGCCACATAATTAATCTGGCTGGAATCTCTCGTTGGTGGCACCAAAATGATCATTTTTTCTCCGATTTGGCACTTAAGTGATTTGACGGAAACTTTTGGCACTAAAGTGAGCACCGTACACAACTGAAGGCACTGATAGTGTATAATAATTAAAAATGACTCTACTTTCACTTTTCTATTTTACTTTAGTTGATGAGCGAAGGCTCGAGCTTTGCATTGCATCTAGTTTGTAACTACGGTATCAAATCAAATAATAACTATTACTAGGCTTTGCATTTACACTTGACGTAGAGAGAGTAAGAGAGAGTTGAATGCGATAATGTTGAAGAGTGGGGTTGGAGGTGGTGTGCTGGTGGCTGAATCTAGTTTGGGACTTGTGGGTGATTTGTGAATTATAGTCTTTTGTGTCTCCATAGCAAGGATACTTAGTCTTTTGGTTTTGGACTGTTGTCCTAAGACGCAAACTGTGAGTTTTGGAAATAAAGGAAGTGAAGTGAAGTAAAAAAAAAAAAAAAAGGTTGGGAATAATTTTAAAAGAATTTGACATATGAGGACTATTTGATACATCCCAAAAAGACTTGGGAAATTCAAATTACACCGGATTATAATGAGGAAATTACTCATACTCCCATTTGTTGTGATGTTTCGCAATTAATTTATTACCTTCATTTTTTTTTTTTTCATGCAGATGAATAGATTGAAGGTTCTTGATTTGACGGATTGTAGAGAGTTAAAAAGGACACCTGACTTCTCTAACTTCTCGACTTTGGAGATGTTAATTCTTGCTCGTTGTGTCAATTTAACCACAATTGACAACTCCATCAGTAAGCTAACACGCCTAGAAACATTAAATATGGAGGGATGTAGTTCTCTTGGCGAGTTGCCTGCAAAAATCGGTTCTCTACGATCTTTGAAGAAGATTGTCATGCCGCAAAATTCTCAACCCTTGGAGCTTCCAGAGACATTTGGCAATCTAAAATCTTTGAGGAGTTTAATATTAGACGAGCACCCTAGAATTAGCCAACTTCCAAAGTCTATTGGAGGATTGGTGAAACTTACACACTTATCTTTACGTGGGTGCGTGAGAATAAAGGAGCTTCCAAGCTCCATTGGGGAATTACAGATGTTGGTGGAGCTGAATCTATCAAAGTCGGGAATAGTCATACTACCCGATTCAATTGGAAAGCTAAAGGAACTAAGGGTGATGAGAATAGATTCTACAGCGATAACAAAGGTTCCTTGTACTATTGGACGAGTGAAGATGCTTGAAGAGCTACATGCGAAGGAGTGTTGGCATTTGACAGATGAAAACCTGGAGGAAATTGGGAAGCTATCCCATTTAAGGATATTGGACTTATCATGTACTTATGTTTGCAGATTGCCTGAGGTGATAGGTCCTCTCCCTCATCTCCAAAAACTTCAATTGGGTTCGATTCAGCTGCTATAAGTGACCGATCTTCCATAAAGTTTGGCATGCCTTGAAGTTCAAGTTTCTACCCCTATTTTATCTCCGACCTCTCAAGCCTCCTCAATTTAGATTACCTGGAATTAAATAGATTAGGTGCTCTGAAAGTGGAACCTTACTTTACATGGAGGAATGATCCGCCAAAAATGAAGTTTAGATGAAAGCGCAACCGATCCATCCACTTCCAACTAATTTGTCAGCCTTGGAAGTAAAGTGCATTAGTTCACTACCAAAATTTTCCAACTGAGAAAGTTTGTCAATTCTGCGTCACTGAAATTCCAGTGTCCTGCGTCTCTCTCTCTCAAGGCCTAAACTGGAAATAAGTAGACGTGGAGTCCTGGATGAAACATCTGATCCGTCACTCTTGAAGAGGCTACGACGCTTGGGTCTGAACAGCTTGAATAGGCTAAGCTGAGATATCAGGTTTGATCGAATTGGAATGTTTGCAGTACCGCTCTTTCCAGAGTCATTTAATAGGAGGATTAGCCAACTCGTTAAGTTGGATAAGCCACAACATCCTGAGCTACAAGTTTGTCCTAATTTAAGAGCAATTGAAGGAGTCGAGGGCACGGAAAGCTGGAAGTTGGATCATGGTCACATTGTCCTCGAAAAATCATTGGATGCCTCAACAATGACCTGGTTTTGCCACATATTACCTTCATGTTGTGTTCCCCAGTCTTAGGGACCAGACATTTGTCTTAGCATTCTGGACTTCCTTTACTATAGGCTGGTTGATAATGGACTTTCTGATCGTAGAGAGGAAGATGAATTAAGGTCCGGTGGTGAACCTGTTCAGCAAGTAATTTATGCCTGTGCCATACACACACCCATCTTCAGTAAGAACTACGCTTCCAATCGCTGGTGTCTCCGGGAACTTGCCCACGTGGTTTGATGCATGTCAAAGTCACCGGGGGGGGGGGTGAGAAAAATCCTCCCAATTGTCTACATCTAGATTGATGATGTTAATCTAGAAAGCAATTCATAGAGAAGGGGCGCAGATGAGAACAGAAAGAATTTTCTTCGTGCGAAGTACATGGGAAGAGGCCCCAAAAGAGGTCGCACATATCAAGGGATTTGACCTGAAAACTAACAGGTAATTGCTTAAATGTCGATTAATTATGACAGTACAGTAATTCAATCGACTTAAACATCACATAGAATTTCGAAGTCAGGACAGTGCAGCCTATGGCAATCAAATAGCTATACCCTGAAGTAGATTCTTACTCTTTAGGTAGAGGTGTTAAAAAAGTCCTAAACATTTTGCTTTTGTGCCAATTTAGTCCTAAATCTTTTTTTTGTGTCAATTTAGTCCTAAACTTTTTTATTTTGTGCCAATTCAGTTCTTTCCAACTAATTTTGACTAGATTTTGCGAACTGGACACTGGCCGGCTGACGTGGCTCGATTGACACTAATGTGAACAATTTTTAGTTATATATATATATATATATATATTTTTTTTTCCTTCTCCTTCTCCTTCCTCTAGCCAATCACCTGGACCTTGGCGACCGGCTAGAGGCGACGGCCGGCGAGGCTCGCCCTCACTAGTGCCACCTAGGCTGCGATCCGGCAAGGTAGAGCCTTGCTGGCCATGGGCAAGCCTCGCTAGCCCAAGGCGAGTCCGCCCTCGAGGTAGCCTCACACCGAGCTGGCAAGAGTTGAGCCTTGCCCATGGCCGGCGAGGCTCAACCTTGCCGGCATCGCCCAAGTTGTGTTCGGCAAGGTCGAGCCTCGCCGACCCGGTGTGAGGCCGCTCTTATGGCCTCGGTGGCACTAGTGAGGGTCGAGCCTTGCCATATCCAGTGATGAGGTCAAGCCTCTCGCTGCCCAATGCGAGGGTCGCCCTCTTGGCCACTGGCGAGGTGGCCGGTGAGGCTTGCCAGTGGCCGGCGAGGTCAACCATCGCCTTTGGCTGAAGGAAGGAGGAGAAAAAAATAAAGAAAAAAGAATAAAAATATTAAAAAATATTATTAAAAGTTGTCCACATCAGCGCCAATCGAGCCACATTAGTTGGGCGATGCCCAATAAGCAAAATCCAACCAAAATTGGCTGGAAAAAACAGAACCGGCACTGAGTAAAAATGTTTAGGACTA
Organism: Eucalyptus erythrocorys; assembly: GCA_014182555.1. Classification (NCBI taxonomy): domain Eukaryota; kingdom Viridiplantae; phylum Streptophyta; class Magnoliopsida; order Myrtales; family Myrtaceae; genus Eucalyptus; species Eucalyptus erythrocorys. The sequence goes on along the minus strand of CM024599.1, from coordinate 36,439,005 downwards.
AATTGACACAAAAAAAAAAGATTTATGATTAAATTGACACAAATGCAAAAGGTTTATAACTTTTTGAACACTTCCCCTACTGTTTAGGATAACTTAATGATCTTTAAGTTAAACAAGTTGCTTTTTTAAAAAATTAGCCCCGGTGTTCCGCTAGTTTGAAGGTCAAATCCCACATAAAGGCATGAATTCTACTCGAGGGATGAAAAAGCACTGTTAAGTTTTCCTTCTGTTCAAGTTGATGAATTCGCGCCAAATAGTTGATTTAGTACACTAATTTTAAGTTTGGGACAAAAAGAACTCGATTTGAGAACCCTAACTATTTTAATTTAGAACCGCTCATTTTTTCTCTCTTTTCTTGTTATAATAAAGGAGTCGTCGATTAAGAAATCTGTAAACGAAGATGTTATTAATTAGCAAGGCCACGTTCCTCGCTCGAGTTTGCCTTGCTAACATGTCAGTTGTACACATCCACACTATTAACTACATAAAACGCTTAATTAGCTTACAAAGATTATTACAAAGATGTTATAATAGTTCCTGCACATTTTGGGTCACTTGAAAGTGGAGATAGTTAGAAAAAGGAAAAGAAAAGTGGAGATGGTTTATCCTAAATGCAAGTTCATTTGTTCATTTACATGTAAATTGTCAGTTTGTTTCATGAAAAGATCATGACTTAAAAATAATTTTCCAAAAAATATTGTTTTTATAGCTTAAGGAAATGAATGATCGAAAAATATTTTAATCAACCATGAAACTATTTAAGCATAAATCGTTGTCAATAGTAAAACCGTTTTTCATTAACCAACTTTTATAAGAGATATAATCAATCATATATTGAAAAATATTATCAAACCATTCATATTTTGCGGAGTAAATGCATTAAAAAATGAAGAAAATGCTCAGAAAATGAGGAGTGCCTCTTTTCATCATATGTTTTTTTTTTTTTTTTTTTTAAATACAATCAATTAATTGCTTTCCAATAAAATTGCTTGTAAGAATATGCTTGGTTTTTATGGGATTTGCCCCAGTGGCCACCTTTCCAACATGGAAGGGGGAGGTGAGGGGTTCAAATCCCCATCTTCTCAAGGGGGGGATGGGGTGGAGATGAGTAAGTTTCAGGAGTGGGTTTCGACTCCCAAGCCTTGCAAGAGCAGGACAAAAGTCTAAGCGTGAGTGTAGACTAGGAATAGAGTAAGACTGACAAAAAAGAAGAAGAAAAAAACAAAAGAATATGCTTGGTTTCTCAAGATTTTGCTTGAAAGCCGCATCTAGTACTACCAATAATTTTCCATAACGATGAACATGTCATTTCAAATTAATCGTAGATTTTGAATGTTGTAAACCGTAAATTATCTCCTTAAGTTTGGTACGTGAATCCAATTTCATCCATTTCATCAAGAATAGCGGCTTCGAATGGTTCCTGAATTCTCGAGCATCTTAATTTCTTAAGACGAGAAACATCAAATGAGAATTTGGTGTAGTTGCAGATTAGCTGGTGCTTATACTTAACTGTCGGAGCCATACGCTTATTAGGTTTTGATTTACATGTTATGTTCAAAGAAGTAGATACCTATGGTTTATTATAGAGAAAAATGTTTAAAAAGTCTTAAACCTTTTGTATTTGTGCTAATTTAGTCATAAGCATTTTCACTTGATACCAATTTGCTTATTTTCGACTAATTTTGGCCAAATTTTACTGACTAGGTGCTGGCTGACTGACGTAGCACGATTGGCGCTAACGTATACAACTTTTAATAATATTTTGATATTTTTATTTTCTCTTCCTCTTTCTTTTTTTTCTTTTTTCCTTCTCCTCCTCCTTCCTCCAGCCAGTCGCCTACCTTTGAGAAGCCTCGCCAGTGGTCACAAGGGCGACCCTTGCTAGCTTGGCGTGAGGCTGCCCTTGTGGCCAAGGCCTCACTAGAGGTTGGGCGAGGCTCAACCTCGCCAGGCCGATGCTAGTTCACCCTCATGGCCAAGGCCTTGCTGCCCACGTGAGGCCGCCCTCACGGCCACTAGTGAGGAGGTGGCAAGGTTGACCTTGACCTCGCCGGTCGTTGCCTCTAGTTGGTCTTTGAGGTCCGGCGATCGACTAGAAGTAGAGGAAGGAGGACGAGAAGGAAAAAGAAAAAAAGAAAAATATATATATAAAAGAAAATTCAAAATTTCAAAAATATCAAAATATTATTAAAAGTTGTATACATTAGTACCGATTGTATCATGTCAATCAGCCAGTGCCTAGTTAGCAAAATTCGGCCAAAATTAGCTAGAAATGACCAAATTAGCACTAAGTGAAAATGTATAGGATTAAATTGGCACAAATGTAAAATGTTTAGGATTTTTTAAAATTGGCACCAATTTTACCTGTTTAGGACCAAATTGGCACCAAGTGAAAATGTTTAAGATTAAATTGACATCCAATTTCATCCATTCCCTGAAGAATAGTAGCTTCAATTGTTCCTGAATTCTCAAGCATCTTAATTTCTTTAAACGAGAAACATCAAATGAGAATTTGGTGTAGCAGCAGATTAGCTGGTGCTAATTCTTAACTGTTGGAGCCATAAGTTTATTAGGTTTTGATTTACATGTTATGTTCAAAGAAGTAGATACCTATGGTTTATTATTTCCGGAGAAACTCCGTGGTAGAACATAATTGTATTGCGGTGTGGCCGGAAATCTTTGGCGCCTACTTTTCTAATTTTTTTTTTTCATTTTTTTGAATATGAAGTTAAAGATCTTCAGGTTATAGTTGTTTGGGACATTAAAAAAATAAAATTAGATTACGATTTTGATAACCTTTTACTTCTTGCGTGTCGGACCAAAATGAACTATCCTTCATCTGTGCATTGTTGCAGGTACCGGAAACTAATTAAATACGTTACTGAAGAGGTTTTAAGAGTCAGTCAATCGTAAGCCGTTGACTCGTCAAGCGATACTTTTGGTTCGTTGTCAAAGACAAGAAAAGAGGATTTGCTTCCTAGATAATAAAATTTTGTACAAATCCAATTTGTTTCCGATTGTTTCGAGGATCTTGATATTTTATTTTACAAGGAAAATGGTTTCCAATTCTAACGCGTTTGGTGCAATATTTACAAGGTCAACATATCCATACAAACGAGGGTATCGGTGAATATAAAAGCGCTCTGCAAGAAAAGAAACGAGCTTCCACTCCAAGTAATAAATTTTGTGTGCGATCGCGTTCTTTATGATTGTGCCACTCTTTTTTATTTATTTTTTTTTTTGGAAAGTTTAGCATGAAGTGCAAAACCTTGTTTATGTGTATAAGGCCTTTGATTATTGCCAGCTTTCTAGTGCTTTTGGAGGTTTCTAGGCATGACAAAAATTCTAGAACGGAAATCAATTTTTGACTAGAAATTGATTTCTCAATTTTTATTCCATAGACAAGTTTCTAAGCAAAGAAATATGTTTAAAAACGATTCAAAATTTCTATTTTTGAAATAAAGACTTGTTTGATAATAGAATAAAATTTTTATTTCTAGGAGCGGCAACGACTGGCGTCCGGTGGCCGGAGTCTGACTTCCAGCGATTAGCATTTGGCGTCCAATGACCGGCGGAGGGTGGTCGAAGTCCGGAGTCTGGTGACAAGCGACGGGTGGCTAAAGTTCGGAGTCCAGCGATCAACAATTGGCGACTGACGTCCGCAGTTTGACATCCAATGTTTGGAGTTTGACGTTCCACATAGTGACCAGAGGCCGACGGCAGGTGACTAGTGGATGGAGTTCGACAGTGAGCAACCAACATTTGGTGGCCAGTGGCAAGTGGCGGATGGTCGGCAATGACATCCGGTCCGGTGGCTGGTGGTGAGCCTCCTGCATCCAACGATTGGCGATGAGTGGCCAATGACCCGTGGGCGTTAGGCATCCGGCGACTAGTGATTGACAACGGGCGGCTAGAGTTCGGCGGCCGACGATCAGTGGCTGGTGGTTGGGGTCAATGGCGGGCGGCCGACAACTGGCGGTAAGTGGGCAACAAGCGGTGATGAGAAGAATTTTGATTTCTCATTTATGTTCTAAAAATAGAAAAGCTAAAAATTTTAAATTTTGATTTATGCTCAAAATCTATTTCTAGAATAGAAATCTCTTCCAGAAATAGAAAAATGAAATTGAATTACCAAATGAATTTCTGTTCCAAATCATTCCGGGAAACAGAAAAACAGAGAAATAGAGAAACAGAAATGTTGTCATGCGCGCCCTTAGAATTTTTGCAATTATATGCCATTTGAGTCCAACAATAACCAAATCTCAGAACAAGTACAAAAACAAGGCCAACTATATCTACAAAGCAATGACAAGGACTGTGGTTTATCACACATTTTGATGTGCTTCTAGAAGTTCCGGATAATTAAGCTTCGAGTCCTGACATGTAAACAATAACAATACTGCTTAACAAAATTAATCATATGGAGATTCAAATAAGCATTGCAATATAGCTCCTTTTCCCAAAAACATAGACTACTAAATTATAAAAATTACCACAAATAATGATTTTGCAACTACTGGACTTTTGCATCACAAAACAATACTTATCAACATGTAACCCATAAAAATTCAAATTACTTAGACTACAGTGATAGAGTGCACAGAAGCTTTCCGAGGGCAAGCGGTGGTTACCTATGCAATTGCACCACTGTTTGTTAGCACCTCCTCCAAGTAGTAATGATAAAAGGTTAGGTAGGAAACAAAAGCCAGTTCTGCCTTTTCAATTTACCCCCACTGAGAAAAGGACATTGACACTAGAGTCGTTTTCCCGATTAAACTTTCTTACACAGCGCAACACTTAAAAGAAGAAAATAAATTGAGCTCAAGATTAGTTACCTGGAGATTGACAATTTTGCCAATTTCCTTGGAGTCCAGAGGCTGGAATACAATATATTCATCAATTCGATTCATAAACTCTGGGCAGAATGTTTGTCTGGCCAACTCAACGACTTATCTTTTTAAAAATTACTTCCTTGCTGTCCGTTGTACAACAGAGAGTTTCGAGAATGAAGTGAGAACCAATATTAAAAGTCATTATCACGACGCAATTGTAAAAATGACAGTCCTTCCCCCGGAATCAGTTATTTTTCCATCATCCTACAGCTGTAACAATGTTGGACATGTCGTGATGTGCCTTCTCAATCTCATCAAAGAGCACAACGGAATAGGGTCTTCGGCAAACCACTTCAGTCAGCTGCCCACCTTCTTCATATCCCACATAACCAGGAGGTGCACCAACCAAACGTGAAACTGCAAGTTTCTCCATGTACTCACTCATATCTATCCTAACAAGAGTGTTTTCTGTGTTGAGAAAAATCCAGCTAAAGCAACCAGTAGGGCCCATAAACATAAAACCTGCTATTGGTCAGTTCGGATCCGATAATCCAGCCCTCGAACAACAGATTGCATCAGCTACTGATTTAACTGCCATATCTTGACCAACCACCCAATTGTGCAGGACCTCCTTCAGCATTGCTAGCCTTTCCTTCTCTGATTGTTGAAGGTTTGACAAGGGAATGCCAGTCCATTTGCTGACAATTTCAGCAATATCAAGATCAGTGACCTCTTCTTATAGCAAAGATTTTCCTGATTTCCCGAATTCTGCAAGATTTTTTTCAGCCTCTTCTAACTGGTGCTGAAGGGACATAAGCATTCCATATTTGACTTCAGCAGTAAAGTCTAAGTTGTATTCACGCTCGGCAGCTTCCATCTCCAGGTTAACTCTATTAATCTGTTGGATGGAGAGAAAGGTCAAATTGAGGTAAAATATGCAAAAGGAAGCATCGCAAAAGAGAATTATATAGAGGTAGAAGAGTTACCTCCTCTTCAATTGATCAAATCCAAGTCATAAGAGCTTTTTCACTTTCCACTCCTCTGTCAGTTCTTTTTGCTTCTGTTTAAGCAAATTTAAGTCATTTTCCAACTAAAGCAAACTTTCTTTAGATGCATTATCTGTGTCATTTTTCAAAGTTAATTTCTCCATCTCCAACTTTAGCACGGCTCTGTCTATCTCATCCATTTCAGTAGGCCTGGATGTAATCTCCATTCTCAGCTTTGCTGCGGCTTCATCAACAAGATCAATGGCTGAAGGAAGAACAACATAACAATATACAATTAGGCAGCGGAAGGAGCAGGAAAGATGTGTGTTTATTGAGGTAAAGTGGAGAAGCATTCAAGACAAGAAGTTGGAAATTATAACATCTTCTCTTAATGCATTTAGATTGTTCTATCATGATGGTGATATTTCTCAAACTATATCAGATGAAATTATCCAAAACAGTGGCATAACAACATTTTACTTCTAAGAGAGTATCCAGATAATGAAAAAAAAAATGGAGAAAAAATATTAAGCAAAAGAAGAAGAACAAAATAGGAAATAAATAAAATAATAGCCGACAGAAAATACCATACTGCTAGCAAGTTTATATTTGAAATCGCAATGCAATTTTTTTTTTTCCTTTTAAAGTTAGGTTCCCCAGCAAAAGAAAAAAGATATTGTGCAGTTGCATGGTCTTTGCACATTATCGTTGGGATTTAATGCGTCATTCTCAACGACAGGAACATTGATTATCATTTGAAAGATTTTACTGGAATATGTCATTATCAATTGAGAGAAGTATGGAAAACAGCAAGAGTCATAAGCACAGAAATACAATCCAACACTGATAGAATTGATAGATTACCTTTGTCAGGCAGAAAGCGCTCAGTAATGTAACAATCTGAAAGGACAGCAGCTGAAACAAGGGCACTGTCTGATATTTTAATGCCATGATGTAGTTCATACTGCTCATGCAACCTGCAAAGAATGGAAATTGTGTCCTCAACAAATGGCTGACCACAAAACACTTGTTGAAACCTCCGCTCTAGTGCAGCATCCTTCTCAATTTACTTCTTATACTTGTTCAGTGTTGTTGCACCTATGCAACATAGCTCACTGCGACCTAACATTGGTTTCAACAAGTTCCCTGCATCCATTGCACCACTAGTCGCTCCTACATGCACAGCACAAGCAGTACTTTTCAATACACAATTTGCATTCGGCATGTTGGAGTAAAGAGAAGAAAAGTAGCACTTAGGAATCTCAATAAAACCATCACATGGAAAACAAAAGCTAAATGAAAACATGAAAAGATATAGATTATACTAGAATTTGCATGATTACAAAGTTTAATAATATGATAGATGACTTTTCCATGCCCTTGATAACAATGATAGAGACGGAACAGGAAAAAAGAAAAAGCAAGAAGGATACACACCTGCACCTACTACAGTGTGGATCTCATCAACGAACAATATAATCTGCCCATTTGAAACTGTTACTTCCTTCAAGACAGCTTTCAGTCCTTCATCGAAATCTCCACGGAACTTAGCACCCGCAACTAGTGCTCCCATATCCAAGGAAATCAACTGCCTAGGTCAAGATCAAGCAGACATCCTGTTAGAAGAAAGCTCTCTGAAAGATCACATTATGATCTAACAAACTTATCTTGATCAGACAGCCAACAATTACAACCCTTCTGTTCAACAGTGGCTCCAGTACATCCCCACAGACTATACGTTGATCCAACCTGTTAAGAGTGAGAATTACGCCAAAGAAATTACCATACAATCCATAAAGTTGCAACATTCACACTAGAAACCATGTCACTAGACATGCTCACTCCCAAAATGACAGTAACGTGGACATAATTTAACAATGGCTACTCTTGGAATACTCTCTACTGCAAAGAAAAAGTTACATGATAGCTAAAAAATGGAACCAGCACACTGACTGAGTACCACCAGCATTCTTTTGAACTAGTTTAGCTCTAGATTTAGATCCGTAAAAGAACCTATAGAGCCCAGCTTAGCACTACTGATTTGCAGAATCCAATAGAGTATTTCACTTGAGAATAACACCACTGCACCTTATCAGCTTGAAGGTCAATTAAATCTTCATGAACAAAGTTTCCTACATTATGACATCATCATAAAAGAAAGGAAGCCAGTTTTTGGTCCATCAGAAAAATGATTTGCATGAGTAATTTGATCCTAATAACTATATCTCAGACAGTACTAAAGTTGAGAAAAGGTTAAAAACATTGAACTATTTATATGACAATAAAAAACAGCGATGTTACGCTGGGAGTTCCATGAATGATCCTTCATTATACATGCTGGCAGCACACACAAACAACAAAAGCAAAAGAGAAGAACAAGTCTAACAAAACATCAGGGACTAATATACTAAGCTTAAGAAAATAAGATTGAACTGAGAAACCTACCCTTCAGCAATTGCAGTTTTCCTCACACCAGGCTCATCAATAATTACTGGATTATTCTTAGTTCTCCTACATAATATTCGAATGCGATGCCGGATCTAATTGTCATGTCCAATAACAGGATCAAGCTTGCCCTGCCAAGCCATTTCCATCAAGTCATTGCCATATTTCTCAAGAGTTTCATATTTTCCTTCCAGGTCTGTTCATAGGAGACCAAAGAAAATGTTATGACTAATGCATTAGTAGTCAAAGAAGAAAAGGAAATAGACCAGGAATCAACAAAAGAATGTCTTCATGCTTTGGCAGGACAATAACAAATCATGTGCTACAACATGCACGTTAGAAGGAATACTCAGCCAGCTGAGAAATATCGTGAAAGGTCCGAGATAAAGCTGATAAAAACAGTGAAATATTTGAGATAAAGTTTTGGAAGCTTCAGTTAAGTATGGCAATATCCCTGAGAAGATATTCTGACCACTTTGAGATTCTGAAAACATATCTTTTTCTAATAGTCGAATATTATCAAAAGTTTCGATATGATTATTCCCTCAAATCAGATGGTTCTTGCAGGATGCAGTATTGTTCCATAGAAGCTGCCAGGGGCACTGCTCTCTCATCTTACAACCGACAAGCAAACTCTCACTGTCCTATGGACTTCCAATCGACAGAGTAAACAAGCGAAGTCCATCAGGAAAGCAGAAATCCATCCAAACAAAAAACCCCATGTACTTAGTTCAACAGCAAGTGTGGCTATGTAGAATTCATTGATTAATGAAATTTTATGAAAACAATGGCTAGCCTGTGTCATGGATAGAGTTAGCCTGTTCAAGTCCTAACATACAGGAACCTCTTAGAAAACATGTGAAGCAATGTTATATAAGGACTGGTGCCTTCCATAGTGTCATGTGATTTGGAAATAAAATTGTTGCTGTAGTTGAATAAAAAAAAATAGGACATACGTTGATCTGTTACTCTTTGATTTCCATGAACAGCTCAAATGGCCTCCCTCAAATCCTTCTCACTATGCTGGAGATTTCGAAATACTTGCTGCCCAAACCTCTTATCAGAATGCAATGCTAGTAAAAGATGCTCCGTAGAAACAAAATCATCCCCCCTTTCTTTCTTGTACTTCCGAGCATTTTCCAAAAGGGAGGCAAGATGTGAGCCCATTATAGGGCCACTGCTATCACCCACAACCTGGCGCAAAGTCACAGATTGTTATTAAACCCCAAATAACCTTTGGAGAAGGACAAAATTGAATCGAAAACAAACATATAACTGAATACATGCCTTTGGTTGTTGGGATATGAAGTTGTCCACAGTCTGCAGGATTATATGTTGCCAAGACCTGCTTTGGTGAGAATTCTCCCAGCTAAACCATCCTTTAGCTCCAAAAGAGCTTTCATGAGATGCTTAATTTCCACCACTTGTTGTTTTCAAACTCGAGCTGCATCAACAGCACCAACAATGCCCTCCCAAGCCAGACTTCAAGTACTTGTATTAGAAAAAACATAAAAAAAATGAAACAGGTCGACTTCTCTTCCAGAAATTCCGAAAAAAGGATGATGAGGCGAAACTTGCCAGGTCAATCCTGCTATATTAAGCACAAAAATAAAGTAAATTTAACGGGATTGGAACGGAATTCTTCAATATGAGATGCTCACTTGGTTGGTCAGCGTTTATCACACTAAACTCCACTCCACCATATCATGAACTTTGAAGGAAATCAAAAGCAAAACATGCCAAGTACAGATTCATCACCAATACACGAAAAAGTTAAACAACCAGCTTTAGACTTTGGATGTTGAAAATCAAACGCTTAGTTTTAACTCAAGGAACTGTGTTAACTTGTAACAAACTTAACGCAAGAAGCACCAAACTTAAGTCCCAAAAGCTTCAGCAACACCAGAAGAAGACCGCAGACAAATTGCTCTAAACTCAATTTTCACAAACGAGCACTATTCCCAACTCTAACATAGAAACCTCAAATAAACTGGAAATGACATAAGCCCCTAGCATCAGGCCGACACCGAGCGACCAAAACACTTTAAAATCACACCTTTCCGTAATATCACAAAATACCCGCATTCACATAATGAATATCGATCGAATTCCAACCTGAGACGCGCTCGCGGCGGTCGAGTAAGCCGGAGGGGATAGGCCAAAGCCCCGCGAACCGAAGCCGACGACGCTGGGGAGCTTGACGGCTCTGGTGGATACCGAGGCGAGAACATTAGCTTCGCGAAGCGGTGGGCCGGCCAACGGGGCTACAGGCACTCCGGTGGCGGTGGAGGAGCGTTTGGGAGGCGCCGAGGCCGCGTTTATGGAGGCCAAGGCGGTCTTGGTGAGCTTGGAGGTGGTTCTCCTCGTGGCCATGGAAGGAGCGCGGGAGGTTCTGAACTGGGTAGTGAAGAAGAAGAAATTTTGAAGGTGGAGAAGGGAGGAGGAGCGGGGTGGCGATTCGGTGATGCTCGGGGAGGAGGGCAAGAGGAAGAAGGTTGTGGAAGGAAAGTGGCAGCTTCTTCTGCTTCTTGTTTCCTGTCCTCCTTAATTTCTCCGAACGCAGTTTCGGTGATTCGGATGTTACGAATTTCCACGTCGGCATGCGCCGGGCCACCCCTCTTGCCACGTCAGAGGGGTGATTGCTAAGAATTGAGGGTACCTAATATTTTCTCAAGAATAAAGAATTGGGCTCTCACGCACGGCACCCGAAGCATCATGCGGTTGTTGTTCTTCCACCAGGAGGATCTTCCCATTGCCATCCACCATTGTCGACTCCTCTCTCTCTTCTTGTCTCTCTGTGGCACCTTCAAGGTCTGATTTTTAGCACTGCACGTGCTTCGACTTCCGTTCGAGATCTTGTTGACAGACAACGCACAAGCGAAGAAACTCCTGCTCCTGGACATGTATGATGCAATTCCAGCCTGCTCTCGTTAGATTTCCATTCCTTTTTTTGAGTCTCAATCTGGTTGAAACTCTGTAAATTTTGTCAAGGGCTCCGAGGCAACTTGCCACATCGAAGAGGAGGGACTGCGAGCCGACCTCGGGATCGGACGATGCGTCTGGAGGAGAGAACGAGGCTTTAAGAAGGGACTCGGATTCATACTGTAGAACCGACCATCCTGATCTTGCAGAGTATGAGGTGTTCTTGAGTTTCAGGGGAAGAGACACACGAGACGACTTCACCGATTGCCTTTACCGTAGGCTGCGGCTCATTGGAGTCCACGTCTTCCTAGACAATGAAGAGCAAGAAAAAACAACTTGAGAAGCTAGTCGGAAAATCTGATTGGTTTGGTTCAGGTAGTAGGATCATCTTCACCACTAGAAACATGGATATCTTGATGACTCGAGTGGAATCATCCTGTAAAGAGGTCCTAAATCAACCCAGAGGAATTTTGGCTTATGAAGTTCATGAAATGGAATTTGGTCGAGCACTTCAATTGTTTTGTAAGCATGCATTCAGAAGAGACTCCCGTAAAGGGATATGATCATCTTGCAAAGAAAATTGTCCATCGAGTGGGTATGCTTCCTTTGGCTGTTGAGGTGATAGGTTCATCTCTTTATTGCCAGAGCATTGCCTTGGGGCAACATTTTGATAATAGAAAGTTATGGGAAGACACGTTGAAGCAGTTGGATGAGGGTCCTTTTAAAGATGTTTGAGATGCACTAATGATTAGTTATGAGGGATTGGATAATAAGCAAAAAGAAGTATTTCTGGATATTGCCTGTTTTTCACCAACGAGGACCAAACATATCCAGTAATCATGTGGCATGACTGTGATTACCTTCCTCATAGTGCAATTGGTGTCCTCCTCCTACAGTCCTTGATAAAAATTAGAGATGATAATAAGTTTTGGATGCATGATCAAGTTCGAGATCTGGGAAGGCACATTGTCCATGAAGAATATGCTCACAAATTTAGTAAGGTGCGGATTCATGAGGATGTTGTAGCACTACTAGAGAAAAAAGAGGTAAAATGGAAGAATATGTCACATGATTTTTATTTGAAAGGCGAAACTTCATGAATCTTTTACTTATTTATTTATTTTTATGGTTAGCATTGTTTAATATCCCAATTGTGTTGTCAGTGTCATAGCTCTCTCTCAATCATTTGGTCAAAACGTCTTGTAAATTGGTGGAGAGAGACTCATATAACCTAATAGTTAGCTTCATTTTCTAGATTCTATAAAATAGAAAGTAGTTTTCTAGAAATTTTGAGACGCCAAAGCCCCGATCACAGTCAGACGAAACTTAGCTGTATGAAGAACTTTTAAATATCTTTCAAATGCCATTAGAGAGAAGAAAATGGGAAATGGAGAATGTTTTATAATATATCTTCGAATGGAAGCTGAAAATTTCGTTAATAATGTGAACGAAAACAAGTAAGTCTGCATGCTGGGGAAAGGTTTGTGCCAGGTAAGTTTCCTTGTTAGAGAAATTGTTTACTAGTGTTCATATGCTTCCTTTCTTTGTAGCTCTATCAGAGTGCAAAGTGTTGTGCACTCAATTAATCTCGAGTCTCCGTTGGCAGAGAAATCAAGATGTAGAAGCACTAAGCCTACCTTCCGATGGCTGTAGCCACATCTTTACACCTGAAGAATTAGCTGCTCTACCAAATCTAAGGTTCCTTAGACTGAAAGGCTTGGATTTTTTTGGCAACTTCCAGAATCTTCTTTTGAAGCTAAGGTGGCTTTCTTGGGAAAAGTTGCATAAAGGATGGTACGCGGAGAATTTTCACTTTGCTAGTTTGGTCGTGCTAGACCTTTCATGGAGTGGTATAAAAAATGACTGGGGTGGGTGGAGCCAAATCAAGGTATGAGATGCCTTGCTCTATTTACCTAATGATTGAGATTTACTTAGGCACTACGAGGAGCATTGGATGGGTAAAGAATTTGTTTCCCCTTCTTTCTATCTTCATCAATCATTCATGCATTGCATATGTTGATTTTATGCTCTCCTAATCTCACCTGAGTCTAGAAAACAGAAATTAATCTACATGAGGAACATTTAAATTGACAATAACCAGCTAAATACATTTAAAAAAAAAAAAAGAGGGGGAGCTATAGAATCACATCATTTTTATTTAACTTTATGTCTTATCATATGACTACTAAGTCATCTAGACTAAGTAAATCCGTTTGTTGATAAATTTCTTCTTAAATCATCTCATTACGAACTCCTGTTTCTTCATCTTTCTTGTCTTCAACAAACTTGTCAGCAATTTCACTCATGATCTAATTCAATCTTCATAATCAAGTTGTGGTATTGGCAATTACCGTCAGATTTAATTGAATTATTAAAATGAGGATAATCAGGTTAACTTTTCCTCTAAATATATATCCTAGGATGAGTGGGGCGTTTCATTCTTCCTTATTCAAATTCCTTTCCAGCAGATGACAAAAAAACTGAAAGTCCTGGATTTAAGGGGTTGCGCAAAGTTGACGAGGACACCAGACTTCTCTAACTTCATGTCTTTAGAGATGTTAATACTTGCTTGGTGTTCCGAGTTAATAACAATTGACCGCTCCATTAGTAAGCTGGATCTCCTCAAAACTTTGAATATCAAGGGGTATAGTTCTCTCGGGGAGTTGCCGGGAGAAGTTGGTTCTCTACATTCTTTGACACAGATTGTCATGCCCCAAAATTCTAAACTTTGGAAGCTTCCAGAGAGATTTGGGGATCTGAAATGTTTGTTGAGTTTTATATTAGATGAGCATCCTAAAATCAGCCAACTTCCAAAGTCTCTTGAAGGTTGGTGAAACTTACACACTTATCTTTTCCGTGGATGTGTGGGAACAGAGGAGCTTCCATGCTCCATTGGAGGGTTACAAATGTTGGTTGAGTTGGATGTATCGAAGTCAGGAATGAAAATACTACCCAAGTCTATTGGAAAGCTAAAGAAACTAAGGGTAATCAGGATAGATTATACGGAGATAGATATGTTTCCTGATACTATCGGAGGAGTGGAGATGCTCGAAGAGATCCATGCCAAGGAATGCTGGAATCTAACAGATAATAATCTGGAGGAAATTGGGCAGCTATCCCATTTGAGGATATTGGATTTATCGGATATTGGTGTTCGTGCATTGCCTGAGGTTATAAGTTGTCTCTCTCATCTCCAGAAACTTCAATTGGATGGTTCAACTAAGCTTAAACCAGTGACAGCTCTTGCATCAAGTTTGACATGGCTTGAAGTTCAAACAAGTGACTTATCTTTTTTCCATGACCTCTCAAACCTCGTCAATTTAGAGTATCTCAAATTATACAGATTGACCACCTTTTTGCCTCACTCAAGAAGGAGCCACGATCTGCAAAAATTGGAAGCAGATTGGATGAAAAAGCAATTGATCCATCGGCTTCCATCTCGTTTGTCAGCCTTGAAACTCAAAGGCATTAGTTCATTGCCACATTTGTCCAACTTAGAAAGTTTGTCAATTCTGCAAGTCGTTGCATGTAAAATCTTATGCTTACCTGTCTCTCAAGGCCTAATACATTTGACGAAACTAAAAATAAGTAGATGTGAATCCCTCATGGAAATACCTGGCCTATCACTCTTAAAGAGGCTACAGCGCTTGGTTTTGAACAGTTTGTCTAGGCTAGTTGGGATTCAAGGTTTGTCGGAACTGGAATCTTTGCAGTACCTCCATCTTTCCAGTTGTGGTTCTGTAAGAGGATTGCCCAACTTATCAAAGTTAAATGAGCTACAACATGTTGAGCTAGAAGGTTGTTGTAATTTAAGAGCAATTAAGGGAGTCGAGGGCCTAGAAAGCTGGAAGTTGGATCATGGTCATGTCGTCCTGGAAAGACTGTCAGATGTTTCAAGAACGACCTGGATATGCCACAGATTACCTTCATACGATGTGTTCCTAAGCTTTTGTGGACGAGACACTGGGCATGGCTTTACCCATGCCCTTTACAATGGACTGGTTGCCTGTGGTAATTCTGTTTGTAGGGACGATCATGAATTGAGCTTTGATAATGGAATTGGTGAACAGATGGAGCGAGCAATTGAGGCCTCTCCCATCTGCATACCCATCTTCAGTTCGAACTATGCTTCTAGTCAGGGGCGTCTCCGTGCACTCACCCACATGGTAAAATGCATGTCAAAGTCAAAGGGCCAAAAAAGAATCCTCCCCATTTTCTATGATGTCGAGATTTATGATGTTAAGCTCGAAAGCATTGTATACCAGAAAGTCTTAGACAGGCACCGGAAGAATTTCCGCCACAACGAAGTGAAGGCATGGGAAAAGGCTCTGAAAAAGACTGCAGTCATCGGGGGATTCCAAGTGAAGAAAGATAAAGGGCAACTGTTTCCATTTCCATTAATTATGATGATATAAGTCTTCAATTGACTTAAACACCATATAGAATTCAAATTACTACAATACTGCCTTTTGCATCCAAATAGCCGTACACCCAATCAGATTTTTATTCGGTAGAAGTAGTCTTATGATCTTTAAGTTAAAAAGGGAGATTATAAAAATTTTAGCACGGGTGTTCTAGTAGTTTGTAGGCCAAATCCCAAAAAAATATCCTCACTTTCCGAATGACCCAAAAGAGTATGATTTTCTACTTGAGGGAGGAAAAACCCTTTGTTAAGTCTTTCATCCATTCAAGTTGATGAATTCACTTGAACTAGTCGATTTGGATCACTAATTTTCTTTTGGGGCAAAAAAAAAAACCTAATTCGAGAACCTTAAATCCTTCAATTTAGGGCTGCTCATTTTTTCTCTTTCCTTATTGATTTGCAAGAAACGACATAGTTTCGCCTTGCTGACTTGGCTGTTGTACATGTCCACGCCATTAGCCACGTCAAAGGCCATAATCTTGTAGGGACGAAAAACTTGATGGGCTAATTATTCGTCTACTAAGTAATAATTCCTGCACTTTTTGGCTCACTTGAAAAGTGGAGATGTTTTTGTCCCATGAATGGAGTGTCATTTATTTTTAATAAAATTTGTCCCTAGTTTAAATGTAAAGATGAAGAAAATGCTCAAAGAAAGAGGAGCACCTCTTTTCATCATCTGTTAATATAATACTACCAATTATTTTCTTTAGAATTCTGAGAATATGCACTGGTTTCTCAATATTTTGCCTGAAACCCATACTTAATTTGCTTATCTCAGAGTTCAAGGTTTGTCGCCATTGACATGTCATTCCAGAGTGGTCCCTGGATATAAATGTGGTTAACAATAAATTATCTACTCAAGTTTGATAGGTGATCCAATTTCATCCATTACCATCTAGAACAGCTATTTCACAATGGTTCCTGAATTGTTAGGGCATCTTAATTCCTTCAAACGAGCAATACCCAATGAAATGGTGTAGCTGTATATTAATGGGTGCTTAATTAACTGCTGGAGTCATTAAGATTACTAAGTTTTCATTTACATATTATATTCACAGAAGTAGATCCCCATTGTTTATCATGTCCGGAGGAACTTTGTGGTCAAACAGAATCGCATAGCAGTGCAGCTGCAAATCTTTGTCATCTATTTTTGGATTTTGTGTTTTAATTTTAAGTATTGAGTTAAAAATCTTCAGGTTACAATTGTTTGAGATATCAAATCAACAATTAGATTGTCATTTTGATATCTGTTTCCTTTCAATCTGTCCGACTATAATGAACTGTCCTTCATTTGTGCATTGCTGCAGTTTCAAAGTAGTTCAGAAGGTTATTGCGGAGGTTTTGAGAGCAAAGAATTTGTTAGACATCGGCTCCCGAAGGCCTCGTTTGGTTCCTTGTTAAAGTAAGAAAGAACGGATTTGCTTTCTACGTAATAAAATTTTGTACAACTGCATTCTGTTTGTATTGTCTGGAGGATCTAAATCTTTCATTTTGTAACAAAATTGGTTGACGATTCTAATGCTTTGGTACATTATTTACAAGGTTAGCATATCTATATGAGCGAGTATATGGGTGAACTCCCACGCTTTCTTGGAGGGTTTGGGAAGCTTTCAGATTTGTATTTGCAGCGGTGCTGGGAGATAGGGGAGCTTTCAAACTCTACTGGAGAGTTAGTTAAGCTCATACATCAGTGCTTACATAGGTGCTCTGTAACATGTCATTTTAGATACATCCATGGATTTCAAATGTTGGTCCATCAAAGAAGTAACATAATGATGCTCTATTCAAGTTTGGTAGTTGGATCCAATTTCACCCATTCCTTGAAGAACAGCAACTACAAATTGGTTCATGTATTGTTAGAGCATCTAAAATTTCTTCAAATTGAGCAATGTCCAACCAAATTTTTGTATATATGTAGACCAAATAGGTTGTCATATGGATGTCCTTTTATTGAGGGCATCAAGGGATTAGAAAGATGGGTGGTGGCTAGGCGTACTATCCTGGAAAGATTGTTGGATGTCTCAAGATCGACTTGGCTTTCCTATAGGTTACCTATGTACAGTGTGTTCCTGAGTTTTGAGGGACCAGATACTCAATATAGCATTGCCAATTTTCTGCACCATTGGATGTCATGTGATCGAATTTCTATTTATTATGATGATGACGACTTGAGGTCCAATTAAGGGATGGAGGGAGAGATTTGACAAGCACTTGCTAACTCCATTATCTATGTACCTATCTTCTCTAGAGACTTTGCTTCAAAACATTGATGTCTCCGCAAAGTTGTTCACATGGTAAATTACACGTCAGAATCAAAGGGGAAAAGGAGAATCCTCCCCATTTTCTACAACATGGAGTTTGATGATATTAAGCTTAAAACTGATTTATACAAAAGCGGCATAGAAAAGCACTAGACGAACTTCGACCACAACGAAGTGAAGGCATGGAAAGACGCCTTAATTAGGTCACAACAATGAGGGGTTTCGTCTTGAAAACTAACAGGTAACTCTGCTATTTCGCCACTAAATTATGATGTAGATAAATCATTCAATTCGACTTTCCCAACACACAATTTCAAAGTCACTGCAATGCAACCCTTTTGCATACAAATAGTTGTACACTCAAGCAAATTCAAACCTATAGAATAAGAACCAGATCCTTCAAGTTCATAATATCCGGTGGAACCTTGTGGTCGAACAGAATAGAGTTGAATACTGGTACAGCCGTACATATACATTTTTTTTCTTTTGTTTTGTTTCCTGAGCTAAAGATCTTCGGTTACAATGGTTTGAGAAATCAAATCAATAATTAAATCGTCATTTTTATATTCTTTAAGTTTCTGTCTAACTAAAATGAACTGTCCTTCAATTGTGGATTGCTGCAGCCATGAACTACTTCAATCGGTTGTTGCAGATGTTGCTAAAGCAAGGGAATTGTATGCCGGTGACTCCTGAAACCTTCTTTTGGCCGGTTGTCAAAGAAAAGGAGAACGAATTTTAAATGAATGTAATGAAATTCTCCCCAGCAACACTCTGTTTCTATTGTTCGGAGGATCCAGATAGTTCATTTGGTAATGAAATTGATTTACGATGCCAATGCTTGGGTGCATTATTTGCAAGGTCAGCATATCTATGTGAACGAGTATATCAGTGAACTCCCATGCTTTATTAGAGGGTTAGTTAAGCTCACACATCATTGTTTACAAGGTTGCTTTGCAATAGAAGAAAAGGAGCTTTCATACATAGTTGGGAAAATCTAAATCACTGGTGGAGTTAGATTAGCAACTGTTAAAGATAGTTGATCTACCTTATTTAAGCGGAAATCTAGAAAGAACTGAAATTGATGAGGATGAACCGTTCATCCATAAGAATGTTACCTGATGCTATTGGATTGCTAGAAATGATTGAGGGTCTAGTGCTAGTATACGGCTCTGACAGGTAAAGTTGGGAGACTATACTAGCTGTTTGAGGATCTTGGGCTTACATTCGTTGAAATTATTTATGGATTCCCCGTGACGATCTGCTATCTCTACCGTGTCCATTAACTTTTTTCCGGACCGTTGCCAGCGAATTTGACAAGTCACCTCGACCTCCTTTAATCCGTCTTTGTTTTGATGCATCTACGTCCAGTTTGCTCATGGCCTCATGAATCTAGTTAGTTTTGATTTTCTGGACACATCTGACATTTCCCATGACTAATATCCACCAGCTTCCGTGTACTTTGTCGTTCATGCCACTTTGGCTTATATTGCTACAGGCAGAAATACAACGCAAGTGCCAAAACTTGGCACGAGGAAACACTTAAAGTGCCAAAAGTTAAGAAAATTATATTTAAGTGTCACATTTTTTGAAAAGTGAGACTTAAGTACCACATCCGGCGAATTTTGCCGAAAATCCTACTTGGCAATATTTTATTATTTTTGCTCGTCTACGTGGCTTGTCAGAGAGCTAACTTAGCTCTAACTCACTCAAAACAATACCATTTCCATAGTTGGCCAAAATAAAAGCCCTGAATCTGCCAAAACGACGTTGTCTCCCAAATTGCATCAAATCTAAAACCCTTAATCGGTCAAAATCCCTATGGAAGTGCTCAAATCCAAGTCTCGAACCCTAATTTTGATTTGTCCAAATTCCATCGTCGAATATTGGAAATAGAGAGTAGGACCTTTAGCAACGCCTCAAATTCCTCTCATTGAAGTGAAGGAGAAGGTCAAAGTTTCTATTTTTGTGGGTTACCAAGTCCAAGAAGAACATCATGAACTCGAATGAATCTTGGGCTAAGATTTTATGGATGCGTTTGATATAAAGAATGGTTGAAGTGCAAATACTTCAAATAAATCGATGCAAAATTCTCTCACCGAGCCACAAAGTTGATATTGGATCTACTTCATAAAAGACATCAATTTCCATCTATGTTCGTGGACGATTTAGATGATGTTGACTCAATGCAAACTCAAGCGTTTTTAGCTAAACTTTTCAAGAATGAAGTTTCAAGGATGAAGATTGAACGGAAGTGTTATCAAGCATTTATTATTGTGTTGTTTTGTTGTCTATCATACATTATGATGAAATGTAAAGCACTTGAAGATGAGAAAAAGTATCTCCAATTGCCATAGTTAGAAATGAGTGGACAAATGTAATTATTTTGGATTAAATGTAGGCTTTTTTCTTTTTGAAAGATGAGAAGAAGTTTATGTTGTTCCATAATATCGCTGTGGCTTTGTTGTTGTTTGTGTTGTCATATGTATTGTGGGTTACTTCTTGTGTTTGTAGAGAGGTTAAGGAAAGAGAATGAGTGAATTAGATACTACTTATACTATGTTTTTACTTGTTCTTGAATATAAACCAATATGTATTGTGAGTTACTCTTTACTTATGTGTGTGTGTGTGTGTGTGTGTGTGTGTGTGTGTATATGTATGTATGTATGTATGTATGTATGTATGTATGTATCTATTATGGGTTACTTCTTGTGTTGTGGTGGCTTTTTTACTTGAACTAAATATAAATATAAATCAACATCAAATATTGGAATTGAATGGAGTTGCTGTAAGTTAAATTACCATCACATTCTTTGTTTTGCTGCAAACCAGCATATATAGAAGACAAACATGAGTGATTACCTAAGTGTCATAAGTTGTATTTAGTAATCATTTAAATGCTAGTCGCGATGAAAAAAAGATCACTTAAGTGTCAAGTTATTATTAAGGTGATCACTTAAGTGTCACTCATAATTAAAAGTGAACACTTAAGTGCCAAGTTTTTTTAGAATGTGATCAATTAAGTGTCAATTTTTTTAAAGGTTTTCTCTGAAAATTGCGCCAGTCATCACCACCAGCTGTGCCATCAGTCATCACCACTAACTATACTAGGCACTCCGGCCATCACCGTGCTGGTGTTTTTGCTACACAAGGTACTAATGCAAGCTGAGCCTTGTACTAGCTTGCACCAGTACACCTAGTGTAAGATGTGCAAACTGCACACTTGCACCAGGTGCAGTAAAAGCCCCCAACCTCCACCACAAACCCATAATCACCAGGCATCACCAGCCACTACCACCAGCCACACCAGCACCCCAACCACCACATTAGCACTCGGCCACGACCCAACAGCCACTGTGCTGGTGGTGGGTCTACTACAGAAGGTGTTGGTGCAAAGCTCCACTTGGTTCAAGTATGGTGCAAGATGTGCACAGTGCACACTTGAACCAGATGTAACACGAGCCCTCAACTGAACCTCAACAACAAACTCATTACCACCAAGCATCACCATCCACCACCACCAGCTACACCAGCACTCCAGCTACCACCACAAACCCAACACCAACAGCAGCAAATAAACGCATAATCCATATCTTACAAAAAGCAAAAGAATTTAACAAGTAGCAATATCATTCCATTGATATTGAAATTAAGTCTCACAAAATCAATAACGAACTAAAAAAAAAAAAACCATCCATAGCAACTTATTATAAACATGTATAAAACTAACTCCTAAGCTCCACAAATCCTATCATGTCCCATTTCATCAATCAATATGCATAACACCCCTGTTTGTGCTCCCTTTGATAGGCTTTTCACTTGATTTATAATTTTTGCACTTTTTCTAACCAGACGTGCAACTTCTTCTTCAATCTTCTTAGTATCCACTGACTCAAATGGAACTGCAAATGTCCCAGGCTGAATTGATTCATAAGGAACTACAACTGTCCTAGGCTGAATTGATTCAGATATACCTGCAACTGGGTTCTTGCTCTTCTTTCTTGTTGGCGTAGCTAATGTTTTCTTCTTTGTTAGTGCAGCCGTTGATTCTTGAGTTGGGCCTTGAGAAATAAGAACATCTGAACTTCTCCCAAACTACAAAAAAGATAATAAATTGTCAGCAAAAGTCTGCAGCATAAATTAAATTAAATGCAACCAATAAAACCTGCATTCAGAATGACTGTTCTAGTACGCTGATATGTATAAAGGCCATAGCCATATTGTCTTAATCTCTTCCCAAATGCCCCTCTTGTTTGAAGAGGGGCGTCACTTTCAAGACTTGTGATTTGTTGGCTCTTTTTCTTACCTATGATTTCTTGGGCCTTTCTTTTGGTCCTTCAGCTACAGCCGAGGCTTTTTCAACTAATTTTTCAGTTGGGCGTCTTTTAGATGGCCTTTGTGTAGCTGCCCCTTCACTTGGCCTTCTTCTAGTTGTCCTTCTATGTAGCCCTTCAGCTTCAATGACACCTTTTGTTGGCTCTTTTAGTGGTACTTGTGGTGACCCTTGTAGTGATTCTTCTGGTGGCCCCTATGGTGACCCTTGTGGTGGCTCTTGTGATAACCCTTCGGTTGGCAGTTGAGCTCCAACTTGCATTCTTCGAACCTGAGAAAGAGGCTAAAGACACCATAAATATAATATTATGCCATATAATAATGTAAATAAAAATTGAATACGAATTATTGAATTTACTAGGTATTTCTTTCTCTGCTGAAGAATAGTTGACTGAACTCGCTGTTTAGCTGCTTGGGCCAATCCTTTAGCCGGCCGTTTCCTACCTTACCTTCTCCGAACATGCCCTGCAGTTTCATGACTTACCGGGGTTCTTCTTGTGACCTAACAAAGACATTACATACAAGGCCAAATAGGATATTATGGACATATTTATGATAAACCACAAAGCAACGTAAACATAAATTTCATGACTTACCGAGGTTCTACTTGTCGACTGAAGAACAAATGACTCACTTGGCCCTTCTATTTACCTTCTCCAACTATTTCTTCACTAAGCCCTTCAGCTGGCCTCGACTGTTCTTGTTGCTTCCTCAATTGACAACTTTTAGTATTGTGCCTTGCTACACGGCAATATGTCATCTTTACACCTGTCCTGCTCATTCTTTACTGAACCGAGACCTCTCCCTCTGCCATTCTTTTTCTTCGTTTTAGCCTTCCCATTTCCTTCTTCAGTGGCAAAGGTTGAGGTGTTTCATAATTCGTCAACTCCCAAAACTTGCTACTTCTAATTGGCTGTATCATAAACTGATACAAAGCAAGGTATTTCGATTTTTTGTACCAATCATTGATGTAATCCTCTACATTGTGGCCCTTCAACTAGATGGTACATATGACATGTGCATAAGGAATTCCACTTAGTTGCCATGCTCTACATGAATACTTCCTCGTATCTAGATGGACAACATACTTATCGGAACCCGTCATTATCTCTTATTCATTATCCCCATTCCAAATGAGATGACAATGCCTACTTGCAGCCAAATTCTCACCCAATTTCTTGGCAATCTTAGGACCACATTGTCTAGTCCACTTTGCAGCCCCATCTCTTTGTTTGTGCAGTCGAATCATAATCATAACTCGTATATCTTCAAGCATTGAGATGACTGGTTTGCATCTGGCATCTATTATTTTCAAATTAAATGCTTCACATATGTTGTTGTCGATGTTATCGCACTTGAATTCTTCATTGAAGAATTCCATGCACCAATGCTTCAATTCTATTTGAAATAATGTAGCACAACCTTTCTTTGTCAATTGAAGCAATTCTTCTTTGGCTATCCTAAAGTCAGCCATGTTCGTACTCTTTGCTAATTGCCAAAATTGCAACTACAACTTATCCCCTTTGTAGGTCTTTGCCCAATTTTCGTATATGTGCCGCGCACACATTTGATGTTCAGCATAGGGTAACAACTCAGCTATTGCCGGAACCAATCTCTACAATAATTTAAAGTAAGATATATAAGCAAATAACATGTTAATATTATAAAGCAGACAATTGACTAAATTCTTCAAAAAGTAAGCATAACCTTTTGTTGGTTGCTCATGAACGCCCACCCTTTCCCGTTTGTTATCTCTAAGTCAACCATCAGATATTTCAAGAACCAGGACCAACTGTCCTTGTTCTCAATTTTTACAACAGCCCAAGCTAGTAGGAATATTTGGTTATTCGCATCTCTTCTGATTGCCACCAACAATTCTCCCTTGCACAAGCCTTTCAAGAAACAGCCGTTCAATCCTAGAATCCGTCTACAACTAGCTAAAAATCTCCGTCTGCATGTATCAAAGCACACATAGAACTTATCGAACTTGGTCCCACTATCAAGAAGCGGCCTCTCCACCACCTCTACATATACTCTACTTGAAGGTTTTGCAACTTATACTCCCAAGCATAATCCCACACCTGCCCATATTCCTTGTCATACTGATCAATAAGTATCTTCATCACATTTTGCTTTGATCTTTTGCACTGATTCCTGGATATGTTGATGCCTACACACTTCTTCACCAGCATTCTAAAGTCAGTACTTTTCATCTCGGGCATCGGCTTGATCAGATCGAAAAAGTACTTGGACAGCCAAGCACTTGTTACACTTTTATTTTGGAAATTAGTGGAACAAGTATGTTCCTCTTGGTAGGCTCTAATTTGGAAAGACTCACTCCTCCTAACAAACACGTCGTAAATCTTCCATAGATAATTTTGCTACGAACACCTAGCTCTTACAAAGTTCTTAGTGTTTCTAATGAAGTCAATATTTCTTTGTGCAGTAATGGAGTTCTTCAGTATAACTTCCCTAAATTATTTCGCATCTTGAAATTTTATACCTATTGACAAAGTAGGAGAGGCAACGGATGGATCATATGAATGAAACTTACTTTTCCTTCTATGTACAACTCCTTGATTTTCTTCAAGCTTATCCTGTGAAGTAGCATTCTCGACGCTTTCTTCATGATTCGTCTCCTGGCCAGCAACACTAGCATCTACCTTCGTCTCTATTTGGAACTTCATCAGCTACCTGCAAAGCTGCAAATCTATATGACAAAAAGTCCCTTTGTTTTTTTCTTGATTGTGTAAGCTCCTTGTCGTCATCGTCACTTAAGAAAGTTTCAGCAAGCAACCCTTCATTGTTATTATCACCATCACTGGATTCAACTACTTTCCAATCTAATTCAATGATTGTGACATCACC
This sequence comes from Eucalyptus erythrocorys, assembly GCA_014182555.1. Taxonomy (NCBI): domain Eukaryota; kingdom Viridiplantae; phylum Streptophyta; class Magnoliopsida; order Myrtales; family Myrtaceae; genus Eucalyptus; species Eucalyptus erythrocorys. The sequence goes on along the minus strand of CM024599.1, from coordinate 36,413,939 downwards.
TATGTCACCATCACTATGGTGAACAACATCTGCGTCCCTCTCCTCCCTGTCATGTCTATCATACCCTCATTTATCCCTAACTTCAGTATTAGCTTGAATATAGTTTCCTGCTTCTCCTACTTGGGTGCTATCTCTGTCATCATCTTCGCCCTCATTATCACTATTGTATTCAACGTATACTTTCGCCCCTTCGCCATGAAGATAATGATATAAGACATCCCTAAAACCATTATCATTTTCTAAATTTCTCAAACCATCTCTCAAACTTTTCCCAAGAACATAGTACAACAACTTTTGTACTTTACTAGACAAATATGTCACTATATCCCCAACAAATCCAATATAAGGTACCTTTTTATATATCTACAAAGATTATACCCTCATTTCCCCCCTCATACACCTACTCATCCTCTCCAATCGCAAAATCCCAACCGTAGCAAACAATGATAGCAATATAGTCCTTATCATAAGCCATTTCTGCAACCAAAAAGGAAAATAAAACGATTAATTTTTGGGACCACATCTATAAAGGACAACGGACAATTGCATGTAGAGGTCCCTACACTCTCATAAACTTTATTAAAGAAAATAAGAAAGAGGGAAGAGATGCAAAGGTTAAACGAGATTTATTGGAAAGATACCCTCAGGACCAATAGAGATCCCCACACGACAGCTATTTTGATTATGTTGCATTCACTTAAAATATTGAGAGGTCCCCCAAATAAGCTCGGGTCCTCATGACACCCATTTCAACACTTCAATTTTAAAAAAAAATGCCCAAAGGTCCCCACGACAACTACTCCGAACTCTAACAATCACCATCGCACATCACATTTCACATTTGACCCCTAAAAATTACTTTCGCACATCACAATTTCACATCCAAGCCCTAAATCACACATCATAGTAGCATAGGGTTCTAGCACCACATCTTACCCATAATTTTCCCCCTGCCAAGCCCTACATTTCAAGATTGAGCCATAAACTGTCAATCCGAACCCCAATAGGGTTCTAGCGCCACATTTGAGCCCTAAATATCACATCAAAATACAATTCAAGCCTTACATTTTCCAGCCGACCCCCAAATTTCAAGTTAGAGCCCTAATAAATGAGTTGGAGCTCTAATTTCACCACAAGGGAGAGGAAGAAGAGAACAAAGCTGAGTGAGCGATGATAGTGAGGGACAACGTTGAGTGACAACGACAAGGGACGATGACAAGTGATGACCTGCGAACAACGACTTGTGAACAGCAACCTGTGGAGAGCCGATGGAGAGGATGTTAGATCTTGTGTGAACGCGAGCGACGGCTAGATCTGGTTAAACCCAAAATAAGCTAAACGATGTTGTTTAGCACTAAGGAAAAACGACGTCGTTTAGCTTGGCCAAGCCAGAGTGGATGGGTCGACGTCGTTTTTCTTGTCCACGTGTGCTTTTTTTTTAAAAAAAAATATTTGTCACGTCTGTAAAGCATGTCGCCGGAAATTGCCACGTATGCAATTTGATTGGATTTTCTCGCCATTGGCACTTAACTAATCAATTTTGCTCAAATTTTGGCACTTAAGTGTCACTTTCCAAACTTTTGGCACTTAAATATCCCTCCGTGCCAAGTTTTGGCACTGCAGGTGTCCGACAGTCTATTGCTAGTTTTCAATCTTTAAGGACTTTTTGGTTCTCGAAGTTCATAGGCATTAGTCCACTGTCATACTTTTCAAACTTATAGAATTTGGCAAATCTGTGTGTCATTGGATTGGATGTCCAATGTAAAGCTTACCAGTCTCCCAAGTAATAATATGTTTGAGGGAAATGAAAATAAGTCGATTTGAATTCCTCGAGAAATTACCCGTTCATCACTCTTGAAGAGTCTACTGCGCTTGAATCTGAATAGCTTGAATAGCTAGTTGAGACTCGAGGTTAGTCGGAAATGGAATTTTCCTTTTACCTTTTTTGTTGACTTTTTAATTTTTGCTTTTGATCTTTTTTAGATGTGGGCTCACGTGGCTCTTTATCATCGCCACTTATCCTAGAAAACATTGATAATGCGATGCTAGACACCATGTAGACCGCGTTCCTTGACAGAAATGGTATGTGTGTCATATTAGTAACGGGTAGGGATTTTTGGTGACGAAAAAAAAACTGTATTGGCTTCTCAGTGGTATACTTTTAGTTTTTGGTGCCACTTTCCCTGGACTTTATAAGATGTTTATGGAATCAAGTGTTGGCTTTGTTGACCATTGTAACAATTCTAGTTTCTTCATTATCGAAAATAAATAATTATTATTCTTTAGGATAAGTTCATTAGAAGTTCTAAAACTTACCATGAAAGTGCGATTGAATCTTAAAACTTACAAAAAATGTAATTAAATCCTAAAACTTATTAATTTAGTGCAATCAATTCTTTTCGTTAACACTGCCCATTTATCCAACAAAAAATGCTAAAGTGGCATCTTTAAATCAATTTCTCTCTCTTATGTGGAATTTTTTTATTTTTTTTATCAATATTATTTAAAGGGAAAATCTCAAATAGGGACCCAAATTGCCTTCATTTTCTCAAAAAATGACCTAAAGTGAAATCTATCTCAAATAAGGACCCAAAGTGGTCATTGAGTCTCAATGAAAGACCTCACTCGTCGGCTAGTGAATGGACGCATCTCCAATGCATATTCCAGTGGCTTGATTAGGGTATTGTCGTCCATTTTTATTTTTATTTTTTCATTTTTGGTTGCCCGGGTCATTGTCTTCTTTGTCCCCTGATCTTCTTCTTGCCTAGATCAAGAACATCGGACTTGGGGAAAGGTTGGCAAGTGCCAGCTGCTGGTAAGGGCTGGCGAGGGCTTGATGCCTATCACCAGCAGTGAGCGAGGGCTTGACGCCATCGCCGGCAAGGAGCGAGGGCTAGGCAAGGGCCATCGAGCCCTCGTTGACCATGGAGGGGGGCCATCCAAATTGAGGCCTTATAAGGAGGTCCTCGAGAGCAAAAGGGATAGTGTGACATCCAGATTTTTTGGGTTCTGATTTCGATTAGATAGATTGGGCATTTCATCGGCATGACTATAGTGCTGGAGTGAAATTAACCATCAATTTGAGTTCAATTTCAGAAATTAGAAGTTCTGTGGTATCACGAGTTATTCTAGGAACGTCGACTCACCTTTTGGGGAAATTCCGGCAAGTTTAGGATTTTTACGGAAAACCGGGTCGGAAATGCGGAAAATGAACGAAAACTCAGATTGGCCATTTTGAAGAGACTTTTGACATCTGGTGTAAGAGATTCGGCGAATGAAAGTTGTTTGGACTTTTTCTGACTTCAATTTGGACCCCAACGGAATTTATTTGTTTGGAAAATCGGATTCTGAGAAAAATTGAAATAGAAGCTGATTTCGAAGAAAATTCGTGGGATTAAAGGATGGCCTTATTTTGGACCTCCAGGCCGAGCCTTTATGTGCCGGGGATTTATAGAAAATTGTTTGGGAATTTTCTTCAGCAAAATGAGACGTCGATTTAGAAAATCAAATGAAGAATTGGAGCCAAAAATTAAGGAAATTCGGAATAGGCAAGGGTAGCATGATTTTGGCATGGATTTGGATAATATTATAGAAATTACTTGTTGGAAAGTAATGAGAGGGGACAAGCATTAAATGGAATGGCTAAGCTCTTGACTTTTGGCCCCATTCATGACTTCATGAGCAAGATTTCCAGCTGCCATAGTCATCCGTTCCCCTCATCCGCTCACCATTCTCCCCCAAGTTTTCATTTTCCCTCGGCCAGAAATTAGAAGCTGCCCACGCTCCCCACGAAAGCCCTCTCTTCCACTCACGCTTCCCTCACACCACCGAATCACCAAAGGAGCTGCCTTTGTCCATTCCTCTCAACCCATGTCTCCACTTCACGAAGCTCAGGCCACACGTCCACCGAATTGAAGACCCGAGCAGCCCCACGTTTCTCTCTTCATTTTTGCTGTCTCTCTCCACCAACGAGCTTCGGTATGTGTGGTCAACAGAAGAAGCCACACTCTCCAAGATGATTGACTCCTTGCTGCCAACACGCCTTCACCACCTTGCGTTTCCTTCGGTCTTCCCCATCCCACGCTCGAGCGAGCATCCGTGTGGACGCCGGCAAGCTGTCACGATCGAAGCCCACATCATCATCATCATCAACCATCATCCCACGCCTGGTCAACAACAAACGTCTGTGGAAACTCATGTTGACTCCATCGACGGGACTTCTTCAATCCTGCAGCTCGTGCTTCTCCGCCGAAATCCCTCGCTCACCTTCAGCTTCGGAGACCACGTGCAGCTCCATCATTTTAATTCTCTCCACCAAGATTCGGTTGCCACCGAATCAAGTCAACCACCATCCGAGTGAAGCCCCAACGCTGACCTTGCCGATTTGTGGACAACGGATCTTCAACGCCAGCCGCACGAAGCATTTCCACTCGCCGAAGTCGCTGCTCGATTTCTTCATTTCAGCGTTGTAGGCCCATCTCCATTGAGTCAAGCTTCAGCCCACATGATTTCCAGCCCACAGTTGGTTAGGATCAGCTCAGCTCATATGAATTTCAGTCAGGCCCAGCAGCTCATTCGGGCTTTCTTGGTCAGCCCATGAAATGCAGCAGCCCATTTTCACGTGTCAAACCCATTTGAAGTCCAAGAAGTTTCAGCAGCTCAGCCCGTGAAGCAAGTCGGCCCAAGTTCGGCCGCCGCCGCGTCGTCATCGCGGTTTTCGATCTTCGCTTGGCGCAAGTGAGTTTTACTCACTGATGCCTTCTTAGTTTGCTAATGATGCCTAAGAGTTGATTAGATTTATTTAATTGCAATTAGGTGGTTAGATTAGATTACGATAATTAAATTAGAGACTTGTTAGTGCATGTTAGTTAAATTGAAGGTGCATTTAGCAAATAGACTTGTCCAATTAATTATTGAATGCTTCTAGGGATTTTTCCCATCCCTTATCGGGTGTCAAATTAATAATTCGAGCCTAGGTGGAATTTTTAGGAATTAAATATTAATTTTAGAAATTATTTATTTAATTATTTATTTCCTGAAAATTAAACTTGGATGGCTAGCGACTGGGATTTTATGCTGATGATTGTGGCGTAGACCGTTTATTTAATTGAGCTTTATATGGTGCTAAATTGAATTTATTGTGTTTATTTATTTAATTTCCGAAATTAATTATTTAATTATTTATTGCCTGGAAATTTAACTGGGATGGCCAGTGACCGGAATATTATGCTGATGACCGCAGTGAAGTCCGTTTATTTAATCGGGCTTTCTTTTGAGTTAAATTGAATTTTAATATTACTTATTTAATTTTCGAAATTAATTAATTATTTATTTATTTTTCGGAAATTAAGATTGAGATGGCCGACGACCGAAATCTCGTGCTGATCGTCGTGGCACAGTCCATTTATTTATTTGAGCCCTACGTTGTGCTGAATTGATTTAATTATGTATTTTTAGGATTTATTCCTAAATGATTTGAATTGTAGTAATTGATTGGTAATTACGGGGCGTCGATTCACAGAGCCAAAAATACGTTTTATGGGCTGTTGAAAATGGTGGGAAGTTCTAAAAGCAAAGTATGATATTTTGGCTAAGGCCGATCGTGTACCCACGCACGATATTTTATTGGGTATCTCTATTTCCAAGGAATTGGACCAAGATATTATGAAATTGAGAAATTTATTTATGAAGTGCAATATCGTTGGCTGCAGTTGAAATTGGTCGAGTGGGACCATAAAGCCATTGAATCGTGAAAAGGTCGAGTGGAACCATAAAGCCATTAAATCTTGCAAGTGGTCGAGTGGAACCATAAAGCCATTGAATCGTGAAAAGGTCGAGTGGGACCGTAAAGCCATTGAATCGTGAAAAGATCGAGTGGGACCGTAAAGCCATTAAATCTTGCAAGTGGTCGAGTGGGACCATAAAGCCATTGAATCTTGAAAGGGTCGAGTGGGACCGTAAAGCCATTGAATCTTGAAAGGATCGAGTGGGACTGTAAAGCCATTTAATCTCGGTGACAGAGTTTGGCATCGTAAAAAGGGCACGTGGGCTCGGTGATTTGATGCATCACTTTGGCGAACTAGTGCCTAAGAGAATGCACGTGTGCTCAACATCTTGATATGCATTGTGGGAATTACTTAGTCTGTTGGATATGAAATCGACTAGATCGATTGATCATTGTTTTGATCTGATGTTGCGGTGAATTGATTGATTTATTGGGAATGACTACGAGTGGTCTTGTTGACATGTGATCGACTTGAATCGATTTGATCGATGCTTCAATCTATGATGTGATTGCTTGGGTACCTATTTGATCTGAGCTAACATGCAGGTGGAATCTGAGGCCAAAGTAAGTCTTCTGACTCATGTTGTGCATAGGCAGCCCTAAGGTGTATTAGTTTACTAATCGGATCTTAGGGGGTAGAACTTGCTGAGACATAGTCTCATCCCGGTTGTGGGATTATATTTCAGGCCCCTAGATTTCTCGGAGACGAGCTAGCATTTGAAGTCAAAGATGAGTGAGAAGAAGGAGATGAAGAGTTTGAAGAAATTGAGTATAGTAGTGAAAGACTTGAGGAGGACTGGGATGATGATCCCGAGCATAGTCCTATCCTCTTTTGTAAACCCTGTACTTGCGTAGTTGTAAATTTCAATAAATGAAATTGTGGCCTGCTTTTCTATCACATTGTTTTATTGTCTGGGGATTTTTAAATACTTCCGCATGTGTATATATAAATGAAAGGGTCGGCGATACATAGTCCTGGGATATTGCATTTTAAAATCGACCAAAGGTGAGGGATGTGCACGTGCCTGAGGATCGGGACGTGACAGGTAGCCAGAGAAGTCGTCGATCTAGAAGCGGAGGTGGGAGGAAGGGATGAAGAAGGTAACATGGGCATCTCGATCGTAGTCTTGGCAAAAGACGAGGTTGTCGGTGCAGTGGCAGGCGAAGGCGGGGGAGATTGCCCCTCGCTGACCTTGGGCAAGGGCTCGCCCACCTCATTGGCCACTGTTAAGAGCCGGCGAGGGCTTGGTGGCCCTTGCCAACTGCTGGTAATGGGCGTCTAGCCCTCAATGGCCCTTACCAACAGCTGGCGCTTGCCGGCCCTTCCTAAGTCTAATGTTCTTGAGAAGAAGACGAACAAGGGATGAAAAAGATGATGAACAGTGCATGACCCCCCCTCCCAAAAAAAGGACAGGACAGCTAAAAAAAAATTTTAAAAAAAGAATTTTTTGGACAAAAATACCCTGATCAAGCTATCGGAAATACATCTGTTCATTGGCTGACAAGTGAGGTCCTTCTTTGAGACTAAATTACCACTTTAGGTTCTTATTTAAGATAGACTCCACTTCAAGTCCTCTTTTGAGAAAAGGAATGTGCTTTAGGTCTCTATTTGGGATTTTCCCCAATAAACACACAAAAAAAGTGAAAACATATAAACAAGTTAATATGTTAAAAAAATTTTGACCAAAAAACTTGTATTAAAAAGTTGTCTCTTTAAATTTGTTCTATACTCTACTCGACAATTTATCCACAAATATGCTCGATGGCATATCATAGTACTAGGTTTCTTGGAAATTTATCTTTCGACAAACAAACTTTTATGGAAGTATTATCTAGCAATAAAAAAATATGGTACCTTTAATGTAAATAGAAATCTACAATAAATAAAAACTAAACATGTAAAATTCTTAATTATGGTAGGTAGGTCCTACATAAATATAGAAAGGCTAAAAAATAAGAAAAGTAAAAAAAAAAAAAAAATTGGGGCCATTGCTTTGAATTGCAATTGAAATATTGAAGATAATTTTATCTTTTTGGTAAAAAAAGGGTGAATTTAGTCATATAGGAAGTAGAAATAGAATCACGCTAGATATACTATTAGAAAGAGGGTATGAGAGTTTGTTATTGTGCAATGTGGCATGACATTCGTTTACATAAATCATGATAAAGCATCTATGCTTTTTATTCACGACTAACTTCAATTAAAGGTATGCTTTAATTTTTTAATTTTGTAACCGGTTTCAAATATATAAATTTTATTTAATTAGTTTTTTAATTATAAGATAAATATCATCGAAATAAAATTCTTTTATTTAACTATGAAGGTTAAATTCTAAAGAAAATTAAGAAGGTCATTAATTGCTAGATTTACATAAAGAAGGAAGAGTGTCAAAGATTTCAGATTGGGCTAGTAAATTAAAATATAAAAGAGGAAACTCTATAAGTTAATCCACATCCATAGCCATAAATACCAGAATGTCTGAAACTTTGCTTCCAATGGAAGAGTATCTTATTTGTATTGCTTAATCTGCTCCTAATTTTTCCTTTTCTCAAAAGAATTTGTAACCTAAATTGCTTTTCATTCCCTTCATACGGAGCATGTATCGCCCCTTTATAAAAGTCCTACACGGTCTTCATTTTATTAAGGCGTCGGTTAAGATTTCAGTAAGCAAGAAGAGAGGGAAAAGAAACAAAGAAAAAGAAAAGATGAATAGTAAACTGTGCACCTTGTTCCTCTTCCTAGCCTCCTCTCTCATCCTCTTCCATGCCGAATCTGCGGCAAACGACATCGTCTCGGACACTTGCCAGAGGTCTGCGGCCTCGAGCCCAAATGTGAACTACGACTACTGCGTGAAGGCTCTTGGGTCGGATCCGAAGAGCCGCACGGCGGACGTCCAGGGCTTGGGTCTCATCGCGCTTAACCTGTTAGAAAGCAGCGTGACGAGCACGGGCTCGGACATTCAGCAGCTGCTGAAGCAGAAGTGGGATCCGTATGTCCAAAAGTGCCTGTCAGATTTCTCGGACCTGTACCCGGACGCGCTCGACACCACGAAAGAGGCGGTCGGGGCGTACCAGGAGAAGCGTTTCTCAGACGTTCAGTTCTTGGTGTCCGCGTCGTCTCCGGATGCGACCACGTGCGAGAGCCAGTTCAAGGAGAAGAAGGGCGTGACCTCGCCGTTGACGAAGCAGAACGGAGACGCAACGCAGCTGTCTTACATAGTACTCGGTCATCATCCCAAACCCTTCACGACCCTTTAACAATCGCAAGAATGGCAAGTACTATGTAAGACAGCTGCGTTGCGTCTCCGTTCTGCTTCGTCAACGGCGAGGTCACGCCCTTCTTCTCCTTGAACTGGCTCTCGCACGTGGTCGCATCCGGAGACGACGCGGACACCAAGAACTGAACGTCTGAGAAACGCTTCTCCTGGTACGCCCCGACCGCCTCTTTCGTGGTGTCGAGCGCGTCCGAGTACAGGTCCGAGAAATCTGACAGGCACTTTTGGACATACGGATCCCACTTCTGCTTCAGCAGCTGCTGAATGTCCGAGCCCGTGCTCGTCACGCTGCTTTCTAACAGGTTAAGCGCGATGAGACCCAAGCCCTGGACGTCCGCCGTGCGGCTCTTCGGATCCGACCCAAGAGCCTTCACGCAGTAGTCGTAGTTCACATTTGGGCTCGAGGCCGCAGACTTCTGGCAAGTGTCCGAGACGATGTCGTTTGCCGCAGATTCGGCATGGAAGAGGATGAGAGAGGAGACTAGGAAGAGGAACAAGGTGCACAGTTTACGATTCATCTTTTCTTTTTCTTTGTTTCTTTTCCCTCTCTTCTTGCTTACTGGAATCTTGACCGACGCCTTAATAAAATGAAGACCGTGTAGGACTTTTATAAAGGGGCGATACATGCTCCGTATGAAGGGAATGAAAAGCAATTTAGGTAACAAATTAATTTTAGAAAAGGAAAAATTAGGAGCAAATTAAGCAATACAAATAAGATGCTCTTTCATTGGAAGCAAAGTTTCAGACATTCTAGTATTTATGGCTGTGGATATGTATTAACTTATAGAGTTTCCTCTTTTATATTTTAATTTACGAGCCCAATCTGAAATCTGACACTCTTCCTTCTTTATGTAAATCTAGCAATTAATGACCTTCTTGATTTTCTTTAGAATTTAACCTTCATAGTTAAATAAAAGAATTTTATTTCGATGATATTTATCTTATACTTAAAAAACTAATTAAATAAAATTTATATATTTGAAGCCGGTTACAAAATTAAGAAATTAAAGCATACCTTTAATTGAAGTTAGTCGTGAATAAAAAGCATAGATGCTTTATCATGATTTATGTAAATGAATGTCATGCCACATCGCACAATAACAAATTCTCATACCCTTTCAAATAGTATATCTAGCGCGATTCTATTTCTACTTCCTATATGACTAAATTTACCCATTTTTTACCAAAAAGATATCTTCAATCTTTCAATTGCAATTTAAAGAAATGGCCCCAATTTTTTTTTTTTTTTTTTTTACTTTTCTTATTTTTTAGCCTTTCTATATTTATGTAGGACCTACCTACCATAATTAAGAATTTTACATGTTTAGTTTTTATTTATTGTAGATTTCCATTTGCATTAAAGGTACCATATTTTTTTTATTGCTAGATAATACTTCCATAAAAGTTTGTTTGTCGAAAGATAAATTTCCAAGAAACCTAGTACTATGATACGCCATCGAGCATATTCGTGGATAAATTGTTGAGTAGAGTATAGAACAAATTTAAAGAGACAACTTTTTAACACGAGTTTTTTGGTCAAAATTTTTTTAACATATTAACTTGTTTATATGTTTTCACTTTTCTTGTGTGTTTATTTAAATTAGATTAATGAGAAAAAAAGCTAAAATATTACTTTAAAAAAATTGAAAAACAAAAAAAGAGGAGTAGGTTAAGGCATGGCAAGGCTTTGCCAGTGGGGCATTGCTAACGCTGCCACCCATTGCTAGAGGGGCCAACAAGCAAGGGTGATCGGCCCTTGCTCACCTCAGGTTAGGGCCTACAACCCTCGCTCGACCTACAAGAGGGTGCCTAGATCTGGGTGAGTTGGCACTTGCCCAGACCTAACAAGTGTTAATGGCTCTTGCTTGGGGCTAGTGAGGCCTCTCTTAGGGTTGGGGAGGTTTGTCGGCCCCAAGTGATATCCAGCGTTACTTAGATTTGGGTAGGCACCCACGGTTTGGCCTTGCCGACTATCTCCTAGGGTTAGCATGGCCTTGCCTGAGCTTAGAAAGGGTTGCTGGCCTCACGTGGGGCCGGCAATGCCTCGCCCAGTGTTGATGACCTCCGTCAGCCCCTCTAGTGATGGGTGGCAGCGAGGTAGTACGCCCAACAATGACGCGCTGCCCCACCCTGCCTCACTCTTCTTTTTTTTTTTTTTTTTTTTTTTTTTTTTTTTTTTTAATTTGAAAAACCATGAACTACGTGCGTTGCCCTGATGAGACATCAGCGACTCTGATTAACAAAAGTTGGCGGGAGCCATCTTTTGTTGTGCTACAAGCTTGTCACGGGTTCATCTCTCATCCATGTAATTTGATAATTTGTTCCCGAGACTTTTTATCACAATACGCTAGAAATATCTATTGTTCACGTTAATAATACATGATAATTATGAGTAGCACATATTTGCCATTAATATGCAGAAACATCAGTAGAGTATTCACCGCAGATTTTCCCGATTTTCCTCCAGTTATGTATGACTTCACGGGAGATGATTTGTCTACCAGCCTTTGTGGAGGCTACTATAGGAACAGCCGTAAAAGTTCTGAATTACAATGAAACCGTAGAGATAGTTTACCAAGGGACTAATTTGTTGAATGCATCAGGAACTCATCCAATGCATACGCAATAATATAGCTTTTACGTGGTCGGCTTCGGGTTAGGAAATTTCAACAACGAGACCAATCCACAAGTGTACAATCTGGTCGATCCGCCTAAAGTCAGTACATTTGGAGTTCCTAAAAGAGATTGGCTTGCAATTAGATTCAGGGCAAGTAATCCAAGTATATCTCATGCTCTTTTCCTTCTTTTCTTTTTTCTTTTTTTAAATGTAATTTTAACGTCTAACTCCGGATTATCAGTTTAACAAGAAACGTTAAGACATTGCTTGCTTGAGATCAAATGTTAATAGATTTGTCTATCTGTTGAGGGCAAAATAAATAATAAATAAATAAATAAATACACAAAAAAGCACATAATATACATAAAAATACTTGGGAAAATAGCAAAAAAAAAAAAAAAAAAATTCCCTCTGCGACTAACATTTTAACTTGGTATGGGCAGGTGCATCGTGTTGTCATTTTGATAGACATATGACTTGGGAATGATTACCGCTTTTACAGTGAAAAATGGAGACACCGAAGAGACGAGTATGGGGCCACCTCCTTCATATATGCTTCCTTGCATTGTCTCGAAGCACAAGTTCTTAGGTGAAATTGATCAGAATTTGAAAAGTGACATAATTGCCAAGATCAGCTAAAATTCACTTGGCCATTGGAAGTCATTAGGCACCGGGCAACAAGTCGATGTTGACGTGAATTTTCTCGCTTCCATAAGCGCCATGGAGTTGCGTTTATCTCTCCCTTAGAACAGTTGAAGTGAATAAATTACCATGCTATGCGTGTGGATCTTCCATGTACATAACTAGTTCGAATTGAATATTGTTAAAAAATTCCTTGATTGATTTAGGCTTCGGTTCTTTTTTTGAAAAATAATTTCTTGAAAATATTATTTGTATTGCTTACTAAAATGAATGAATAAAAAATATTTTCATTTTCTACAAAAATGTTTAGATAAAAATTGTTCTCGATTATGAAAACGTTTTTCATTGATGAATTATTTCAAGCAACTAAAATGATCTTTTTAGGAACATATTTTCAAAATCATTTGTTGTGTGCTTAACAAAACGCACCCTTAGATAATTGTAATTAGCCAAGTGTGTTTAATCAGTATACTCAATTAAAATCCACAATAAGAAGCAAATGTGAAGGAGAAATAAAGATGGAAAACCTAACGAAGCAAGCCTTTAAAGTATATATAAGAAAAGGTGTGCTTACTTGAGCGGCTCTTTTGCTCTCTCCACTGAGAGGCCTTGTTTTCTCCGTTCAGAACCAACAATTGTGCGCAAAACAGAAAAAGAAATCTGATGTTTTTAGTGGCAAGTTGAAAAGAAAAAGAAATTAAAAGGAACCGAAATCAATTCGAAAATTAATTGGAGACGAAGCGACCAGGCAGGTTTGCCTCTTAATCGATGGATTTCGTCATCGCCGGAGCGTCGTGGAGCAGGGTATATGGCGGCGTAGCTGAAGATGTGGCGGAAGATTGCAAAGAAAGCCACCGAAGTCATCGTTACCCCCACTGGAATCGCAATCAAAGGAATGAACTGAGCCGCGGTCTATTAAGAAGAGCCGAAATGACAATGATCAAGGTGTCACGACAGTGGAACCGCGGAGCCAAAGTCAAGCCGCCAGAGAAACTGGCGCTGCTCCATGATGATGATGTTGCAGCGTCCCAGGATCCAGAGAACTTCTTTTTTTTAGATATCTCGTAATGGCCACGAGAAACCGCTCACGAATGGGCAATACTTGTCCCTCACTATTCCTCCTTCAATTCCAGCAAAAGTAGCAGTGGCATGGAAAAATGTTAGATAACATGATACTAATAATAATTGTTGGAAATATATTTAAAAAATTAGAGAATAAAATCAATAGTCTGAGGTATGCAAACACCGTTTGGAAAGATAATTCCACTTTTTGGAATATGAAACTTGATGCACAAAGCTTTAGTAACTATTCTCCCAAGATATAACAAATCTTCTTTCATACTCCAGACTGAATAGTAGAATGACAATGTTATATATATAACCCAACAAAAAGAAAAGACAAGATATGAGAATTCAATGTATCTTCATTAGATTGTTGGTTTGGAATTTAATTTATATTCAAACAAGAGAAAAAGAGAGCTGTTAAGAAACCATTATAAATCCGTTGTAAAATAATAAGGGGTTTAGGAAGAAATAAAGCAAAGGTACAAAACCGTTATAAAAGTCATTACATGATTATTTTATAACCATTATAAAATGTTACAAAACCATTTTCTATATCCAACAAAAATTTCACTAGCGCTATCTCGAATTTGACAATACCAAGCCCAATTATCAATCATATCTACTCCATTCCCACACAATCTCAATTACCTAATCCCATTCATTTGATCATTCCTAGAAAACAAGAACCTCAATTTCATCGACGAGATCCAATGGTTCACTTGGCCATACAATGCATTGTTAAAAATTTTCTATAATATAGGCTTACATTAATTGATTATTTATTTTTATTTTAAATAATCGGGTTAATAGATATTCTAATATTTGTTAAACCCTATAGTGATCTTATTGAATTTGTTATTGGTATCTATTAATAACAAGTCTAGTTAAGCAGCAAGGTGTAAGCAATTATGTTATATTGAAGCTCGTAATGGAAATGGCTTAGTTGACATGCTATTAATTAGGGTTTACTAGGTCCCCTCTCTAACCTATAAAATGGTAGGTCATATCTATCAGTTGCTTTGATCCCATTAAAAGTTACTACATCGAAATATGTCATAGAAAGAAAGATATGGTATTCCAATAGATCTCTTATTATCAGAGTGATTTATTTTTAGGTACGTATTAACTCCGCTATATTTATTGATTTTAGTGTTTAACAGTCATATATGGATCCGATTTTTTTATTAATAAGTTATTTATGTGAATAATTTTCTACATGTGATATCAGAGTGAGTCATATATGATTGTAAAACCCATTTTTTTTACTTCAATGGATAAATTCGAAATTTTCCTCTTTAAGCCGAATATTGTCGTTATTTTTTTTTCGTGTGGATTTTTTGCTCGATTGATCTTGAAATTATAGGGTTTTTGTTCTACATGTCAAGATCTTTCCAACCATATATAATTTGTATAATTTCATTGAGAATTGAGAGACAATTTTAAATTTGAAATTCTAGGGTTTATATATGGAAAAGTCATAGAATTTTCAAATTACTTGGTATTCGTTGTAAATCGTTGCACATGGACACACAAGCATCATTTTGTTGCATTAAGGTAAGTTTTTAGGGCTTAAATTTAAGAAAATCGAATTTCGGCCATGGGAGTGTTAGATCCAGATTTCTTGAAGCTTGAATATGGTTGAATTCTTGGTTTGTTCTTCATTTAATTTAATCTAGTTAATTTTATTGATGTTAGAAGCAAAACCCATGAATAGATTTCAAGAAAAATCAACTTAATGGGTGAGAGAGAAATCATGGGTGTCCTCTCTTTTTTGGTCTAACAACATATAGCATGAAAAGGTGAGAGAAAGAGAGAGAAAAGAAGAGGGAGGAAGCATCTTCTTCCTCAGGCAAGTATTCGCGACCGACCCTCTTCGATTGATCCTGAAAGAGGGTGGTTTAGGGTTTGATACGAGCATGTGCAACACCACTTCCCTGCAACCATCCGCCTCGTAGAGTCAGGGATCTCCTGTGTTGCAAGCCAGGGATGAAGGATGGGCATAAGCCCATTCTATTTAGTCTTATTTATGTGGGCCTATAGCCCAAATTCATGGACCAAGTTAATTAAAAGGAGCATGGGCTCCTGTGGGTCTGGGCCAGCATTTTGGACCTCTCGGGTTTGGCCTACGGTCCAATTTGGGCTACTCGCGAGTCTTGGGCCGCGGGAGTCCGAAATATTAAAATAATAATAAAATAATAATTTTAAAAATTTTGTGGCAAAAATTGTTATTTGATAAAGGTAATATGATCTGGGGAAGCACGTGTTGTAAAGTATTTCATATTATTTGATGAATTTTGGGCATAAATTTTTGGAGTTCCCTATTTATAAAAATTAATATATACAATTACTCACCTAAAGGAGATTATTGTATATATTAATTTGAAAAATAGCATGAAGATTAATTTTCATATTTAAAATATGGGGATGTATAAGTGAAAAATATTTATCTGTCCAAAGGGGATAAATGTTGTGAAAATTATATGCAATTCCTCTCTATATTGATATTTTGGAGATTTATCATTTAAATGATTTGTCTGCCCAAAATGGATAGATTATTGACAATTATATGTAATTCTTCTTATTGTTTTATAAACTTCATGTCGTGGAAAATAATGGTGCATTGTACATTCTGTTGAAATGAGAGTTTGTAATGTACTAATTACTTTGAATTGCTTATTGCCCATAATTGATATTATTGCATTATGTGTGACAAATAGTTACTTTTGTTGTAAACAATAATAATACCACAGTCGAAATATTAACTTGATCAAACATTATATTATTAAGGACTTGGTCAAAAATGGGGACATTGTGATTGAGAATATTAGCATTAATTTCATGTTGGCTGATTTTCTAACAAAAAACTTACAATCCATTTTGTTCAAAGAACATGTGAAGAATATGGATATTTTAGATTCTTTTGATTTTTTTTTGTTAGTGGGAGTTATATAATTTGTATTTCTAGATATTATAGTTATATGCAAATGAAGTATTTATTTTCAATAATCGTTATTAATGATTCCATTGCTATCATTTCTCCTGCTAATTGAGAAATTGAAGTATAAAACAGTATTTTTAAACGATTTTTAGTTTAAGATGACTAGATGTCACTCATTATGAGATCTTATGTTAGATCGTGACATAGTTGTGCAATTTCATGATGTTTAAAAATTGCGTTAATGCAATTTCATGTCGTTGAAAAATTGCATTGAGGAATGATAAGAAATAGTGTATATTTTGATCATATGTTGGCACTATTTCTTACAATACTACTAGTCCCATGATCCATGAAAATATAATGCTTATTATATGTGATTATGAAAGTTCATGTGTAGTGGTATTTTTTTAACACATTGATCTCCATTGTCATATACTGAAGTTATATATGATTGGATTGATTTTGAGATACCATTATTGGAATATTATTTTTAAAGTTGTGGCCACATAAAACAAAATTTTTAGTTATTAACCCGATAATGTCATTTTTAATATAAAATCTTTTTCAAAATAAAAGTAAGTTTATTAATGTAGCCCAAGTAGGAGAGTATTGGAAATTTTCTATAATATGGGCTTACATTAATTAATTATTATTTTTTTATTTTAAATAATCGGATTAATGAATATTCTAATATTTGTTAAACCCTATAATGATCTTATTAAATTGGGTATTGACATCTATTAATAACATGCCTAGTTGTGTTTAACTGAAACTTGTAATGGAAATGTCTCAGTTAACATGCTATTGATTAGGGTTTGCTAGATCATTTCTCTAGCTTATAAAAGGGTAGGTTATACCTATTAGTTGTTTCAATACCATTGAAAGCTGCTATATTGAAATAGGTAATAGAGAAGAAGATTTGGCATTCCAATAGATCTTTAATTATCAGAGTGATCTATTTTTCTTCAAGCGAAGCAATGGCTCAAACAGGTACGCTTTAATTCCGCTGTGTTTTATTGATCTCGGTGTTTTATAGTTATATATGGATCCGACTCTTCTTGATTAATAAGTTGTTTATGTGAATAATTTTCTACATGGATCTCATGGCTGATTTACTTGCATCATATGTTGATCCATGTACAACAGGAAGACACAACGCGTAGATGGAATGAGACTAAAGCAAAGCAAGCTTGATCCATGGAAATCCCATGGCTAAATAGGAAACAATCCAAAGCAGTGATACCATGTGAATTATGAACACATATCAATCCTTACAACAACTAAGCACACATGTTATGAGCAAAATCAATAGCCAAGCACGCTGTTGACTTAAGAATTTATTTGATAGACTTAATTGAACGAAAATCATGAATCTTACGACTAATATAAGCGATTGTGAAATATCGATAGTTCGATTTTAATTTGTTCTCGATAAAGGGTGATTGCAGGTTTTATATATTAGAAAACTGTAACAATTCATGTTTGAACAATCTCATGCGCTTGGCTCAAATTACAAACATGCACATCATTAACAAATGGAAGAGAAACAACATGAAGTGTGCTCATGGAGTCACACGCAACGAAGAAAGAAACCGAATACGAACTCAAACTCAACGTCAATACACCTGAATCACTGCAGACCATATTTGTATAACACAAAATGCTATCTGATCTATTGAATCATAGATTGAAGATGTGAGCTCGCGATGCATGTGAAACCAACGCAAACTTCGATTTTTTAATTGAGTTAAACCGTGTGGGGAAAAAAAAATTAAACAGGATGAGTGAAGAAGTCTGATGCGCCTGAGCTGCTGGGCTCAATTAAATTAAACCGGATTGCAAGGGCAAGGACTTAGGTGATGGGCCGAACTAGTCCAAATCGGGGCTCTCTTTTATTTATTTTTTTATGTACTTGTCTATTTCATTATCTATTGTATCATATATTTTTTGTCTTCTTGCAATTGTTTTATCTTTGTTTTTCTTACTGTTTTACAAAAATGGTCATTCGATTTGTTGGCAAATATTTAAATGTCAACACATGCGATTTGAGAGGCTCAAGTTTAGGCTGCTAAAGTATAAAATGGACTAAACTCGAACTTGGTAAATGCTTGATTTGATAGGCTTCTCTAAACTTTATTAATCTTTTATATGTCTCAGTTGTCAGGACATTGCATGTTACACTTGATAATGTGAAATGTGTGGCCCAACCCATCCATCTAATCCCCTCCCACATCAAATAAAACCTGAAAACGGTTTATTAAGGCCTGCTTTGCTCACTAATCACTCGATTACATGCATGATTAGTGATTTATTAAGGGCTGATTAGCTCTCAGAGATCTCAATTAAACCTGAAAACGGTTCATTTTAATTGACCAAACCCTTTGCTTTCCTGGAAAATAAAACTTATTTCTTATAAAGTAAAAAGGAAACATGGGTTGAACTAAATTAGCAGAGCCCAAGAATGGTCGAATGAGGAAAAAAACAGAAGAGGAACTTGCTTCGTGACTTCGACCTTGACTCAGTAAAGAGTCGTGAACTCACTTCCCCGACTATAGTGCGTTGGTGACTGATAACGAAGGACCGTGGAAAAGCCAAATCAAGTCAACTTTTGATTAAGACAAGCTGAGGAAGGAAATTCATGTGTTCATATGGCTGGTCGTTGGACATTGGTTTGTGGTCTCGTCTTTCGGACAAAACTTCGGTTCTAATAAAAATATATAGGATAATGACATACTAATAACATCTTGTTTGTATCCAATCATTGATGAGTTTCATGCACAAGAAATAGCGTGGACTGTGAAGTCTTTTTATCTGATTATAAAAGTAGGAATTTATATAACTAAAAAATATTATGGATGGACCAAGTCATTAAGCACCATGAAACATAAAATGCCTCAACCATCCCTCTAATAATATAGTATTTTCAACAGTTCAAGAACTAATTTCTTTGTACAATCTACACGTAATAATCGGAATCTAATGTCTCTTATCAATAATCACCCACAATAAACTATCCTTTGTTTATTAAGGCCTGCTTTGCTCACTAATCACTCAGTCACATGCATGATTAGTGATTTAGTAAGGGCTGCTTTGCTCACTAATCACTCGATTACATGCATGATTAGTGATTTATTAAGGGCTGCTTTGCTCTCGGAGATCTCAATCAAACCTGAAAACGGTTCATTTTAATTGACCAAACCCTCTGCTTTCCTGGAAAATAAAACTTATTTCTTATAAAATAAAAAGGAAACATGGGTTGAACCAAATTAGCAGAGCCCAAGAATGGTCGAATGAGGAAAAAGAAGAAGAGGTACTTGCTTCGTGACTTCGACCTTGACTCAGTAAAGAGTCGTAAACTCACTTCCCCGACTACAGTGCGTTGATGGCTGAAAACGAAGGACCGTGGAAAAGCCAAATCAAGTCAACTTTTGATTAAGACAAGCTGAGGAAGGAAATTCATGTGTTCATATGGCTGGTCGTTGGACATTGGTTTGTGGTCTCGTCTTTCGGACAAAACTTCGGTTCTAATAAAAATTTCTAGGATAATGACATACTAACGTCTTGTTGATATCCAATCATTGATGAGTTTCATGCACAAGAAATAGCGTGGCCTGCGAAATCTTTTTATCTGATTATAAAAGTAACAATTTATATACCTAAAAAATATTATGGATGGATCAAGTCATTAAGCACCATGAAACATAAAATGCCTCAACCATCCCTCTAATAATAAAGTATTTTCAACAGTTCAAGAACTCATTTCTTTGTACAATCTACACGTAATAATCAGAATCTAACGTCTCTTATCAATAATCACCCACAATAAACTATGCTAGCCGTAATACTTAAAAACTGTAGTAATTATGATTCATTTGCCAACTACTTGTTAGGATAATCAAGGGTGAAAATCGAGAGAACTCCAAATAAGGACCCGAAATGCTCTTATTTTTTCGAATAAGACATGAAGTGGACGTTGTCTTGAACAAAAGCCTGAAATAGTTATGGCTATTTCAAATAGGGGCTTAGTCTCGCTGGTTGACAAAATATCCTAGTCGATCAAAGATATTTTTTTATATAAATTCAAGTTAAGTTAAAGTTAAATTAGATTTATAAATATAAAAATGGAAAACACTAGCTATCGCCCCATCGTCGGTGGGGGCAATGGCTAAGGCTAGCAAGGTTGCTAGAGCCTAGATGAGGGTTGACAACCCTTGTTGATTAGAGTTGAGGGCCAGCAGGCCCACACTAGAAGCGGGAGAGGGCGACGACCCTCTCCTAGATTTGGGTGAGGGTCACTAGCCCTCGCACAAGCCTAGCAATCCTTATTCGATGCCTCAAGACCTCGGCCCAAGTATAGGGGCGCTAGGTGAGGGTGGGTGACCCTTGCCACCCTCTCTGGATTCTAGTGAGGGCTTGCTGGCCCTCGTCTCTAGTTGACGAGGGTCACCAACCCTCACCTAGGTGTCGGTGCTGACGACCTCATCGGCCTTTGTGGCTGCCCTACCAGCGATGGGGCAGTGGCCACTCCCTCCCCCTTGTGTTTTCCTTTTTATTATTATTATTATTAATAGAAAAAATAGAAAAAAAGAAAAAAAAAAGGAAAAAAAATTAAAAGACGAAATTGCCCTCCACAGCCAGTGAGTTCATGATCTTCTTTGGGATTGATATAGATATTTCAGGTCCTTATTTGAAACAACATGAACTTCAAGCTCTTATTTGAAAAAATAAAAGCACCTCAGGTCTTTCTTTGAAGTAATGTCCAGTTCAAGTCTTTATTTGAGAAAGTGGAGGGCATTTTAGCCTCTTATTTGGAAATTTCCCGATGAAAATCTATTATTGAGATCAAAAGGTGATGAGGTCTACATCTTACGATTGACCAAGCAATCGTATGCAAATGGTATATGTCCGAGGCAATTTCTATGTCGTCGTTCATGATGTCTTTTCAAGAGAGATTATCTTGTTCATTTTCAAAGATGAAATTATCACAAAATTAATATACCATGATTGCAAATGGGGCCCTAAGAGAACATTATTGCCCAATATACATTGATAGTCATGACCATCCGTGCTTGGCTGTTCTCAACTAAATGCATGGAAAGATTCTCAGACAAACACGCTAAATAATTAATAGTTATTTCCAAACCCACTTTTGTTTTTTTTCCTCTTTTTGGTCCACCTTCTAGATCTGATTTTGAGGAGTCCAGATTCTCCTTTTCGATTTGGACCTGTTGATGTGTTTACATTTGCCAGTCAACAATCGCAGTTCTAATTATATTATCTACTTTTTACGCGCTCGACAAGCCCCTGACGTTCATGTTTTAAGTTAATAATCAATCGAAAAACCCATGAGTATTTTCCTCCGTAATAAAGTATTTCTCATAGTCTTTGGCTGATCTCCTGCAAGCTTTCTTTCCTCCTGTCGTAGTTGTGCTCCAATTTTAGATCGAATCTTTCATCGGACCATGCTACGTGCACGAATCATAAAAGTTCATTTGTATAGCTTGAAAGTTGAAGAAGTAAAATGAAAAATGGCGGTCATGATAACATATATGGCAAAATATTCCAAAAAGCATAGACAAATAAGTAATGGTGATCCATGCATTGACAAAAAATTCCTAAACTTGTTCACTGTCGAGTTGATCTTGCCTTTCCAAAATGTTCGCACTAATGAATTGTTATCATATTGTGTAGCATGGCTTACAAGTTACGAGTTACTGCTCATAGAGAATATACTAATTTCGGTATCATTCTCTTCGCTTGTTTTTCCCTATATGCACTATGCTTACTTCATTTAACAAAATAATTGTTCCTGTAGATTTCCTAAATTGATATTGAATGTTGTAGGTAGATTTATACGCACGTCTAACAATATGAAGAGAGTTTCAAATGTCTGATTTTCATATTGCTAGTTGAGTTGTACAAGTTCTGATAATACTTGTTGAGTGTAGCATTGACGGGCACAAAAACGAGAAAGTTTGACTTTATTTTTCAAGAAAACAAAGTACTCACAGACTAGCTCTCTTATTCCTCGCACTTCAAACTCGCGCCGTGCACACATCTAATTCACTCATTCTATTATACACACGGCACACTCATAAGAGCTCTTCTCCCGCTCACTCAGGTCACATCAACACAAGTACCGCACTCTCTTGTTTTTGCAAGTCTAAGGTAACTTGCTTCTCTGTGCTTCGTCGAAATCTGATAGAAACAGACTGTATCTGTACTAGTTTGGGGCCGTATAACTTCATGTAGAGGTAACTTTGTTGGGGAGGTTCAAGAGCACTTCTTGTGGAGTTTGAAACAAGTGTAGATGTAGTTGTAAACTATTCACTTAACTTCTTTGAGCGGTTAGAGACCAACTTCTTGGTCAAGTCAAAAATTGACTTCATCAGGACGTTATATAGAGCAGAAAGAGATGAGTGACAATGCAACTACAGATTGCAATGTGAGATTTTGAATTGGTTATTAATAATAATTATTTTTCTCTAAAACATTTTCAATTGGTTATTTCATATACATTCTATCAATGATTACCTACATTACTAATTTTATATTATGATTCACGTACTTCAAATTAAAATTTAAAATCTTCCCTAACTTACACTTATTTCCAAAGGGTGGGAATTAACTTGTCTAATATGATCCCCAATTTCAAGGTAGGAACCGATTCCCCATAACATGATCCAGTCATAGTCAGCTTTAATTGCGAATCAAGAAAGTACTATTCTTAATAGACAACTTTTATGAGAACTAGGAAGAAATGCATTTATATTAGAAAGTTTTTGTACAAAGTAGCAATAAGAAAATTGCCTTGGCGTAAATGACTAGAAATATTTGTTGGCATAAACAAAGAAGCAATAACCTTGCTAAAAACCTATATATCTTGTCCTTAATGTAAGAATTAGGCTATATTAATTTTGATTGCATATATCTTGCGGATATTAGTAAATCTGTTTATTGCAAGGGCCTAAACTTACCAAGAAATACACGCTAGACTAATAAGCAACAAAAGTAAAATGGAAAAATTACCAAAAAAAGTCTTAATCTATTGTATGGATGTCAATTCAATTATATATTTTTCAATTTAGCCAATTTAATTATAAACCTTGTGACATTAATTATTGGCCCGAAATTGTTGATATGGATGTCGACCATATTACATGGAATAAGTGGTGCTGACATGGACAATTTTTGCAATGATTAAAGATAGGGGACCTACCTAATTTGATTGGAAATTTGGAGAAGTTGAAAGGAAATTAGGATGGACTCCTCATCAGCGATGAGAAAGTTAGGTGATGCTTTCGAACACCTAAAGATGCTTTGAGGAGGAACATGCAGCGCATATGGCCCTGACTCGGAGCCCTTCTTTAAATACTAATCATTGCTAATTGCATCATGTAATAAAAAAAATATGAAGGTTCAGCATCCAAACTTGAGTTTGTCTTCCACGCCGAACCTCGCACCTCCCCCGGGTGATCACTAGCTTGGAAAGAGAGCTTTGTCTAGCCTGCTTTGGTTTCATTCCCATTTGTTTTTATGTTTCTGTCTGTCCTCCTTCCAGAGCTTAAAGTTGAACTTGTAAGACTTTTCCTCTAACGTGGAATAAATTAATTGACATTGTTATTTACCGTTTAACGTTTACCGTTTTACGGGGTTTGGTCTAAGGTGAGATAGAAAGTTTCTTAACTAGTCTAATATGGGGCTGGCTAGTGTGGACCGAATTGAGCCTGGCCCGTAATGAGGGGGACTAGCTGGAAACTCTATAAATAATACTCAAGTTTCTCCTCTAACCCTAATCTCACATATCCTCACCTAAGAAGCGTTATTTTAACGCTAATCGTGAGGGGCCGGCTCATTGAGCCAGTGATTCTGAGGGCAATAGAGGAGAAGGATTTGATGCATTGATAAACCCCTTAAGTGTGGGCAATCCTTTTCTGCTTCCGCTTTCAAGAACGAGATCCTAAAACAGATGCGCTAATCTTCTACTCATGGGTGTGTGTTATTGTTTTAGTTATGGAGATCTTGGGATTGCGCAATATGTGTCCTACAGAAATAACATGGATCCAACGGTTGATAACAAACTGTCTAGAGATGCCAACGGTTCCTGTATAGATCAATTTGCAAGCTGTTTTAGACTTGGATGCTCTGACGACCAGCCGGGCGGTTGCCAGAGCTTCGACTTTAGTGGTTTGCATATTTTACTGCCGAATCTACTCTCGAGATTTGTTTCACTGTCGTATCTACTTTAGAAAAGGGAAAAATGTGATAGTGGTCAGGCGGGGCCTCTTTGATTCATTAATAATATAAATGGAATTATCTAGTTCATTCTGACACTTTTGATAATTTCATGACGAGGAATGTTTTATTCACAATTTTGAGTTGATAAAAAGGGAAAGGGTGTGACTTCTCTCTCTCTCTCTCTCTCTCTCTCTCACTGAAAAGTGAAAATCTCGCTCGAACGTGTTTATGGTGGCCTAGAAAAGCAAAATTCAGCCTCTTCACTTTCTTGCCAAAAACTGAAGTATCTTTGTAAATCTTGAAATGTGATGAAAGATTATATTAAAATCTACATGTCAATATCTGTATAATGTGAAATTTTCAGATCCCAAGAATTGAACAAAAGAAAATCAAAGTATGCATCACAAAAAAAAGGACAATGCTATTTCTACTAGGGGTGTGCAAAATACCCGGGAACCGCCCGGACCACCTAGAACCGGACCGGAACCGCCCGGAACCGGCGGTTCTTGAGGGAATCGGTCTGGTTCCCGGTTCCAATTTTTCGGAACCGGTGGGTACTGGTCCGGTTCCCGGTTCCATGGGCGGATCCGCCCACCCGGACCGGACCGGAACCTTTTTAGTATTAAAAAAAAATACTAAAAGAAATCCTAGATTAGATCCCATCTCCTCACTCCCTTCGTCTTCGATTCTCTCTCTCTTTGTCTCTTCCTCGGTTCCTCCTAATCCTATCACCATTTCGATTCCTCCCTGAGCGTTGACGCTGTCGCCGCGGCTCCTCCGCCACTACTATTTGCCCCCTTTCGTCGGCCGCCACCCGCCACAGCCGCGGAAAATTATTTCGCGACCGTTCTATGTTGAAAACCCAACCATAGACCTCCTCCCCTCCTTCCCAACTCATAGACCCGACCGTTCTATGTTGAAAATCAAAATTGTTTTGCGTCAAAATCGGTCCCATGGATCCACCCGGGAACCGGACCGGACCGGCGGTCCGGTTCCCGGGTGGATCCATGCAACAAACGGGTGGATCCCGGTTCCAATTTTCGGAACCGGTCCTTAGCGGGCGGTTCCGGTTCTAGGTCGGGAACCGCCCGCCCGGACCATGCACACCCCTAATTTCTACACCCTAAATGACTGCATCCACTCTCTCCTTCCTCTTTTACCGACCAAAAAAAGAAAAAGACTACGTCCACCCACATGAACACTAAAAAGACAAAATTACCCTTAATTTTTAATTGCAATTTAAAATGATGCTCCAACACCTCTTTTTTTTTTTTTTTTTTTTTCTATTTACAATAGTTATAATAATTAAGCATTTCATATGTTTTTGCTTATAGCTTGTTAAATAAAAATGCATCTTAGATATTATTATAATATTTTACATATTCCAATTAAAATCATTTTGCTAGTAGCGAGGAAAAAAAGACACTTTTGATATAGTATAAAACTAGAAAAATCTCTTTTTCATCATTGATCTTATAACAACTTATCTATTTTTTGTCTCTCTTAATTCAAAAGCTCACTTTTCCAATGAACTTTGTATTAATTTCATTAGTCAACCATATACATTAAGTCTCTTTATATACTATATTAAAGAATTTATATTTTTTCCTTATTATACTGTTGAGGTACTTTTATACATAGCATGTAACACTACAAACATTATGCATAATGAAGTGTCTTGATTTTTTATTATTTTTTTGGTAAGCAATGCAAAAATTATATTAATTTTTGTCAATCCAAAATACCAATATTTTATTGGCATTTCCAAAGAAATAGATTTAATTAAACTTCATCCACTTAATGATTTATCCATGAATATGACCAACAACATAGAAAGAACTAGATTTTTGGAAATTTCTCTTTTTGACTCAATGAAAAACAAAATTTGGCGCCTTTAACATACATGGAAAATCCACAATAAGCAAGAACTAGACATATGAAATTCTTGATTATGGTAAGTAAATCTTACATAGATATAGAAAAACTAAGAAAAAAGGAAAGTAAATAAATTTTGAGATCACAGATCTAAATGCAATTGAATGATAAGGGCAATTTTGTCTTTTTGATGAACATTAAGTGGATTTAGTGATATATAAATTGGAAATAGCGCTGCCAAAAAACAAGAGTCAATCTGGAGGTACCAACTGGTTGACTGAAAAAGTACCGTTTATTGTCCAACCACATTACTTCCGCTGATTCTTTCGTTGCAACGGACGGCCTACCATTTCTCCATCTTCAAGCTCTTAAAATTCTCTTTGGCCAAGTCTCGGCGGAAAGCCTTACCAAGTCGGAAGAAGAAAAAGCTGTACTAAGTAGAAAAGAAGACATGTACTTTTAAATCGAGAAAAACTAGCGAATGTCCTCTAACCATCTTTTTTTTTTTTTTGGTGGGTGGATACACATATGTGCTTCAGAACATGACAAGTCCGACAGGGGGAGCGGGTGAAATGGGCCCAATTTAAAGGGAGAGTGTCGTGGAGCTTAGCTTTTACGGTCCAATCAGCAACATTAAGGTTAGGCAAAATGGTCAATAAACTGCTGCATTCATCGAGGAGTTGTCTTCCCTCCCGCATGGGCTGCTCAACACCAAGTACTTGCTGAGCTAAAGATAAGTTGTCAGATTCAACGACCCAGTTTTGATCGGGTTGCGACAAAGCATACCGAAGACCTTGCGGCAAGCCTAGGTCTTCAGCTAGAAAGGCTGACCGAGTCTTCACCTCCCGTGCAAAAGCCCCGATCAGCTTACCTGTTGAGTCCCCGCATACACCAGCAACGGCGCCGGAGTTTGATTCTCAAGGAAGGTGCCGTCGACGTTGAGTTTCAGAGACCCGCACGGTAGGCGGTAAATTTGCTCCGATTTGTTGCGGCTTTTCTTGGTCTTTGTTCTCCATCTCACACAAAATGCATGAGGCTAGGGCCGCTGTTACTACTCCTCGCGGATCCGGTTTTGGATGAAATTCAAGAGCCACTGATCTATGCTTGAGACCGTGACTTGAAATCGGGTCTGTAATGTGGGGTTCGCCCAGATTTCATTTCGTCCAGAGGCACAAGGGGAACATGCGTTGGGGGGGGTGTTTCTGGACTTTATTTACACAGCGGGCATAGGTAATACTCTTCTCCTGTAGAGGTTTTCTGTTGTTGGTAATGCATCATGGCATAGGTTCCATAGGAAAAATTCTAGTTTGGGTGGGGAACCCTCTAACCCCCCTTTTTTGGCTACCCTCTAACCACGTTAAACGCGCAAATAATTCTGTTAAATATCTTTCGAAATTTCAATTTTCACCCTTCCCATTTTCTTTTTTTTATTTGTTTGAGGGAATTTTCCCTTTTTTAATCTTCAACTATCTGCTGTTTACTTACACTAGTGTACTGTTTACTTATACTAGTGTTGAACCACGTGCGTTGCACATGACCTGGTGATGTTGGGCTGTAATTTATCATCCCCCAGGAGGACTCTGCCCTTGTCCTCTTTTTGTTGACTCCTCTCTGTTTCTGTTCGCCTCCTTGTCTTCACCTTGAGAAGTTATAGTCGATCTTCCTTCGCTGAAGCCTCCCACTTAGCTCTCTTTACAGAACGCTTCTCTTCTTTGGGTGAATACAGCTGAGAGGATCGGCCTTCAGATGGGATCGGGCGGAGGTCCGGCTCTAATCACCATCCTCGCTTTGGCTGTAGCGAGAGTGTAAGTGCTCTAACTTCACTTCTTTTCGATCTCCTGTTGACAGATAATGCACAATAAGATAAGACTTTGCTCCCTCACATGTTCAATTCAAGTTCCTTATATTATGTCTTGATCAGATTGCAAGTCTGTAATTTTTGTCCTGCGAACTCAAGGAGAAGTAGGGACTCAAAGTCGAGAACAGATGATGGGTCTGGAGAAGAGGAGGAGGCGTTAAGGAGGGGCTCGGAGTCAACCTCAAAAACCGACTATGCTTCTTGCGAAGAGTACGACGTGTTCTTGAGTTTTCGTGGACCGGATACTCGTAACGGATTCACCAATTGCCTCTACAATGGCTTGAGAGAGGCTGGAATTCGCGTTTTCTTGGACAACGAAGAACTCCAAGTTGGTAAAGTAATTGCTGGAGAGCTTTCGAAAGCCCAAGACAATTCTCGAATCTACATACCTGTCTTGTCTAAGGGTTATGCTAAAAGTTCATGGTGTCTCCGTGAGGTTGCCCACATGGTAGAATGTACCTCAAAATCAGATGGGAAGAAAGAGATACTTCCCATCTTCTACAACTTAGATCCTGACGATGTCAAGCTCAAAACCAAGTTATATAGAGAAGCCATGACCAACCACAAGAAGAAGTTTAGCTCTGATGATTTGAAGCGGTGGGAAAATGCCCTTGTTGAGGTTGCACGTATTAAGGGGTGGGTTCTTAAAGGCAAAGGGTAAGTTTCCTCGACCTTTTATGGTTACGCACATTATTTACATTTAATTGAATGAAAGTTTGTCCCTCGAAATTCCCAAAAATAAAGCATTTGGACATTTTTATTTGAGATTTGCATTAGAAGTAATTGAAACTAGATCTAAACAACCGAGAACCCACTATGGAAAATAGCAAATGGATAATTTTTTTTTTTTTTAAAATCACAACAAGTCGGGTCAAACCCAACCCAAACAAGGCATTTTTCTAATTCATGTTGGGTTAAGCCAATATCACCAGATAGGTAAGACCAACTTTTTACTTAATTATATTTTTCACTTAATCGACTATTTTACTTAATAGTATTACCACAATAAGTATAGTAGAAGTCATGCGATTTTCTGTATTTTCCACCTCGGGTGGTAATGAAAAATTCTGTACAATAATAAACTCCTGTGAGATTGTTAAATTAATGGGAGTATTGCAATTCGAAAATGATACCAATAGATGATAAGAATTTTTTCTAAAAAGAGCGAATAATTAACAGTAAAAAAGTGCACATGCGATACATCTATGCAAAAAAGGGGGATATTTAAGAGATCTTACGAAATTTCCCTATTATGAAATATTAGAATGAATAACTTAATGAAAAGAAATTATTGGCATAGTATGAAGAAATACAACACATATACGGGAAAAGTGAAATATATTTACAAGATTTATACGGAAGGGGTAATGTTAACTTAAAACCAATGTCTACGGACAAGCGTCTGCATGCACAAGAAGAAGCTTGGTCCTGATGGATTGAAGCGGTGGAAGAACGCTCTTGCAGAGGGGAATTTTCCTGCACTTTTTTTTGGGAAGAAACTTTGCGTGTCCAAATTTTCGAACTTATATAAAAGGGGCATTACGCTAGAAGTTAATGGAATGGAATCCTGACTAAGATCGTGCTAGAGAACCTACAAAAAGGTAACGAGGTGTGCGTGAAAAGCTTTTCTCGAACCCGCAGAAAACTGTCAAACCCAACCTACATTCGAAAATTTCCAGTTCCACTGATTATAATTCTTGATTTTCGATTGTTTGAGTAGTTGAAATAGCTGAGTTATGTATCTACATGTTCCCTAGAGTCTTGTCGTCTATCATGTCTTCGATTAAAATAAAATTTTCATGCTTTGTTGCAGCCAACGAGAACAAATTGAATCAATTGTTGAAGAGGTTTCCCGTAAGCTTAATACTAGACACCGGATTGTGACTGAACATTTGGTTGAAGAAACTGCTCAGTTGGAAGCCATAATGAAATTGTTGGCTGTTGGCTCTGGTGGTGTACGTTTTGTCGGTATCCATGGCATGGGTGGTGTTGGAAAAACAACTCTTGCCAAAGTCATGTTCAACAAACTTTCTATCCACTTTGAACGCAGTGGTTTCCTTGAAGACGTTCGAGCATCATCGCAACCTCATGGTGGTCTTTTAGTATTGCAGAAAAAGCTTTTATCCGATTTGGCCGGTGATGGGGTTGCTAACCAAATTAAAGATATTGATGGTGGGATTCGGATGATTAAAAAAACATTAAGTAATAAGAGAGTACTCATTGTTCTTGATGATCTAGACAAGAAAGAGCAACTTGAAAAACTAGCCGCAAAATCTGACTGGTTTCGTTCTGGTAGCAGAATCATTATCACAACTAGGGATGAAAGCATCTTGACGACTCAAGTGGGCTCATCTAGTAAAAAGGTCCTCAACCAACCCGAAGAAATTTTGCGTTATGAAGTTCATGAGATGAGATTTGACTTAGCACTTCATCTGTTTTATAAGCATGCATTCAAAAGTGACTTTGTCATAGAAGAATATGATGCACTTTCAAGAGAAATTGTTTGTACTGTGGGCATGCTTCCTTTGGCCGTTGTGGTGATAGGGTCGAATCTTTTTGACTGGGGCAAGGATTTAGGGCATTTGGATAAAAGAGAAGTATGGGATGAGACGCTGAAGAAGTTAAAGGAAGGTCCTTTTGAGGATGTCCGAGATACATTAATGATTAGTTACGAACGATTAGAGGATAAGCATCAAGAAGTATTTCTTGATATAGCATGCTTTTTCATCAATGCTGACAGAACATATCCGATTATCATGTGGAAGGATTTGGGATACTTTCCTAGCATTGCAATGAGGGTTCTCTCTCAAAGGTCCTTGATCAAAATTAGAGATGATAATAGGTTTTGGATGCATGATCAAGTTCGAGACTTTGGAAGGTACATCGTTCTTCGAGTATATCCTCGCAAATTTTGTAGGGTGTGGATTCGTGAAGATGCCTTGAAACTACTGGAGGGGAAAAAGGTAAACGGAAACTGCATATGTTTGGAAATATTTGGTGCAAGAAATTCTTTGAATTTTTATTTCTCCATTAAAGCAGCATTTTAGTTGAAGTATGCATCCGATAGATAGCTTAGTTTAACATCGTTTTTGTCTTGCGTGGGTTACATCTCTCTATCAAACCTTCAGGTCAAAGGTCTCAAAATTTGTAGAGAGAGCCAAAAGAGATAGCCTGATAGTTGGCTTTACTTCTTAGGTTCCAGGAAAGCAGTTCTTTTAAAGTATTGTGAAATACAAAGAACAGTTTCATTGTTGTCCACGTAAAGAGAAAACTTGCTTTATCAAGAACTTCAAACTCGAAAAGAAGTTTATGTAGAAGGGGAGGAAACAACTCCTTGTTGGGAAAAGAGTGTACAATAGTTTTGAAAAGCGTATCTGGCGAGCTCAACCATTATAGAAATTGTCTGGCAGCGGTTTTGCGTCCCCTCTGTTGTAGCTCTGTGAACTATATGTTGCATGCTGAAGTGAGTCTTTGATATGCAGAGAAGTGAAGATGTTGAAGCGCTAAGTCTAACTTCTGATGGCCACTGCCGTGACATTGCATCCAAAGAACTAGCTGCTCTACCAAATCTGAGATTCCTTCGAGTGAAAGACATTGATTTTTTTGGCAATTTCAAAAATCTTCTTTCGGAGCTGAGATGGTTTTCTTGGGAAATTACACATCAGGAATTTTACGCGGAGAGTTTTCATTTTGCTAGTTTGATTGTGCTAGACCTTTCAAGGAGCAATATCGAAGATGACTGGAGTGGGTGGAGCCAAATTCAGGTATGGAATGCTCTTTTCACCTTCCCTCTTTACGAATCATTCGATGCGCAGTACCCATAGATGGCGTCCTCCCCTGATCCAAATTATTTTGTGCTAGCCAAACGTCTAGAATCCAGTACAAACAACTAAACTCATTTGTAAAAGACGGAGAGGAAGCGATAGAAACACACGGCATCAATATATCATCTAAGTAAATGATATTAGGAGCAGAATATAACTGTTGTTTTATAATTCATCCATTCACTTCAGACTGCTTTCATAATCGAGCCACGGATAAATACGATTAGCGTGAAATCTGTACTAGCAAGAATCATTAGTTGTGCTTCCCAATCCATGTTATTATGGGTAAATGGCATCAATAGTCTCTGAATTTTGGCTCAATGTGCGATGTGGTCTATGAACTTTTAATTTATTTAATGTGGTCCGTGAATTTTAGCCTAATTTGCAATGTGGTCCTTGAACTTTAATTTGTCCATTATAGTCCATAAACTTTTTATACATGTTCAATTTAGTCCCTAAATTTTATGAGAATATTCAATGTTGTCCCTAATCTTTAATTAATGGAAGGACTATATTGAACATTCTCATATAGTTCAAGGATTAGATTAAACATGAATCAAAGTCTAGGGACCACAGCGGACATTAGTCTAGAGTTCTTGGACCATTTGTGTCATTATCTCTAGTATTATCCAAGCATCCATCATGGCCTTGGTTTGAGAATTTAAGATTTGCCTACTTTGGAGTTTGGACTTTAGATGCCTTATGGCTTGTTGTAGCATTTCTAATAGCTAAATATTAAAATATTGTCCAACATTACTTGACAACGGGTCTTATATTGTTTTTATATTTATGTAGTCTCCCTCCATCCATAAGTTCAAACTTTTGGATTGAACTTTCTAATATGATATTAGATCCACCACTGTCCCTTTTGCGTATGCGCCTCCAACCCCACATGCTGTGGTCAAATTCCATGGGTCTCTCCCAGAACTTTTTAACCAAGGAGCAAACTTTGGTGTTCCTGTGGTGCAACCTTATATTGCACATCTCTTTTACTACAACATTTTTAAAACTTGATCACGACAAAATACGTAACTTTCTTTCATGATGCTTTACGATAGACTCAAAATATAGTTCTATGTGTAACATTTTTAAACCATGGGAAGATTTAAACTTAAAGCGCTATTTGCAAGCGTATTTCTATGAAACGGAAACTTATATGTACATTATAAATTTGAATGGTAAATGGTAAATTTGAAACATCGTTGATAAAAAAGAATTGCTTGGCAACTTTTGTTTGATAAATAATCAACAAGCTAACAATGTTACCATCATCAAACCTCATACTAGATTAACCGTTGTTGAATATTACAAGTGGTCACCTTCATTGGTTAGTAGATTATGATTTGCGTAGATACTTTGTAAGTTGCATAAATAGCAACTCAAGATTTTCATAGCTAGAAAACTAGAATACAATAATAGAGCTAAGTGGATTTGCACACATGATTTAGAATCATCACCTTTGATGCAGAATAGTTACAATCTAGGGCTCAAATGCTTTCTTTTGTCCTCTGTATATCATTAGCTTAATGAGATTGCTTCTCACATATTACGTTTTGTAGCAACTTCTTTTATGAGATTATTTGTACGTCAAAGTTAGAGGAAAGTTAAAGGATAGACATGAGTACTATCTATAGAGTTTTTAGTCATGAGCCCTCTTGTCACATGCCTGATTTTACTTGGCCTATAAAAGCTACCCCTATATTAGACTAATAAAGAATGTTTATATATTATTTTATTAGACCAAGCCTATAAAACTGTAACTTACAGTCTCAATTAATGTAGAACTCTTACATTATTCCACTTAGGTTATATTAATTGAAATTGTACAGTATGTGCGCACCTTTGTGTTGATCTAAAAGTTATTCTTAATACTCAATCCGATCTCATAAAATTTGAAAAATCAAATCATGGCGGTAATTGCATGAATACACATAGAGTCTTTCATAGTTATGAATACTTTTAACTTTATTAATATATATTCAATATGATCATGTAGTAAATGGATAATACCTCATATAAAGTGATACCTTATGTTTCATCCTTTTTACAGTCTACATTCTCTCCTTAAGTGTCACAAAACTTGATGTGCCATCAAAGAATATCCTTACGGTTCCAATAAACCTACATATATCTTATCCTTATAGTTAACTTTACTTTATATATAACAAGATATATCCTTAAGGCTAATAAATGAATGCCCCTAACCTTTACAGAAGGTTTACAAAATATCTTGAGATTTTCATCACATATATGTATTCAATATGATAATCATACATTCATAAACACTTTATTGAATGCAAAAAAATTGATACATATTAAAATGTTACTAAATGTAGCAAACACATATTAAACTTTACTAAAGCAAAAATAAAACACGTCTCACAAAATAACATAATCTTATTATGCTCCTAGGCTCATGTTAATAACATGTTCGAACATATAGAGGCGAAGACCTTTAGTTAGTGAATCTACATTTATATCATATGTGGAAATATGCTCTACTACTATCTTACCATTTAGAACTATTTCTTTTATGGTTAAAAACTTGACTACCATATGCTTAGACCTTTTGAGATCTCTATTATTATTGATAAAGAACAATGCAGAATCATTGTCAAAATATAACTGTATAGGCTATTCACAAAGTCAAATACGGTCAACTCTTCAATGAAGTTCCAGAGCCAAACAACCTGAATAATGGCCAAAAAATACATTATAACCTCTACTTGTATGGTAGATGATGACATAGATTTTTGTTTTTCGCTTTTCCATGATCTTATACCTCATGCTAGCATAAAGATATATCATGTTGTCAACTCCAGCTTATCCTAACAACCATCAAAGTTTGCATCCAAATACATCCATTTTAGTCTTATACATTCATTTGTAGCCGATGGGATTGTAACCTTAAAATAATTTAACAAGCTCCCAAACATTATTATGTTTTATGGACCGCGTCTCGCCTTTCACTGCATCAGACCACAAACCTAACTAAGGACCAAAAAAAAAAAAAAAACAACATATGCATAAGTCATCGGATCAACTACACATATATGATAGTGATGCTCTTCTAGATAGACTGTATAGTCTAGTGATATAGCTGATCATCTCTACCTAGTAGATCTCTTGAGTGGAGTTATTGCGACCTTATTTTGCCTTGAGAGGCTTGAGGAACTTCGTTAGGAGCTGCTTCAATAATAGGATCTTGGACCTTAACTTATTTAGTATGTAGTGTGGGAGGCTCTATAATTGTCTATATAAGTTAGAGAAAAAGACACAGTGGTCCTCACCATATTGTTATTCTCAATAGTCTATAGCTACCTTCTTAAGCCACATTAAAGAAACTTTGTTATCTATGATTCCACAATTCTTGTGCCTTTGTTAGGATTGTAAAACCAATATTCGTTCTAATAATCTAGGTATGATATGCACTAACATCAAGTTGTTTGGAGTCCAACTTATTTAATGTTGAATTATTAACCTCATTTTTGTGGGATAATGGTCAACTTAGGTTTACATTCAATTCATTACTCTGAAGGAGTTAATGTCATAGCTTTGGTAGAAACATAATTTAGAATGTAAAGGGTTGTTTTGAAAGCGTCGCCCCATAGAAAATATGATAAATTGGTCTTATTAATCATACACCTGATCATATCAATAAGAATGCGATTACACCTCTTAGCCTCACCATTTTGATCATGACTCCTTGGCATAGTGAATTGTGCTACTATCCAGAATCGTCTATGTATTCAACAAGTGGCCCTTTAAGCTGTCCATCATTACCATACCTACTAAAATACTCACTACCTTGGTCAAATCTGATAATCTTTATGACTTTTCCCAAGTATCTCTTGACTTTAGACCGAAAAATCTTGAATTTTTCAAGAGATTTAGATTTTTCCTTAATCAAGTACAAATAACCATATTAGGAATAGTTATCAATAAATGTGAAAAAATAAAAGTTTCTACACAAAGTTGTCGTATATTATCCACTAATATTCGTATGAATGACTTCCAACATGTCAGAATAAAAGATGGCATTTTTTTTTCCTAGTCATCTTATCATTAAGATAGTTTACATAAGTTTCTAGGTCATTTTTAAGAGTAGGCAAGATGTTGGCCTTTATCAACTTTTTACTCTTTCCCTAGAGACATAACTAAGCTATTTATGTCACAACATATAAGATTATTCTTTAGGTAGAGGTCTTTTGGAGACAACTTTTTCAATTATATAAGCGACATATATCATTGAGAGTTAAAGACAATCTGTATAATCCATTGGACATATTGCAGTACTCAACTTTATTTGAATTAAAAAAATATAGAAATAATATTATTCCTTATTTCAAAAGAGTAGTCACACATGTCCAAACATGATATGGAAATTAAGTTTCATCTAAAGTGAGGTACATCAAATGTGCTTTTTTACATCAAATTAAAACTAGAATCTAGAATTAAAATGACATTTTCCACGAACTCAATGTCAACTTTATTATTGTTTCCTATGATGAGCTTTGATTCGTCTTGATTTAGTTTTCTCTAGTTTATGAATCCTTGTACGGTGAAGGCAACATGATCGGTTGCATTGCTATCTAGCTACCATGAATTGGATGGGGCTGTTGATAGTTTGGATTCACAAACAAATGTCAAAGAATCATTACATGTATGCTTATGCTTGGACAACAATGTTTTACATTTATCACAGTCTTTCTTTATGTGACATTAAGCAATGGTTAGCATCCTTCTTGAAGGAAATTTTCTTATGACCCAAACTGTCAGAATGACTAGTGATTTCTTGTTGCTAGAACTAGAGGCATATAGGATAAGATGCCCTCTTTTTTCTTCAATTTCTCTTCCTTAACTACCACCTAGCTATCAAGTCATTAATTGACAATGCCTCATCTTGAGAGTTGTAAGTGGTCTTGATAATCCAAAATCAGGTGGAATGGTATTTAAGTCTAAATGCATAATGCAAACATGAATACTAACTTGAAGAACCTGAAGTTTTGTCTACAGGCTTACCATCTTTAGGACATAATCTCTAATCTCACCAGAATCATCATACCTTATATTTAAGAGTCTTTGCAGAAGTGTCCTAATCTTATCATCAGACGAGATGTAGTTCTTAGCCTACAAGTTGCCTTTATCTCTTCAGTAGTGTAGTCAGTTGACAAACTACTCTTTAAGTGTTCCTGAATGGATCACTTTATAGGCAACAAGCAAATCTAATTGCTCTTTTCCCAAGTAGTAAAGTGTGCTTTTAAGTCTTGTGCATTGGTGTTGTTAAGACTTGCTGGCTTATCTATAGTAAAAGCAATATGAACATTCACCAGCTCAATCCCAAACTAAAAATTCTCTCCCATTTCTTAAAATTTCAACTAGTAAGAACCTCAATTGTAATGCAATTATTGTTTACAAAGAGTGGCTGAAAGATAAGCAATGTATACTATTAGTATTATGTGAGTACACATCTTGAGAGTTATATACATTATCATATTAATCACCTTTGAATATAATACATGATATATGATTGTATACTGTCCATATACGACAAAAAAACACCCCAAGTGTCAAAACTTGGCACAAAAGGATACTTAAGTTTCAAAACTTATGAAAGAGACACTTAAGTGCAATTTTTTTATGAAAAATGGGACACTTGAGTGCCACATTCGGTGAATCCCACCGGAAATCCTATGTGACAATTTTTTATTAATTTTTTCGCTTACGTGGGTCGTCAGAAGGCTGACTTAGCAAAACATACACAAAAAACGATCGACAGCGAGGGCCTACATGCCTACACCCTAGCCCCAGATCTAGGCGAAGGCACGCAGGCCCTCGCCTAAACGACTGGGAGGGCTGTGACCCTTGCCCCAGATCTGGGCGAGGGCACGCAGGCCTTCGCCGTCGATTGGCTAAGGTCGCAGGCCCTCGGCTAGGGCTCGACGGCCTTAGCCGACCCTCCCCAACCTTTAACCTTTCCGGCGATGGAGGGGAGGCAGCAGCGGCGAGGGTTGAGCCTTCGGTTGCTGGCTGCCTCCTTCCCTCCTCTCCCTCCTTTTTTAATTAATTAATTAATTAACTTAATTTGTTTTAAATTAAATTTAATTGATTATTATATTAATTCTATACCACGTTAGCACCAAAATGACGTTTTGATGCTGTTTAGTCACATCATTGTGTAAAACGACATCGTTTTGTACTAAGTTTGTTGGAAAATTGCCACGTCAGCGTTTTGGCCGGATTTTCTCGCTGTTGACACCTAATTGATCCATTTTGCTATGATTTTGGCACTTGAGTGTCATTTTCGTAAGTTTTGACACTTATATGTCCATTTGTGCCAAGTTTTGACACTCCTGGTGTCTTAGTGTTGTCCATATTACCATGGCCATGAGAATATTTTTCAACCATCGTGAATTCACTATCTTTGGATGTATGAATCTCTAGATTAGTCATTCCTCACCTATATGTTGTACGTGCCTCATGAACCAATACATAATTACCTTATTTGGGAGTATAACTATGCATTAGAACGGAAGATATCCTACCACCAATATTTCTTAAATTCAATCAAGTGTGTCCAATTAAATTCTTGGAACTCTCTTACACCATGGATATAAACTTTATATCTCACATTTACTATATGCATGTAATTTTAGAGTTGAAGACATGAGTAATTTGTCACTAAAATCATATGCTCTACCAATTATATTACTCCATTCATCAATACATGCTAAACCTTTTACATGCCATAAATGAATCATGCTCTACACATTGTGTATGTGATCATATGCATGTGAACTAGCATGTATATTTCCAATACCATAGCTAGTACAAGTCATCCACATTTTAGACTAATTAATAATTTTTATATTTTACCTTATTAGACAAAGCTTGTAAAGCGGTAAATTACAACTATGATTAATGTAGCTCACATTAGAAAAACTCTTACGTATTTCGCTAA
Organism: Eucalyptus erythrocorys; assembly: GCA_014182555.1. Classification (NCBI taxonomy): domain Eukaryota; kingdom Viridiplantae; phylum Streptophyta; class Magnoliopsida; order Myrtales; family Myrtaceae; genus Eucalyptus; species Eucalyptus erythrocorys. The sequence goes on along the minus strand of CM024599.1, from coordinate 36,374,861 downwards.
TAGTTTTGTTTAACCGTTGTAACTTACAAACAAAATACTCTTGACCATGGTAAATGGCTAGCAGATTATGGCCAACAATTCAATTTTACTGAGTTTTATTTTCTAGTAGCATACAACCGTAATAATTGAGTTATTAGGTTGAAATACCCTTGTAGACTATAGACTGTTGTTTGCTTTGACAAGGGAGAGCGTTCTTTAGCTGGTAGACTATGAATTGCTGACGTACTTCACTAGTAGTGTTGGTTAACGATTGTAAACAATAAACGAAAAAACTATCCTTTTACTATAATAACGTAGTAGATTATTAGATTTATCTTGATTTTATAAGTACAAACGCTTATAAGTCATTAAAAGACTAGACAAATAATAGATTTACTGGGCTTTCCCTAATAGATTATGAATAGCCTTTCGTTTTTTTAACAAATGAGCAGGTTTTTCCATTTGTAGAGTATGAATTAATTACTTATATACTTCGTTAGTTGTATCGGTTACAAGTGATATTTTACAAACAAACAAACTATTTAACCACTATAAATCTCTTGTAGCTTATGAATTTTACTATTTACTATTTCACCTCTAAGATTTAGTTTTAAACAGTAATTATATATATAGAAAAAGGACTTAGTAGTTTCCAATTATATTGACAATACGCGTTTACCATATATGGAAGATTATTCTGTTTTCCCCCAAGGAAGTGTTAGAAGCCACCTAGTTGCGCCATTGCAAGTAAACGAGGGGGTATATTGAATTATCAAATGAGTAATTACTTCCATAACCTAGGATGATTGGTGTGTGTGTGTGTGTTTTTTTTTTTTTTTTTTTTTCTAATTTGACATTTTCTTTTTCTGCAGATGACAAAAAAATTGAAAGTTCTAGATTTAACAGATTGCATAAAGTTGAGGAGGACACCTGACTTCACTAATTTCACGTACTTGGAGACATTAATACTTGCTCGATGTTGCAACTTAATCACAATTGACCCCTCCATTTCTAAGCTCCAACTCCTAGAGACTTTGAATATCAAAGGGTGTAGTTCTCTTGGGGAGTTGCCCGAAGAAGTCTGTTCTCTACAATCTTTGAAGCAAATCGTCATGCCCCAAAATTTTCAACCCTTGAAGCTTCCAGAGAGATTTGGCAATTTGAAATCTTTGTCAAGTTTTAGATTAAACAAGAACCCTAAAATCCGCCAACTCCCAGACTCAATTGGAAGGGCGGCAAATCTTACACACTTAACTTTACGTGGGTGCGTGGGGATAAAGGAGCTTCCAAGCTCAATTGGGGAGTTAAAAATGTTGGTAGAGTTGGATGTCTCAACGTCGGGCATAGTTGCACTGCCCAATTCTATTGGAAATTTAAAGAAACTAAGGGTGTTGAGTTTATGTAGAACGAAGATAAAGGAGATTCCCCGTACTATTGGAGGACTGGAGATGCTTGAAGGTTTATATGCCCACAAATCTTGGGATTTGACAGATAAAAACTTGGAGGAAATTGGGAAGCTATTCCATTTGAAGTCATTGAACTTAGCATTTACCAGTGTTTCCAGATTGCCTCCAGAGATAAGTTGTCTCCATCTCGAAAATCTTAAAGTGGGTTCGATTGAGCTTCAACAAGTGTTGGCTCTTCCATCAAGTTTGAAAGTCCTTGCGGTTCAAGCTATGGACTTCTCTCTTGTCCCCCACCCCTCAAACATCACCGATTTGGAACATCTGGAATTACATAGATTCAGCAATTTGAGAAGTAGATATCACTCGACTAGACAGGACTATGACTCAAAACTTAAAGCAGCTTCGATGAGGGAGCAACCGTTCTATCAGCTTCCATCTCAACTGTTGACCCTGAAACTGAAAAGTATTAGTCCACTGCCACATTTGTCCAACTTATTAAATTTGACAGTTCTGCATGTAATTGAATGTCCAGTATCACACCTACCTGTTGCTCCAGGTCTAACACATTTGAGGGAACTGAACATAACAAGATGTGAATCCCTTGAGGAAATACTTGGTCTGTCACTCTTGAGGAGTCTGGAGCGCTTGGAACTGAACGGCTTGAATAGGCTAGTTGAGATTCAAGGTTTGTCGGAACTAGAATCTTTACAGTACCTCCTTCTTTCCAGTTGTGATTTAATAGGACAGTTGCCCAATTTAGCTAAGTTGGGCAAGCTACAACATCTAGAGCTAGAAGCTTGTCCAAATTTAAGACCCATTGAGGGCATTGAGGGCTTAGAAAGCTGGGTGTTAGATAGTCATGGCCATACTATCCTGGAACGATTGTTGAATATCTCGAGATCGACTTGGCTTTCCCACAGATTACCCATATTTGATGTGTTCCTGAATTATAAGGGGCCAGAAACTCATCATAGCATTGTTGATTATCTTCATGAACGGATGTGGCAAGATCGAATTCCTGTTTATAGTGACAATGATGACTTCAGGTCCAATGAAGGGATCGGGGAAGAGATTCTACAAGCACTCGCTAACTCCAATATCTACATACCCGTCTTCTCTAAAAACTACGCTTCCAGTCAATGGTGTCTTCGCAAACTTAGCCATATGGTAAAATGCACGTCAGAATCAAAGGGGAAAAGAAGAATCCTCCCCATTTTCTACGACGTGGAGATTGATGATGTTAAACTCGAAACTGATTTATACAAAGGCGACCTAGACAGGCACTGGACAAACTTTGACCACAACGAAGTGAAGTCATGGAAAGAGGCTCTAATTGAGGTCGCAGCAATGAGCGGTTTTGTCTTGAAAAATAACAGGTAATTCTACTATTCCGCCACTAAATCATGAGGTAGATAAGTCATTCCATTGAACTTTCCCAACACAGATTCAAAGTTACTGCAACGCAACCCTTTTGCATAGAAATGGTTGTCCACTCAACCAAACTCAATCCTATAGAATGAGAAGCGGATCCTTCTTGTTTGTAATCTTCGGTAGAACTTTGTGGTCGAACAGAACAAAATTGCATACTGGTAAAGCCGCACGTATATTTTTTTTCTTTTGTTTTGTTGTTTAAGTTAAAGATCTTCAGGTTATGGTAGTTTGAGAAATCAAATCAACAGTTAGATTATAATTTTGCGGAAAATGACACCACAAAAGTGTCATAACTTTCGTACAGCACTCGCTTGAGTGTCATAATTTATCTACAATGCTTACTTGAGTATCATAATTTTTTTTTTTTTGATTACTTGAATCCCATATAATTTTTCAAGCGATTACTTGAGTATGATAACTTTCTAAAAATGTTTATCACAAGTGTCATGCCATGTTGGATTCTTGGAACTTGGGTGAACATTTTAAAAAATTTTGCACTTAAATGATTGATTGAAAATTATGAGTATCAAGTGAACGTTTATTAGAAGTTATGATACTTAAGTAGTTGAAAAAAAAAGTTATGACAATTAAATGAGCACCGTACAAAAGTTACAACAGTTGTAGTATCCTTGGTATCCTTTGAATTTTTGTCTTTGCAATTTAAAATGATTTGTCCTTCAATTGTGCATTGCTGCAGCTACGAAGAAGTTCTTCAATCGGTTATTGAAGAGGTTTATAAAGCAAGGAAATTGTTAGACGTCGACTTCTGAAGCCTTCTTTTGGTCAGTTAAAGAATGAAGCCGCTAATTAGTGTTGTGAAACTTTTTTTTTAGTCCGTAATGTATTTCTTCTTTGAACTTTTATTTGTATTGTGTTTGATTCGCATTGTTGCAGGATCTCCAAAATTCCAACCAAATCAATTCATATTAATTTTAATTTATATGTTTTGTAAATTAAATACCTCTCTCAATCATTTCTATTTTTTTCTTTTTGTGTTCAAAAAGCCATGTGTGCATGTTGTGTCGAAAATTGTCACTCACGAGTTATTAGATTCGACCTTATGATTTGATTGTCTTGTTTTTGGGGGTAAAAATTGACTTCTATCCGGACATAAACTGAATCAACTCTGGAAAAGAAAAAGTGTGAAGTGCGAGGCCTTTTTAGTTGTTTATAAGTAAAGAATTCACATATGAAGAGTTTGTAGGTGGACTAGGTCATTAAGTGCCACGAAACACATCGTGCCTCAGCCATCCATCAAATGTTTATTATTTTCAAAATATCCATAACCAATCCTTCGTAATATCTATACATAATAATCTGAATCCAACATATCTTATAATGTCACTGAAAACTACCATTAAAAGTATGTAACTATAATGGACAGTTTCAGGGAGTATTTATCCTCTTTTCTTTTGAAACTTGCTTGGAATTGATGCTTAGTTGTATCATGTTTGGAAAGATAGGAATAAGAAATTATGACAACTCTATTACAATGTGAATGGTCTTTTTTAGCTCATTATAAGAGGTTTTGATCTTTTTTTTTTTCCTTTTTTTTTGATCGATAAGAGGTATCGATCTTGCATTGTCCAAAATGTTAGCAACAATGAATTTTTATCATCTTAGACTCGCTCTTATATTTAAAACGCCTTATAGATCTATTTCTCAAACTCTCTACGTATTTTCTTGATTAGTCTTAAGATGTATGTAGCACGCCTTGCAAGTCACAACTCACAGCACATATGCTGAGTTCACTATCTTTCACTTGCCTCTTTTTTTCCCCATATGCACTATGCCTATTTCAATAAATAAATATATATATATATATATATATATATATATATATATATATCTTTAGATTTCCTAAACGGCTACTCATTTATTATTTTTAATTTTTTAGTTTTTTTTTAATTTTAATTTCTCTCCTGTGCCCAAACACGACGCACACGCACAATCAGATTTTCATTTCCCCTTTCTTTATGTCTTTTCTTTTCTTCTTTGGTCCACCGTTTCAGGAACAAGTATCCCTACAGATTTCTCTTTCTTTCGCTTTCCTTTCTTTTACTCTTTTTCTTTTTATGTTCAAACAAAGAAAGCCCCTAAATCCAGAGCACTAATTCCCCTCTAACTCTAAGCTTTCGTTTGCTCTTTCATTTCCGGAACATGAATACGTATTATGTGAACAAACCTCCATTAAACCACACTCAGGTCTAAGCTTTCCCAAACTTCTATTGTTCCTTCTCTCTTTCACAGGGAGAATTACCAAAAAAGTCCTAAACCTATTGCAATTATGCCAATTCAATCATAAACTTTTTTTTTGGTCAATTTAGGGCCCGTTTGGTTCGGCATTTGGGGAATGTATTTACTAAAACGCAAATACCTTTGGGTAAATGGGGTTTTCCAAAATGCAAATATCGTTTGGTAAAATTTGCATTGAGATACAATTTTAGCCAAAATACCGTTTGGTAAAATTTACATTTGTAAATGATTTTTATTAAATTAAAAAAAAAACATTTGTATTATTATTATTTTTTTGAAGTTTGGCAACCGGATTTGCGATCCAGATCCGGGCCGGATTTGCCGGATCTGGCGGTCGGATGCCCGAGCGGGACCCCACGGGTCGCGGGGTGGCGCGACCCAGGCGATCGTTGCTTGGGGTCGCGTGACCTTAGGCGACGCCTGAGTCGCGCGACCCGTCGTCGCCCGAGGTCCGGTGACGGTCGTCGGGGTCGCGACCCTCGGGCGGCGATCGCCGGCGCCTCGCCGATGCGCGGGACCCCTCGGCCGGCAGTCGTCGGCCTCCTTGGTGGTTTTCCTCGCTTAATGAATAGTACCTCGAAGATGAACAGTGCCCAAATTTGCATTCTCAAAATACAACTTCCCAAAGCACCTCCGGACCTCCATTTGGCTCAAGGCCCTTAGCGCCACTTGGAGATACAATTGCATCTCGCCAAAGTCGCCCAAAAAACCGAACCAAACACGTTTGCATTTGGCGAATGGACCTTAGAGTCCAAATGCTTATTTCCAAGTTGAACCAAACAGGGCCTTAATCCTAAACTTTTTACAATTGTGCCAATTTAGTCCATCCGACCAAAATTGGCCGGTCGATGCCGATGTGGACGCCGGGCCGGGGACAACCGGCCGGCGAACGCCGATGTGGCAATTTTTTTAATTTTTTTAATTTTTTTTCTAATTTTTTTTTATTTTTTGATTTTTTTTTTTTTTTTTTTTCCCATCGTCTCCTTCCTCTGGTCGGCCGGCGCCAGCTAGCCAGAGACGAGGGCTGGCAAGGCTCACCTCTGCCGGCCACTAACAACGGTGGCCTCGCTGGCCACCAATCACAGCCACTCTCACATAGCTGCTATCCTAGGGTTTTCCTCATTCGCTTCATCTCGTTCCCATGGCGACTCACTTCCACTCTTGCGCCTTGACCACTTCCTCCACCAACCTTGCTGCTTCCTCCCCCGCCTACGCCGCCTCAGCCTCAGCCTCAGCCTCCCTCTACCGTCACCTGGCGGGAGCATGGTGGCCCTCCACGCCGGCACCGTCGGCGAGGCCGCGAAGTCCTTCCATGGGCTGTGCTATGTTGTCGGGGACAACATTAACATTGACCAAATCATCCTTGCTGAGTACCTCACCTTGCTCCCGTTGAACCCCACTTAATACAAGAAGCTTAACTCCCCACATCTTTCTCTTTCATCCGCAAACTTAAGATTCCCAGATATACTAGGAGTACCAAAGGGCAAAAATGAAAATCAAGTTCCTGTATTATTCTGGCTTTTTGTAAGTTACCAAAAAATAAAAAAAAAAAGACTCGGGCATTTCACAATCAGAGTTGAAGTCATGTTCATACTTAATGTGACTTGGGCATTTCATCAAACCTTGATGAGCATTCAATCAAAAGGCACAGTGTAACAATGAGATGGCGAGAATCACAACCTAATCAGTAAAGATCATCAAGATTGAATCGAAGTCATTAATATAATGTCAATTGTGAACAATTTTCTTGCTGGCAGCAACAAAGGCCTCGGATTCTATTTTACATGCATCACACTTAAAAACAGGGTGGAGAGCTTTTACCTTAGCTTGGAGCAATCATCGGCCACGGTCGTTTGTTCAACTAGCCAGAGGAGGTCTTGGATGCGTTGGCAATGATGATTGAAGCCAGTGAAGGAGAATCGAACGGGCCGTGAGTGTTTGACACTCTGATTGGATTAACAGAGCAGAACCGAGAAAGTCCCATTCGACGAGATGTTTGACAATCTGAAGAGACCAGAGTTCAACAACAATCTAAAAAATTCCAAAAAGAATCGAAGGCAAAGCTGGGAAAAGAGGGAATCGGAGATAATGACACAAGCAAGAACATGGAGAAATCGATACTACTGATCGAATCACATATGGAAATCAGAAAATAAGAGGTGACTTAGGGTCCGTTCGTTTCACGGAAAACAACTTCCGGGAAAATATTTTCCGGAATTTCCGATGTTCGGATGGGCGGAAAATAGATGGTCAAAGAAAACGTTTTCCGGTCAACGGAAAATCTCTTCACATATTTGTGGAAAATGATTTCCTCTTTTGAAAAGAGGAAATCATTTTCCCTTACACACGGCTCTCACACGAAGGAAATCATTTTCCTTACGCACGAGCTCTCGCTTCCTCCTCCTTCGACGCCGCTTCTTTCCCTAGGGTTCCTCCTCCTCCTCCTCCTTTGACGCCGGAGCGGTGGAGCAGCGATGCCGGAGTGGTGGTCCCTAGGGTTCCTCCATCTTCGACGCCGGAGCGGTGGAGCAGCGACACCGGAGCAGTGGTCCCTAGGGTTCCTCCTCCTTCGACGCCGCAGCGGTGGAGCATCCCTCATCGCGCAATCAACGGACTCTGCTAAGTCGCACACTCGCCTTGGACGGTTTCCCCTCGCTTGAAGCAAAGAATATCCGCGATCCAGGTACGCACCTCTCGCTTCGGTCATCGGATGGTTTTCCCTCGGTCGGCCGTGTGAGTCGACCATCGCGCTTAGACTTGAAGTGCATGCCGGCGTGAATTACCGGCGTTTGACTTCGTGTCTCTGCTCTGTTTTCACTTCTTTCCTTCGCCCAGATGTTTTGGATTCTTGATTTACTCATGTTGCGTAAATTTTTTGCGGATGTGATTTTGCTGTTGTGTTGTTCTTTGATCTCGGTGGCGATTGTGGTCTGAGCCGCGCCTGCCGAGGTGTTTCCTAAATGCGCAGAACAATTTGTTTTGCCTTGTCTAAGCATAATTTGTAATGTTTTGCACTGTTCTGTAGTTCTTTTCGGTGGTTGGGTGTGGTGAAGAGCTGGGGAAATGGTTTTATTCGGCTTACCTGTGTTCATCTTGTCTGCATTGCAGGGGAGGTCCTTGTTTTTAGTTGTCTTCTAAATCGGCTCATTTACCAGCCTCATTTGTTTCCATCTGGATTTGGAGACCGTGGGCCAATGCAGAAGCGATAGAGAACTTTCTGAGTAAGTGCATGCCGGCATGAATTACTGGCGTTTGACTTCGTGTCTCTGCTTTGTTTTCACTTCTTTCCTTCGCCCGGATGTTTTGGATTCTCGATTTACTCATGTTGCGTAAATTGTTTGCGAATGTGATTTTGCTGTTGTGCTGTTCTTTGATCTCGGTGGCGATTGTGGTCTGAGCCGCGCCCGCCGAGGTGTTTCCTAAATGTGCAGAACAATTTGCTCGCCGTTGGTGTCTATGACTGAGTGCCATCCCTTTCTTCATTTTTACTGTTTGTCATTACTCAGGGAGTTCAAGCTATAACTTGTTTTTCATGTACTAAATTCATGTAAAAAGAGGATTGTGAATTTGGTGGCGAAGTACATGAAAGAAGGAACTCTTTTTGTTGCCCTTCAGGATGTACCTTCCTTCTTCATACTGCTTGTGAAGTATTCTATGTCTACCCTTTTTCTATACTCTGCATTTGCCCCATCAAGTTCCTTCGTTTCTTCAGCGGCTCCATCGTTCCCAGTCTCTCGTGGTCTGGTGCTGTTCCTTGTCGTAAGGAGCAATGCTTAGCAAGTGCTAGATCATTATTTATGCCTAATGAGCATGAGACTATTAGTTTGGTGCAGTATCTTAATCAATCAAACGTCTCTGATGTTACTTGGAAAATTTAGTGGCAGCAATAGGAATGTGTGAAATTCTCTTTCAAGAGAGTAATTTCTTCTCCTTTGCGAGCACAACCATAACAACTTGGTCTCTTCACCATAAGACATTCTATGTAGTGACAGGATACAAATAGAATGGCGATACAATTAGAATGGCCAAGAAAATTCCCTTTTTAGCATCAGATAGAAGTTCGTATTAACATCACTGCACAGTCAGTTGTATATTACATAAGAAAAGATGCCCGAACAGAGCCTTAATAGTCAGTGCAGTAAGAACCTGAAGCCTGCATATATATAGGCTTGAATAAACTGTTTTATGGATAGTCTACTCCATCAACTATAAAGATGGGGTAGAATCAGTAATCTCTCTCTCTCTCTCTCTCTCTCTCTCTCTCTCTCTCTCTAAGTGACATTTGTCTCTGGGAATATAATTTAGTCAGCTAGTCTCTAAACATCATTGAGACAATGGAGCTAGTACAACGGGCTACGTATACTCTTGTCGTGCCCCATTGTCTTGCAACTATTTGATTAAGTCTCGAATTTTTATTTCAATCCATTGTTTAGCTCTCTGACGTGTTTTCTCTTTGAATTGAGGAGATTTTTGAGTGGCAATTTGAGTGCTTAACCAACATCAGGATGACTAGGAGGACTTCATTTCGTTCACGCCCACGTTAATATAGAACTGCCTTTTCTGGAATAAGTAAAACCTGAACTTTTTGGCATCTAGACTTCATTTACATTTCTCATGGTATGCCCACTAATTTATACATTTGTACCGTGCTTGTGGTTAGTTCTGAACTCCGATTCTATTTGTCTCGTAAAATATTCGAAATTTTTGTTGATAGTATTGGGAGATTCCTAGAAAAAATACAAAGAAAAGAGATCTTTGGATACTGGTATTGAGATTCTTGAGCTCTTGAGATACTTCATGCCTGTGTTTGTTCTTGCACCTTTGTAGTTTCAGAATTTTGCATGGCTCAGTTTCATCCCCTCAACTCTTGGCAGGAACATTTGAAAACAGAGGGAAAATGACAATCTTTTTTCTGTTTTGGTTATTTGTGGTTATGTTTATTTTTTATATGTGCAAGTATGGTGAGATCCACGTAGTAATGTTCAGGTTCCTCAGTCTGTGATGCCATTGCCTTTGAGAATATGTGGTGAATGCGCATGCAAAACAGAGAGCTTGAGTGACTTTTTTTAGCCTCTAAAGGGGATTCTGAATTAGGTGTTTTGGTTATTTGTATTGCAGCAAGACCAATCAGAGGCCATTTATATTGTCCATTGAGAACTTTTGTTGCGGTCAAGTCGCCAAAAGTTTCAGCCACAGAAGAAGTAAGCTTTCTATTTCCTAATCCAAACTAGCGTGTCAAATGAAGTCCTTGACAGTGGGATTCAAATGTTGGGCCAATGATCTGTCTTTTCACTTTAACATTACAAGAATTGGTGGATATTTCAGCAACTATACTCGTTTGCATGATTAATACATAAGTTCTATCAATTTAATGTCTTGGTATGTTGGTAGCAGCCCATCTAGGGAGGCTTCCACCATATCACGATGGCAGTATCTTTTGTTGTTTTCAGGATACTTTTATCTCTTGGACTTCCGAGTTTAGTTAATGGTAGAATGTAAATGTTGGTTGTGCACCTAATTTCAGTGATTGGCCAGCAACTCAAAACTCTATATATCGCAAGCTCCTTATGTAATAATTAGAAAATATCAGTACAAATATTTCTTCTCTCGATTGTGTTACTATTGAATCCAGGCTAAGCTTCCAACGTAAAAGGGTTTTTTCGTATTGCTTCTGCTATGGATCTTAAGGCCTTGGGCCAGACTACTTGTTTAATGGCTAATCGGGTCTATTTAGCACACGAGAGTATAGGTTCTAAAGAGTATTGCCCTTCTTGTATTTCACATGCATTTTGTGTTTAATGATTAATGTGTTCCAATATAGATGGATAACAAAATTCAAGCGGTGGTAACAGGTGCAGCTGCAGCGGTTATGACAGTTATCACATTAGTTATGGATGATTATGATCATTCGGAGAATCGCATACCAAGAGAGCCTCATGTGAATCGAGATTATGAAAGAGAGTTATATATGAATCGTGTGTTATATAGTGGTGATACTCATTGTGTAGATCAAATACGGATGACGCCAAATGCTTTTTTAGACCTTTGTAAGGTACTTGGTGCAAGTAACTTGTTGCGTTCTACTGTAAATGTTTCTATCATGGAGCAAGTTATGGTATTTTGTCATATCATTGGACATAATGTGAGGTTTAGAGTCATTGGGGGAAGATTTCATAGATCAATAGACACCGTCCATAGATATTTCAATTGGGGCAAAACTTGAGCTTCTCTAGATATTGGTTGACTGAATGTTGTAGAAGCAAGAGTCATTTCGCAAGTGTTTATTTGCCAAAAAAACTCTATTTTAATGGTAGTAGATGCGATATATGAATTCAAGTTCAATTGTTTGGTTTCTCAGAATAATTTTGCCAAGTGGGTTCATTCTGAGTTGAATCCATGTCTTCAATTGATCAAGAAAACACCCAAAGGAAAAAAGGAAACAACTTCCAAGCAAAAAGGTTAGAAAATATTTTTTTACCGAACACCGGAAAACATTTTCCGAAACATTTTTAGGTTTTAGCCGAACACCGGAAAATATATTCATTTTCCAGGAAAATGACTTCCGGGAAAATGTTTTCCGGAAATGGCCCATTTTCGCGAAACGAACGGACCCTAAGGCTCCGTTCGTTTCGTGGAAAATAATTTCCGGGAAAATGTTTTTCGGATTTTCTGGTATTCGTTTCATGGAAAATGAATTCCTTGGGGAAAATGTTTTCCATCCAAGGAAAAAAAAGTCTTCTAAAGTGAAGGAAAATGTTTTCCACTTTTGAAAAGTGGAAAACATTTTCCCGACTTGATCTCTTTTACCTTACACCTATACAAATCTTCACTTTCTCCTCTCATTTCTTCTTCCTTTTTTTTTATTCGAATTATTTTTTAGTTTTCTTTTTCTTTTTAATTTGAATTATTTTTAATTTCGTTTTTTTTTTTTTTCTTTTTCTTTTATATGTTTCCTATCTTCTTCTTTCTTGGTTAGTCGTTGAACCAAGTGAACCTCAAACTCATCGATTTTAAACTCATGCCCGTCGATCTGGCGAGCCTTGAGCTTGGCACTCGCGCTCGTCAAATTGGTGAGTGGAAAATATTTTCCTTACCGAACATCGGAAAATATTTTCCGAAACACTTTTAGGTTTTAGCCGAACACCAGAAAATATTATCATTTTCCTGGAAAATGACTTCTGGGAAAATATTTTCCGGAGATGGCCAATTTTCCACGAAACGAACGGACCCTTAGGATGTGTTTGTTTCACGAAATACACAACGTTTTTGGAAAATGTTTTCTGGGAAATTATTTTCCAAGAAAATGGTTACTTTTCCTTTGTTTGGTGATATGTGATTGAAAGTGTTTTCTGATGTTTGAATCACATTTGAAAAATGATTGAATGAGATTTGACATAACAATTGACAATAGTGTACCACTTACTTCCAAATTAATTTGTTGAGTCCATGACCTTTTTTAACTTTATAAAAATATTTTTATAAAAATCAAAATTATAATTATTTTTCATATTTCAATTTTTTTCTTTTTTTCTTTTTTTTTTTCCTTCCTTAGCCGGTGGCCGGTAGGGTGACGGCCGGCCGCCGGTCGGTGACAGGCCAAGAGAGATCGAGCCTCGCCGATGCCGACGAGCTCGAGCCTCGCTAGATCCGGCGAGGCTCGGCCTCGTTGACGATCGGTGAAGCTCAAGCTCGCTAGCGTCGAGTAGGGCCTCGGCCTCGCCGAATCGACGAGATTGAGCCCTACCCAACACCAACGAGCTCGATCTCGCTTGTGGCCGTCGTCGGCCATCGTCGTGGCCAACGGCCGGTCGAAGAAGAAGAAAAAAAAAAAAGAGAAAAGAAAAAAAAAAAATAATGATTATAAATTAAAAAATATATTTTTTAAAAAATAAATAAAAATTATATTAAAAAATTAAAAATTCGATTTTCTTTAAAAATATTTTAAAAAGAATTATAAAAATTTTAAAATATATCTTTATAAGAATAATTGTTTGTAAACCAAGCATCAAATCTAGGCTTTGGTAGATTCGGAAAACGTTTTCTGGTCCTTTCAAAGGGGAAATCATTTTCCTGAATTTAAGCTTTGTTAGGAAAACGTTTTCTGTTAACTAGGAAAATGTTTCTGTTGACTCATTTTCCTGAGTGAATCAAACGCCGGAAAATGAGGAAAATGTTTTCCCCGAAAATGTATTTCGCGAAACAAACACACCCTTAGCTTCGATGTCATTGCAGTAATCGAAGAACAGAAGCGGAAGGAGTAAGTGCATTCGTCGGAACAGAGCTGAGGAACGCTGGATCCCGCCGGAATGAAGACAGGCTGAACAATCCGAATTCTGATCTTGATTGGGCTGATGGATTGAGTTCGTGGACCTATGTCAGTGGGCCGCATGAACTAGGCTCATTAGATTAGGCCCTTTCCGTCATGATTGGACCCTTCAACTTTTTTTTTTTTTCTCTCTTCTTCCTATTCTTTTTTTCTCCTTTTTTTCCTTTTTTTTTTGGTTAGTATATGTATTTTTTACACAAAGTATATTTGATGCATTGACAAAGACAGGTGTCAATAAGATGTGGGATCTTTCAAAATGGGTCATGAGTGAAAGCCTACATCGTGTGGCTGGGACTGACCTTTAGATATTTTGACAAAGGGCTAATGGATGGAGATTTTGGGCTAGGGTGATTAGTTGGTTATTTTTGTAGACAAAACAAGTTTGGAGCAATTTTGTCGGAATAGAATGGGAATTGACAGTTGAGTAAATGATCTGCCATTGTTATTTGTCTTAAAAATGAGAGATTTTTCTAAGAAAAGATTTTGCAGCCATCGGCGTCCTTTTCCGCTCAATGCCGTGTCTTCAAACGGGAATGAGAACAGGAAAGTTTGACAATTCTCTTTAGAAAGCAAACGGCACCGAGCAGTCGGTCAAAAAGAGGGCACTCTTGCTAACCTAGCCGCCTCTCATTCAACGGTAAAAAAAAAAAAGGTGCTCCCTGTCTAGCCACACAAATTGATTTAAGTCGTTCTTTCCAACCCCAATGCTCCTACCAGCACCGGTTTGCATGTAGTTCCAGCGAGAAATGTGCACAACCAGACATCATAAAATACCTCGTGCGTCGTTCTTCAGGAAATGATGCGCCCAGTCTGGCCTAGACTGGTCATCTTCACTAGACAGAATGAATAAATTACTTAGCTTCCTTGGTGCTTTTGTAAAAAGACTGCATAATTGACATTACAAAAGTGCACGCGTGATGCATGTACGCAACCAATTTACATTTAATAGATCTTACAAAATTTCCCTATTATGAAGTACTAGAATTAGTAAATAAATGAATCACGGGAATTCGTCCTAGTGGCCACCCTTTTAACATGGAAGGGGAAGGTGAGGGATTCAAATCCCAACATTCTCAAGGGGGGATGGGGATTAGTAAAAATAGAGTAGGACTGATAAAAAAAATAGTAAATAAATGACATAAATTATTGACATAGTATGAAGAAATTGAATATTTTTATGTGGAAAGATAAAATTATATTAAGATTTGAAATATTGTTAGTAGAATTGTTTGTACGTAGAAAGGATTCAAATTGAATTACACGAAAGATAAAATAGAATTATGAATTTAGATCTTTGTCTATTGATAATCGAGGTTTTTTTTAGGAAGAAAAAGTAATCATGATCAAGTAGGACCTCTTTGATTTATATAAATATATATGAAGTTATCGATTTCTTCCCGACACCTCCAGCAATATCATGATAATGGATGTTTTATTTAGAATTGTTAGTTGATAGAAGAGGAAATTATGGGGCTATTTTCCTTTAACTCTATAAAGGAAAAGACTCACCCAAGCCTATTTATTTTGGCTTAAAAGAGTAATAATCAACTTTTTCACTTTCTCATCAAATGCTAAAGTATTCTTTCAAACGTTAAAAAATGACGTGTCAATATATGTGTAACACGAAAGTTTCATATGGTAAGATTTTTTTTTGGTCGAAAATTAGTGCTTTCATTCATTCATATGGTAAGATTGAAAAGAAAAAATTCAAAGAGTGTGTTGCAAAGTTTTTTTTTTTTTTTTAAAGAAAATAGATTAAAAGGTAAAAGTCAATCCGAACATACTAATTAGTTGATTGAAAAAACACCATTGAGTAGCTACCAACGTTACTTAACGTGATTCTTTTGGAGCAAAGAAAAACCTACCCTTTCTTCTAATTCTTGTTGCTGCAACTCTTACATTCCCCCTTTGACCAAAAGAACTCTCTTATTTACTTCCTTTAAGAATCGACTTTATTGAGAAAGAAGCAACATTTTAAGAAGCACACGACGAGATCCGATGACTTCGTAAGACTCAAAAACACGTGGGGATGGTGGGGGAAACTGAAGAAATAGACTGTCATTTCTGGTCGACTATCGTTACTAAATTCACCGCCCTTGCTCTGATTATTATCATTATTTGTTACGTTTAGAATTTTCTTCTCAAACACACCGCTGCGGAAACAATTACCAAGCTTGAAGATTTGTAAGTCCCCATTACATACATTTGACTGGAGATTAATCGAAATGAAATAGTAAATACATTATACTATGTTCAAATAGAAATGGTAACTTTAAGTTATTGCTAATCTCCAAAATAAGTTTTCATAAATTATCGAAATAGTTGGTACTTTGAAACAAACAAGTAACCTTTGGCAAGTGGACTTTAAGTAAGAGTTATTAATTTTGTAGTAGCTTTAACATGCAGGAAATGTCCACAAATAAATGTCAATAAATCATCAAAATAAGTGGTGATTTCGAAACAATTGAATAAATGTTGATACCTCAATCAAATATTGATAAAGCTAAAACTAGATGATAACTTAATCCACAAAAAGTTAATAAATCACTTAAATTTATATTAATAATTTTCTCTAAGAGTTGATAACTTTAATATGATCGTCGTTGTAGAACATAGATTTTTGCAAGTCTTGGAACGATTGCTAATTTTGAAACAATCAAAAAAAAGTTGGTAAACAATATAAAAGTTGGTAACCTTAACATGCGGCTAAGTTACATGAATAGACATTGGTAACACATAATATTTAGGAACAATCAAATAACTAACACACATCTACACATAAGATTCTTTCCTTCTCTGCGTTCCAACTTGACTTGAACCTGCTGATGTTTACATTTCTCTTTTTCCTTCTCTGCGCTCCAGCTTGACTTGAACCTGCTGATGTTTACATTTCTCTTTTGTTACGCGTTCCACAAGCTACCGATGTTTATATTTGAGAAATGCGAGGAAGACGGTGCTGTCACCTTATGGAAGGTGACGGTCTACTCTTGACCACAAAATCATTTCCCAGAAGAGATGAATTTTCATCCGGTTTCTATGGAAGTGGCCTTCTTTAAAACATCAGTTTATTTATCCATAATTATGCATAGTTATGCAAAAAAAAAAAAAAAAAAAAAACCTAAATCATAGACAATCCTTCTGCGAGTTAAGAAAGCTTATTCTACTTTATATTTGTTAGATTAGAATCACCAAGATTTGTGTCATTTTGTAATGTTGCTGAAACATTATAATATATAAAAGCCAACATAATCATTTACATGACATTATACCTTATGTTTTAATGTCCTCACTCGAACCTATCCCTAACACAATATTATTTGCTCTAGTCATGATCACCTCATTTTCACAATTTTATAACATGTGTTACTAGCTTGAAGTTTTGGCGAGACTAGGTAGTCTACAAAAGCAACAATTCAAACTCAAGCAACATGGACTTAGGGGGCAGATTGTAATAAAAAGCGAATCTGTCTCCCTGTATTATACAATTTTACTTGCACAAATTTTATCTTTTACTAGTTTCTATGCATTTTCTCATATTTCACCCTATAAATTCGAATGTATGAAATATTTTGTCTTGCTTTTTAGGCTATGATTTTTTATTTGCCAATATGAAAAGTGCGCCATCCTTATATATGTGAAGTACGTGACAAAGCTAGCAATGCATCGACGTAACTTTTTACTTCTTAAAATTAATTAACATTTGCATTTCCCCTCTGAAAATTGTGCACAATATTTTACTAATTAATTTTAGTGCAAAGCACGAGACCTAAAATAAATATGAATAAGGAATTTAGCTTATGTGAATTTACAGCACAAAGGCCATTCTTGACAATTAGCTTTGGAAGTTTTATTTTACAGCACTCTTTATATTTTGAGCTAATAATCAATGGAAAAACCAATGAGTATTTTCCTTGATAAGGAAATTTTTCTCATCGTCCGTGGCTGATCTCTGGCGAGCTTTCTTTCCTTTTGTCGTACTTGTTCCTCCAATTTTCGATCAAGTTTTTTTATTAGAGACTATGCGACGTGCACGGATGATCAAAGTTCATTTGTATAGCTCCGAAGTTGAAAAACGAAAAAGAAAAATGCGGCCGCAAATAATACATAGTGGGTAACATATATATAGCAAACAATTATTCAAGAAGCGTAGACAGATAAATATGGTGATGCATGTATTGACGTACAGTTCATTAAAAAATTTTAGGGATATGTTCAGCAGAAGTCCTAAAACTTGTCAAGGAAGTGCAATTGAGTCCTAAAACTTACAAAAAGTGCAATCAAGTCCTAAAACTTGTCAAGTTGGTTCAATTGAGTCCTAAAGTTAACACCGTTAGTAAATCTAACGGAAATTGCCGACGTGGCGCCGACGTCACATTTTTAATAAATTTTTTTATTTTTTATATGGCTTTTTAAAATTATTTTTTATTCAAAAAAATTTGATAAAAAATTAAAAAGGAAAGCTAAATTTATTTTAAAAAAAAATGTTCAAAAAAAAAAAAAAAAGACATCGGTGAGCTTCCGCCGCCGCCCATCGCCGGAGGGGGCGGCGACGGTTGCCCGGCCCCGGGTGGGGGGCGGCCCCGCCAGGTGAGGCCTCGCCGGCCCCAGGTGAGGGCTGGCGTGGGCGAGGACGCCCAGATTTGGGCACGCCGGCCCTCACGGGGGGCCGGCGACCATCGCCCAGATTTGGGCGAGCAGGCGTCGTCCGACGAGGAAGACGAGCAGCAGGCGTCAGGCCTAGCGAGGAACGAGATGCAGGGGACGGCGGCGACTGGGGGCGACGCCGATGGAGACAGGCGGCTGTAGGGTTTTGGGAGCAACGGGGATGGCGTCAAGACGAGCGACTGCAGGGACGGCTGCATCGGGGATGGCTTCGAGACAGGCGGTGAGTGTCGGGCCAGCGAGCACACGGACACGGCAAGGCTCGCGCGGTCGTCGGGCCGACGACGAGCGATGCCACAGAGGCGACGAGGGCCGGGATGAGTCCCGAGTCTCTCCTGCAGACTCAGATCTTCCTCTCTCAACCTTGATTTCTCTCTCTCAAACATCGATTCCTCCCTCTCAAACCTCGATTTCTCCCGCTCAGCCCCTCTCGTCCGGCCTCTCCCTCAGATCTGGGCACCGAGCAACTGAACCGACGCCTGCTCGCCCAGATTTGGGCGATGGTCGCCGGCCCCCCGCGAGGGCCGGCGTGCCCAGATCTGGGCGTCCTCGCCCGTGGGCGAGGGTGGCCGGCCCTCACTTGGGGCCGGCGAGGCCTCGCCGGCGAGGGCCGGCCACCCCGCCCGTGGCCGGCGACCGTCGCCGGCCCCTCGGCGATGGGTGGCGGCGGAAGCTCACCGGTGTCTTTTTTTTTTTTTTTTTTTTTTGAACAGTTTGTTTTTTAAAATAAATTTAGCTTTCCTTTTTAATTTTTTATCAAATTTTTAAAGATTTTGAATAAAAAATAATTTTAAAAAGCCATATAAAAAATAAAAATTCATTGAAAATGTGATGTCAGCGCCACGTCAACAATTTCCGTTAGATTTACTAACGGTGTTAACTTTAGGACTCAATTGAACCAACTTGACAAGTTTTAGGACTTGATTGCACTTTTTGCAAGTTTTAGGACTCAATTGCACTTTCTTGACAAGTTTTAGGACTTCTGCTGAACATATCCCAAAATTTTACTCTTGAGTTCTTGCGTTACCCAAAATGTTTGCACAAGTGAATTGTTATCATATTATGCTAGCTGTTCTAATAAAAACACCTAATAGATTTATTTCTCAAACTCTATTTTGCGTATTTTATTGATTAGTCACACGTATGTAGCATGGCTTATAAGTTACAACTCAAAGCATATTTACTGATTTCGGTATCTTTCACTTGCCTCTTTTTTTCCCTGTAATGCCTATTTCATTTGAAAAAAATAATATGCCTCTATATTTCTTAAATGGATTTTGAATATTGTAGGTAGCTTTATATGCACGTCTAAACATGTGGATAGTCTCTACTGTCTAGTTCTAATATTACTTGTTGAATCGGAAAAGCTCTGATACTACTTGTCAGGCGTAGCATTGATGTGCGAAAAAAAGAAAGAGATTAGATGTTATTTTTCAACAGAGAATATTACAAACGGATGAGACCTCTATAATTTACTCACTCCTTAGAAGCTGGATATCTTCATTTGAGGAGAGTCGGCACTAGTTTCACTCAAAAGTTTAAACTAATGAGTAATGAGCCGACTAGGATATATTAACCGCTCTACACCATATCAATTCTCTAATGTGAGACTTTTCTTTCATAACTTATATGTGCATTCTCATAACAACAACACAAGCACCACACGCTTCCCTTTCTCAAGTTTAAGTTAACTTGTTTCTTTGTACTTAGTCGAACTTTGATAGAAACAGCCTCTACGCATACTTCTTGCAGAGTTCGAACGAGTGCAGATTTAGTTGTAAAATATTCATTCGCCTTGTTTGAGAGGTTAGAGACAAATTTCTATAGGATTTAAAAATTGATTTCACCGAGAGGTTATTTAGAGCAGGGTTAGGTGAGTGAGTATGCAAATACGTAACAATTTTATAGTGTAATGCCACAAACTCTTACACATTTTTTCAAATGCCCAATTGCCCAATTAATATCGTTCTGCTTTTCCCTAGCAGTTCGCATCTTAACTCCTGTCTTTCCTCTCCTTCTCAGAAATTCACCCTCATCCTCCCCACGTTTCTTGATATTTTCTTCATATTGAGAGTAATCGCAGAACCAAAAATCACCAATCCTCAAGAAGCGTTAGTCGATCTTCGTTCACTAGATCTTGTCGCAGTTAGCTCATTTTACATGCAGTGGTTAAATTGTTGGTGAATGGATGATCAGCCACAAATTGGACTCCATCGAGGTGTCGCTTTAATCACATTTTGAACTCCATCGTGCAAGGTGGACTGTAAGTACGTAATCTACTTGACTTTAAATTTAAATAAGTGCTAAGTATATGTCAAGACAAGGCATGCTAAACTTTTGATCATGCAAAAAATCTAGCCTAACTTGTGCATTTAATCCCCTCACACATGTTTGTTAGGGACTTTAAACAGAATTTTGTTCCCTCTAAATATTGTGTTAAAAGCTCGATTACACTACTAATCACTCGATTACATGCACGATTGATTATTTAATTAAGGCCCGCTTTGCTCTCGGGAATTCTCAATTAAATCAGAAAACTGTTTATTTTAATTGACCAGACCCTTAAAGGAAACTAAAAGTTGTCCAATTAGAAAAAGAAAAGGAGAAGAAGAATACGTGGGTTGGAGTCAATTAGCGAGGATTGTCCATCTTTATAATTTTGTCATCACCTAATTGTTTTCGAGTGGGTCCATTCAACACTGGAAAAGATCACAATGTAATAAAAGGGTCAAATGAGGGAAAAAGAGAGGAACTTGCTTCGTGAGTTCTACCTTGACTCGGTAAAGTTCCATGCATTTGCTCCACCAATAATAGCGAGTCAGTGCGAAAGACGCAACTGAAACAAAGGACCGGGAAAAACTTTCGATTAAGACCAGCCGAAGAGCGAAATTCATCTGTTCACATGGCTTGTCCAATCACCGATGAGTTTCATGCACGAGAAATTGCGAGGACTTGCGAAGTTTTTTTATTTGTTTTTAAGTAAGAGTTTAAACACCAAAAAATATTGTAGGTGGACCAAGTCATTAAACACCGTGAAACTTGTGCCTCAATCATCCTTCTAATGCATAGTAGTTTGAAAAAATCCATAATCAATTTCTCAGTAATATCTATATAGAATAATTGGAATCTAACATCTCTTATAAATAAACAACTAGGACAATAACTACCGCTGCCTGCGGTGGCGTAGCTGGCTTTGGGCTCTCTCCCCCTCACGAAGGGGAGGAGTTCAAATTTCAGAGGCGTTGCATTCGCGTGACTCACCCGCAGCTGGGTCTGTGGTGGTGGCTCCGTTCACCCTGGGTTTACGCCGCCGGCTACCAGCTATACGGTGGTTCTCGAGTCACCAAAAAAAAAAAAATACAACTAGGACAATCAATTATGCTACCGAATATTTGGACAAAACATAATAATCTTGTGACATGTGGACAAGTCATAAAGTTTCAAGATGCGGAGGTACAAATCGAAATCAATTGCCTTAATTAGTTTTAGCCGTGATACTTTTTGCAAAAATGTAGTAATTATGATTCATTTGACAACAACTCGCTAAGATAATCAAGAGTGAAAATATATTTATTTAGATCGAAAGATGATGAGGTCCATGTTGTGATCGGTGGACTGTAAGTACGTAATTTACTTGACTTGAAATTTTAATAAGTGCTAAGTATATGCCCAAATCATGAAAGATCGTGAGGCACGGCAAGGAAAATTGCACGTATAATTATTGCAATTGGTTGAGCCTGTTTGATGGTCTTCCTATTCCCAAATCTCATTAGGCTATAATCTATAAGTATTGGCAGGGTTCTCAGACGACTGATCAAAATCAAGACGAAGGGGAACTCGAAGGCAATCCTGAGCATGGCTATTGAGCCAAAAGACGAGTATCATGTATTTTTGAGTTTCCGGAGACCGGACATGCACCCGACCTTAGCTGATAGCCTTTACATCCACTTGACGCGCACTGCATGGACAAATGAGGGGAAAAAAGATGAGAAAAGAAAAAAGAGAACATGGGCTGAACTCAATTAGCGGAGACCAAGGATGGTCAAATGAGGAAAGAAAGAGAGGAACTTGCTTCGTGAGTTCGAGCTTGACTTAGTGAAGTTTGATGCACTTTCTTCACCGACAATAGCGCGTTAGTGCGTAGACGCAACTAGAGACAAAGCATCAACGATAATAACGCATGTCTCGTTCAAATTCAAAATATTTTGAATTAGTCAATGCTTATGTAGTTTAGTTGTTATTGTAGACTATAACGGAGTCCATTTATATTTCATATAATTATTATAACAGCTAGTAGATAAACTCTATAAATACAAACTAGGACAATCAATTATGCTACCGAATATTTGGACAAAACATAATAATCTTGTGACGTGTGAACAAGTCATAAAGTTTCAAGATGCGGAGGTAAAAATCGAAATCAATTGCCTTAATTAATTTTAGCCATGATACTTTTTGGAAAATTGCAGTAATTATGATTTATTTGACAACAACTCGCTAAGATAATCAAGAGTTAAAATATATTTAGTGAGATCGAAAGATGATGAGGTCTATGTTGTGATAGGTGGACTGTAAGTACGTAATTTACTTGACTTCAAATTTTAATAAGTGCTAAGTATATGCCCAAATCTTGAAAGATCGTGAGGCACGGCAAAGAAAATTGCACATATAATTATTGCAATTGGTTGTGCCTGTTTGATGGTCTTCCTATTCCCAAATCTCATTAGGCTATAATCTATAAGTATTGGCAGGGTTCTCAAACGACTGATCAAAATCAAGAGGAAGGGGAACTCGAAGGCAATCTTGAGCATGGATATTGAGCCAAAAGACGAGTATCATGTATTTTTGAGTTTCCGGAGACCGGACATGCACCCGACCTTAGCTGATAGCCATTACATCCACTTGATGCGCCCTGGATGGTCAAATGAGGGGAAAAAAGATGAGAAAAGAAAAAAGAGAACCTTGGCTGAACTCAATTAGCGGAGACCAAGGATGGTCAAATGAGGAAAAAAATAGAGGAACTTGCTTCGTGAGTTCGAGCTTGACTTAGTAAAGTTTGATGCACTCCCTCCACCAACAATAGCGCGTTAGTGCGGAGACGTAACTAGAGACAAAGCATCAATGATAATAACGCATGACTCGTTCAAATTTAAAATATTTTGAATTAGTCAATGCTTATCTAGTTTAGCTGTTGTTGTAGACTGTAACGGAGTCCATTTATATCTCATATAATTATTATAACAGCTCGTAGATAAACTCTATAAATACAAATGCTATCCTAGGGTTAAAGGATAGCGAAACTCATGCTCAAACTTATAGTCTATTTTTACACTTCTTTTTCCAGGTGTTTTGCCTTCTAACTCTTGTTGTGCCTCTCTTTCTCAGAAATTCACCCTCATCCTCCCCACGTTTCTTGATTTTTTTTTTTTTTTTTTTTTTTTTTTTTTTCATATTGAGAGCAATCGCAGACCAAACATCACGTCCTTGAGAAGCCATTGCCTATCTTCTTTCAATAAACCTTGTCGCAATTAGCTCTTTTTACACACTGTGGTTAAATTGTTGGTGAATGCATCTTAGATGACCGGCCGCAAATTGAACTACATCAAGGTGTCGCTTTATTCACATATTGAGCTTCGTCGAGCTAGGTCGATAGTAAGTATGTAATATACTTGACTTCAAATTTAAATAACTGCTGAGAATATGTACAAATCTTGAACAGAACTTGAGGCGTGGCAAAGAAACTTGCTGGATGCAATTGGCTGTGCTTGTTTGATAGTATTCCTATTTCCAAGTCTCATTAGGCTGCAGTCTATAATTATTGGCAGGGTTCTAAAACGATTGACCAAAATTGAAGAGCAGCTCATAGGCAATCCTGAGCATGGAAATTGAGCCAAAAGACGAGTACGATGTGTTTTTGAGTTTACAGAACGGTTCTCTTCAGTGGGTGAATGCAGCTGAGAGGACCGGCCCATAGATGGAATTCAGCAGAAGTCAGGCTCTACTGATTATCCTTGCTTTGACTGTAGGAGGACTGTAAGTGCTCTAATTGGACTTTTGTTAGAGCTATTGTTGACAGATAACGCGCAAATAAAGAAAAAAACAGAAAAGAAAAAGAAACTTTGCTCCTTGACATGTTTTTGCAATCCAGTCTGCTTGTTCTATAAACATTCCCGTTTTTAAGTCTCGATCAGATTAAAAGTTCGTTATTTGTGGCAGGGTTTTGAGACAATTCGTGAAATGGAAGAGGAGGGACTCCAAATCAACCTCGATAACGGATGATGGGTCTGGAGAAGAGAATGAGGCGTTAAGGAGGGACTCGGAGTCAACCACAAGAACCAATGATGTGTCTTGCGAAGAGTATGATGTGTTCTTAAGTTTCCGGGGACCAGATACTCGCAATGGATTCACCAATTACCTCTACCATTGCTTGAGAAATGCTGGGATCTGCGTTTTCTTCGACAATAAAGAACTCCGTGTCGGTAAAGAAATTGGTAGAGAGCTTTTGAAAGCACTTGACAAATCTCAAATCTATATACCTATTTTCTCCAAGGGTTACGCTGACAGTTCATGGTGTCTCCATGAGGTTGCACACATGGTAGAATGCACCTCAACATCAGATGGGAAGAAAGAGATACTTCCCATCTTCTATGATGTGGATCCTGATGATGTTAAGCTCAAAAGCAAGTTGTATAGAAAACCCATGACAAAGCACAAGAAGAAATTTGGCTCCGATGAATTGAAGCGGTGGGAGAATGCCCTTGTTAAGGTTGCACGTATAAAGGGATGGGATCTTAAAGGCAAAGGGTAAATTTCCTCAACTTTTTATGGTTAATAAGCATAGTATTTAAATTTCATTGAATGAAAGCTTGTCCCTCAAAACTCCCAAACATAAAGCATTTGGACATTTTTATTTAATATTTGCATTAGAAGTTTATGAAAGCTAGACCATAATAACCGATAGCCCATAATAGAAAATAGAGAATGGCTAACTTTTTCAAAGCACAACAAATCGGGTCAAACACAACCCAGATAAGGCATTTTTCCAATTCATGTCGGGTTAAGCCAATATGACCGACAAGTAAGACCAACTTCTTATTTAATCATATTTTCACTTAATCAACTATTTTACTTAACCATCTTCACACAATAAGTATAGTGATAATCATACAATTTTCCATATTTTTCACCTTCCATGGTAATCTCAATTTTTTTTACAATAACAAACTCATGTGAAATTGTTGAATTAATAGGAGTATTGCAATTCTTAAGTTAAACCAAGACACAAGTAGAATTTTTTTCCTAAAAAGAGTGTGTAATTTGAATTTAAAAAGTGCACATGCGATGCATCAATGCAAAAAAGGGACGTTTAAAAGATCTTACAAAATTTTCCTCTTATGAAATATTAAATTTATTATTTAATGAAATGAAATTATTGGCATAGTATGGAGAAGATGAACACATAAATTTGAAAAGAGAAAAATAAGTAGTAATGTTTGGCCTTAGTGGATTAAATTGGTGGAAGAAGGCTCTTGCACAGTGGAAGTTTCCTTCAGTTTTTCTATTGTGGAAACAAGCGATTGAACAAAAAATAGAAAAAATAAGAAGATTAATCAGACATCATATTTATGTGATCTGATTAATGTAATCTACATTTACAAGGAAAGCAACAAAGAATTATACTATAAATTAAGCAATATAATGAAAATCACAACCACACTCAATTTTAGCTCCCAATTACTCCCAATAACTCACAATTTCTCACGAAATAATCTCTCAATCTCACGAAAGAATTCAAAATTTTACTCATAAGATTTGATTGGCTTCAACACTAAAAGCTATCAAGGTGTAATTCACGAAAAAGTCACCTTTCTGATGCTCTTTGCAAGAAGTCACATTCCTTGTATATACAAAAATTGGAAATCTATCATTGTCCAACTTGAAGTTCATAAAAGCCATTGTAATTGATTCCTCTCATTATCACCAAACCACCATGAACAACCTTCAGAACTCCACTTTCTAAAGTATACTAACACCCAGCTGAATCTAGGACACTCAAGAAAATCAACCTACTTGATTAGGTTAAAAGTCTATATATTTTGGTAGGGTTTTAAGACAACTCACAAAATGGAAGACGAGGAGGGACTTTGAATCAACCTTGAGCATAGATGATGGATATGGAGAAGAGAACAAGGCGTTAAGTGAAGTAACTAGCAAGTATCACATAAAGAGGGATGAATAGGTGATTTTATAAAATCTTGACAACTTAAAGTGGAATAGAAAGAGTCAAGAACAAAGTCTAAATAATGGTCAAATTTTAGAAGTTTAGAATTAGTTGTGCAGTAGAATAAACTTTAAATGCACCTTGCGATTGTGCAATAGACTATAACAATAAACAATAAGACTTTAGGGATAAGAGAATTCTATACACAAGGTTTATAGTGGTTCAACTTAGATCAAGCCTATGTCTACTCTTCTATACTAAAAGTATGTTAGCTAAATTCTACGAAATGATTAACAAGAGATTACAATATTGAATACTAATACTAAGTGATAGATTACACTTCTCACTCAGTTGTTCCTTCTATACTTCTCTTACAATCACAAACTTCTAAGCTCGCAAAAGATAAGTGTATGATCAAAGTTTACTTAGACTTTGGAATTCTAAACTTTGGACCTCATCTCTTACTTGCTCCATGGCACCATGGTCTCATTAAATACTCCTCTACTTCCAAATTAGTCATTGGACAGTCTCTAGAGGATCGTCTTTCAATCTACCTATTGAACAAATCTATACCAAGAAAATGGAGTAATTGTTGAGTGATAGAAGTTGAACATCCACTTAATTCTGGTTGCCCATATAACTGGAGTCTTGGTTTCCATTAATAGAGCTTCTATATTTAGAAAGAAACTTGTCTCAAAATTGTTCTTTCAATCAAATAAGATTGAGTTAATCACATACTTCTAGGTGTGAAATCCAAACCAGATTGTTAGATTCATTCTAGACCGGTCTCTTTTTGGACTTGTCACATTTTGAACTTGCATCAAGATGGGAATGAGACTAATTCTCTTAGTCTATTTCTTTAATAAAAGATCTATACTTAATTTTGAGCTTGTTCTATCTAAAGTAGACTTTGTAATACGTACTAGATCGATTTCATGGATTAACATACTTCAAGATAATTATCAAACTTACTACTATCTCATAAACAGTTTTGTCAACTTCAAAATCTACTAGGAATTTTTTCAATAATATCCCCATTTTTTATGGTGACAAAACTTTCCATGTAGATATACAAAATATTCAGAGTAAATTGATATGAGATATTTGTACTTTAATTCTAAATAAGACAAGGCGCACAAATTATGTAAAGTGAAGCATAAGGATTGAATTGAAAAAAACTACAAATTCTATACTTCGGTCTGAATTGTACAAACTGAACGCCAGTATGTCCTGCATATATTTTGCATTACATAACATCCTGAATATTTATTATATCCGCATATTTCTCCGCTTTTTTGGTCATCACCCCAAGATATAATAATTTATAGATAATAGTTAAACAGTTCAAACATTAAGATCCAATCAAACACAGACAGTCTTAACAAAATCAAAAACAGACTTCTAGTTCAAAAAACAAATAAACTTGGAAGTTTTTCAAATATATATAGATTTTTTACAACAATTAAGGCTTGAAAGGGGCTCAGACAAGTTGAAACTTCTTCCAACTTTGCACAGCCTCCTCAAACTTCCACATGCATTGACCAAAAGTTGTTTCTATTACTAAAATGTTATGTCTACTTGGTGTTTAACATTCTACAACTGATCATTTAAGGTGGTTTGCAACCTTTGGATGTCCTCCTCCATAGTTTTCTCATAAGCAACCAAAGAATTTTCATAAGCAGCTCAAGAATTTTCTCATACTTTTGGTCGGCAAAGATTGAGTTTGGATTCCTACCTCTACAAATTCTGCTCTACAAATTCTACCACTGGTAGAACTAGAATATGTGTACCTTGAATGTATTCTATCCTTCCTCCTTCTTGTTGAGTCTCCCCCTAAATCTTGGGACCCTCATTGAAGTGCCAAAACTTGGTACAGAAATACACTTTAGTGCCAAAAGTTTCAAAAGATACACTTAAGTGCCACTTAAAAAAAAAAAAAAAAAAGAAAAAAAATTGGGACACTTTAGTGCCAAGTCTAGCAGGGGCAACCGGAAATCCAACATGGCATTATTTTAAGAATGATTTGGTCTACATGGCTTGCCAAAGTTGCCTACTCAGCATTGAATGTGCAAAACGATATCATTGCACCCCAAAATTTAGTTTTTAAATTTATTTTCATGAATATTTATTTTAAAAATTAATTTTGGGGGCTTATAGCGCCATGTGGACATTTAAAAAAAAAAATTCTACGTGGATAATTCTAAAAAAAATTGCACCTCAGCAAATAAAGTTGTTGGAAAATGCCAAGTTAGCACTTTGGCCATAATTTCTCACCATTAACACTTAAATATTCTATTTTTCCTCTGATATTGGCACTTAAATGTATCTTTTGGAACTTTTAGCACTTAAATGCCCTCATATGCCAAGTTTTGGACCTTACGATGCACTTTGTCCCATCAAAATCCCCATTGGAATCCTCTAATTCATGTATCTCATAAACATCTTTAGCCAGAGATAGAGATCTACTTTCTTGAGTTTGAGTTTCAAAAAACTCAACAATTTGAGTATTTTCTAGTTCTCCCTCTTTCTCTACAATTTTAACTCAAGTTCTCCCCATTTAGCAACAAGTTCAACACCGATTTGTGTAGGAAGATCTGCTACTAGATTAGCTCCGCTTTCTTCTTTTTCTCTAGAGATAGAGATCTACTCTCTTGAGTTTGAGTTTCAAAAAACTCAACAATTTGAGTATTTTCTAGTTCTCCCTCTTTCTCTATAGTTTTAACTCAAGTTCTCCCAATTTAGCAGCAAGTTCAACACCGATTTGTGTAGGAAGATCTGCTACTAGAT
Source organism: Eucalyptus erythrocorys (assembly GCA_014182555.1). Classification (NCBI taxonomy): domain Eukaryota; kingdom Viridiplantae; phylum Streptophyta; class Magnoliopsida; order Myrtales; family Myrtaceae; genus Eucalyptus; species Eucalyptus erythrocorys. The sequence goes on along the minus strand of CM024599.1, from coordinate 36,345,793 downwards.
TAGCTCCGCTTTCTTCTTTTTCTTTCTCTTCATCAACATCTCTTCTTCTTCTTCTTCTTCTTCTTCTTCTTCAACTCTTTTTGTTGCTTTTGTTGCTTCTCCTTCTTCTTCTTCTTCAACTCTTTCTGTTGCTTTTGTTGCTTCTCCTTCTTATTCCTTCTGTTTTTCTTTTTCTACTCTTTCAAGTAAATTTACAACAGCCTTTTTCTTCAAGTACTAAAAAATCTTTATACTTAGCTTCAAAAGAATACCTATCTTCAAGTACTAAAAAATCTTGGTGACCAGAGAACCATAAGGAAGTTAACCCTTGCTTCTAAGTACATTTCTATACATGTGTAGGAAAATGGCCTGAGGTAGAGAGAAAGCAACATCTTTCATAATAGCCCATGTCATCTTGGCTTCAAACTTAGACACATTTGTCTTTGAAGATGCCTTCTGCCTAAGGCAATTTATTACAATCCCGTAAGCTAGAATATTCTTAGTAGGCAGACATGAGTAAGAGATCTGTGTCCTTGTAGCATGACTATAATGTGAGTTGCCAGTAAGAGCCTTGTAAACATCCTTAGTTGTGCTATTCATGGGTCTAAAAGCACATTTCTCCACACTCAAATTTCAGCCAACTCAGATACATCAACATCATCAAACATTGTAAACTGTATATAGCTTGGAGATAAAACAGACAAATTTGATTAGAAGTATGTTGTAAGTTCTGGATAAATAGGGGAGGATTGCAAATAAAAGTTTTCCATTTTGAATTTCACAAAATGTTCCCTGAGAGAAACTCCAGTACTCCCCAAAAGTGGAAAAACCACTATACTGTGATTCATGATGCCCCTACTTAACTTTGAGATATAGCAATCATGACATTCTTTTGTTTTGAACAACTTCCTCGCAGGTTTATATACTATAGCAGCCATACCCATCTTAACTTGAAAAATTTTGTAGGGTCTTTCATCATTGTTTTCTCTCTGTCCTTTTAAATGAGACTCAGAACCACTCTTAGGTTCTAGAGTTTGAGTAATTGCTTCTACCAAGACAATCGACTTTCGTAGTTTCTCATTTCCTTTCCTCGATAGATCTTGCACTATTGAATATTTCCAAAATACGATCAGCAAATGTCCTCTAAGAAAATCTAATAAAATCCAATATATGTGACAAGAACAATGCTTACGGACCTTAGTGTAAAGGACAAAAAATGCCTCAAGGTCACTACTTGTAAACAAAGTATCATGTACATAGAGTATAAGGAAAAATAAATTTCCTTCCACTGACCTTGCAGTATATTGAATAACTTTGTTCCCAATTGAACAAAATAACAACATTATGAAACTTTATTAATATTGTTTGGAAACTTGCATAAAACTATTAATAAGACTTTTAGTCTACACACAAGTTTACTTAAATTTATTGCAAAATCCTCAAGTTGCATTTTATAGATTTTGTATCTATTTTGCGTAACTCCAAACCAAAATAAATGCCACATTCACTCTGAAAGAATCTTTTGAAGAAATAATTATTTCTTCACTATTAACTATCCACCCCTCTTTCAGAGTGAAAACTTTAACTATAAATTTAGTTTGAAACTCCACAATCTTTCTTTGAAATCCTTTTAGTTTTGTACGCCAATTTGCAACTAAAGAACTTGTGATCTTTAGACAAGTCAGTAAGTTTCTAAACATGTTTCATAGATTACATATTGCATTTTATGGCATCTAATCACATACTTAATTGAGGATAAGAAACAACATTTATTTATGTCGCTAAATCAACCACGTAGTGGATATTGTGGTCAGGCTCTCACAAATAGACTATATAGTCTAATGGAATAACTTATCATCTTTCCCTAATAAATCTCCCGAGTAAATCTACAACTACTTCATTTTATACTTGAGAGGAAAATTTCATCATAAACTATATCAAGAATAGTTCTTTGAACCTCATCAAGTTTAGTCTATGGTACAGGAGATTCCACAATTGTCTGTTTAGACAAAGACAAAGACAAAGACACAGTGATTTTCCATTGTACTATTATCCTTAATAGTCTAAGAGCAACTATCATCATCAATTACGGTGCAATTATGTCTTTCGGCCAAATCTTTTGTCAGGATTTACAGGTATAGTAATTAAGTTACCACCCCAGAATCTATCAAGTATTCGATAAATGACCCTTTAAGCTATTTCGCATTGTCATACTTGCCAAAATACTCAGGACCACTATTAAGCCTGACAACCTTTTAACCATATACTAGATGTATATGTCATTAGAACTTAAACGCAATTTTTGCAGATGTGTCCTAATTTCGGTTTAGACAAGACACAATTACAAGCCACTAAGGCTTCCATCATCTCTTAGCAGTGCAGTTAGTAGGCAAACCACTTTTCAAGTGTTCCAGAACGGACCGCTTCATGGACAATAAGCAAATTCTAGTGCTCTATTCTTAAGCAGCAAATCATATGTCCACAACTTAAAATTTGAAGCAATAAAAACCTCAATAATAGTGGAGTTATTAATTACAGAAAGGTGACTGAAAAATAAGCAATATATATAATTAGCATCATGTGAGCACCGTGTAACTTGACGTACAAGTACACATCCAGAGAGTTACACGCATAATCATATAATTACCTTTGGGCAGAATACATGACATGCAGTTGTACACTCCCCACATGATAGCGGTTATGAGAATATGTTCCAATATTCGTGAATTCATCACCTTTAGGCAGATGAACCATTAGGACTGATCACTCCTCCATCACACCATCATGTATCCCTCCATGAACTAATACACAATCACCTCTTTTGGGAGTATGACCATGCATTAGACTAGGAGACATCCCAATCAGCATACGAGACCGAAATTTCTTAAAACCCAATCAAGCGTGCCACTTTGGCGGTCACTACTCAATTGAATCCTTGAAACTCTCTTATACCATGGATATATTTACATTTCACATACACCATATACATGTAATTTCAACTTTAGTGATAGGGGCATATATCACTGAAATCACATATCATGCTAATTACATTGCCTTATAAAATTAATCATACATATATATATATATATATATATATATATATATAATCTGAAAGATAGATTCCAATGAGATCACCAATCACAGCAACACAGGAAACTTCTCCAATGATTCTTTTAATGTTGATCTAGAGAATCTATCACAAATCAACATCAATAGCAATACATGGTACACTAGATCGAGAAGCCCGACAACCGATTTATTATAGCTCACGAGTTTCATAAGGCAAAACATGACTCCAAGGCCAACAACTAATTTATTAGTCAATTTTAAGTAACAAATATCATTACTTCAACTAGTGGCTTATAAATTGAGTCAAATCACAGAACCAAATATCTAAACTATAACAATAGATACTATTGATCTGCATAAATATTGCCGTACTCCTTAACCATAAAAATATTCAATTTGATAGACGTTAACCAGTGACCATATGAGTTTAGGTATAATATGCAATAACTTAACTAACATGCATTACCTACACTCAGCAGATGTGTTAATTAGTACAATCAGTTTGGTCATAGATTCTTTAGACGTCCAATATTCAAAGGTTACCAGCATGTAAAGGAGTACGCATGAGCAACAAAAGTTTTTCTCATTATCTCAAGATATAGTTCAATAACTATCTCATAATGATTGTATCTCATTAAGCCAGCTTCAATTCACAATAAAGATTGATTTTTATTGATGAATCACCTTTATAATGATTATATGATAATATATTTATAACCTAACACTTGTATTTCCAAAATCACAGAAAATACAAGAAAAAATACACAAAAATACATATATTTAGGGCTTCGTATGTATTTTCACATCCATAAAATCATCAAACATATAAAATAAACATACCACGAGATAAAGGAGGACCATACGAATCCAACGCCGCCAGCCACGCGCCGATCCGAGCCTCCATGCGCCCGCACGCGCCGCCTGAGTGCGCGGCGCGTGGAGCTCACGTGCCTGGCCTAAAGACCGGTCAAAACCAGTTCGGACCGGCGGCGGTCCGACCGATTCCCGTCCGACCGTCCCAGTCCCAGCCGCCCGGTCCGACCAGTTGGCCGATCAGGTCAACAGTTGACCAGGTCAAGTCGGTCAACGGATCGGGTCGGATCCTCGGTCGGATCGGGTCGGTCAACAGTCCCGGGTCGGGTCAACGGACGGGCGGTCCTCGGGTCGGGTCGCTAACGTCAGCGGGTCGACAATGACGTCATCATGCACGTGCGGCACACGCATCGAGTCGGACCCGGGTCGCTGACGTCAGCGGATCAAGTGCTGACGTTAGTGGCCGCATGCGTCGCACACCTCGCGCGTGTGGGCGCGTGGCCGTGCGTGGGGCGCGTGTTCGACGCCCCATCGGCGCGTGGCCGCACATGGGGGCACGTGGGGCGTTCCCCGGCGATGCGCCGGCGACGGTTTTGACCGTCTCGTCCCCCCTAGTCCAAATTTGTGACTTAATTTAATTTTTATTGAATAAAAAGTCTTGAAAATCACAAATTAGGTCAGATTCATACTAATTATGGCAAATTAGTCTAATTAGGGCAAAATCAATTAGGGTTCAAGTTCTAGAGTTATGGAGGCTCTGATACCACATGTAGGACGCAAATTGTGCAACCCCAAGATCTCCATAACTAGAACAAGAACACACATTCAAAGAGCAGAAGATTAACGCACCTGTTTTAGGATCTTGTTCTTGGAAGCGGAAGCAGAAAGGGATTTGCCCACACTCAAGGGGTTTATCCACGCATCAAATCCTTCTCCTCTATCGCCCTCCGAATCACTGGCTTAATGAGGCGGCCCCTCACGATTAGCGTTAGAATAACGCCCCTTAGGTGAGGATATGTGAGAATAGGGTTAGAGGAGAGACTTGAGCACTATTTATAAAGTTTCCAGCCAGTCCCTCTCATTACGGGCCAGGCTCAACTCGGCCCACACTAGCCAGCCTCATATTAGACTAATTAAGAAACCTTCTATCTCACCTTAGACCAAATCCCGTAAAACGGTAAACGTTAAACGGTAAATAACAATATTAATTAATTTAGTCCACATATTAGGAAAATTCTTACAGTTCAAACGTATAAGCTATAAGAAACTTTTTTCAGTTTTGTACCCATTGTCCTTTAAAAAATCATCTAGCATTGACATCGAAGCATCACTCCTTTTAAGAAAGTGATAAAATTTCAACACAAACCTAGAGTCTTTCACCTTGAAAGTGCGAGGGGATGTAGAATCGGGAGTTTGAGAAATTTCTACATTACCAGTTTGAAGTCTGGTACCCTCGGCAATTCATGTATAGAAAATCCTGCGAGGTCATAGTGAGAATGTGCTTCTGTGTCCTTTAGCGCTATGCTTGCAATGTGTGAGGATCATCGAGTCCTTGAGGGGACAAATGCCAATTCAGAAGATTTGGAAGACATGATGAATTTCGAGAGGGTTTTAGAAAGAAAAAAAAAATGGCGAGTTCGAGAGAGTGAGTGAAATGGTGTTAAGTCTGGCTTAGGGTTTACAAAGGAGAATGAGTCAATGTTAATAGGGAAGAGAAAATTGAATTTTTGGCAGTTCTTGATAATAAATCCAAAAAATAAGCAAATAATTGTAATTGACAGTTTTATGTAAATTTTTGTTAGAAAATTCAAACAAACATCCAATTAATTATATACTAAAGAGATTTTGGATGGATACTTAATTTTCTTGCTAAATAAGAACTTATGCACTAAAAATTTGAATATCTAAGAGAGGTCTAGACGCAAGAGTTCCAACTTTAAGTCTCAAAGCAAGATTTCCTGCACTTGCTTAAACAACTTATGCAAATGGATGAGTATTATTTAATTTCTCACAAATAAACTTAAATGAAATATTTTCTGAAGGCTTTGTACAAATATCTACAAGTTGATGCTTTGAATATGCACATCACCATTTTGAACATGATCTCGCACAAAGTGGTGCTTGATTTCAATGTGCTTTGCCCTTGAGTAAAGAATTGGACTCTTGGTCAGATTGATAGTACTGATGTGGTCACACTTGATTTTAATGCTTGATTCTTCAACTCTAAAATCTCTTAGTTGTTATTTCATCCATAGAACTTGAGCGCAACAACTTCCAAGGGCCACATTGCAATTGATAGAGCAACTGTGCTTTGTTTCTTTGACCAAGATGCTAGCATGTCCCGATGTGCTTTTCCTATCAATTTTACATCCAGCAAGGTCAGCGTTTGAATATCCAACAAGTGTAAAATCTAAACCTTTTTGATATCATAATCCTGGCATAGGATGAGTTCCAACATATTTGATACTTCTTTTTGCAACAGAAAAATGTGATTATCTTAGGTCTGCTTGGAATTGAGCACACATACAAGTACTAAAAAGAATCTTAAGTCTAAAAGCAGTAAGATAAAGCAAAGATTCAATCATGCTTCCATACATCTTTTGATCAACCATTTTATCCCGCTCGTCCTTATCAAGTGTGGATGAATAGGACATAGGAGTCTCTGTCTTCTTGATGTTCTATAATCCAAACTTCTTCACAATTTATTTGACATACTTTTCTTGGCATATGAGAGTACCATCGTTGGTTTGCTTGACTTGAAGTCCAAGGAAGAGTCAAGAACAAAGTATGAATAACAGTTAGATTCTGGAACAAAGTTTAGAATCAGTTGTACAGTAGAACAGATTTTAGAAGCACCTTGCGAGTGTGCAATAAACTATAACGATAATAATAATAAATAAATAAAAATAATTTAGGGATGAGAGAATTTTTCACATAAGATTTATAGTGGTTCGGATTAGATCAAGCTTACATCTGTTCTCCCACGTTGACAGCCTACTGAATAGATTTCACTAAATGATCATCAAGAGATTATAATATTGAGTGTTAATATCCGTTGATAGATTACACCACCTCACTCTCCTTCTATACTACTCTTACGATCACAAATTTTTAAGCTCACGAAAGATAAGTGTATGATCGAAATTTGCTCAGACTTTGGAATTCTATATTCTGGGCCTCATCTCTTACTTGCTCCTCAGCACCTTGGTCTCCTTAAATACTCTTGCACTTTCAAACTAGCCATTGGACAATCTCTAGAGGATCATCTTCCAATCTACCCATTGGGAAAATTTGTATCAAGAAAATTGAGTGGGCGTTTAGTGATAAAAACTAAATATCCATTTGATTTTGGTCACTCATACAACTAGAGTCTTGGTTTTCATAAGTCGAACTTCTCCGTTTAAAAATAACTTGTCTTGAGATTGATCTTTCAATCAAATAAAGTTGAGTTAATCAAATCTTTCTAGGTGTGAAATCCAAAGTAGATCACTAGTCATTATTCATTATGGACTGGTCTCATTCTAAACTTGTCACTTTCTGGACTTGCTTCTTTTTGAAGTTGCTAAATTCTGAACTTGCATCAGGATGGGAATGACAACAATTCTTTCAATCTATTTCTTCAATATAAGATCTAGACTTAGGTCTGAGATTGTTCTGTCTAAAGTAGACTTTATATTGGATTGATTTCCTAAATCAACATATTTCAAGAAAATTCTCAGACCAACTACAATCTCATGGATAGTTTATTCAACTTCAAAATCTACTAGGAGTTTTCTTAACATTAAGGAGAGACTTGCAGTCAACCTCAAGAATGGACAATGCGTCCGAAGAAAAGTATGATGTGTTCTTGAATTTCTGGGGAAGCGACATGCTTCTAAAATTCACTGATTACCTTCACCATAGCATGGTATATGCAGGAATCTGCATTTTCCTTGATAGCAAAGAACTCAAAGATGGTAAAAAAAATCAATGAAGCTTTGAAGGCAATTGGCGAGTCTTGGATATACATAACAATAATCTTCTCTCAGAACCTCGCCACCAATTATGTCCCTGTGAGGTAGCCCGTAAAGTAAAATGCACATCAAAATCAGATCAGAAGAAAGAGATCATTCCCAATTTCTATGACATTAAGGCCGATGATGTGAAGTTCAAAACAGATTTGGAAAAGAGAGCCATTGACAAGCACGAGAGGACTTTTTTTCTTTTTTTGTTTTGAAGTACAAGGAGAAATTTGACTCCCATGAATTGAAGCAGTAGGAAAGAGCCCTTGTAGAGGTTGGAGGTGTAATTAGACAGGACAAACGGTAGATTTCCTCAACTTTTAGTGGTTAATAAGCGCAATTTATACATGTCATTGGATGAAAGTTTGTCCCTCGAAATTTCCGAACATAGAGCATTCGGGATTTATTTAAGATTAGCATTACAAGTTAATGAAAGCTAGACCCAATAACCGACGACCCACAATGGAAAATAGAGTATTTTTTTAAAGCACGACAAACCGAGTCCAAACCCAATCCAGACAGAGCATTTTCCAATTCATGTCGGGTTAACCCAATATGATCCGCCAGGTAAGACCAACTTTTCTCTTGATCAATTTATTTAGTTAATCATATTATCACAATAAGTATAGTGGAAATCATGCGTTTTCCTGTATGTTTCCCTTCTAATGACAATGGCAAAATTGTGTAAATAACAATCTCATGTTAGATTGTTGAGTTGATAGGAATATTGCAATATTAAAAATGATATCAACACATGATTAGAATTGTTTCCAAACACAGTGCACAATTAACATTACAAAAGTGCACGCGCAAGATGCATCTATGCAAAAAATGGAATTTAAAAGATTTTACAGAATTTCCCTACTATGAGATATTTGAATTATGATTAATGAAGAGAACTTATTGGCACAATATGAAAATATTGAACCCATATACGTGGAAAGAAAACAATATTTCAAGTATTGCACGGAAAAAGTTAATGCTAAGCTCCAAACCAATCTGCACGGAAAAGCGATATCCATGCACAAGAAGAATGTTGGCCCCGCACGTATAAAGGAATGGGATCTCCTAGGCTAAGGAGAATTTTCTTGACACTTCTCTTGGTCAATACTCGGATCTGCTTGGAAGAAACTTTGCATTTCCAAACCCGCAAACATTTCCAGCTCAACTGATTATAATGCTTAATTTCCATCGGTTCAAGTATTTGAAATAGCTGAGTTATGTATCCTCATGTTCCCTAGAGTCCTCTAGTCTATCATGTCTTTTTTTTTTTTTTTTTTTTTGGGTCAAAGTCTATCATGTCTTTAACTGAAACGAAAATTTTCATGCTTTGTTGCAGCCAAGCCGAACAGATCGAATCGATTGTTGAAGAGGTTTCCCGTAAGCTTAATATAAGACACATGATTGAGACTGAAAATTTGGTTGAAGATAATGCTCAGGTGGAAGCCATTATGAAATTGTTGGATGCTGGCTCGGATGGTGTACGTTTCATCGGTATCCATGGCATGGGTGGTGTTGGAAAAACAGCACTTGCCAAAATCATGTTCAACAAACTATCTTTTCACTTTGAAGGTTGTTGTTTCCTTGAAGACATTCGGGCATCATCACAACCTAATGATGGTCTTTTAAGCTTACAGAAAAAGCTCTTATCAAGTTTTGTTAGTTCAGGGATTACTGACCAAATTAAAGATGTTGGTGGTGGGATCAAGAGGATCAAAGATGTATTTACTAATAAAAAAGTACTCATCGTACTTGATGATCTAGACAAGAAAGAGCAACTCCAAAATCTAGCCAGAAAATCTGATTGGTTTTGTTCAGGTAGCAGAATCATTATCACAACTAGGGAAGAAAGCATCCTAAATACTCAAGTAGACCAATCCGAAGGAATTTTGGCTTATGAAGTTCATCCCATGAGTTTTGGTTTAGCACTTCATCTGTTTTATAAGCATGCATTCAGAAGTGACTCTGTTGTAAAAGAGTATGAGGATTTTTCAAGCAAAATTGTTCGTAAAGTGGGCATGCTTCCTTTGGCTGTTGTGGTGATAGGATCCCATCTTTTTGACTTGGGCAATCACTTGAGGAATTTGGAGAAAAGAGAAGTATGGGATGAGACGCTGGAGAAGTTAGAGGAAGGTCCTTTTGACGATGTCCGAGATACATTAATGATAAGTTATGAACGACTAAAGGATACGGAAAAAGAAGTGCTTCTAGATATAGCATGCTTTTTCACAAATGACGACAGTACATATCCGTTCATCATGTGGAAGGATTGTGCTTACTATCCTCACACTACACTGGGAGTTCTCTCTCATAGGTCTTTGATCAAAATTAGAGATGATAAGAGGTTTTGGATGCATGACCAAGTTCGAGACTTTGGAAGGGATATTGTTCTTCGAGAATATTCTCACAAGATTTGTAGGGTGTGGATTCCTGAGAAAGCCCTGGAACTACTGGAGGCAAAAAAGGTAAACAGGAAGTGCGTATGTGTGAAAATCTTTGGTGCTAGAAATTCTTCGGATTTTTCTTTCCCATTGAAAGCAGCAATTTGGTAGTAATAGAGAGATTTGTTTAACATCGCTTTTCCCTTGCGGGGTTTACATTCCTCTGTCAAATATTCAGGTCAAAGATCTCGAAAGTTTTCAGGAGCCAAGAGAGATTGCCAGCTAGTTGGCTTTATTTTCTGGTGTCTAGTATATCGAAAGTAGTTTTTTTGACATACTGAAAAAGCAAAGAGCACTTTACGTGTTATCCATGCAAAATGGAAAGAAAACTAGATTTATGAAGAATTTTATGATTATTTTCAACCCCAATTTTATAGAATGAACTATGAAGATTTTTTACTTAATATAGTAGTTATATTTCCTGAAAGCAGAAACCGAAAATGTGATATCATCAGTCAGGAATGGATCGAAAATTAATTAATGTGGAAGAGGAAGAAACAACTACTTGTGGGGGAAAAAGAGTAAGCCATTGTTCTGGGAACTATATGTTGCATGCTCAATATTGAGTCTATGATATGCAGAGAAATGAAGATGTTAAAGCGCTCAGCCTAATGTTCGAGGGCCACAGCTTCACGCAAGAAGAAATAGCTTGCCTACCAAAACTAAGGTTTCTTCGATTGAAAGAGTCTAATTTTTCTGGCAACTTCGAGAATCTTCTTTCGGAGCTAAGATGGCTTTCTTGGAAAACATGGGGGACGACTTTCCATGCAAACAACTTTCACTTTAGTAAATTGATCGTGCTCGACCTTTCAAAGAGCGATATTGAAGATGGTTGGGGTGGGTGGAGCCAAATGAAGGTACTATATACATTTCTCTATACACTTCTTTCTGTCATTACCTAAATAGTGAGGATAGAATCAAGATATATAATTTACTTCTTTGTGTCATTAACTTATTCCGATTGACATAATGGTTGTATGCGCTCCCATCTCATCTAAGCTTATAATATAGTTTGCACGAGGAACACTACCTATCTTTCTATATTCTAAGTTAAACATAATAATGTCCCACATAAAAGTTGGTCAGGCCTTGCAAAAGTAAGGGCCATTTTGCTTTAAAATGCCGCAGAGACGATTTGAATGATTGTGAAGTTTGAGTCAAGTTATAAAAAAGTTAGGAATTAAGTTTGAGATTGGCAACACTCATGTTGAATAGCGTAAAAATCACAAGTTTATTTGACATATCTAAGTCGATGATTTGAATCAAGGTGAGCTTGACCTTCGTGGTAGTTGATTCAAGGGCCTCACCAACCTAATTCAATAGTGAAGTATTTCTTTGTAATTGCATTAATGAACTGTAAAATGAATGAATATGATGTTAAATTTACTTTTCCAATTAACTTGAGTTGATGAGCAAAGCCTCGACCTTTACATTGAATGTAGTTACGAATAACCGTGTCAAATCAATTCTCATACAAATCTGTAATTCAGATCGGGACAAAGAACCAGTGCAATGGAGTTGCTTGTCCCCTTTTAAATTTAATTTCACGTCAATTTTTTGACTGCGAAAATAGTGTGAAATCAACTTAGCTCGATTTGACATATGAGTCCTCTGCCCTATTTTTTCCCCCTTGTCGTGGGAATCCTCTCTCTCTCTCTCTCTCTCTCTCTCTCTCTCTCTCTCTTGGGGGCGCGCTTTTATGTTTACTTACCATTTTCAAAAGAAACAAAATGACGAGAAAAATGATGGGTGCCAAACCCCCTAACTGTTGCCATTAGTCACTTGTTGCAAACCCTATCCTCCATCGCAGATTCTTTCTAAAATTCTTCCAACTTAAAATTAATGCTCGTACTAAGTTTATTGCAGAAAGCCAAAAATAATTGTCCCTTTTTTTATCATGTTCACATTGCCTTGTTTATTTTTAAAACCATCACTTCATATCCTAACTATTTTTAGGCTCCTTTTATACTAGACTTGTCAAATTGGTGAGTCAGGATGGGTTAGGGTTGAGTTGAAAATGGTTTGATCCAAATTGATCTATTATTATGCAATACAATTTTAACAACTCATACCTGACCTGATCCATATTAACAAAACATATTCATATTTATCCCAACTTATGAAAGCTCATGCTTGCGATTTAACCCACTTTAGGCTCTTTATATGAATATGTTATGTGAATAAAATTTTATATCAAATTGAATAAAGTAAATTAACCAAAAGAAAAAAGTTATCACTTATTGTCGCTTGCCTCACCCAACTCAGCCAACACAGTCTAAGGGTGTGTAAAAGAGTGTAGAAATGTACAATGAATTTACTTTTAAAAATCGAAGGGTGAGAGTATAATAAGTTTTTAATGTTCCTGTCTTAATGAAGAGGAGTCGCTTTTGACCATCACCATGAACAAAAAAGAATATCTAATGTGGCTATTCATTTATAATTGGAAGATAATTGGGTGCTTTCTTTTATGATATTTATATTTAATAGTAAGATTTAAAGCTAGTTACTAGCTTCAGCTATTTCATTGGTCTAATCTACATCAAATGTACTAGGAAATATAATGTTTAGGTTCAAGAATTACTATACATTCAACATTTATCTGTAAATAAATGAAAATATGAAGACAAAAACTACCGGTTAACACATAACATGGAATAAGTTAAAAATTAATCAACAAATTACGACCATTATTTCTAATTAACAACCAGAGATCCCAGCAGTTATATGAGCCCATTACACGTGCTTTAATAATGCAATGGCAGGATCTCCAAATAAAAACAATGAACTGAACAAATAAAATTATGCTGGGAGTAGGGCAAAATTTGGGTCATTTAAGCAACACATCATGATCCATTTTACTAGGCTTTGAATTTTTTGTTAACCGACGCACTTTATTGTCAAATAAATTGCTCATTATGCAAGGACCCACTTAATATGACTTATTTTGCCAGATCTACAGTACACTTGACATAGGGGTTGAATGTGGTTATGTTGAAGATCGTGGTCTGAGGTGGTGTGCTGCTGGCCGATAGGAATTAGAGATTTTTGTGTTTTCATAGCGAAGTTATGGAGTTTATTCTTAAGACGAAAACTGTACATATTGAAAATAAGGGATGTGAAGTGAAATAAAAGTGGGATGGATCTTTGTATTTTCCCAGCGGTATTAATTTGACTCCTAACAGGGGCTTAACTTCATTAAAAAAACTCAGCTTGGAGATTAATTCAAAAAATTTAAAGTAGGACCTTTATTTGTTACATTCCCAAAAAAAAAAAATTCCAAAATTCAAATTGCCCAAGTTTTTTTAATTTAAATAATGACTTATGGATAATTGGTTTACTAATCATACTACCATATATGCTGATGTTTCTCATTAATTTTTTTTACTTCCACTTTTTTCTGTAGATGAATAAACTAAAGGTTCTAGATTTGACGGGTTGCATAAGGTTAAAAACGACACCCAACTTCTCTAACTTCACGTCTTTGGAGAAGTTAATTCTTGCTCGGTGTGTCCAGTTAACCAAAATTCACAACTCCATTGGTAAGTTAAATCTCCTCAAAACTTTAAATATCAAGGATTGTAGTTCTCTAAGGGGGTTGCCTACAGAAATTGGTTCTCTACCATCTTTGATAGAGATTATCATGCCCCAAAATATTCACCCCTTCATGCTTCCAGAGACATTTGGTGATCTACAATCTTTGTCAAGTTTGATATTAGACGAGCACCCTGGAATCAATCAACTTCCAAACTCTATTGGAGAGTTGGTGAAAGTTACACATTTATCTTTGCGGCATTGTGTTGGGATAAAGAAGCTTCCATGCTCTATTGGAAAAATGAAAATGTTGGTTGAGTTGGATTTATCAAAATCAGGAATAGTTGAACTACCTGATTCTATTGGATGCCTAGAGAAACTAAAAGTGATCAAGGTAAGTTATACAATTATAAGAAAGTTCCCTTGTACCATCGGACAGGTGGAGGTATTAGAAGAGTTACATGCCAGGAATTGTTGGTACCTGACAGATGAAAATCTAGAGAAAATTAAGAAGCTATCCCATTTGAGGTTATTGGACTTATCATCTACCGAGGTATCTAAGTTCCCTTCGGTGTTAGGTTGTCTCTCTTGTCTCCAATCACTTGAATGGGGTTCTTCAAGTCACCTTCCGGAAGTACGACATCTTCCCCCAAGCCTGACACGCCTTCACTTGCAAGCATGCCACTTCCCATCTAACCTTCACTTCACAAGCCTCATCAACTTAGATTACCTAGAATTATATAAATTAACTACTTCGATAGAGGAACCTGGCCCAACTTGGACAAGCGATTCGCCTAAAGAGCACCTGATCCATCCGCTTCCATCTGGTTTGTCAACCTTGAAACTCAGGGGCATCAGTCTACTGCCACCTCTTTCCAACTTAGAAAGATTGTCGGTTCTATGGGTAATTGAATATCCAATGCCAGGCTTCTCTGTCTCTAAAGACCTAATACATTTGAAGGAATTGAAACTAAGCAAATGCAAATTCCTTGAGAAAATACCGGGTCTATCACTCTTGAAAAATCTTGAGCGCTTGGATTTGAACAAATTGGAAAGTTTGGTTGAGATTGATGGCTTGTCGGAATTGGAATCCTTGCAATACTTCCGTATTTCTCATTGTGGTCGGATAGAAAGGTTACCCAACTTATCAGAGTTAGATAAGCTAGGGCACATTGTGCTAGAAGCTTGTCCAAAAATAAGAGCCATTGAGGGCACCAAGGGCTTAGAAAGCTTGGGGTTGGATCATTGTGGTTGCACTAACCTGAAAACATTGATTGATATCACAAGAACGACCTGGGTTTCTCACAAAATACCCAAGAACCAGGTGTTTTTGAGTTTTACGGGATCCGACACTTGTTATAGCATTGTCGATTGCCTTTGCCAAAATCTTGTTCATAACCAAATTTCAATTTCTAGGGACGATGAAGAACTAAGCTCTGGTGGTGGAATTGGTGAAGAGCTTCTACTAGATGACTCTGACATCTACATAACCTTCTTATCTAAGAACTATGCTTCTAGTGGGTGGCATCTACGTGAACTAGCTCACATGGTAGAATGCATGTCAAAGTCAAATGGGAGGAAAAAGATGCTGCCCATTTTCTATGATGTGGAGATTGATGATGTCAAGCTTGAAAGTGATTTGTACAAAAGTGCCCTAGCTAAGCACAGGATGAAATTTGGCAACGAAGTGGAGGAATGGGAAAAGGCTCTAAGAGAAGTCGCCAGTATGAGGGGGTTCGACCTGAAAACTAAGAGGTAATGCTTCTATTTCGACTAAGTACAGTTTACCTTCTAAATAAAGAGGTAATAAGAGATGCAATTGACCTATACCATCATAGAATTTCAAATTCATCGCCATGAAAACTTTTGCACGAAAATACTCAAGTACACTCAAGTAGATTCTTAGCCTATGTTTGGAAAAGTTTTTTAGGTGGGTTAAGACATTTGATTTGAAGAAAGCTAAAGGTGAAGAAAGGATATTCTCTGGGGTTGGTTGGGAGTTGTAGGGTACAGAGGTGAAGATAGGCGTAGGGATTTGACAAAAAACGAAGAGGGAAAAATGAAACTCGGCTATATTTATATTGTAAGCATAACTGTATTTCTTTGGATAATTACTATATTATTCTTCACAATTTTGTCATTTTCTATTACTTTTGAGGAAATATTTGGAAATTAAAAAAAAAAAAAAAAAGGTTTGACTTCTCCCCTGCTTTCTTCACACCTCCAAAACGGCACGTCCACTTTATCTACCTCTTCCAAATAATGGTTTGGCATTAGCCACTCCCATCATTCTTTACACAACAATTCTTTCCACTATGAATCTTACTTCCAAACAGAGTATTATTGTTTTGGATACTATAAAAGAAGAATAATAAATGGCATGCGAAAAAAACGAAGAAGATTTCAATAAAGGGAGAAAAATGTGGTTTCCACTGTCCGAGGAAACTGATTTAAATTGTTACAAGATGGGTAAAAGTTCATTGAAGTTTAGAACCTATATGACATTGAAAGTTTGGCCGTTTAAAGTTTCCAATGCGGGGTTTGTTTGTCCTTACACAGTTATCATTCTTTCTTATTAAGGTGACAGAGGACCTGAGCTCCTGTGGAAATTTTTTTTAATAATGTTTGAGATTGAGAGTTGTTATTGAATGCACTCTTCAATTGTCTCCATAAACATAAAAGGCACTCAGTGTTAGTCCGGAATGATTGCAGTATTTCCTCTCGTTGACTCATAAATTGGAGAGAAATGGAATTGTTGACTCATAAATTGATATTTAGGTGGAGTCACTAAAACCAATGTACTTT
Source organism: Eucalyptus erythrocorys (assembly GCA_014182555.1). Taxonomy (NCBI): domain Eukaryota; kingdom Viridiplantae; phylum Streptophyta; class Magnoliopsida; order Myrtales; family Myrtaceae; genus Eucalyptus; species Eucalyptus erythrocorys. The sequence continues at coordinate 36,329,154 of CM024599.1, read as the reverse complement.
GAGTACGTAGACAGAGAAAAAAAAATTAGATAACGCTGTCAAAGAGTTTGCCATTGAACGCTAGATCAAATCTGTCCAAAAAAAAAAATGTTAAGTTCAAAAAATTAAGTATAATTTCATTTTACTCATTGAACTTTTGAGATGGTGCACATTAAAATCCTAACTTTAAAAAGTTACATATTTATCCTCCCACTCCCTTGGGAAGAGTGGTGTCTCGTTGTTTAATGTGCAATTTTTTATTAGAATTTTGTGTCAAATGCCCCTTGTTTTCCTCAATTATTACTCTAAAATATCATAAATTTAAATAGTTAATATAAAAAATGATAAATAGGTATGAAGATTTAGGAAAAATTAACTGATGTAGTTATTACTTAAAGGTTAAATGACAACGTATATCTTAACATTTAAACGGTTTTCAATTTTATCGTAACATGTTAGCCAACTTTTCGAATTTGTGTCGAATCTATCTCAGGTCTTTCAATGCCATTTATGAGAAGGAATATTCTACTAGACTCTTTCCCTAATTCGAATTTTGCCCCTAAAAGAAGGAAGACTTATCTAGTTTTATTATTTAAGGGAGGATATTTAAGGGAAAAATTATAAAGGATGAATAATTCAAAGGGGTATATCCATATGGCTTCATATCAGCTAATTTTTTAATATCAAAAGTATATTTCAACTTTAGGTATGAAAAAAAAAAAAATGAAATATTAGGTTCTTCTAAATATTTTAACAGGTCTAGTGAAAACTTACCATATAAAATCTGTTCACCATTTTTTGCCAAAAACAAACCTTGTTCTTAGAAAATGACCAAACAATTTCACCTATCAATAAATCTGTTGTGCTTCTTTCGATTTTGCTCCAACGCCTAATTTCCGATCCATAGGAATATAATCGGTTGACTTATTTAACCATATGGTCCGTAGAGACCCAAAGATCATCATATCTAGAAGATGTTTATAACCTATTCTTTCATGTCATTGATGAAACCAAAATTTCGTGCTTTGCTGCAGCCACGGAGAACTAATTGATTTGGTTGTTGATGAGGTATTGTGTAAGCTTAACGCCAGATACGAGGATGTGACTGAATATTTGGTTGCATCTGAAGAGGACGTACAATACCTAACAAATTTATTGGCTGTTGACTCTGGAGGTGTACGTTTCCTTGGAATATGTGGAATGGGTGGTATAGGTAAAACAACACTTGCAAAGGTTTTATTCAACAAATTGTCTTCTCACTTTGATGGCATTAGTTTCCTCAATGACATTCGAGAATCATCACGACATGGTCTTATAAACTTGCTGAAAAAGTTACTATCAAGTTTTGTGGGTTCTGTGATTGCTAACCAAGTTGAAAACATTGAAGTTGTGATGGATCGGATCAAGAGAGTGTGTGAAACTAGAAAAGTCCTCATTATTCTAGATAATATAGATGGGACGGAGGAACTTCAAATGCTAGTCGGAAAATCCAATCGATTTGGTTCTGGTAGCAGGATCATTATCACAACTAGGAACCCACATATCCTACACTCTCTATATGATTCATTTGGTAAAGAGGACCAAAAACAAACCAAAGAAATTTTCATTTATGAAGTTCCTGAAAGGTATTTTAATGATGCGCTTCACTTGTTTTGTAAGCACGCGTTCAAAAGAGACATTCCCGAAAATGGATATGATTATATTGCAGAACTTATCGTCCGTAAATTGGGAGGGCAGCCTTTGCTTGTCCAGGTGATAGGTTCATATCTTTATTGCCACCGATCATGGGCAGACACATTGGAGCAGTTAAAGAAACGTCCTATCAATGATGTTGACAGTGCATTAATGATAAGTTTCGCAGGATTGGAGGATAAGCAAAAAGAAGTATTTCTAGATATTGCTTGCTTTTTCACAAATGAGGACCAAACATATCCAATTATCATGTGGGATGACTGTAATTACCATTCTCACGGTTCAATTAGTGTCCTCCTCCAACTGTCCTTGACAGAAGTTACAGATGATAATAAGTTCCGGATGCATGACCTTGTTCGAGATTTGGGAAGGTCCATCATCAGGCGGGAACATTCTCACAAATACAGAAGGGTGTGGATTTGTGAGGAAGCCTTGGAACTACTGGAGAGAAAAGAGGTAAAATGGAAGAGTATATCACATAATTTTTATTTGGAAGAAGAAAATTCTTGAATTTTTATCTTATATTATAGTTAACTTTGTTTAAGTTTCCATTTGTCTGGTGAGTGAAGTAGCTTTCTCTCAAACATTTGGATCAAAAGGTCTCGTGAATTGGTGGAGAGAGACCAGATTTATTGCCTATTAGGTTTGTTTTCTAGATAATGTAGAATAGAAGATGGATTCCTGGAAATTGTAAAGCAACAGAGCGCCATTTCACGTGCTATCCTAGCAATGTCAAAAGAAAACTCTGTTTGAAGAATCTTTATATTACTTTCAAACACAATTACAGAGAAAATAAAAAACAATGAAGATTGGAATTTGGTATGCTAATTATATTTCTTGAAAAGCAGAAAATGTGAAATGGAGAAATGATTTATAAGATATTTTCAAATGGAACCTGAATAATTTCTTTAATGGTGTGTTCGATGTTCTTATGCTTCCTTTATATATAGCTCTATAAGAGTGTAAAGTGTTGGACTCTCAATTAATCTCAACTCTTTTCTGGCAGAGAAACGAAGATGTAGAAGCATTAAACCTGGAATCCGGTGGCTGTAGCCACAACTTTACAGCCGAACAATTAGCTGCTCTACCAAATCTAAGGTTTCTTCGAGTGAAAGGTGTTGATTTTTTCGGTAACTTCCATAATCATCTTTTGGAGCTAAGATGGCTTTCTTGGCAAGTGAGGCAAACAACTTGCTTAGCAAGTAACTTTCATTTTAGTAAATTGGTTGTGCTTGATCTCTCGAATAGCATGATTGAAGATGGCTGGGGTGGGTGGAGCCAAATGAAGGTATGATATGCCTTACTCTATATACTTCTTTTGTCATTACCTCATTTGTGATGAATGATGCAATGATAGAAGCAAAATATATATTTTAATTCTTTCTATCCATACCTTACACGATTGACATAGTGGTTGCGGGCACTTATCATCTCATCTGAGTGTAAAATATATTTTATATGGGTAACATTCAATATCCTTCTACGTATCAAAGTAAAACACAATTATGTTCCACTTAAAAAATGCTTCATGTGGTTTATAACCTTGGTTTCTTAGTTCTGCAAGTTGCTTAGTTTTTGGATATGGTGTATTCATTATAAGTGAACGCCATCATGCTTCAATATGCATCAGATATGATTTGAATGGCATAAAGATTGAGTCATATTTAGTAGTGCAAAAGTTAATTGCATCGAATTCATTCTCACCTTTTATACCAACTTCACTTTGCTTCATTTATCTTTACAACCGTCGCTTCGTATCCTCACTAGTATTAGGCATTACATTACACTTGACATAGAGTTTAAGAAAGCGTCGAGTTGAAGATGCAGAGGGGTTGAATGCGGCGGTGTTGAAGATTGTGGTCGGAGGTGGTGTGCTCCTGGCCAATGGCGTTGGGTGGAGAAAAACTAGGGGGGGTGTTGGTATTTGGGGCTTGTGTGTGATTTGGGAATCAGAGTTCCTTGTGTTTTTAGTGACGATACTCTAGTCTTTAGGTTATGGAGTTTTGTTCTCAGACGCAAACTGCGGGTTTTGGAAATAAAGGATGTGAAGTGAAGTTAAAAAAAAAAAAAAAAAAAAAAAAAAAAAAAAAAAAAAAAAAAAAAAAAAAAGAACAGAGAGAAAACGTTTGGGGATTATTTTCAAAACTTTTGAAGTACGAGAGTTATTTGCAACATCCCCGCAAAGACTTGGGATATTCAAACTACCTTAGATTATTGTAAATAACTACTTATGAATAATGAGGATATAACTAGTCCTCCCGAGTATTCTGATGTTTCTTATTTATTTTTTTTACTTCAACTTTGTTTTTGGCAGATGAATAGATTGAAGGTTTTAGATTTGACAGGTTGCAAACAATTAAAAAAAACACCCGACTTCTCTAAATTCATGACTTTGGAGATGTTAATTCTTGCTCAGTGTGTCAACTTGACCACAGTTGATAGCTCCATTGGTAAGCTAACCCTCCTAAGAACTTTGAATCTAGAGGGGTGTAGCTCTCTTGTGGAGTTGCCAGATGAAGTTGGTTTTCTTCATTCTTTGACGCAGATTGTCATGCCCCAATCTAACAGGTAATTGCTTCCGTTTCGATTAATCATGACAATATAGGTCATTCAATTGACTTAAGACACCATACAAATTTCAAAGTCACTTTAGTGTAGCCTATTGCATCCAAATAGCCGTATCCTCAAGTAGATTCATATTCTTTAGAACACTTTTATGATCTTTAAGTTCAAAAAAAGGGGAGGATTTTTACTATTTAGGGCATAAGAATGGTTCAAGTGTCATAACTTTGCACAAAGGACACTTAAGTGCCATAACTTACGAAATGTATACTTAAGTGCCACATTCGGAAAAAAGGGGATCACTTAAGTGCCAATTCAACGAAAGTCCGGCCAAAATGCCTACGTGGCATTTTTCCGGCAAACGGAGCCCAAAACGACGCCGTTTTGTACCCCGACGTGGCCAAATAATGCAAAAACGGCGTCGTTTTGGGCTGACGTGGTAAAAAAAATATAAAAATTAAATACATTAAATTTAAAATTAAATTTAGTTAAAATATTAAAAAATAATAATTAAAAAAAAAAAAAAGGGGATGGGGGAAGGTGGCCGAGGGATTAGCCCTCATCCGCCCTTTGCCGTCGTCGTCGCCCGCTGCCGCCGGGAAGGTCCGGGCGACTGCGGGGGAGGGTTGGCCGGGGTCGCCGGGCCCCGGCCAAGAGCCGGCGAGGGTCGGCGGCCCTCGCCCTGCCGGAGCCAAGGGCCACCGCCCGCCGGGGTGACCCCCGGTGGGCGACGGCCCTTGGCTCGACGAGGCGGGGGCCACCGACCCTCGCCGGATCTAGGTGAGGGCCGTGACCTCGTCCCGGATCGGGCGAGGGCTAGCGAGCCTTCGCATTTGCCGGTCGGCGGGGTCACAGGCCCCTGGCCCCCCATCGGCGGCGACGGTGGGCGAGGGTTGATCCCTCGGCCGCCTCCCCTACCCTTTTTTTTTTTTTTAAAAATTTGAATTTTAAAATTTGAATTTTTAAATATTTTAACTAAATTTAATTTTAAATTTAATTTATTTAATTTATATATATTTTTGTTATCACGTCAGCCCAAAACGACTCCGTTTTTGCATTATTTGGCCATGTCGGCATGCAAAACGATGTCGTTTTGGACTTCGTTCGCTGGAAAAATGCCACGTGGGCGTTTTGGCCGGACTTTCGCCGGATTGGCACTTAAGTGATCCCCTTTTTTTTCCGAATGTGGCACTTAAGTGTACCTTTCGTAAGTTATGGCACTTAAGTATCCTTTCGTGTAAAGTTATGGCACTCCAAGGGTCTGCACATCTACTATTTAGCATAGGCATTCTACTAACTCAGAGGCTGAATCTCCAAAAAATGCATGAACTTGTACCCATTAGACTATCCCCACTTTCCAAATGACCTCAATGAAAATATATAAAATTTTTTCGTAAATAAATAAATATAAATAAATAAATAATGAAATAAAAAAAATAAAAAAATAATTCTATTAATGATTAAAAAAATTCACTGTTAAGTTTTTCGCCTATCCAAATTAATGAATTCACCCCCAACAGTCAATTTGAAACGGTAATTTTCTATTTGGGGCAAAACGAACTCAATTCAAGAAACCTAACTCTATCATTTTTTTCCCTTTTTTGACAAACTCTTTCAATTTTAATCTGCTCATTTTTTCCTCTCATTTCTCGTTGAAACAAACGAGACATTAATATAGGAGTCCAAAAAACGATGTCATTATTGATTAGCCAGAAACGAGGTTGCTATGCCACTCTGATGTTTGTTTTACTAAAATGTCTATTGTGCATGTCCACGCCATTGTCCACGTCTTGCATGAACGAAAAAAATTAATGGCGGACTTTTTTTGTCCATTAAGTAATATTTCGTGCACTTCTTGGGTCATTTGAAAGTGGAAATATTTTTGCCCTACGAACGTGAGTTCATGTTTTATTTTAAAAAATCTGTACCTAGTTTAAATGTAGAGATGAAGAAAATACTCAAACAAAGAGGAGCACCTCTTTTCATCATACGTTAATTTAATACTATCCAATATTTTCTTGAGAATAAATCATAAGAGCAGCCCGTAAGAATATACCCTGATTTCTCCAGATTTCGCTTGGAACCCACGTCTAATATTACCAGTTATTTTCTCTGGCGTTAGACATGTCCTTTCAGATAGATTCATTGTATTTTTGAATGCTGTTGACGATCAATTATCTCCTCAAGTTTGGTAGGTGGATCCAACTTTATCAATTCCATTTAGAATTGAATGGCTACTTCGCATTAGTTCCTGAATTCTCGAGCATATTAATTTATTCAAATGACCAATATCTGATGAAAATTTGGTATAGCTGAATATTAATGGCTGATAATACATAACCACTGGGGTCATAAAATTATTAAGTTTCACGTTTACATATTTTATTCACAGAAGCTAATCCCTATAGTTCATCACATCTGGTGGAACTCTAAGGTCAAACAGAAATGATGGCAGTATAGCAACACGTCTTTATCATCTACCGTTGATTCTTTCTTTTCTTTTGTTTGAGACATAAAATCAACATTTCAATTGTCATCTTGAAATCCTTTTATTTTCTGTCCATTTGACAAAAATGAACTGTGCTTTACCTGTGCATTGTGCAGCCACGAAGGATAATTAATTCGTAAGGCTGTTGCAGCGGTTTTGAGCAAAGGCATTGTTAGTCTTTGACTCCTGAAACCTTCTTTTGGTTTGGCAAAAAGGAAGAATCTCCGAAGGGAAGAATGTTTTCAGTATATTGATCTTGTATGCTATTACATTGTACACTTATAATGTAAGCATGAGAAAAGTAAAATAGGAAAAACATAAACAAATATTATAATTCCCTATTTACTAAGATCTACTAGAATCAATTACAAACAAAATCAATTCTAAGATATTCCAACACTCCCCCTCAAGCTGGTGGCCTATATATGTCAAGGATACCAAGCTTGCTTAATCGAAACTTGTGCTGTATTTGGCATAGCGGCTAGAGAGAATGTCTCGCGATAATCGAAACCTTCTCACTGGGTGAAGCCTTTGGCTGCCAACCTAGCCTTGTAACATTCTATGGAACCATCTGATTTGAACTTTATCTCGTACACCCATTTACATCCTATCGGTTTTCTATCTTGTGGTAAGGAAACAACATCCCAAGTATGATTCTCCATGAGTGCAGTAAGTTCTGACTCCATTGCATTCCGCCATTTGGGATCTTTTGCTGCCTCAGTGAATGAAGATGGCTCATGTTCTTTTGAAATTCTACTGATACAGCACATATGTTCTTCTGACAACCGATTGAAGGAAACATATGATGAAACAGGATATTGTGTACCTGAGAAGTTTGCAGCAGAACATATGTAGTCTATAGTTGTCACGCCCCGATCCTTAGGCACGCACACATCTCTTATCTTTGGTCGATTTTAAAATGCAATATCCCAGGACTAAGTATCGCCGACCTTTTCATTAATTATATGCACATGCGGAAGTAGTTAAAAATCCCCAGACAATAAAACAATGAAATAGAAAAGCATACCACAATTTCACTTATTGAAATTCACAACCACACATGTACAGGGTTCACAAAAGAGGATAGGACCATGCTCGGGATCATCATCCCAGTCCTCCTCAAGTCTTTCACCACTAGGCTCATTTTCTTCAAACTCTTCATCTCCTTCTTCTCGCTCATCCTCAACTTCAAATGCCGGCCAACCTTCGGGAAATCTAGGGGCCTGAAATATAATCCCACAACAGGGATGAGACTATGTCTCAGCAAATTCTACCCCCTAAGACCCGATTAGTAAGCTAATACACCTTAGGGCTGCCTATGCACAACATGAGTCAGAGGACTTACCTTGGCCTCAAATTCCACCTGCATGTTAGCACATATCAATAGACCCTCAAGCAATCACATCACAGATCGAAGCATCGATCAAATCGACTTAATCGATCACACGCCAACAAGACCACTCACGGTAATTCCCAATCAATCAATTAATTCGCAAATATGAGTTGCGGTCCTTAGGACGCAACTTAAGTAAAGGTGGTAGTCACGGCTCCACCTAGTAACTTTCAAATATACAATGGCTTTTCGGTCCCATTCGACCACTTTCAAGTATTCAATGGCTTTACGGTCCCACTCGATCACTTTCAAGTATTCAATGGCTTTATGGTCCCACTCGACCAATTTCAACACTTAGTGGCTTTACGGTCCCACCCGACCCTTTCAATATTCAAAGCTCTGTCACCGAGCCACGTGCATTCTCTAGGAAGACATAACGAGTCTCCAAGCCACGTGTATTCTCTAAGGCTACCTTTTTGCCAAGGTGACATATTCAATCACCGAGCCACATGTCCTTCCCAAGTGACACTCCAATTCACCTGGCCACATGCATCCTCGAGGTGATTTACCAACTCACTTTCAATACTGACAACCGATATCCAATCAATTCTCTAACACATAACCAAAATTCCTTTATTTGAGAATATAACTTTAAAATGTACCATTAAATCAATTCGACACGAATTAAAGCTCAAATAAATAAACAAACTGTGCCACGACAATCAGCACAAGATTTCGGTCGTCGGCCATCTCAACCTTAATTTCCGAAAAATAAATAAATAAATAAATAAATAATTTCGAAAGTAAATAACTAATATTAAAATTCAATTTAACTAAAAATAAAGCCCAATTAAATAAAACGGACTTCACCACGGTCATCAGCATAATATTTCGGTCACTAGCCATCCCAGTTAAATTTCCGGGAAATAAATAAATAAATAAATAATTTCGAAAATTAAATAAATAAACACAATTAATTCAATTTAGCACAATATAAAGCTCAATTAAATAAACGGTCTACGCCACAATCATAAGCATAAAATCCCGGTCACTGGCCATCCAAATTGAATTTCCGGGAAATAAATAAATAAATAATTAATTAATTAATTAATTTCGAAAATTAATATTTAATTCCTAAAAATTCCACCTAGGCCCGATTTGCTTAATTAACACCCGATAAGGGACAGGAAAAATCCCAAGAAGCATCCAATAAATACTATAGACAATTTTCTATCTAATTATGCTAACCAAACAACTAACATGCAATATAATTAACTAATAAACGCTAATCAATTATAATCTAACTACCTAATTACACTTAATTAACACTAATCAACCTTTAATTATAATTAGCACAGTAATAGGGTGTTAGTGAGTAAAACTCACACAAAACGACGGGCTCAACATGAGGATCGATTTTCCCCAAAGCGGGCCGAGCATCCGGGCTTAGGAAGGCGGCCAAAACGGCCCACAAAGGGGCTGCCATACCCATGCTCCTCCTCTCTATTTGCTGCTGTTTGGGGCCAAACTAGGAGCTGAGATGGCGAGGCAAGGCCGGTGGAGGGCAAGGGGACTCCGGCGGGTCGAGATGGAGGCACACGGTGGCCGGAGGTGGCCAAACCGTGGCCTGTGCTGGCCAAAACAGAGCTGGACAGCAGCTCTAGAATGGTGAGCTAGGTGAGGGGAGGCCAAGGAGCGCAGGACAGCGAGTAGCGAGGCAATGTGGGGTGAGGGCGGTGCCCGGCGTGCGACGGCTCCTGGCGTGGTTGCAACGGTGAGCTTCTCCTGCTTCGCTATTCTTTGGTTCCCATGGAGTCGAGTAGCCAAAGAGGGAGATGAAAATGGAGTGTCGAGTGGGTGTGGGTGCCGAGAGAGAGAGAGAGAGAGAGAGAGAGAGAGAAGAAGAAGAAGAAGAAGAAGAAGAAGAAGAAGAAGAAGATAAGAGAGAAAGGATAAGTGTTGAAAAGTCAAAAAGTAGAAAAGGAAAAAGAGAAGTAAAGTTGAAGACAGCTTGGTGTTCGGTGGGGAGGGGGCTGCGCACGAGGGGAGAAAAGAAAAAGAGGGGGAGAGAAAGAGAAAAAGGAAAAAGAAAGAAAGAAAGAAAGAGAGAGAGAGAGAAAGGGGAAAAAGGTGTTTGGCCAAATGGGGAAAAAGAGATGGGAATAAATTCAAAAGAAAAGAATTTCCTCAAATAGAAAATTCTTACTCCAATTTCTTTTGAATAAGCTCAATTAATCCCAAAGGAAATTCTAACTAGAGTTCTTGATTCCTCTTTTGCATTTTTGCATCCAATTTCCCTCTTGAATTTCTCTCAAATCACTCTCATAAAATCAATTGATGTCTCACCTATCAAATTGATTATTTTCTTTATCCAAAAACCCCTCATACTCCACAATTTCACAATCCCCGGCTTCAACTGAACAGAAACGGCCATATTTATCCAGTCGAAATTTGAACTCGAAAATCCGGATGTCACAACTCTTCCCCTCTTATAAAAATTTCATCCTCGAAATTTCAAGCTTTACCAATCCTTATACAAAAGGTGGGGGTATTGTCATTCCATTGAGTCTCACTATTCCATACTAATCCTTCGGTCTCGTGGTGTCATCCGACCATTTTGACCAAGGAGACCATTCTGAACCAATAAATGAACTAGGCTTCTCACATATGACACTCTGTCGTTCACATCTGATCTCTTTTTCTCGACTCCCTTATGAACCTTTGAAGTTCAACGATTCAAAATTTCTAACAGTTCTGTGCAGTCTTTACTCTGACACTAATCTGACAACTGTAAACACTGATTTCTGAGCTGACTCTGGTATATAATCTTTCTTCACTTTCTATTCACCACTGAAATTCTGTACCCTCTGCTATGCACTGCTTAAGAAAGAACCCTCTGAAAACTCTGCCAAACTTGTAATCTCTAATTTAGATTCGAAATATAATTCATCCCCTGCACTTCATGCCGGTGAATTATCTAATGCACACACACTTCGGTATACCCCCTCTGTGATATGACAGAATCTTCAATTTCTAAAATCGAACTTAGATTGACGGTTAATTTCACTCCAACGTGCTTTTAGTGTGACCTAGACTACCAGGTAGTTTTCATAACTTTTTAGGACAAATGACCCGTGGTCGATTTTCTTCGAGCCACCATGAACCCACTCGACACATTGTCGATTCTCGATTGTCATGAAAATCTCTAGGATTCAAATACGGACATAGGGTACCAAAACGATAGTAAAATCAAATTAGTGCCAGTCGACGAGAGTTTTCCAATTTAGTGGGGTCACCCACGATTGGTCATTCATCTCAGTCGAATCGACCTATCTCTGATCTTAATTCGATTTTTAACTGTGCCACAATGATCTCTAAAGATGAACACGGTCGAGAAATCGATTTCTGGTCGAATTCCCAAGTCTATTTGCCTTAAAGTCCTTAATAACTCACCCAGCTAATCTAGTTATCTCGTGAGTGGCCAACTCAGAGAAAAGTACTAAAGTCGCACCGATGAAATGCCAATTTCTCCAATCAAGTCTGAATCCAAAAATCTAGATATCACACACTCAAAACAAGATCTATTCGTACTGTACCAAAGTGGACCAACTCCATCTATCGATCGACCACTATCCTCAAATGGTATCAGTAGTCCCCTGAATCCTTAGTAAGCTCGTCACAGTATACCATTGTGATATATTTTCATTCCCCCCGGTGACTCTTAAGTAATGATAGAAGTCCTGGTTTGCATTATTGAACTTCCACTTATTGACAACTTCGGCACTTACAAATTGCCTGGCGGTATCTATCTTCATATCAGCTTACCAATCTAGCTGACGCCGATTCTGACTTACTTGCATCATCTGGTCAAAACTACAATACTATAGTGAACTTCTGACAAGATCTTTTCCCTGAGTGCTACACCGTCAAGTGCACTCAATTACTCATGGAACCCGAACGTTCCATCCTTAAAAATCTTAAAGTCAGATTCTTTCTTACCAATATCCTCTCATAAGATCTTCTGAACATCTCTGTTTGTCAACTAGGCGCTGATTCCAACTTGAACATTTGGTTCAATTTTGAGGGCGGCTATAAAATTCAAAAGGGTAGCCTACCTCAATTTTGAAAACCAAATTTCGAACCCTTTTAAGTAGAGTCTATACTTTAGTCAATCTGGGCACCATTGTAGACTCTCGACTCAAAGCATTAGTGGCTTCTTTCGTTCTTCCAGGGTAACACCAGATAACACCATTATAGTCCTGCCGAAATTCTGATTCACGACACCATCTCATATTCAACTTATTGGGTCTCGACTGGCAGGATGTGTATGCAACAATCTTCTCATGTTGTATTAACACGTACCCAGTCCTTTGCAAGATACATCCCTAAAGATTTTGTGCTTTCCAGAGCCAATGAAAAGTTCAAAATAAGTGCGATAACCAGTTCTTACTTAAGCTCTGGGAACTATCCTCGTACTTGTCTATGCCGATGAATTTCTCTTCTTTCTTAAGAGGTCAAGCCCATGATGATATTGATGCTGAAAATTCTTTCATGAACCTTATGTAGTAATCTGTCCAATCCTCACAGCTTCTGATCTCTGACATTCATGTCGGTTTCGGTCCATTAACAACCAATTCGATATTGGCTGGGTCCATGAAGATTCCTTCACCTGTAACCACATGACTATTCTTAGGGGCTCTCGTGATCCTCAACACTTAATGAATACCCTAGAATGTCATTACACCACATGATCACCATTGATCTAGATATTCTTTGAACACTCAATTTGTCAAATATATGACAGCAGCTGGAGCGTTTGTCAAATCAAATGGCTTTACATTATTCTCTCAAGGGCTAAACCAAGTGCGAAATGTTGTCTTCCGTATAACCTCCTTCCTGGTTCTCAACTGGCGATAACCTGTCCTCAAGTCGATCCTTGAAGACATCAACACTCTTTATAACAAGTCACCCAATTCATTGATATTCGATAATGAACATTTATCATTGATTATTACCTAATTGAGTTGACCATGGTTGATGCATAACTGCAACGAACCATCTTTCTTTCTCTGACGACGGTCTAACTATCCTTTTAGCAACACTTCCAGGAATTCTTGGACTACTGAGGAGTCCTGAATTTTCAATTCTTCAATCTGTCTTATTTTTAATAACTGTCAAGTAACCTAGACAACCTTCGTCTGACAAGTGGATTGCCTCAAGTGACAAGATTAAAGAAGTCGAGGACTCTTCTCGATTCTTAATAAAACTTGGCACTTCTACTTTCTCCTGGAATAAACTGGATTACTCCAATATAATAATTCATCATCACAAGGTGCTCCAGAACCAATTCTTTCCACACTTGATGAATAAGTTGTACACAAATAGCCAATCAAGTATAACTCTTATCAGTGGTTCTTTTCCTATAGCCTTAACAAACAACTGAAATTCCATAATTGTATTCCCGACTCTTTCTGGCACCATTCTGATGAAATCACCTCAAAATATTCTTCCATTGAATAAAGCATAGTCAATTTCGTTCCTGTCCCTTTTTGTCATCCTAATGGCGTCTTATCTGTGGTATCGGTATCAATGCTCCCTTGAACTCACGCTGATAGTTTTTCACCTGACAGCCGTACTAACTACCATCATAGCATGTTTAGCCATTCTCAGACACAGGGTCAATCCATGCATTCCTTTCATACTTTTGGCACTGACCTAATGAGTCTTCTACTTCCTGTCAAGTGCCAGCATGTACTATTTCTTATACCGGAGACCCATCTCAAAAATTCCACAGGGCATCCTATGGCGCACTTCTTCTGAATTGTCCTATCGATGGTGATAGCAGTAACCATTATCGAGATTCCATTTACTTAAGCAAATACCCCATAAATCACTGTCCATGTTGGCAACACTTACCACAATTTCTTGTCCTCATAATACACGAGACTGATTCATACCATCTTCCATAGAACATGTTCCATTTCTCTGAATGCTGACCTGACTGTTCCACCTTGCCTACTAGGTGAAATCGAATACTCTACCACAACATTAGTCTTTATCCTGACCGATTCCCAAGTCTGCTTGCGCTGAATTTTGACTCAGATATCGAAATCTATTCCCTGATCAACCTTCCAGGTTGGACCTCAATAAAGGTAGCAACAACATCAACTTGGTTCTGATCTTACTGACTCATCCGAATCCCAATGAACACTTACATCAGATCGATCTTATCAAACTTAGAATCATTCAACACTGCCACACTAGTACCAACCTGCGATGGTACTCTTACGCTCGAGCTGGCCAGAGTCAACACTTTGCCTTTTGAAACCACAAGATTAAAAGCAACCGGTTCACACACAACAAACAATTCTACCAATCAGCTATCAAAGACATGAGCCAATCATGAATTTAAAGGCCTTTCCTACTACTATCCCATAGGTCATCGCATCTTATCACTCCAATACCTAACTATTGCTCTAATATCACAAAAAGGGGATGTCACGCCCCGATCCTCAGGCACGCGCACATCCCTTATCTTTGGTCGATTTTAAAATGCGATATCTCAGGACTAAGTATCGCCGACCTTTCATTAATTATATGCACATGCGGAAGTAGTTAAAAATCCCCAGACAATAACACAATGGGATAGAAAAGCAGGCCACATTTTGACTTATTGAAATTCACAACTACACATGTACAGGGTTCACAAAATAGGATAGGACCATGCTCGGGATCATCATCCCAGTCTTCCTCAAGTCTTTCACCACTAGGCTCATTTTCTTCAAACTCTCCGTCTCCTTCTTCTCGCTTATCCTCAACTTCAAATGCCTGCGAACCTTTGGGAAATCTAGGGGCCTGAAATATAATCCCACAACCGGGATGAGACTATGTCTCAGCAAGTTCTACCCCCTATGACCCAATTAGTAAGCTAATACACCTTAGGGCTGCCTATGCACAACATGAGTCAGAGGACTTACCTTGGCCTCAGATTCCACCTGCATGTTAGCACATATCAATAGACCCTCAAGCAATCACATCACAGATCGAAGCATTGATCAAATCGATTTTCCCCAAAGCGGGCTGAGCACCCGAGCTCGGGAAGGCGGCCAAAATGGCACACAAAAGGGCTGCCATACCCACATTCCTCCTCTCTATTTGCTGCTGTTTTGGGCCAAATTAGGAGCTGAGATGGCGAGGCAAGGCCGGTGGAGGGCGAGGGGACTCCGGCGGGTCGAGATGGAGGCACACGGTGGCTGAAGGTGGCCAAACCGTGGCCTGTGCTAGCCAAAACAGAGCTGGACAGCAGCTCTGGAATGGTGAGTTTGGCGAGGGGCGGCCAAGGAGCGGGGGACGGCGAGCGGCGAGGCAACGCGGGGCGAGGGCGGCGCCCGGTGTGCGATGGCTCCTAGCATGGCTGCGACGGTGAGCTTCTCCTGCTTCGCTATTCTTCGATTCCCATGGAGTCGTGTAGCCAAAGAGGGAGATGAAAAGGGAGTGTCGAGTGGGTGAGGTTGCCGAGAGAGAGAAAAAAAAAATATACTGAGAGAGAGTGAGAGAGAGAGAGAGAGAGAGAGAGAGAGAGAGAGAGAGAGAGAGAGAGAGAAGAAGATAAGAGAGGAAGGATAAGTGTTGAAAAGTCAAAAAGTAGAAAAGGAAAAAGAGAAGTAAAGTTGAAGAAAGCTTGGTGTTCGGTGGGGAGGGGGACTGCGCGCGAGGGAGAAAAGAAAAAGAGGGGGAGAGAAAGAGAAAAAGGAAAAAGAAAGAAAGAAAGAAAGAAAGAGAGAGAAAAGGGGAAAAAGGTGTTTGGCCAAATGGGGAAAAAGAGATGGGAATAAATTCAAAAGAAAAGAATTTCCTCAAATAGAAAATTCTTACTCCAATTTCTTTTGAATATGCTGAATTAATCCCAAAGGAAATTCCAACTAGAGTTCTTGATTCCTCTTTTGCATTTTTGCATCCAATTTCCCTCTTGAATTTCTCTCAAATCACTCTCATAAAATCAATTGATGTCTTACTTATCAAATTGATTATTTTCTTTATCCAAGAACCCCTCATACTCCACAATTTCACAATCCTCGGCTTCAACTGAACGAAAACGGCCATATTTATCCAGTCGAAATTTGAACTCGAAAATCCAGATGTCACATTAGTCCACATACGTGGGCAAGTTTGTCTTCCCGAACGACGAGGTGCCTCACCTATATGTTCAGAGGCCTGGGATATTTCAGCAGCCATTTATGGTGTACTACTGTTTAAGGAAGATGAAGGAACTTCCTCAGTTGAGCTGGATACTTCCATCTCCAGATTTGTGAATGCTACTGGTGCTGAAGTGAGAGAGTGTTGAGACCCCATAAGAAAATCAGGTGCAAAAGATAAATCTTCATCAGACAGGAAAAATCGAGACTCTTCTGGTAAAGTGTCTTGTGATGAAGAAGGCTTCTCTTGAAAAGGGAACGTTTGTTCATGAAAAATAACATCTCTGCTGGTAAAGAAATGCCCTGTAGAAAACTCCATGACACGATAACCCTTCTAAAGAGGAGGGTATCCCATAAAAACACATCGTGTTGCACTGTCGCGACCAAATTTCCCGGTGAACCACCTAAGGTTTGGCTAATGGATTGCTAAGCCTAGACTTAACTCGGGCTCTCCCAAACCCATACCAATTTACGACTTTAGGTTCAAGTTTTTTAACGTGCAAATAGATTTTATCTAGGAGTCGTCACTAATCTATTTTTGGTGGGTCGATTAGAAACCCAAGTAAAATAGTGGGAGATTTACTTTACTCCTACGAACTAGAGATTGTAAGTTCAGAGACTTGATTACGCTAGATTTCTCTAATGCCCTTTCGGTACCTTTCTCTTTTATTTTTTAAAAAAAGTTTGGCAAGCAGCTTAAAATAATTTTAATTATCTTCCTAACGTGTGAGGCGACCATACGGGTGCACAAACCACCAATTTAACACCCAATAAAGCAATGAATAAAATTACGGGATTTACCATGTAGCAACGAAAGCATCTGCGTTGTTAGATCAGAATTCACATCGACAACCCTAGATATGATTTCTAATTAACACGCAATTTCTTTTTTTCTTTTTTTTTTCACTTTATTTAATGGGAACTTAATCTATATGCAATGCATGCTAATAATCTAACATGACATGGCGACATGATCTAAACTATTTGAGATGAGTAGAGTAAATTCTAAAGAAATGCAATAATTAAATGGAACCTAAATGACCTAATTCTATTAACGGGCAATTTCTAATTAAATGGGCCTAAAAACTAAATGATGTGCATTTTAATGAATCTAATCCTACTGACATGCATATGATTTTTTTCTTTTTCCTAAAAGAATGCATTTTGTTCCTAAATAATAAAATTAATTTAACCTATGACTTTTTTGTATTTTTCATGAAATTCGAAATTAGGCAAAATGTGAAAATTACCTAGCTAGATTAAGATCCTATTCAATTTATATGAGGAATTAGGTTGAGCCAAATCCTAATTTAAACTAAAGTATTATCTTAACCCAAATAATCCTAAAATGAAATCTATCTAAAAAAAATCTATCTAAACTTAAAATTAGTTAGAAAGTAAAATTAAACATGCAATGTCACGCCCCGATCCTCAGGCACGTGCACATCCCTTACCTTTGGTCGATTTTAAAATGCAATATCCCAGGACTATGTATCGCCGACCCTTTCTTTATTTATATGCACATGTGGAAGCAGTTAAAAATCCACAGATAATAAAATAATGGGATAGAAAAGCAGGCCACAATTTTACTTATTGAAATACACAACTACACATGTACAGGGTTCGCAAAGAGGATAGGACCATGCTCGGGATCATCATCCCAGTCCTCCTCAGGTCTTTCACCACTAGACAAATTTCTTCAAACTCTTCATCTCTTTCTTCTCGCTCATCCTTGGCTTCGAATGCCAGCTCGTCTTCGGAAAATATAGAGGCCTGAAATATAATCCCAAAATCGGGATGAGACTATATCTCAGCAAGTTCTACCCCCTAAGACCCGATTAGTAAACTAATACACCTTAGGGCTGCCTAAACACAGCATGAGTCAGAGGACTTACCTTGGCCTCATATTCCACCTGCATGTTAGCACAAATCAAATAGGCACCCAAGCAATCACATCTCAGATCGAAGCATCGATCAAATCGACTTAGTCGATCACACGCCAACAAGACCACTCACAGTCTTTCCCACTCAATCAATCAGTCAATTCACAACATCAAATCAAAACAATGATCAATCAACCTAGTCGATTACATGTCATCTCGACCCCTTCTTGTTCGGCTCATCAAATACTATCTATAAGTCCATTCATATTAGGACTGCTCCCTCTAAGCTAATAATAGATAGTATAGCTCGCACTAAACTGATAAGGTAAAGGTATACTGCTCTCATTAAGCTGACATATCGCCCGTGGGCTGATATAGTATACCAATATACTACTCTCACTAAGCTGCCATATCGCTCGTGGGCCGATATAGTATACCCATGATGCTCACTCTAAGCTGATAAAGTGTATTGCTCGCGCTAAGTTGACATATCGCCCGTAGGCCGATATAGTACACTAGTATACTGCTTTCGCTAATCTGACATATCAGAGCCCGTAGGATGATATAGTATACTATCATGATCATTTGATCAACCACCAATTCCTTTATCAACTCCGATAAAATACACGTGTGTGGGGGACACGACTGGCTTTAGCCAAAATATCATATTTTACTTTTAGAACCTCCCACCATTTTCAATAGCCCATAAAACATATTTTTGGTGCTGTGATCCGACACTCGGTAATTACCAATCAATTACCACAATTCAAATCATTTAGGAATAAATCCTAAAAATACATAATTAAATCAATTTAGCACAACGTAGGACTCAAATAAATAAATAGACTGCACCACGACAATCAACATAAAATCCTGGTCACTGCCCATCTCAGTTGAATTTCTGGAAAATAAATAATTAAATAATTAATTTCGAAAATTAAATAAATAAATAGAATAAATTCAATTTAGCACAATATAAAGCTCAATTAAATAAACGGTCTGCACCACGATCATCAACATAAAATCCCGGTCATTGGCCATCCCAATTGAATTTTCGGGAAATAATTAATTAATTTAATTAATTTCGATAATTATTATTTAATTCCTAAAAATTCATTTTAGGCCCAAATTATTAAATTGACACCCGATAAGAGATGGGAAAAATCCCAAGAAGCATCCAGTAAATAATAGGACATGTCTATTAGCTACAAGTATAATCAATTTAATTAACATTCATCAATGAGTCTTTAGGTGGATAATTAAATCTAATCAACCCTTAGGCATCATTAGCAAACTAAGAAGGCATCAGTGAGTAAAACTCACTTGCGCAGAGCGAAGACCAGGGCACTGCGACAACGACGCAATGGCGGCCGGATTCCAAAATTTTGGTGGCGTCAACGGATACTCGGGCCTGGCCTACAAGCCTTACAGGCCCATAGAGAAAGCCGGGCTTGGGCCGAACTTGGCCCAACTTGCTTCATGAGCTGAATTACTGAAACTTCTTGGGCTAGTCTTGATTGAAATGTGGGCTGGCTTCAAGTGGATTGTGGGCTGAAGACACGGGCTGTTGCTGGGCCGTTGATGGAGCTGCTGAGCTTCGAGACTTCAACTGGCCGAAGACATGCGAGCTGATGACACGTGAACGAAAGCAGCTACTGGCGAAGACGTCCGTGGAGATGCGAGCCACGAAGCTAGGTCAACAACACACCAAGGGATCATCAACTTTGACCGAGACGTGGATGATGTTCCTAACGTCTACTTGCTGAAGACACGAGCTGGATTCGTGGACTGAAGATGCACGGACGAAGCTGGAGTGGAAGACTCGGACGTGCGGGGTTCGGACTACAGCTGATTCGTTGCTTCATGCGGTGCTGGCGTCAGTCTTCAGCCGCTTCAGTCAATAACCGACAGAGAGGCAGCTTCATTTGACCATGGAGACGCATGGCTGAAGAAGCTGGACGAAGACAACTCGTAGTGGAAGGCAGGCGCGAGCTGGTTTCGTGGGATTTTGGGGCTGAAGATAATCAATTCTTTTTGTTGAAGAATGGAGTGACCGTGGGGCAGAGAACTGAACTAAATGGAGAAACAGTTCAGTGGAAATTCGTGGGCTTCCTCGGTGAGAGAGAGAGAGAGAGAGAGATGATGGTTTTGAGGTGGCGAGATGGGGATTCCGTGGAGAGAGCTCGCGCGAGGGAGATGGGGACTGAGGAGACGTGCATGGCCAGCTTGATCAATGAGGCTTAAAGTCAACAAAGCCAACCCAATTCATTGAGTGCATTGTCCCCCAAAAGCCCACAAACATATCCTCTTGGTCTCCCAATTATTTTCTTGATTAAAATTTCCCAAATAACCAAATTTCAAAGCAATTTTCTGCTGCCCAAAATCTAATTCCGAATTTCATTTCTTTTTTTTCGGTATCTGATTTTCCGAACAAATAAATTCGGTTGGGGTCCAAATTGAAGTCAGAAAAAGTCCAAACAACTTTCATTCACCGATTCACTTGCACCAGATGTCAAAAGTCCCTTCAAAATGACCAATCCGAATTTCCATTCATTTTCCGCATTGTCCGACCCGATTTTCCGTAAAAATCCTAAACTCGCCGGAATTTCCTTAAAAGGTGAGTCGACGTTCCTAGGATAGCTTGTGACACCACAGAACTTCCAATTTCTGAAATCGAACTCAAATTCATGGTTAATTTCACTCCGACACACGTTTAGTGTGACCTAGGCTACCGGGTAGTTTTCATAATTTTTTGGGACAAAAGACCCGTGGTCGATTTTCTTCGAGCCACGATGAACCCACTCGACACATTGGTGACTCTCAATTGTCGTGAAAATCTCAAGGATTCAAGTACGGACACCGGGTACCAAAACGATAGTAAAATCAAATTAGTGCTGGTCGATGAGAATTTTCCAATTTAGTGGAGTCACCCACGATCGGTCATTTATCTCAGTCAAACCGACCTATCTCTAATTTCAAATCGATTTTATACTGCGCCGCAATGATTTTTAAAGATGAGCACAGTCGAGAAGTCGATCCCCGTTCGAATTCTCAAGTCTATTTGCCTTAAAGTCCTTAATAACTTATCCAGCTAGTCTAGTTATCTCGTAAGTGGCCAACTCAGAGAAAAGCACTGTAGTTGTGCCGATGAAATGCCCAATCTATCTAATCGAAATCAGAACCCAAAAATATGGATGTCATATGCAATCTTACCTTAATATGCAATAACATGCAAAAGATACCCTAATTCTATATGACACATGCATGATGATTTTTTTTTTTTTTACTTTTTTACCTTTTTTAAATTTTCAAAATTAATAATTGCCAAATAATTAAACATGCCATTTAAACTAGTGAAACAAAAATCTAACATCCTAAATTTATGTCTTCGGTATTTTTATTTAAGAAATTCGAAATAAATAAATTTCCGATTCTACACATGCAAAATAACCTAAAACAAGTAATATCCTAACATACATCTAATCTAACTCAAATATTTTTCTTTTACGGGAGCAAACAAATAAGGCATCAAGAACAACATGGCACCAAATCAAGCAAGACATCATCCACGTCCATTTAATTTTGGGAAATAAATTGACGAATCGTATCTTGCGCATGAGATTGGATTGGCCAATTTTAAATAAAATCATGAATTGTCTCTCGAGCGTGAGAGTGGATTGGTGATTTTTCCGTACGATTGCAGGTCATATTTCGAGCGTGAAATCGGACCGTCAATCATATGTACGTTGCAAAATTAGGAAGGTTTCCCAATTTAAAAGGCTAATCGATATTTTGTGGATATGATGGTATTATTCAAATATTCAAACAAGATAATCCCAAAAATTAGGCAATAAGGATATATGAAAATCGAATTAAAAGAGGTTCTTACCTAATATTTGGCGTCACGTGAACCACGTTGTCAAGTTCGGTCAAATGACGGATGGCGGGATGACCCACGGGCGACAATTCAAGATGACGTGCTGCTCAAAGAGGTGCCTCGCTTAGTGAGCAACAGCAAATTTCGAGTGGTAACTGATGCTTCGCTGATTCGGCTTAGCAAATTCAACGATGATGACCAGCACAGTAGGGGGCGGGCACAAGAAGACTAGAACAGCGAAAGGGAGAGTTGCTGCAAAACAAAAACACAATAAGATTGCCAACTCGATGAGGTAGCGATCTCCTCGCAAAGGGGTAGCTCCAAGCAGCGTTCGTCAGTGGAGGATCAGCAACTACAAGTAGCGGTACTGCAGTGACATCATCGATGAAGGTGCTACAGCAGCGTCGTCAAGTGATCGAGTAATAACTCCAACAGTGTGACCTTCGGATTTTCAGGTTCAAATTTCGACTGAATAAATAGGGCCGTTTTCGTTCAGTTGAAGCCAAGAATTAAAATTGAATGCAAAATTGAGGTGCAAGGTGGGTCATTGAATGAGGAAAAATAGCAATTGAGGCATTGAAGCATCGATTGATTTTATGAGATCCGATTGAGAATAAATTAAGGGGGAATTAATGTGCAATTGAAGACCGAAAGAAATTAAAAAGAGAAAAGGAAAATAATTGAAATAATTTGAATAGTAGGATTTTTTTTTACTATTGGATTACTATTTTTTCTCTCTCTCTTTTCTCTCCCCTCTCCCTTTCGTGCGAAACCCCCTCTTTCCACCGAATTGTGGGCTATCACCCACTTGCCTTTTTCCCTCTCCCTTTGACTTTTCAAACTCTCTTATAGCTTATCTCTTCTTCTCTCTCCTCTCTCTTCTCCCCCATTTCCCACGTGACCGAACTCCCTTCTTCCCTTCTTCTTCGTGCAAACCAGCGGACTGAAGACAGAAGCGGAAGAAGAAGACAGTAGCTCGCTAAAGACCGGAGCAACCACCCTCGCCGCCCACGCACCGCCACCCGCACGACGCCCATGCGTCCACCGCTCGCTGTCCGTGTGCCGCCTGCCCTCTCCATCGCCCAGGCATCTTCCCCCATGTGACCCCGCCTCTGCCCAGCGTTGTTCGGCCACCCGCGCGACGCCCATGCGTCCACCGCTCGCCGTCCGTGCGCCGCTTGCCCTCTCCATCGCCGTCCTCCCCTGTGCGACCCTACGTCTGCCCAGCCTTGTTCGGCCATCTCAGGCTGTTGTCCGACCACCGTTCAGCCTCATCGGAGCGGCCGTGCGCCTCACCGAGCCACCGCTCACTCTCCCGACCCCTTGCCGCTCCCAACCATCTCGTTTTTCCCTTGTTTTGCAGCTAGGTCAGTGACCCACCAAGTGGGTATCCAGCTGGTTCGGGCTCGCTTTTGGGCCGTTTCCGGGCCCCGGACCCTAGCCGTGCTTTGGGGTTTATCATTCCTTGTGTCATCCCCATCGGATTGATATGTTTTGTGCTTAATTTTGATGAGTAAACTCACTAATCCCTGCTTAGTTTACTAATTATGCTTAGGGGTTGGTTAGGTTTAATGAAATGCAATTAGGTGGTTAGATTAGAATTGATTAGTGATTATTAGTAAATTACATTGCATGTTAGTTGTTTGGTTGGTATAATTAGATAGAGAATTGCCTATAGTATTTATTGGATGCTTCTTGGGATTTTTCCCGTCCCATATCGAGTGTTAATTAAGCAAATTGGGCCTAGGTGGAATTTTTAGGAATTAAATATTAATTTTCGAAATTAATGAATTATTTATTTCTTTAATTACTTATTTCCCGGAAATTCAATTGAGATGGCCAGTGATCGGGATTTTATGCTAATGACCGTGGTGCAGACCGTTTATTTAATTGAGCTTTTTATTGTGTTAAATTGAATTTATTGTATTTATTTATTTATTTATTTTCGAAATTAATTATTTAATTATTTATTTTTTGGAAATTAAGGTTGAGATGGTCGACGACCGAAATCTCGTGCTGATTGTCGAGGCGTAGTCTGTTTATTTAATTGAGCTCTACGTTGCATGGAATTAAATAAATTGTGATATTTTAGGGATTTACCCTAAATTGTTTGAAATTGACTGAGATTGATTGATTTACTGATAGTTGGCCGAGTATGTTTATTTAGCATTTATAATGCTTGGTTGAGTTATAAAATGAGTAGAATGGTGAGAGTGAATTGGAAATATTTTGGGCTTGAACTGATCAGACACGGTATATGGGCCTACGTGGTTCAGTGATTTAGGATATCACTGGCAAAAACGGCGCCTTAAAGAACGCATGTATCGGTCTAGTACTCATATTGTTATAGGCATATATGGTTCGGTGATTAAGGACATTAATGGCGAAAACGGCGCCTTAAAGAACGCATGCACTTGTCTATTAAACACATTGTCATAGGCATGTGTGGTTTGGTGATTAAGGACATCACTGGTGAAAACGGTGCCTTAATGAACGCACGCAATTGTCTAGTGGATAAAGCCACTAAAGTTTGAAAGGGACGAGTGGGACTATAAAGCTATTGAATCTTGAAAGTGGTCGGGTGGGACCGTAAAGCCATCAAATCTTGAAAGTGATCGAGTGGGACCGTAAAACCATTGAATATTTGAAAGTTGCTTGGTGGAGTCGTGATTACCACCTTTACTTAAGTTGCGTTAGAAGGACCACGACTCATATTTGCGAATTGATTGATTGATTAGGAATGACCGTGAGTGATCTTGTTGGCGTGTGATCGACTAAGTCGATTTGATCGATGCTTCAATCTGTAATGTGATTGCTTGGGTGCCTATTTGATCTGTGCTAATATGTAGGTGGAATCTGAGGCCAAGGTAAGTCCTCTGACTCATGTTGTGCATAGGTAGCCCTAAGGTGTATTAGTTTACTAATCGGGTCTAGGGGGTAGAACTTGTTGAGACATAGTCTCATCCCGGTTGTGGGATTATATTTCAGGTCTCTAGATGGCGGTCATGAAGGGCTGGGTGCCTTGGAGTTTGGAAAGGTGGAAATTGAAGATTCAGCAACGTGTCCGATTAGTGGGTCATAAAACCATTACCTTTTTTGTGGAGTCGATAGATTTTGTAAATAGTCGGTTGTTGTAAATAAACAAGTTTGTTTATAAAAAAGTTTTGAGTTAGTTTGAAAGTTTGTGGTCCTGCTACTCTATCACATTGCTTTATTATCTGGGGATTTATAACTGCTTCCGCATGCGCATATAAATGAAAGAAAAGGTCGGCGATACATAGTCCTGGGATATTGCATTTTAAAATCGACCAAAGGTAAGGGATGTGCTCGTGTCTGAGGATCGGGGCGTGACAAACCCTTTTTGTGGTATCAGAGCAATGGTTTGGTATTGGAGTGATAAGGTGCGATAACCAATGGGATTGTAGTAGGAAAGGCCTTTAAATTCATGACTAGTGCATGTCTTTGATAGCTAATTGGTAGAATTGTTTGTTGTGTGTGAACTGCTTGCTTTTAATTAGTGTGGTTTCGGAAGGTAGAGTGTTGATTCTGGCCAACTCGAGTGTAAGAGTGCCATCGCAGGTTGGTACTAGTGTGGCAGCATTGAATGATCCTAAGTCTGATAAGATCGATCTAATGCAAGTGTTCCTTGGGATCTGGATGAGTCAGTAAGATCAAAATCAAGTTGTTGTTGTTGCTACCTTTACTAAGGTCCAACTTGGAAGGTTACTCAGGGAATAGATTTCGATATCTGAATCAAGATTTAGTGCAAGCAGACTTGGAATTCGGTGAGGATAAAGACTGATGTTGAGGGAAGAGTATTATATTCCACTCATTAAGAAGGGCGGAATAGTCGGGGACAAGATCTTGAGACAAATGGAACATGTTGTTCCATGGAAGATGGTATGGATCAGTCTCGTGTATTTTGAGGACAAGAATTTGTGGTAAGTGTCGCCAGCCTGGACAGTGATTTATGGGGTATCCGCATAAGTAGATGGAATCTCAACAATGATTACTGCTGTCACCGTCGATAGGACAAGTCAGAAGAAGTGCGCCATAGAATGCACTGTAGAATTTTTGAGATGGGTCTCCAGTACAAGAAATAGTGCATCCTGGCACTTGGCAGGAGGTAGAAAACTCACCATATAGGTGTCGAAACCGTGAAAGGAATCATGGATGAATTTAGTGTCCAGGTATGGCAAGAAGAACGGAAATGGAACTGGCTTAGAGAAAGGATATTTTGGGAAAGATTCTATCAGAGTATCGTAGTAGAGTTTTGATGAAGTTGGGGGAACTTCAGTTTATTGAAATAAGTGAAAGAAATGGGAATCGCTAGTAATAGTCATGCTTGACTAGTTGCTAAAGTATAACTTTGGCGCTACATGAGTAGAATGGGCTCATGGAGCATCTAGAGGTAATGAATCATGGTCATGGAGTAATTTAACTTAGTCCGGGAGCACATGAAGATGTCGAGTTTATTGGGAGTCGAAATGAATCTTCGATTTCTTTAATCTCGTCGTTGAAGACAACCCACTTGTTTGATGGAGATTGCAAAGGTTACTTGGTGATGGTCATAGTTAAAGACAGATTGGAGAATTGAAGATAGAACACATCTTAGTGGTCTAAGAATTTCTAGATGCTTGTCATAAGAACTGTCAGACAGTTGCCAGAGAAAGAGATAGAAATTACGATCGGGTTAGCACCAGCATAGAACCACTCTCGAAGGCTTCTTACCAGTTATTGTTGTCTGAATCGATAGAACCAATGGTGTAGACATGAGGATTGATGAATGAGGAATTCATGCATATCAGTGCATCACTTTAAGGAACATCAGTTTTGTGGAGAGAGAAAGAAAGATGGTCCAGTGCAATTATGCATTGACTATAGTCGACTCAATCAGGTGATAATTAATGATAGGTGTTTATTACCGAATATCAACGAATTGGGTGACTTGTTATAAAGAGTATTGATGTCTTCAAAGATCGACTTGAGGATAGATTATCGTCAGTTGAGAACCAGGAAGGAGGTTATACTGAAGACAACATTTTGCACTTGATTTAGCCCTTATGAGAATAATGTAAAGCCATTTGATTTGACGAACGCTCCAGCCGCTGTCATAGATTTGACAAACCGAGTGTTCAAAGAATATCTAGATCAATGGTGATCGTGTGGTGTAGCGACATTCTAGGGTATTCATTAAGTGCTAAAGATCATGAGGATCCCTAAGAATGGTTGTGATTACAAGTAAAGGAATCTTCATGGACCCAGCTAGGATTGAATCAGTTGTTAATGGACCGAAACCGACATCAATGTTAGAGATCAGAAGCTATGAGGATTGGACAGATTACTACAGAAGGTTCATGAAAGAATTTTCAGCATCAATATCATCATGGACTTGACCTTTGAAGAAAGAAGAGAAATTCATCGGCATAGACAAGTACGAGGATAGTTTCCAGAGCTTAAGTAAGAACTAACTACCGTGCTTATTCTGAACTTATCATTTGGCTCTGGAAAGCACGAAATCTTTAGGGATGTACCTTGCAGAGGACTAAGTACGTATTGATGCAACATAAGAAGATTGTTGCATACACATCCCGCCAGTCGAGACCCAATAAGTTGAATATGAAATAGTGTCGTGAATCAGAATTTTGGCAGGACTATAATAATGATATTGGGTATCACATTGGAGGATTGAAATGAGTCATTAATGCTTTGAGTCGAGAGTCTACAATTGTGCCAGACTAACTAAAGTATAGACTTCACTTAAAAAGGGTTGGAAATTTGGTTTTCAAATTTGAGGTAGGCTACCTTTTGAATTTTATAGCCACCCTCAAAATTGAACCAAATGTTCAAGTTGGAATCAGCGCTTAGTTAACAGACAGAGATGTTCAGAAGATCTTATAAGAGGATTTCGGTAAGAAAGAATCTGACTTTAAGATTTTTAAGGATGGAACGTTCAAGTTCCATGAGTGATTGAGTGCACTTGACGGTGTAGCACTCAGGGAAAATCATGTCAGAAATTCACTATAGTATTGCAGTTTTGACCAGATGGTGCAAGTAAGTCAGAATCGGCGTCAGCTAGATTGGTAGGCTGATATGAAGATAGATACCACTGGGCAGTTTGCGAGTGCCAGAGTTGTTAGTAAGTGGAAGTTCAATAATGCAAATCAGGACTTTTATCATCACTTAAGAGTCCCTAGTGGGAATGAAAATATATCACAATGGAACATTGTGACGAGCTTACTAAGGACTTAGGGGATTACTGATACCATTTGAGGATAGTGGTCAATCGATAAATGAAGTTGGTCCACTTTGGTACCGTGCGAATAGATCTTGTTTTAAGTGTGTGACATCCAGATTTTTTGATTCTAACTTTCATTGGATAAATTGGGCATTTCATCGGCGCGACTTCAGTGCTTTTCTCTGAGTTGGCCACTCACGAGATAAATAGACTAGCTGGGTGAGTTATTAAGGACTTTAAGGCAAATAGACTTGGGAGTTCGACCAGAAATCAATTACCCGACCGTGCTCATCTTTAGAGGTCATTACGGCACAGTTAAAAATCGAATTAAGATCATAGATAGGTCGGTTCGACTGAGATGAATGACCAATCGTGGATGACCCCACTAAATTGGAAAACCCTCGTCGACTGGCACTAATTTAATTTTACTGTCATTTTGGTACCCTGTGTCCGTATTTGAATCCTCGAGAATTTCACGACAACCGAGAATCGACAATGTGTCGAGTGGGTTCATTATGGCTCGAAGAAAATCAACCATGGGTCATTTGTCCTAAAAAGTTCTAAAAACTACCTAGTAGTCTAGGTCACACTAAAAGCGTGTCGGAGTGAAATTAATCGTCAATCTAAGTTCGATTTCAAAAATTAAAGATTCTGTCTTGTCACGGAGTGCGTATACCGAAGTGTGTGTGCATCAGATAATTCACCGGCATGGAGTGCCGGGGATGAATTATATTTCGAATCTAAATAAGATATTACAAGTTTGGCAGAGTTTTTAGAGGGTTCTTTCTTAAGCAGTGCATAGTAGGGGGTACAGAATTTCAGTGGTGAAAAGAAAGTGAAGTGAAGAAAGATCACAAACCAGAGTTAGCTCAGAAATCAGTGTTTGTAGTTGTCAGATCAATATCAGAGTAAAGACTAAACAGAACTATTAGAAATTTTGAATCGTTGAATTTTAAAGGTTCATTAGGGAGTCGAGAAAAAGAGATCAGATGAGGAAGATAGAGTGTCATATGTGAGAAACTCAGTTCAGTTGTTGGTTCGGAAAGAGCAGATTTTGTATACCAACATGGTCTCCTTGATCAAAGTAGTCGGACAACACCACGAGACCGAAGGATTAGCATGGAATAGTGAGACTCAATGAAATGACAATACCCCCACCTTTTGTATAGGGATTGGTAAAGGTTTAAATTTCGAGGACGAAATTTTTATAAGAGGGGAAGAGTTGTGATATCCGGATTTTCAGGTTCAAATTTCAACTGGATAAATAGGGCTGTTTTCGTTCAGTTGAAGCCAAGAATTAAAATTGAATGCAAAATTGAGGTACAAGGTGGGTCATTGAATGAGGAAAAATAGCAATTGAGGCATTGAAGCATCGATTGATTTTATGAGTTCCGATTGAGAATAAATTAAGGGGGAATTGATGTGCAATTGAAGACCGGAAGAAATTAAAAAGAGAAAAGGAAAATAATTGAAGTAATTTGAATAGTAGGATTTTTTTTTACTATTGGATTACTTTTTTTTTTCTCTCTCTCTTTTCTCTCCCCTCTCCCCTTCGTGCGAAACCCCCTTTCCACCGAATTGGGGGCTGTCACCCACTTGCCTTTTTCCCTCTCCCTTTGACTTTTCAAACTCTCTTATATCTTATCTCTTCTTCTCTCTCCTCTCTCTTCTCCCCCATTTCCCACATGACTGAACTCCCTTCTTCCCTTCTTCTTCGTGCAAACCAGCGGAGTGAAGACAGAAGCGGAAGAAGAAGACAGCAACTCGCAAAAGACCGGAGCAGCCATCGTCGCCGCCCACGCACCGCCACCCGCACGACGCCCACGCGCCCACCGCTTGCTGTCCGTGCGCCACCTGCCCTCTCCATCGCCTAGGCGTCCTCCCCCGTGCGACCCCGCCTCCGCCCAGCGTTGTTCGACCATCTCAGGCCGTTGTCCGGCCACCGTTCGGCCTCACTGGAGTGGCTGTGCGCCTCACCGAGCCACCGCTCACTCTCCCGACCCCTTGCCGCTCCCAACCATCTCGTTTTTCCCCTGTTTTGCAGCTAGGTCAGTGACCCGCCGAGTGGGTATCCAGCTGGTTCGGGCTCGCTTTTGGGCTGTTTCCAGGCCCCAGACCCTAGCCGGGCTTTGGGGTTTATCGTTCCTCGTGTCGTCTCCGTCGAATTGATACGTTTTGCGCTTAATTCCAATGAGTAAACTCACTAATCCCTGCTTAGTTTACTAATTATGCTTAGGGGTTGGTTAGGTTTAATTAAATGCAATTAGGTGGTTAAATTAGAATTGATTAGTGATTATTAGTTAATTACATTGCATGT
The DNA here is from genome assembly GCA_014182555.1 of Eucalyptus erythrocorys. Classification (NCBI taxonomy): domain Eukaryota; kingdom Viridiplantae; phylum Streptophyta; class Magnoliopsida; order Myrtales; family Myrtaceae; genus Eucalyptus; species Eucalyptus erythrocorys. The sequence goes on along the minus strand of CM024599.1, from coordinate 36,298,590 downwards.
TAGTTGTTTGGTTGGTATAATTAGATAGAGAATTGCCTATAGTATTTATTAGATGCTTCTTGGGATTTTTCCCATCCCTTATCGGGTGTTAATTAAGCAAATCAGGCCTAGGTGGAATTTTTAGGAATTAAATATTAATTTTTGAAATTAATTAATTAATTATTTAATTATTTATTTCCTGAAAATTCAACTGGGATGGCCAAGTGACCAGGATTTTATGCTGATGACCGTGGTGCAGACTGTTTATTTAATTGAGCTTTATATTGTGTTAAATTGAATTTATTGTATTTATTTATTAATTTTTGAAATTATTTATTTAATTATTTATTTTTCGGAAATTAAGGTTGAGATGGTCGACGATCGAAATCTCGTGCTGATTGTCGTGGCACAGTCCATTTATTTAATTGAGCTCTACATTGCATGTAATGAAATAAATTGTGATATTTTAGGGATTTACCCTAAATTGTTTGAAATTGAGTGAGATTGATTGATTTACTGGTAGTTGGCCGAGTATGTTTATTTAGCATTTATAATGCTTGGTTGAGTTATAAAGTGAGTAGAATCGTGAGAGTGAATCGGAAATACTCTGGGCTTGAACCGATCAGACACAGTGTATGGGCCTACGTGGTTCAGTGATTTGGGATATCACTAGTGAAAACAGCGCCTTAAAGAACGCACGTATCGGTCTGGTACTCATATTGTTATAGGCATGTATGGTTCAGTGATTAATGACATCACTGGCGAAAATGGCGCCTTAAAGAACGCATGCACTTGTCTATTAAACACATTGTCATAGGCATGTATGGTTCGGTGATTAAGGACATCACTGGCGAAAATGACGCCTTAATGAATGCATACAATTGTCTAGTGGATAAAGCCACTAAAGTTTGAAAGGGTCGAATGGGACCGTAAAGCCATTGAATCTTGAAAGTGGTCGGGTGGAACTGTAAAGCTATCAAATCTTGAAAGTGGTCGAGTGGGACCGCAAAGTCATTGAATATTTGAAAGTTGCTTGGTGGAGTCGTGATTACCACCTTTACTTAAGTTGCGTCCTAAGGACCACGACTCATATTTGCGAATTGATTGATTGATTAGGAATGACCGTGAGTGGTCTTGTTGGTTTGTGATTGACTAAGTCAATTTGATTGATGCTTCGATCTGTGATGTGATTGCTTGGGTGCCTATTTGATCTGTGTTAATATGCAGATGGAATCTGAGGCCAAGATAAGTCCTCTGACTCATGTTGTGCATAGGCAGCCCTAAGGTGTATTAGTTTACTAATTGGGTCTTAGGGGTTAGAACTTATTGAGACATAGTCTCATCCTAGTTGTGGGATTATATTTCAGGTCCCTAGATGGCTGTCATGAAGGACCAAGAGCCCTGGAGTTTGGAAAGGTGGAAATTGAAGATTCAGCAACGTGTCCGATTAGTGGGTCATAAAACCATTACTTTTTTGCGGAGTCGATAGATTTTGTAAACAGTCGGTTATTGTAAATAAACAAGTTTATTTATAAAAAGGTTTTGAGTTAGTTTGAAAGTTTGTGGTCCTGCTACTCTATCCCATTGCTTTATTGTCTGGGGATTCATAACTGCTTCCACATGCACATATAAATGAAAGAAAGGGTCGACGATACATAGTCCTAGGATATCGCATTTTAAAATCGACCAAAGGTAAGGGATGTGCACGTGCCTGAGGATCGTGGCGTGACAAACAGGATGGCAGCTCGTTGACAATGTATCGCAGACGATGAATGCACCGCGGTAGAAACGTCGTGAGTGTTGGCCAAGAATTGACCAAGAAGACCCACACTCTCCCTCTCTCACGTATCTCTCTCTCCCTTGTATCAAGAATCCCCCCAATTGCATGGATGCATCGATCATTCAGCCTTCATCTTTATTGACTATTGACCTCAAAAGGCTTTCTCTCCTGTAATCGCCCCCAATCGCGGATATGAAGGCTCACTCTCGAGGAATAAAGCTGCAGCTCTTTCTTGCGTATTCTCTGTGTATAATTCGGAATCCCCACCCCTCTCTCTCTCTCTCGGTTTACTGCTCTATTTATAATATGGCAGCTCCAAGTCGATTGAATACGTGCTGAATATTCCCTTTTTGATTTTATTTCTTCAAATTGAATTTCAGCTTGCAAGTTTTGTCAATTTCTCCCTTTCTTGCCGTGAATAGATCCATGGGTATATCCAACAATATTTCTTTCTTTGTCCTTGAGTTGATGCAGAGAATTCGTTTCCTTTATGGATGTGTGTGATTTCTTTGATGGTGCACTCTTTCTTGTTTTAAAACAAGAAATAACGTAGCATAAATACCAATATATTGATTCTTTCAATTTTCTCGCCCGTATCCCTTTTCTTTCCTATTCTCTACCAGCTTTTGTTTCCTCAAAGACGTCTCCACCGCATCCTTCCTTTCCTTAATTGCTGAAAGTCGCGTGCCCACACAAAATTGAAAGAATTTTTACATGAGTCAATGGGTCAAAACTTTCACTTAACAGAATTAAAATTCTAGCATTAAAAGGGTGCAGTCATCATAACCTTTCAATGAGCTTGACCCCGTTTTGCCATCCAGTGGACTGGAGATGTTTCGAAGCCGCAGCCAACTGTGAGATTGTGTTCCCATTGTTGTCATACAAGGTCAACCACATCTCCATCTTCGACAACTTCTTGAGCGCATCGGACTGATCGTTCTTCGCTGCCAGGTGAAGTGAGCTCCAAAGAACTGCTTCCCCTCCAATCCACCCTCCAGGATCTTCAGGGTCTCTCGAGCTTCTAACACGGCATTCTGTTGCTCCTCGCTTTCACTGCACGACACGACCTTCATAGCCAGCATACACTGAGACAAGGAACCGTCCGTGTATTATAATAGACCGACTTGTGCTAAAAAAATGTTCTTCGTTGGATCCTTCGTGTTACAGCTTCAGGGCAGTATTTCCAATTATTATACTTTCAAGAATGGAGCTCCTCTATGCGTGGCTCAAAAAGATTGATCCAAAGCATTCTACGAAGATGATTCTCAATAAAAGCATTACTCATCAGTAAGGGTGAAAATGAAACCAAAATCAGGGCCTACTATTAGAAGTTCCGTTGTTACTTCCAAATCCCCTTGCGGCCAACACAATGAATAACAGTGTAGGGCCATCACAATTCAACTCCCTTGCAAAATTGGGCATTTCCTATTTTTCCTAATACATGAGTATAAGGAAAGATGGCTGAACAAATATAAGATTCGGCACTAATGCATTGAAAAAAGAAATAGACTCAAGGGCGCCAGTAAATTCCAAATCGAAAAGGGATGAAAAGTCAGTGATAATAGTGAGCTGACTGATGATAACACCATATGACAATCATCACAAGTTTTTTTACATGTATGCAATCTGACACATTGAACTATGAATTTCCTAAATCAGCTTGGAACTGATCAGTTTCGACCCTGTGTTGACAATATTTTCGCATGTGAGTTGTTTATGCTTCTATGCAAACACATCTAGTGATCTTGCATCAAATAGCACCAAATCACCACACTGGCCTAGTGCCCCCCCTCTTTTTTTTTAGCGGTTAAAAATTAATCCATAATTTTTGTGCCATAAATAACTAAATGCATCGTCAAAATTTAGGTGTCAACATGCACGAGGACTCATTTTATCTAGCTGTTTGTTGTAAAGCATCTCAAAAGGAGTTTTACCATGAAGGATTCGACTTGGCATGCGATTAATTAGATAGGCGGCTGTGACCACACAGTCTCCCCAATATTCTTCAGGAAGTGAAGCTTGGTATTTCAGTGCACACGCTACTTCTAAGAGATGTCTATGTTTTCTTTCAACTACTCCATTTTGCTGTGGAGTATAAGTACAAGAACTTTCATGAAGTATCCCATAAGTAGAAAAAAATGTTATGCAATCAGATGAAAAAAGTTCTCGCCCATTATCAGTACGAATTCGATGTACAAATTTATCAAATTGATTCCTAATTAAGGAAAGAAAATTTGAAAAGTGAGTGAATGTTTGACTCTTTGATTGCATAAGATATAACCAAGTGGCACAACTATAGTCATCTACTATTGTAAGAAAGTAGCGACATCCATCACGATGAGGAGTATGATAGGGACCCCAAATGTCCATGTGAAGCAACGAAAAAGGATTTTGGGCTCGAGACGTACTAATTGGAAAGGACGCTCGAGTTTGTTTAGCTAAAGGACATATGGAGCATTTTGGATGAGGAAATTTAACACTGTGACCTAATCGTTGGTGTAAAAGGAAATCTTTATTAGAGCAAAATGCTTTTATTCAACAACTCTAAATCTCTTAGAGAGTTGATCCAAAAATAAAGTCTTTGTGCCTCATTACCCAAGCCCATTACTCTGCCAGTCGAAAGGTCTTGAAAGACACAATTTTCGGAATTGAATATGGCTTTACATGAATTGTCCATACATATTTTGGAGACTGAAAGAAGATTAAACTCAAAATATGGAATATATAGGACATTTTTAAGAACAAGGTTCTGGCCAAGATGTACGGTACCGATTTTGGTAATGTTTGTAACGTTCCCATTTGGAAGACGTGCCATAATAGAGATTTTGTGTTTTTATGGACATGGGAAAATCATTGTAAACTATGTGGTCACTAGAGCCTGAATCTATAATCCATGCATTAATAGATAATGAATTCCTTTCATGAATAAAAGTACCTGAGAATCCTGCATTACTATCACCAGTCTTGAGTTGCCTCAAAGCTTGCATAATATTTTCATATCGTTCTTAAGTGATAGTCTGTTGAGATGTTCTACCACTTTTCTGTGCAGAGATCTGATAGATTGAAGACTCCTTTTCCCTTTTATTACTTGGTCTCCCATGTAATTTCCAATAGGTTTCAACAGTGTGGTGTGGATGTTTGCAATAATCACAGTATTTATTTTTAATTCTGGAATTTTTCCCACTAACCTTGCCTGCTGACGTGGCAATCCGTGCACCATAGGATGATCTATAAACTGGAGCTAACGTGGCAAAATTCCCACCATCGAATTCACCCAGATAACTCATTGATCTGTAGTCGTCAGATCCACCATGACGATCCTAGCCGTTCGCATCGAAGAATTGATCTACACCGTCAGATCCAGCGCATCTACCTCGGCCGTCGGATCCAGCACTTTTATCCGGACCGTCAGATCCTTCGCGATGATCCCAACTATCCATCCGTGAAGACCTAGGGTTGTCTTCATCTCTTCTCGACGCCGCAGCCGCTGAAATAGGCTAGTGAATCAACCTAGAGGGGGTGAATAGGTGATTACGAAATTCTTTTAGAATCTTTTACAATAGAATACTTTAATATGAAAGATATATCAATAACAAATAGATCATGCATTCATAAAGTAAATAGAGTAGGGTAAAAGAGAATTGACACAATGATTATAGTGGTTCGGCTTATTCCAAGCCTACGTCCACTCTCCACGCCGGCAGCCAACCGGGGCCGTAATCACTATGTAGCAAATGAGAGTCATTACGGTTCACGAACTAGACTTCTTCAATAGACAGTCTCTCCTATAGCTTCCTGCTGTTTTCACACTATAAGTGACTCTCTTTGATACACAATTTGAGCACGAGAGATTTTAGAGAACAAGAGATTTTAGAGGTTCTAACATCGATATTTTTCTATCAGTTCTCTCATTACTTTCGAGCAACACCAATCCACCTTAAATAGCCTTCGTGCAACCATACCCGTTGACACTTTCCAAGAATTCATCCAATCAACCCGTTAGACTGAATTAATTTAAGTGATCTTCTCGTCGCCGAAAATATAAGTAGAAAATAGCTCGTCAATCCTGCTCGCCCATACAATCAGGATCTTGAGTTCCCAAAATTAGATCCTTCCAAAAATTCGCTTGATCTTCAACGGATAAAATCTGAAGAATAAATCTTCTATGCTCACGATCACAGCCAGAGATATTCTATGGATAAGTTAGGAAATATAATATCCAAAACTTACTTTCCTTAACCATAAAAATAACCTGCTGTTAGCCTGTCAAAATCGTAAACTGTCTTCAGACTTAGATTTGGGTCTTGAAGGTCTTCAGACTGAAAAGCTTTAGACCGAACTTTGGGTCTGACTGTCTTCAGACGGAAAACCTTTGGGTCTTGAACTCTTCACACTTAAACGACTGAGTCTTGGATTCTTCAGACTATGTTGACGAGGCTGTTTTGTCAACTTCAAAACTTCAAGGGATTTTTCTTCAACAGCCGCGAGCCCTTTTCCTCTCTGTTGTCCTTCAACTTCGAGGGTTCCGTCCATTCCAGTGATCATTTGAGACAAAACGAAGCTCGATGGAAACGTCGCGAAGCTCGATCCTTCACCAATTCGAGCATGTTCAGTCACGGCGGCCCTCTGGTTCTCCTCCTGCACAGCCAACTGGAAGATCTGACCAAGAGGCAGTTGCAAATCCATCGCAAGAATCTGCGATCGAAAGGCGGCGTACGAGTCATTCAAGGTAAGCTAGAATCGGGTAGCCTTTTCTTTCTCCCTGATTGCGTGATACTGTTGAAGGGTGGCCTCTGGCCCCTCCAATTTGTCCTCGGCAGCCTCGATTTCGTTCCACAGATCTTATAATCGGTTGAAACAGAGGGTAACCTCTCGGTTACCCTGTTTTAGCTCGGTTAGGGTTTGTGTCAATGAGAAGAGTCTTGCCCCATTTGCTTCCCATACATCTCTTGTATGTTATCCCAGTATTTTTTCGAGTCCTTAGTTGGAGGAAGCTCGACGGCGACATCAGGCACCAAGCAATTTCCAATCCAAGTTCGTACCAACTGATTGCAGTGTCTCCAGTGTCTCTGCAATCATTCATCCATCGGCCAAGGTATGGTTCCTTCAATAAACCCTTCTTTCATCTTGGTGATGAAAGCTCGCCGGAAATCGCAAGCCCAAGAGTGGAAATTTGCCAGTCCGGTAAGTTGTTGGGTGATGAGCCGTAACTCCGGCCCGTCCGCCGGCGATGTGTAGAGTGGATCTCCAAGTTTTGGCCGTCCGCCGTTGAACAGGAACAGGTAAGGCAGCGGATGTGGAATCAAGTAGGGTTTGACTCCCAGACCCGCTGTGAGTCCAGGCCTGTGACTCGCAGCCGTCTGACTCGACTCACCAGTCAGGTCGGTCCCATACGGATATTGGGCCTATGGTTGTCCAGGACTAGTGGCCCATTGCGTGGGGTACCATGGGCTTGGAGGCCAATACGGTGGCCCCGGAATGTGTACTAGAGCAGGGGTAGAAGCAGCAACATTGGCAGGAACGACGTTGGTCAGCTACTCTTCTCCAGTCGATCCATCTTGATTGGAGGATGATGGAATTTCTGGTGGTGTATCCTCAACATTCTTGTCTCTTGCCATGGTACAAAGGATGAATTCCTAATCGCTTTGCTAATTTGTTTTGCAGGAAGAGGTCCTCAGCAACAAATAAGAGATCAGAGAGAAGCAATGGCAATTCACAAGTTTGCGGAAGCTAGGGCAGGAAGCGATGCTCTGATACCATGACAAAAAGGAAGAATCTTATAAGGGAAGAATGTTTTCTGTATATTGATCTTGTATGCTATTACATTGTACACTTATAATGTAAGCATGAGAAAAGTAAAATAGGAAAAACAATATACAAATATTACGATTCCCTATTTACTAAGATCTACTAGAATCGATTACAAACAATATCAATTCTAAGATATTCCAACATGGTTCGTTGTCAAAGAAAAGATGAATGGATATGCTGTCTTGGTAATAAAACTATGTACAACTACATTACGTTTCAATTGTTTGGAGGATCTAGAAATTTCATTTTGTAATGAAATGGGTTTACAATTCTTAATGCTTTGGTGCATCATATACAAGGTTAGCAAATCTGTTTGGATGAGGACATGAGAAAACTCCCATGCTTCATCGGAGGGTTAGTGAAGGTTTCACATTTGTCTTTGCAGCGACGCCAGGAGATGGAGGAGCTTCCGAGCATCAGCGTTTACACAGATGCTCTGCAACAAAAGAAAGGAGTTTCCATTCCATGTAATAAATTTCTGTAAAGCGGTGTTCTTTATGTTTGTGATTTTAATGCATAGTACTTTGTTGTTGTTTTTTTTTTTTTTTCCTTTTTTGAAAGATTAGCAGAAAGTGTGAAATAACTTGTTCATGTGTAAGAAATAGAACGCCATTGAATTTCCACTCTATTTGGCCAAAAAGAAAAAAAAAAAAAAATATATATATATATATATATATATGGTAATAATACTACCCTCTATATTGGAAGGAGCTTCCATACCCTGTGATGAGAGTTGTGTATTACAAGGTTTACCCATCTTTCTCTTTCATCTGCAAACTTAAGATTCCGAGATATACCAAGAGTACCAAAGGGCAAAAATGAAAATCAAGTTCCTGTATTATTCTAGCTTTTTGTAAGTTATTTAAAAAAAAAAAAAAAAAAAAAACCGACTTGGGCATTTCACAATCAGAGTCAAAGTCATGTTCATACTTAATGTGACTCGGGCATTTCATTAAACCTTGATGAGCATTCAATCAAAAGGCACAGTGTAACAATGAGATGGTGAGAATCACAACCCAATCAGATCAAGATTGAATCGAAGTCATTAAAATAGAGTCGATCGTGAACAATTTTATGCTGGCAGCAACAAAGGCCTCGGATTCTATTTTACATGCGTCACACTTAAAAACAGAGCAGAGAGCTTTTACCTTAGGTTGGAGCAATCATCGGTCACGGTCATTTGTTCAACCAGCCAGAGGAGGTCTTGGATGAATGCGTTGGCAATGATGATTGAAGCCAGTGAAGGAGAATCGAACGAGCAGTGAGTGTTTGACACTCTGATTGGATTAACAGAGCAGAACCGAGAAAGTCCCATTCGACGAGATGTTTGACAATCTGAAGAGACCAGAGTTCAGCAACAATCTAAAAAATTCCAAAAGAATCGAGGGCGAAGCTGGGAAAAGAGGGAATCGGAGATAATGACACAAGCAAGAACATGGAGAAATCGATACTGCTGATCGAATCGCATATGAAAATCAGAAAAGAAGAGGTGACTTAGCTTCGATGCCATTGCAGTAATCGAAGAACTGTACCGGAAGGAGTAGGTGCATTTGTCAGAACAGGGCTGAGGAACGCCGGATCCCTCCAGAATGAAGACAGGCTGAACAATCCAAATTCTGATCTTGATTGGGCTGATGGATTGAGTTCGTGGACTTGGGTTAGTGGGCCGCATGAACTAGGCTCATTAGATCAGGCCCTTTCCGTCATGATTGGACCCTTTCAACTTTTTTTTTTCTCTTCTTCCTATTCTTTTTTTCTCCTTCTTTTCCTTTTTTTTTTTGGTTAGTATATGTATTTTTTACACACAGTATATTTGATGCATTGACAAAGACAGGTGTCAATAAGATGTGGGATCTTTCCAAATGGGTCATGAGTGAAAGCCTGCATCATGTGGCTGGGATTGACCTTTAGATATCTTGACAAAGGGCTAACGGAAGGAGATTTTGGGCTAGGGTGATTAGTTGGTGATTTTTGTAGACAAAACAAGTTTGGAGCAATTTTGAAATTAAAGTAAAAGTTGGTGATTTTTTTTTAGTAAAAAAATTCAGAATAGAATGGGGATTGACAGTTGAGTAAATGATCTGCCATCATTGTTAGTCTTAAAAATGAGAGATTTTTCTAAAGAAGATTTTGCAGCCATCGGCGTCCTTTTCCGCTCAATGCCGTGTTTTCAAACGGGAATGAGAACAAATTCCCAGTCAAAGAAAAAACCCACGCTCAAGTTACTGTAGCGTTTCTCTCTCGTTTTTGAGAGTCCCTCTTACCGGTATGGTAGTTTTGCCCCTTTCCAAACCCTAGCCTTTCTTCCTCCCAAATTCGCTTCTCCTCCATGCCCAGTCCCTTTGATTTCAGTTTCCTGCTCTCTTGTTCGCAGCTCACTTCGTTTTTGGGTCTGATGGATTTCTTGTTCGAACTTTTGAAACCCTAATCCCCTTGGTCCAGAGAGTTTTTTTCGCCCTTGTTTCGAACCCCTGTTCTATTCTTCACAAATCCGCTTAGCATCCTCGCCCTTTACCCTCGATTTCAAATGATTCGCTAGTCTTCTTTACCTGAGTGTTGCTGATGGAGGTCCTCCCGATTTTCTCCTTCCCTTGCATTCTCAAGTTTTCTCCATCTTCGAAATACTCTGTTCTCCGTCCCCCGTTTTCCCTCTCCGGTGCTCCTCATCTCCTTAGGATGGTCTTCGCTCGTCTTGGCTTGGATCTCGGCTGCTCTTCTCTATAACTCTGTTCCCGGTCGACCTCACTTCCATTAATGGAAAGCCACGAAGAGGAAAATTCTCCACGACTTGCAACGCTATGTGTTCGCCTGGGAAGATTATGCTCGTCAACGCACATCAAAGTCTGGGATGTTGACCCCTCTCCAGCAACCATTACGGAATGTCAATTCACTCTAATCGGTAAAATTCAATCCAACCCTGCTATAAACTTGCCTACATTTCAAAGCACTTTGAAGCGAGCATGGAGGACAGATCAAGTAGAAATTTTACAGAATGAGTCCGGCCTATACCTTGCCAAGTTTAAATCTGCTTTGGATAGACAGCGTATTTTAGAAGGTGGCCCGTGGCTGTTCTTAGGTCATCTTGTAAATTTCAAACCCTAGCAGCCCAATACCCCTTTGCACCGTTATGATTTTTCTACCTGCGCTATCTGGGTCCAAATCTTTGGTCTGCCCTTGGAGTGCTACATAGAAAATATGATAGTAAAGGATGTCAAGAATGTTAGCCATGTCGTGCAAGTAAAAGCTGACAGTATTGCAGGTTCGACCTTGCGCGCGTGCCGTGCTAGGATTGACTTTACCTTTTGGACCCTCTTAAGCCAAGACACTTGATTCGGCTAAATAATAGGACCCTTTGGTTAGACTTTCGATACGAGCAGCTATCGCATTTCTATTATTCCTATGGCAGGTTAGGGCATCTCACGACTTCTTGCCCCGACATTCCTACTGCTGACTCTCCGCTGGACGAGCATCAAAACCACCCCTTTGGCCAGTGGCTCCGAGCAGAGGTTAAGGAACTCAGTCCTTATTGGCAACTATACTATGACCAGATAGTTACTGAGGAAGAGATGGAGGAAAGAGTACCTGAGGCGCCACCAACGACAGTTCATCATATTCCCTTGTTGATGCCTGCAGCCACCTCTCAAACTCCCCCTAGTTCTGTCCATAGTTGTCATTCGAACATCCTTAGCTACTCCTCAGGCTCAGCCTTCTTTGGATACTGCTTTACCAGCCAGTAGGACAAACACTGATCTCATCCCTGCCAAGGAAAAAATGAAAGGAATCCAAGTTCAAGAGCCTAAAACCCCTCAAGGAAAGAAGGTAAAGAGTGATCGTCCTACTACAAAGATAGGACTAGCTAAGAAACCCAAACGTTACACCCCTTATGACTTAAAGGGTGTGGTTCCAGCTAAGTATGACAAATCTTCGCTTCTTGATGCCCCCATTTCAGAAGCTTCTGAAGATGCAAGTTGGGCAATGGTGGCTGGCCCTCAACAGCCACCAACTCATCGATGAAAATCTTGAGTTGGAACTGTTAAGGGTTGGGTAATCCCTTGACGATCCTAGCGCTCAAAGCCCTGGTGGCTAATGAAAAGCCTGATCTCCTATTTTTGATGGAAACTAAACATCTTGAAAGTTTTCTTCAGCGTCTCAACCGCAGCCTCCATTTTGTGCATCTCTAGGTGGTTTGCTTGGTTGGTACAGCTGGGGGTTTGGCTCTCTTCTGGAATGATAGTCTAAGCTTGCATGTTTTCAGGTCAACCCCTTCTCTTTTTGATGCGTCATGCACGACTACTGAAGACGTTAGTACTTGCCGTATCACTTGCCTCCATGCCCCTGCGGTACCCTCCCTTCGGCAGCCTTTTTGGCAAGAACTTCACTCTATCAGCCTTGAGAATCACTCTCCCTGGGTTTGCCTTGGTGACTTTAATGAAATCCTTTACCCATGGGAGAAGGTGGGTTCGCGTCCTGCTGACTTCTCTCGCATGTCTTCCTTCCGAGGTATTATCTAACTGTGCTCTGATGGATATTGAATCAAAAGGCTGCGCCTTCACTTGGCAGAATCATTGCTTTGGGAAAGCTCTCGTCAAGGAACGGCTGGATAGGGTCCTCTATACTATGTCATGGCGATTACAGTTTCCCTCAGCAGAGGTCTTCGCTCTCTCGGCTGTCGCCTCCGACCACAGCCCTCTACTATTATCTACGACTACTAGAAGAAGAAAGAGGAAGCGGTTCTTTAAATTTGAGTCTTTTTGGAATGAGGATAGCGAATGCCGCCATATCATTGACGCCTCCTAGAGTTCGGTCTCGAGCGAACCTTTGCCCTTCTCGGCTAAAGTAAAACTTGTTGTTGCTGCTTTGACCAGCTGGAGTCGAACCAAGTTTAGCAACAACTAAACTCGCATAGCAGCTTCAGTAGCAACTTCAAGATATTACTAATCAAACCACAACTTTTTCAGACAAGAACACTGTTTAGGCTTTGCAAAAAGAATTACATAGTGTGTCACGCCCCGACCCTCAGGCACACGCACATCCCTTACCTTTGGTCAATTTTAAAAATGCGATATCCCAGGACTATGTATCGCCGACCCTTTCATTTATATATGCACATGCGGAAGTAATTAAAAATCCCCAGACAATAAAACAATGGGATAGAAAAGCAGGCCACAATTTTACTTATTGAAATTCACAACTACACATGAATGGGGTTACAAAAGAGGATAGGACCATGATCGGGATCATCATCCCAATCCTCCTCAAGTCTTTCACCACTATACTCAATTTCTTCAAACTCTTCATCTCTTTCTTCTCGCTCATCCTCGACTTCAAATGCCAGCTCGTCTTCGGGAAATTTAGAGGCCTGAAATATAATCTCACAACCGGGATGAGACTATGTCTCAGCAAGTTCTACCCCCTAAGACTCGATTAGTAAACTAATACACATTAGGGCTACCTAAGCACAACATGAGTCAGAGGACTTACCTTAGCCTCAGATTCCACCTGCATGTTAGCTCAGATCAAATAGGCACCCAAGCAATCACATCACTGATCGAAGCATCGATCAAATCGACTTAGTCGATCACATGCCAACAAGACCACTCACGGTCATTCCCAATCAATCAATCAATTCACCGCAACATCAGATCAAAACAATGATCAATTCGCAAATATGAGTCGCGGTCCTTAGGACGCAACTTAAGTAAAGGTGGTAATCACGGCTCCACCCAATAACTTTCAAATATACAAAGGCTTTTCGGTCCCACTCGACCTTTCTCAGATTCAATGGTTTTATGGTCCCACTCGACCTTTCTCAGATTCAATGGCTTTATGGTCCCACCCCACCTTTCTCAAATTCAATGGCTTTATGGTCCCACCCGACCTTTTCAATATTCAAAACTCTGTCACCGAGCCACGTGCATTCTCCAAGAAGACATACCAAGTCTCCGAGCCACGTGCATTCTCTAAGGCTACCTTTTCGCCAAGGTGACATATCCAATCACCAAGCCACGTGTCCTTCCCAGGTGACACTGCAATTCACCGGGTCACGTGCATCCTCTAGGTGATTTACCAACTCTCTTTCAATACTGACAACTGATATCCAACAATTTCTCAATCAAATAATTAACAATCAACTCAATAGGAATAAATCCTAAAAATTCATAATTAAATCAATTCCATACAAATTGAAGCTCAATTAAATAAACGGACTGCGCCACGACAATTAGCACGAAATTCCGGTCACCAGCCATCCCAGTTGAATTTCCGGAAAATAAATAATTAAATAATTAATTTCGAAATTTAAATAAATAAATGCAATAAATTCAATTTAGCACAATATTAAACTCAATTAAATAAACGGTCTGCACCACGATCATCAGCATAAAATTCCTGTCGATGGCCATCCAAGTTGAATTCCCGGGAAATAATTAATTAATTAATTAATTAATTTCGAAAATTAATATTTAATTCCTAAAAATTCATTTTAGGCCCGAATTATTAAATTAACACCCGATAAGGGACGGGAAAAATCCCAAGAAGCATCCAATAATTAATATGACATGTTTACTAGTTAAATGCGCAATCAATTTAATTAACATGCACTAACAAGTCTCTAATTTAATTATTGTAATCTAATCTAACCACCTAATTGCAATTAAATAAATCTAATCATCCCTTAGGCATCATTAGCAAACTAAGAAGGCATCAGTGAGTAAAACTCACTTGGCAAAGCGAAGGCTGAAACACCGCGACGACGGCGCGACGGCGGCCGAAATCCAAACTTTCGGCAGTGTCGAAGGACACTCGAGTCGGGCCTACAAGCTTTGCAGGCCCATAGAAAAAATCGGGCTTGGGCCGAACTTGGCCCAACTTGCTTCGCAAGCTGAATTACTGAAACTTCTTGGGCTAGTCTTGACTGAAATGTGGGCTGGCTTCAAGTGGATTGTGGGTTGAAGACACGGGCTGTTGCTGGGCTGTTCGCTTGAGGATCACAAAGCTCTTGGGCCCATGAAATTTCGATGGAACCGTGGTCTTGAAGCAGCGAGATGGAGTAGCTACTTCGTCTGGGCCACGAGAGACGTGGCTGCTTTGGTCTTCAAGGCTCGTGGATGCTCAGACAATAAAGCTGGCGTGCGGTCAACAACGAAGGAGTTCCCTGGTGAAGGTTGACCGAAGAAGCTGATCCTCGGGTCTTCAGTGGCAGCGTGGGAGGGCACTGACTTGAAGACTCACGGCCACATGGCAGCAAGAAGCAGCTTCGTTGGGTCTTCAATTTGGCATAGCAAGACTGAAGTTGATTCGGGCAAGGATGGGTTGCTTCGGTCAACAACCACCAGAGGGACAGCAAGGTTGACCAAGCAAGAGGGGACGTGAACCAGTGATGTGGGATGCTCGTGGGTTGACAAAGTGGAGGGGTGGCCTTCGATGGAGGTGCCACAGATGCGCGGCTTCATTGCTGGGTCAACGAATTCATTGAAGAAGCAACTTCGATTTCACTAGTTTGATCGAAGATGGTGGGCGGTGGACGTGTGGCCAAGAGTTGCAAGGGTTGTTCGGTGCTCGGCGCTAAACAAACAGGAAAGAAAGAAGGAGAGACACGGGCAGCTTCGAGGGAAAATGGGGTCGAGAAAACGCAGGAAGAACTGAAAGAAAACGAGAAGCAGATCCGATCGGGGCAGCTGGCCACATGCGACCAAGAGAGAAAAGGGAAGAGAGAGTGAGAGTCGTGTGCGAAGGGATAAGGAGGAGCAGAGGTGTGTCGGCCACGATAGGGACAAGAAACGTGCAATTAGAGAGAAAGCAAGAGAGAGATAAGAACAAATAAAAAAAAAGAAGAGTCAATGAAAGAAGGCAAAAGGGAGACCAACTTCATAGACACACGTGAAAAACTCATGGGGAAAAGAAAAAGAGGAGTTCGTATATATGGATAAGGAGGGAAAGTGGGCCCATCTGTCAATATTTCAAAGCAAAGGAAGACTAAATTTGGGGAATTGTCGACTGTGGGTGACATGCGCAAAAGCTAGAGAAAAGAATAGAGAGGAAACGTGTGCGAAAGGTGGGACCAAGGAGAGGATTTTGAAATTAAAAAGAAAGCTTCAAATAGAATTCTATAAATCCTAATTTTAGCTTAACTTCAAAATAACTAAGATAATTGGTCAAGCTAGGCCAAATTCTATACCCACTTGTCCAAATTGAAGTTTAAACAAAGACCAAGATAAGACGACCCATTTATCTCACAAACTGCTCTCGAATCCGAGTTCCATTTCATTTTTCTCGATATCCGATTTTCCGAACAAATAAATTCGGTTGGGGTCCAATTTGAAGTCAGAAAAAGCCCAAACAACTTTCATTCGCCGAATCATTCACACCATATGTCAAAAGTATATTCAAAATGGCCAATCTGAGTTTTCGTTTATTTTCCGCATTGTCCGACCAGGTTTTCCGTAAAAATCCTAAACTCGCCGGAATTTCCTCAAAAGGTGAGTCGACGTTCCTAGAATAGCTCGTGACATCATAGAACTTCCAATTTCTGAAATCGAACTCAAATTGATGGTTAATTTCACTCTGACGCGCGTTTAGTGTGACCTAGGCTACCGAGTAGTTTTCAGAACTTTTTGGGATAAAAGACCCGTGGTCGATTTTCTTCGAGCCACGATGAACCCACTCGACACATTGGCGACTCTCGATTGTCATGAAAATCTCGAAGATTCAAATACGGACGCAAGGTACCAAAACGACAATAAAATCAAATTAGTGTTGGTCGATGAGAGTTTTCCAATTTAGTGAAATCACCCATGATCGGTCATTCATCTCAGTCGAACCGACCTATCTTTGATTTCAAATCGATTTTATACTATGCCGCAATGATCTCTAAAGATGAGCACGGTCGAGAAGTCGATTCCTGGTCGAATTCTCAAGTCTATTTGCCTTAAAGTCCTTAATAACTCACCCAACTAGTCTAGTTATCTTGTGAGTGGCCAACTCAGAGAAAAACATTGTAGTTGCGCCGATGAAATGCCCAATCTATCTAATCGAAATCAGAACCCAAAAATTTGGATGTCACATAGTGTGTGGCAGCGTGAAGAGCAATTTTGGCCATGAGATCTAGAATAAGTTGGCTGAAATGGGGTGGTCGTAATACAAAATTCTTCCATGCTATAACTATTCAGCGGCGACAAAGGAACAGGATCAGCATGTTAAGGGATGAAGCAGGGGTTTGGGTAAGGGATCCTGAAAGGATTAAGGAAATGACGCACAGCTTCTTCTCCTCTTTATACACAATAGTGGGTATACGAAGCTATGGCCCTGTCTTAGATCAATGCCCTATGGTGGTGAAACAAGCAACTTTCCAGCTAGGAGCTACCAAGGCTCCTGGCCCCGATGGCCTGAATGGTATTTTTTATAGGACGTATTGGGATATTATTAAAAATGATCTTTTCCAAGCAGCTCAGCACTTCTTTGTCTCAGGCCGTCTACCTTCAACTTTGAATGCAACAGTTATTGCCTTGATTCCAAAACTACCTCACCCTGAAAGCCTTGATCAATTTCGTCCAATAAGTTTGTGTAACTACATCTATAAGATCATCTCCAAGGTGCTTGCCAATAGGCTCAAGCCTCTATTACCAACTCTAATCTCTGAGGACCAATGTGCCTTTGTGAGAGGACATCAAATACAGGACAACATCCTTTTAGTTCATGAGGTCCTCCATCATCTTAAATCCAGAAGAAGGAAGTGCAACTTTCAAGAAGTTATCAAACTGGACATGAGAAAAGCTTATGACAAGGTCGAATGGGATTTTCTACGGGCCTATCTTCTCAAGTTGGGTTTTCATGCTCATTGGGTCAAGTTAGTCATGCAGTGTATTACAACTACATCGTTAAGCATTAGCATGAATGGCGAGCGCCTCCGGCCTTTCCAACCAACTAGGGGCCTTCGCGAGGGAGATCCTCTATCCCCATACCTTTTCATCATCATGGCCAATCTCTTATCTTTACTTATTCATAGGCAGTGGATGAGGGTACTCTTAAAGGTATTACCCTCAATCAATGGTGTCCCACTCTGTCACACCTTCTCTTTGCTGACAATGCAATCTTCTTTGTTGATGGTACAGTTTGCGAATGTAAAAATCTTTAGAGCATTCTAAATCAGTATTGCTTGGCTACTAGCCAAGAGATCAATCAAAACAAATCTGGGATATTTTTTAGCAAATCTTGTCCTGTTTCTCTACAGGAAAACATGGCCAGTGCCATTAGAGTGCCCATTCTCAAACACTATGGCAAATATCTCGGTTTACCCTCTGATTGGGGTCGGTCGAAGAGGGAAATGTTCTCGTGGATTTTGGCTCGTGTTAATGCTAAACTGGAAGGCTAGAAGGAGAATCTCTTCTCTAAAGTTGGAAAAGAAGTCTTGCTCAAGGCTGTGGTACAATCCATACCATAGTATGCCATGTCAATTTTCAGATTACCTGTATCTTTATGTAAATCAATTGAACAGAGACTAACTAGATTCTAGTGGCAGTCTGATAGAAATAGAAGAGGAATTCACTGGCGCAAATGGGAAATACTGAAACAGAGCAAGGAAGTTGGTGTTTAGCATTTTGGGATCTTATGAGTTTTAACTTGGCCATGCTTGGTAAACAAGCATGGCATCTTCTTCATCAGCCTTCCACATTATGGGCCAAAGTTTTCAAAGGTTTATATTTTCCATCTTCAAATTTTGATTGTGTCACGCCCGGATCCTCAGGCACGTGCATCCCTCACCTTTGGTCGATTTTAAAATGCGATATCCCAGGACTATATATCGCCGACCCTTTCATTTATATATGCACATGCGGAAGTATTTAAAAATCCCCGAACAATAAAACAATGGGATAGAAAAGCAAGCCACAATTTCATTTATTGAAATTCACAACTATGCAAGTACAGACAGGGTTTACAAAAAAGGATAGGACCATGCTCGGGATCATCATCCCAGTCCTCCTTAAGTCTTTCACTACTATACTCAATTTCTTCAAACTCTTCATCTCCTTCTTCTCGCTCATCTTTAACTTCAAATGCCAGCTCGTCTCCGGGAAATCTAGGGGCCTGAAATATAATCCCACAAGTGGGATGAGACTATGTCTCAGCGAGTTCTACCTCCCTAAGACCCGATTAGTAAACTAATACACCTTAGGACTGCCTATGCGCAACATGAGTCAGAGGACTTACCTTGGCCTCAGATTCCACCTGCATGTTAGCACATATCAAATAGGCACCCAAGCAATCACATCACAGATCGAAGCATCGATCAAATCGACTTAGTCGATCGCACACCAACAAGACCACTCACGGTCATTTCCATTCGATCAATCAATTCGCACATTAGATCAAGGCAATGAATCACATCAAATCACACTCAGATCGAATCATCGATCAATCGACCTAGTCGATTACATATCCAACAAACCAAGCAATTCCCACAATGCATATCAAGATATCGAGCACACGTGCATTCTCTTAGGCACTAGTTCGCTAAAGTAATGCATCAAATCACCAAGCCCACGTGTCTCTTTTATGATGCCATATTTAAGTCTCTGGGCCCACGTGCCTTCTCCAAAGTGATGCATCAAGTCACCGAGCCCACGTGCCCTTTTTACGATGCTCGGGCCCACGTGCCTTCTCCAAAGTGATGCATCAAGTCACTGAGATTTAATGGCTTTATGGTCCCACTCGACCTTTTCAAATTCAATGGCTTTATGGTCCCACTCGACCTTTTCAAATTCAATGGCTTTAAGGTCCCACTCGACCTTTCTCAAATTCAATGGCTTTATGGTCCCACTCGACCTTTTTCAACTGCACCCAACGATATTGTACTTCATAAATAAATTTCTCAATTTCATAATATCTTGGCCCAATTCCTTGGAAATAGAGATACCCAATAAAATATCGTGCGTGGGTACACGACCGGCCTTAGCCAAAATATCATATTTTGCTTTTAGAACTTCCCACCATTTTCAACAGCCCATAAAACATAATTTTGGCTCTATGAACCAGCGCTTGATAATTACCAATCAATAACCACAATTCAAATCATTTAGGAATAAATCCTAAAAATATATAATTAAATCAATTCAACACGAATTAAAGCTCAAATAAATAAACAGACTGCGCCACGACGATCAGCATGAGATTTCGGTCGTCGGCCATCTCAACCTTAATTTCCAAAAAATAAATAATTAATTAATTAATTTCGAAAATTAAATAATTAATATTAAAATTCCATTTAACTCAAAATAAAGCCCGACTAAATAAACGGACTTCACCATGGTCATCAGCATAATATTCCGATCACTGGCCATCCCAATTAAATTTTCGGGAAATAAATAATTAATTAATTAATTTCGAGAATTAAATAAAGGGTTAATACTCTGAAAAACCCCAAACCTGGTACACTTGTGACAAATCTACCCCAAACTATTTTTTTGACCACCAAAAACCCCAAACTTGTATATCTCCGACAAATTTACCCTAAACTGGTACACTTGTGACAAATTTACCCTCTATTAGTTTTAGTTAAATTTTCTTGTTAAATTATAAAGTTAAATGACACGTGACAATTGACCGGTATACCAATTTGAGATTTTATACTCTATTTGTCACGGTTTACAATTTTTGTGATTTTTTTGTGGTATTAATCTAATTTAGCGGGGGGTATATTAGTCACAAATTTATCAGTTTGGGGGTTTTTTTTTTTTGTCGAATAAATTAGTTTGGGAAAAATTTGTCATAAATGTACCAGTTTAGGGTTTTTTATAGTTAGTCGAGGTAAATTTATCACGGGTGTACCGGTTTGAAGTTTTTCATGGTCAAAAAAGTAGTTTGAGGTAAATTTGTCACAAGTGTACCAGTTTGGGGTTTTTCAAGGTATTAACCCTTAAATAAATAAATACAATAAATTCAATTCAGCACAATATAAAGCTCAATTAAATAAACGGTCTGCGACACAATCATCAGCATAAAATCCCGGTCGCTGGCCATCCAAGTTAAATTTTCGAAAAATAAATAATTAATTAATTTAATTCCGAAAATTAATATTTAAATACCAAAAATTCCACTTAGGCCCGATTTATTAAATTGAAGCCTGATAAAGGGTCGGAAAAATCCCGGGCTACCCTCGATAAATAGTAGACCATGTCTACTTGCTAAATACACATTCAATTTGTCTAATTTGCATCACATTTGTCTAATAATCACTAATCCATGCTAATCTAACCTCCTAATTGCATTTAATTAAACATAACCAACCCATAAGCATAATTAGCAAACTAAGCAGGGATTAGTGAGGTTACTCACCGGAATCGCGCACAAAACACATCAATCCGACGGGGACGACGCGAGGAATGACAAACTCCAAAGCATGGCTAGGGTTCGGGGCCCAAAGACGGCCCAAAAGCGGGCCTGAAGAGGGCTGGAAACCCACTCGCTGGGTTGCTGCTCAATGCTGGCCGAGACTGGTTTGGTGGCCAAAACGGCAAGGGGAGGCCGGCGGAGGGTGAGGGGAACTCCGGCGGGTCTGAACGGCGGTCGAACGAAGCTAAGCGGCGGCCGGAAGTGGTTGGACGAGCTGGGTGGAGGCGGAGCAGGGGCTAGGTGGCGCATGACAGGGACGGCAGGCACGGGCGAGGGAGCAGCGGAGCACGCGGCGTGCGCATGTGCTAGCACGTGGGTGGTCTGGCTCCGGTGCGACGGCGACAGGCGGCTGGCCCAATCTCGGCGAGCTGCTGCTTCTGTTTTCGTCCCTTGGTTCACACGAAGAAGAAGGGGGCTCGGTCACGTGGGGGGGAAAGGGAGAAGAGAGAGGAGAGAGAAGAAGGGATAAGAGAGAGAAGAGATAGGGATGTTTGAAAAGTCAAAAAGGGAGAGAGGGAGAGGCAAAATTGAAATTGGCAAGGGGAGGTGTTCGGTGGGGGTTTCACGCACGAGGGAAAAGAGGGAAGGAGAGAGAAGAGAGAGAAAAAGAAAGGGAGAGAGAGAAAAAGGGAGAAAAAGAAATAGAAAAAGGAGATAGAACAAGAATAAGAGACTCACCTTATTCTTAAAATTACTATTATTTTCCATTTCTCTTTCCTTTTTAATTTATTCCGGTCTTCAATTGCACATCAATTCTCCCTTAATTTAATCTCAATCGAATCTCATAAAATCCATCGATGCTTCAATGCCTCAATTGCTATTTTTCCTATCGAATAACCCACCTCGTACCTCAGTTTCATAATTCCTGGCTTCAATTGAAGGAAAACGGCTTTATTCACCCAGTCGAGATTAAAGCCCAAAAATCCGGATGTCACAACTCTTCCCCTCTTATAAAAATTTCGTCCTCGAAATTTAAACCTTTACCAAACCTTACACAAAATGTGGGGGTATTGTCGTTTCATTGCGTCTCACTATTCCATGCGAATCTTTCGATCTCATAGTATTGTCCGATCATTTTGACCAAGAAGACTATCTTTGTATATAAAATCTATCCTTTCAGAAGCAACAATTGAACTGGGCTTCTCATATATGACCCTCTGTCATTCACATCTGATCTCTTTTTCTTGACTCCCTACTGAACCTTTAAAATTCAACGATTCAAAATTTCTGATAGTTCTGTTTAGTCTTTACTCTGACATTGATCTGACAACTGCAAACACTAATTTCTGAACTGACTCTGGTCTGTGATCTTTCTTCATTTCACTTTCTTTTCACCATTGAAAATCTGTACTGTGTATTATACGCTGCTTAAGAAAGGACCCTCTGAAAACTCTGCTAAACTTGTAACCTCTGATTTAGATTCGAAATATAATTTATCTCCGGCACTCCATACCGGTGAATTATCTGCTACACACCCACCTCGGTATACCCACTCTGTGACATGACAGAATCTTCAATTCCTGAAATCGAACTTAGATTGGCGGTTAATTTCACTCCGACGCACTTTTAGTGTGACCTAGGCTACCAGGTAGTTTTCAGAGCTTTTTAGGACAAATGACCCGTGGTCAATTTTCTTCGAGTAACAATGAACCCACTCGACACATTGTCGATTCTCGATTGTCGTGAAAATCTCGAGGATTCAAATACGGACAAAGGGTACCAAAACGATAGCAAAATCAAATTAGTGTTAGTCGACAAGAGTTTTCCAATTTAGTGGGGTCACCCACGATTGGTCATTCATCTCAGTCGAACTGACCTATCTCTGATCTTAATTCGATTTTTAACAGTGCCGTAATGATATCTAAAGATGAACACGGTCGAGAAATCGATTTCTAGTCGAATTCTCAAGTCTATTTGCCTTAAAGTCCTTAATAACTCACCCAGCTAGTCTAATTATCTCGTGAGTGGCTAACTCAGAGAAAAACACTGAAGTCGCGCCGATGAAATGTCCAATTTATCCAATCAAAGTCAGAATTCAAAAATCTGGATGTCACACATTCAAAATAAGATCTATTCGTACTGTACCAAAGTGGACCAACTCCATCTATCGATTGACCACTATCTTCAAATGGTATCAGTAATCCCCTGTATCCTTAGTAAGCTCATCACAAAATTCTATTGTGATATATTTTCATTCCCACTGGGGACTCTTAAGTGATGATAAAAGTTCTCGTTTGCATTATTGAACTGACAACTTTGGCACTCGCAAACTGCCCGGCGGTATCTATCTTCATATCAGCCTACCAATTTAGCTGATGTCGATTCTAACTTACTTGCATCATCTGGTCAAAACTGTAATACTATAGTGAACTTCTGACAAGATCTTATTCCCTGAGTACTACACTGTCAAATGTATTCAATTATTCATGGAACCCGAACTTTCCATCCTTAGAAATCTTAAAGTCAGATTCTTTCTTATCAATATCCTCTGATCAGATCTTCTGAACATCTCTGTCTGTCCACTAAGCGCCGATTCCAACTTGAACATTTGGTTCAATTTTGAGGGTGGCTATAAAATTCAAAAGGGTATCCTGCCTCAATTTTGAAAACCAAATTTCGAACCCTTTTAAATAGAGTCTATACTTTAGTCAATCTGGGCACCATTATAGACTCTCGACTCAAAGCATTAGTGGCTTCTTTCATTCTCCCAAGGTAACACTAGATAACACCATTATAGTCCTACCGAAATCCTGATTCACGACGCCATCTCATATTCAATTTCCTTTTAGAGAATAACACTTGAGACCTTAATAGTTAATGAGGATTTGGAATCTTTCTTCATCTCATTGATGACTTTAAATCTTTGAAGCAAAAGTTTGATGCTACAAGTCCCAAGTCATGCATTGGTAATTTAACTCTTGAGATCTCCACTGGCGGGATGGGTATGCAACAATCTTCTTATGTTGCATCAATGCATATCCAGTTCTTTGCAAGATACATCATTAAACTCTGAGAACTATCCTCGTACTTGTCTATGCCGCCGAGTTTCTCTTCTTTCTTAAGAGGTCAAGTCCATGATGATATTGATGCTGAAAATTCTTTCACGAACCTTCTGTAGTAATTGTCCAATCCTCGCGGTTTCTAATCTCTGACATGGATGTCGGTTTCGGTCCATTAACAACCAATTCAATCTTGGCTGGATCCATGAAGATTTCTTTACCTGTACTCACATGACTATTCTTAGGGGCTCTCGTGACCTCAGCACTTAATGAATATCTTAGGATGTCACTACACCACCCGATCATCATTGATCTAGATATTCTTTGAACACTCGGTTTGTCAAATATATGACAGTAGTCGGAGCGTTCATCAAATCAAATGGCTTCACATTATTCTCACAAGGGCTAAATCAAGTGCGAAATGTTATCTTCAGTATAACTTCCTTCTTGGTTCTCAACTGACGATAACTTGTCCTCAAGTCGATCTTTGAAGACATCAATACTCTTTATAACAAGTCCCCAATTCGTCGATCTTTGACAATGAACAATTATCCTTGATTGTCACTTGATTGAATTAATCATGGTTGATGCACAACTGCAACGAACCATCTTCCTTTCTTTCTCACTAAGAGGCTGATGTTTCCCTTAGGTAACGCACTGACATACATGAATTCCTCATCCATCAATCCTCACATCCATACCTTCGGCTCTACCCATTCAGGTAACCACCGACAAGAAACTTTAGAGAATGGTTCTGTTCCAGATGTTAGCTCGATCATAATTCTATTTCTTTCTCTGACAACGGTCTGACAATTCTTATGACCACACATCTAGAAGTTTTTTAGACCACTGAGATGTATTCTTTCTTGAATTCTCCAATCTATCTTAACTATAACCATCACCAAGTAATCTCGGCAATTTCCATCGAACAAGTGGGTTGTCTTCAATCGACGAGATTAAAGAAATCGAAGATTCTTTTGGACTTCCAATAAACTCAACACTTTCATGTGCTCCGGAACTAAGTTGAATTGTTCCATGACCATGATCCATTACCACAAGATGCTCCATGAGCAATTCTTTCCATGCTTGACGAATAAATCGTACACCAATAGCCAATCCAGTACAACTCTTATCAGTGATTCTTTTCCTACAGCCTTAACAAACAACTGAAATTCCATAATTGTGTTCCCTATACTCTCTGGCACCATTCTGATGAAATCATCTCACAACATTCTTCCATTGAATAACGCATAGTCATTTCCGTTTTTGCTCCTTTTGCCATCTTAACAACGTCTTAGCTACGACATTAGTATCAATGCTCCCTTAGACTTACACTGACAGGGTTTCACCTGATAGCCGTGCTGACAACACTTACCACAAATTCATGTCCTCAAAATACGCAAGACTGATTCATACCATCTCTTATAAAACAACATGTTCTATTTCTTCGGCCTGACCATTCCATCATTCCTATTAGGTGAAGTAGAATACTCTTCCCTTAACATCAGTCTTTTCCCTGACTAAATTCCAAGTCTGTCTACGCTGAATTCTGACTCAAATATCGAAATCTGTTCCCTTATCAACCTTCCAGGTTGGACCTCAATAAAGATAGTAACAACAATAACTGATTCTGATCTCACAGACTCATCCAGATCCCAATGAACACTTGCATCAGATCGATCTTATCAAGCTGAGAATCAATCAACACTGCCAAACTAGTACCAACCTGCGATGGTACTCTTACGCTCGAGCTGGCCAGAGTCAACACTCTGTCTTCCGAAACCACAAGATTAAAAGCAAACGATTCACACATAGCAAACAATTCTACCAATCAGCTATCAAAGACATGCGGCAATCATGAATTTAAAGGCCTTTCCTACTACTATCCCATAGGTCATCGCACCTTATCACTCCAATACCTAACCATTGCTCTGATACCACAAAAAGGGGATGTCACGCCCCGATCCCCAGGCACGTGCACATCCCTCACCTTTGGTCGATTTTAAAATGCGATATCCCAAAACTATATATCGCCAACCCTTTCATTTATATATGCACATGCGAAAGTATTTAAAAATCCCCAGACAATAAAACAATGGGATAGAAAAGCAGGCCACAATTTCATTTATTGAAATTCACAACTACACAAGTACAGGGTTTACAAAAGAGGATAGGACCATGCTCGGGATCATCATCCCAGTCCTCCTCAAGTCTTTCACTACTATACTCAATTTCTTCAAACTCTTCATCTCCTTCTTCTCCCTCATCTTTGACTTCAAATACCAACTCGTCTCCGGGAAATCTAAGGGCCTGAAATATAATCCCACAAGCGGGATGAGACTATGTCTCAGCGAGTTCTACCTCTCTAAGACCCGATTAGTAAACTAATACACCTTAGGACTGCCTATGCGCAACATGAGTCAGAGGACTTACCTTGGCCTCAGATTCCACCTGCATGTTAGCACATATCAAATAGGCACCCAAGCAATCACATCACAGATCGAAGCATTGATCAAATCGATTTAGTCGATCGCACACCAACAAGACCACTCACGGTCATTTCCATTAGATCAATCAATTCGCACAGTAGATCAAGGCAATGAATCACATCAAATCATACTCAGATCGAATCATCGATCAATTGACCTAGTCAATTACATATCCAACAAACCAAGCAATTCCCACAATGCATATCAAGATGTCGAGCACACGTGCATTCTCTTAGGCACTAGTTTGCCAAAGTGATGCATCAAATCACCGAGCCCACGTGTCTCTTTTATGATGCCATATTTAAGTCTCTGGGCCCACGTGCCTTCTCCAAAGTGATGCATCAAGTCACCGAGCCCACGTGCCCTTTTTACGATGCCCGGGCCCACGTGCCTTCTCCAAAGTGATGCATCAAGTCGCCGAGATTCAATGGCTTTATGGTCCCACTCGACCTTTTCAAATTCAATGGCTTTAAGATCCCACTCGATCTTTCTCAAATTCAATGGCTTTATGGTCCTACTCGACTTTTTCAAATTCAATGGCTTTAAGGTCCCACTCGACCTTTCTCAAATTCAATGGCTTTATGGTCCCACTCGACCTTTTTCAACTACACCCAATGATATTGCACTTCATAAATAAATTTCTCAATTTCATAGTATCTTGGCTCAATTCCTTGGAAATAGAGATACCCAATAAAATATCGTGCGTGGGTACACAACCGACCGTAAGCAAAATATCATATTTTGCTTTTAGAACTTCCCACCATTTTCAACAGCCCATAAAACATAATTTTGGCTCTATGAACCGGCGCCCGATAATTACCAATCAATTACCACAATTCAAATCATTTAGGAATAAATCCTAAAAATACATAATTAAATCAATTCAGCACGAAGTAAAGCTCAAATAAATAAACGGACTGCGCCACGACGATCAGCATGAGATTTCGGTCGTCGGCCATCTCAACCTTAATTTTCGAAAAAAAATAATTAATTAATTAATTTCGAAAATTAAATAATTAATATTAAAATTCCATTTAACTCAAAATAAAGCCCAATTAAATAAACGGACTTCACCACGGTCATCAGCATAATATTCCGATCACTGACCATCCCAATTAAATTTCCGGGAAATAAATAAATAATTAATTAATTTCCAGAATTAAATAAATAAATACAATAAATTCAATTCAGCACAATATAAAGCTCAATTAAATAAACGGTCTGCCGCCCAATCATCAGCATAAAATCCTGGTCGCTGGCCATCCAAGTTAAATTTTCGGGAAATAAATAAATAATTAATTTAATTCCGAAAATTAATATTTAAATACCAAAAATTCCACTTAGGCCCGATTTATTAAATTGAAGCCCGAAAAAGGGTCGGAAAAATCCCGGGCTACCCTCGATAAATAGTAGACCATGTCTACTTGCTAAATACACATTCAATTTGTCTAATTTGCATCACATTTGTCTAATAATCACTAATCCATGCTAATCTAACCCCCTAATTGCATGTAATTAAACATAACCAACCCCTAAGCATAATTAGCAAACTAAGCAGGGATTAGTGAGGTTACTCACCGGAATCGCGCGCAAAACACATCAATCCGACAGGGACGACGCGAGGAACGATAAACTCCAAAGCATGGCTAGGGTTCGGGGCCAGGAAATGGCCCAAAAGTGGGCCCGAAGAGGGCTGGAAACCCACTCGCTGGGTTGCTGCTCAATGCTGGCCGAGACTGGTTTGGTGGCCAAAACGACGAGGGGAGGCCCACGGAGGGTGAGGGGAACTCCGGCGGGTCTGAACGGCGGTCGAACGGAGCTAGGCAGCGGCCGGAAGTGGCTGGACGAGCTGGGTGGAGGCGGAGCAGGGGCTATGTGACATCCAGAATTTTTGGTATTGATTTCAATTGAATCAATCGGGTTGTTTCTATGCAATTGGAGCCAGGGATTAAGATTGAATATAAAGTGAGATGCAATGTGGGTTATTGGATGATGAAAATTAGCAATTGAGGCATTGAGGTATTGATTTATTTTACGAGAGACAATTGGGAATGTCATGAAGAAATTAGAACCAAAAATTAAGGAAATTCGGAGTTGGATCTTGGAGTGGCAAAATTGGCTTCAATTTAGTTAATTTGTGGGAAATTATTGTTGGAAAGTATTAAGGGAACATAGTGATATACATGGAGACAAAAGGGAGACCATGCCATCAATGCAAGGGATAAGAATTGAAGACATGGGTCCCTCCTTGGCTTCCTCCCCACGCCGAGCATGCCAGCTTCATCTGGGCTGTCCCCTGCTTTTGCTTTAATTTTACTTTTCCCTGCTTGATCAGTTCCCTTGGGGACAGAACCGCCTCTGCCCTTCTTCTTTTTTGTTCTTCATCTTTGGCCGTTGATGCCCACCAGCAAAGCCACCAGTCGACGCCAACTTCATCAATTCCCTTCATTCGCACATCTCACTACCACACTGCCACCGAAATTTCAGCCAAGCAAAACCGTTTCTTGATCCTGCGCCAGACAGCTTCGCCCACATTCTGCTCTAGTTCGCTGCTTCAGCCACCACGAAGACCGAAGCTGCCTCGATTTCTTCAATTTTTCCTCAATCAAATTAGTCGAGCAACCCACGTCTCCACCTTCATGGGTTTCTTCTCCCCTCAGCTGCCACCTGCCAACATTTTGGCCCCATTTGGTCAACAAACCGATGGAACCCTCCCATCTTTGACCCTGCAGTTGCCAGCAACGGAGATGCCAGCGCACACCAGCAGCTGCTTCGGCCATCTTCAAATCCTGCTGCCACGTCCACGCCTGCAGATTCTTCGGTCAATGTTCACATGACGAAGACCGAGCAGCTTCCCACTGAATTGAAGACCGAAGCTACTCTCTTCATCCACGCGTCCAAGCCAGCGTCTTTGCCTTCGTCTCGTCCTCACGCCAGCGTCACCCATCGTGTGTCTTCAACGCCTCTCGAAGACCCAGCAAAACCGTCTCCTCCGGCAACGTGTCTTCGGCCCAGCTTTCAGTAGCAACCCACGAAAATTTTGGGCCCAATAACTTGCTCAATTCAGACTTAAAGCCCCGCAACAGCTTAGCCTCTTCAGCCCGGCGAAAATTCTAGCGATCCAGTCCGCAAGCCCGGTTGAAGTCCACGATCCAGCAGTTTCTTGAAGCCCGACTAGTTCAGCTTTGTTTCAAGTTCAGCCCAAGTTATTTAAAAGACAGGTCCAATTCAGCAAAGTCAGGCCCAAGTTCAATTTGTTTTCAACAGGCCCAAGCCCGGAGTTCTTGCGGGCTTGTGAAGTTCTTGGCTCGGCCCGAGTGTGGCCGCCGCTGCGTCGTCCTCGCAGTGTCTTGGTCTTCACTTTGCGTAAGTGAGCTTTACTCACCGATGCCTTCTTAGTTTGCTAATTATACTTCAAGGTTGATTAGATTTAATTATTTGCAATTAGGTGGTTAGATTAGATTAAAGTAATTAAATTAAAGACTCATTGATGCATGTTAATAAAATTGATTGTGCACTTAACTAGTAGACATGTCTTATTATTTATTGGATGCTTCTTGGGATTTTTCCCATCCCTTATCGGGTGTTAATTTAATAATTCGGGCCTAAAATGAATTTTTAGGAATTAATTATTAATTTTCGAAATTAATTTAATTATTTATTCATTTCCCGAAATTTCAACTAGGACGGCTAGGGACTGGAATTTTATGCTGATGATCGTGGTGCAGCTCGTTTATTTAATTGAGCTTTATATTGTGCTAAATTGAATTTATTGTGTTTATTTATTAATTTCCGAAATTAATTATTTAATTATTTATTGCCTGGAAATTTAACTGGGATGGCCAGTGACCGGAATATTATGTTGATGACCATGGTGAAGTCCGTTTATTTAATCGGGCTTTATTTTGAGTTAAATTGAATTTTAATATTAATTATTTAATTTTCGAAATTATTTATTTATTTATTTATTTTTCGGAAATTAAGATTGAGATGGCCGACGACCGAAATCTCGTGTTGATCGTTGTGGCGCAGTCCGTTTATTTATTTGAGCTTTAATTCGTGCTAAATTGATTTAATTATGTATTTTTAGGATTTATTCCTAAATGATTTGAATTGTGGTAATTGATTGGTAATTACCGGGCGTCGGTTCACAGAGCCAAAAATGTGTTTTATGGGCTGTTGAAAATGGTGGGAAGTTCTAAAAGCAAAATATGATATTTTGGCTAAGGTCGGTCGTGTACCCACGCAAAATATTTTATTGGGTATCTCTATTTCCAAGGAATTGGGCCAAGATATTATGAAATTGAGAAATTTATTTATGAAGTGCAATATCGTTGGCTGCAGTTGAAATTGGTCGAGTGGGACCATAAAGCCACTGAATTTGAAAAGGTCGAGTGGGACCATAAAGCCATTGAATCATGAAAAGGTCGAGTGGGACCATAAAGCCATTAAATCTTGCAAGTGGTCGAGTGGGACCATAAAGCCATTGAATCGTGAAAAGGTCGAGTGGGACCGTAAAGCCATTAAATCTTGCAAGTGGTCGAGTGGGACCGTAAAGCCATTGAATCTTGAAAGTGGTCGAGTGGGACCGTAAAGCCATTGAATCTTGAAAGGGTCGAGTGGGACCGTAAAGCCATTTAATCTCGGTGACTTGATGCATCACTTTGGAGAAGGCATGTGGGCCCAGAGATTTAAGTATGGCATCATAAAAGAGACACGTGGGCTCGGTGATTTGATGCATCACTTTGGTGAACTAGTGCCTAAGAGAATGCACGTGTGCTCGACATCTTTATATGTATTGTGGGAATTGCTTAGTTTGTTGGTTATGAAATCGACTAGGTCGATTGATCATTGATTTGATCAGTTTGTCGTGATTTGATTGATTGATTGGGAATGACCACGAGTGGTCTTGTTGACATGTGATCGACTTGAGTCAATTTGATCGATGATTCGATCTGTGATGTGATTGCTTGAGTGCCTATTTGATCTGAGCTAACATGCAGGTGGAATCTGAGGCCAAGGTAAGTCCTCTGACTCATGTTGTGCATAGGCAGCCCTAAGGTGTATTAGTTTACTAATCGGGTCTTAGGGGGTAGAACTTGCTGAAACATAGTCTCATCCCGGTTGTGGGATTACATTTCAGGCCCCTAGATTTCTCGAAGGTTGGCCGGCATTTGAAGTTGAGGATGAGCGAGAAGAAGTGAAGAGTTTGAAGAAAATGAACATAGTGGTGAAAGATCTGAAGAGGACTAGGATGATGATCCCGAGTATGGTCCTATCCTCTTTGTAAACCCTGTATTTGTGAAATTGTGAATTTCAATAAATGAAATTGTGGCCTACTTTTCTATCCCATTGTTTTTATTGTCTGGGGATTTTTAAATACTTCCGCATGTGCATATATAAATGAAGGGGTCGGCGATACATAGTCCTGGGATATCGCATTTTAAAATCAACCAAAGGTAAGGGATGTGCGCGTGCCTGAGGATCGGGGCGTGACAGGCTAGGTGGCGCACGGTAGAGACGGCAGGCACGGGCGGGGGAGCGGCGGAGCACGCGGCGTGCGTGGGTGCTAGCGCGCGGGTGGTCTAGCTCCGATGCGACGGCGACAGGCGGCTGGCCCAGTCTCGGCGAGCTGCTGCTTCTGTTTTCGTCCCCTGGTTCACACAAAGAAGAAGGAAGAAGAAGAAGAAGAAGAAGAAGAAGGGGGCTCGGTCACGTTGGGGGGGGAAGGGAGAAGAGAGAGGAGAGAGAAGAAGGGATAAGAGAGAGAAGAGATAGGGATGTTTGAAAAGTCAAAAAGGGAGAGAGGGAGAGGCAAAATTGAAATTGGCAAGGGGAGGTGTTCGGTGGGGGTTTCACGCATGAGGGAAAAGAGGGAAGGAGAGAGAAGAGAGAGAAAAAGAAAGGGAGAGAGAGAAAAAGGGAGAAAAATAAATAGAAAAAGGAGATAGAACAAGAATAAGAGACTCACCTTATTCTTAAAATTACTATTATTTTCCATTTCTCTTTCCTTTTTAATTTCTTCCGGTCTTCAATTGCACATCAGTTCTCCCTTAATTTAATCTCAATCGAATCTCATAAAATCCATCGATGCTTCAATGCCTCAATTGCTATTTTTCCCATCCAATAACCCACCTCGTACCTCAATTTCACAATTCTTGACTTCAATTGAACGAAAACGGCTTTATTCACCCAGTCGAGATTAAAGCCCAAAAATCCGGATGTCACAGATTGAGCTGGGAATGGCTCTCACCCGTCATGGGGCTGGCAAAGGCTACTAAGCGGCCGAGAAGCAATTTTACCTTATACTCGCTGGTCAGTAGAAGATGGGAGGTCGATCCACATCAGGGCAGATTAGTGGCTACCTTTGGGCTTTTTAGTTGGACCTCCTCAGAGAGGAGAACCCTCTGTGGTGGCTAACCTCCTCGATCATACCACCAATACCTGGAGGTTTGATCTTCTTAGCAGATTTTTTGACTCTCAGGTGGTTAACCAGATTGCCTCAATTCAGGTACGACCTACTTGTGTCCAGATGAACTAATATGGACTGCTACCAGTACTGGTGAATATACAGTCAAATCAGCTCCTCGGGTAATCAAACATTCAGAAGATATTAAAAGCGCCGTTTCAACCTCAAATCCGCACCCAATTTGGTTTTGGCAAAAGTTATGGAGAATGAACACAACTCCTAAGGTACGTCATTTCCTATGGCTAATGTGTCATGATGGATTAGCAACAAGAGTGAATTTACATCAGTAAAACATCATTGACAATCCCTTTTGTATGTTATGCAATCAAGACATCCCTGAAACCCTAGAACACTTGTTCCTGTTCTGTCCATGGACCAAGCAAGTGTGGCAACATCCCCAGATCGCTATTCCTATCCAATCTAACCACGTTCATCACATTGCAACCTAGATTATGGAGCAGGCTACTAATCAAAAACCCTTACTTGGTCTGGATCTTGTCGCCACTGTCCTGTGGCATATCTGGCGGGCGAGGAATGCTTTTATTTTCAATTGCAAGTCTCCAGATCCACGTCGAGTGGCTGACGATGCGCTCGTTCAATCTCTGGTTGATTAGACAGCTTCTCACTCTCCTGCCTGCAAGCAAACATCGCTTCCTAATAGTGGCTCTCTATGGCGCCCCCCAGATCCGGGGGTTCTTAAGGTGAACATTGATGGTGCTTACTAACCTGGAAGTAAGGAAGGAACCATGGCTTGTGTATGCCGCAATAATTAGGGGTGACTCACAGACGGTTTTTCGGACAGCTGTGCTGTGAGCTTTGCGTTACAAGCGGAAATCCAAGCTTGTTCCCTCGCTCTCTGGTATCTGACCGATCAAGGATTCTCTCTTGCTGAGGTGCTTCTTGAATCGGATAGCCAGATCCTTATTGAGACACTGAGGGGAAATCGGCGACCTTCTTGGGAGGAACATAGCCTTTTCTCTGAAGCTGCCTTTCTGCTTTCTTTTTTCCCAAATCTTACCCTAGGTTTCTGTCATCGTCAAGCAAACATGACCGTTGACTGGGCTGCTAGGGCCCATGGCTCGGGTTCTTCTAGACGCCTTTGGACTGTATTTCCACCTCCTCATCTTTTAGATTTGGTGTCTGCAGATGCAATAGCTGCAGGGTGTATTTCCTTTGTTCGTGCAATATAAGTGTTCCGGCTTTTATGTCAAAAAAAAAAAAAAAAGGGGGAATGAGAACAGGAAAGTTTGACAATTCTCTTTAGAAAGCAAACAGCACCTAGCAGTCGGTCAAAAAAAAGGCACTCTTGCTAACCTAGCCGCCCCTCATTCAACAGTCTAAAAAAGGTGCTCCTAGTCTAGCCACACAAATTGATTTAAGTCGTTCTTTCCAACCCCAATGCTCCTACCAGCACCGGTTTGCATGTAGTTCCAACGAGAAATGTGCACAACCAGACATCATAAAATACCTCGTGCGTCGTTCTTCAGGAAAGGATGCGCCCAGTCTGGCCTAGACTAGTCATCCTCACTAGACAGAATGAATCAATTACTTAGCTTCTTTGGTGCTTTTCTAAAAAGACTGCATAATTGACATCACAAGATTGCACGCGTGATGCATGTACGCAACCAATTTACATTTAATAGATCTTACAAAATTTCCCTATTATGAAGTACTAGAATTATTCAATAAATGACAAATTATTGACATAGTATGAAGAAATTGAATATTTTTATGTGGAAAGATAAAATTATATTAAGATTTGAAATTTTGTTAGTAGAATTGTTTGTACGTAGAAAGGATTCAAATTGAATTACATGAAAGATAAAATAGAATTATGAATTTAGATCTTTGTCTATTGATAATCGAGGTTTTTTTAGGAAGAAAAAAGTAATCATGATCAAGTAGGACGTCTTTGATTTATATAAATATATATGAAGTTATCGATTTCTTCCCGACACCTCCAGCAATATCATGATAATGGATGTTTTATTTAGAATTGTTAGTTGATAGAAGAGGAAATTATGGGGCTATTTTCCTTTAACTCTATAAAGGAAAAAACTCACCCAAGCCTATTTATTTTGGCTTAAAAGAGTAATAATCAACTTTTTCACTTTCTCGTCAAATGCTAAAGTATTCTTTCAAACGTTAAAAAATGACGTATCGATATTTGTATAACACGAAAGTTTCATATGATAAGATTTTTTTTTTTGGTCAAAAATTAGTGCTTTCATTCATTCATATGGTAAGATTGAAAAGAAAAAATTCAAAGCGTGTGTTGCAAAGTTTTTTCTAAAAAAAAAAAAAAGATTAAAAGATAAAAGTCAATCCGAACATACTAATTAGTTGATTGAAAAAACACCATTGAGTATCTAACAACGTTACTTAAGGTGATTCTTTTGTAGCAAAGAAAAACCTACCCTTTCTCTCTTCTAATTCTTGTTGTTGCAACTCTTACATTCCCCCTTTGACCAAAGAACTCTCTTATTTACTCCCTTTAAGAATCGACTTTATTGAGAAAGAAGCAACACTTTAAGAAGCACACGACGAGATCCGATGACTTCGTAAGACTCAAAAATACGTGGGGATGGTGGGGGAAACTGAAGAAATAGGCTGTCATTTCTGGTCGACTATCGTTACTAAATTCACCGCCCTTGCTCTGATTATTATCATTATTTGTTAAG
Organism: Eucalyptus erythrocorys; assembly: GCA_014182555.1. NCBI lineage: Eukaryota > Viridiplantae > Streptophyta > Magnoliopsida > Myrtales > Myrtaceae > Eucalyptus > Eucalyptus erythrocorys. Next base: position 36,262,996 of record CM024599.1, on the reverse strand, counting down.
TTTAGAATTTTCTTCTCAAACACACCGCCGCGGAAACAATTACCAAGCTTAAAGATTTGTAAGTCCTCATTACATACATTTGACTGGAGATTAATCGAAATGAAATATTAAATACATTATACTATGTTCAAATAGAAATGGTAACTTTAAGTCATTGCTAATCCCCAAAAGAAGTTTTCATAAATTATCGAAATAGTTGGTGCTTTGAAACAAACAAGTAACCTTTGGCAAGTGGACTTAAGTAAGAGTTATTAATTTTCTAGTAGCTTTAACATGCAGAAATATCCACAAATAAATGTCAATAAATTATCAAAATAAGTGGTGTTTTCGAAACAATTGAATAAATGTTGATACCTCAATCAAATATTGATAAAGCTAAAACTAGATGATAACTTAACCCACGAAAAGTTAATAAATCACTTAAATTTATATTAATAACTTTCTCTAAGAGTTGATAACTTTAATATGATCGTCGTTGTAGAAAATAAATTTTTGCAAGTCTTGGAACGATTGCTAATTTTCAAGCAATCAAATAAAAATTGGTAAACGATACAAAAGTAGGTAACCTTAACATACGGCTAAGTTACATGAGTAGACATTGGTAACACATAATATTTAGGAACAGTCAAATGACTAACACACATCTACACATAAGATTCTTTCCTTCTCTGCGCTCCAACTTGACTTGAACCTGTTGATGTTTACATTTCTTTTTTGTTACGCGTTCCACAAGCTACTGATGTTTATATTTGAGAAATGCGAAGAAGACGGTGCTGTCACCTTATGGAAGGTGAGGTCTACTCTTGACCACAAAATCATTTCCCAGAAGAAATGAATTTTCATCCGGTTTCTATGGAAGTGGCCTTCTTTAAAACATCAGTTTATTTATCCATAATTATGCATAGTTGTGCAAAAAAAAAAAAATTACTAAATCATCGACAATCCTTCTACGAGTTAAGAAAGCTTATTCTACTTAATATTTGTTAGATTAGAATCACCAAGATCTGTGTCGTTTTGTAATGTTGCTGAAACATTATAATATATAAAAGCCAACATAATCATTTACATGACATTATACCTTATGTTTAAATGTCCTCACTCGAACCTATCCCTAACACAATATTATTTGCTCTAGTCATGATCACCTCATTTTCACAATTTTATAACGTGTGTTACTAGCTTGAAGTTTTGGCAAGACTAGCTAGTCTACAAAAGCAACAATTCAAACTCAAGCAACATGGACTCAAGGGCTGATTAGAATAAAAAGCGAATCTGACTCTCTGTATTATACAATTTTACTTGCACAAATTTTATCTTTTACTAGTTTCTATGCATTTTCTCATATTTCACCCGATAAATTCGAATGTACGAAATATTTTGTCTTGCTTTTTAGGCTATGATTTTTTATTTGCCAATATGAAAAGTGTACCATCCTTATATATGTGAAGTACGTGACAAAACTAGCAATGCATTGATGTAACTTTTCATTTCTTAAATTAATTAACATTTGCATTTCCCCTCTGAAAATTGTGCACAATATTTTACTAATTATTTTAGTGCAAAGCACGAGACCTAAAATAAATATGAATAACGGGTTTAGCTTATGTGATTTTACAGCACAAAGGCCATTCTTGACAATTAGCTTTGGAAGTTTTATTTTACAGCACTCTTTATATTTTGAGCTAATAATCAATGGAAAAACCAATGAGTATTTTCCTTGATAAGGAAATTTTTCTCATCGTCCGTGGCTGATCTCTTGCGAGCTTTCTTTCCTTTTGTTGTACTTGTTCCTCCAATTTTCGATCAAGTTTTTTTATTAGAGACTATGCGACGTGCACGGGTGATCAAAGTTCATTTGTATAGCTCCAAAGTTGAAAAACGAAAAAGAAAAATGCGGCCGCAAATAATACATAGGCGGTTACATATATATAGCAAACAATTATTCAAGAATTGTAAACAGATAAATATGGTAATGCATGCATTGACATACAGTTCATTAAAAATTGTAACTCTTGAGTTGTTCTTGCGTTATCCAAAATGTTTGCACCAGTGAATTGTTATCATATTATGCTAGCTGTTCTAATAAAAACACCTAATAGCTTTATTTCTCAAACTCTATTTTGCGTATTTTCTTGATTGGTCACACGTATGTAGCATGGCTTATAAGTTACAACTCAAAGCATATTTACTGATTTCGGTATCTTTCACTGGCCTCTTTTTTTCCCTGTAATGCCTATTTCATTTGAAAAAATAATATGCCTCTATATTTCTTAAATGGATTTTGAATATTGTAGGTAGCTTTATATGCACGTCTAAAACATGTGGATAGTCTCTACTGTCTAGTTCTAATATTACTTGTTGAATCGGAGAAGCTCTGATACTACTTGTCAGGCGTAGCATTGATGTGCGAAAATAGAAAGAGATTAGATGTTATTTTTCAACAGAGAATATTACAAACGGATGAGACCTCTATAATTTACTCACTCCTTAGAAGCCGGATATCTTCATTCGAGGAGAGTTGGCACTAGTTCCACTCAAAAGTTTAAATTAATGAGTAATGAGCCAACTAGGATATATTAGCCACTCTACACCATATCAATTCTCCAACGTGAGACTTTTTTACATAACTTATATGTGCATTCTTACAACAACCCACAAGCACCACGCGCTTCCCTTTCCCAAGTTTAAGGTAAATTGCTTCTTTGTACTTAGTCAAACTTTGATAGAAACAGCCTCTATCTATACTTCTTGCAGAGTTCGAACGAGTGCAGATTTAGTTGTAAAATATTCATTCGCCTTGTTTGAGAGGTTAGAGACCAATTTCTATATGATTTAAAAATTGATTTTACCGAGAGGTTAATTAGAGCAGGGTTAGGTGAGTGAGTATGCAAAAACGTAACAATTTTATAGTGTAATGCCACAAACTCTTACACATTTTTTCAAATGCCCAATTGCCCAATTAATATCGTTCTGCTTTTCCCTAGCGGTTCGCATCTTAACTCCTGTCTTCCTCTCCTTCTCAGAAATTCACCCTCATCCTCCCCACGTTTCGTGATATTTTCTTCATATTGAGAGTAATCGCAGAGCCAAAAATCACCAATCCTCACGAAGCGTTAGTCGATCTTCGTTCACTAGATCTTGTCGCAGTTAGCTCTTTTTACGTGCAGTGGTTAGATTGTTGGTGAATAGATGATCAGCCACAAATTGGACTTCATCGAGGTGTCGCTTTAATCACATTCTGAACTCCATCGTGCTTTAATCACATTCTGAACTCCATCCTGCTAGGTGGACTGTAAGTACGTAATCTACTTGACTTCAAATTTAAATAAGTGCTAAGTATATGTCAAGACAAGGCATGTTAAACTTTTGATCATGCAAAAAATCTAACTTAACTTGTGCATTGAATCCCCTCAGACATGTCTGTTAGGGACTTCAAACAGAATTTTTTTTCCCACTAAATATTTTGTTAATAGCTCGATTACACTACTAATCACTTGATGACATGCACGATTGATTATTTAATTAAGGCCTGCTTTGCTCTCGGGAATTCTCAATTAAATCAGAAAACTGTTTATTTTAATTGACCAAACCCTTAAAGGAAACTAAAAGTTGTCCAATTAGAAAAAGAAAAGGAGAAGAAGAAAACGTGGGTTGGAGTCAATTAGCGAGGATTGTCCATCTTTATAATTTTGTCATCATCTAATTGTTTTCGAGTGGGTCCATTCAACACTGGAAAATATCACAATGTAATAAAAGGGTCAAATGAGGGAAAAAGAGAGGAACTTGCTTCGTGAGTTCTACCTTGACTCGGTAAAGTTCCATGCATTTGCTCCACCAATAATAGCGGGTCAGTGCGAAAGACGCAACTGAAACAAAGGACCGGGAAAAACTTTCGATTAGGACCTGCCGGAGAGCGAAATTCATCTGTTCACGTGGCTTGTCCAATCACCGATGAGTTTCATGCACGAGAAATTGCGGGGACTTGCGAAGTGTTTTTATTTGTTTCTAAGGGTGTGTTTGTTTCACGGAAAACGTAACGTTTTTGGAAAATGTTTTCCGGAAAATCATTTTCCAGGAAAATGATTAGTTTTCCTTTATTTGGTGATATGTGATTGAAAGTATTTTCTGGTGTTTAGATCACATTTGAAAAATGATTGAATGACATTTAACCTAACAATTGATAATAGTGTGCCTTTTACTTCCAAATTAATTCGTTGAGTTCATGACCTTTTTTAACTTTATAAAAATATTTTTTTATAAAAATCAAAATTATAATTATTTTTCATATTTCAATTTTTTTTCTTTCTTCTTTCTTTTTATTCTTTCCTTAGCCGGTGGTGTCACGCCCGATCCTCGTGCACGCGCACATCCCTTACCTTTGGTCGATTTTAAAATGCGATATCTCAGGGCTATGTATCGCCGACCCTTTCTTTTTAATAAGCGCATGCGGAAGTATTTAAAAATCTCCAAACAATAAAACAATGGGATAGAAAAGCAGGCCACAATTTTACTTATTGAAATTCACAACTACACATGAACAGGATTACAAAAGAGGATTGGACTATACTCGGGATCATCACCCCAATCCTCCTCAGGTCTTTCACCACTATGCTCAATTTCTTCAAACTCTTCATCTCCTTCTTCTTGCTCATCCTCAACTTTAAATGTCGACTCGTCTTTGGAAAATTTAGGGGCCTGAAATATAATCCCACAACCGGGATGAGACTATGTCTTAGCAAGTTCTATCCCCTAAGACCCGATTAGTAAACTAATACACCTTAGGGCTGCCTATGCACAATATGAGTCAGAGGACTTACCTTGGCCTCAGATTCCACCTGTATGTTAGTATATATTAAATCGGCACCCAAGCAATCACATCCCTGATCGAAGCATCGATCAAATCGACTTATTCGATCACACACCAACTAGACCACTCACGGTCATTTCCATTCAATCAATCAGTCAAATCACGACAATCTGATCAAAGCAATGATCAATCGACTTAGTCAATTTCATAACCAACGGACTAAGCAATTCCCACGATGCATATCAAGATGTCGAGCACACGTGCATTCTCATAGGCATCAGTTCACCAAAGTGATGCATCAAATCACCGAGCCCACGTGTCTCTTTTATGATACCATACTTAAGTCTCTAGGCCCACGTGCCTTCTCCAAAGTGATGCATCAACTCACCGAGCCCACGTGCCCTTTTTACGATGCCATACTCTGTCACCGAGATTTAATGGCTTTATGGTCCCACCCGACCTTTCCGAGATTCAATGGCTTTAAGGTCCCACCCGACCTTTCCAAGATTTAATGGCTTTATGGTCCCACCCGACCTTTCTCAAATTCAATGGCTTTAAGGTCCCACCCGACCTTTTCAAATTCAATGGCTTTAAGGTCCCACCCGACCTTTCTCGGATTTAATGGCTTTAAGGTCCCACCCGACCTTTCTCGGATTTAATGGCTTTATGGTCCCACCCGACCAATTTCAACACTTAGTGGCTTTCCGGTCCCACCCGACCCTTTCAATACTTAAAACTCTGTCACCGAGCCACGTGTCCTTCCTGGTGACACTCCAATTCACCGGGCCACATGCATCCTCTAGGTGATTTACCAACTCACTTTCGATACTGACAACCGATGCTTGACGATTTCTCAATCAAATAATCAAATCAACTCAATAGGAATAAATCCTAAAAATTCATAATTAAATCAATTCCATACAAATTGAAGCTCAATTAAATAAACGGACTGCACCATGACGATCAGCACGAAATTTCGGTCGTCAGCCACCTCAACCTTAATTTCCGAAAAATAAATCATTAATTAATTAATTTCGAAAATTAAATAATTAATACTAAAATTCAATTTAACTCAAAATAAAGCCCGATTAAATAAACGGACTTCACCACAGTCATCAACATAATATTCTGGTCACTGGCCATCCAAGTTGAATTTCCGGGAAATAAATAAATAATTAATTAATTTCAGAAATTAAATAAATAAACACAATAAATTCAATTTAGCACAATATAAAACTCAATTAAATAAACGGTCTGCACCATGACCATCAGCATAAAATTCCGGTCTCTGGCCATCCTTATTGAAATTTCGGGAAATAATTAATTAATTAAATTAATTTTGAAAATTAATAATTAATTCCTAAAAATTCATTTTAAGCCCGAATAATTAAATTAAGACCCGATAAGGGACGGGAAAAATCCCTAGAAGCATCCAATAATTACTAGGACGTGTCTACTAACTAAATGCACATTCAATTTGACTAACATGCATTAATAAGTCTCTAATTTAATTATCTTATTCTAATCTATCCACCTAATTACAATTAAATAAATATAATCAACCCTTAGGCATCCTTAGCAAACTAAGAAGGCATCAGTGAGTAAAACTCACTTGGCAAAAATGAAGACCGGAACACCGCGACGGCGACGCAACGACGGCCGAAATCCAAACTTTCGGCGGCATCGGCGGATACTCGGACCGAGCCTACAAGCCTTGCAGGCCCACAAAAGTTATTGGGCTTGGACTTGGCTGCAGTTAGGTCTTCTTTGCGGGTGGACTGCTGAAATGCAATCGAAGACGGCTGAGCTAGTGGACTTGGGCCCGCCTTCAATGCAAAATGATGGGCTGCACGCTGGAATTTCTTCGGTCAAATGAGGTCTTCCATGAGTGGTATCGTTAACCAGCGTGAGTAGTGGTGGACGGCAAAACTCGGTGGATTCGTGTGGCGTCGATTGAAGAAGCTGCGCTGTTGAGGATCGTTGGGCCGAGGAAGAGAAGGCACGGCGTGAGGACGTGCTAGCAAGTCAACCAACGAAGCTAGCCGGGAAGCATGATTAGTTTGTTGATCGAAATATGGTGCTGCAGAGTTCGGTGAGCTGGATCCGTGGCAGAATTTCGCTGGCTTCATGAGCAGAAGACACAGCAGAGATGGAGACGCACGGCAGCTTTGGTTGAAGGCGAGCAGCAGCGTGGGAACACTCGGTGGATCTCACGGCCTGCTTCAGTGGAGTCTTTAAATTGCTGGAGAAGACCACGCGAGCAGCTGGCTGGCGTCCATGAGTTGGCTGATTTTGTTGACTAGCTTGAGTGGAATTCATGGAGAGAGAGAGAGGGAGAATTTGTGGGGATGAATCTGCAGAAGTTAGTGGGATGATGGGTTCTTTCGGTGGCCCCAAAAGAAATAAAAATGAGCTGCCCCCTTTTGTCGAATGAGATATTGAGACCGAGAAGTAGCAAGGGAGAAGCCGGCGAGGGTGGCGTGCTCAAGAAGCTGGTGAATGGGGAAGAAAAGTCAAGATAATCATCTCAATACTTAAATGCTTTGTCCCCCGTAGGCTTCATGTTTATCCACTTTGGTCCCCCAAATATTTTCTTGTCTTATCCTCACAAATAATTCCATTTTGGTGCCCAAAATTCCAGCCCCTCTCCTTAGTTCCGAATTTAATTTTCTTTTCTCGGTATCCGATTTTCCGAACAAATAAATTCGGATGGGGTCCAATTTGAAGTCAGAAAAAGCCCAAACAACTTCCATTTGCCAAATCACTTACACCAGACGTCAAAAGTCTCTTCAAAATGGCCAATCTGAGTTTTCGTTCATTTTCCGCATTTCCGACCCGATTTTCCGTAAAAATTCTGAACTCACCGGAATTTCCTCAAAAAGTGAGTTGACGTTCCTCGAATAGCTTGTGACACCATAGAACTTTCAATTTCTGAAATCGAACTCAAATTGATGGTTAATTTCACTCCGACGCGCGTTTAGTGTGACCTAGGCTACCGGGTAGTTTTCAGAACTTTTTAGGACAAATGACCCATGGTCGATTTTCTTCGAGCCACAATGAACCCACTCGACACGTCAACGGCTCTCGATTGTCATGAAAATCTTGAGGACTCAAATACGGACACAGGGTACCAAAACGATAGTAAAATCAAATTAGTGCCGGTCGATGAGAATTTTCCAATTTAGTGGAGTCACCCACGATCGGTCATTCATCTCAGTCGAGCCGACCTATCTCTAATTTCAAATCGATTTTATACTATGTCGCAATGATCTCTTAAGATGAGCACGGTCGAGAAGTCAATTTCTGGTCGAATTCTCAAGTCTATTTGCCTTAAAGTCCTTAATAGCTTACCCAATTAGTCTAGTTATCTCGTGAGTGGCCAACTCAGAGAAAAACACTGAAGTCGCGCCGATGAAATGCCCAATTTATCCAATTGGAATCAAAGCCTGAAAATCTGGATGTCACAACTCTTCCCCTCTTATAAAAATTTCGTCCTCGAAATTTAAACCGTTACCAATCCTTATACGAAAAGGTGGGGGTATTGCCAACTCATAGAGTCTCACTGTACTGTGCTAATCCTTCTGTCTCGTGGTATTCTCCCACCACTTTGACCAAGGAGACCATCTTGGTACACAAAATCTGCTCTTTCTGAACCAACAACTGAACTGAGCTTTTCACATATGGCACTCTGCCGTTCACATTTGATCACTTTTTCTCGACTCTCTAATGAACCTTCGAAGCTCAACGACTAAAAATTTCTGACAGTTCTGTGCAATCTTTACTCTGACACTGATCTGACAACTGCAAACACCGATTACTGAGCTGACTCTGTCCTGTGATATTTCTTCACTTTCTTTTCACCATTGAAATTCTGTAATCTCTGCTATGCACTGCTTAAGAAAGAACCCTTTGAAAAATCTGCCAAACTTATAATCTCTGCTCTAAATTCGAAATATAATTCATCCCCGGCACTCCATGCCGATGAATTATCTGATGCACACACACTTCGGTACACCCATTCAAAACAAGATCTATTCGTACTGTACCAAAGTGGACCAACTCCATTTATTGATCGATCACTATCCTGAAATGGTATCAGTAATCCCCTGAATTCTTAGTAAGCCTATCACAATATTCTATTGTGATATATTTTCATTCCCACTGGGGACTCTCAAGTGATGATAAAAGTCCTGGTTTGTATTACTGAACTTCCACTTATTGACGCCTTTGACACTTAAAACCTGCCTGGCCGTATTTATCTTCATATCAGCTTACTAATCTAGCTGGTGCCGATTCTAATTTACTTGCACTGTCTGGTCAAAACTGTAATACTACAGTGAATTTCTGACAAGATTTTTTCCCTGAGTGCTACACTATCAAGTGCACTCAATCACTCATGGAACCTGAATGTTCCATCCTTAAAAATCTTACAGTCAAATTCTTTCTTACCAGTATCCTCTTATAAGATCTTCTGAACATCTCTATCTGTCAACTAGGCGTTGATTCTAACTGGAACATATGATTCAATTTTAAGGGTGGCTATAAAATTCAAAAGGTAGCCTACCTCAAATTTGAAAACCAAATTTCAAAACCTTTTTAAGTAGAGTCTATACTTTAGTCAGTCTGGCACAATTGTAGACTCTCGACTCAAAGCATTAATGGCTTCTTTTGTTCTCTCAGAGTAATACTAGATAACACCATTATAGTCCCGCCAAAATTTCTGATTCCTGACACCATCACAATCCAATTCTCTTTGAGAGAATAACACTTGAAACTTTAATAGTCGATGAGGATCTGGAATCTTTCTTCATCTCATTGATGACTTTAAATCTTTGAAGCAAAATTTTGATGCTACGAGTCCCAAGTCATGCGTTGGCAAATTAATTCCTGAGATCTCAACTGGCGGGATGTATATGCAACAATCTTCTCATGTTGCCTCAATACCGATTTAGTCCTTTAAGCTCTGGAAGCTATCCTCGTACTTGTCTATGCCGATGAATTTCTCTTCTTTCTTAAGAGGTTAAGTCCACGATGCTAGTGATGCTGAAAATTCTTTCATGAATCTTCTGTAGTAATATGTCCAATCCTCACGGCTTCTGATCTCTGAGATTGTTATCGGTCTCAGTCCATTAACAACTGATTCAATCTTAGCTGGGTCCATGAAGATTCCTTCACTTGTACTCACATGACCATTCTTAAGGGCTCTTGTGATCTCCACACTTAATGAATACCCTAGAATGTCGCTACACCACACGATCACCATTGATCTAGATATTCTTTGAACATTCGGTTTGTCAAATCCACGACAGTAACTGGAGTATTTAGCAAACCAGACAGTCTTATAATACTTTCGTAAGGACCATCTCAAGTACTAAATACTAGATACAATAGGTACTTCTTTTTTATCTTCCACTGATAATGCTCTTATCTGAAGTCGATCTTTGAAACTATTAACACTCTATGACAAGTCATACCCTTCATTGATCTTTGGTAAATGACACTTATCCTTGATTGTCACTTGATTGAGTCGACTATAGTTGATGCATAATTGCAATGAACTATATTTCTTTCTTTCTCACTATGAGGTTGATGTTTCCCTTTGGTAAAGCACTGGCATACATGAATTCCTCATTCATCGATCCTCACATCCATACTTTCGACTCTATCAATTCAAACAACAATGATTGGTAATAAGCCTTCAAGAGTGGCTCCATGCTGGTGCTAGCTCGATCGTAATTTCTATCTCTTTCTCTGGCAACAATCTGACCCTCTTTCTGGCAACACTTCCAGGAAATCTTGGACTACTGAGGAGTCCTAAATTTTCAATTTTTCAATCTGTCTTATTTTTAATAATCGCCAAGTAACCTAGACAACCTCCGTCTGACAAGCGGATTGTCTCAAGTGACAAGATTAAAGAAGTTAAGGACCCTCCTTGATTCTCAATAAAACTTGGCACTTCTACTTGCTCCTGGAATAAACTGAATTACTTAACTATAACAATTCGTCCCCACAAGGTGCTCCAGAACCAATTCCTTCCACACTTGACGAATAAGTTGTACACAAACAGCCAATCAAGTACAACTGTCATCAATGGTTCTTTTCCTACAGCCTTAACAAACAATAGAAATTCCATAATTGTGTTCCCAACACTCTCTGGCACCATTCTGATGAAATCACCTCAAAACATTCTTCCATTGAATAACAGATAGTCAATTCCATTCAGGTTCCTTTTGCCATCCTAATGGCGTCTTATCTGCGGCATCAGTATCAATGCTCCCTTGGACTCACACTGATAGTTTTTCACCTGACAGCCGAACTGACTACCATCGTAGCACGCTTTAGCCATTCTCAGACACAGGATTAATCCATGCATTCCTTTCATACTTTTGGCACTTACCTAATGAGTCTTCTACTTCCTGTCAAGTGCCAGCATGTACTATTTCTTGTACTGGAGACCCATCTCAAAAATTCCATAGTGCATCCTATGGCGCACTTCTTTTGAATTGTCCTATTGATGGTGATAGCAGCAACCATTATCGAGATTCCATCTACTTAAGCGGATACCCCATAAATCACTATCCGTACCGGCGATACTTACCATAATTTCCTGTCCTCAAAATATACTAGACTGACTCATACCATCTTCCATAGAACATCATGCTCCATTTCTCTGAATGCTGACCTAACTATTCCATCATTTCTATTGGGTGGAATAGAGTATTCTTCCCTCAACATCATTCTTTCTCCTGACCAAATTTCAAGTCTGTCTATGCTGAATCTTGACTCAAATATCGAAATCTGTTCCCTGATCAACCTTCCAGGTTGGACCTCAACAAAGGTAGCAACAATAACGACTTGATTCTGATCTTACTGACTTATCCAGATCCCAAGGAACACTTGCATCAATTTGTTCTTATCAGACTTAGAATCATTCAACACCGCCAAACTAGTACCAACCTGCGAGGGTACTCTTACGCTCGAGCTGGCCAGAGTCGACACTCTGCCTTCCGAAACCACAACAATTAAAAACAAACAATTCACACACAACAAGCAATTTTACCAATCAACTATCAAAGACATGCGCCAGTCATGAATTTAAAGGCCTTTCCTACTACTATCCCATAGGTCATCGCACCTTATCACTCCAATACCTAACCATTGCTCTGATACCACAAAAAGGGGATGTCACGCCCCGATCCTCAGGCACGCGCACATCCCTTACCTTTGGTTGATTTTAAAATGCGATATCCTAGGGCTATGTATCGCCGACCCTTTCTTTTTAATAAGCGCATGCGAAAGTATTTAAAAATCCCCAAACAATAAAACAATGGGATAGAAAAGCAGGCCACAATTTTACTTATTGAAATTCACAACTACACATGAACAGGATTACAAAAGAGGATTGGACTATACTCGGGATCATCACCCCAGTCCTCCTCAGGTCTTTCACCACTAGGCTCAATTTCTTCAAACTCTTCATCTCCTTCTTCTTGCTCATCCTCAACTTTAAATGTCGACTAGTCTTTGGGAAATTTAGGGGCCTGAAATATAATCCCACAACCGGGATGAGACTATGTCTCAGCAAGTTCTATCCCCTAAGATCCGATTAGTAAACTAATACACCTTAGGGCTGCCTATGCACAATATGAGTCAGAGGACTTACCTTGGCCTCAGATTCCACCTGCATGTTAGCACATATTAAATAGGCACCCAAGCAATCACATCCCTGATCGAAGCATCGATCAAATCGACTTATTCGATCACACACCAACTAGACCACTCACGGTCATTTCCATTCAATCAATCAGTCAAATCACGACAATCTGATCAAAGCAATGATCAATCGACTTAGTCAATTTCATAACCAACGGACTAAGCAATTCCCACGATGCATATCAAGATGTCGAGCACACGTGCATTCTCATAGGCATCAGTTCACCAAAGTGATGCATCAAATCACCGAGCCCACGTGTCTCTTTTATGATACCATACTTAAGTCTCTAGGCCCATGTGCCTTCTCCAAAGTGATGCATCAACTCACCGAGCCCACGTGCCCTTTTTACGATGCCATACTCTGTCACCGAGATTCAATGGCTTTATGGTCCCACCCGACCTTTCCGAGATTCAATGGCTTTAAGGTCCCACCCGACCTTTCCGAGATTTAATGGCTTTATGGTCCCACCCGACCTTTCAAATTCAATGGCTTTAAGGTCCCACCCGACCTTTTCAAATTCAATGGCTTTAAGGTCCCACCCGACCTTTCTCGGATTTAATGGCTTTAAGGTCCCACCCGACCTTTCTCGGATTTAATGGCTTTATGGTCCCACCCGACCAATTTCAACACTTAGTGGCTTTCCGGTCCCACCCGACCCTTTCAATACTTAAAACTCTGTCACCGAGCCACGTGTCCTTCCCAGGTGACACTCCAATTCACCGGGCCACATGCATCCTCTAGGTGATTTACCAACTCACTTTCGATACTGACAACCGATGCTTGACGATTTCTCAATCAAATAATCAAATCAACTCAATAGGAATAAATCCTAAAAATTCATAATTAAATCAATTCCATACAAATTGAAGCTCAATTAAATAAATGGACTGCACCATGACGATCAGCACGAAATTTCGGTCGTCAGCCACCTCAACCTTAATTTCCGAAAAATAATTAATTAATTAATTAATTTCGAAAATTAAATAATTAATACTAAAATTCAATTTAACTCAAAATAAAGCCCGATTAAATAAACGGACTTCACCACGGTCATCAACATAATATTCTGGTCATTGTCCATCCAAGTTGAATTTCCGGGAAATAAATAAATAATTAATTAATTTCGGAAATTAAATAAATAAACACAATAAATTCAATTTAGCACAATATAAAACTCAATTAAATAAACGGTCTGCACCACGACCATCAGCATAAAATTCCAGTCTCTGGCCATACTTATTGAAATTTCGGGAAATAATTAATTAATTAAATTAATTTTGAAAATTAATAATTAATTCCTAAAAATTCATTTTAGGCCCGAATAATTAAATTAAGACCCGATAAGGGACGGGAAAAATCCCTAGAAGCATCCAATAATTACTAGGACGTGTCTACTAACTAAATGCACATTCAATTTGACTAACATGCATTAATAAGTCTCTAATTTAATTATCTTATTCTAATCTATCCACCTAATTACAATTAAATAAATCTAATCAACCCTTAGGCATCATTAGCAAACTAAGAAGGCATCAGTGAGTAAAACTCACTTGGCAAAAATGAAGACCGGAACACCGCGACGGCGACGCGACGACGGCCGAAATCCAAACTTTCGGCGGCATCGGCGGATACTCGGACCGAGCCTACAAGCCTTGCAGGCCCACAAAAGTTATTGGGCTTGGACTTGGCTGCAGTTAGGTCTTCTTTGCGGGTGGACTGCTGAAGTGCAATCGAAGACGGCTGAGCTAGTGGACTTGGGCCCGCCTTCAATGCAAAATGATGGGCTGCACGCTGGAATTTCTTCGGTCAAATGAGGTCTTCCATGAGTGGTATCGTTAACCAGCGTGAGTAGTGGTGGACGGCAAAACTCGGTGGATTCGTGTGGCGTCGATTGAAGAAGCTGCGCTGTTGAGGATCGTTGGGCCGAGGAAGAGAAGGCACGGCGTGAGGACGTGCTAGCAAGTCAACCAACGAAGCTAGCCGGGAAGCATGATTAGTTTGTTGATCGAAATATGGTGCTGCAGAGTTCGGTGAGCTGGATCCGTGGCAGAATTTCGCTGGCCTCATGAGCAGAAGACACAGCAGAGATGGAGACGCACGGCAGCTTTGGTTGAAGGCGAGCAGCAGCGTGGGAACACTCGGTGGATCTCACGGCCTGCTTCAGTGGAGTCTTTAAATTGCTGGAGAAGACCACGCGAGCAGCTGGCTGGCGTCCATGAGTTGGCTGATTTTGTTGACTAGCTTGAGTGGAATTCATGGAGAGAGAGAGAGGGAGAATTTGTGGGGATGAATCTGCAGAAGTTAGTGGGATGATGGGTTCTTTCGGTGGCCCCAAAAGAAATAAAAATGAGCTGCCCCCTTTTGTCGAATGAGATATTGAGACCGAGAAGTAGCAAGGGAGAAGCCGGCGAGGGTGGCGTGCTCAAGAAGCTGGTGAATGGGGAAGAAAAGTCAAGATAATCATCTCAAGACTTAAATGCTTTGTCTCCCATAGGCTTCATGTTTATCCACTTTGGTCCCCCAAATATTTTCTTGTCTTATCCTTACAAATAATTCCATTTTGGTGCCCAAAATTCCAGCCCCTCTCCTTAGTTCCGAATTTAATTTTCTTTTCCCGGTATCCGATTTTTCGAACAAATAAATTCGGATGGGGTCCAATTTGAAGTTAGAAAAAGCCCAAACAACTTCCATTTGCCAAATCACTTACACCGACGTCAAAAGTCTCTTCAAAATGGCCAATCGAGTATTCGTTCATTTTCCGCATTTCCGACCCGATTTTCCGTAAAAATTCTGAACTCACCGGAATTTCCTCAAAAAGTGAGTGGACGTTCCTCGAATAGCTTGTGACACCATAGAACTTCCAATTTCTGAAATCGAACTCAAATTGATGGTTAATTTCACTCCGACGCGCATTTAGTGTGATCTAGGCTACCGGGTAGTTTTCAGAACTTTTTAGGACAAATGACCCGTGGTCGATTTTCTTCGAGCCACAATGAACCCACTCGACACGTCAACGGCTCTCGATTGTCGTGAAAATCTTGAGGACTCAAATACGGACACGGGGTACCAAAACGATAGTAAAATCAAATTAGTGCCGGTCGATGAGAATTTTCCAATTTAGTGGAGTCACCCACGATCGGTCATTCATCTCAGTCGAGCCGACCTATCTCTAATTTCAAATCAATTTTATACTATGTCGCAATGATCTCTTAAGATGAGCACGGTCGAGAAGTCGATTTACGGTCGAATTCTCAAGTCTATTTGCCTTAAAGTCCCGAATAGCTTACCCAATTAGTCTAGTTATCTCGTGAGTGGCCAACTCGAGAAAAACACGAAGTCGCGCCGATGAAATGCCCAATTTATCCAATTGGAATCAAAGCACGAAAATCTGGATGTCACGGGTGGCCGGCAAGGTGACGGCCGGCCCGGCCGGTCGATGTAATGAGCCGGGCGAGATCGAGCCTCACCCTATGACGACGAGCTCGAACCTCGCTAGATTTGGCGAGGCTTGGCCTCGTTGGCGACTGGCGAGGCTCGAGCTTGCCAACGTCGGGCGAGGCCTCGACCTCGCCGGATAGGCGAGATTGAGCCCCGCCCAACACCGACAAGCTCGATCTTGCCTGTGGCCGGTCGCTGGCCGTCATTTGAAGAAGAAAAAAAAAAGAAAAGAGAAAAGAGAAAAAGAAAAAATAATAATTAAAAATTAAAAATTATATTTTTAAAAATAAATAAAAATTATATTAAAAATTAAAAATTCGATTTTTTAAAAATATTTTAAAAATAATTATAAGAATTTAAAAATATATCTTTATAAGAATAATTTTTTGTGAACCAAGCATCAAATCTAGGGTTTGGTGGATTCGGAAAATGTTTTCCAGTCCTTTCAAAGTGGAAATCACTTTCCTGGATTTAAGCTTTGTTAGGAAAATGTTTTCTATTGACTAGGAAAACATTTTCCGTTGACTCATTTTCCTGAGTGAACCAAACACTGGAAAGTGAGGAAAATGTTTTCCCCGAAAATGTATTTCGCGAAACAAACATAGCCTAAGTAAGAGTTTAAACACCAAAATATATTGTAGGTGGACCAATTCATTAAAAACCGCGAAACTTTTTCCTCAATCATCCTTCTAATGTATAGTAGTTTGAAAAAATCCATAATCAATTTCTTTATAATATCTATATAGAATAATCTGAATCTAACATCTCTTATGAATAAACAATCAGGACAATAAATTATGCTACCGGATATTTGGACAAAACATAATAATCTCGTGACATGTGAACAAGTCATAAAGGTTCAGGATGCGGAGGTAAAAATCGAAATCAATTGCCTTAATTAATTAAGCTGTAATACTTTTTGGAAAATTGTAATAATTATGATTCGTTTGACAACGCGCTGAGATAATCAAGAGTGAAAATATGTTTATTGATATTGAAAGATGATGAGGTCTATGTCGTGGTAGGTGGACTATAAGTACATAATTTACTTGACTTCAAATTTAAATAAGTGCTAAAGATACGTCCAAATCTTGAAAGACCTTGAGGCACGGCAAAGAAACTTGCACATATAATTAATGCAATTGGTTGTGCTTGTTTGATGGTCTTCCTATTCCCAAGTCTCATTAGGCTGTAGTCTATAAGTATTGGCAGGGTTCTCAGACGACTGATCAAAATCAAGAGAAAGGGGAACGCGAAGGCAATCCTGAGCATGGATATTGAGCCAAAAGGCAAGCATCATGTATTTTTGAGTTTCAGGAGACCGGACATGCACCTGACCTTAGCTGATAGCCTTTACATCCACTTGATGCACACCATATGTCAAGTGAGGGGAAAAAAAGATAAGAAAAGAAAAAAGAAAACATGGGCTGAACTCAATTAGCGGAGCCCAAGAATGGCCAGATGAGGAAAAAAAGAGAGGAACTTGCTTCGTGAGTTCGAGCTTGACTCAGTAAAGTTTGATGCACTCCCTTCACCAACAATAGTGCGTTAGTGCGGAGACGCAACTAGAGACAAAGCGTCGAGGATAACAACGTATGACTCGCTTAAATTCAAAATATTTGAATTAGTCAATGCTTATCTAGTTTAGTTATTATTATAGACAGTAACAGATTAATTTAAAATATTTAAATTAGCCCATTTATATCTCATATAATGTTATAATAGCTAGTTGATAAACTCTATAAATACAAACGCTATTCTAGAGTTAAAGGATAAGTTTAGAGGATAAGTGAAACTCATGCTCAAACTTATATTCTATTTTTACACTTCTTTTCCCCAGTGATTTGCCTCCTAACTCTTGTTGTTCCTCTCTTTCTCATAAATTCACCCTCATCCTCCCCACGTTTCTTGATTTTTTCTTCATATTGAGAGCAGTCGCAGACCAAAAATCGCATGTCCTTGAGAAGCCATTGGCTGTGCTTGTTTGATAGTATTCCTATTTCCAAGTCTCATTAGGTTGCAGTCTATAATTATTGGCAGGGTTCTAAAACGATTAACCAAAATCGAAGAGCAGCTCATAGGCAATCCTGAGCATGGAAATTGAGCCAAAAGACGAGTATGATGTGTTTTTGAGTTTCCGGGGACCAGACACGTGCTTAAACTTCACTGATGTCCTTTACCACTCCTTGATACACTCTGGAATCCGTGTTTTCAGAGACGATGAAGAACTCCGAGTCGGTAAAGAAATTGAAGGAGAGCTTTTGAAAGCTCTTGATAGGTCTCGAATCTACATACCTATTTTCTCCAAGAACTACGCTGCTAGTTCATGGTGTCTTCGTGAGGTCTCACACATGGTAGAACGCAGATCAAAATCAAATGGGAAGAAAGTGATACTACCAATCTTCTACGATGTGGATCCTACTGATGTTAAGCTCAAAACCCAATTGTACAAGAAAGCTATGTCCAAGCACAAGAAGTTTTCCTCCGAGGAATTGAAGAGTTGGGAAAATGCCCTAGTAGAGGTTGCACATATAAAGGGATGGGATCTTAAAGGCAGAAGGTAAGTTTCCTAAACTTTTTGGGTTAGCAAGCAAAATATTTACTGTTCATTGGATGAAAGTTGGTCCCTTGAAATTTCCAAACATTTTGGCAATTCTTTTTTTTTTTTTTTTTTTTTTTTAGATTAGCATTAGAAGTTAATTAAAGCTAGACCGAACACCTGAGAACCCACAGTAGAAAATAGAATATGGCCAATTTTTTCTTTTTTTCTTTTAAGGACAACTAACCGTCAAACCCAACCCAGCAAGGCATTTTCCAATTTTTGTTTGGGTTATCCCAATATGACCCGACAGTTAACACCAACTTCTTACTTAATCGACAATTTTACTTAATCACGTCATCACAACAGAAGCGTAGTGCAAACAAGCGATTCTGGCGATTTTGTGTATTTTTTGCGTCCAATGGTCATCAGAAAATATCGTACAATAACAAAATCGTGT
This sequence comes from Eucalyptus erythrocorys, assembly GCA_014182555.1. Classification (NCBI taxonomy): domain Eukaryota; kingdom Viridiplantae; phylum Streptophyta; class Magnoliopsida; order Myrtales; family Myrtaceae; genus Eucalyptus; species Eucalyptus erythrocorys. Next base: position 36,244,038 of record CM024599.1, on the reverse strand, counting down.
TAGATTGTTGAGTAAATAGGAATATTGCAATTTTATAACTATAGCAAGACATGATTAGATTTTTTTTTCCCCTGAAAAAGTGCATGATTTAACATTGCAAAAGTGCATGCACGATGCTTGTATGCAGAAAATGGACGTTTAAAAGATATTACAAATTTCCATATTATAAAAAGTTAGAATTATTGATTAATGAAACAAATTTTGACATAATATGAAGAAATCGAACACATATGTGGAAAGAGAAAAATATTTCAAGATTTGAACTTTTCTCTAGTAAAGTTATTTTTTTACCATAGAAAAAAATTAAAATTTAAAATTGAAATAGTGATTTATAAAATAGAATTATTAACTTAGGTATTTGTCCATTTATTGAATATTTATGAAATAACCAATTTAGGGAAGTAAAAATAACTATGATCAAGATGGACCTCTTTGATTTATATAGATGAGGTTATCGATTATATCACGACACTACCAATAAAAATTATGACCAAGGTTTTCTTTACAATTGTGAGTTGATTAAAATGGATACATTGTGCCTACTTTTTCTAAACTCTTTCCAGATGAAAAGTAAAAGACTCAACCGAATCCATTCATTTTGGCATAGAAAGGCAAATATAAATTTTTTCACTTTCTTGCTATAAACTGAAGTACTTACTCAAATATTAAATTTAAATTTACATGTCAATATTAGTATAACCTGAAATTTTTTGGTAAGACTGAAAAAATAAAATCGAAATTAACCTCGCACATTTAAAAAAAAAAAAAAAAGAAGAAGTAAAAGATGAAAGTTAAGATGGACAAGCCAATTAGCGGACTAAAAAAACAACATTCATTATCCCACCACATGTATAATTTTTTTTGTTCGGACTTATTCAGCCACATTACTTAAGGTGATTCTTTTGTTGCAAAAGGAAAACAAAAAACCTTTTTTTCTGTCTTCTAGCTCCCGCACTTTTTTGGGCCAATTCCCACTGAAAAGCATGAATAGGTCAAAAGTAGAAAAAACCAAACCATTTTACCGTTTACTTATAAGTCAGGAAAAAAAAAAAAAAAGGGATATGTGCAACACAAGTCCTAAAACTTACAAGAAAAGTGCAATTGAGTCATAAAACTTACAAAAAGTGCAATCAAGTCCTAAAACTTGTCAACTTGGTTCAATTGAGTCCTAAAGTTAACACCGTTAGCCTTTTCCGTTAAATATTGCTGACGTGGCATTTAAAATATTTTTTTATTGTCCACGTGGATTTTTTTATTATTTTTTTAAAAATTAGATTTAAAAATTAAAATATTAGATTTAAAATCTTTAAAAATTAGATTAAAAATTAAAAAGAAAAATTAAAAAAAAAAAAAAAAGGGCACCGGTGGTTTCCACCGCCGCCCAATCCGGAGGGCCGGCGACGGTCGCCGGCCCCGGGCGGGGTGGCCGGCCCCGTGCGAGCCTCGCCGACCCCGAGGGAGGGCCGACGAGGCCTCGCCGGATCTGGGCAAGCTTCACCCGGATCCGGCGAGGCTCACACGGGGGCGGCGAGCCTTGCCCGCCCTCGCACGGGGCGGCGAGGCCTTGCCGGGTGAGGGCCGGCCACCCCGCCCGGGGCCGGCGACCGTCGCCGGCCCCTCCGGCGATCGTCGCCGGCCCTCCGGCATTGGGCGGCGGTGGAAACCACCGGTGCCCTTTTTTTTTAATTTTCCTTTTTAATTTTTAATCTAATTTTTAAAGATTTTAAATCTAATATTTTAATTTTTAAATCTAATTTTTTAAAAATAATAAAAAAATCATGTGGACAATAAAAATATTTTAAATGCCACGTCGCAATATTTAACGGAAAAAGGCTAACGGTGTTAACTATAGTAACTCAATTGAACCAAGTTGACAAGTTTTAGGACTTGATTGCACTTTTTATAAGTTTTAGGATTCAATTGCACTTTCTTTGTAAGTTTTAGGACTTGTGTTGCACATATCCCAAAAAAAAAAAAAAAGTAAAGTACTTTCAAATTTGAGACAAATCTAGCCAATATCCCTCTATCGCCGTTAAAACATGGAATATTCTGTTAAAGTCCTCCCGAAATATCGGTTTTGCCCCTTTGTGTTTTCTTTTTATTATTTTTATATTGTTGGTGGGATTTTGTTTAGTTGTACGACTGTTGGACCATGTGCGTTGCACCTGACCTGGTGATATTGGGCTTTAGCTACCAATCACAAAAGTATTATTCTTAAGTTTTGGGTCAATATTTTATTTTTCTCCATTACTATCTTAATAGACAACCCTTATCAATATAAGGAGGAAATGCATTAGAATCAGAGGAGGCATTCGTTTAGCAAAAAATGATTGATTTAAAAATATTTTTCGAAAAATTATTGTTTATATCGTTTAGAAAAATAAATAAATGAAAAAAAAATTTCACCACCCACGAAAATATTTAGGCATAAATTGTCATTGACGATGAAAATATTTCCGTCGATTAATTTTTCTAAACGATATAAACAATCATTTTTCAAAAAAATGTTTTTTCAAATCATTTATTTTCCATGAAATGAACATACCAGAATGTTTTCGTTGGCAAAACGGCAGTCTTGCTACAAGTCTCTATACATTTACTTTCACCCTGTACTTGTATGTTTTTTCCTTAATGGAAAAACTTGGTTAGATTTAATATTGTCATTTTAGTAAATTTGTCCATTGGAAAGGCCTAAAAGCACCAAGAAATACGCTCTAGCACATAACACACCTTAATCTTAATTTTGTAGTACACATCTGATCTCATGTGCACGGCCGCAATTGCACTTGCAAAGCGACATTTTGGCCTTTAAGAGAATATGGTAGACGACACTTCTAAGAGAAAGAAAAATTACATATTAGTAATCTACTTATTAATCTTTAACAAATTCTTGTGGTGGTGGTATCGGGCTAGAGCCCAAAATAATAAGCACAAGTTTTACATAACTCTATATCAAATAAATTTAGTCATTACATTATTCTTAGTAAATTAGATTAGTTGTCTAAAAAAATTTATTCTAAAATTAACTGAAGTTCCAAAACATTAAATCAAATACGTATCTAGAAATTTGAAATCTAAATTAATATATTAAGTAAGATTATAAGTTGACATTTCCATCTTCTTGTGTATTTGTAATAAGCACACCAAAACAAGGTTGTAAAACTTGAGACGATAAACAATTTACATATAGAATCAGATATCACTTTAGTACTTTTTATTATTGAAACTACATGATGGTCAATTAAATAGCAATTATCAGTTGAGAAGTTGGTATATAGAAATTTATGTTAAATTGCTTGAGTTAATATGATGTATTATAATCACTAATTATAATATGATGTATTATAAGTTATCACTAATTACACCTTTTGTTTGTCTTTTTAGCCAAATGTTATTTGGATAATGAATTATCTTATCATTTTGTAGCTAAATATATTTCTGTGGGTACGTTTATGAATAAGTGCAGTTAAAAAATGTGCAATGAATTGCATACCAAAATAGATTTAAATTTCTTTGAACAAGTTGGATCGTTATTCAATGTTTTCAATTGTTCATGTATTTATATTAAGTAAACAAATTGACAAACTAAGAAATAAGATAGCTTATATTTATGATTACAATATTGTTGTTGTCAATTTTATATAATTAGATTAAATGCATGTATCTTCAATTGTATTGGACTTGTATATGATTTATTTTATTGTATTTTACATAGGCATAATTGGGAAATCACCATTTTAGCCGTTTGGAAAAAGCTGATGATGCAAGAGACCATATAAAGCACTCACTGCTCCCTTTTTATTTTAACTTACTCACCCTGAAAGCGTCGAGAACAAATAGGGAGAAGTTTATTAGTTTTGGAAAAAGGACAGAGCTACAAACCATATCACTAAAAGAGCGGAACCACCCTTACATTTTTATTTTGAAGAGGTTAGACTTTTATCTAGTTTCTTCATTATTAAACAGATTGAAAAACAAAAACTATGTACAGCAACCTAACACTAGTTGCCTTATATTGAAATAAGTTATATCATTCTGATCTTTCTATGATTTATTTTGTTTACTATTTAGATGACATAATGTATTTTTCATTTACGCAGATATGTGCATTTGTTTTTTTTTTTTTCAAATTTTTAATGTTTAAAATGCTTACATGGAAAAAAAAAAAAAAAAAACGCCCTATTGTGATAAATATATGGTGCTTCTTTGATCTAACTTAGAAAACGAGAAAAAGATACTTTTTTTTCCTGAAACGAGAAAATACTTTTACCTTGCACGAATCGTGCTTCTTTTGCTATTACACTAGACCCCATATGTTGTAGTTTTATACAAGAATTCTACAGAACTTCCTTAGCAACAATATTATAAGTTTAAGACAATCCAATATCAATTTTATCACTTTACATTTTAATTAGTTAGTCAACCTCGGTATTACTATAAAAAAAAAAAACTTATTCCTTCCCAAATAATTTAATTTGTGAATCTTATTCGTCCATTCCATAAAATATCTTCTTCACATCGTCTTAAGCTTGATGGGGGATACAAAGAGAGAGAGCCTGAGAATCCACCTTGACTAGCTTGTCCTTTTATAAGCTTAACCTTTCTTTTCCACTTTAATTTTTTCAGATTAACCCTTAAAAATTCACTTATAGTATAATTTTGTACTTTTCTCATACCTTAGATAATAAATGTTCCCACTTCGATGTTATTATCCAATATTGCAAATCACATTTATTTAAAATGACATCACTTATGTTATTTCATCATTCCGTTAACTGAAATGATTGATGGTTTAGTCAACCTTACTTGCTATGTAAAAAGAAAATATTAGAACTATTGAAAAAGTTCAAATTACGACAAGAGATGGAATGTCGTGTATGTCATGAGCCTACTTTGAAGCCATCACCTTTTCTATTTGTGGACATATTAAAAAGTTAGTTTCTCTTCTTAATTCTTGAAATTGGGGGCCTTTCCATGAAATACAAATCTCAACGGACGTATCAACTGATTATGACGCTTGATTTGCACGAGAGGTCATTGGAATAGTCAGCTTATTTTGTTGCAGAAAACGAGTGATTGAACAATAAAATAGATAGAACGAGAAAATAAATCGGACATTAGATTTACGTGGTTCCATCATAGTGACCTACATTCACAAGGAGATCAGCAACGAATTCCATTACAAATCAAGTAATACAACGAAGATTACAACCATACTCAAGTCACTTAAACACTCTCAGTGTTTCCCAAGCTTAATTACACCCAATAACTCATGTAGTGTTTAGCCCTGAAATTCTTCGCTAAATAATCTCTCAATCTCACGAAAAAAATTATACACAAATTCTTGCCACAAGAATTTAATCAGCTTCAACACATAAAAGCTCTTGGTGTAATTGCACAAAGAAAGCCCGCTATCAAGCACTTGACGAAATGGCACTTCAATGACCCTTGGATATCTTCATGGTGCAATTCACATCTTTTGATAGTTGTCACAAAGAACATCCACTTCTTATATATAAACAAGAATTGGATCTGAAATGTGAAACCTCATTTTAGGAAACCTTCTCCAATTAGGAAATCTATTCAAAATAGGAAATATACTTGAATTAGGAAATCTTCCTTTTTAAGGTTCAAACTGGAGACATATTTTAATACATTTAACCATATCTTTGACTGAAACAATATATTTCCTATTTTGCTGGAGCCACGGGCATATCTTTGTATCACTGCATTATTTTAGTTAGTCGATTCTAGCATTAGTAAAACAAATTACCCTGTCCAGTTTTATGAATGTTGTTCCATTCATTCCATCAAGAATATCTCCTTTTGTCGGCTCATGCATTGTTAAACATCTCAAATTTGTTAAACTGATCAGCGACATAATTCCACAAATTTCGACGCATGCATCAATTTAACCATACCGTGCCAAGCCGAAGGACATTATCTATGCACTCTATTTCTTGCCTTTGACTGAAACAACTTCTTCCTGCTTTGCTGCAGCTACGGACTAGTAATTCAAGAAATTATTGTAGAGGTCCTACGTAAGAATGTTGACATATATGTGGATCTGCCTATAGATTTGGTTGAAGATCGTCATCAGATAAATGCCATAATAGAGAAGTTGGATGTTGACTCTGGTGGTGTACATTTCATTGGAATACATGGAATGGGGGGTATCGGCAAAACAACACTTGCAAAGGTTGTGTTCAACAAACTATGTTTTGACTTTGATGGTGCTTGTTTCCTGAGTGACATTCGAGAAGCAGCGCAACATGGTCTTATAAACTTGCAGAAAAAGTTATTATCAAGTATTGGTGGTTTTAGGAATGCTGAACAAATTAAAGACATCAGAGATGGGATGCAATGGATGAAGAGAGTATGTCATACTAAAAAAGTCCTCATTGTCCTTGATAATCTAGACAAGGAAGAGCAACTCGAAAAGCTAGCTGGGAAATCTAATTGGTTTGGTTCTGGTAGCAGGATCATTATCACAACCCGGGACAAAGGTATCTTGATGACTCAAATGGAATCATCCAGTAAAGAGGACTTAAGTCAACCCGAAGGAATTTTGGGCTCCGAAGTTCATGCGATGGACTTTGATCAAGCACTGCAGTTGTTTTCTAGGCATACTTTTCGACGTGACTCTCCTGTGGAAGACTATATGGCTCTTTCAAAAGCTATTGTTGGTAAAGTGGATAGGCTTCCGTTGGCTGTTGAGGTGATCGGTTCATTTCTCCGTTGTTGCGGCTCTACCCTGAAGCCACATTTTGATTCAAGAAACCTATGGAAAGACACATTGAAGAAGTTAGATAGAGGTCCTTTTAAGGATGTTCGGGATGTATTAATGATAAGTTATGAAGGATTGGAGAATGAGGAAAAAGATATATTTCTAGACATTGCTTGCTTTTTCACCAATGAGGATAAAACACATCCAATTATCATGTGGGATAATTGTAATTATAGTCCTCACATTGCAATATCTATCCTCCTGCAACGGTCCTTGATAAAAATTGGAGATGACAATAAGTTTCGGATGCACGACCAAATTCGAGATCTGGGAAGGTACATCATCCTCGAACAATATCCTTGCAAATTTAGTAGGGCGTGGATTCATGAGGATGTCGCTAAACTATTGGAGAGTAAGGAGGTAAGATGGAAGAGTATAACCCATAATTTTAATCTGGAAAGAGAAACTTCTTGAATTTTCTCTTTTATTCTATAGTTAGCTTTGTTTAACTCTCCATTTGTTTTGCGAGACCGATAGATAGATTGCCTGATAGTTAGCATTGTTGTCTAGATTTTGTAGAATGCAAAATAGTTTTCTGGAAATTCTGAAACAATGAGTTTCACGTTCTATAAAAGTAAAGTTAGAAGAAAACTGGCTATATGAAGAATTTTAAATTACTTCCAAACACAATTATGGATAAAATGAGAAAAACTATGAAGATTTGAATTGATATGCTAATTATATTTCTTAAAAAGTAGAATTTGGGAAATGGAGAAATGATTTATAAGATATCTTCCAATAGAAGCTGAAAATTTTTCGTTAATGGTGTGAACGAAAACATATAAATCTACTTGTTGAGAAAAGGTGTGGGCCATGTTAGGTATTTTCTTGGAGAAATTGTTTACTAGTGTTCATGTGCTTCTTTTCTTTATAGCTCTGGAATAGTATTGAGAGTTGTGCTCTCAATTAATCTTGAGTCTCTATTGGCAGGGAAATAAAGATGTAAAAGCACTAAGCTTGACTTCCGACAGCCGCAACATTGCACTCAAAAAATTGGCTGCTCTACCAAATCTAAGGTTCCTTCGAGTGAAAGGCATTAGTAATTTTGGCAACTTTAACAATCTTCTTTTGAAGCAAAGATGGCTTTTTCCGCAAAGGTGGCAAGAGATTTTTAGTGCAAATGACATTCACTTCCATAATTTGGTCATGCTTGACCTTTCAGATAGCAATATTGAAGATGGTTGGGGTGGGTGGAGCCAAATGAAGGTATGATATACCTTAGCTAATGTACTTCTTTCTTTCATTACCTCATTCATGATAAAATGAGGCGATGATAGAAGCGATATATACAATTTACTTATTTCTATCGTTACCTCATCTGATTGTAGAATATATCTTGCATTAGTACCATTCTAGGTCTTGTTATACATGTAAGTAAAGCACAATTATGTCCCACCTAAAACATTTCTTTTTGTGCTATACAACCTTGATTTTGTAGTTCTACAAGTTGTTTAGACTTTGAAAATGGTGAATTTCCACAACAGTAAGTGCCATTTTGCTTCAGTATGCATCATATATGCTTTGAATGACATAAAGTTCGAGATTGGTAACACCCAACTTATTTTGTGTAAAGGACCACAAGTTTATTTGGAATAGCCTAGTTGATTATGAATCAAAGCGAGCTTGAGCTTGACAATATTGATTCAAGCGGCTTACTAGCCTAATTTAGTACTTTAGTATATGTTTATATGGATTTTTGTTCTAAGCTGCACACCGTGGGTTTTGGAATAAAAAATGTGACAAAAGGGTGGGATGGTTCTCCGTATATTCCCCGTGGTATAAATTTGCCTCCTAGCAGGGGCCTTTCTCCATACAAAAATTTAAAAAAGAATGAAGTTGGCTATTATTTTGAAAATTTTAAAGTACGAGGGTCATTCTCAACATCTTTTTTTTTTTTTTCTACAGATGATTCTCATTTATTCTTTTACTTCAATTTTTTCTACAAATGATTCAATTGAAGGTTCTAAATTTGACGGGTTGCGTACAATTAAAAAGGACACCTGATGTCTCCAATTTAATGTCTTTAGAGATGTTAATTCTTACCCGGTGTGTCAAGTTAACCGGAATTCACAGGTCAATTGGAAAGCTAAAACGCCTACAAACTTTAAATATCAGGGGATGCGAGTTGCTTCGTAGTTTGCCTACAGAAATTGGTTCTCTACAATCTTTAATAGAGATTATCATGCCCCAAAATTTTCAACCCTTCAAGCTTCCTGAGACATTCGGCAACCTCAAATCTCTATCGAGTTTTATATTAGATGAGCACCCTGGAATCATTCAACTTCCGAACTCTATTGGAGGGTTACTGAAACTTACACATTTATCTTTACGTGGGTGTGTGGGCATAGAGGAACTTCCATGGTCTATTGGAGAAATGGAATCGTTGGTTAAGTTGGATTTATCACATTCAAGAATAGTTAAACTACCAGATTCCATTGGATATCTAGAGAAACTAGAAGTGATTGGGGTAAGTTATACAGAGATAAGAAAGTTTCCCAATACTATTGGACGGTTGAAGATGCTTGAAGAGTTACATGCCAAGAATTGTCGGCATCTGACAGATGAAAACCTGGAGGAAATAGGGAACCTATCCCATTTGAGGATATTGGACTTATCATATACTCTTTTATCTAGATTCCCTTCGACACTGAGTTGTCTCTCTTGTCTCCATACACTTGAATTTGGTTCAAGTCACCTTCAAGAAATACTTGATCTTCCCTTAAGTTTAACACACCTTCACATGCAAGCACATCACTTCCCATCTATTCTTGACCTTTCAAGGCTCCTCAGTTTAGATTATATAGAATTTTATAGATTAACTACTTCAACAAAGGAACCTGGCCTAACTTGCATGAACAATTTGCCAGAAGAGCATATGATCCATTTGCTCCCATCTGGTTTGTCAAACTTGAAATTTAGGGGCATCAATCTACTGCCACCCTTTTCCAAGTTGGAAAAATTGGCGGATCTGTGTGTCATTGAATATCAAATGTCACACTTCTCAATCTCCCTAGACCTAATACATTTAACAAAATTGAAACTAAGTGAATGCAAATTGCTGGTAGAAATTGCCAATCTGTCACTCTTGAAAAGTCTACGGTGCTTGGATTTGAGTAGATTAGAAAGTTTGGTTGAGATTCGTGGTTTGTCGAAACTAGAATCCTTGCGGTACTTCTATATTTCCCATTGTTGTAGGATAGAAAGGTTTCCCAACTTATCAAAGTTAGATAAGTTACAGCAGATTGAGATAGAAGATTGTCCAAAGATAAGAACCATAGAAGGTCTCAAGGGCTTAGAAAGCTTGGAGTTGGATAATCAGGGCTACAATATTCTTGAAAGATTGTTGGATGGCAAGACATGGACCTGGCTTTCCCGCAGTGCCGCTTAGTACAAGGCATTCCTAACTTTTAGGCCACCGGACACTTATTATAACATTGTCAATTTCCTTCACGAGAACTTGGTGGGCAATGTAATTCCTCTTTTTACAAACAATGTTCAATTGACATGTGGTGATGCAATTGCTAAGCGACTTCTACCAGTGGTTGACCACTACCATATCTACATACCTATCTTATCTAAAAGCTATGTGGCGGTTCTGTGGGCTAGGCCACATGTGACATCCCGATTTTTCTAATTCTATTTTCAGTCAATCGAGTCGGGCATTTCATCTATGCATATAGTTCGTCTCTCTCAGTTGGCCACTCATGAGGGAACTAGCCTATTGGGCGAAGCAATTAAGGGATTTTAATGCGTCAAACTTGGGGACTGATCACTCTCAGGTTGGATGCAAGAAAATTTCCCTGAAAGCTACCCGGTAGGTTAGGACGCGTTGAGATCGCACCGGATTGAAATTAACCGTGAAAATTGAGATTGAATTCAGAAATTAGAAGTCCTGTTGTGTCACAAATCTCATTAGGATCATTGGATAAATTTAAGGACTTCAATTAGACTCAATTGGAAGAGAATTGAGAGGAATTGAAGAATTTAAGGTACGAGATTCTTATGCCCCGGCGGAAAAACAAATTGGACCTATTAGGAAGATTGTGGTGGAAGATATTTGGGTGAGTGGGAAGTGATGTCACTTGATGTCATGGTAGGCCATTTTTTTGTTGGATTAAAGAAAGAGAAAAATGAGCGAAGTGGGCCCCCTTCTTCTTCTTCCTTCCTCTTCTCTTCCGTGGACTGCCTCTCCTTGCTCCCTATTCTTGTTGCTTGAAGAAACGCAGCAAGCCAAAGAAGCTGAAGACTGCCGAAGCAGCAGCTAGCAGTGCCGCTCGTCGCCGCCGTCCACCGCTACACGATGTCATAGCCGCGCCTCGCCGCACGCACCTCCATCTCTCTCCTTCCCCTTGCGCCGCCGCTGCCTTCTTTTCCTCCATCTCCAGTTGCAACTCGACGTCCCTAGCAGATCTGAAGACGCCGAAGCAGCCAACGGCTCAACCAGACCGTCATCGCGCACCCCTTGCGCGTCGTCCTCCACTCGCGCGCCTCTAGCTCGTCACCGCCGTCTTGACCATCGTCCCAGCTCGTCCTCACCTCCGGGAGCTGCTGCAGGCCACGGTTCAGCCACCTTCGGCCACCGTTTGGGTCCCGCCTAGGTCCGGTTCGACCCCTCAACCGTTCCCAATCCATTTTCGTCTCATCCAAGCCCCGGATCCGCCCTTTCTAGGCCTCAACCAGCAGTGGACAGGAACTAAAGAAAATGGGTATCGCAGAAAAGGTTTTGCCCATTTTGGTCGGCTTCCTGACCCGGGATGCTCGGCCCGCCTTGAGAAAAGTCGATCCCCTCGTCGTCCCCGTCGTTTTGGTCCGATCGGTTCATTAATCAGGCGAGTTTAGCTCACTAAATCTTGATTAGAGGTTTAATTATGCTTAGGGAGGTTTATTTTAGGTTAAGTGTTATTAGGTAGTTAGTTTAATTTATTTAAGTGTAGATTATAATAAGATACTTAATTAAGTTAAAGTGTGTTTAAGTTAAGGCTAAGTAAATATTTATATTAAGATAAGCTTTGATGTGACATAAAGGAATTTATTTTTGATTTATTAAATAACTCAGAATTATTAAATAATATAATAAAATATTATTATTCGAAATTATTAAAATATTATTATTTAATTAATTTCAGAATAAAATTAATTATTTATTAAATTTCAAAAATTTTGTCGGGACCTTATTTTCTCATAATTTCGCCGAACTATGGTTGTGCCAGTTGGACCGAGAGTTGCCACCAAATTGGATTTGGTCGCGCCCAATCAGGCCATGATTCGCTACCTTATAAAGGTCGTGCCCAATCGGGCCGTGATTTACCACCTGTTAGAGGTCGTGCCTATCGAGCTGAGATCTACCACCTTTTAAAAGTTGTGCCAAGTGGGGCCGTGATGCCACTAATTCTAAATTTAGCTGAGTGGGGTCGTGATTATCACTAAATTTTAGACTTGCCTGTAAGGTTGTGATTGAGAGTCGAGAGTGAATAGTCAGAATGACCTTATGACGATCTCAATGACATGTAATCGACTGAGTCGATTGATCGTTGAGATGATCCAAGTAATTGAATTGTTTGGATGATGTGATTGTGCTACAATTATTTGGTTCTTATAATTGCACGTGATTGAATTATATAAACTGTACTAACTTGCAGGTAAGGACTAAGACGAGGTAAGTCTTTTTGATATTGTGGCTAAGCCACCTTTAGGTGTATTCTCTTTCTAATAGGGGTTTAGGGCGTTGAACTTGCTGAGACAATGTCTCACCCCATTGTGGGTCAACATTTTTAGGTCCCTTGTGGACGGAGTGACCAGATCGCTTGGGTCGGCCTTAAGGAGTTGCAGAGATGAAGTCAGGAGGATTGGAGAAAGTGTCCGACTTGTAGGTTGTAGGACAGTTCCTTTTTAAGAGCCAATCTTTTATAGATTTTTGGTTGTAGGCCTTCGTTTGTAATTCTATTAATTTACGAAAGTGTATTGTTGTGAAATTGCTTCCTTCTTTTCTATCCCATATTTTATTATCAGGGGTTTTATAATATGCTTCCGCATGTGCATTAAAGAATTAATTGGGTCGGCGACTTAACCTGGGAACATCGCAATTGTTTGACCATGATGGGATGTTAGTGCGCCCAAGGTTCGGGGCGTGACACCACATGGGACATTGCACATCAAAGACAAATGGGAAAAAAAGAATTTGACCCATTTTCTATGATGTGGAGATTGATGATGATAAGCTCCAAACCAATTTATACGTAATGCCCTAGATCGGCACAGGTGGAAATTTGGCAACTAAGTGGAGGAATGGGAAGAGGTCGCAGATATCTGGGATTTCGATCTTAAAACTAACAGGTAATGCCACTATCTTGACTAAATTATGAGGTAATTTGTCATTCAACCGAACTTTACCACCGTAGACTTTCTAAGTCACTGCAATGCAAACTTCTGCTTAAAAATATTCAAGAACGCTCAAGTTGATTCTTACGCTATGTTAGAAAGAGTTTTTTAGGTGGGTGAAGAAATTTGAGGTAAAGAAAAGATATTTTTTGTGTTGGCTGGAAGTAAAATACATTAGAAGGAAAAAAAAAATTCAATTGTTTGAAATTTTCGTTGATTGTCTATTATGGCTCATTAGCACTATTAGTAATTATTTTACTAATTTAACTTAAGAAAAATAAACAAAGCATTCATATTCCTTCAAATCAGTCTTATCCTCGTAGTATTACTTTTGGGTTTCTTGAAGTTTTTAGATTCTCATTATTTTCATCTAAAGTCATTCTTTTGTTGTCGCTTATACCACCCCAGTAGTTTAATTTATATTCTAGGCTTCTCTTTTTTTTTTTTTTAAATCAATAAAAAGATTAAGTAATAGTGGCAAACTTCCTTTTCTGTACTTCAGCTTATTGTCTATTTGAAATTGAAATTAGGGTAGAATAGGCATTAAACAGGGAAACTTAAGGTGAAAATGCAGTAAATACCTTTAAAAGTTATGTACAGGACACATGCTAATGGAAAAAAAATTGATTGAATTAACGATAGTAACAAGAAGGACTTTAAAATTCTGTGTCTCACGGGTATTCTACTAGTTTGAATGTGAAGACAAAGAAATTGTACAATAGGAGAACTTCTTTTCATTATGTATAGAATAGGTAAACATGATAATACAATATTACCAATTAATTTTCTTTTGTTAGGATATCTCTAAAAATAGCTTGTAAGAATGATCCCGGGTTTCATGAGATTTCATTTCAAACCTGAACATGTAATTTCAAAAAGATTCATGGAAGTTATTTATTATTTCACTACATGGCGCCTGCCCTAGATATGTTCACAGAAGTTAATCCATATAGTCCATTGTGTGGGGAAACAGAGTTGCAAAACGGTACCATGAAAGACCTTAAGGGTTTGTTCTATTATTATTAATTTTTTGTTCTCTTCTATGGTGTATGAGTTAAAGGATATTCAGCTTATGTTCGTTTGAGACATTGAATCAACAATTAGGTAGTCATTTTGCATCACTTTGTTTTCCATTGGACTATTATGAACTTTTTTCTGTCTCTAAGCATTGCTTCAGCCCAGGAGAAGTGGTTGAATTGATAATTGCAGAGATTTTGAATCATCTGATGAATGTTAGTCCCAGAATTTGACTATAGTTTAGCTGAAGATCAGTGACAGCTGATACCAGTTGTTAAGGAAATTGTTTCTTGAGCCTTTGTTTGGTTCATTGACGAAGAAAAAAGAAATGGTGTTCTATCGATCCATTCCACGAAATTATGTTCTCTAGAACTGCATTTGTTTTCTAATTGTGGAGGAACAAGAAATTTCATTTTAAAATGAAGATTGATTAAGATTCTTATGCTTGGTACGTTGTTTGGAAGATTAGAATGAAATTCAAGTAACTTGTTCGTGTGTCGGATCTAGAAAATTGTTGAACTTCTGCACTCTATTGGGAGGTTAGTGAAGATTGCATGTTTGTCGTTAAGGGGATGCTGGGAGATAAAGGAGCCTCCGCACTCTCCTCAAGAGCTTAAAGCTTATACAATTGTGTTGATGTGGGTGCTCTATGATAAAAAGGCTTCCATACCCTTGTGAAAAATAAACTTGTTGGTTTAGTTGGACTTGTAATGTTAAAGATGGTCAATCTACCAGATTCAATTGGAAATTCGAAGAAGTTGAAAGTAAGTAGAATGGACTCTTTAGTAATAAGAAAGTTACGTGGGTCTTATACAGCTGAAATTTCCAGTGAAATTGCCTGATTTCTCAAGATTTTGCTAGGAACTCGTGTCCAATTTGCTTATCTCATAATTCAAGTTCTGTAGCAATCAACATATTAATTCAAATAGATCCATGGATTTTAAATATTTGTTCGTTAGAGAGATAATGGCAAATGATCCCTTCAAGCAAATCCTTGTAGTTCATCATAGCCAGAGGCATTGAGTGGGGGAAAATAGACCATAAGTTCTTTTTTTTTTTTTTTTTTTCTCTCTCTTCTTTGGTGTATGAGTTAAAATAAACTTCAGGTTATGTTTCTTCAAGTCACTAATGTAAACTTTTCGTTCTTTGTGTATTGCCGCAGCCTTGAAGAAGTGGTTGAATTGACTATTGAGAGGTTTCGAGACATCTGATGGATGTCAACGCCAAATTTCGACAAAAGTTTAATTCAAGATGGACTATAGTTGATACACGTTGTAAGCCTGTACAAAATTTTGGAAAAATGCAGATGGGTGCAAGATCTCTTCTAGAAGGTTATCTAACTTTCCTAGCACAAATATCTTGAGGAATTTCAACATAAATTTTATCAACGTTTACTGAACTTTAGCATACTTGCTATCAAGCCATTGTATTTTGATTTCTTTCATTAAGAGTAGGAAACTTTACGATTTTTTTTTATTTATTTTATCTAATGATGCATTTTGGCTGCATTCCGCATGAATTGGAAATCTTTCATTAAAATGCTGCTATGGTGAAAATGTGACTAATTTTTCAGATGCCATACCGCTACACATGTTCACCCATCACTGTCATGTGTCCACCACATTAATACATAGTCAGAAAAGTGATCATTGCGGTTATAAAGTACATCAATTGTAAAAGGAAAAAAAAGGATGATACAATGCTATGGGTGGTAGAATAATTACAAAATCTACCAAAATTCAGTGTCACATATAGATATTAAAAGTATTTGCATTACTAGTATTAAAATTTACCCAAAAAAAAATATTACTATCTATAAAAATGGAGCCTGGCTCGGCTCCTTTTTCTTTTTTATTTTTCTTCTCCCCACGCGGTCCGGCCCACGCGCGGGTCTTCGTCTTTCCTCACGTCGCGCGACAGCAACATACAGAAGCATATCGGCAGGAACAGAAGCAGAGCAGGCCACGGCACAATCCTAGGGTCAGGGATCAGTCGACCATGGCAGGCTGGCGGCGGCCTGCTCAAGGATCAGGGATCATACAGAACATGGCTTCTGCTGCCTATGGTCTTTGAAGACAAAGAAAATCAGCCAAAAGGGTTTTGGGGAAAAGCTTGAGAAACGGAGAGAGGAGAGCTTTTTCTTTTTATAACAAGGGGCGACAGAGAGAGAGTGAGGACTCCAAACATCTCGGCCACGCGCGGACCCGTCCGACGACCTCTCCCGGCACCGAACAAATAAGCCTCGGCTCTGCTATTGTCCTGTTTTGACTGCGCCAGGCCGGAGCTCGTGGCCGTCCGGTTCACGCGATCTCCGGCGCCGTCAGTCCTATGATCTGTTGTCATTAGTGTCTGCTTGTCTTCCGTCGAGAACCCAGCGCAGGGTCGAGTCCCGTTCGAGTCGAAAACTCCATTACTAGTGTCGCACGTCGCCTGTTTGTGAAAATGCCTTAACTAGATACGCAAACTTTTTCTTGAGTTCGATTTGCTTCGGGAAACATAGGTCTTTTTGCACATCCTTGGTTTGCATCGTAACAGGTTCGTGGAGGGCTAACGTTTACAGGGGCTGGGAGTCGGCTTGGCCGAGGACAACTCCATGTCGCTCGGACTTCGACTAATGGAGGAGTCAGGGTCCGTAACGGTTTGGTCTGAGTCGGGTCTGTCGAGCACAAATCGCCCATGAAGTCGCTCCAATAGCCAATGGTGGTCGTTGGAGGATCGAGTGACTCTTAATTTAATATAGGATAGTTGGCGTTTTGTTGTCCTGGGTTTAATGGACGCCGTTGGTCTCTGGGCATGCTGAAGGAGGCGTGATGGAGCTAGCGTGGAAGGCAATAAGAGCAAAATGGGCTTTAGGGCAGGTGGACGTAGTTCTAATTATAATTGGGTTGTTGCTTTCGGGCTTGGATTGACTAATTGAAAGAGGGCTTCAGTAACGGGCTTGGTGTTGCTTTAGGAAGAGTGTGGGCTTGTGAAGTTTTAATTAAAATAGGCCTAATAGTAAGCCCATTTCGGGCTTGGATTGACTAATTGAAAGAGGGTTTCAGTAACGGGCTTGGTGTTGCTTTAGGAAGAGTGTGGGCTTGTGAAGTTTTAATTAAAATAGGCCTAATAGTAAGCCCATTTGAGGCATGTCCCCTTAGTAACCCCAAACCTGACCTTATTTTGTACACGGGCCGTAGAATTAGGCCCTCACCTTTACGAACCCAGTCCCATTTCCGGACCGAGCCCAGAAGGCCCTTATTGTTTTGCGGGTGGGACCTTAATATTGAGCCGGACTGGGTCCCCACATCAGGCGCAGTCCGGGTAAGGGCCTGGCGACCCAGGCCGGATCCATACACCGACTCGGGTCCCTATTTCCAGATTTAAAAAATCAAAATTTATTTTTTTAAAAAATGAAAAATTTCAGAAAAAATTCTATTTTTTTTTTTTCTAAAATTAGGAAAGAGCATAAAAATTATATTTTTAGGAGTTTTCTCTTAGAACATGTGAAAATATTTGATAAAAAAATTTTGTGCTCAAAATTGAATAAGCTTTTAAGCTTTTATAATAGGGTTTAAATGTTTTTTTTTTTTTTTTAAAGATAAATGCTCTTGATTGTGCATTTTCAATATGTTGAATGTGGTTTCCATTTAGTGTAGTTAGGAATGACATTTGTCTTATTTCTTAGTGTTGGATTCTTGTTTTTTTCTTGTGATTTATTTAATGCTTTAATGGTTGCTAATTGTTATTTTAATGATTGTGCACATGTATGATCACCTCATATATTAGTGAATAAATTTAAAATCAATACAAACTGCCTGACAAATATCTTGAAATAAAATAATATTAAGTACCAAAAGGATACCAATATTCTCTAGTTGTATATGAAGTGAGGTATGCTCTCATACCTCACTTAATTTCTAGCTGACCCCAATAGGCTAATAGCGACTCTTCATTAGAAAATCTTTAAAAGTGTCAATTTAACTTAATACCAAATATTTCAACATCACACGAGGTATAGACTTCAGAGAGCCTGCACCTAATTGAGGGTTATAGGTCTATCTCTTAGACAATACCCCTAAATCTATGTATTTTACCCTCTAAATGGAAAAGGCAAATTGCGAGACATATTATATAATCACGTAAAATAAATCCATAAATCAAGACAAGCACATTGTAATTGTATATAATTCAGCACAAATAACAAGGTAGAGAAGGCTCATGCCGTGCACCCTTGGACCAACTGTCAGCAGTGAATGGGCGGGCAAGTAAAACAAAAGAAAACGAAAGCCAAAGCCCGCAAGAATGGAGCCATAAAACAAAGGAGTTTACCATCACGTACTTATGTCACGCGTAATCGATTATATACATGCGAAATTTCGTTTCTTTTCCTATTATGTGATAAGCATCTTAACTTTTTTCAATTTGAGCAATGTCGGACCGAATTTCGGTGTAGACATAGACCGATTAGATTGTCATTTTGATATCATTTTTATTGCGTGCCTGATGAAAACAGACTTTTTCTTTCGTTGTTCATTGTTGCACTCTCGAAGAAGTATTTGAATTGGCCGCTGATGAGAATTCTAGACATCCAAAATATGCCAATGCAAGAAGCAGGACTTGGAAGTACTTAAAGTGCTATCAAAGACAAAAAGAGATGGAATTCCATTCCAAGTAAGATCTCTTCAGCTATTTTGTAAGTGACTATCGTACTAGTGAATTTCAATAGAGCCCAAATTGTAATTGTATTTAGACTGCAAAACTTAATCAAAAGATTAGTTATGAAAAATATTAAGGTAAAAAGGAAAATTGGGTCCATGTCAAAATGTTCAATAGAGCCCAGATGGCAACGGCCCAAATTTTTGCTGGTGTGAGGAGAAACTCGAAACATGACCAACATAATAATGGACTAGAACAAGGCACAGGTGTAAATTGAAAAAAAAAACAAAAGACTGGAAATCATTTAAGTAAAATCACAATTTTTAAAGTCAGGCCAAATCTTGCTAAATTCGAAAAAAAAAAAAAATTCACTTAGAGTTTTAGCCAAAAAAAAAAAGAAAGAAACGAAAAAAATCATGTGGAGCAGACAATGCCCACGAATCTCTACATTTTCTGCATAAAGCGTACTATTTCCACAAATAATTGTGTGTATGTTATGTCTCTCCGTCAAACCTTCAGGACAAAGGTCTCAATCATTTGTAGAGAGAGCCAAATGAGATTTTTCTTTTTTTTATCGGTCCTACTCTACTCCTATTTTAACTCTCGCTCTTACATTTTTGCTTTGCCTTCTTACAGGGCGTGAGAGTCAAAACCCACACCTGAAACTAATTTATCCCCACCCCAACCCCTCTTGAGAAGGTGGTGATTCACCTTCCATGATGGAAGGGTGGCTATCAGGGTAAACCCCAGTGGTTAAGCCAAATGAAATTGACTGATGAAGTTTTAGCAAAAAAGAAAAAAGAAAGAAAAGAAAAGAATCATGTGGGTGGACGATGCCCACGAATCTCTACATTTGCTGCATAAAGCGTACTATTTTCACAAATAATTATGTGTAAGTTATGTCTCTCTGTCAAACCTTCAGAGAGAGCCAAATGAGATTGACTGATGGAGTTTTAGCAAAAAAGAAAAAAAGAAAGAAAAGAAAAGAATCATGTGGAGTAGACGATGCCCACGAATCTCTACGTTTTCTGCATAAAGCGTACTTTTTCCACAAAGAATTGTGTGTATGTTATGTCTCTCCATCAAACCATCAGGCCAAAGGTCTCAATCATTTGTAGAGAGAGCCAAATGAGATTGACTGATGAAGTTTTAGCAAAAAAGAAAAAAGAAAGAAAAGAAAAGAATCATGTGGAGCGAACGATGCCCACAAAACTCTACATTTTTTGCATAAAGTGTACTATTTCCACAAATAATTGTGTTTATGCTATGTCTCTCCGTCAAACCTTCAAGGCAAAGGTCTTAATCATTTGCAGAGAGAGCCAAATGAGATTGATGGAGTTTTAGCAAAAAAGAAAAAAAGAAAGAAAAGAAAAGAATCATGTGGAGTAGACGATGCCCACGAATCTCTATATTTTCTGCATAAAGCGTACTTTTTCCACAAAGAATTGTGTGTATGTTATGTCTCTCCATCAAACCTTCAGGCCAAAGGTCTCAATCATTTGTAGAGAGAGCCAAATGAGATTGACTGATGAAGTTTTAGCAAAAAAGAAAAAAGAAAGAAAAGAAAAGAATCATGTGGAGCGAACGATGCCCACAAAACTCTACATTTTTTGCATAAAGCGTACTATTTCCACAAATAATTGTGTTTATGCTATGTCTCTCCGTCAAACCTTCAAGGCAAAGGTCTTAAACATTTGCAGAGAGAGCCAAATGAGATTGACTGATGGAGTTTTAGCAAAAAAAGAAAAAGCAAGAAAAGAAAAGAATCATGTGGAGCGGATGATGCCCACGAATTTCTACATTTTCAGCATAAAGTGTACTATTTCCACAAATAATTGTGTGTATGTTATGTCTCTCCGTCAAACCTTCGGGCCAAAGGTCTCAATCATTTGTAGAGAGAGCCAAATGAGATTGACTAATGGAGTTTCAGCGAAAAAGAAAAAAGAAAGAAAAGAAAAGAATCATGTGGAGTGGACGATGCCCACTAATCTCTACATTTTCTGGATAAAACGTACTAGTTCCACAAATAATTGTGTGTAAGTTATGTCTCTCCGTCAAACCTTTAGGCCAAAGGTCTCTACATTTTTTTGCATAAAATGTACTATTTCCACAAATAATTGTATGTATGTTATATCTCTCCGGCAAACCTTCAGGCCAAAGGTCTCAATGATTTGTAGAGAAAGCCAAATGAGATATCGAAAGTCGCACTTTTGAAATTTCAAAAAAGAAAAAGAAAAAAGAATATAAGAGCGTTCAAGTGTTGTTGCAACCCTCTCTAAACAAGATAACCAAAGGAGTTTGCAGCATTGCCATCCTATACAACACCATCAAGAAAAATGATACCGTTCTGCCATCTCTATTCTTTCTGTTACAATATTTAAATAATAGTTAAATAATAAATCATATATTTATCTAATATTTTAAAATTTTAAAATAGTTAGTAGTAGTCTCGCATAAATCTCATAAGATATTAGAGTTCGGAGGTCTTGAGTTGGAATTTTCCAAACCCCTATTTACCTCGCCAATTGCATATTTCCACGCTTTAGGTTAAGGCCAAAGTCCAACCTACACATGAAGAGGAGTGTTAGAATATTTAAATAATAATAAACCATACATTCATTTAACAGCTTAAGCTTTTAGAATAATTGGCGATAGTTTCACAAAACTTTATATGATATCAAAGATAGGAGGTCCTAAGTAGGGGTGAGCGGTTCTAGGTTCCTTACAGGTTTCACTTGGAACTTGGAACCTACCCTCAGGTACAGATTCCTCATTTTGTGTGTTGGAGTATAATACGCGGAAACGACAGAATCTTACAATTTACGTCAACGCGAAATCACCAGAGAAAATAAACGAGAAAAAATAAGGACACCAAGAATTTACGTGATTCGGTCCAAGTATCGGTACCTACGTCCACAGGGAGAGCTAACATCAAATAATCCACTATAATCGGAGTATCAGAGTTTAAAATTGCTCAAACGCTCAAGTGTTTCCCACACCTAAATTTAACCCCAAACTCAAAGTGTCTATAAATAAACAACTCACTTGGGAATAAACTCATAGCACAAAATTATCGCGTTCAAGTCATACGCTAATAAAACATAAAGAATCTTCAGCTTCCTCATGCAGCTTCTCTCTCTCGCGGAGTACGGCTTCTCATGGATCTTTCGGCGGGCTTCAAAACGCATTGAACGTGCAGCTACGTATCGTAGGTATCTATTTTCCCTTTTATACGTGTGCCCCAAAAGTCAAATTCTTGACTTGGGCCTACCATCCACGTATTCAGCTGAGCGTGGATTTCGTCTTCACGCAAGCAAATTTCCTTTCTCAGCGGACTTCCTTTGGGTGGCTTCTCTGGGTGAAGAAAAGAACATGCATAACAAAAAAATAATTCTGTTTTATGCATGTGCCCAAGTCAAACTATTTGACCGTGGCCCACCACGCTCTATTTCCACGCTGGGACTTCATGACAATGGTGCAAAAGACATCTTTCTTTTTAATTATTTCCTCATTTGTAATCCTTTGCGAGTCTAACGAATTTCTTCATCCAATTTAAACTCGAGACATTGATTTAACATTTCTCCACCTTGGTTCAATCTTTGAAGCCAAGTTATAGTACTCATCATCCATGCTGCTCTCCTAACGTCCCGATGGGCGCTCACCCACCACAGACACTAATAGAGCTCAAGCTCGCCCAAGGAACAGACTTAGTCATCATGTTTGCCGGGTTATCTACAGTAACAATCTTTTTAACAGTAACATTACCTTTAGCTAAGACATCTCGGATGAAGTGGTACTTGATGTCGATATGCCTCGTTCGCTCGTGATAAGCTGGACTATACACCAAATATATTGCACATTTGTTATCACAGTGTATATCCACACTTTTCTATTCTAACCCAAAGTTCGAGAGCAAACCTTGTAACCATATCGCCTCATTCGCTACAAAGGTTAGTGCCATGTACTCTACCTCAGTCAAAGACAAGACAATGTGATCCTGTAAGGACGCTTTCCAACTAACTGCACCACCCGTTAGCGTAAACACGTACCTTACTAAAGATTTGCGATCATCCAAGTCACCGACGTGATCTGAATCCACAAAACCAGTGGTCTCATTACCATTGCTGTTCCTTCAATACACCATACCCACGTCTGTTGTCCCCTTCAAATATCTAAGAACACACTTCACAACTTTCCAATGAGCTTTACCAGGACGCTTCATGTAGCGACTAACCACACTCACAGCTTGTGAAATATCAGATCTAGTGCACACCATAGCATGCATAATACTACCCACGGCACTAAAATAAGGAACACGGGACATATGCTCCTCCTCCGTCTTAGTCTGCGGTGATAATTTTTCTGAAAGTTTAAAGTGCTTCGCTAAAGGTGTACTTATAGATTTTGTCGACTACCTATTAAAACGTGCTACAATCTTCTCAATATATTTCCTTTGAGATAGACGTAAAACTCCGCAATCCTATCACGCAAAATCTCCATACCCAAAATTTTCTTTGTAGCACCTAAATCTTTTATCTCAAATTTAGCATTTAACTGCCTCTTCAGCACATCAATATCAGACATATTCTTAGTTGGTATCAGCATATCATTAACATATAAGAGTAGATAAATCAAAGAACTATTCTCCAATCTCCAATAGTAAACGCAGCTATCCATCTGATTTTTTGTATAGTCTTAACTAACCATGAATGCATCAAAACGTTTATACCACTGTCTAGGAGATTGTTTCAGTCCATACAAAGATTTATTTAACAAGCAAATATGATCTTCCTTACCCAGAATAGCAAATCCCTCTTGTTGCCTCATGTAAATCTACTCCTCCAACTCATCGTGAAGAAATGCAGTTTCACATCTAGCTGTTCTAACTCGAGATCCTGCGAAGCAACTAAGGCAAGTAAAACACGAATAGAAGTATGTCTTACCACAGGAGAGAACACCTCATTGTAGTCAATGCCCTCATGCTGTGTATATCCCTTCGCCATAAGTCTCGCCTTATACCTCGCTGTTTCGACATCGGGAGTGCCCTCTTTCCGTTTGAAGACCCATTTACTTTCGACAATCTTTTGGCTCTTGGGTACTTTGACCAGCTCCCATGTCTGATTTCGATGGAGTAATTCCATCTCTTCACTCATAGCCCTAGCCACTGTGATGACTCCGAACTAGCCATCACCTCAGAGTAAGACGAAGGCTCATTTGTCTCCACCTCATCACCTATAGTCAATGCATAAGCAATATCTGTATAACTATAACGTACCGGTGATTTAATGTGCCTTCTCTATCTATCTGCGGCTATAGTTTGCTGCGGCTTTGCTGATTATTCACTATCACCGACTTCAAGAACTGCGGCTTCATCTGCAGTCTCAACTTCTGTTACCTTCGAGGTCTCTGGAGTCTCCACTTGAAGCTTCACCTCACTAGTGACACCATGATATGTCTTCTCTGCTGGTTGTGTCTCAGAACTCCTCCATTGAAGCATTACAATCTCGTTGAAGATCACATCTCTGCTGATTAGAAAATCGGGTGATCTGGGATCAGTGCACCATAGCCAGTAGCCTTTCAACCCATGTGCATAACCCAGAAATATGCATTTCTTCGTCCTCGGCTCAAGCTTAACATCACTCGCATGAACATACGCAGGACATCCAAATATACATAATCCGGAATAATCAATAGGTTTCCCCGACCATACTTCCTCAGGAGTCTTCCACTCGATAGTATACGGTGGAGATTGATTAACCAGGTAACACGACATATTAACTGCTTCGGCCCAAAATTTCTTGCCAAGTCCTACATGCGAAAGCATGCATCGAGCTCGCTCAAGCAAAGTTCTTTTCTTCCGTTCTGCTACGCCATTCTGCTGTGGTGTCCCAGGTACTGTGCGATGTCTCACAATACATTCTTTTTTGCAAAACTCGGTAAAATATTTACCACAGAACTCCATGCCATTATCGGTTCTCAGGCACTTGATTTGTTTATCTGACTGCTTCTCAATCAATGCCTTAAATTTCTTGAACCGATCAAACACATCATATTTGGGCTTCAAAAAGTAAACTCATACATTCCTCGAATAATCGTCGATAAATGTCAGCATATATCGAGCACCTTCTTTCGAAGGAACTAAAGACGAGCCCCAAACGTCTGAATGAATATATTTAATTAGTCGTTTGGTCGAATGGATAGCTATAGTAAACTTAACTCGGTGCTGCTTCCCATAGATGCAGTGCTCACATAAGTCCAACTTTCCTGTCTTTTGACCATTCAACAACCCCATTTCACTCAGCATTGTCATACCTACCTCACTCATGTGCCCCAAACGCATATGCCATGATTGAGTCAAGTTAGAGTCTGACTCACCTGATGAAACTGCAGCGATTCCGATCACGGTCTCTCCTAGTAGATGATAGAGAGTATTTACTTTCTTCTCTTTCATCACTGTCATGGCACCTTGGGAGATCTTCAGTACTCCACCTTCAGCGGTGTACCTACACCCGATGTCATCGAGTGTCCCTACAGAAATAAGGTTCTTCTTGAGTTCCGGTACATGACTCACATATGTTAATGTGTGCACCACCCCATCGTGCATCCGGATTCGAATTGTCCCTATCCCCATAGCCTTACAGACTGCATTATTCCCCAAAAGAACCTTACCACCATCTGCAGCTTGGTAAGTAGTAAACCAGTTCTTATGAGGCGTCATGTGATAAGAACGCCCCGAATCCAGCACCCATTCGTCTCTTGACGAAGTTGCAGTCACACGTAAGATAGCTTCTGCATCACTTTTGCTCCCTTCAATAACGTTTGCCACACTGCTTGTGGCATTCTACCTATTAACTTTATTCCTCCGCTTTGGACAATCTCTCCTGATGTGCCGCTCGTGACACTCAAAGCACTTCACGCGTCCCTTGGACTTTCTATGGTGTGATTTTGATTTGCTTTTACCTCTGCTCTTACTAGGCCCTCGATGTTGTTCTCTGCCTCGAATCGTCAGTGCTTGCGCTACTCCTTGCGCCAGACCGTTATCTCGCAACTTTCTCTGCCACTCCTTAGAGAATAAGGTGGACTTTACCTCCTCTGAGGTAATCATGGTACGCCCCTGCAACAGTGAATCAGTAAAGTGCTCCTATGACTCTGGTAAAGAGGATAACAACATTATGCCCTGTTCTTCATCATCAAGTATCTTACCGACGTTTTTCAAATCCATAATGAGTTTATTAAATTCATCTTGGTGGGTTTTGATAGACGTACCTTCAGTATATCTAAATTGAAACATCTTCTTCGGCATATACAAGCGATTGTTCAAACCTTTCTTCACATAGAGTGTATGAAGTTTTGCTCATAATGCTGCGGCATCCTGCTCCTTAGCAACCTCTATTAAGACCTCATCCCACAAATTTAACAGGATCGTGCTCTTTGCTTTTTCCATTGGCTCTACCCTCTCAGAGGCTTTCATTATAATTGGCAACTCATCCTCGCCATCCAGTGCCTTGGCCAAACCTTGTGTTGTCAATAAAGCTTGCATCTTGATGCTCCATAACACAAAGTTGTTGCTCCTGTTAAACTTCTCAATTTCAGATTTCCTCTCAAACATAATTACAATAACAGAATTTCCAGATAATAATCAGACAAGCAAAAGCTCCAAATCACAATCAAGAAATCCAATCCCTAGCTTTGATACTAATTGTTGGAGTATAATACGCAGAAACGACAAAATCTTGCAATTTACGTCAACGCGAAATCACCAGAGAAAATAAACAAGAAAAAATAAGGACATCAAGAATTTATGTAATTCGGTCCGAATATCGGTCCCTACGTCCACGGGGAGAGCTAGCAGTAAATAATCCACTATAATCGGAGTATTAGAGTTTATAATCGCTTAAACGCTCAAGTGTTTCCCATACCTAAATTTAACCCCAGACCCAAAGTGTCTATAAATAAACAACTCACTTGGGAATAAACTCACGGCACAAAATTATCGCGTTAAAGTCATACGCCAATAAAACAGAAAGAATCTTCAGCTTCCTCGTGCAGCTTCTCTCTCTCGCGGCGTGCGGCTTCTCATGGATCCTTTGGCTGCCTTCAAAACGCATTGAACGTGCGGCTACGTATCGTAGGGTTTTATTTTCCCTTTTATACGTGTGCCCCAAAAGTCAAATTCTTGACTTGGACCCACCTTCCACGTATTTAGCTGCGTGTGGATTTCGTCTTCACGCAAGCAAATTTCCTTTCTCAGCAGACTTCCTTTGGGCGGCTTCTCTGGGTGAAGAAAAGAACACGCATAACAAAAAAATATTTCTGTTTTATGCATGTGCCCAAGTCAAACTATTTGACCTGGGCCCACCACGCTCTATTTCCACGCTTGAACTTCACGCCAAAGGTGCAGAAGACATCTTTCTTTTTAATTATTTCCTCATTTGTAATCTTTTGCGAGTCCAACGAATTTCTTCATCCAATTTAAACTCGAGACATTGATTTAATGTTGTGGAACCTGAAACCTACCTGTCGGAATCTGCAACCTGAAACCTACCCTTTTGATAGGTTTCAGGGTCGGTTCTAGGGTCCAACATGTTTTTTTTTTTTTTTTTTTTTTTCATTTTTAGTTAAACAAAACGAAAATGAACGTAAAAATAATAAATAAGCTTGTCATTTATGAGAAAGAATACAAAAGAAATAAAATTGAATAACAACATGTGGGACTTTTTTCCATGGCAGCTCGTCGACAGGCGGGCTGCTCATCATTGGAGTTCGAATAGCCGCAACATCATTGTTGGCAAAACAGCGATGGCAAAACAACAAGGTCCAGAAAAAGCACTAACAAAAATTTGACATTCAAAAACACTAATCTCCAATTCAGAGCATTTCTGTGGAATAATATCAAAGCATCCTCTAAAATCAACCAACTCAACATCAGCCTACTTTGGAAATTTGTGACAAAATTTATTAAAAAGTTTCCACAAAGAGACACCAAATGGTCTGTGCCTTACCCTTGTAGTGTTGTAAATAGCAGTTTTGCAGTCTTAAAAAATGCTGATGGACCAAGGCGCCAAGTCATATTGCCCATTTCCAAAATTGACTCTAACATAATACTTCGTGTCGTAGTTTACCAGGAAGGCCGCGCATCCGCTTCCAGCTTTGAACATGTGAGCCTAAGAAAAATAGAATTTGATAGGTAAAAGTTTAATTAACAACCCACAAGGTTGTGAGAGTGTTTTCACGCATATTCATTCTAAGGGGGCTTGAGAAACCAAACCTCTTGATTACTTCCAAGTGACTACACTATTGGATCAGTAGAAACCAAAGCCCATTCACTTTGCTTAATGGCTTTGTGCAAATCTCTCAAGTGACTCCACTTTGGTTCCCTCAGTAAACCTGCAACATTTACGCAAATTCTGACGTCAGGAAGATGACTTAGTAATCGCCATGATAGGATGTCATGAATTACTTCTAGACTTAGTTTTAAAAGGTTTAATGTTTAAGCAACAAGATGTAGATTTGCCTTCACTCGGTTAAACTTCTGATGGTGTTACCAATTACTCCAATCTTAAAGTTGTTAGATCCATCGAATGCTCAAAGTGAAACAAATTGAGGCACATGAGCAAAGTTAGCCTTGCCCACGCCAAGATACTAACAATCTATTCCAAGTCACATACCGTATTCATCAAGAGGAGCATCGTAGTCATAGCTAGTGGCAATGAAGGGACCACCAGCTGTCCTACCAAAGTTGGTTCCTTTGTGATACTAAAGACAACGAACAAGACCCATATAAAGAACAAGCAAGTATGCAATCATTTTTTTTTTTTTTGTTAGAAAATACATTGAAATTATATTACTAAGAAACAAGTCTACAGCCAGCCGCAAGGGCATCTACACAAAGTAAGTCCCTCAAGTGAAAGGATGGGGACAACAGCAAGTTTTTACGAGGGAAATTTAGAGGATGGGCTTTACAAGCCCAATCTGCAACTGTGTTTGCCTCTCTCGGGCAAAAACCTAGGGTAAGGTGAGAAAACAGGGAGAACAGGAAAACGGCTTCAGAGAAGATGGCTCGCTCCTTCCATGGCGGCAGCATCCGACGATTCACGATCTCCACAAGAGACAAGCTATCCGATTCCACTTCAATCCGCCGGTGCTGGAGCCCATTCCTCAGCAGATGTCTCAAAGCCGAAGAAAAAGCGAGGGTTTCTACCTGCAGAGCTGAAGAGGCGGCCACGCTCTGGGAAAAGCCCTCAGTAAGTTGCCCTTGATGATCTCTACATATAAAGGCTATTTTACCTGTCGTTCCTCCTGGTGCGAACGATCCGTCGATATTGATTTTGAGAACACCTGGGTCTGGGGGTTTCCAGAAGAGAAGGTGTCCTGATGATGCTTTTTTTGTAGATCTGCTGGAGGGGTTTGACAGCCGATCAACCTGTGAATGAATTACTGCGGCCTCTGCAACCCGTTGATGATCGGGGTTTACTCTTCGAAAAGTGAAGGCGTTTCTAGCTTTCCAAATCTGCCACATTACATTCGCAATAAAAGCCAGGCGAGTCAAAGAGTTTTGATGCCCAACAGTGGAGATGATCCAGGAATCTAGACGCCGGATAGTGCTGGGATTGATGAAGAAACCGATCCTGTGGTGAGACCACACTCCTTGCACCCAAGGACATAGCAAAAAGGTATGTTCAACTGATTCCGGAGTCTGTAGAGTACATAGCATGCAACAAGGATTGTTGATAATGTATCGATGATACAAATTCTCTCTGGTTGCAAGGGAATTACTGCAAATAGACCACAAGAAGGAGCGAATCTTTGGAGCAACAGGCATTTTCCATATCATGCGCCAGAGACAGGAAGGGGTCTGGTAAGAAGAAGAAGCTTCCTGAGTTGATTGTGCTGTTGTGGTGCTATTAATAACATGATATGCAGATTTTACAGTAAAATTACCATGTGTAGTTGTTGACCAAATAAGCTGATCTTGAGTGCAAGTAGGGCGTAGCTGAATATCTGTGATTTGCTTGATAATTTGCTCATCATAAAACTGAGTCAGGATGTCTGTCTTCCAAGAACTAGTAGAATGGTCAATAAGATCCACTACTAGCAGGGGTTCTTGTTGGGCTCTCGGTCCACCAAGAATGCCCATGGGGAGCCACCTGTCTTGTCTAACATTGATTTTAGTTCCATCCCCGACAGACCAACACAGATGATTTGCAATAGCTTCGCGCCCACTTAATAAACTCTTCCAGCCCCAAGAAGGGCAAGATCCATATTCGGCTTTCAGAAAGGAAGAGGAATGAAAATATAATCCTTTAAAAATTCTTCCCTATAAAGAACTTGGTTGCTGAAGGAGGCGCCATGCTTGTTTACCAAGCATGGCCTTATTAAAATCGATCAAATTCCTGAATCCCAAACCTCCAATGTCCTTCCTTTTCTGTAGTTGCTGCCAACTTTGCCAATGAATTCCAGATTTGCTAGCATCATTGTTCCACCAGAATTTTGCCATACGCTGTTCAATGGTTCTACAAAGAGATATAGGAATTTTAAAAACAGACATAGCATAACACGGTATGGCTTGAATAACTGATTTTAAGAGAATTTCCTTCCCACCTTTTGAAATCATTCTCTCCTTCCATCCCTCCAATCTAGCCTGAACCCTACTTGTAATCCATGAAAACATATCCCTTTTCGATCTTCCCTAATCAGTAGGAATCCCTAAATATTTGCCACATTTCTCTAATAGTGGAACTCTTAGTTCATTGGCTAGATTTAACCTTAAAGAAAGAGGACAAGATGGGCTAACAAATACACCTGATTTATTTCGGTTAATAGCTTGTCCTGTAGCCAAACAGTACTGATTCAACAAATTGGATAGGTTTTGGCATTCTATCAGAGTAGCATCAAGAAAGAAAACTGCATCATCGGCAAAGAACAAATGAGACAAAGTGGGACTCCATTGGTTTAACTTAATACCTTTGAGGGAACCCATATCAATAGCACTTCTAATAAGATAGGATAACAAGTTAGCTACAAGGATGAATAGATAAGGGGATAAAGGATCTCCTTGACGAAGCCCTCTGGTGGGGTAAAATTGCTGAAGATACTCCCCATTCATTTTAACACAGAAAGATGTAGAGGAGATACACTGCAAAATTAAGTGAACCCATTGAGAATGAAAGCCTAACCTTAGCAAATACGCCTTTAAGAAGTCCCATTCAACACGGTCATACGCTTTGCGCATATCAAGTTTTAGAACAGCTTGAAAATGTTTTCTTCTTCTTCGTGTTTTGATCTGGTGCATGACCTCTTGAACAACTAAAATGTTGTCCTGAATCTGCCTGCCTCCCACAAATGCACACTGTTCCTCAGATATTAAGGTAGACAGAAAAGGTTTTAGTCTGTTTGCAAGCACTTTAGAGATAATCTTATATGCATAATTACAAAGACTGATAGGGCGATACTGATCTAGGCTTTCTGGATTGGGAATTTTAGGCACTAAGGTTATAGCAGTTCGGTTAAGATTATTAGGGAAGTTACCAGAGTGAAAAAAATCCTGTACTGTCTAGAAAATATCAAATTTAATAATTTCCCAGTAAGTTTGGTAGAAAAGCCCATTCAGTCCATCGGGTCCTGGGGCTTTGGAAGCCCCCAATTGAAATGTAGCCTCTTTCACCTCATCCATCGTCACGGGTGCTAGCAGGTGTTCATTCATAGCAGTAGTAACTAGCTGAGGACATTGATCTAGTACCTGGTTAAAATTTCTGGTGCCTGAGGTAGTATAAAGTTGAGCAAAGTAGGAGGTGGTCATTTCCCGTAACTTGGTAGGATCTCGAATCCATTCCCCATCTTCGTCTCGCAACATGCTAATTCGATTCCTTTGACGCCGTTGAATGGTTGTAGCATGAAAGAATCTGGTGTTTCGATCCCCCCACTTCAACCAGTTTATCCTTGATCGCATCGCCCAAAACTGTTCCTCTCGTTGCCAGCATTGTTGGATTTCAGCCTTTAAATTTGCAATTTGAGCTTGATCCCTTGAAGTGTTTAATTTATTTGTCAAAATCTGCAATTGTTGCTCTAACTCAGTGATCCTGTGTCTGCTGTGCAAGAATTTCCTTCGACTCCAACAAGATAAGGCTTTAGTTACTGATTGGATTTTAGCCAAAAGAGATGAAGTCCAATCCCCACCAGCATTCCATGCCTCAGCCACAATTGATGAACATTCAGCATCCTGGCTCCAAAAAGCCTCAAAAGTAAATTGTTTTTTTTCCTCTATGAACTTGCCCTGTAGTATCTAATACTAAAGGACTATGATCTGATGCTATTGCAGAAAGGACATTCAGCTGAGCATTCGGAAAGATCTCACGCCATTCAACATTACATACTGCCCTGTCCAGACGTTCTTTCACCACTGCTTCCCCGTCGCGGTTGTTTGACCAAGTGTAAGCACAGCCATGTGCTGGAAGATCTAGCAACCGACAGTCATTAAGCATAGCTCGAAAGGATGATATTCGGTAAGTATCTAGCGGCCGAGATCCCATTTTTTCCCATCTGTTCAAGATTTCATTAAAATCACCTATGCATACCCAAGGGAACAAGTTCAGATTACTAATATGCCTCAGTTTCTGCCAAACCAGTTGACGAGCTTGAAAGGTTGCAGGTGCATGAAGACAAGTCACCCTCATAGTTATGTCCTCTGAAGGAACTTGACAAAGGAAGTCAAAGTAATGAGGGGAAGAGTTAAAGTCAGATATCCTGAGGCTATCATTCCAGAAAAGGGCTAACCCTCCAGCAGAACCCACCGGACTCCACAACCTATGGTCCAAAAAACCCAAGGTACGCTTCAATCTAAGAAGTACTTCATCAGAATTCTTTGATTCCATCAAAAAGAGCAATTCAGGCCTTTCTCTAGCCACTAGGGCCCTTAAGGCTCGAACTGTCAGGGGATTGCCCAACCCCTGACAGTTCCAACTAATGATCTTCATTTGTTCCCTGGTGGCTGTTCAGGGCTAGCCACCAATGCCCGTGTATCAACCTGAGCTGCTTCAAGAATTGGCATGTCAAGTAGTGCTTCATCATTATAGGCTGTCGAGAATGTTGCAGGTAAATCATATGGTGCATACCTACGTTGTTTCTTTACAGGGCCAACTCTTCCTTTCTGACGCACACTTCTTTCTTTTTTGGTTTGCTGAACTGGTAGTTGCAATTGTACCCCTTTTTGCTTTTCTTCTGCATGAATGAGAGCTGTGGTCGTGCAATGGCGAAGCTGAGGGACTAAGCCCGGAGCAATGGAAGAGTCACTTGGACCAGTCGAGGTTGCGGGATGAGTTGATGCTGCTGCTATTGGAACTGGAGGGGGAGGAAGGGGCAGGGGCGGAGCTGCATTACTTGGAGTCTCAGGTACTATCTCCTCATAATCTTCTGCATCAATGGAATCATCATAATAAAACTGCCAATAGGGACTGAATTTCTAAACTTTAGCTTTAAGCCAGGGCCCGTAAGGCGTTTTCTCCTCATCAAAGAACATCTCCACTTTATAAGGAACATAACGGCACGAGTCTGCATAATGGCCTAAGCGCCCACAAGAATAATAGTAATGTGGGAGCTTTTCATACCGAAAATCCAGCCAATAGGTTCTGTTCTTATATTTAATTAATCGCCCTGATTTCAAAGGTTCAGAAAGTGCTAACTCTACTCTTGCCCTTCCAGCCCGCAGAGCGGAACTAGTGACGAAATCCGACTTCACCTGCAAGACTTTCCCTACAGAAGAAACAGCCATACTAACCATCTCATCCGTGCAACACTCCAATGGAAGGCCCAGCACTTGGACCCAGAAGGCGCATGTAGAAAAATCATAATAATGAAAAGGTGTGTTTTCCACCCAAGGCTTTAGCATTATCAATTGCCCTGAGAATTGCCATGGTCCATTTTCCAGCACTCTGAGTTTATCAGATTGAGATTTAAACTTTGCTAAAAAGATCCCTGCTTCCCTCTACAGTATATCAACCTTTTCTGTGCGCCAAGCCCGCTTCAAAGCGGTCTGAAAAGCTGGGAAACTAATTGAGGGATTAGAAACAAGCTTACCAATCAGCGTCATTTTGCATTCCTCCACAACTTCGGGTGCAGGTTCGACCAACCATTCCTCAATTTGGTGTTCAGTACTGAGTCTTCCTAACTTCCGACAGAGAGCTGCCAATTTTGAAGCTTCAGGGTCTGTCGCGTGTGCCATGACCAGACCGTCGAGAAAGAAACTCCTCTTGTCACCAAGATTCAGAATCGAAGGGAAAAAATGACATGCATGGTAGGATGACCAAGAGTTTTGTACAAATCCAAAGGAGCGGGGAACAGAAAGTGGAAAGATAGTGACATGCAAAAGGATCAGAGCGGCTAGGTGAGGAATTAGCACAGGGAATTTTGCTTGATGTGAACACACAGAGAAAGACAATAAGAAGAAGACCCATTCGAGGTCGCCATGGATTACTTAAAAGGAAGCGAGACGACAAGAAGAAGCGGAATTAGAGGGAGAGACTACCCTTCTGGTAGAGAGACTCGACCAAGCGAGAGAGAAAGATAAAATAGTGTCTCAAGTATGCAATCATTTAAAAGGAGACAAAAAAGAAGGTTAACTAATGATTATACTTCGCAGCATAACGGAAAGGCAAAATCAAGTGATTGATACAAAGCCACAGATGCTATGGAAGTCAAGATTAACATATAGTAATTGATGAATGAACCGCTGTTTTGAATGAACCTCGTGACCGAGAACGCCAAATCCTCTGTTGGCCTATAAGGCACTGCTCCCCCAAACTTGGTGTACCCGGAAATCATCATAATAATTAGCTTTGAATCTACATGACTGAGAAAGATACAGAGGAGGGGGTGATAATTTCAGCTTGTTCAGATATACGCTTCTTGACATACCAGCAATGCACGTAGACATCAGGAGTCTGATTCTCTAGGGTTTCTATCTGCCTGAAAGAATGCCTTGAGAAGGTTGTATCCTGTCCCAGATGTAGCTACAGAAGAAGCAACAATAGTCCCAGCAGAAGACTTTATTCTAACAACACCAAAAAGTGCTCTGCCAAAAAATCTTGATAACATCGATCTTGACCAAATGACTGCATAAGAGAACACATAAAAAAAGTAGTTATGCAATTATAATAAACCAAATGGCTACAAAAAATGGAACTAAATATCAATTCGAGAAAGAGAAACAAAGCGAAACATTTTCAAATAATTTCATAATCAAAGAACTCAAAGAGACAACTAAGGCTCCATTTGTTTCGCGGAAAATAATTTCCAGGAAAACATTTTTCAGATTTTCCGGTGTTCGTTTCATGGAAAATGAATTTATTGGGGAAAATGTTTTCCATCCAAGGAAAAAAGTCTTCTAAAGTAAGGGAAAATGTTTTCCACTTTTGAAAAGTGGAAAACATTTTCCTCACTTAATCTCTCTTACCTCACACCTATACAAATCTTCACTTTCTCCTTTCATTTCTTCTTCCTTTTTTTTTATTCGAATTATTATTTAGTTTTCTTTGTCATTTTTAATTTGAATTATTTTTAATTTCCTTTTTCTTTTTTTTTTCTTTTCCTTTTTTCTTTTCCTTTTTTCTTTTATTTTTTTTTTTTTTTCCTTTTCTTTTATTTGTTTCCTATCTTCTTCTTTCTTGGCTAGTCGTCGAACCAGGTGAACGTCAAACTTATCGATCTTAAACTCGCGCTCATCGATCTAGCAAGCCTCGAGCTTGACACTCGTGCTCATCAATTTGGTGAACGGAAAATATTTTCCTTAATGAACACCGGAAAACATTTTCCGAAACACTTTCAGGTTTTAGCCGAACACCAGAAAATATTGTCATTTTCCTGGAAAATGACTTCTGGGAAAATATTTTCTAGAGATAGCCCATTTTCCGTGAAACGAACGGACCCTAAAAGACTACAATTTTGCGAAATCGATCAAAATGTTCTTTTTTTCCTTTAAACTTTACCTCTTCAATGTGACTTCAAACTCCTTCTCTCGGTGGACTTTTACTTGCGAATGACTTTCTGCTATTCTTACAATGAATCTGCACCAATTCGATTGTGTGTCAAGTGGATTGCCATTGAAATGTTAATGCCTATGCCTCTACTCCACAAACAACTTACCAACCATCTAGGAGACTTTGGAACAAAGAACAAACCCAAAATTTGTATGACACAAGGAATGCATCCTGAAGATGAAATCACCAAGAATGACTTTTTGATATTTTCCAACTCATTCACCACATAACATAAAGAGAGGGAACTGAGACACTACCGGTCAGAGCCAAGATACGCTAGGAGACAATGGTTCCAAGAAAGTAAATCAACGAAAAGCCACACCATATCATGAACTACAATAGAAGCCAACTCTTTGTTAATAAGCAAATGAATTGTCTCAACTCACTTTCAATTTCTACGTTGTCCAAACTTTTTGACCTGATTGAATGCCGTAAATGCTCCCTTGAACATACGCACCTTCACACTCCTCTCTTCCGAAAGAAATGCACAGGCTGCGCCAAAAAAACGACACTAAAGGAGAACTGAAATCTACAGGACAACAAAGGGCTTTGCTCAGTTTTGCGACACTTCGCAAAACAACAGAGAGAGGGGGCGGCAGAGATTATCGGCACGAAAGGCGAGTGGTGAGAGGCATCGGGGGCGGCTGGGTGAGTGGCGAGCGGCGTCAGGGGCGGCTGGGTGAGCAACGAGCGGTGTCAATCTGGGGAGCGAGCTGCACCCAGCAGCGGCATCAAGGAAGAGCGATGTCCAACGGCTGAGCTGCGGGGTGAGAGGGGGCTGACGGCGTCGAGGGGGGAAAGGGCAGGGCAAGCGAGGGGCGATTGGTGTCTAGCGACGGGACGAGCAACGTTCGGCGGCAGCATCGAGGGCGAGCAACATCCGGCAATGGCATCGAGGGCGAGCGGCGTCGGGGAAGGGACAAAGGCAGAGAACGAGAGAGGAGAACTGAATTGTTGATTTGGGGAATATAACTTTTAAGGAACCCTAATTGGTTCTAAAGGAGCCGGTTCCGGTTTCGGTTCCCATAAGAACCAGAACCGGAATCGAGAACTACCGGTTCCCCAAAAAAGGGAACCGGGAACTGGAACCGGCCCCTTTAGAACCGGGAACCGCGCTCACCCCTACCAAGGAGAAGAAAAAAGAGGAACTTGCTTTGTGAGTTTGACCTTGACTCCGTAAAGTTTGCCAATAATAGTGCGTTAGTACAACCGGCGAAGGACCGTGAGAAGCCAAATCAAGTCAAGTCAACTTTTGATTGAGACAAGCTAAGGAAGGAAATTCATGCGTTCATATGACTTATGGATAGGGGCGAGCATGATTTTAGAGTAAAACTTGAAATATGAAAACTGGACCAATTGAAATCTATAAGTTTTAAATTCTAAAGTATGCAAGGTAGGTTTAAGATTCCAGAAAATGAGGAATATATTTTAACGAGTAGATTTCAGGTTTTTAGTTTGAGGTACCTGGAACCTGTAACATAGAATCTAGAGCAAGTTTTAATGTTCTTTTTTTTTTTGGTCCATGTTTCCGTGTGATCATCCGATATTCCATACCGTTAGATAATTAGTATATAGTATGAAAGTACTAGTCCGAATTTCTATTTTATGGCTAAGATTTTTACTTTATTAATATTCATATTTTTCATATATCTAAATATAAGTTATCATTAGTGAAAATAATATAGGTGGAACTTGGGTAGACCTTGGAACCGACCTTGGAACTTGTGATAGGGTAAGTTTCAGGGTCTAGAATATGTAAGATAGGTTTTAAATTCCAAAAAATGAGGAATTTATTTTAATGGGTAAATTTTAAGTTTTAGGTGAAACCTATAAAAAATTTGGAACTGTTCATCCCTACTTTTGTCAAGTTGAAATTTTGCCAAGATTTCATTTTCCTCTATTGATGGTTTTGTTCGTTTTGTGTGTGTATATATATTATGAATGACAAGCTTGTTTATTATTATTGCATTCATTTTCATTTTGTTTAATTAAAAATGAAAAATAATTAAAAAAATAATCTGTTGAACCTTGGAATAGACCGTAAAACCTATGACAGGATAGGTTCTAGGTTCCAAAAATTGAGAAACTTGTACCAAAGGGTAGGTTCAAGTTTTCAGGTGGAACCTATAAGGAATCTGGAACCGCTTACCCCTACTTGTCAATGAAGGATGAACATTGGTTACTAGTCTTGTCTCCTAGACAAGCCTTCACCTCAATTAAAAATTGCTCGGACAACTACTAATGATTACTTTGTTTCAAAAAAAAAAAAAAAAAACTACTTGGCGATATCTAATCACCGATGAGGCATGGACCGTGAAGTCTTTTTTATTTGTTTATAAGTAAGAATAGATATACCAGAGAAACACAAGAAGTAACTATAATAGAGTTATTGGTAAAATAACCAAAAAAAAAATCTTAAGTTTATTATAATAATATTAATTAAATCTTAAAATTTTCAATTTAGTCAATTTATACATTTGCAAGGAGTTTCACTATAGTCCATCACTAGAACTCATTGATGTAGTGATGTAATCATCTTTGGGCGTCCTGCGTAGCACGCTGGTGATATGGAATGACATTATTTTGTTTTTTTTTTTTTTATAGATTTTTTTCAGATTTTCTTTTTTTCAAATTTGCTTAAAATGACATTAATTTGATTGAGGAAGTAGTAATAATTCTCTGAAAACCATAGAAATTACGATTTTTCTTTCATCCCACTCGATGTTACTATTAAACAATGCTTATTTTAGAGAGGAATAAGTGCATTCAAAATTTTAAGGCTTATTAAGAAGTGCAATTACTAAAATATTCAAAATGTGCAATAAAGTTCTAAAGTTTGCCAAATTGATACAATTAAATCCTTCCCTTAACCTTATTTAGCTTGGCTTACGAAAAATGCTAATGCGGATTTTTTTTTTTTTATTGTTTTATCTCTCCTAACTAGGGTTAAATTTGTCAAAGCATTAAACATAAGACTAAAACGACATCATCTTGATCCACATGTTATTTTTTTTTACCTAATTCTTATTTAAACTCATTAAAAAAAGGATAAATCTTTTTCTAGAAAAAAGGGAAATAAAAGCACATGGGTGAGGGCAATTGGCGAGGGTTGCCAAACTAGCAAAGTGAAGGAAAAAAAGGGCACACCCATAAAGTCACACAAGATTTTTTGTTAGTTAAGTTGGAGGGAGTTAAAAAAAGACTCGATTGCATTAATTGGATAATTTTTAGGACTTAACCGCAATGACGGTTCATGAGTTAGGAGATTACCTTTTAAAACCAACATGATCTCTCACCACCTATTTATGCACATCAACATATGTAGTTGATGGTGCATTGCTCAAACTACTTGCATTAAGTGTGAATATGTCTACCTACCGCATATTTAGTTGATGGTGCATTGCTCAAACTAGTTGCAATCCTAAAACCGCTGCATGTTGTTTAGTATCCTTAGAATGTTCATTTGATGTACCCTTTGAGCTGTAAAAACAACTTGAAAATAACGATTCAATGTTGCAATTTTGGGAAGTTATTATTAGTTAAGAAGCATAAATACATTATCAAAATGACTCTTAAACCAAGTAATAAAAGCTAGCTTGGGGCATGTGTAACTTCACCATAATGTTAATTTGTTGGGGAAGTTCAATAGCAACTTCTCATGAATTTGTTTGAGACGGTAAAGGAAAGTGTTTTCAATTGAGTAAAAGTTTGAACGCCTTTTTCAAAGAAAGAAACCAGTTTCAGCTTTAAATTTAAGAAACCAGATTGGTGTTTTCAAAAGAGAATGAGAAGAGGAAAGTGGAGGATCCTCTTTAAAGCAAAAGCAGCACTACCGATCGGTCAAAAGAACTTGTCTGCCGTGTCTACCGCGTCTGCCATGTGTCTCCCACTAGCTGGGTAGTCGACGGAGCTTTTTGACTTTAGGGGTTTGCATAATTTAAGCTGCGGGTCCTCTCCTTCTCGGAAATTCACCTTCGTTCTGCCCCGCATTTCTTGATCTTTTCTTCGCATCGAGGACAATCACATAGCTAAAATTCTCCTCTCCTTGAGAAGCACTTCTTTTACTAAATCTTGTCACAATTAAGGCCTATTTAATAATCATTCTATTATCCAGAATCATTTTTGTCATTTTTGTCATAAATGATTTTTTTATTCTATATGCATGAACAATTTTTGACCATTTGAAGACGCTTAGTAAACTGTCTAAAATTTATTTCTGAAATAAAAATGCATTTGGTTAAACCCTTAAGATTTCTAATTCAAATCATTTTCTTTTAATCTTTTAAGAATTTTATTGATTTTTTCTCTTTTTTTTTTTTCCTTTCCTTTTCTCTTTTCATCTTTTCCTTCCTTCGATTGTTGGCCAAGGCCAATGACCAGTCAGATGAGGGCCGGCGGCCTCGATAGAATGTCACCAGCCCTTGGCGACCCGAGCCACAACGAGGCTTGTTAGCCCGAGCCATAGCAAGGCTTGGCCTCATCGTGGCTCAATGCCGTTGGGGCTGACGACGCTCTAGCAAGGTCATCAACCATGGACGAGGCCGATGACTAGTCAAAATATAGAAGAAAAAGAAGAAAAAGAAAGAGAAAAGGAGGAAAGAGATGAAAAGTGAAGAGGGAAGAGAAAAAATTAGATTTGATTCTAGGAATTGTTCTCAAGAATAAGAAGCAACCGTTTTTACTCATTGATTCTATTCCAAATCTATTTTAAGGAACAAAAAAACGGATTTTTGTTCCTAGAAATTAAAAAGATGGATTTTTATTCTCGAGAACAAAAAATTTACCAAATGGATTTCTATTCTTTTTTTATTACGAGGAACAAAATAATAGAATTAGGCACTATTTGGAATGCTATTAAACGGGCCCTTAGATTCTTTTTTTGCATGCCGTGGTTAAATTGTTGGTGAATGCATGGTAGATGATCGGCCACAAATTGGACTCCATCAAGGGGTCGTTTTGATCAACTCTGAACTTCATCATGCTGGGCTAGCTATGACTTGGAATTTTAAATAACTGCTCTGTACATATACATATATTGACAAATGTCGAGGCACAAGAAAGAGACTTGCACATATAAAAATGCAATTCATTGTGCTTGTATGGTAGAGTTAGAGCGAGTAAGGGTGCATATAGTAACGTTTTTGCTCCCGAGAACAATTTCTTTTGAGAGACACTTTTTTCTTTTTTTTCTTTTTTTAAATTCCTGAGAACACTTTTTGAGCATTTGAAGACGTTTAGTAACTAAATTAAATTTCTGTTCTCGGAAGAAAAATGCATTTGGTACGACCCCAAATATTTTTGTGACTTATAATTTCTTTTAATTTATTAATAATTTTATTACATTTTAATGTTTTTCTTTTCTTTTTTTCCTTTTCTTCTCCTTCTTCTAGCCGATCGTCAACCTTGGCCATGGCTGGCTGGTGACCGACCAGACAAGGGCCTCGCTAGCCTCGGGGGAGCCTCGCCAGCCATTGGCGAGGTCCCCCAAGCCTCACCCAATCATGATGAGGCTCGGGGGACCTCACCGACGATTGCATTATTATTCTATACCATCCAAATCATGTCCCATTAACCATATATGACCTAAAAGGTAATACTAACTTTTAGTTAATCATATTTTCACAATAAGTAAAGTGGAAATCCTGCGTTTTTATGTATGTTTACCTTCCCACGGTAATCACAAAATCTTGTACACCAATATTCTCGTGTCAAATTGTTGAATCAATAGGAGTATTGCAATTTAAAAATTATATATAATTATTTTATAGAAAAGTGCATAATTAAAATTACAAAACTGCACCTGCGATGCATGCATGCAAAAAATGGATGTTTAAAAGGTTTTACAGAATTTCCCTATTATGATATATTGGAACTACAATTTTAATGAAATGAAATTATCGACTCAATACGAAAGTATTGAACCCATATATGTGGAAAGCGAACAATATTTTAAGTTTTGTATGGAAAGGGTAACGTTAAACTGGACACCAATTTGTACCGAAAAGTGATATCCAAGGACGGCTCTAATGAGTTGAAGCCTTGGAAGAAGGCTCTTGTTGAGGTTGCCCGTATAAAGCGATGGGAACTTAGAGGCAAGGGGGAATTCTATTGACACTTTTTCTCAAGGTAAATTGTTGCAAACCACATCTGTTTGGAAGAAACTTTGCGTTTCCAAACCCGCAAAAATTACCAGTTCAACTGATTTTAATGCTTTCCGTTGGTTCAAGTAGTTGAAATAACTGATTTGTGTATCCACATGTTCCCTAAAGTCCTGTATTCTATCATGTCTTCGACTGAAATGAAATTTTCATGATTTGCTTCAGCCAAGCAGAACACATTGAAACGATTGTTGAAGGGGTCTCCCGTAAACTTGATACAAAAAACATGACTGAAACAGAAAATTGGGTTGAAGATAATGCTCAGGTGGAAGCCATAATGAAATTGTTGGATGTTGGCTCTAATGGTGTAGGTTAAATTGGTATTCATAGAACCGGTGGTGTTGGAAAAAAAACTCTTGCCAAATTTATGTTCAACAAGCTATCTTCTCACTTTGAAGGCTGTTGTTTCATTGAAGACATCCGGGCATCATCGCTACCTCATGATGGTCTTTTAAAATTACAAAAAAAGCTCTTATCAGGTTTTGTTAGTTCAGGGATTATTGACAAAATTAAAGATGTTGGTCGTGGGATCAAGAAGATAATACAAGTATTTAGTAATAAAAGGTACTCATTGTACTTGATAATCTAGTCAAGCAAGAACAACTCCAAAATCTAGACGGAAAATTTGATTGGTTTTGTTTCGGCAGTAGAATTATTATCACAACTAGGGAAGAAAGCACCTTGAATACTCAAGTAGACAAATCCAAAGGAATTTTGCCTCGTGAAGTTGTTGGAATGATTTGATTTAGCACTTGATCTATTTTATAAGCACGCATTTAGGAGTGACTCTGCCGTAAAAGAATACGAGGATTTTTCCAGAATAATTGTTCGTAAAATGGGCATGCTTCCTTTGGCTATTGTGCTGATAGGGTCATATCTTTTTAACTTGGGCAATCATTTGAAGAATTCAAAAAAGAAAGAATTATGAGATGAGACACTGAAGCACTTAGAGGAAGAGGAAGGTCTTTTTGACGATATCCAAGGTAAATTAATGATTAGTTATGGACAATTAAAGTACGAGGAAAAAGAAGTGCTTTTGGATATAGCGTGCTTTTTCACCAATGAAGACAAAACATATTCAATCATCATGTGCAAGGATTGTGGTTACCGTCCTCACACTGCAATCGGGGTTCTCTCGCACAAATCCTTGATGAAAATTAGAGATGGAAGTAAGTTTTGGATGCATCACCAAGTTTGAGACTTTAGAAGGGAAATTGTTCTTTGAGAATATTGTTGCGGCCTAATTTTTCAGAGTGCACCACTTAGAATTTAGGCTAATAGATTACTAAGATTAGACTCAGCTCGGGCTCTCCCAAGCCCATACCAATTCGCGACTTAATTTCAAATATCTAGCATGTAAAAAGGAGTCGCCACTAATCAGTTTGCGGTAGGTCAATTAGACACCTAAGTAAAATAACGGAAGAATTATTTTACTTATATGAATTAGAGATTTTGGGTACGGGGACTTGGTTACGTTAAATTTCTCTAACGCCCTTTCAGTACCTTTCTCTTTTAATTTTGAAAAAAAGTTTTGTAGGCAGCTTGAATTGATTTTAATTCACTTTCCTAACATGTGAGATGATCATGCGGGTACTCAAACCATCGATTTAGCACTCAAGAAAGCAAATAAAAAAATGCAACACTTACCTCATAGCAACGAGAGCATCTGCAATGTTAAGTTAGAATCCACATCAACAATTCTATATATGATTTCTAATTAACAAGCAAACACTCAAGTTTTGTTTTCATTTATTCAATGAGAATCATGCAATGCGTTTAATCTAACATAAAATAATACGACATGGTAACATGATCTAGACTATATGATATGAGTGAAGTAATTTCTAAATAAATTCGATAATTAAATGCAATCTAAATGACCGAATGACCTAACTTTAATGACGGACAATTTCTAATTTAAATGAACCTAATTCTATATGACAGGCAAATTCTAATTCAATGAACTTAGTAACAACTAAATGATATGCATTTGATATCTCTATTCTTAAAATACAATCTATTCTGACAATTTAGTCTAATTTATGTAGAGACAGATTTTGTTTTTTTCATTTTTTATTCATGAAATTCGAAATTTAAGGAAAAATGCAAAAATGATCTAGCTAAATTAAGATTCTGTTTAATTTAATCTAAGGATTAAGTCATATTAAATCCTAACTTAAACTAAACATTATCTTAATCTAAAATGCAATTTATCTAAAAAGATGACCTAAGTTTAGAATGGAACATGCAATTCTAACCTTATATGCACAATGATTTTTTTTGTGTTTTTCTTTATGAAATTCGAATTAAACATGCAACTCAAATAGAAAAACTAACAACCTGAA
This sequence comes from Eucalyptus erythrocorys, assembly GCA_014182555.1. Classification (NCBI taxonomy): domain Eukaryota; kingdom Viridiplantae; phylum Streptophyta; class Magnoliopsida; order Myrtales; family Myrtaceae; genus Eucalyptus; species Eucalyptus erythrocorys. The sequence goes on along the minus strand of CM024599.1, from coordinate 36,199,685 downwards.
TGAATCCCTATTCTAGATATACAAGTTAACAAAAGATATTCCAAAACAAACTGAATCCTAATTTAAATATTTTTGAGATTTTTTTAGTGGTTTTCTAAAACAAGCAATTATCAACTAAACATTAAATCCAAAAAATCAAGATATTCAACAAATAAAGGATTAAAATAATCGAAAAAATAACATGTTGTCTCACATGTCAAATTAGTGATTATTCTAACCCTAATTATCATGACAAAGATATTCAAAATAATTAAAAATCTGATCCGAAGTCTTACGGATCAAATTAATAATTATATTGATTATCTAATCTAAATCTTGCTAAAAAGCCCAACAATTAATAAAATTAGAAAAATGACCCGATGTCTCTCGGGCCAAATTAATAATTAAGATAATTCCGGACTAAACCCCTATGGATAATGCCTACAAAACTCACAAATATTAGCATTCAATATTGCAACTTAAATAAATAAACTAAAAAATATAAATAAAATAAATAAATAAAAACTACGTAATGTACTTTTCTTTTTTCCTTTATCTATTTCTTCTTTTTTCCTTCTAGTCACGTGCTCGTGGATCTCTGGGCCGCTAGTGAACAGCACGTCGTCGGATCGGCAGGGGGCTCCGGCGAAGGACAGCAGCAGGCGGGCGAGCAGCGCACCGGCGGTGAGCGCGGCAACGACGGAGCTCTGGCGTTCAGCGCTGCTATTGCCTGCACAGAGATGCGGAGGTGATCGGAGGCTCGGTCGCCGGCTTTGGGTGGCGCTGGAGCACGGCGGCCGGCGCGAGGATGGGAGGCGAAGGCGTGGCAGAGGTCCGGCTGTGAGCGCCGGCGACGAGGCTGGCGTGGGTGCTCGCGGATGGAGGCCGGCAGGGAGCGGTGACGGACAGGGGGGCGTGTGTGTCGAGCGTTGCTGAGGAGGAAGACACTATTCCTTTTTCAATCAATTTTTTTTTCTTTGCTTCACGTCCCTTCTACGTCCCTTTCTGTGTACTTTTGCTGACTTCTTTCTTTTCCTTGCAGCTTGCTGACTTCTTCTTTTCTCTGCAAGCTGTCAGAGAAAAAAAAAAAAAGAGAAGAGGCTTTCTCTTTGACCAAGACGAACGAGACCCACTTCTTGCAATTTTTCTTTTCCTTCAAGTTTTCTCCTTTGTGCGAATTTTCGCACGAACTTCTCCGAATTTGCTCTGAATTTTTCCAACCTCCCTCTGTACGAATTCTCTCTCGTGCTCCCCTTTTCACGAATTCTCCACTTCTTTGCGTATTTTTTATACGAACTTTTCTCTACAAAATGAATTTTTTCTTCCTCTCTCCCCCGTCACCTCTCACATTTTCTCTTAATTCTCTTGTGGATTTTGACCTTGACAGAACCGAGAAGAAAAAAAAAAAAAAAAAAAAAAAACCCCCTCCTAAAGCACGAACATTTCTTTTCCTTTGGATTTTTACCAATCGAAGCCCCCCTTGTGCTAAAAAATTATAGCCCTTTTATAGTGATTTTTAGACGGCCACTTTTTCTAAAGAACTTTCGGATTTCCAGGTTTACATTTGCATTAAATCAAGGATGTAAATCGAAGATGATTTCGCAATCGCCTCGATTTTGCTCGATTTCTTCTACTTTGTAAAATCTTTGCCATTTTTTCACTTGATTTCAAAATTGTTGCTTTGCATTTAACAAAATCCGGACATCCATCAATTGCATATTTCCTTGCATAATTCAATCAAATCAATTTCCCCCATTTTCATTTTCATCTCATAAACATTGCTTATAACCTCATGATCATAACAATCCTTATCTCATGAATATTCTTCCCCGATTTCACCATCTATTGATAAAGATAAGATTACCATGCGATTTTCTTAATTTCCAAAAATCATCATCATATCGCATCAAATCTTAATTTTTCACAAAAAATAAAATAACGACGGGCTTGGGTTAATTTTCTCTTTTCGTGGGCTTAGCCCGGCCTGCCGAACTAAAGCTCAAAAGCAAAAAAATTTGAACCACACCACCGGCCCAATAAAATATAAAAAGTTAAACTAAAATGAATACACCTAAACTTATGTGTTATGTAACTAATTAATATTTTTTTCAAGGATAAAATTAACCCTTAATTTTCTTATGCTATAAATGATCGGACCACCAAAATTTAGGTGTCAACAAATATCCTTATAAGATTTGTAGGGTGTGAATTTGTGAGAAAGCCCTGGAACTACTAGAGGCCAAAAGAGAGAAAGTACCAAAATAGTCATAAACTTTTGTATTAGACAGTCAATCCTAAACTTTTAATTGGACCAATTTAATCCTAAATATTTTCACATTGGTACTAATTCGGTTCATCGGCTAATTTAAGCTAAAAATTGCTAATGTGGCTGCCCGCGGTCTTATGTGGTGCCACGTGAACAAATTTTATAATTTTTTATATATTTCTTTTCAGATTTTTTAAATTATTTTTCTTTTTTTCCTTTTTTTTTTTCTTTTCTTTATTTTCTTTTCCTTTTACCCCTTGGCCAGCGAGGTCGCTGGCTGGCCGACCATTGCCGGCCACAGGCTGGTCAGGGCGAGGGGCCTCGTGCCCTCGCTAGCCACTAGCGAGGGCCGCCGCACCCTCATCGGCCACAAGCAAGGGCGTCGGCCCTCGCCCAAATCTAGGTGAGGGCCGAAACCCTCACCCATTGGCTGGCGAGGGCCTCTACCCCCTTGTCGGCCACAAGAAAAGAAAAAGGAAAAGAAAAAAAAAAAAAAAATTAAAAACCTAAAAAATATAAAGAAATATAAAATTTGTTCACGCGATGCCACATAAGACCGCCGGCGGCCACTTCAACAATTTCCGGCTTAAAATTAGCAAGATGGATTGAATTGGTACAAATGTAAAAATGTTTAGGACTAAAATGATCCAATTAAAAAGTTTAGGACTTGATTGGTACCAATACAAAATGTTTAGGACTATTTTGATACTTTTCCCGCTAAAAAGATAAACGTGGTGTGTGTATGTGTGAAAATATTTGGTGCTAGAAATTCTTCAGATTTTTCTTTCCCATTGAAAGCAGCAAATTTGGTTGTAATGGATAACTTTGTTGAACGTTCCTTTCTCTTGCTAAGAGTGACCGCCAATAATTGGCTTTATTTTCTGGCTTAAATTACATCCCTGTCAAACTTTCGGGGCCAAAGGTCTCAAAAGTTTGTAGGAGCTAAGAGTGACCGCCTATAGTTGGCTTTATTTTCCGGGTTCTAGTACATGGAAAGTAGCTTTTTCTAAATTTTTAAAAAACAAAGAGCAGTCTACGTGTTATCCCGGTAAAATGAAAAGAAAACTGGTTTCATGAAGAATTTTAAGATTATTTTCAACCCCAACTCTTTTAGAATTATACTATGAAGATTTTTGAGTTAATATACAAGTTGTATTTCCTGAAAGCAGAAACCGAAAATATGATATCTTCATTAAGGAATAAAAATTTGAAAATTATTATATTTAGAAGAGGAAGAAACGACTACATGTGGGAAATAGAGTAGGCCATAGTTCTGGAAGCCGTATGTCGTATGCTCAATTATTGGAGAAGTTGTTTGACAGTGCTTTATGTGTCCTCTCTGTTGTAGCTCTGTAAAACGTATTTTGCATGCTCAATGTTGAGTCCATCACATGCAGAAAAATGAAGATGTTAAAGCGCTAAGCCTACTGTTCAACGGCCATAGTGTCACACAAGAAGAATTAACTTGTCTACCAAAACTAAGGTTTCTTTATGTGAAAGAGTTTGATTTTTCTGGCGACTTAGAGAATCTTTATTCAGAGCTAAGATGGCTTTCTTGGCAAACATATCAAATGACTTTCTAGGTGGAAAAATTTCACTTCAGAAAATTGGTGGTGCTCGACCTTTCCAATGGCAATATTAAAAATGACCGAGTTGGGTGGACCCAGATAAAGGTGTAATGCCTTACTCTATACACATCTCTTTGTCATTACCTCATTCCCAATTATAGAAGCAAGATATATATCACCAATCCCTACTTTATTATTAGTTTGAGATTTTTCAGATATTAAACCAAAAGGAAAAGCTTGTGGGAACTCTTTTAAACTCTGTGGCTGAAAAGTCAAAAAACTCACCTCAGCCTATTTATTTTGGCTTAAAACAAGCAAAAATCAACCTTTTTCACGTTCTTGCCAAAGCTGAAATATTTCTTCAAATATTAAAAAATGGCGAGAAGTTACATTTAAGAAAAACGTGTCAATGAGTTTTTTTTTTTTTTTTGGTTGTTAGTCAGATTTCTTCTTTCTTAATTTTCAATTTACCCGCTCTTTCATTATGCTAGTGGTGGACCACGTGCACCGCACATGATCTTGTCATATTGACCTTTAAATTTTCCACCAGGACATAAAAGTTAACCCTGCCCACTTTTTGTGACCCCTCTCGGTCTCCGCGCACCTTCGTGTTTGATTTTTGGCGACTTCCTTATATTTCCCAGAAAGTCGCCTTCAACCTCCCCACGTTGACTGCGCTCCTTCTCTTCACGGCGTCGATCTTCCTTTGCTGAACCGGCCCAATTAGCCATCTTTACAGAACGGTTCTCCGCTCTTGGTGAGTAGAGCTGAGAGAATCGGCCCACAGATGGACTCCAATGGAGGTCAGGGTCTAATCACCATGGTCTTTTTGGCTGTAGCGAGAGTGTAAGTGCTCTAATTCCACTTCTTTTCGATCTCTTGTTTACAGATAATGCACAATAAAATAAAACTTTGCTCCTGTACATGTTTAATACAATTCAGTCTGCTTGTGCAATTACATTCCTTATTTTACGTTTGGATCAGGTTACAAGTCTGTAATTTTTGTATCACGAACTCGAGGAGGAGTAGGGACCCGATGTCAACCTTGAGACTGGACAATGGGTCTGGAGAAGAGCAGGAGGCATTAAGGAGGGACTCAGAGTCACACTCGAGAACCAACAATGCATCTAACAAAGAGTACGATGTGTTCCTGAGCTTCCGGGGACCGGATACTCGCAATGGATTCACTAGTTGCCTCTACAATGGCTTGAGAAATGCGGGAATCCACGTTTTTTATGACAACGAAGAACTCAAGGTCGGAAAAAAAAATTGATGGAGGGCTTTGGAAAGCACTTGAGAAGTCTCAAATTTACATACCTATCTTGTCTAAGGATTACGCTAATAGTAAATGGTGTCTCCGGGAGATTGCGCACATGGTAAAACACACATCAACATCAAATGGGCAGAAAGAAATACGTCCCATCTTCTATGATGTGAATACTGATGATGTTAAGCTCAAAACTAAGTTGTATAAAAAAGCCATGTCCAAGCACCAGAAGAAGTATGGCCCCGGTGAATTGAAGCAGTGGGAAGATGCCCTTCTTGAGGTTGCACGTGTAAGGGGATGGGATCTTAAAGGCAAAGGGTAAATTTCCTCTACTTTTTATGGTTAATATGCATAGTATTTAGATTTCATTGAATGAAAGTTCGTCCCTCGAAAATGCTAGACCAAAACAGCCGAGAACCCATAATAGAAAATAGAAAATGCCTATTTTTTTTAGAGCACTACAAATCGACACAAACCCAACCCAAACAAGGTATTTTTTCAATTCATGTTGGGCTAAGCCAATATGACGAAATAGGTAAGACAAACCTTTTACTTATTTGTATTTTTCACTAAATCAATTATTTTACTTAACCGTATTACCACAATAAGTATAGTAGAAATCATGCGATTTTCTGTATTTTTCACCTCTGGTGGTAATCATCAATTTTGTACAATAAAAAAACTCATGTAAAATTGTTTGCTTAATAGGAGTAATGCAATTTTAAAATTATACAAGACATGATTAGATTTTTTATTTATAAAAAGTGCATAATTAACATTATAAAAAGTGAACACGTAAAAGATTTCACAAAATTTCCTTATTATGAAATATTATAATTATTCTTTAATGAAAAGAAAATATTGACATAGTATGAAGAAATTGAACACACACATCTTCTAAAGGGCTAATTCCAAAAAAAGAAAAAAAAAACCCTAAACTTTAGGTCCAGTCCTAAATCTGCCCTAAACTTTTCCTTTTTTCTTTTTTTTCAGAAAAAATTCCAAACTTTAGGTTTAGTCCCAAATCTATCCCATACCTTTCTTTTATCTCAAAAAAAAAAAAAAATCAAAACTTTAGGTCCACTCCCAAATCTACCCCAAATTTTTTGTAAAAAGAAAATCATCAATTTTTACTATATTCCTAAATTTTCCACCGTTAGCACTCTGTCCAAAAGTCACGGTTAGTAGTTCTTAATTTTTTATATCCTAGAACGGTTTTATTTTGGAAATAATTTTCCATGTCGCTTTATCGATGTGTATTTATTATCGATGTGGAAATGCCACTTTAAGTTGGGACTGGACTATGAGATAGATTTGAGAATATATTAAGAGTTGTTTTTTTTTTTTTTTTTTGTACAAATGGAGGGTAAAACCCCAAATTGGTATACTTGTTAATTGACACGTGTCATCTAACTTAGCAATTTAATAGAAACTGACAGAAGATGGTCAAAAAATTAGTTTAGGTTTACATGTCTACCAGTGTAGGATTTTTTTTAATATTAACTCTTTTTTTTAGACAAAACAAAATTCAAGGCAGATTTAGGACTATACTTAAAGTTTAGGGTTTCTTTTGAAAAAAAGGAAAAGTTTGGGGCATATTTGAGACTAGACCTAAACTTTCAAGTTTTTTATGAGACAAAAATTTTTGGACAGATTCGAAATTGGACCTAAAATTTAGAGTTCCTTTTTCTTTTAGTTTTTGGAATTGCCCCCCCCCCCCCCCAAGGGGCCCCCAAAGGAGGAAAGACGTGGTGCTGAAAAAACAAAAACAAAAGAACCCAGTGATGGTTAATATTAACTATGATTGAGTTAAGTTGCTTTATGGCCATGTCGGTCATGTGGTAATTATCATCCTGCCTCTTCCATCAACCTTTGGGCAGTACGCCTTCACAAACGTGAACCCAAGTAGCCAGGCTTTAGTGAATACTTGCGGGACGCAACTCCACCCTACTCGTCCTATCTCTTTTATTACATGTTGTGATTGTCACATATCAACGAAATGACCGACAACTTATCTTACATTTTTATGATTCCCTTTGGAAAAAGAGAAAGTAAGGACAAAACAGGGAAAAAGTGGACACGTCAAATCGGAGGACAATAATACCGGGAATTTCGAGTTTTGGGCTCTCACGAACCTCAGCATATATATAATCTTGCCTTGAACAAGTTTTTACACTTTTTGGCTTGAAACCCATTAAATTTTCACAACTACTAAATCTTGATATGTAGTTTGGGCCAATTCCAAATTAAATCCCAAACTTTAGGTTCATTTTCGAATCTACTCCAAACCTATTTTTGTCTCATAAAAATCCCAAACTTTAGGTCCGGTCTCAAGTCTACCCCAAACCTTTCTTTTTTCTCAAAAAAAAAAAAAAAAACCCTAAACTTTAAGTCTAGTCTCAAATCTGCCCCGAATTTTCTTTTGTCTAAAAAAAAAGAGAGAGTTAATACCATAAAAAATCTTGAACTGGTAGACATATAACAAATTTATCTCCAAACTAATTTTTTGACCACCCTCCGTTAGTTTTCATTAAATTTTACTATCAAATTGTTGAATTAGATGATGCATGGTAATTGATGGGTTTACCAAATTTGGAGTTTTACCTTCCGTTTGTATAAAAAAAAAAAATCAAGTTTTAGTATATTCTTAAATCTATCCTATGGTCCAGTCCCAATTTAAAGTGGCATTTCCCCATCGATAACAAATACACATCGACAAGGCAACATGGAAAATTATTTCCAAAAAAAAAAAAAAATCGTTCTTGGATAAAAAAATTAAGAACTACTAACTGCGACTTTTGGACAGAGAGCTAAGAGGGGCAAATTTTAGGAATATAGTAGAAATTGATGATTTTGTTTTTGACAAAAAAAAAAAGGGATAGATTTGGGATTGGATCTAAAGTTTTGAGTTTTTCTGAGACAAAAAGAAAGTTTGGGGCAAATTTGGGACTAAACCTAAAGTTTGAGGTTTTTTCCAACATAAAAAAAGGTTCAAGGTAGATTTAGGACTTGACCTAAAGTTTGGAGATTTTTATGAGAGAAAAAAAAAGTTCAGGGCAAATTTGGAATTTGACCAAAATTTTTGGGTTTTTTTTTTTTTTTTTTTTTTGGGAATTGGCCCTCTTTCAAATGTCATGTGCGTGTGAAAAGCATCTCTATGCACAAAAAGAAGTATGGCCCTAATGGACTGAAAGAAGGCTCTTCCAAAGGGGAATTTTCCTGCACTTTTTCTTTGGAAGAAACTTTGTGTGTCCAAATTCTCAAACTATATCGATGTGCCATTAGATTAGAAGTTAATGGAGTCCTTACTAAGATTGTGCTCGAGAACCTACAAAAGGTAATGAGGTGTGGGTGAAAAATGTTTTCTCAAACCCGTAGAAAAAAAGTATCAAACCCAACCTGCACCTGAAAATTTCCTATTCAACTAATTATAATGCATAATTTCCATGCGTAGAGTTATGTATCTACATGTTCCCCGGAGTCCTGTAGTCTATCATGTCTTTGACTAAAACGAAGTTTTCATGCTTTGCTGCAGCCAAGGAGAACAAATTGAATTGATTGTAGAAGAGGTTTCCCGTAAGCTTAATTCAAGATGCAAGATTGTGACTGAACATTTGGTTGAAGATACTGCTAAGATGGAAGCCATTATGGAGTTGTTGGATGTTCGCTCTGGTGGTGTACGTTTTGTTGGTATCCATGGCATGGGTGGTGTTGGAAAAACAACTCTTGCCAAAGTCATGTTCAACAAATTAATTTCCCACTTTGAACGCTCTAGTTTCCTTGAAGACGTTCGAGCATCATCACAATCTCATGGTGGTCTTTTAGAATTGCAGAAAAAGCTCTTGTCAGATTTGGCCGGTCATGGGATTGCTAACGAAATTAAAGATGGTGATGATGTAATCAATATGATAAAAAAAGCATTGAGTAACAAAGAAGTACTTATTGTACTTGATGATCTAGACAATAAAGAGCAACTTGAAAATTTAGCCGGAAAATCTGATTGGTTTTGTTCTGGTAGCAGAATCATTATCACAACTAGAGATGAAAGCGTCCTAATGGCTCAAGTGGGCGTATTTAGTAAAGAGGTCCTCAACCAACCTGAAGGCATCTTGCGTTATGAAGTTTGTGGAATGAGATCTGATTTAGCACTTCATTTGTTTTATAAGCATGCATTCAGAAGTGACTCCGCTCCAGAAGAATATGGTGCTCTTTCAACAGAAATTGTTCATACAGTGGGCATGCTTCCCTTGGCCGTCGCGGTGATAGGGTCCAATCTTTTTGACTGGGGCAAAGATTTGGAGCATTTGGATAAAAAAGAAGTATGGGACGAGACACTAAAGAAGTTAAAGGAAGGTCCTTTTAAGGATGTCCAAGATACATTAATGATAAGTTATGAAAGATTAGAGGATAAGCACCAAGAAATATTTTTGGATATTGCTTGCTTTTTCATCAATACTGAGAAAACATATCCGGTTATCATGTGGAAGGATTGTAAATACTTTCCTAGCATTGCAATGAGGGTTCTATCTCAAAGGTCCTTTATCAAAATTAAAGAGGACAATAGATTTTGGATGCATGATCAACTTCGAGACTTTGGAAGGTACATTGTTCTTCAAATTTATCCTCGCAAGTTTTGTAGGGTGTGGATTCCCAAGGATGCCCTGAAACTACTGGAAGGAGAAAAGGTAAACGGGAACTGCATATGTTTGAAAATATTTGGAGCAAGAAATTCTTCGAATTTTTCTTTCCCATTTAAACCGGCAATTTGATTGAATTATGCATCCAAAAAGATAGCTTTGTTTTCCGTCGCTTTTGTCTCGTCGGGGTCACATCTTCTGTCAAACCTTCGGTCAAGGGTCTCAAAGTTTGAAGGGGAGCCAAAAGAGATTGCCTGAAGGTTTGCTTTATTTTCTGGGTTCCAGTGAATTTTTGAAAAAAACTAAGAACAGTTTATGTGTGATCCAGGTGAAATGAAAAAAACTCGCTTTATGAATAAATTTTTAGATTATTTTCACTCCGATTTTTTTACAATAAATGAAGAAGAATTTTTAATTAATATGTTGAATTATATTTCCTGAAAAGTAGAAATCGAAAATTTGATTCCTTCATACTACAAAATTAGTTGATGGAGAAGAGGAGGAAACAACCACTTGTTGAGAAAAAGAGTTTGCCATAGTTCGAGAAAGCGCATGTGGCGAGTTCAACCATGACAGAAATTGTTTGACCATGCTTTTGAGTCCTCTCTGCTGTAGCTCTGTAAATCGTATGTTGCATGCTCAATATCGAGTTTGTCATGTGCAGAGAAATGAAGATGTGGTAGCACTAAGTCTGACTTCCGATGGCTGCAGCCGTAGCATTGAATCTAAAGAATTATTTGCTCTACCAAATCTAAGGTTCTTTCGAATGAAAGGCATCAATATTTTGGGCAACTTCGAGAACCTTCTTTTGGAGCTAAGATGGTTTTCTTGGGAAATTACGCATAAGGAATTTTATGCGAAGAGTTTTCATTTTCCTAATTTGGTTGTGCTAGACCTTTCAAGGAGCAATATCGAAGATAACTGGAGTGGATGGAGTCAAATGCAGGTACAACATACCTTGCTCTGTTAACCTTCTTTCCATGTTTACGGATCATTTAAGCATGGTACACAAGGGGCGTTCTGCCTTGATCTCAAATTTTTTGTGCTAGTCTAACTTCTAGAGTCGACTACTAACAACTAAACACATTTGAAAAGAAAATGAGAGGAAACTATAGAATCACATGGCATCAGCATATCATCCCAGCAAATGATATTAGGAGCGGAACATCATTGTTTTACTATATTTCGTCCATTCATTACAGACTGCTTTAGTAATCGAGGCACAGAAAAATATGATACGCGTAAAATCGGTGCTAGCAAGAATCATTAGCTGTGCTCACCGGTCCATAGTATTATTCAAGCATCCATTGTCGCCTTGGTTTGAGGAATTCAAAGATTTACGTACTTTGGAGTCTGGAGTTTGGATGCTTTATGGCTTGTTGAAGTCTCTTTTCTAACGGGTCTTATATACTTTTATATTCATACTGTCTCTTTCAGTTTATTATCTTAAGTTTTTTGGTTGAAATTTTTAATTTGATATTAAAGCCAGTGCTGTCTCTTCTTTCGCATATATGTGTCTACCTCCATGTGCCGTGGTCAAATTCCACGAATCTCTCCTAGACTTTGGTGTTCCTTTGGTACAACCTTGTCCTATGCATATTTTTTTCTTCACACTTTTAAAACTCGATCATGATGAATTATTGTGACATCGTAAGTTTTTTTATTTTTTTTTTATGATGCATTACAATTTTCCTTATAGTAACTTAATTATGACTCTACACCATGAAGATGCACGAGTGAGGAATATATAGAAGTGCCCAATTCTAGACTCGAAATATAGTTTTATGTGTAACACTCTTAAAACATGGGAAGACGTAAACTTGAATGGCAATTTGCGAGCAGATTTCTATTAATTCACTACCGAAACAAAAACTAGTTTGTGCATTGTAAAATTTGAATGATAGATGGTGAGTTCGAAATCTTGTTGATAAGTAAGAACTGATTGGCAAATTTTTAGTTCAATAAATTATCAACAGAATAACAATTTTACCACCCACCTGGGTGGCGCAGTTGGCTTTGGGCCTCCTTCCCCTCACGAAGGGGAGGGGTTCGAAACCCCAAGGCGTCGCGCGGGGTGACTTACCTGGTGGCACGTGTGTGGTGGCTAGCACGTGTCGCCCCGGTGGTTTTCCCGGCATCCCGCCATGCGGGGTTTCCTAGGTCAAAAAAAAAAAAAAAAAACAATTTTACCATCATCAAACCTAAAAGTGGATTACCAATTGTTTTTGAATATTACAAGTGAACCCCTTCATTAATTAGTAGATTATGTTTTGCATAGATACTTTAACAAAGAAAGTACTATTTTCCATGGTAAATGGTTAGTAGATAATGGCCATTGCTTTGATTTTACCGAGTACCAAGTTTTATTTTTCAGTAACATTCAAATATATTAATTGATTAATCAAGTTGAAATACCCTTTTAGACTACGAACTACCTTTTAGACTACGAACTATCTTTTGCTGGTTGATTATGGATTGCTTATACACTTTACTAGTACTATTGGTTGACGATTTCAACTTATGAACAGAAAAACTATCGTACTATAAAATCACAGTAAAATGTTAGATTTTTATTTTATTTTATTTTACAAGTACTTAAGCTTGCGAGTCAGAAAATGACTGACGAGATGATTGATTTACCAGGCTGCCCTAGTAGATTATAAACAGCCTTTCGTTTTTGTACAAATGAGTGGGTTTTTCATTTGTAGAATATGAATTAATTGCTTAGATAGTTTACTAGTGGTGTCGATTAACAGTGATATTCTACAAACAAACTGTTTTATCACCATAAATCTCTAGTAGCTTATGAATTTTACTACTAACTTACTATTCCAACACTAAGGTTTAGATACGAGTAGTAAATTTATAAAAAAGGAAATAATTTTCAATCACATTGACCTAGTTGCGCCAATTGCAAGTAAATGAGAGAGTATATTGAATTATAAGAATGAGAATATTTACTCTGTAAAAAAATATAGGATGATCGATGTGTTTCATTCTTTTTAACTCCACATTTTCTTTTCCTACAGATGACTAAAAAATTAAAAATTTTGGATTTAACGGATTGCACAAAGTTGACGAGGACACCTGACTTCTCTAATTTCACGTCTTTGGAGACGTTAGTACTTGCTCGGTGTTCCAACTTAATTGCAATTCACCCCTCCATTTCTAAGCTTCAACTCCTAGAGACTTTGAATGTCAAAGGGTGTGGTTCTCTTCAAGAGTTGCCTGAAGAAGTCAGTTCTCTACAATCTTTGAAGCATATCGTCATGCCCGAAAATTTTCAACCCTTGAAGCTTCCAGAGAGATTTGGCAACTTGAAATCTTTGTTGAGTCTTAGATTAAGCTTGCACCCCAAAATGTGCCGACTTCCAGACTCAATTGGAGGGGCGATGAATATTACATGCTTAACTTTACGCGAGTGCGTGGGGATAAAGGAACTTCCAAGCTCAATTGGAGAATTAAAAATGTTGGAAGAGCTGGATGTATCAAACTCAGGCATAGTTGAACTACCTGATCTGATCGGAAACTTAAAGAAACTAAGGGTGTTGGCACTAGGTAGAACGAAGATAAAGGAGTTTCCCCATACTATTGGAGGACTAGAGATGCTTGAAGTTTTAGATGCCCACAAAGCTTGGGATCTGACAGAAAAGAACTTGGAGGAAATTGGGAAGCTATTTCATTTGAAGACATTGATCTTAGCATTTACTAGTGTTTCTAGACTGCCTCCAGAGATAAGTGGTCTCCATCTCCAAAAACTTGAAGTAGGTTCAATTGACCTTCAACAAGTGCTGTCTCTTCCATCAAGTTTGAAATTCCTTGTGGTTCAAGCTATGGACTTCTCTGTTGTCCCTCACCCCTCAAGCATCACCAATTTAGAACAACTGGAATTATATAGATTCAGCAATTTGAGACGTAGACATCACTCTACTAGGCGGGACTATGACTCAAAACTTAAAGCAGCTTCGATGAGGGAGCAACCGTGCTATCAGCTTCCATCTCATTTGTCGGACTTAAGACTCAAAAGCATTAGTCCACTGCCACATTTTTCCAACTTATTAAATTTGAGAGTTGTGCATTTTATTGAATGTCCAATATCACGCCTGCCGGTCACACCAGGTCTAACACATTTGAGGAAACTGTACATAACAAGATGTGAATGCCTTGAGGAAATACCTGGTCTGTCACTCTTGAGGAGTCTGGAGCGCTTGGAACTAAAGGGCTTGAACAGGCTAGTTGAGATTCAAGGTTTGTCGGAACTGGAAAATTTGCAGTACCTGCTCCTTTCCAGTTGTGATTTAATAGGAGAGTTACCCAATTTATCCAAGTTAGGTAAGCTACAACATCTAGAGCTAGAAGCTTGTCCAAATTTAAGATCCATTGAGGGCATCGATGGCTTAGAAAGCTGGGTGTTTGGTAGTCGAGGCCGCATTATCCTGGAAAGATTGTTGAATATCTTGAGATCGACTTGGCTTTCCCACAGATTGCCTATAACCGATGTGTTCCTAAGTTTTAAGGGACCGGACACTCATCATAGTATTGTCAGTTATCTTCACTCTCGGATGCTTTGGAAGCAAATGTCTATTTACAGTGATAATGATGACTTGAGGTCCAATGAAGAGACTGGGGAAAAGATTCTACAAGCACTTGCTAACTCTAATATCTACATACCCATCTTCTCTAGAAACTATGCTTCCGGTCATTGGTGTCTCCGCATACTTGTTCACATGGTTAAATGCACGTCAGAATCAAAGGGGAAAAGAAGAATCCTCCCCATTTTCTATGATGTGGAGATTGATGATGTTAAGCTAAAAACTGATTTATACAAAAGTGACCTAGACAAGCACCAGGCGAACTTCAACCACAATGAAGTGAAGTCATGGAAAGAGGCCCTCATTAAGGTCGCAGCATTGAGGGGTTTCGTCTTAAAAAACAACAGGTAAATCTGCTATTTCGCCACTAAATCATGAGGTAAACAAGTCATTCAATTGAACTCTCCCAACACTCAAGAGTTTCAAAGTTACTGCTATGCAATCCTTTTGCATACAAATTGTCTACTCAAGCAAATTCAATTTTATAGAATAAGAAGTGGATTCTTCTTGTGTGTAGTATCTGGAGGAACGCCAAAGTCGAACAGAACAAAATTGCATACTATTACGGCCGCGCGCGTGCACGCGCACACACACACTCATATATATATAAATATATATAAATATATATATATATATATATATATATTTGGAGTTAAAGATCTTCAAGTTACAGGTGTTTGAGAAATCAAATCAACGGTTAGATCATGACTTTAAGGGAAAAGAGCATCACAAGGGCTATAACTTTTGTACGACGCTCACTTAAATACCATAACTTATATATAGTGCTTACTTGAATGTCATAACTTTATTTCTGATTATTTGAGTGCCATACAACTTTTCAACCGATTATTTTAGTGCTATAACTTTTTAAAAATGTGCACTATAAATGCTATGCCACATCGTATTTCTGAAACCTTTGTGAACATTTTAGGGAAAAAAAATTGGATGATTAATTGAAAATAATGGTACTCAAGTAAACTTTTGTAGAAGTTACGAAACTTATGTAGTTGAAAAAAAAGTTATAGCACTCAAGTAAATGCCATACGAAAGTTGTAATGTTGTGGTGTCCTTATCCTTCATCTTGAAATCCTTTAAATTTCTGTCTGTCCAACTAAAATGAGTTGTCCTTCATTTGTGCATTGCTGCAGCTACGAAGAAGTACTTCAATCAGTTACTGAAGAGGTTTATAAGGCAAGGAAATTGTTAGATGTTGACTCTTGAAGCCTTCTTTTGGTCGGTTGCCAAAGTAAAGGTGAATGTGTTTGCTATCAATGAAATGAAATTCTCGCCAACTCTATTTTGATTCTATTGTTTGGAGGATCTAGATATTTCATGTGTTAATGAAATTGGTTTACGATGCTAATGCTTATGTGCATTATTTACAAGGTTAACTAATATGTATGAACAAGTATATTAGTGAACTCCCATGCTTTATTAGAGGGTTAGTGAAGCTTATACGTCAAGATTTACAAGTGCTTTGCAATAAAAGAAAAGGAGATCCATACACAATTGGGAAAATTTGAATCGTTGGTAGAGTTGGATTGGCAACTCTTAAAGATAGTTGATTTGCCTGATTTAATTGTAAGAGTTCACTTAGTGTGAGTTACATTAATTGATATTATAATTTATTGCTTTACGGGGTTGATTTAATGTGACATAGAAAATTTCTTAATTAGTATAATATGGAGTTAGTTAGTGTGGACCTAGTTGAGCCCGACCCGTAATGAAAGGATGTGGTTGAAAACTCTATAAATAATACTTAAGTCTCTCCTTTAACCTTAATACACACAATTATCCTCACAAAGGAGTGTTTATTAAGCGCTAAGGTGAGAAGCCATCTCGTTGAGCTAGTGATTCAAATGGCACAGAAGAGAAATTCATGAGTTTGGATCATCGCTATACCGCATCAATAATGATGGTCCAAATCAAGTGCATTAATCTTGAGTTGCACTCTCGCGTCTTACATCTAGTATCAAAGCCTCCATAGATTAGAACACAAATGCGTAGTTTTTTTGCCCTATTTTCCTAATTTTTTGTTCAATAAAAATCAGTTTTAATTATAAAAACGAAACGGGCTTGTCGAGATAAGCAAAACTGTAGCTGACACACCACCGAGGGAGGTTGCACGTGCCTCCATGCGCAGCCATGCATCGCTAGAAGTCAGCACACAACGAAGACATGCTACCACGTGCCCGCATGCCCGACTGCGCGTGGCGATGACTAGAATGATGTCAATCATCGGGGTCGTAGATCAATCTGACCTAACTTGGGACTTGACCCGTTGACCTTGATCACCCCTTGTTGATCTCGACCCGATCTGATTCACCCGACCGTGGTGTTGCCTTTGCTCATTGATGCTCTCTTGGGGGCTACTGCTAGTGGTGATTTAGCCCAAGGAATTGGTGAAGCTAAAGCAACCAAATGGTATTTACTTTAATCAAATAAACCTTGAGCCAATGATGTTTGGGAAAATGGCTTCGCATTTTCTCCAGGTTCAACACAAACGCAATCTATAAGATGATTTTTTAGAAGCTTTAAACATTAGATTGATGATTTGCCAAATAGCAGAAGGTGTAACAGTAGTGTACATGTAGGATTATAGTGAAAACATAAGAAGGATAGGGATAGACTGAGTTGTGAAAAAGGATGAATTGCTGAGCATCTACTGTTTTGCATCTGTTGCTTGTCGGTTTAGGTGAGGTTTATAATGATACCATGCTTGAATTTATTTTTTATGGCCTCTATGTTCCGCTCATCTTTACCGAGTTGATAATTTCCTTTTTGTCTGATTCTTTTTGTTGTTTTCCATGTATAAAGGAGCTAATAGTGGGCACTTTACATACGTTTGATTCTTATAAGTTCTAGTAATTGCAAGTATTCATGTTTAGCATATACAGTACAAAGAGTAGCAATGAACTAAATTATTGGTATCATTATATGAGTTGCTTTGAAATAAGTGGTTTCATTGTGGTGTTTTATTTCTAGTTGGCTCTTTATTTTAAAATTTATAACTATATTCTATTATTGTTGTGTAGTGCAAAGTTAATATATCAAGATAACATGTCAATAGAGGTGGAGGGATGTGAAGAGATGAATCCAATCACGAAATTGGAATTTTCTGGCAATGAAAATGAATAAGAGTTATCTCCTACCATGAGTGCCACAAATAAGGTACTTGGTTCTCGTTTTCCTCAAACTAATAAGAAATATATATCGGAATGCTGGAATCATTATACGAGAATTAATGATAAGGATGGAAGAACATATCAAGTGAAGTGCATTTATTATGGGCTTGTGCTTAAATACCGTATTACTAATGGTACTTTTACAAGGAAGAAACACTTGACCACGTGCAAGAAGTTTCCTCATAATGTAGATAAGAGGTAGAAATTCTTTGCATCACGTAATGTGACGACCCAGACCTGGGGCAAATATGGAGGGATGGATTGAGATCGCCTTGGCAAAACGCGAGTGAGAATAAGGACATATCTCCCATCCTACATCGCTTAGGGGGGAGTCCTGGGCTAGTTTATAAAGGCTTGGATTCCTCTAATTTGTGTAACGCGTTTTAAAACCGTGAGGACTCAGTGTCCAAAGCGGACAATATTACACGGTGGGGCCCGAGTCCTTACAAATAGTATCAGAGCCAACTCTCGACCGCGTGTGGGGGCCACAGCGAGGACGCTATGCTCTTAAGGGGTGTAGAGTGTGACAGCCCAAGGAAGGGCAATGGGTTCTCTCTAGTCCCACATCGCTTAGGGGAGAGTCCTAGGGCTAGTTTATAAGGCTTAGATCCCTCTAATCTGTGTAACGAGTTTCACATACGCTTCCGTTGCGCTAAAAACAAAGCCGCGAGGGAGGACAGGCCGGTGGGCTGTGCCTCCAAAGCGGACAATATTATGGCTCGGGAGAGGGAAGGCCCAAGGGATGGCCCTCTGTCCTTGCGTAACGCGTTTTAAAGCCGTGAGAATTCAATATCCAAAATGGACAATATTACACAATGGGACTCAGGTCGTTACACGTAATGTAGACATGGTTGGCAAGGTAGGGGGAGATTCTAATCATGGTAACATCTTATCGACATGATCGTTTAATCAAGTATGTTGGATTTCGTGAATTTGTTAGTGAGTTACAACCTCTTTTTAAACACTTATCACATTTCACAATGACAAAAAATTGCATGAAGTTGTATTTTTGTGAAAGAACTTGTTTGAAGACTTATTCTGGCAAGATTAATTCTGGGATCGCACTTACGACTGATACATAGAGTTTTATTCAAAATCTGAATTATTTATATCTCACTACACATTTTATTAATGAAAATTGGAAGTTGCATAAAAGAATTATCAACTTTGTGGCGATGCATAGTCCTAGGGGTAAGGAGATTGGAAAAATGGTGGAGAAATGTACCCAGGAGTGGAGAATAGAAAAAAAAAAAAAAGTGTCAACAATCACCATAGGTAATGCTAATTCGAACGATGTTACAATTGTCTATTTAAGGGAAAAACTTTCCAAAGAAAGGTTGTTGATATTAGATGGTAGTATTTTGCACACGAGGTGCATAGTGCATATATTAAATTTGATTATGAGAGATGGCTTGACTATGATACGTGACTCTATTGCATGTATCCGAAATGTGATTAGGTATGTGAGAAGTTCTCCTACAAGAGCCAAAACATTTTAGTCTTGCATTGAAAGTGAACAAATCACTTACAAGAGTTCGATTATTCTTGACATTGCCATTAGATGGAACTCCACATATCTCATGTTAGACACTGTCATAAAGTTTTGGGTTCTTAGTATTGTCGGCCAACATATACATAGCTTTGCTCGCTTTCCTTTTCTAGTTCCACTCCACTAGCTCATCTTTATAATTTGAATATCTAGTGATCTTTTTGTAGAAATGGCCGCACTTGCACGATTTTTATGCAAATAGCTATTTTATTTATTTTCTCAATAACCAAGATATCATCTACTTTTTCAGTTTTTTATGCAATGAGTTAAAAATCTTTAAATTACAATTTGTTTGAGCGGAAAAAGTATAAAAAAAGTCATAAACTTATTACAATTGTACCTATCCAGTACTAAACTTTTCAATTTGACCAATTTAATCTTAAATATTTTTACATCAGTACCAATTTAGGTCATCCACTCAATATGGCTTGCCAGCATTAATGTGGATGCCAACCAATGGTGGGACGTAGACATGACAATTTTTTATTTATTATTTATTATTTAATTTTTTGAATTATTTTTATTATTCTTCTTTTATTTTTCTTTTACTTTTTACTTTCTCTCTTCTTTCTCATTGGACTTTCCTC
Organism: Eucalyptus erythrocorys; assembly: GCA_014182555.1. NCBI lineage: Eukaryota > Viridiplantae > Streptophyta > Magnoliopsida > Myrtales > Myrtaceae > Eucalyptus > Eucalyptus erythrocorys. The sequence continues at coordinate 36,180,055 of CM024599.1, read as the reverse complement.
GTAGTGGCTAGTGAGCCTCTGATGAGACTTGCTGGCCACTAGGCAAGGGCCACGAAGCCCTCCTCGTCCATTGGCGAGGAAGCCCTCCCTGACTGTCGACAAGGGTTGCAGCCCTCAACTAAGGTCGCTAGCAAGGCAACTTTGCTTAGATTTGGGTGAGGCTGACGACTGGTGAGGGTGGCTCACCGGCCACTACAAGGAAAGTCCAAGGAGGAAGAAGAGAGAAAAGAAAAAGAAAAAGAAAAAAAATCAATATAAATGCGAAAAAATAAAAAAATATTCAAAAATTTGCCACATCAACGTCCGGACATTGATCGACATCTACGTTAGTGCTGGGTGGCCAAAATTGACCAGATAAACTGAATTAGTATCAATATAAAAATGTTTTGAAGTAAATTAATCCAATTGAAACATTTGAGATTGAATTGATACAAATGCAATAGGTTCATGACTTTTTTTAATACTTGTACTTGTTTGAGATATCAAATCAACAAAGAGAACGTCATTTTGATATCCTTCATTGTGCATTTTAATTATGTTTGTCGGACTAAAATAAACCGCCTTTCATTGTGCATTTTCGCAGCGTTGAAGAAAAAGTTCAGAATGTTATTGCCGAGGCTATTGAGAGCAAGGCAATTATAAGATGAACTCCTAAAGGCTTCTTTTGGTTCGATGTGAAATGGAAAAAAAATGCATTTGTTTTCTATGTCATAAAATTTTGTACAACTGCATCCTGTTTCGACTCTTTAGAGGATCTATATATTTGATTTCGTAATGAAATTAGTTCACAATTCTAATCCTTTTGAGCATTATTGCAAGGTCAGTGTATCTGTATAAAAGAGAATATCAATGAAACTCCCATGCTTGATTGGAGGGTGAGTGGAACTTTCACATTTGTCTTTATAAGCTCTATCCGGACATAGAGCTTTCAAACTCAACTAGAGGATTGATTGAGCTTCCTACGACGTTGTTCACGTAGGCCCTATACAACAAAAGAAAGGAGCTTCCATACTCAGTTGGGAAAATTAGAGTTGTTGGTTGAGTTGGATTCGTAATGTTTAAAGAGAGTCGATATGCCTAATTCAATTGGAGATCTAAAGGCATTGAAATTAATTAGGATGAACAACTCATCTATAAAAAAGTTACCTGATACTATTGGACCACTAGAGGTGATTAAGGTTTCCATTCCAAGTTTATGGGTCAAATGGAAAATCTCTAATGAAATTGGGAGACAATATCATATGAGGATCTTGGACCTACAATCGTTTGCGTAATTTCTAAATTGCCCATGACAATTTGTTCTCTCTCCCATGCTCAAAAACTTTTTTTTTTTTTTTAGGGACCACTAACAAATTTGACAGTCACCCAAGCTTCTTTTATTAATCATTGTTTTGGTGCATCCAGCATCCAGATTGTTCATGGTCTCATGAATTTGGTTAGTTTTAGATTTTTCGGACACATCTATCGTTTCCCTCGAGCAATATTTTCGCCGGCCTCCAGATAGTTTGTCATTATCGTGTCTTTTGCTTAAGAGATATTACTAATGCTTTCAATCCTAGAGAACTTTTTGGTTCTCGATGTTCATGAATTTAACTCTACAGGAAATAACCGTACGTGAAATTGTAGTTTTCTACTTTTAGAATGCTTGTTTTCAATGTGATGATTGTTCGTAAGTAACAATAATGGAGAAATTGGAAGATGATTGCCCTTCAGATATATGAATTTCCAAATTTTCACCAAGGTAAATTTTCTAGCGACAAATACCTTTAGGAATTTGAATATAAATTTAATGGACGTTCACTGACCTTTAGTGTACTTACAATCAAGTCATTGGATTCTGATTTCTTTCATTAGGAGCAGGAAACTTTACATTTTTTTTTTTTTAAATCTAATGATGCATTTTGACTGGATTCTCCACGAATTGGAAATCTTCCATCAAAATACTGATGTGGTGAATATGTCGCCAATTTTTCAGATGCCATGTCACCACACATGTTCACCTATCACAATAATGTGTCCACCACATCAACACATGGCTGCAAAAGTGATCATTGTGGTTAAAAAGTGTACCACTTGTAAAAGAAAAAGAGGAAAGTAAAGTACTTTGAGTGGTAGAATAATTGCAAAATTAACTAAAATTCAGTGTTGCATATAGATAATAGGAGCATATGCGTTACTATTATTAAAATTTACAACAATTTTTTAACAAATTATTATTATTTAAAAAAGGGGAGTGGGGCCGGGCTAAAGGTGGCTTGCCCGGCCCTCCCTTTTTTTATCCTTTTCTTTTCCTCACGCGGGCTGGCCCACATGCTGGTCTTCTTCTTTGCTCGCGTGGCCCACGCCTCTACAGCAACAACGTAAATAAGCAGATCAGCAGGAACAGAAACAGAGCAGGCCGCAGCACGATCCTAGGGTTAGGGATCAATCGGCCACGGCAGGTTGGCGGTGGCAGAAGCCATGTACGCCTGCCGGTGGTCTTTAAAAGAGAAAGAGGATGTTCAGCCAAAAGAGCTTCAGGGGAAAGCTTGAGAAATGGACAGAGGAGAGCGTTTTATTTTTTCTTTCCTTTTCTTTTCTTGGAGAAGGGGCAACTGAGAGAGAGCGAGAGCTCCAAAAACTTCCTCAAACCGTACAGGTGAGCCTCGGCTCTGCTATTGTCCTATTTTGACCATGCTAGGCCAGAGCTCGTGGTTGTCCGGTTCACGCGATCCCCTCCCCCGTTGGTCCTATGCTCTGTTGTCATCTATCTCTGCTTGTCTTCCATCGAGAACCCAGCGTGGGTTTGAGTCCCGTTCGAGTCGAAAACACCAGTACTAGTGTTGCACGTCACTGTTTGTGAAAATGCCTCAACTAGATTCGCAAACTTTTTCTTGAGTTTGATTTGCTTCGGGAAATATTGGTCGTCTTGTGCATCCTTGGTTTGCACCGTGACAGGTTCGTGGAGGGGTAATGTTTACAGGGGCTGGGAGTCGGCTTGGCCGAGGACAACTCCGTGTTGTTTGGACTTCGACTGATGGAGGAGTCAGGGTCTGTAACGGTTTGGTCTGAGTCGGGTCTGTCGAGCACAAATCGCTCATGAAGATGGTCCGGTAGCCGATGGTGGTCGTTGGAGGATCGAGTGTTTTTTTGATTTAATATAGGATAGTTGGCGTTTTGTTGTTCTGCGTTTAATGGGCGCCGTTGGTTTCGGGGCATGCTGGAGAAGACGTGACGGAGCAAGCGTGGGAGGCGACAGGGGCATGATGGATTTTAGTGCAGGTGGGCGTGGTTCTAATTATAATTGAGATGGTGTTTTCGGGCTTGGATTGACTAACTAAAAGAGGGCTTCAGTAACGGCTTGGTGTTGCTTTGGGAAGAGAGTGGGCTTGTGAAGTTTTAATTAAAATAGGCCTAATGGTAAGCCCATTTGAAGCGTGTCCTTTTTATAACCCAAACCTGACCGTAGAATGAGGCCAGCACCTTCACGGGTCCAGTCCCATATCCAGACCGGACCCAGTAGGCACGTTTTTGTTTTGCCGGTGGGGCCTCCATTTTGAGCTGGATTGGGCCCGCACATTAGGTCCAACCCGGGCTGGATCTGGATATCCAACCCTAGTCCCTATTTCCAGATTAAAAATCAGATTTTCTTTTTTAAAAAAATCTAAAAAATCCAAAATTCTTTATTTTTCTAAAATTATGAAAAAGCTTAAAAATTTATTTGTTGACTAGTTTTCTCTTAAAATGTGTGAAAATCTTTGATTAAAAATTGTGCTCAAAATTTAATAAGCTTTTTGAGTTTTACAATAGAGTTTAAATGTTACACCTGAAATTTCGTTTCTCTTCCTATTCTGCGACAAGCATCTTAACTTTCTTCAATTTGAGCAATGTCAGACCAAATTTCGGTGTAGACGTAGACCAATTAGATTGTCATTTTGATATCCCTTTTTTATTGCATGCCTAAAAAAAACAGACTTTTTCTTTTGTCTACATTGTTTTAGTCTCGTATTGAAGAAGTACTTGAATCGGCTGCTAACGAGAATTCTAGACACCTGAAATATGCCAATGCAAAGGGCAGGACTTAGAAGTTCTTAATTTGCTTTTAAAGACAAAAAGAAATGGAATTCCATTCCAAGTAATATCTCTTTATTTGTTTTTTAAGTGACTATTGTACAAGTGAATGTTCGATATAGCCCAAATTGTAATTGTATTTAAGCTGCGAAGCTTAATCAAAAGATTAATTATGAAAATAAATTAAGGTAAAAAGGAAAATTGGTTCCAAGTCAGAATGCTTGATAGAGCCCAGATAGCAGCGGCTTGAATTTTTGCTGGTGTGAAGAGAAATTGAAAGCACGATCAACACAAGAATGGACTAGAACAGGGTGCAGGTGTAACTTACAAAAACACAAGACTGGAAATCATTTAAGAGAAATCACAAAATTTTGGGAGCGGGGCCAAATCTTGATAAAAAAAAAAAAAATCACGTGGAGTTGTAGCAAAAACGAAAAAGAAAAGAAAAGAAAAGAATCATGTGGAGTGGACAATACCCACGAATCTCTTCATTTTCTTGATAAAGTGTACTATTTTTGCAAATAATTGTGTATGTGATATTGCTCTGTCAAACCTTGAGGTCAAAGGTCTTAACAGTTCATAGAGAGAGCCAAATGAGATTGACTGATGGTTGGCATGATTTTATGAGTTCTAGTATATAGAAAGAAGCATTTTTTAAATTAAAAAAAGAAAAAGAAAATAAGAGCGCTCAAGTGTTGTCGCGACCCTCTTGAAACAAGATAATCAATGGAGTTTGGACCCAAGTAGTTGAATGATAGATCACAGGCCGATGTTTCGATGACAAAGATGTCGCGAAAGGTACCGGGTATCATAATGTAAATGGGCCCCAATACTAAATAATTTCCTGACAAGTGACCATGTGACTTTAAGCAATGTCACCTTCATTATTTGTTCACCTTCTAGATATGAATTTGAATGAGACCCAGATATTTCTCTCTCTCTCTCTCCCCCATCCAAGTTGATGTTATTATTAATCCAATGCTTGTTTTAGAAAACTGATGTTAATGAGTGCGCTTCCAATTTGTTAGACATATTTGGTATGAAGTATTTTCAATTTTTAAAATATTCAATTTATGTAATACAAGAGAATTCAATGTATTGAAATTAAAAAAGATTTCTTTATTGACTCCTTAAAAGTTGCTCCACTAGACACGCGTTAGCAATATCCATGTTGTAGAATAATTTTGTTGTTGGTGGACAAATGCCATGTGTGTCTGTTGGTAAATACGTTAATGAGAGACGAGTTATCTAGGTTGTCGATGCCATTTTTGTAGGTTGTTAAGTATTTTATAAGTTGTATAGATGTAGTCTTTCGTCTACTCATTAAGATAATAAAAAGGGAAAATCTCAAATAAGGACTTGAAGTGGAGCCATTTTCTCAAAAAATGACCTAAAGTAGACATTGTCTCAAATAAGGATTCGCAGTGACTAACTTACTCTCAATTAAGGACCTAAACTTCTAATTTTTTTTCACAGCAAGAGGTACTTTTGTCTAAGAACATTGTTGCTTATTCTTTGTCTCTCTCTTTCTTCTTTTTTCTTTCTTCATCTTTCTCACTCTCTACATCACCTCTATTGTCAGCCCCTCCATTGCTCTTTGTGTCATCTCATTGTATGACCAAGATTGGGTTTTCTTTAACATGAGCCATTATCACGTAGTCAAACTCATTGAAAATTTTAAATTTCGCTCCTCAAAATGGTTTGTAGATAATTCCACGAAACCGAAATGAGCTTTCAAAAAAGTAAGTTATTTTTATTCCAACATTCATCGTAAATTCTGATCTCAAAGTCATAATATGAATTTGCTTTTGCTAAGACTCAACTTCTTGTCCAACTCACAAACTATGCAACTAATCCCTTTGGCGACATATTTCTCTCACTTCGGGAGAGCATCAAACTCCACTTATTATGGGCCTTCTGCTAACCCAGCAACTACAATTTTTTGTGCTGTTTTTGGTCCTGCTTGCCAACAACAAGTGGCAATATTGAAGCCTCGCCAAATCATCTTGTTTGACTAACTTATGCCTCTATTCAATTAACACTTGGTGATCAACAATTTCACGCCAAAGAACAATTTTGTTGCAATTGGCGACTATTTCAACCTTGGTAAGAGTTTGCCTCATCAATTTCAAATTTGGGTTTGCCTCTCTTGCGTACATTCAATCTTTCAAAGATCCCCCTTCCCCTTTGCAATGCCAACAGCTCCTTTCAATAATCCCTAGTCTAGAGAGATCCACTCACACTCTTGTCATTCTCATCGACATAGCTCTTCTCCTCAATTGATACCCCATCTTGAGATTGATCATTAGTCGTATCTGACATCATTAACTGTAGAAACTGTTGTACTTGGTTGCCCCATTACCGCCATTGACAAGTCCTATTCAAGCTCTCGACCTCATCGATCGCTGTCCCTGATAGAAAATCCAACATCATCGTTGTTAGATGGAGGTCAATCCAAGCTTTAGGCTGAACACAAGCGAGCCGAGATTTGATGCATCTTAAGGAACTAAGGATTTTAGCATCTGAGAAGGTGGCCGATAGCAAATAACTCCAATCTGACTTCTTGTCACTATGGCCAACTATGTGATGACATGAAGCTCACGAGGTTGCTAGTAGGGGCCCTGATTATGGTGTTGAAGAAGGAGGCAATGTAGAGCGAAGGAGGAGGTGTGAGGAAGATAAAGAAAGAAAAAAAAAATTAAAGAAAAAATGTTCTTGGACAAAACTACCCCAAGCTGTAAATAAGATTGAAAGTTTGGATCCTTATTTAAGATGAAATTAGCCACTTTAGGTCCTTATTTGATACAGTGTCCACTTTGGGTTATTTTTTGAGAAAATGAACCCACTTTAGACCCTTATTTGAGATATTCCCTAATAATAATAACAACAACAAAAATAATATAAAATTTCATTTTCTTTGAATTTGTAATATGAAATAGTTAGTGCAATAATGATTTTTTTTTTTTTTTTTTGGGTCAAAAGTGCAATAATGATTCATGAGCCAAGAAATTGCAGCACTAAACCAATCTAATCTCGTACCACCCATTTATGTTCATAAACATTTTTGGTTGATGGTGCAATTGCTTAAATTGCTTGCATTCAATGTGAATATGTTTGTCTATTGCATATTTAACACTCACTTATGGATGTTGATCTTTATATTTCAAGCTGAGCAATCCAAAACTGATGCACGTTTTGTTCAATATTACACTTTGAAAGTTAAAAGCAATTGGAATGTTGTGGTTGAGTGTTGAATGTGTGCGAAGAAATTATTAATTAAGAAGTGTAAATACATTATCAAATTGACTCTAAAACTAAGTAACGAAAACTAGTTTGGGGCCACATATGACTTCATTGTAGAGGCAACTTGCTCGGGAGGTTTAGGAACAAATTCTTGTGGAGTTTGAAACAAATTCAGATACAGTTCTTAAGCATCCATTCAACTTCTTCGAGAGGTTAAAGACTGACTTCTAGAAGAAGTTTCAAATTGAGTTCAGCAAGAGATTATAAGGAGTAGAGTTAGGGTGAGTGAGTATGCATAAATACGAAGATTGTAGTGTGAGATCCTAAGAAGTTAGAGATGAGCTCGAAGAGGGAAAATTGTCCAAAAGGTCTTGAACTTATTATACGATAGTCAATTCATTCTTAAACCTTTCAATTGTGTCAATTCAATACTAATTTTTTTTTTTTTTGACAATTTACCAATTTAGTCCTATACATTTTGATGATTTGTCAATTTAGTCACAAACAATTTAACAATCTACTAATTGGCCAAAAATCATTGAAGTGGCAGTGGAGTCATCACCGACCATCCTACATTGCATGATAGGCGTTGACATGGATAGCTTTTACAATTTTTAATCTTTTCTAATTTTATGATTTCTCTTCCTTTTTCTTTCTTTTTTCACTTTTTCCCTCCGTTAGCCCTCACCTGAGGCTAGCAACCTCAAAACCAGTTGACTTGATTTAATCTCAAACTAGCGCGTAATTAAGCTCCAAGTTTGGTTCTTCTATGAAATTTTCAAGCCATTCTCCTTTTTCCTCTTACTAAAAGAAAGACGCACCCTATAAGAAAATAACCAACGATCATATAACATAGCATAATATATGTGTATATTATTCATACGCTCTTGTTATATATGAACTTGGGAGCAATTGCTGAAAAGTTCACATTCATTGGTCGCATATGTGTACATCACTAAAGGTCTGACACTCCCATGTAATATCTTAGCCACAAGGGATTTTATCATAAGAATAGCTTTTTTGGAAAATAAAACTTCCATTGAAGATAAACAAATGCAAGGCTTTCATAAAATTAATGAATGAGGTGGGTTGATCAAATGATGGGGGAACTTATTTCGCTTCAGCCCTAGATGGAGATCACTTTTGCTAAACAAATAGAAAAGAAAGATCTAACCAAGCAAATGAGTGAAAGTTAAAAAATAACTTGAGGCTAAGACAAGGTCAATGGGCTAAACCAAACTTATGTAGAAAGCAAAAAAGGCATTGAAATTTTGTCCCAAGTTTGGAACCGCAGAGTCATCACAATGATTCTCCAATAGTCAAAAGTCCTATTCACTTTAACGCATATCGATTTTTGTCAGCACCTCTTTTGGTATGCCTGCAGATTGATTTATTCAGACACGTTCACATTACGGGTGAGCATGGTCCGGATGGGTGGTTCACATTCAAGATCCGAAAACCAACCATTAACGGTTAGTTCTGAAAAATTGGAATAGGGAACCACTCATTGATTCTATAGATCCACCCTGAAACCGAACCGTCAATCTAGTCCGGTTCCTAAGGGGTTCCATAGAACCAATTCCCCCAAGCTTCACGCATTAGCAATGTAATGTGCAACAAAGAATTACACAACAAAATCACATCATCAAAGACACTCCCAGTTAGAGCCAATGAACTAACACTATTAGTATGTTAGGAAATGTGTAAGTAAGAGAGCACACTCATCAAACTTATAATAAGTGAGCAAAAGTAGACAAAGTATCTAATGCAAATATTGATAAGTACCCTAGGGATTTAAGTTTTTCATTATTTATATTAAAATTTATATATATCATACATTATCGGTTCGGTCTGGGTGGGCGGTTCCACACCTGGAATTGGAAACTGGACTAGTATTCACCGGTTCCAATAAATTGGAACCAAGAACTGGACCGGTTCTCTTAAGAATCATCAGTTCTTGGGCGGTTGGGTCTAGTTCCGGGTGATTTGGCAATTTGGGCGATACCTTGTTCATTTGCACACTCCAAATTCACATTATATGCTCTTGGGGAACTTATTAACAAGACCCTAACCATAATTGTCTATTTTGTATCATATGTTTTACAACTAAGACATTTTTTTTTTATCTCAATTTGGAGATCTTTTAAACATATTTACCAATCGGATGGGCCATGTTAAATTGGAGGGGTAAAACTAGTCCTTTGCTAGAAATGAAAATATTTTGCTTGACACCAACATGGCTAAGAGAATTTCAAATAGTTCTCATACATCAATAAAAAATTTTCTTTTCTGTTCCCTATTGAATTATCTAATTTTGGGGAAAAGGCATGATCGATGACGTAATAAAAAAAATACCTACAATTCACTCTAGACAATGTTTAGAAAGAGGAGGTCCACGTGTAAATAGCACTTCCATTTTTGGGCTAAATGTGACCGGAGATAGAAAATCTTGAGAAGGTGCTAAAACATGGAAGTTCTAATTTAAATAGGTTAGATTGGAACATCAATACAAACTAATGGCCCATAAATTCGTTTTGAGAGGCCCAAAGTTTAGGCTGCTTAAGTATGGAATGGACTCAACTCCAACATAGTAATAAGTGATTTGAGGGGCTTCTTTAAACTTTAAAACTTTTTCATATTATAGGTGTCAAGACATCGCATGTTAAACTTGATACTGTGAGAAATCTAACTTAATCCATGCATTATTTCCCTCACACATGTATGTCAGGGACTCAAAACAGAATTTTGTATTTTCCTCTCTCTAGATCTTGTGTTAATAGCTCATTACATCACTAATGACTTGATTAGTTGCACAATTGGTGATTTACTAAGGCCTGCTTAGCTAGGGAGAATTTCAGTTAAACATGAAAATGGTTTATTTTAATTGATCAAAACCTTTACTTTCCCGAAAAATAAAACTCATTTCCAATAAAAGAAAAAGGGAAAGAAAAAAATTAGTGGAGCCCACTTAGCATTTAACATATTCCAAGGAGGAGAAAAAAGAGGAACTTGCGTCGTGAGTTTGACCTTGACTCCATAAAGTTCGCCAATAATAGCGCGTTAGTACGTAGACGCAACCGACGACGAAGGACCGTGAGAAGCCAAATGAAGTCGAGTCAACTTTTGATTAAGACAAGCCGAGGAAGGAAATTCATGCGTTCATGTGGCTTACCGATAGAAAATGACTTTAAGTAAAATTTGAAATCCGAAAATTGGATGAGTGGAAATCTATATCTTTTAAATTCTAAAGTATGTAAGATAGGTTTTGGGTTCTAGAAAATGAGGAACATATTTTAACGAGTAGAGTTTAGGATTTTTAGTTTGAGGTACTTGGAACCCGTAACATAAAATCTAGAACAAGTTTTAATTTTTTTTTTGTCCATATCTCCATGTGATCATCCGATATTTCATATCGTTATATAACAAGTATATAATATGAAAGTACTAGTCCGAATTCCTAGTTCATGGCTAAGATTTTACTTTATTAATGTTTATATTTTTCATATGTCTGAATATAGTTGTGATTAGTGAAAATAATATAAATAGAACCTGATAGACCCTGGAACTGACCTTAGAACTTGTGATAGGTAAGTTTCAAGTTCTAAAGTATGTAAGATAGGTTTTATGTTCCAAAAAATGAGTAATTTATTCCAATGGGTAAATTCTAAGTTTTAGGTGAAACCTATACAAAATTTGGAACTGCTCATCTCTACTTTTATCTAGTTGAATTTTTGGCAAGATTTCATTTTCCTCTATTGATAGTTTTGTTCGTTTTGTATTTTTTTTTTTTTTTTTTAATGAATGACAAGCTTGTTTACTATTATTTCATTCATTTTCATTTTGTTTAACTAAAATGAAAAAATAAAAATAAAAAAGAATCTGTTGAACCTTGGAGTAGACCCTAAAACCTATGATAGGATAGGTTCGAAGTTTCAAAAATTGAGGAACTTGTACCAGAGGGTAGGTTCAAGTTTTCAGGTGGAACTTGTAAGGAATTTGGAACTGCTTACCCCTATTTGTCAATGAATGATGAACATTGGTTATTGGTCTTGTCTCCTGGACAAGCCTTCGCCTCAATTAAAAATTGCTCGATTACTTGGTTTCACCAAAAAAAAAAAAAAAAAACCTACTTGGCGAAATCCAATCACCGATGAAGCATGGACCATGAAGTCTTTTTATTTGTTTATAAGTAAGAATTTATATACCAGAGAAACACAATAAGTAACTATAATAGAGTTATTGGTAAAATAACCAAAAATATCTTAAGTTTATTATAAGAATATTAATTAAATCCTAAAATTTTCAATTTAGTCAATTTATACATTTGCAAGGAGTTTCGCTGTAGTCCATCAAGTAAATTTTAACTAGAAATCGTTGACGTAGTGATGTAATCATCTTTGGGCGTCCTGCGAAGCACGCCGGTGATATGGAATGACATTATTTTGATTTTTTTTTATAGTTTTTTTTCAGATTTTCTTTTTTCAAATTTGCTCAAAATGACGTTAATTTGATTGATGAAGTAGTAATAATTCTCCGAAAACCATAGAAATTATGATTTGTCTTTCATCCCACTCGATGATACTATTAAACAATGCTTATTTTAGAGAGGAATAAGTGCATTCAAAATTTTAAGGCTTATTAAGAAAGTGCAATTACTAAAATATTTAAAATGTGCAATAAAGTTATAAAGTTTGTCAAATTAATACAATTAAATCCTTCCCTTAACCTTATTTAGGTTGGCTTACGAAAAATGCTAATGCGGTTTTTTTTTAATTATTGTTTTATCTCTCCTAACTAGGGTTAAATTTGTCAAAGCATTAAACATAAGACTCAAACGACATCAACTTGATCCAAATGTTATTTTTTTTTACCTAATTCTTAGTTAAACCTCATTAAAAAAAGGATAAATCTTTATCTAGAAAAAAGGAAAATAAAAGCACACAGGTGAGGGCAATTGGCGAGGGTTGCAAAACTAGCAAAGTGAAGGAAAAAAAAGGGGCACACCTATAAAGTCACGCAGGATTTTTTGTTAGTTAAGTTTGAGGGAGCTAAAAAAGACTCGATTGCATTGATTTGACAAGTTTTAAGACTTCATGAGTTAGGAGATTACCTTTTAAAACTAACATGATCTCTCACCACCTATTTATGCACATCGACATATGTAGTTGATGGTGCATTGCTCAAACTACTTACATTAGGGTGTGTTTGTTTCACGGAAAACGTAATGTTTTTGGAAAATGTTTTTCGGGAAATCATTTTCTAGGAAAATGGTTAGTTTTCCTTTGTTTGGTGATATATGATTGAAAGTATTTTCTAGTGTTTGGATCACATTTGAAAAATGATTGAATGACATTTGACCTAACAATTGACAATAGCGTGCCTCTTACTTCCAAATTAATTTGTCGTCGTGGCCAACGGCCGGCCATAGAAGAAGAAAAAGAAAAGAGAAAAGAGAAAAAGAAAAAATAATGATTAAAAATTAAAAATTATATTTTTTAAAAATAAATAATATTATATTAAAAAATTAAAAATTCGATTTTTTAAAAATATTTTAAAAAGAATTATAAAAATTTTAAAATATATCTTTATAAGAATAATGGTTTGTAAATCAATTATCAAATCTAGGCTTTGGTAGATTGGGAAAACGTTTTCCGGTCATTTCAAAGGGGAAATCATTTTCCTGAATTTAAACTTTCCTAGGAAAACGTTTTCCGTTGACTCATTTTCCTGAGTGACCCAAATGCCGGAAAATCAGGAAAATGTTTTCCCTGAAAATGTATTCCGCGAAACAAACGCACCCAATATGTCTACCTACCGCATATTTAGTGGCCGTCTATGAATGCTGATTTTATATTTCGAGCTAAGCAATCCTAAAACCCTGCATGTTGTTTAGTATTCTTAGAATGTTCATTTGAACCCTTTGAGCTGTAAAAACAATTTGAAAATAGCGATTCAATGTGGTGATTTTGGGAGGTTATTAATAGTTATGAAGCATAAATACATTATCAAAATGACTCTCAAATCAAGTAATGAAAGCTAGCTTGGGGCCATGTGTAACTTCACCATAATGTTAACTTGTTGGGGAAGTTCAATAGCAACTTCTCGTGAATTTGTTTGAGACAGTAGAGGAAAGTGTTTTCAATTGAGTAAAAGGTTGAACGCCCTTTTCAAAAAAAAAGAAACCAGTTTCAGCTTTAAATTTATGAAACCAGATTGGTGTTTTCAAAAGAGAATGAGAAGAGGAAAGTGGAGGATCCCCTATAAAGAAAAAGCAGCACTACCGACCGGTCAAAAGAACTTGTCTGCCCGTCTGCCATGGGTCTCCCACTAGCTGGGTAGTCGACGGAGCTTTTTGACTTTAGGGGTGTTAAGCTGCAGGTCCTCTCCTTCTCGGAAATTCACCTTCGTTCTGCCCCGCGTTTCTTGATGTTTTCATCGCATCGAGGGCAATCACATAGCTAAAATTCACCTCTCCTTGAGAAGCACTTCTTTTGCTAAATCTTGTCACAATTAAGGCCTATTTGGTAATCATTCTATTATCGAGAATAATTTTTGCTCATAAATGATTTTTTTTTTTTTTTTTTAAATTTTGTTTGCAAGAACAATTTTTGACCATTTGAAGATGCTTGGTAAACTGTCCAATTTTTTTCTAAAATAAAAATGTATTTTGTTAAACCCTTAAAATTTCTAATTCAAATCATTTTTTTAATCTTTTAATAATTTTAATAATTTTTCTCTTTTTTCTTTTTTTCTTTTCATCTTCTCCTTCCTCCAATTGCTGGCTAGGGCCAATGACCGATTAGATGAGGGCCGGTGGCCTCGTTTGAGCGTCACCAACCCCTGTCGACCCGAGCCACGACGAGGCTTGTTAGCTCGAGCCACGGCAAGGCTTGGCCTCATAGTGGCTCAATGTTGTTGGGGCTGGTGACGCTCTAGCAAGATCACCGATCATGGCCTAGGTCGATGACCTACCAAAAGGAAGAAGAAAAAGAAAGAGAAAAGGAGGAAAGAGATGAAAAGAGAAGTGGGAAGAGGAAAAATTAGATTTGATTCTAGGAATTGTTATTGAGAATAAGAAATAACTTTTTTATTCATTAATTCTATTCCAAATCTATTTCGAGGAACAAAAAAATGGATTTTCGTTTCCGAGAATAAATAAAAAAATGGATTTTTGTTCCTGAGAATAAAAATTTACCAAATGGATTTCTATTTTTTTTTCCATTACGAGAAATAGAATAATAAAATTAGGCACTATATGGAGTGCTATCAAACGGGCCCCTAGATTTTTTTTGCATGCCGTGGTTAAATTGTTGGTGAATGCATGATAGATGATCGGCCATAAATTGGACTCCATCAAGGGGTCGTTTTGATCAACGTCTGAACTTCATCATGCTGGGCTGGCTACAAGTTAGTAATCGACCTGACTTGGAATTTTAAATAACTGCTGTGTACATAAATGGCACAAGAAAGAGACTTGCACATATAAAGATGCAATTCATTGTGCTTGTATGGTAGAGTTAGAGTGAATAAGGTTGCACATGGTAACATTTTTGTTCCCGAGAATAGTTTTTTTTTAGAGACATTTTTTTCTATTTCTATTCCCGGGAACACTTTTTGAGCATTTGAAGACGTTTCGTGACTAAACAAAATTTCTGTTCTTGGAAGAAAAATGCGTTTGGCACAACCCCATATATTTTTGTGACTTAGAATTTCTTTTAATTTATTAATAATTTTATTACATTTTAATTTTTTATTTTATTTTTTTCCTTTTCTTCTCTTTCTTCTAGCCGGTCGTCAACCTTGGCCATGACCGGCCAGACAAGAGCCTCGCCGGCCTCGGGGTAGTCTCGCTGGCCATTGGCGAGGTCCCCCCAAGCCTCGCCCAATCACGACAAGGCTCGGGGGACCTCACTGGTGGCTGTGTTATTATTCTGTCCTATCCAAATCATGTCCCATTAACCATATATGACGCAAAAGGTAATACCAACTTTTAGGGTGTGTTTGTTTTGCGAAAAATAATTTCCGAAAAATGTTTTCCTCATTTTTAGCGTTTGGTTCATTTTGGAAAATGAGTCAACAAAGCAAATGTTTTCTAGTTAACGGAAAATCTTTCCTTCCAAAACTTAAATTCGGGAAAACGATTTCCCTTTAAAAGAACCGGAAAACATTTTCCAAAATGTTTTAAGGTCTTTGCTTAATGAAAAATTTATCATTAAAAATAATTTCTAATTAAAAATTTTGAATTTATTATTATATCTTTACTTTTCTTTCTTCTTTATTTTTTATTTTTATTTTTTGTTTTCTCTTCTTTTTTTCTTTCTTTACCTGTGAACGTAAACCCTAATTCCTCCTCCCCTCTCTCCTTCATCACCGCTGCCTCCCTTTTGTCACCGCCACCTCCTCCAACCCTAGCCCCTCGTGCGCTCTCGTTAGCTTCGTCCCTCCTCTTCCTCTTCGTCGGCGTCTTCTACACCTTCAATCATTTTTCAAATGTAATCCAAATACTGAGAAAATATTTTCAACCCATGTATTACCAAATAAAGGAAAACTAGCCATTTTCCTGGAAAATGGTTTCCGGAAAACATTTTTAAAAAACGTTACGTTTTCCATGACACAGTTAATCATATTTTCACAATAAGTTGAGTGTAAATCCTGCGTTTTTATGTATGTTTCCCTTCCCACGGTAATCACAAAATGACGAAGCGATGGAGAAAGAAAGGGAAATTGCAGAGAAGATGAACGTGCAGTGGGCCAGAAATTTCGCTGACTGCCCCCGCCCCACCCACCCGCACCCCCCCCCGCCGCTCTCTTGCTGGTCACGCACGGCTTTTAGAAGAAGAGAGAAGTGGAGGGTCCCTTAGCTTGATTTTTCCACAACAAATGTCGTCTTTGTCCCCTCATGTTCATCCATAACCTTAGCTCTCTTCTGCCAGCTTATTTTAAGTCCAATATACCCCTCCTAGGGAGTTGAATTGGTCCAAAAATCGTAATTAGTGGGGCATATGAATTCCTTAGCAAATAGGCTCCAATTGCTCTTCAATTCTCTCTTGACTCACTCACAATTGGCCTCCAAGATTTCAATTGATATATCAATTATCAAATTGATAATTTTCTTCACCCAATCACCCATCTTGCATCTCAATTTTGCATTCAATTTTAATCCTCAACTCCCACGGCACAAAGACGGCCCAATTAATTCAGTAGAAAACAACATCGAAAATTCTGGACGTCACAAAGAAATCCCAGGTGAGGGCCGAAACCCTCACCCATTGGCTGGCGAGGACCTCTGCACCCTCCTCGGCCATAGAAAAAAAAAAAAAAAAAAGAAAAAAAAAAAAAAAAGAAAAAAATTAAAAAATTAAAAAATCTGAAAAAAATATAAAAAATATAAAATTTGTTCACGTGATGCGCCATAAGACCGCCGGCGGCTAGGGTCAACAATTTCTAGCTTAAATAAGCTAGATGAATTGAATTGGTACAAATGTAAAAAGGTTTAGGACTAAACTGATCTAATTAAAAAGTTTAGGATTGAATTTGTATCAATGCAAAAAGTTTAGGATTATTTTGGTACTTTGCCGCTAAAAAGATAAACGTGATGTGTGTGTGTGTGAAAATATTTGGTGCTAGAAATTCTTCAGATTTTTCTTTCCCATTGAAAGCAGCAAATTTGGTTGTAATGGATAACTTTGTTGAACGTTCCTTTCTCTTGCTAAGAGTGACCGCCTATAGTTGGCTTTATTTTCTGGCTTAAATTACATCCCTGTCAAACTTTCGGGGCCAAAGGTCTCAAAAGTTTGCAGGAGCTAAGAGTGACCGCCTATAGTTGGCTTTATTTTCTGGGTTCTAGTACATGGAAAGTAGCTTTTTCTAAATTTTTAAAAAACTAATAGCAGTCTACGTGTTATCCGGTAAAATGAAAAGAAAACTGGTTTCGCGAAGAATTCTAAGATTATTTTCAACCCCAACTTTGTTAGAATTATACTATGAAGATTTTTGAGTTAATATACAAGTTGTATTTCCTGAAAGCAGAAACCGAAAATATGATATCTTCCATAAGGAATAAAAATTCGAAAATTATTCTATTTAGAAGAGGAAGAAACTACATGTGGGAAATAGAGTATGCCATAGTTCTGGAAGCCGTATGTCGTATGCTCAATTAGTGGAGAAGTTGTATGACAGTGCTTTATGTGTCCTTTCTGTTGTAGCTCTGTAAAACGTATTTTGCATGCTCAATGTTGAGTCCATCACATGCAGAAAAATGAAGATGTTAAAGCGCTAAGCCTGATGTTCGATGGCCATAGTGTCACACGAGAAGAATTAACTTGTCTACCAAAATTAAGGTTTCTTTAAGTGAAAGAGTTTGATTTTTCTGGCGACTTAGAGAATCTTTATTCAGAGCTAAGATGGCTTTCTTGGCAAACATGTCAAATGACTTTTCAGGTGAAAAACTTTCACTTCAGAAAATTGGTGGTGCTCGACCTTTCTAATGGCAATATTAAAAAATGACTGAGTTGGGTGGACCCAGATGAAGGGGTGATGCCTTACTCTATACACATCTCTTTGTCATTACCTCATTCCCAATGATAGAAGCAAGATATATATCACCAATCCCTACTTTATTATTAGTTTGAGATTTTTCAGATATTAACCCAAAAGGAAAAGCTTGTGGGAACTCTTTTAAACTCTTTGTGGCTGAAAAGTAAAAAAAAAAAAAAAAAACTCACCTCAGCCTATTTATTTTGGCTTAAAACAAGCAAAAATCAACCTTTTTCATGTTCTTGCCAAAGCTGAAATATTTCTTCAAATATTAAAAAATGGCGAGAAGTAACATTTAAGAAAAACGTGTCACTGAGATTTTTTTTTTTTTTTTTGGTTGTTAGTCAGATTTCTTCTTTCTTAATTTTCAATTACCTGTTCTTTAATTATGCTACTGGTGGACCACGTGCACCGCACATGCTCTTGTCATATATATTCATATATATATATATATATATATATATATATATATTTTGAGCAAGTAAACTAAGGTGCATTAATAGGAAGAGTTTTTAGTACAAACCATACTAGCATCAACATATAATAAATCCGAAAGAGCATATGGAGGATTGTTGAAATTGGGTACCCGATCCATTGAGCTTTAACTAGCCGGTCAGCTACTTTGTTTGTATCTTGATTACAGTGGGCAAAGTGATACTTGAAGATTCTTCCAGCTTGCGCTTGGCCCGGTCCACCAAAGGCTGAATTTCCCAATTTAGGGTGTCTGAAGATAGAATCGCAGCCACTAGTGAATTACAGTCAGAATGTATGATTATCTCTCGTTCTGATCTTTTTGGGGCAATCTTTGAGGAGACAGTCTAGGGTTTCAACCAGCGCTTTTGCCTCTGCTAGTTCAACTGATTTCGCCTCGATAGATTTAGTAAACCCATTAATGATCCTTCCAAAAGTCCCTGCAAACACAAGCCACGGCTGCAGAAGAGGGGGGCTGCTGCTGTGAGTTTGAAGCGCTGCCATCTTCGTCAATGCCCAGATCTGTGCGCGTAAGTTGCTCACTCCTTGCTGCAGCATCTGATCTGTGCAGATCTAACCGTCTCCTGTTGCTGGTGTCAGAGGTACAGCAATTTCCAGTATTTTCATACCGCACATGATCTTGTCATATTGACCTTTAAATTTTCCACCAGGACATAAAAGTTGACCCTGCCCACTTTTTTTGACCCCTCTCGGTCTCCGCGCGCCTTCGTGTTCTGATTTTTGGCGACTTCCTTATATTTCCCAGAAAGTAGCCTGCAACCTCCTCCTCTTCACGGCGTCGATCTTCCTTTGCTGAACCGGCCCAATTAGCCATCTTTACAGAACGGTTCTCCGCTCTTGGTGAATAGAGCTGAGAGGATCGGCCCACAGATGGACTCCAATGGAGGTCAGGCTCTAATCACCATCGTCGCTTTGGCTGTAGCGAGAGTGTAAGTGCTCTAATTCCACTTCTTTTCGATCTCTTGTTTACAGATAATGCACAATAAAATAAAACTTTGCTTCTGTACATGTTTAATACAATTCAGCCGGCTTGTGCAATTACATTCCTTATTTTACGTTTGGATCAGGTTACAAGTCTGTAATTTTTGTATCACGAACTCGAGGAGGAGTAGGGACCCGATGTCAACCTCGAGACTGGACGATGGGTCTGGAGAAGAGGAGGAGGCATTAAGGAGGGACTCAGAGTCACACTCGAGAACCGACGATGCATCTAACGAAGAGTACGATGTGTTCTTGAGCTTCCGTGAACCGGATACTCGCAATGGATTCACCAGTTGCCTCTACCATGGCCTGAGAAATGCGGGAATCCGCATTTTCTTTGACAACAAAGAACTCAAATCTGGAAAAAAAATTGGTGGAGAGCTTTTGAAAGCACTTGACAAGTCTCAATTTTACATACCTATCTTCTCTAAGGGTTACGCTAATAGTTCATGGTGTCTGCGGGAGATTGCGCACATGGTAGAGTGCACGTCAACATCTAATGGGGAGAAAGAAATACTTCCCATCTTCTACGACGTGAATACTGATGATGTTAAGCTCAAAACCAAGTTGTATAAAAAAGCCATGGCCGAGCACCAGAAGAAGTTTGGCTCCAATGAATTGAAGCGGTGGGAAGATGCCCTTCTTGGGGTTGCACGTATAAAGGGATGGGATCTTAAAGGCAAAGGGTAAATTTCCTCTACTTTTTGTGGTTAATATGCACATTTTTTACATTTCATTGAATGAAAGTTCATCCCTCGAGATTTCCAAACAAAAAGCATTTTGACATTTTTATTCAAGATTTACATTATAAGTTAATGAAAGCTAGACCAAAACAGCCGAGAAACCATAATAGAAAATAGGAAATGGCTTTTTTTTTTTTTTTTTTTAAAGCTCGAGTCAAACCCAACCCAAACAAGGCATTTTTTCAATCTATGTTGAGTTAAGCCAATATGACCAGATAGGTAAGACCAGCCTTTTACTTAATCGTATTTTTCACCAATTATTTTACTTAACCGTATTACCACAATAAGTATAGTACAACTCATGCGATTTTCCATATTTTTCACCTCTGGTGGTAAACATCAATTTTCCACAAGGAAAAAACTCACTTAAAATTGTTCGATTAATAGGGGTAATGCAATTTTAAAATTATACCAAGACATGATTAGATTTTTTTTATTTATGAAAAGTGCATAACTAACATTATAAAAGTGCACATGCGATGCATCCTTGCCAAAAAGGGACAGTTAAAAGATTTTACAAAATTTTCTTATTATTAAATATTATAATTATTATTTAATGAAAAGAAAGTATTGACTTAGTATGAAGAAATTGAACACACACACATCTTTTAAAGGGCTAATTCAAAAAAAAAAAAAAAAAAGAAAACCAAACTTTAGGTCCAATCTCAAATTTATCCTAAACTTTTTTTGTCTCATAAAAAAAACCCAAACTTTAGGTCTAGTCCTAAATCAGCCCCAAACTTTTTTTGTCTCAGAAAATATTCCAAACTTTAGGTTTAGTCCCAAATCTGCCCCAAACCTTTCTTTTATCTTAAAAAAAAAAAAAAGAAGAAAAAACTCAAAACTTTAGGTCCAGTCCCAAATCTACCCCCAATGTTTTTGTCAAAAAGAAAATCATCAATTTTTACTATATTCCTAAATTTGCCACCATTAGCCCTCTGTCCAAAAGTCGCAGTTAGTAGTTCTTAATTTTTTATATTCTAGAATGGTTTCATTTTGGAAATAATTTTCCACGTCGCCTTACTGATGTGTATTTATTATCGATGTGGAAATGCCACTTTAATTTGAGACTAGACTACAGGATAAATTTGAGAATATATTAAGAGTATTTTTTTTTGGGCAAACGGAGCGTAAAACCCCAAATTGGTACACTTATTAATTGACATTTATTATCTAACTTAGAAATTTGATAGTAAAATTTAACAGAAACTGATGGAAGGCAGTCAGAAAATTAGTTTGGGGTAAATTTGTTACGTGTCTACTAGTACGAGATTTTTTATGATATTAACTCTTTTTTTTTAGACAAAACAAAATTCGGGACAAATTTGGGGCTTGACTTAAAGTTTAGGGTTTCTTTTGAAAAAAAGGAAAAGTTTGGGGTAGATTTGAAATTGGACCTAAACTTTGAAGTTTTTTATGAGACAAAAAAAATTTTGGACACATTCGAAAATGGATAAAAAATTTGGGAGTTTTTTTTTTTTTTTTTTTTTTTTTTTGGGAATTGGCCCTATAGATGAGGAGGAAAGACATGGCACCAAAAAAACAAAAACAAAATAACACAGTGATGGTTAATATTAACTATGATTTAGTGAAGTTGCTTTATGGCCATGTCGGTCACGTGCTAATTATCATCCTGCCTCTTCCATCAACCTTATGACAGTATGCCTTGACAAATGTGAACCCGAGTAGCTACGCCTTTGTGAATACTTGCGGGACCCAACTCCACCCTACTCGTCCTATCTCTTTTATTGCACATTGTGATTGCGACGTACCAACGAAATCACTGACAACTGATCTTACCTTTTTATGATTCCCTTTGGAAAAAAGAGAAAGTAAGGAAAAAACCAAAGGACAAGGGAAAAAGTGGACACGTCATATCAAAGGACAATGATACCGTGAATTTCGAGTTTTGCGCTCTCATGAACCTCAGCATATATATAGTCTTGCTTTGAACAAGTTTTTACACTTTTTTGGCTTGAAACCCATTAAATTTTCACAACTGTTAAATCTTGACATGTAATTTGGGCCAATTCCAAATCCCAAACTTTAGGTTCGGTTTTGAATCTACCCCAAACCTTTTCTCTATCTCATAAAAATCCCAAAATTTAGGTCTAGTCTCAAATATGCCCCAAACTTTTCTCTTTTCTCAGAAAAAACCCTAAACTTGAAGTCCAATCCCAAATTTGCCCCAAATTTTCTTTTGTCTAAAAAAAAAGAGTTAATACCACAAAAAATCTTGAATTGGTATACATGTAACAAATTTACCCCAAATTAATTTTTTGACCACCCTCCATTAGTTTTGGTTAAATTTTACTATTAAATTGTTGAATTAAATGACGCATGGCAATTGATAGGTTTATCAATTTAGGATTTTACCTTCTGTTTGGGGTAGATTTAGGATAAGACCTAAAGTTTTTAGACAAAAAACATTTAGGGTAGATTTAGGACTGGACCTAAAGTTTTTAGACAAAAAAACATTTAGGGTAGATTTAGGATTGGACCTAAAGTTTGGGGTTTTCTATAAGACAAAAAAAAGTTCGGGGAAAATTTGAAATTTGACCTAAATTTTGGGGGGTTTTTTTTTGGAATTGGCCCTCTTTTAAATGTTGTGTGTGAAAAGCATCTCCATGCCCAAAAAGAAGTTTGGCCCCAATGGACTGAAAGAAGGCTCTTACAGAGGGGAATTTTCCTGCACTCTTTCTTTGGAAGAAACTTTGTGTGTCCAAAATTTCAAACTATATCGATGTGGCATTAGATTTAGAAGTTAATGGAATCCTGACTAAGATTGTGCTCGAGAACCTACAAAAGGTAATGAGGTGTGGATGAAAAATGTTTTCTCAAACCCGCAAAAAATTGTGTCAAACCCAACCTGCACCTAAAAATTTCCTATTCATCTAATTATACAGGATGGGTAGAGGGGCTTGTGATACTTGACTTAATGCATAATTTCCATGCGTAGAGTTATGTATCTACATGTTCCCTGGAGTCTTGTAATCTATCATGTCCTTGACTGAAACGAAATTTTCATGCTTTGCTGCAGCCAAGGAGAGCAAATTGAATTGATTGTAGAAGAGGTTTCCCGTAAGCTTAATTCAAGACACATGATTGTGACTAGACATTGGGTTGAAGATAGCGCTCAGGTGGAAGACATAATGAAATTGTTGGATGTTGGGTCTAAAGGTGTACGTTTCGTTGGTACCCATGGTATGGGTGGTGTTGGAAAAACAACTCTTGCCAAAGTCATGTTCAACAAATTATTATCCCACTTTGAACGCTGTAGTTTCCTTGAAGACGTTCGAGCATCATCACAACCTCATGGTGGTCTTTTAGAATTGCAAAAAAAGCTCTTATCAGATTTGGCCGGTCATGGGATTGCTAACCAAATTAAAGATGTTGATTGTGGAATCAAGATGATAAAAAAAGCATTGAGTAATAAAGAAGTACTTATTGTACTTGATGATCTAGACAAGAAAGAGCAACTCGAAAATTTAGCCGGAAAATCTGATTGGTTTTGTTCTGGTAGCAGAATCATTATCACAACTAGAGATGAAAGCGTCCTGATGGCTCAAGTGGGTGTATTTGGTAAAGAGGTCCTCAACCAACCTGAAGATATTTTCCGTTATGAAGTTTGTGAAATGAGATTTGATTTAGCACTTCATTTGTTTTATAAGCACGCATTTAGAAGTGACTCCGCTCCAGAAGAATATGGTGCTCTTTCAATAGAAATTGTTCGTACAGTGGGCATGCTTCCCTTGGCCATCACGGTGATAGGGTCCAATCTTTTTGACTGGGGCAAAGATTTGGAGCATTCGGATAAAAGAGAAGTATGGAACGAGACACTACAGAAGTTAAAGGATGTCCAAGATACATTAATGATAAGTTATGAAAGATTAGAGGATAATCACCGAGAAATATTTTTGGATATTGCCTGCTTTTTCATCAATACCGACAAAACATATCCGATCATCATGTGGAAGGATTGTGAATACTTTCCCAACATTGCAATGAGGGTTCTCTCTCAAAGGTCCTTTATCAAATTTAAAGAGAATAATAGAATTTGGATGCATGATCAAGTTCGATTTAATAGAATTTGGATGCATGATCAAGTTTGAGACTTTGGAAGGAACATTGTTCTTCAAAAATATCCTCGCAAGTTTTGTAGGGTGTAGATTTGCGAGGATGCCCTGAAACTACTGGAAGGAGAAAAGGTAAACGGGAACTGCATATGTTTGATTTCTTTGAATTTTTGTTTCCCAGTTAAAGCAGCAATTTGATTAAAATATGCATCCAGAAGATAGCTTTGTTTTCCGTCGCTATTGTCTTGTGACTCTTGTCGGGGTCACATCTTCTGTCAAACCTTCGGTCAAGGGTCTCAAAGTTTGAAGGGGAGCCAAAAGAGATTGCCTGAAGGTTTGCTTTATTTTCTTAGTTCCAATGAATTTTTGAAAAAACTAAGAACAGTTTAAGTGTGATCCAGGTGAAATGAAAAGAACTTGCTTTATCAAGAAATTTTTAGATTATTTTCACTCTGATCTTTTTAGAATAAATTAAGAAGAATTTTAATTAATATGTTGAATTATATTCCCGAAAAGTAGAAATCGAAAATTTGATTCCTTCATGCGCGAAAATTAGTTGATGCAGAAGAGGAGGAAACAACCACTTGTTGAGAAAAAGAGTATGCCATAGTTCGAGAAAGCGCATGTGGCGAGTTCGACCATCACAGAAATTGTTTGACCATGCTATTGAGCCCTCTCTGTTGTAGCTCTGTAAATCGTATGTTGCATGCTCAATATCGAGTTTGTCATGTGCAGAGAAATGAAGACGTGGTAGCACTAAGCCTGACTTCCGATGGCTGCAGCCGTAGCATTGAATCTAAAGGATTAGTTGCTCTACCAAATCTAAGGTTCTTTCGAATGAAAGGCATCGATATTTTGGGCAACTTTGAGAACCTTTTTTTGGAGCTAAGATGGTTTTCTTGGGAAATTACGCATAAGGAATTTTATGCGAAGAGTTTTCAATTTCCTAATTTGATTGTGCTAGACCTTTCAAGGAGCAATATCGAAGATGACTGGGGTGGATGGAGTCAAATGCAGGTACAATATATCTTGCTCTGTTCACCTTCTTTCCATGTTTACAGATCATTCAAGCATGGTACACAGGTGGCGTTCTGCCTTGATCTAAAATTTTTTGTGGTAGTCTAACTTCTAGAGTCGACTACTAACAACTAAACACATTTGAAAAGAAAATGAGAGGAAACTATATAATCACATGGCATCAGCATATCATCCCAGCAAATGGTATTAGGAGCGGAACATCAAATTTTTACTATATTTCGTCCACTCATTACAGACTTCTTTAGTAATCGAGGGACAGAAAAACATGATAAGCGTAAACTCGGTGCTAGCAAGAATCGTTAGCTGTGCTCACCGGTCCACAGTATTATTCAAGCATCCAGTATCGCCTTGGTTTGAGGAATTCAAAGATTTATGTACTTTGGAGTTTGGATGCTTTATGGCTTGTTGAAGTCTCTTTTCTAACGGGTCTTATATACTCTTATATTCATTCTGTCTCTTTCAATTTATCATCTTAAGTTTTTTGGTTGAATTTTTTAATTTAATATCAAAGCCAGTGCTATCTCTTCTTTCGCATATATGTGTCTACCCCCATGCGCTGTGGTATAATTCCACGAGTCTCTCCTAGACTTTGGTCTTCCTTTGGTACAACCTTGTACTCTGCATATTTTTTTCTTCAACCTTTTAAAACTCGATCACGACGGATTATTGTGACATCATAAGTTTCTTTTATGATGCTTTACAATTTTCCTTTTTGTAACTTAATTATGACTCTACACCATGAAGATGCACGAGTGAGGGATATACAGAAGTGCCCAATTCTCGTATAGTTGATAGACTCGAAATATAGTTTTAGGCGCAACGGTCTTAAAACATGGGAAGATTTAAACTTCAATGGCAATTTGCAAGCAGATTTCTATTAATTCAATACTGAAACGAAAACTTGTTTGTGCATTGTAAAATTTGAATGATAGATGGCATGTTCGAAATCTTGTTGATAAGTAAGAACTGATTGGCAAAATTTTAGTTCTATAAATTATCAACAAAATAATGATTTTACCATCATCGAATCTAAAAGCGGATTACCAATTGTTTTTGAATATTACAAGTGAACTCCTTCATACATTTGTAGATTATGATTTGCGTAGATACTTTAACAAACAAAGTACTATTTTCCATGGTAGATGGTTAGTAAATAGTGGCCATTGCTTCGATTTTACCGAGTACCAAGTTTTATTTTTCAGTAACATACAAATATATTAATTGATTAATCAAGTTGAAATACTCTTTTAGACTACAAACTATCGTTCGCTGGTAGATTATGGATTGCTTACATACTTTACTAGTAGTATTGGTTAACAGTTGCAACTTATGGACAGAAAAACTATCCGTATACTATAAAATAGCAGTAAATTGTTAGATTTATTTTGATTTTACAAGTACTTAAGCTTGCGAGTCAGAAAAAGACTAACGACATGATTGATTTACCAGGCTTGCCCTGGTAGAATATAAACAGCCTTTCGTTTTTGTACAAATGAGCTGGTTGTTCATTTGTAGAATATGAATTAATTGCTTATATAGTTTACTAGTGGTGTCGACTAGCAGTGAGATTCTACAAACAAACTGTTTTATCACAACAAATCTCTAGTAGATTATGAATTTTAGTACTAACTTACCGTTGCACCACTAAGGTTTAGATACGAGTAGTAAATTTATAAAAAAGGAAATAATTTTCAATTACATCGACCGTACATGCTTACCATGAACGGAAGATTATTCCGTTTTCTCCAAAGGAAGTGTTAGAAGTGACCTAGTTGCGCCAATTGCAAGTAAATGAGAGAGTATATTGAGTTATAAAAATGAGAATATTTACTTTGTAAAAAAATATATGATGATTGATGTGTTTCATTCTTTTTAACTCCACATTTTCTTTTCCTACAGATGACTAAAAAATTAAAAATTTTGGATTTAACGGATTGCACAAAGTTGACGAGGGCACCTGACTTCTCTAATTTTACGTCTTTGGAGACGTTAGTACTTGCTCGGTGTTCCAACTTGATCACAATTCACCCCTCCATTTCTAAGCTTCAACTCCTAGAGACTTTGAATGTCAAAGGGTGTGGTTCTCTTCGGGAGTTGCCTGAAGAAGTCAGTTCTCTACAATCTTTGAAGCATATCGTCATGCCCGAAAATTTTCAACCCTTGAAGCTTCCAGAGAGATTTGGCAACTTGAAATCTTTGTTGAGTCTCAGATTAAGCCTGCACCCCAAAATTTGCCGACTTCCAGACTCAATTGGGGGGGCGATGAATCTTACATGCATAACTTTACGCGAGTGCGTGGGGATAAAGGAACTTCCAAGCTCAATTGGGGAATTAAAAATGTTGGTAGAGTTGGATGTATCAAACTCAGGCATAGTTGAACTACCCGATCTGATCGGAAACTTAAAGAAACTAAAGGTGTTGATAGTAAGCAGAACGAAGATAAAGGAGTTGCC
The DNA here is from genome assembly GCA_014182555.1 of Eucalyptus erythrocorys. Classification (NCBI taxonomy): domain Eukaryota; kingdom Viridiplantae; phylum Streptophyta; class Magnoliopsida; order Myrtales; family Myrtaceae; genus Eucalyptus; species Eucalyptus erythrocorys. Next base: position 36,152,443 of record CM024599.1, on the reverse strand, counting down.
CCATACTATTGGAGGACTGGAGATGCTTGAAGTTTTAGATGGCTACAAATCTTGGGATTTGACAGATAAGAACTTGGAGGAAATTGGGAAGCTATTTCATTTGAAGACATTGAACTTAGCATTTACTAGTGTTTCTAGACTGCCTCTAGAGATAAGTCGTCTCCATCTCCAAAAACTTGAAGTGGGTTCAATTGACCTTCAACAAGTGCCGTCTTTTCCATCAAGTTTGAAATTCCTTGCAATTCAAGCTATGGACTTCTCTCTTGTCCCTCACCCCTCAAGCATCACCGATTTAGGACATCTGGAATTATATAGATTCAGCAATTTGAGGAGTAGATATCACTCTACTAGGCGAGACTATGACTCAAAACTTAAAGCAGCTTTGATGAGGGAGCAACCGTGCTATCAACTTCCATCTCATTTGTCGCACTTGATACTCAAAAGTATTAGTCCACTGCCACAATTTTCCAACTTATTAAATTTGAGAGTTCTGCATTTAATTGAATGTCCAATATCACACCTGCCGGTCACTCCAGGTCTAACACATCTGAGGGACCTGAACATAATAGGATGTGAATCCCTTGAGGAAATACCAGGTCTGTCACTTTTGAGGAGTTTGGAGCACTTGGAACTAAAGGGCTTGACTAGGCTAGTTGAGATTCAAGGTTTGTCGGAACTGGAAACTTTGCAGTACCTCCTCCTTTCCAGTTGCGATTTAATAGGAAAGTTACCCAATTTATCCAAGTTGGGTAAGCTACAACATCTAGAGCTAGAAGCTTGTCCGAATTTAAGATCCATTGAGGGCATCGAGGGCTTAGAAAAATGGGTGTGTGGTAGTCGTGGCCGCACTATCCTGAAAAGATTGTTGAATATCCCGAGATCGACTTGGCTTTGCCACAGATTGCCTATAATCGATGTGTTCCTGAGTTTTAAGGGACCAGACACTCATCATAGTATTGTCAGTTATCTTCACTCTCGGATGCTTTGGAAACAAATGTCTATTTATAGTTATAATGATGACTTGAGGTCCAATGAAGAGACTGGGGAAAAGATTCAAGAGTTACTCGCTAACTCTAATATCTACGTACCTATCTTCTCTAGGAACTATGTTTCTGGTCATTGGTGTCTCCGCATACTTGCTCACATGGTAAAATGCACGTCAGAATCAAAGGGGAAAAGAAGAATCCTCCCCATTTTTTATGATGTGGAGATTGATGATGTTAAGCTCAAAACTGATTTATACAAAAGCGACCTAGACAAGCACCAGGCGAATTTTGACCACGATGAAGTGAAGTCATGGAAAGAGGCCCTCATTAGGGTCGTAGCATTGAGGGGTTTCGTCTTGAAAAACAACAGGTAAATCTGCTATTTCTCCACTAAGTCATGAGGTAGATAAGTCATTCAATTAAACTTTCCCAACATCGAGAGTTTCAAAGTTACTGGAATGCAACCCTTTTGCATACAAATTGTCCACTTAAGCAAATTCAATCCTGTAGAATAAGAAGCGGATCCTTCTTGTCTGTAGTATTTGAAGGAACTCTATGGTCGAATAGAACAAAATTGCATACTGTTACGGCCCCACACACACTCACACGCATATATACTTTTCAGAGTTAAAGATCTTCAGGTTACAGGTGTTTGAGAAATCAAATCAACAGTTAATCATCATTTTAAGGGAAAAGAGCACCACAAGTGCTGTAATTTTTGTACAACGCTCACTTAAATACCATAACATATATATAGTGCTGACTTGAATGTTGGAACTTTCTTTCTGATTATTTGAGTGCCATACAACTTTTCAACCGATTATTTCAGTGCCGTAACTTTTTAAAAATGTTCACCATAAATGCTATGCCACATCGTATTTCTGGCACCTGTGTGAACTTTTAAAAAAAAATGGATGATTAATTGAAAATAATGGTACTCGAGCAAACTTTTTTACAGGTTATGAAACTTATGTAGTTGAAAAAAAAAGTTATGGCACTCAAATGAACACCATACAAAAGTTGTAGCGTTGTGGTGTCCTTATCCATCATTTTGAAAACCTTTAAATTTCTGTCTGTCCAACTAAAATGAGCTCTCCTTCAATTGTGCATTGCTGTAGCTACGAAGAAGTACTTCAATCAGTTATTGATGAGGTTTATAAGGCAAGGAAATTGCTAGATGTTGACTCTTGAAGCCTTCTTATCATCGGTTGTCCAAGTAAAGGTGAATGTGTTTGCTATCAATGTAATGAAATTCTCGCCAACTCCCTTCTGATTCTATTGTTGGGAGGATCTAGATATTTCATGTGTTAATGAAATTGGTTTACGAGTGTGCATTATTTACAAGGTTAACAAATATGTATGAACAAGTATAGCAATGAACTCCCATGCCTTATTAGAGGGTTAGTTGACCTTGTACGTCAAGATTTACAAGTGTGCTTTGCAATAAAAGAAAAGGAGCTCCATACGCAGTTGGGAAAATTTGAATCGTTGGTGGAGTTGGATTGGCAACTCTTAAAGATAATTGATTTGCCTAATTTAATTGTAAGAGTTTTCCTAGTATGGGTTACATTAATTAATATTATAATTTCTTATTTTATAGGGTTGGTCTAAGATGAGATAGAATGTTTCTTAATAAGTTTAATATGGGGCTGGCTAGTGTTGGCCGAGTTGAGCCCTGCCTGTAATGAAAGAACGTGATTGGAAACTCTATAAATAATGCTCAACTCTCTCCTTTAATCTTAACATACACAATTATCCTCACAAAGGAGCGTTTAGTAAGCACTAAGGTAAGGAACCGTCTCATTGAACTAGTGATACAAAGGGCAATAGATGAGAAATTCATGAGTTTGGATCATTGTTATTCCGCATCAAGAATAATGGTCCAAATCAAGTGCGTTAATCCCTTTACTTGTTTATATGCATTCTTGATTTTAGCTATGGAGATCTTAGGTTGCGTTTTGACATCCTGAAATTTCAACCTGTTTTCTATTGAATTAATTGGGCATTTCATTGACGCGTCTATAGGGTTGTTCTCAGAGCCGATCATTCTTGAGATAACTAAACTAGCTGGGTAAGTCATTAAAGAATTTTAAGGCGATAGACTTGAGAATTCGACCAGGAATTGGCTTCTTGACCGATCTCATCTTTAGAGGTCATTATGGCACAGTTAAAAAATCGAATTTATATCAGAGATAGGTCGGTTTGAATGAGATATGTGGCCAATCAAGGTGACTACACTAAATTGGGAAATTCTTGTCAACCGGCACTAATTTGATTTTATTGTCGTTTTGGTACCTTGTGTCTATAATTGATGCCTCAAGATTTTCATAACTACTGAGAGTCGCCAATGTGTCGAGTGGGTTCAATGTGGCTTGAAGAAAATCGGCCACGGGTCATTCGCCCTAAAAAGTTTTGAAAACTACCTGGTAGCCTAGGTCACACTAAAAATGCGCTAAGTAGAAATTAACTGCCAATTTGAGTCCGATTTCAGAAATTGAAGATTCTGTCATGTCACAATAAATTCTAGGCAACTCAGTCTCAGAAGATTTTTTTAACAACCGACACTTTTTGGGAAAAAGTCATCGCCGAACCATTTTTGTGCAATTGAAACCTAGGGGATTTATTTTTGGATGATTTTTCGAAAAGGTACATCGATTTGACAAATCACTAATTACCTACTCTTAGAATTTATCTTTTTCGATATTTGAATTTATGGCAGTTTGTTTTTTTTTTTCAAAAAGGCAATTTTTACTTTTTCCTCTATGACGTTTCACATACTTTGTTTCACTTGCTATATATACTGTTGATTTTCATGTTTTTCATTTTCACTTTCAAACCCTAGAATACAAAAATCCCACTTGCTCTCACTTTCTCTCTAGTTTAATCCTAAAAGTTTTCACCTTTTTCACTAGCATGTTCTAGAATTTCTCTCATAAAGCGACAATGTCTTCAAGAAAGTCTTCTAGAATTGCAAGCAGGGGACCACAGCATATGCGTGAGGGTCCTACGCACTTCGATCTAACAGAAGAAGATGACTCTCATCAACAAGCAATAGTAGCGTTCCCAACAACATTCTCAACCATGTCAGTCTTCTCAACACAAGACATAAGGTCCTCCACAACAACAGCAAGAAGAAGAATTTGTGGAAGAGATAGAACCTACAAGAACACTGAAACCTGAAGTTCTTCACCGGTAAAGCCCTTGGCCGCTCAACCTCCGCTAGTCCTACCCAAGCCTCACCGTGCCAAACCAAGTTGATTTCCTTCTGTTTTGCAGCAAGAATAGCCAACAATTTTGTGGGTTTCTAGCCACCTATTTGGCCCGTTTTGAGGTGCTTATGGGCCTCGGTGCCTAGGCCCACTTTGGAGAAAAGCAATCCTCGCACCGTTCCCATCGGTTTGATCCGACTCACATGTTATTCTAGAGAGTTTAGCTCACTAATTCTCACTTAGTGGAATAATGATACTTAAGGGTTGGTTAGTATTAATTAAGCAGAATTAGGTGGTTAGATTAGAGTAGATTAGTGATTATTAATTAATTGTGATACATGTTAGACAATTGGATTGTGCAATTAGTGAGTAGACACGTACCATTATTTATTAAATGCATCTTGGGATTTTTGCCGACCCGTTTTGGGCTCCAATTAGGCATTATGGGCCTAAGTTGGATTTATTGTAATTATTTATTAATTTTTAATATTGATTTATTTATTTACGTTTCAGAAATTAGGCTAGGATAGCCGACGACCGAAATTTTATGCTGATTGTCGTGGTGCAGTCCATTTATTTATTTGAGCTCTACGTTACATTGAATTGAATTGATTGTGATATTTTAGGAATTTATCCTAAATTGAGTTGAAATTGAGTAATTAATTGGTAGATGGTCGAGTATGACTATTTAGCATCACAAATGCTTTGATGGGCTATAAAGTAGAAATAATGAATTAAATATACTCTTGGCTAAGACAAATCAGGTACGATGTTATTAGACGTGATTAAATATATCACCTTGGTAAAAACGGCACCTGAGAAAATGTATGAGGTTGGTGATTGATACGTCATCTTGGCGAAAATGGCGCCTTATAAAAGACATGTGGCATCGGCGATTAGTACATCACCTTGGCGAAAATGGCGCCTTAGAAAATGTACGGGATTGGTGATAGGTACATCGTCTTGGTGAAAACGGCGCCTTAGAGAATGCACGTGGTCGGTGATCAGTACGTTACTTGGCGAAAACAAGGCCCAAGAGCATTCATGTGGCTCTGTGACTAAGTATACTATTGGAAGTTATATAGTATGGAGTGAAATGACCTAGAAATGATACAATTAACATGTAATCAACTAGGTTGATTGATCAATGATTTGATCCGATTGTCGTGAATTGATTGATTGTTTGATGTGATATATAAAGCATATGTTTATAACCGTGAATTGCAGGTTGGGACTGAGGCCAAGGTAAGTGATAAAGGCTAGTAAATACACCTAGAGGGGGAGGTGAGTAGGTGTTTATAAAATTATTTTCAAACCTTTAACCAAGATCCTTTGTCTTGAAATAAAAATCAGAGAATGAACATAAGTTTGGCTTCTGTTTTCGAGACATCGGTTTTTGAGGTCGCCTTCGGTCTGAGACAATTTATGATAATTTTGTGGAGCATAATATTCGAGGCATTCATCATGGTGTAGGATATTTTGCCCTCCAAGCTCCTATTTCGCACAATCTCAAGTGTAGCATATGCTATGGATACTCTAATTAGTTGGAAACACCCTCTTTCCACCCCAATCAAGTCAACAAGAGTATCAACATCCACAACAAATTCTTTGTCCATAAAAATTAAGGACAACTTGTTTGCATCTAAAAACGACAAGTTCGAGTAAAAATATGCTGTCAATTCTAGATGTCCACTTGTCACAACTATACAGAACTTTTCAAGCTGCAACTTAGAGAATTTCTCCCTAAGATTTATCATGATCGAGTCAAGAAAATCAAAATCCACACTCCTTGGATTCGTTACTCCTCTCTTCAGCAACTTTGTATAGATTCTCTTTTATTCTTTTGAGCGAAATAAACTCCCTTGGGGACAGATGGTGTTCACTGCAACACCCATCCGTGGTTGAAATTGAGAGAACAACCTTTCATCATCATCCATCGGCTGATTGGCGGTTCCAAACCTTGGGTTACTAGGTATATTTTCGAATGTGCTCTTTGCGAGCCCTTTCTTAACAATACCTAAATCTTCCATTTCTCGCAAGTTTGAGAATTTACCTCATGATCTCACACCTAAGTTCTCAGCATGACACAAGTCCACCACATCACTAAATACACCTTATTTAGCAAGCACAACGTCAAGAACAATCACAAAACCATAACCGGTCCAAATTGGCAGAAACCGGGCCACTTGCTGTCTCCAAGTTTAAATCTAGAAACATAATCAAACGAGCTCACAAAATTCTCAAATTTGAATTTGTTCTAGAGATCGCTCAAACCGTTATAAAAACTATGTCCGTTTGCAGAAAATCTATTTTCCGAAATCAGTTTGGTTCAAAGTCCAAAATAAGTCCATTTGATTTGAAATTTGACTATGTTAAACTAAAAAATGTGACAAACAACTTTCATGAAGAAACCCTTTTGAAAATCGAACCCTAAGAGTTGATAAAAACCCTTGCAATACCAAAAGGTCACAAGTTCCACATAATCCGAGATTCTATTTTGTTTTTAATGAAGTCGAAATCTCATTCTTTTAAATCCTTAAAATCTTGAGGAAAACATTTTTGTCATAGCTGAAGATGTCTAAAATATTTCTCAAGAAATCGTAGCATATTTTTCCCCACAAAAAAAAACAAACGGCGAGAGTCCAGTAAACTGATTCGAATTTAAGCTAATCTAACTTTATTAATATTAATCCTTCTTAGCACTAATCTAACCATGTTAATTAATATTAATCTAACCCCATAAGTACAATTAACAACCTAATCAAGGATTAGGGAGTTAACTCATCGGATTAGTGAGCAAATAGGTTCACGGTGATGGCGGCACGATGGCAGTGAAATCCCGTAACTACCGAGTCTCCAACGGAGGCTCGGCTGAGGTTGAAAAGCCCTACAAGGCCCACGGCTTGGTTGGACGTTATGTGGAAGGGCTGGCCTCAGCTTCAGCTTCGGCTAGTCATGGGCGTTGGTCACTGTGTGATGGTGAGGCAGACATGGGGTGGTGCTGGATACGAGGCTGCTGGATTAAATGCCGGTGACTGGGTTACTGGAGAAAGGCGTGCGGTTGTGGTCAAATCCTGGTTAAGAGCTGGCATGGCTGCTAGATTTGTGGAGATGTGAGGGTGTTGGTGATGTTGGGCAGTGGAGAGTGGAGCAGCTTGGGGGTTTGAGGTGGTAGTTGGTGAGAGGAGGGGAAATAGGATGAGTGGACAGTAGCTGAAGGAGAAGTGGAAGGGAGGGAAAATGGAGGCATACAAAAGAGGGGATGAGCATGAGGGACAATAAAGAAAAGAAGAAGCAGGGGAAGAAGATGGGCAGAAGGGGGGAGGGGTGATTGTGCATAAGAAGAGAGAGGGAGGGAGAGAGGAAAAGAAGGTCAAACTAATAACCAATCAAAGCCTTGCAAAAATATCCTATGTAATCATCAATTTGGCACCAAAGTCTTCATGCCTTAATGTCAAACACCCCTCTAATGGCCGATTTCCCTCATTTCTTCACAAATTAACTTCTTTTGGGTAGCCAAAAATGCCATAAATCAGCCCATCCGAATTCTTTAATTCCTTTTTGCTGAAAACTGATTTTTCCGCAAAATTCCAGGCTCGACAGAATTTCTCCAAAAAATGAAACGACGTCATAAAAATGAATCGTGATACGCTCGAACGTCCGATTCTCGAAACCGAATTCAATTTTGTGGTTAAAATTAACCAAATGCGATTTTAGTACAACCTAACTTACCGGGTAGCTTTTAGAGATTTTAATGCATTTGACCCATGGTCAATAATTTCCGATCCACATTTATGCATCTTTGACTCATTGTCTACTCTCAGTTGTTGTAAAAATCTCAAGGTTTCAATTACGGTACCGAGTACCAAATTGACAGAACATTAGGTTAGTGCCGTTTGACACGAGTTTTGCAATTGGGTGGAATTACCCACAATTCAATTGCGTGCTTCCGTCAAATTGACCTATATCCAATCACTAATCGCTTATAACGGTGCCGTATTGACCCTTGCCTATTATCACAGTCGAGCAGTCGATTTCTGATCGAATTCTCAAGTCTGCCGCATTTATATCCCTCAACAACTTCACATGATAAATCGGTTAGCTCATGAGTAGTCAACTCAGAGAAAAAGGGCCATAGGCACGTCGAAGAAATGCCCATTTCATAACATTGGGACGGGGTCAAAATTCAAGATGTCACAGCCCCCATGTCCATCGTCATACATAATGAGATTCAAAATAAAAATCGTATCTAGTAAACTAGGGTTTGTGAACTTTTCCTCATGCCAAGTAAAGTCAACGGGAACTTCATAACAAATCATATGGGAGGCAAGTGGGGCCAACATTTCTATTGATCTGAAAAGATGAAGCCAACAACCAATGAGCTTAACCCTAACAAGCAGAGGGTCCACGAATCTATACTACATAAATCAATCACTATGTTGATAGGGAAGACCTCAATATAAAGTTTAGTAAATCACTTTCACATCAACTTACCTTAGACCCTTTTCAAAATAAATAATAGATCAATCGAAGTAATAACTTTTCTTGATAGGTAATCAGTAGCTCAATTCGAAAGAACTAAGGCTCTATTCAACATAAATTCATGCTACCATCAATATCTGGGGAACCCCATTACCCTCCGAACATCTCACACTCATCTGGCATTGCAAGGATATTTGAAGGAACCTTGTTATAGCCCCCAGGTATTGGGAGGAACCCAATTACCCCTCTAGGCATCTCTACTACAACTTAGGGCATGTCGTCCTAAGGGTTGACGGTATTCCCAATCACACAACTATACCATAATGTGGCAATTTCATAATTCAATTTAAAAGAATATTGACGTTACCATTGCCAAGCAACTCAAGCATGAATCTAATGAATCCTCATTCATTTTTATACCCCTAAACCAATATATAGTCCCCGTGCCTATATTAGATGAACTATGAGAAGGACTCTCTATTGAAGTTCTTAAACTAACCTACTAACCTTATAAGGTTTCCTTGCACACCTCTAGAAACGGCAGTGATTGTCTAGGTAAATGGTTTAAAAAATTACGAAACTTTAACATAAGATAGACAAGATCCAAAGGGACATTTTTTGTGAAGGACTCAAGTACAATTCAGTTTGTACAGCTCTAAATAATTTCGAGTAAACCAGGCCAAAACAGTAGGTAATTCCCAGAACGTGATGGAACAGAAAGATAGATATTTTGCAGACTAAAAGAGATCGAAAAATCATGGAAATTTTATATGTGGTAATATAGGATGTACTCTACAACTTTTATGAAGGACGTGTTAGAATTCTTTACTGAAAATTCTATGGAAAATGGAAAGCAGAAGGAGGTCAGTTCAGTAACCCTAAAAACAGATTGCAAAATCAATAGTTTTTCAATTATATTTTTATCGTACGAAATCCAAAAAATCTGAAATTAAAGTATGTCATAAAACTATCAATAAGGGATGACTTTTGTGATGAACACCTCATAAAATTTGGATCATACCAGTCGGTACAAAATTAGCAAAGTTGGATGTCGCACTGGACCCGAACTCAGTATGGTGATCCCCTCTCTCTCTTTTTTTTTTTTTGGTGGCAGCAGCTACTGAGTGAATTGAAAGAGATCGTGAAGCTCAAGCAGTGTGTGAAAGGTGGATCATTCAAATTTCCCTAGTCTACTCAGCCTGCAAGTCTTCAACGCATGCCGAGGTGTCATGCGTGGGAGAGCACACCGAAGAAATGTAGAGGTGAGAGAGTGCAGCGGTGCGGTGGAAAATTTTCCTTTCCTCGTTTTGCAGCGGCGCCTGCGGATGAGGACACCAGCGTTTGCTTGGTCTTCGCTTTTGACTTCAACGGCGACGTGGCGAGGTGTTGCGGATAAGAAGGAGAATGAAGAAGACGCTGGACGTCCGTTCCTCAGCTGCTTCTGGCCGGTGTGTTGCGAGAAAAATTGACGAGTTGCTGACCGGTGGGGTTGAGGCGGTGGTGGTTGTCGCAGCGGTAGTCCAATGGCGACGTGGTGTCGAGTTGGCATCGTCATGAAATTATGGCATTGTCATTGGGACTTAGGCGGCCCAGAAATGGCGCGGATGAACAGGGTTGCAAATCCCCACGGTGATGCAATTGGTACGGTCCGTTGATGAGTTCAATGGCGTGGTGTGGATCGTTATGCATTCGGGGCTTGCTTATATATCGAGCAAAAAAATCCGTGTAGTACTACCAGCTAGTACGTCCATGATGAGGTGCGATTGGACCGCACCATTTGGACTTGATACGGTACGATGGAGGGACACCATTTGTAGGGGTGTTGTGGAGTCATATAAAAGCCTTTTGTAGACACTCATATGTACCAGTTGGCAAAATACACACACCAGAATTCTCTCCATTTCCATCATCAAAGGAAGAAGGTATTCCATTTCAATTTTGCAAGAACAATCGGCATTTACGCCGTGGAAATCGGGTGTTTTCCTAGTGATTGCATCCAGACCAATGTGAGGAAGTATTGTTCGTGTTTGATCGGCAATTCAACGTTCGTTTCGGGGCCATTTGCTGTTTGCGCATTGGAATCAAGTAAGTCGTCTTCCACCGACTCGAATTCCTTCTGAAATGGGCTAGTGAATCAACCTAGAGGGGGGTGAATAGGTTGTTGCGGAATTCTTTTGGAATCTTTTGCGATGCAATACGTTGATATCAAAGATATATCAATAATAAACAGATTATGTATTCACAAAGTAAATAGAGTAGGGAAGAGAGAATTGACACAAGGATTATAGTGGTTCGGCTTAGACCAAGCCTATGTCCACTCTCCACGCTGGCAGCCAACTGGCTGTAATCACTATGTAGCAAAAGAGTGCCTTTACAAGAGAGAGATTAGATTTCTTCAATTGACAGTCTCTCCTACAGCCTTCTCGCTGCTTTTGCACTATATCTCACTCTCTTTGATACACAATTTGAATATGAAAGATTTTAGAGAACAAGTGATTTTGGAGATTCTAACATCAAGATTTTTCTACCAGTCTCTCCTTGTTTCCAAGCAACGTCGATCCACCTTAAATAGTCTCCGTGCCATCATACCCGTTGGCACTTACCAAAAACATTCATCCAATCAACCCGTTGGACTAAATCAATTTAAGTGATCTCCTTGTCCCGAAAACGTAAGTAGACAGCAGCTCATCAATCCTGTTCGCCCATACAATCAGGATCTTGAGTTCCCAAAATTAGATTCTTCCAAAAATAATCTTGATCTTCAACATATAAAATCCGAAGAATTAAATCTTCCAAGCTCTTGATCACAAAGAGATATTCCATGGTTAAGATTAGGAAATACGAAATCCAATATCTTTCTTTCCGTAGCCATAAGAATAACTCGTCGCCACTGTAAAAATCGCGAACCATCTTCGAGACTTAGATTTGGGTCTTGAGGGTCATCGATGAAACCGAGTCTTTAAGGTCTTGAGACGGAAACCGAGTCTTGACCGACTTCGAGACGGAAAAACTTCGGACCAAAATTCTGGGTCCGACTGTCTTTGAAAACCTTTAGACCTTGACAACTTCGGACGTAGCCGGCGAGTCTTGGAGTCCTTAGACCACATTGTTGAGGCTGTTTTGTCAACTTCAAAACTCCAAGGGATTTTTCTTCAACAATCTCCCCCTTTTTGATGGTGACAAAACCCTCGCAGATTTGTGAATTAAAAACCTGCAAGGAAAAACTCATATATACTTTGAGGATTATATCGCAAAACAGTGTTAGTCCAATAACAATTATCCTCACAAAATATAATAATCCTGCAATCAAATTCACAAGTCTAAATCCAAATCATCACATCAGCATAAGGTCATAGAAGTTCAAACAACCCAATCGAAATCCGAAATAAAAACAGTCTAAATAAAATAAAATTAAACTTCAAAATAAATCAAAATAAAAATTCTCCAAGCTTCCTCAGCTTCAAAAACTTCAATCAAATCTTCAAAACCTGCAATCAAATTTGCGCAACTCTCCCCCTTTTTGTCCCATCAAAGAGGTAGAGTGAAATTGAGATATAAGTTTTGAAAATTTTTAGGGGCCTGCAAGGAAACGAACAAGCTGAAACTTGTTAAGCTCCGGACTGACTTGTCAAGTTTGGCAAGATTTTCCTTAAGCGAAGCCATTCCGCACCGGTCGATTTGACTCCACTTGTGCTCTCGGTGCATTGATCTGTTCTTGCATGTTCACCGAAGTACTTAGCAAAGTGCCTTTTTCAAGTCTCTCATTTCGAAGTCCATCCCAAAAACCTGCCTTTTAAGTCCAAAGATAACATCCAACAGCTGTGAAAATGCTGTGGAATTGGCATTGCTTCCACTTGGACCAACGAGAATGGGTTTGAAAACTCGGAGCTTCCCTTTCAGCCCTTTCCTTCTCGGCGGGTGAGGATTCTTCATGCTCGGGAAGTGTGATGCAAAGACCTCCTCGGGGTCGCACGGACCTACTCACATCACTAAAATGTAGTGGCGATATTGTTCCTTGTTCTGCAGCAACTCCCCCTAAATGAATGCCAGTGGGTGGAGTGGAAAATTCATCGCCAACATCCACATCAGCACGAGGATGTTTTTCGGTCTCTTCCCTAGCAAAAGATGGCTCAAATGCAGCAGCCATATCCTCCTACATTTTGCTTTCTTCCTCGGCCTTCCTTCTTCTTTCTTCTTCTTGACTTTCCTCTGTCTCTCTTCTTCTTTCTTCTTCTCTTTTTCTCTCCTCTTCTTCTCTTCTCTGCCTTTCCTCTTCTTTTCTCTTCCTCTCCTCTTCTCTTCTCTTTTCTCTCCTCTTCTCTTCTCTTCCTTTCCTCTTCTCTTCTCCTTTCTTTCTCTTCCTTCTCTTTCCTCTATTTCTCTGCATCCTTCTCCTCTGCTTCTTTTCTCGCTCTCTCTTCAGCCTCTGTTCTCAGGATTATAGGGCTCCTCAACCTAGAGAGAGTGGACAAAGTCATGGCATCTTCTTCATCATCCTCGTCTTGCAGGATGATCTTTCTTCTTTTCTTTTCAGCCATGGGCTCTTTGCCCTTCCTTTTCGATGAAGCAGTGGGGATCTCCCTTGAAGGTGTTTCCCTCCTCAACCTTTCCGTCTTTGCGTTAGTCGGTTTTGGAAATTTCATCTTCATCACCATCTTCTCACCAACGAGCATCGAATTCAACTTTGTTAGGCATAAAGATGCAGGGACTTGAATATCAAAATGCCTAAACAATTTGGTGATGATTGATGAATAAGGCAGCTGACCCTTATCCTTCACCACTTTGTCCTATACATATGGAAAAGTATGACATGTGGAAGTGAGAAAGGTCTCGCCCGGTTGATGGCAAACATCAGCTTTGCCTCTGTTTTGGAAACATCGGTCTTCGAGGTCGATTTTGGCCGGATACAGTTGATGACAACTTTATGCAACAAAACATTGGTGGCATTCATCCTAGTGTAGGATATCTTGCCTTCAACAGATCTGTCTCGTACAATATCCAATGTTGTATAGGCTGTTGAGACTTTGATTGGCTGGAAACTCCTTCTTTCCACACCATGATGTCAGCCAGCAAGTCAACATCAACAACATAATCTTTGTCCATGAAAGAAAAGGACAAATGATTTGCATCCAAGAAGGATAGATTCGAGTAAAAGTAAGCCGCCAATTCAGAGTGGGCCACAGTCATATCCGTGCAGAAATTTTCCAATTGCAACCTAGCAAACTTCCCTCTTAAATTAATCCTTATTGAATCTAGGAAGTCAAAATCCACACTCCTTGGATTGACCACACCCCTTTTTAACAGCTTTGTATAAACTCGTTCATGCTCCCTCGACCGAAATAAGCTCCCCGGAGAACAAACAGCATTAGCAGCCACACCAAAACAAGGTTCAAAATGAGAGAAAAGTCTCTCATCATCATCTAAAGTTTCAGTAGGAGCATTCTCAAGTGGATCACTCGAGATATTTTCCAGCGTCCTCTGTGCAGTGCCTTCACCTACAACCTTCAGCTTTTCCATCTCCTTCAAAAACTCATACTCACTCCTAAATCCCCTCTCCTTCAAATACTCCTCAATCGTCTTAAGGCTAACCTTCCCATCCTTGAGCCTTTTATAGAGATCGTAAGCAACATTTGGCTTAGGAGTTCTTACCGATTCTGCTTCGGTAACAACTTCCTTAGAATGTTGACTCTCTGCTTCTCGTTGAGGCGAGTCTTCCTTCGTTAGGTCCACCCTTGTAGGACCCTCTTGCTGTCTCTGTGGTCCCCTGCTTGCAATTCTGGAGGACTTGTGAGACGACATTCTTGTAGAGCAAGCAAAGTTTCAACTTGTACGTGAGGAAAAATGAAAACTTTGAGGCGAAAAAGGGACGAAACGGAAACGACAAAAGGAGATTTTTAGGGTTTTGAGAGTGAAAGAGTATGAAGATGAATCGCAATGGAGTAGCTGAGAGTAAAAGTGACGGTTCGAGAGTATAAATAGTGAGAGAAAAATCACCGGAATACGAATTGTCGCCAAAAAGTGAAAGAAAAGAACTGCCAAAAATAAACCGTAAAAAGAAAACTACCCTTTTTGAAAATATAAACTGCCATTAATGCATGTCAGAAAAAGAGCGAAAAGAGATTTTGAAATACTGAAAAGTAATTACCAAAAATATGTTAAAGAGAGAATACGAAAAAGAAATTCGTAAAATAATACAGAATCTGACGGATGTTCAGACTTTACCTTTGAGTCTGAACCATTTTCAGACCTTACCTTCGCGTCTGAGCACAATCAGACTTTACGTAGAGTCTGAAACGCTTTCAGACCTTGCTTTAAGTCTGAGCCGTCTTCAGACCTATCATTGAGTCTGAACCACCTTCAGACTTTAGCGATGAGTCTGAACCACCTTTAGACTTTAGCGATGAGTCTGAATATCTTCAAAATTCACAATTCCTAGTCTTGAACAAATTGATTCAAAGTGAGCCTTCTCTAGGGGTTTTGTGAATATATCCGCCAATTGATTCTTTGAATCTACATGCTGAATCACAACATCTCCACTTTGAACATGATCTCGAATGAAATGATGCTTGATTTCAATGTGCTTTGCTCTTGAATGAAGTATTGGATTCTTTGTGAGGTTGATTGCACTGGTATTGTCACATTTGATTTCCGTATGTGTTTCATCAACTCCAAAGTCTCTCAATTCTTTGTTGCATCCATAGAATTTGAGAGCAAAGCAACTTCCAAGAGCAATGTACTCTGCTTCAGCGGTTGAAAGAGCCACGGTACCCTGTTTTCTTGAGAACCAAGACACTATCTTGTTTCCCAATAATTGACATGTACCTATAGTGCTTTTTCTATCTACTCTACAACCAGCGAGGTCAGCATTAGAATATCCAAGAAGAGTAAAATCTCCTTTCTTAGAATACCATAGACCTAGCTTAGATGTAGTTGCAATATATTTAATGATACGCTTTACAGCAGACATATGAGATTCTTTAGGATCAGATTGAAATCTAGCACAGATGCAGACACTAAACAAGATATCAGGTCTAGAAGCTGTAAGGTAAAGAAGCGACCCGATTATACTTCTGTATAGCTTTTGGTCTATACTCTTCCTTTGTTCGTCTTTATCTAGCTTTGATGAGCTTGACATAGGAGTTTCTGTTTTCTTGCAATTCTCCATTCCAAACTTCTTGATAAGGTCTTTTGCATACTTCTCTTGATGGATGAAGGTTCCTTCACTTGATTGATTGACTTGAAGTCCCAAAAGAAGTTTAGTTCTCCCATCATGCTCATCTCAAATTCGTTCGCATACACTTTGAAAAATTCTTGCAAAGTTTTTCATTAGAAGAACCAAAAATAATGTCATCAACATAAATTTGAACAAGTATGAAATCCTTGCCTTCTCTCTTTATAAATAAGGTAGTATCTACTTTACCTTTAGAGAAGCCATTTTGAATTAAAAAATTGCTTAACCTTTCATACCATACTCGGGGTGCTTGTTTTAAACCATATAAGACTTTCTTTAACTTGAAAACAAGGTTTGGTCTTTTAGGATCTTCAAATCCTGGAGGTTGTTCCACATAGACTTCTTCTTGAATGACTCCATTTAGGAATGCGCTTTTCACGTCCATTTGGAATAACCTGAAAATTTTAAAGCAAGCAAAAGCAAGAAGTAATCTTATAGCTTCTAACCTTGCCACAGGAGCATAGGTTTCGTCATTGTCGATGCCTTCTTCTTGTGTGTAGCCTTTTGCTATAAGTCTTGCTTTATTCCTTACCACTTTTCCTTGTTGATCAAGCTTGTTCCTGAAAACCCATTTGGTGCCTATGATTGATTTTCCTTTTGGTTTAGAAACTAGCTCCCAAACGTTGTTGATTTTGAATTGGTTTAGTTCTTCTTGCATTGCTTCGATCCAGCTTTCATCTTTCAATGCATCTTCTATATTTTTTTGTTCGATCTCAGAAATTAGTGCAAGAGCACTAGAAGCTTCTCGTCTTTTAGACCTAGTACGAACTCCTTCATCAATATTGCCGATGATGAGGTTTGGGGGATGACTTGACTTTTGCTTCCAATTTATAGTTGATTTGTCAATTTGGTGAAGCTCTTTTTCAGTTGGAATTTCTGAATTTGTTTGAGGCTCAGTGTCCGAGGCTTGATTTTCTTCATGAGAATTTGTAGACACTTGCCCGAGACTCTAAATCTTCAGGTTGAGTCGATTTTGTAACGAATCTTCGAACTTCACATTCATGGATTCTTCCATAGTTTGAGTGCGTTTGTTGAAGACTCTGAAAGCTTTGTTTGTCATGGAGTAGCCACGAAAAATTCCTTCATCTGATTTTTCTTCAAACTTACCAATTCGATCATTTGAATTCTTTAGGATAAAACATTTGCAATCGAATACATGAAAGTATGAAACAATTGGTTTCTTACCTTTGAGCAGTTCGTAAGGTGTCTTTTCCAATATAGATCTTAGGAAAATTCTATTTATAATATAACAAGCAGTAGAAGTGGCTTCAGCCCAAATGTGAGGTGATATATTACTTTCGATTAAGAGAGTTCTTGCCATTTCTTGCAAAGAACGATTTTTCCTTTCTACAACTCCATTTTGTTGTGGAGTGTATGGGGATGAAAAATTATGTTGAATACCATTGTCATCACAATATTTGGCAAAATCATGATTTTCAAATTCTCCACCATAGTCAGTTTTAATACTAGAAATTGCATATCCTTTTTCAATTTGAATTTTCTTTGCAAACTTAGTAAAATGAATCAACGCATCAGATTTATTTGCAAGAAAGAAAACCCAAGTAAAATGAGAATAATCATCAACTATAACCAAGCAATATCTTTTACCTCCAATACTTTGTACTCTTGTTGGCCCGAATAAATCCATGTGTAATAGTTGCAAAACACGATTAGTGGATACTTGATTTATAGATTTAAAGGAATTTCTAACCTGTTTACCAAGTACACAGGGAGTGCATAATTCATGCTTTTGATACTTGAGGTTAGGAAGTCCTCGAACAAGCTTTTTGGATGATACTTTTGGAATTTGCTTTAGATTGACATGTCCAAGCTTCCTATGTCAGAGGATGACTTCATCTTGAATTGATATCAAGCATTGAGGACTCATCGAGGCCTTATATCTAGCAAATAGATATTCCCATGTCTTCGACCGAAAGGACTCGTGAAAGATCCTTGCTTGATCCGAACATGTATCTTCTTGAAAATTGATTTTGTATCCAGAATCGCATAATTGACTAATACTCAATAGATTGTAGTTCAATCCTTCAACAAGAGAGACATTGTTGATTGTGAGATTTCCAATCACCACAGTTCCTTGACCAACAATCTTACCCTTGTTGTGACCACCAAAAGAGACATTTCCTCCTTTTATATGAGAAAATTTTGTAAAACAACTTGAGTCTCTTGTCATGTGTCTTGAACATCCACTGTCCAAATACCACTTGACTTTCTTCTTAAAGGTAACTTGCAATTAAAAGAAAGACTCATGTCTTCTTTGGTACCCAGATCTTCTTGGGTCCATCATTGTTAGTAGTACAAACAGTCTTTGCCCAGCTCTTCTTAACAGGTCTCCAAACTTTGGGACATTCCTTTTCAAAATGATCTACACTTTTACATCTTGAACAAGTAAGAGCATGTCTACCAACAGCTTTACAAAAACCTTTTGGAAATGATTTTTATAAAAAGTTTTTGTTGGTCTATTCCTAATTCTTTCCTTTACTTTTGGGAAATCGATCAAAGGAACAGTTTCTTGTGTCATTCCTAAACCGGATTTATTAAAGTAAGGTCTTTCGATAGAAAGAATCTTATCCAACTTTTCAGAACCTATTGAAAATTTCTTTGAGACTTTCAATAAGTCTTCTTTCAAGCAAGCATTCTCTTTTGAAAGATCATTCACATTTTCTTTCAAAACAGCAAGGGTCTTGTCTAGACTTTCAACTTTTTCATGTAAAATTTTTCCTTGTTGTTTCAGTTTGGAATTCTCCCTTTTCAGTTCAGAAATCATTTTAAGAGAGCCTTTAAGGCGAGACAAAGTTCATCAATATATTTTGATACTTTGGTAGGAATTTTTAGATTTCTAACCTTGATATCTTTGTTTGAGTCTCGAGTCGAGATCGAGTCGAGTCGAGTCGAATCCGAGTCGAGTCGAGTCGAATCCGAGTCCGAGTCCGAGTTTGCCATAAGACATATATTTGCATATTCTTCATCACTCTCCTCACATTCAGTGTCACTCCACGTTTCAGCTTTGAGTGCTTTCTTGAACTTTTCAAGTTTTCCTTTCTTTTTCTTCAATAAGGGATAGTTGGGTCTGATGTGTCCCTTTTTCTTACATTCAAAGCAAACAACTTCTTTGCTGGTATCTTCTTCTTCATTTGATCTCCTTTGAAATCTTGATTGTTTTGTTTCTTACCGTTGAATCTTCTACCTTTTCTATTCAACCTTCGAACTTTCTAATCGAAGTGCCAATTCTTCATCATCCAAGTCTTCTTCGAATCAGTAACATCATAATCATCATTAGATTTTAAAGCAATTGACTTCTTACCTTTTGTGTCAAATTCCTCATTGAATTGCTCGACTTCATAGGATTGAAGTGTGCTGACCAATTCATCCACTGAAAGAGGCATGATCCTTTGTGTTTCTCTTATAGATGTTTTGACATGATTCCAATCTTTGGAGAGCCCTCTCAACAATTTATTGACCTTCATAGGTCCCGAGATTGGCTGTCCTTGGTATGCCAAGCCGTTTACAATTTCGTAAATCGACCGAACATATCCGTGATGGTTTCTTCGGCTTCGTTTTGAAGGCTTCATATTGACAAAGAAGGATGTTGATCTTGGTTTCTTTGACTCGATCTGTTCCTTCATAGGTGACGTGCAATCTGTCCCAAACTTCTTTGGCTGTATCACAAGATGAAATTCTATTATACTCAGTAGGAGATAATGTACAATAGAGAGAGTAAATAGCCTTTGCATTAAGAGCATGTCTCTTAGAAATTTTTGCTTGTGGTAATCCTGGTCCATCAGTTATTTCTTTTCCTGTGCTTGATGTAGCTTTAGGAATAATCCCGTTCTCCACTACATCCCATTCCATAGGATCTTTAGATCTTAGGAATGCCTTCATCTTGTTTTTCCATACGTTGTAATCCTTGCCATCGAAGTAGGGAGGTCTGGTATTGCTCGCCCTTCAATTAACCCGGAGCCAAAACACTAGCCATAGATCTTTAGCTTCGAAGTAATAACACTTCTAACACATAAGCAACCTGCTCTGATACCAATTGAAATGGGCTAGTGAGTCAACCTAGAGGGGGGTGAATAGGTTATTGCGGAATTCTTTTGGAATCTTTTGCGATGCGATACTTTGATATCAAAGATATATCAATAATAAACAGATTATGCATTCACAAAGTAAATAGAGTAGGGAAGAGAGAATTGACACAAGGATTATAGTGGTTCGGCTTAGACTAAGCCTACGTCCACTCTCCACGGTGGCAGCCAACTGGCTGTAATCACTATGTAGCAAAAGAGTGCCTTTACAGTAGACGGATTAGGCTTCTTCAATTGACAGTCTCTCTTACAGCCTTCTGCTACTTTCGCACTATATCTCACTCTCTTTAATACACAATTTGAATATGAAAGATTTTAGAGAACAAGTGATATTAGAGATTCTAACATCAAGATTTTTCTACCAGTCTCTCCTTGTTTCCAAGCAACGTCGATCCACCTTAAATAGTTTCCGTGCCATCATACCCGTTGGCACTTACCAAAACATTCATCCAATCAACCCGTTGGACTGAATCAATTTAAGTGATCTCATTGTCCCGAAAACATAAGTAGACAACAACTCATCAATCCTGTTCGCCCATATAATTAGGATCTTGAGTTCCCAAAATTAGATTCTTCCAAAAATAATCTTGATCTTCAACGGATAAAATCCGAAGAATCAAATCTTCCAAGCTCTTGATCACAGCCGAGAGATATTCCATGGTTAAGATTAGGAAATACGAAATCCAATATCTTTCTTTCCGTAGCCATAAGAATAACCTGTCGCCCACTGTAAAAATCGTGAACTGTCTTGAGACTTAGATTTGGGTCTTGAGGGTCATCGGGAAACCGAGTCTTGAAGGTCTTCGACGGAAAGCGAGTCTTGATTGACTTCGAGACGGAAAAACTTCAGACCAAAATTCTGGGTCCGACTGTCTTTGAAAACCTTTAGACCTTGACAACTTCAGACGTAGCCGACTGAGTCTTGGAGTCCTTAGACCACACTGTTGAGGCTGTTTTGTCAACTTCAAAACTCCAAGGGATTTTTCTTCAACACCTTCATTGGTATCAGAGCTCGATCGTGATTTCTGCCTTGTTTCTCATTGAATTTTCTTGTTTACCATCTGAAATTGAGATCAAGAATATGAAATCTACACTGTTTGACTCTCTGATGGTCGGAATTCCCATATGAAAACTCGAAATTGGACCGAAGCGAATAACGGGTTTGGGGTCGCGCGCATCCGTACGGTTTTGGTCAATTTTTGAAATATTTTTTGGTCAAAATCAACTTTTGAATATACAGGGTGAAAGTACTCGTCGAGACGAGTCCGACGGTGGGTCGAGCGCGGCGAGATGACGCTGGACGCGCCCACACGAGCGGCCAGAAGCCGTTGCGCATGGGCGCCACACTCCTGGAGTGCTAACGTAGCCAGCGCGTGCACCACACGCGCCGGTCAGCGAACCGCCTGCTAAGCGTCACGCGCCGGTTCGCCAACCGGCTCGTGGTGACGTCACAGTGACGTCACCCAACGGCTTGTAACCATTGGGATGACGTCATCGATGACGTTATCGACGGCGGTAGTTGGCCGGCCGGTCGCCGGCCGGCGGCCCGACCCGACCCGACCCGTCGACTTGACCCGGCTGACCCGACCCGACCCCGTTGACCCGACCTGACCTGACCCGACCGGTTGATCGGTCAACGGTCGGACTGGTCAGCAGTCGGACCGTTCACCGGTCGGACCGGCCAGGAGCCTTTTGGCTCGCTAGCGCGTACGCCACACGCGCCGCGCACTCAGGCGGCGCGTGTGGGCGCGTGCGAGCTCCGATGGGAGCGTGGTTGGTGGCGTTTGGTTCGTATGGATGTTCCTGACACCGTGGTATATTTATTTTGGATATTTGAGTTTTATAAATGTCTAAAATTGGGTATGAAACCCTATGTACGCATATTCTAAGGTATAAAATGCAATTTATTCATTTGTAGCTTGTTTTTTTTTTTGTGATTTAAGAAATACAGTAGCTGGCTTTTGTGCAAATGATGTTGTACATGCTGTGTAGGGCTTGGTTCAATGATGTGATGTATATATTTTAATATACATGCAATTTTCTAATTGTTGGAAAATTAGAACAATGGTAGGAAATCCATTAAATGTTGAATTGCTATTTTTTGATTAATAGTTGTAGCATGATTGTTATTTGTACGTTGATTCATATCATGCTACAATTTTGTGTTGATGGAAAAATGTAGAATTACATAAGGACTTGTAATTATTTTTCCTAGTGGGAGTTCATAGGTTGGTAGAATTTGTGAGTGTTCTCACCTAGAACTTAAAATTTGTGCAAATTAGACTAATTAATGATAATAGAACAATTGTACATAGAAGTTGATTGGGAACACAGTGAACTTTTGCCTCTGTGTCTTTTATTGAGTTATCATTAATTTAGTTTGTCTTTACTGCAAATTAAATATGTGTGTTACTCCGTAAAGTGTGCTAGTATTGATTCTGCGTTTATTATGTCAATGTGCTATAGAAATTGATTATGGCTTCGGCATCCAAGACCATTGTGGCTGACCTCAATAAGGGTGAGAAACTGAACGGTGACAATTATGATATTTGGCACCGAAAGGTTCAGTACATCCTTCAGGAGCAAGAGGTTTTTGAAACTCTCAACCACACCATGGATGAACCTAAGCATGGGACTTCAGCTCAACACAGGAGAGATCTAGAAGCTTATCAAGCTTGGAAAAAGAAAAATAGCATTGCTCGCATCACGTTGCTGAGCTGTATGCAAGATGATCTCATGTGTGAGTTTGAGAGTTATGACAAAGATCAAGCTATGTGGATTACCTTGAAAGATAAGTTTGGGGGTACATCTGCCACTAAGCTGAGGAGACTCACCATCAAGTTTGACACATTCCGAAAGCGCCCAAATGTAACGATGAGGCAGCACCTTCGGGAGATGTCAAACATGATTCGTGAGTGAAGTCGCAGGTCATTCCCTTCGATGAACAGCAAGTTCAGGCTGTTATAAGGTCTCTTCCTGATAATTGGGAGCATATGAAGATCAATATGACGCATAATGATAATATTGTCACTTTTAATGATATAGCGCGTCACTTGGAATTAGAGGATGAGCGCCTAGAGGCTGCAAGATCCTCCACCCATGCTTATGTTGCTGAATCGAGTTTGTGCAAAGCTTCGGGCTTCAAGCGCAAAAGGAATTCTCAATTCAACAACAAAGGGAAGAAGACTGATCAAGCATCTAAGAGGGCTAAGATCTTCCGACGCAAGAAGCGTGGTAAGAAGAAGGACAAGGCCAAGATGGAGTGCTACAATTGTGGCAAGATGGGTCATTTTGCTCGTGAATGCACTGAGCCGAAAAAGGTACCCTATTACTCCATTATTTTAAATAATGCTTTTGTTTCTAGAACTGTGATACTTGCTGAATCTCATCCAATGTGGACTGTAGACTCAGGAGCAACAGACCACGTAGCTAGAGATCGAGAAGCATTTGTGGAGTATCGTCGGATACCGCTTGGAAGAAGATGGATATATGTTGGGAATAACTCAAGAGTTGAAGTGAAGGGTATCAGCACATGTAAATTGATTTTACGTGGTGGTCGAAACTTATTCCTGCATGATGTCCTTTATGCTCCAGATATTCGACGAAACTTGATCTCCGTAGTTGTCCTTCTTAGCTTAGGTTATGTATTGAATTTCCATAGTGATTGTGTTGACATTTTGTTTGGAACGGTTTATTATGGTTCAGGTCATGTATTGAATGGTTTTATGGTGTTGGACATTGACTATAATCAGTACAATGTTAATGTTGATGGTTGTTTTTCTTTAATTGCATCTCGCTAGTAATGTTGAGATTGATGCAAGTACTTGGCATGCTAGATTAGGTCACATTGGGTTGCAAAGAATGCAAAGATTAGCTAGAGAAGGCCTTTTGGGGTCACTCACCAATGTGGATCTACCTGTATGTGAACATTGTCTAGCTGGAAAAGCAACTAGAAAACCATTCGGTAAAGGGACTAGAGCCGAACTTCCATTGCAACTCATACATTCTGACATTTGTGGTCCTTTGAATGTGAGGGCGAGGCATGGAGCCTCATATTTCATCACTTTCATAGATGACTTCACGCGTTTTGGTTATGTCTTTCTGATCTCCCATAAGTCAGAAGCATTGGACTGCTTTAGTCGATATATGGTGATGGTAGAGAATCAGTTAAACAAAACAATAAAGGCATTGAGAACTGATCGCGGACGTGAGTATCTATAGGAGCAATTCAAGACTCTATGTGATGAAAAGGGAATTGTACGACAATTGACTATTCCTGGTACTCCACAACAAAATGGGGTAGCTGAGAGAATGAATAGAACCCTATTGGAAATGGTTAGGTCCATGATGGCACAAGCAAATTTACCTATCTCTTATTGGGGAGATGCATTATTGAATGCTGCCTATGTACTTAACCGAGTGCCCTCAAAGTCGGTCACTTCCACCCCTTATGAATTATGGACTGGTAGGAAACCAGACTTAAGTAGTCTACGTCCATGGGGTTGTGCAGCTTATGTTCATGATTCTTCCCATAAATATGGCAAATTAGGCCCTAGAGGGAAGAAATGTATCTTCATTAGATATTCTGAACACTCCAAAGGGTATGTGTTCATAGGTGAACAAGCTGATGGAAGTGTGACCGAAATGGAGTCACGAGATGTCATGTTCTTGGAGAACAATTTTCTAAGTAGAGGTGAGATTGATAAGGACTTCCAATTTTATGAGATGGAAGATCCTGATAGCACACCCACTAATGTTGTAGAGGGAAATGAAGATTTACCTCAACATGCAAGACCTAGTGGGAGTGTTGCATTGCCTGACAAACCGAATTCAAAGGAAATTCAGTTGCGTAAAAGTAATCGTAAAAGTATTCCTCGTCGTCGTTTTGAGATTGAAGGGGAATCATTTATGATTGCTCAGAAAGACAATGCTGAGCCAAAGACTGTTCAAGAGGCTCTCTCATCCTCTGATAAGGAAGAATGGAGAAAAGCTTTGGAAGATGAAATGGAGTCAATGAGGGCAAATCACGTCTGGAACTTGGTTGATCTACCGCC
Source organism: Eucalyptus erythrocorys (assembly GCA_014182555.1). Classification (NCBI taxonomy): domain Eukaryota; kingdom Viridiplantae; phylum Streptophyta; class Magnoliopsida; order Myrtales; family Myrtaceae; genus Eucalyptus; species Eucalyptus erythrocorys. The sequence goes on along the minus strand of CM024599.1, from coordinate 36,127,378 downwards.
AAATCGCAAAGCCATTGGAAACAAATGGGTCTTTAAAATTAAGCGAAGAGCGGATGGATCCATTGAAAAATATAAGGCTTGCCTTGTGGCAAAAGGTTATACTCAACAAGAGGGTATAGACGATGAGGAAACTTTCTCACCAGTTGTAAGGTTTGCCTCAATACGCCTTATTCTAGCCATCGTCGCACATTTGGATCTAGAATTACATCAAATGGATGTAAAGGCGGCATTTCTCAATGGAGAACTAGATGAGGAAATCTATATGAAGCAGCCGATAGGTTTCATAGCTAAAGGCCAAGATGATAAAGTATGCAAACTTCATCGCTCGATTTATGGCCTTAAGCAATCATCTAGACAGTGGTATCTTTGTTTTCATCGAGCTATAACAGCTTTTGGTTTCACGATGATCGAAGAGGATCACTGTGTATATGTCAAGCGGTCCGAAGATAAATTTGTGATTTTATCACTTTATGTGGACAATATTCTGTTGGCTGGAAATGACAAGGTTATGGTTATCACCATAAAAGAATGGTTGTCCTCCAACTTTGAAATGAAGGACATGGGAGAAGCTGCTTATATATTAGGAGTTAAGATCGAAAGAGATCGATCTAGGAAATTCCTTGCTTTATCACAAGAGTCTTATATTATGAAGATTCTTGAACGTTTCAATATGCAGCATTGTAATCCCATTGATACCCCTGTCATGCAAGGTGAAGGCCTAAGTGCTGAGATGTGTCCTAAGACTCCAGAAGAAATTAAAGTAATGAAAATTGTTCATTACGCTAGTGCGATCGGAAGTTTGATGTATGCTATGATGTGTACTTGACCCGACATATGTTATGCCGTGGGATTGGTGAGCCGATATCAATCAAATCCAGGTCAAGCACACTGGAAAGCAGTGAAGAGGATCCTTAGATACTTGAAGGGCACCATGGACTATCGACTTTGTTATCAAGGGAATGATTTACGCCTATTAGGCTATTCAGATGCTGATTGGGGTAGAGACCTCGACGAGCGTAAATCGACTTCTGGATATGCGTTCTTGCTCAATGGAGGTGCAATTTCTTGGAATAGCAAGAAACAGACATGCACGGCATTATCTACTATGGAGGCAGAATTTATTGCATGTTCGCCGCGGTGCAAGAAGCGTATGGCTAAAACGTTTCTTGGAAGATTTAGCCACCGTCACCGAGGTTCCAAGACCAAAGGATGGTTTATTGCGATAGTCAAGCAGCCATTGCCTATGTCAAAGATCCCAAGTATCATGGAAGGACGAAGCATATTGACATAAGGAACAACTTCATCGAGATGTTATAGCGCGAGAAAAGAAGTGATCCCGCAATACATTTCAACTAGTAGAATGATTGCTGATCCACTTACGAAGGCTATTCCTAGAGACATATTCTTGACCCATAGGATGTCACTAGGATTGCGTAGAATGTGATATGTGTAATAGTGGAGGATAATTGGTTTATGTATTTGTGGACATATGTATTGTACTTGTTTGATTATTAGTGACTTGATGTTTTATCAATAAGTACAAATCCATTATGAGACTAGCATATACACACATATATTATTGAAAGGTATGTCATCAGGCAATGATTGGCTCACTCACACGAGCAATCGCCTCAAGTGCTGTAGTTAGCACGTTGAGATGAGACGTTATGTGCAAATAAATGCTGAAGAGCAAGTTTGGTACATAAAATATGTCGCCTTGAATGGAGTCAAGATGAGGTCTGTAATTTGTTTATAATAAGACCGAACATGATTATCCCACAATCACGTATGCCTGAATGATGCCGGATACGAGTACTTAATTGGGCGCTATAGAAAGCGAGCTGATATAGTACTCGAGCTAAACATGAGTACGTGAGAAGCACGTGACTATGTTTAGGCTAAGATCCATATAGTGGATATATTTAATGAATGACATACGCTCTTATAGTAAGAGAAATCCACTATAGCATGTAATTCATATTACATGTGCATTATACGACCGACAAGGGAAGGTGAGTGAAATAATCCCTATTTACTCATCGTGTGAGCCCTTGAGGTAATTTATAATTTACCTCATTTTGTGCCCTATGTTACTTCTGATTATGTTCTCGAAGTGAAAGATCAATGTTGCTACTTTAGCATGTTATCGGCGGTCATGAATAGATATGGCTTTATGGGACGTGACTAGGAAAGCAGTTGTTCTGAAATGGAAAGAGAAATGAGTGCGAAGGAAGACTATTGTTGTTATACATCCATCGCATGTATTTACTGGTTGACCAATTATATCGCCTTATGTGGTTGCGGATGTAATTGTATATACATGGTATTTTGAGAATAGTCAAGTATAGCCTTTAAGGGATAGGTATACTTAGACTGATGTAACAAAATAGGTCTGGGGCACTGTGAGACATCTATTGATTATTTCTTTTCGGGGTTGTAGCCATTATGTTATCCCTAACAGGTGCATAATTTGAGCTCCCAAGTGCAGGTGTACTCACTGGTTGCACAGCTTATTTGCCAGTATGAATTGTTTTGTAAAATTGATGAATGTTGAATGCCTTATATTCTTGATAGAGCACTGTCAAGCTCATCATGTCCGAGTGGGAGATGTAGTACTACCAGCTAGTACGTCCATGATGAGGTGCGATTGGACCGCACCATTTGGACTTGATACGGTACGATGGAGGGACACCATTTGTAGGGGTGTCGTGGAGTCGTATAAAAGCCTTTTGTAGACACTCATATGTACCGGTTGGCAAAATACACACACCAGAATTCTCTCCATTTCCATCGTCAAAGGAAGAAGGCATTCCATTTCAATTTTGCAAGAACAATCGGCATTTACGCCGTGGAAATTGGGTGTTTTCCTAGTGATTGCATCTAGACCAACGTGAGGAAGTATTGTTCGTGTTTGATCGGCAATTCAACGTTCGTTCCGGGGCCATTTGCTGTTTGCGCATTGGAATCAGGTAAGTCATCTTCCACCGACTCGAATTCCTTCAATCCGGATGTCACAACTTTGAAATATGGATTAGACACGTGGATTTGAAATGGTGATCGATGAAACAATTGATCGTTAAGTGATATCGTCAAGTCTAGAAGCTGGATCCAATTTCATCCATTCCATTGAGAACACCTACTTCGGATCAATATCTGATGATGATGCGAATAGTTATTTACACAAGCTTAACAGACAAATTAGAATAGTTGGTCGGGTCGGACTTGAAATGGTTAAAGATGGTCGATCTACTTGATTTAACTGAAAATTTAAAGAAATCGAAAGGAAACTAGGATGGAATCTTCCGTGATAGAGGACTTCCTGTGATAGGGTGATAGGGTGAGCAAGTTTTTATGGGAATTTTAAATCAAAGTTTTTGATTGGAAGGTTTTTTAGAGTCCTCTTTAAGCTAAAGAGGAATGACTCTAACATTGCGCAGTTAAAAAGAAAGGTTTGACGCGGTAAAGAATTAAGGAATGTCGAATTCAATGGTAAAATTGTCTATTAATTTCCAAATGCACCATTTCATTATAACGACTGAAAAATAGGAGAACCTCTGCTCAGTACATATAATAGAGATAAAGAAGTTATACAATTTCGCAAGTAATTTGCATTTCATTGGAATGTCACTGAAAATGCTAGGAAGAACGTCCCATGTTATCTCAAGATTTAGCTCAACTGGTATCTGATTTGTTCATCTCAGAATCTAAATTCTGTATCAATCTTAATGTCGTTTCAGATAGATCTATGGGTTTCAAATGTTGGTCTATCAATGAAGTAACATAATGACAATCAGATTCAAATTTGGCAGTTGGATCCGGTTCCACCTATTCCATCAAGAATAGCTGCTTCACATTGGTTCATGAGAAATTTTTGGAGCATCTTAAAGTTTTTTCAAATTGAACAATGTCCTACCAAATTCTGGTGTAGCTGTAGACCGAAAGTTGTCATTGTGATATCCTTTTCAGACGTGCCCGATGAAAACAAACTACTTGTTTCGTTGTGCATTGCCGAAGCCCTAAAAAGAGTTCTTGAATCGGCTATTAAAGAAGTCCTTCACAAGAATGGACTAGAAGCGGGTTGGGGTGTGAATTGAAAAAAAAAAAAAACAACAACAACAACAAAAGACTAGAAATCTTCGAAGAGAATTCATAAAATTTTGGGAGTGGGGTTAAATATTGGTAAATCGAAAGAATCGTGGAGAGTTTCAAAAACAAAAAAGAAAAGAAAGAACCGAGTGGAGAGTGGACAACACTCGTGAGTATTTCTGAATATAGCGTGCTATTTTCACCAATGACGACAAAATATATGCAGTTATCACGTGGAATGATTGTAATTATTAACCTCACGCTGCAATTGGAGATGATAATAGGTATTGGATCCATAACTAAGTTCGGGAATTCGGAAGGTACACTACTGTTTAAGAATAACCTCGTGAGTTTAGTTGGGCGTGGATTTATGGGAAAGCCCTGAAACTACTAAAGAGGAGGTAAATGCAATGAAAACCTTCTAGTCATCGCAAACTTTACCATAGTAGAATTTCCTAGTCACTGCAATGCAAACTTTTTCACAAAAGCAATCAAGTACACTAAAGTAGATTCTCACGCTGTGTTTGGAAAAGTTTTCTAGGTGGGTGTGAAGAAAAAGAAGGTGCTGAAAAAAAAATATTACTTGTGTTGGTTGGAATTACACTAGTGGACTATGATTTTAGTGCTAGGTACATTTTTCTTTTGGTCGAAAGTGGCAATTGTATTCATATTATAGGAAACTTACAACCTGAGGCTAAAGCGTCCGTGTAAACAGGGTCTAGCAAAAGAAAAGGTGGGAAAATGGTCCAATTGTGGGCCGAGGTATCGTAGCGTTGGGCCTTTGCAACCCAGTCGACGACCATGTTTGCCTCATGCCTACAGTGTCGCACACTCATATTAGGGAAAAGGGAAAGCAAAGCAACGGCCTCCGCAAATGGAGGTCGAACTTCCCACGGCGGCGATCTCCTATCTCTCACGGTGTCGACTAGGGTCATGCAATTCGATTCGATCAAGAGATGTTCACAGTTGAAGCCTTGCCACAGCAGATGTTGAAGAGTGAAGGTGAGTGCCTAGATCTCTGCCTCTAGAGCCGAAGCAGCTGGGAATCTTCTGGAAAATATATATGTAAGTCGACCGTGATGATCTCTACAAACATAGGCCATCGAGCCTTATGTGCTTCCGGGTTGATAAGCACCGTCTATATTGCATTTCAGGGATCCCAGATCTGGTGGCCTCCAAAGTTGTGTAGGATTTAGATTAGCATGCTCTGCTCACGAATGGATTGGAGCAGAGATCTGACATATTCAGGTCTCTGTGGTAGCAGCCTCCACTAAAAGGGTTGGATCCGATTGTTGACGGCGAAAGATGAAGCTATTCCGCATTCTCCAAATCTTCCAAAAGACATTAGCTATGGTTTCCAAACGAGGCAGGTTTTTAGGCGTGGTTACTCTTGCTGTTAATCATGCATCTAATCGTTGAAATGTATGAGGCGATGGCTTTATGTTGATTTGTGGGTGAGCCCAGATAGCCCTAGTCCATAAACATGAGATGAATAGATGCTCTAGGGTTTCTGGAGTGTTTTGTTGACAAAGCTTGCATAAGGGATCTGTGATAATGTGTCGTTGGAATAAATTTGCTCTGGTTGCTAATGCGTTTTGACAAACCGACCATAGGAATGTTCAAATTTTTGGTGATGTTCTCATTGTCTAGATTCTTCGCCATAAAATCCTAGGGTTCTGGTAAGAAGTTGATGCATTGTTATTGCTGTGGTTGCTTGTAGTCTTGGTTAGAGCATGGTAATTGCTTTTCTCCGTATATCTGCCATCCTTTGTGGTCATCCAGACTATTGATTTTTGGCATAGAGAGGTCTTACTGGGATGGTAAGAATTTATGCTATGACCTGATCATCTAAAAACTTGTGGAGCGGAGATGCGTTCCAAGTGTGGTGGATAGGATCAATAAGATCAACCACCATCACTGGTTCTTCTCTTGTCGTAGGTCCACCGAGAATCCCTATTGGTAACCACCGATCTTCACAGATTCTGATCATATTCCCATCACCAATTGACCATCTAATACGTGGTATAATTGCATCTCTGCCAATTAGAATGCTTTGCCAACCCCAAGATGGTTGAGTTCCTCTATCCGCTAATTGGAAGTCCTTTGAGTGATAATACAGACTCTTGAATATTTGACTCCATAAAGATTGAGGTTGTTGTAGTAATCCCCAGGCTTACTTTCCAAGCATAGCCCTATTAAATTCTATGAGATCACAGAATCCTAGGCCTCCGTTGTCCTTGCTGCTTTTAAGAACTTCCCATTTCTGCCAATGAATTCCTGCTTTGTTATGATCATTCCACCACTAAAATCTAGCAATACTCTTTTCAATAGATTTGCAAAGAGACAGGGGAAGCTTAAAGATCGACATGGCATAATGTGGAAGTGTCTGTACAACAGATTTGGTAAGAATTTCCTTACTACCTTTTGAGATTAATTTTTCTTTTCATCGCTCCAATTTTGCATTTACTCCCTAAAATCCAAGAAAACATCTCACTCTTTGAGCGGCCCCCGTCAAATGGTATTCCCAAATATTTGCCGTACCTTTGCAACACAAGTGTTCTAAACTCTTGCAATAAATTTTCTTGCAGTCTGAAAGGGCAGTGTTTGCTTAAAAGCATTCTAGATGTGTTGTGGTTACGACCTGTCCCGTAGCCACACAATACTGATTTAATATGTTAGCAAGGTTCTAGCATTCCTGAATGTTACCATCTAGGAAGAAGATTGTATCATCAACGAAAAATAGATGGGTCGGGGTAGGACACCACCTATTTAACTTAATACCCTTGATGTGTCCCACGTTGACAGCTTGATTAATGAGACTTGATAAAACATTCGCCAGCAGAATAAATATATATGGAGAGAGAGGATCACCCTGTCGGAGACCTCGAGTCAGGTGGAAATAAGTTAGTTGCTCTCCATTAAATCTTACACTAAAAGATGTTGTTGTGATGCATTGCATTACCCACTGCACCCATCTTGAATGGAATCCCAATTTGAGTAGATAGTTGTGAAGGAAATCACATTCTATTTTGTCGTACGCCTTTTGCATGTCGGTCTTTAGGATTACGTTGAATTTTTGTGTCTGCTTCTGGGTCTTAAATTGATGAAGAACTTCTTGAGCGATTAAAATATTATCTTGAATTTGGCATCCACTCACAAAGGCCGACTGTTCCATAGAAATCAGATTAGGTAACCAAGGTTTCAAGCGGTTAGCAATTACCTTTGAGATAATTTTGTATGCAAAGTTGCATAAGCTGATTGGGCGGTATTGATCCAATCTCTCTGGGTGAGGTGTCTTGGGAATCAAAGCAATAATGGTTCAATTTAGAATAGTAGGCATCACCCCTGATCTAAAGAAGTTTTGCACTAAGAGAAGAAGATCATCTTTAATGACCTCCCAATGAGTTTGATAAAACAAGTCACTTAATCCATCAGGGCCTAGAGCTTTTGCAGTTCCCATCTAGAAGGTTGCCTTGCGAACCTCCTCAATCGTGACCAAAGCTGTTAACTGATCATTCATTTATGTGGTAACAACCTGTGGGCATTGATCAAGTATGGGTCCGTAGTCTCGATATCCTACTGTTGTATATAACCTTGAAAAGAAGTTGAACGTCATTTATTGTAGAGTCTGTAGGTCATGTACCCAATGCCGGTGGTCATCCTGTAACATGCTAATTCTATTTCTTTGCCTCCTTTGAAGTGTAGTTGCATGGAAAAATCTTGTATTCTTATCTCCCTATCTCAACTGGTTAATCTTGGAGCGCATAGCCCAATATTGTTCTGCTTGTTGCCAAGTCCGTATAATTTCTTCTCACAGCTTAGATGCTGCCACTCTATTAAAGTTGCAATGCTGCTGGTTTATAAGATTCTACAGTTGTTATTGTAAGGCGGTCACCTTGAGAGGTCCCTTTGAAAATTTTGATTGGCTCTACTTAGCCAAAGCTTCAAAAACAGTCTTTTATTTTGGTAGCAGACCAAAATCTTGAACCTACTATGAATTCCATGCTTTGGAAATAATCTCTTGGCATTCTTCATCTTTGTTCCAATAAGTTTCGAAAAGTTTTCTATAAGTTGCTGAAGTGTTAAGAAGTAAGAGACTGTGGTTAGATCCCATAGCAGCAGGCAGTGCAAATACTTCAGCTTCAGGAAACAATAAATGCCAATCCATCATGCACATCACTCGATAAATCATTCTTTCACCAGCTCATCCCTTTTGCGATTGTTCATCCAAGTAAACTCATAGCCTTTACTTTCTATTTCCATGAGGGTGCAATCATTTAGGATAGCTCAAAATGAAAGTAATTGATAAGGATCTGTAGGTTGCTTTCCTACCTTTTCCCATGGATAGGTTATTTCATTAAAGTCGCCGGCACAGACCCAAGGTAAAGTATTAGCATAGCTTATCTCCCTGATCTCATCCTATAGAATTTGGCGATTTTGATAGACAAAAGGAGCATGAATACATGTGATGCGCATAGTTTTGTCTTCCTGCATATCCCTACATATCATATCAAAAAAGTCTTGCATTGAGCGAACCACGCTTAAGGATACCTGATCATTCCAAAGATCTGCTAATCCTCCAGCCAGACCAACTGGGTTGATGATATGAGAGCTGTTGAATACGTTGAAGCATTATGTCATTGTTCTTTATTTCCATTAAGAATACAATGTCGGGCGTTTCCTTGGCCATTATGGCCTTGAGAGCTTGAACTGTCAAGGGATTGCCCAAACCCTGACAATTCTAGCATATCATCCTCATTTGTGGATGGGTGGCTGTTGAGGGCCAACCACCATAGCCCATTGCCCTGCTTCCTCTGCTACATAGACTGGTGTTTCCATGAGGTTTGTGTCATCAAGGTTCTCTTGTATCAAACCCCTTGTCTAACAGGGATTGTATCTTTTCAGTTTTTTGGCAGCTTCCACTTTTGGTATCAATCTTGTACTTTTCAGCTTCTTTGGTTGCTGTAATTCCATAGGTTGGGTCTGAATCCCTTTCATTTTGGCTGTTGCAAGTATCAGCACTGTGTTGAGAGAAGTCCCTTGCATAATTTCATCCTGATGGTGTTGCTGATTAGGGGCTGCTTCTTTTGGACTAGTCAGAATTACTGCTTTGGATAGGTGCTCTACTTCAATAATAACTGGTCGGGGCAGTAAAGGAACATTCGGAATTAACGAGGGAGGGGTTTCAGGTATTGTTTCTTTTGACTGCTCTGGTTTGTCTTGCGGTTTGTAAAAGGTCTGCCAATAAGAGATGTATTCTCTTACCTCAGCACGAAGCCATTGACCATAGGCCATCTTTTCTCTACCTTCTAATTTTGCCTCATCAAAGGGGAAGTCCTTACAATACATTGTGTAATGTCCCAGCTTGCCACAAGAGTAACAGAAATGGGATAGCCGTTCATAGCAAAAGTCTAGCCACAGGGTTTTTTGATCGATTCGGATCAATTTCCTTATCTTTAAAGGCTCTTGCAAGTTTATTTCTACCCTCGCTCTACCAACTCGTAAGGTTGCCCCCTCTTTTGTGTCGACTTTCACTTCTAAAACTCAACCGATATGTTTAACCGCTTTGCTGATCATTTTGTCTGTACACCATTCCAAAGGCAGTCCAAATACCTGTACCCAAAATGCGCAGCTAGAGAAGACATAACAATGCAATGGGGTATTAGGAATCCATGGCTTAAAGATGACTAGATGGCTTGAGAAAAGCCAAGGTCCCCCTTCTAAAACTCTCTATTTTTCTGCATCTGATTGGAATTTTGCTACATATAGGCCTGCTTCTCTTTGGGAGATTTCAACTTGGTCAGTCCGCCAAGCCGGCTTCAAGGTACTTTGGAAAGCTTGGAAGTTTATGGATGGGTTCAAAAGGATGTTCCCTACTAGTGTTAATTGACATTCTTCCAATTTTTCAGATGGGGGCTCATCATCCCAAACTTCAATTTCTTGCTCGGTACAAAGGCGGCACAACCTATTACAAAAGGCAGCCAGTCGCAAAGAGTCTTCCTGGTCTTTCAATGCCATTGGACAGTCTAAAAAGGGCCACATTATATGAAGAGGTCTAAAGCTAGAGTGTACCCAAACGAGAATCCTCAATTTACCAACATGAATGTGCGTGATGCAAAATGGAACACAGAGTTGGGTAAGTTAATCCATGGCACAACATAACCATCGATAGACTGAAATACAGCTCTATTGTACTAGATGGAAAGTGGATCGGAGGCATGCAATAAGCATACTAGTCTAAGAACACAGAGTTGGGTAAGTTAACCCATGGCACAAAATAACCATCGATAGACTGAAATACAGCACTATTGTACCAGATGGAAAGTGGATCGGAGGCATGTAATAAGCAAACCAGTCGGAGAAACCAGTCGGAGATGGTTGATAGCATGAGTGCTATGCCTTCCATGGAATTCCGAAGCAAGCGGAGGTGGATGATCGCAAGGGTGTTGCAAATTCGACGGAAATTCGATCACAACGAGGGAGGAAATGTAAATACGAAGGGCTGTACTAAGAGGTGAATGTAATTGGGTTTTAGGGTTTGGGAAAAACAGGACTACCAAGAGATAGAAGACGCTCTACATTTCGAGAGAATACTCAAGGTCTTGTCCTCGAGTTTGTGCTTGGTACATTGTTTGATAGATTTAGAATGAAATTCGACTGGCTTGTTCATGTGTAAAATCTAGAAAACCATTGACCATCCGCTTTAATGTTACTCAAGCCTTTTATCGGTTCACTGTCAAAGAAAAAAATAAATGGACTTAATAAAATTCTGCAGAGCTACATTCATTTGCTAATTATCGAGGATCCAAAAATTTCATTTTGAAATGAAAATGGATTATTAATTTGACGTTTGGTACATTGTTTGAAAGATTAAAATGAAATTAGACTAACTTGTCATGTGTAGGATCTGAAAGAGCATTTAACTTCCACTCTGTATTGAGAGGTTATTGAAGCTTGCACATTTGTCACTAAGGGGGTGCCAAGAGATAGAGGAGCTTCCAAATTCTAGTGAAGGGCTAGTCAAAGCTTATACATTTATGTTGATTTGAAGCTTCCATACTCGTGAAATTTAAATTGTGAAGTGACTTGGACTTAAAATGTTAAAAGATGGCCAATCTATCTGATTCAATTGGCATTTTAAAGAAAGTAAAATTAATTAGTGTCGCAACCAACCCTTTTCATCTAGAGGGGAAAGGTCGTATAAGTTTGGGGCCAAAATGATGAGCCTAAGGCACTTGAATAGGCATGGGCCCTCCCAAGCCCTTACTCCATTCAATGTTGGGATATTTGATGTTAAATGAAATTGACGTTATGAATATTCTCAAATGAGAAGTTGCTTCTAGCATACTTGGATTGGCTAAAAATCAAGTGAGATATGGAAGTATACCTCAAGGCCTATGCAACCAAATAATATAGGATCAGTGACTTGATTGTACTAATTAATCAACTAGTATCATATCAGTATCTAAACTTATTCAATTCAATAATATGTTTATCATGCAATATGGAATGATTTTAAGTCTATCCACTAACATGTGATATGATTATGTGGGTATACAATCATTATAATAGCAATTAGCAACAAATGAAGCATTAAACAAATTACAAAAAGAAAAAAAAAAAAGAAGAATCTAACACTAATAGATAAGAAAAATTCCATTCCTAACTAGACTAAAGGGAAACAATAATCGACACATTGAGAGCATGTAATCCAATGATAATCGAAATAGAAATGTGCAAATAGTAACCTAGCATTTGTCTTTAAGAATATTCAAAACTTCATTTGTAAAACCTAAAAGCTTGTTCAATTTCGAGCGTAATTTTTTATCAAGGATTTTCATACAATTTAAGAGAAAAATACTCCAAAGTTAATTTTTAAGCTTTTACCTTTTTTAGAAGAAATTAAACTTTCTTCGGAATTTTCTAATTTTTTAAAATATTTTTCAATTAAAAAAGTTTTTTCCGTTTTTAAATTTAATTCTTTTTAAATAAAATAAAATCAAATAAAATATTCCCTTATGCTAGCCCGAACAAGAGTTGTTATAGTCTTTCCAGCTTGGGCCTCGAACGCAAATCGGGCTATTACACTAGGCCCTTCCTTCTAACAAGGCCAATCTACCAAGGAACAGATTCCAACCCAAACAGTAAAAAACCAGACCCAGCCCAGATTCTTCTAACTCAAATCGAGCCCAAGTCTACTCACATTTAGCCTCAAGCCGACCACGATTGAATTAAAGCTGAATCTGTCCAAGCCCGCCCAAGGTACTCAAACGCGTCTTTTTTTTGTTCTCTGTCGTCTACGCCCACTCATTCCCAGGACTCCAACCTCCTCACCGCATCGTTCCCCAACATCAAAATTGCTTCTTCTCTTTTATTTCAATATTAAGGTTTTTGGCAAGGAAAAAAAAAAGGCACACCAAAAGGAAAGCTCACTTGTTGACAAAGCTCTCAAGGCACTAAGGGTACCTTTAGTTGGACTTTTGGAGAAAGCCATTGGAAAAATACAAATGACTTTAGGTTCAAGGGACTTTGCAGAATGCAAATTGTGTTTGGTAAATTACAAATTATGCACAACCCCGCCGCGACCCAGATCGAGGGGCGACGAGGTCCTCCCGCGACCTCGCCACCCTAGATCTGGGTCACGACGGTCGCCGGAGGTCGCGCGACCTCGCCGTGACCCAAATCCGGGGGTGGTGAGGTCGTGCAACCCCACCGCGATCCAGATAGGGCGAGGGTTGCACCACTCCTCGACAACAGTCGCTTGGGCCACCGTGACCATGCCGAGCCGTCGGCGGCCGCTCACAGCTTTGAGCAACATGTCGGCCAACCTTAACGGAGAAGAAGATGAACAATATAATGACGAGGGCAAAATCGGAAAAATCAAGAGCAAGTGAGAATGGTTTTAGAAGAAAATTAAAAATTAAAAATAAATAAACAATATCTCTTGTATGCCGAGAAAGCTAAAGCCCAAGGCAACCTCACACCTGCCTTGGGCTTTCAGCCTTGAGAAGACCAACATTTGCCAAATGGTAATTTCAAAATTGTTCCCAAACACTCAAACTTTGGCCTAAGTATCTTTGGAAGCCCAAAGCCCTTTGCAAAGCCAATTCCAAATGCACTCTAAACCAAGGCTCACTGTTATCCACCACCCCATAGCCAGACAACTCGGAAACTAATGGTTGAACTTTAACTCTGGCGGCACTAGATCTTCATCTCCGACCACCATGTCTATTGCTTACCATATATCGATCTAACACCACCAGGCCATCACTAACCTCCATTGTGGCTTACCATCGGAAAAACCAAATTCACTTCCAACATCTACCATGACATTGGCCACTCATCCCGTTCAATGGAGGAGACGCGGCGTATATCAAACAAAGTGCAACGCAGTTACTTCATTGTCAATGAAAATCAAGTTTAACAACTAGTGAATGAACAAGCCACATCAAGACGCACCTTCAGATTCGAACTGAAAGAAAAGTTATTTCTTAAACACTTCTAAGAAACATTTCATCGAGCAATTCTCAGGCGTTTGACTGAAAGCGATATGGCATGTTGATGACCCAATACTTTGGTGTCGAGTTCATCCTACATCGATCAATCAAAGGACATCTTAAGTCGATGGATATATTTTAGACAGATCCTTGACATGCTTTCGCAGAAACAAACCAAACCTCAGTCTCATTTTCACAACAACACTAACTGAGGCATTATATCGACTATCGAGCATTTAAAGCATACTCACTGAAAGAAAGAGAAAAACCAAACTGACAAGGCCCAAACTTGCGCCCAAATTTTCGACCATCAACAAGCAACAATCTAAAATAGCAGTGCACAAACAGACGCAGACGGGACTCGTGCGAACCGGACAACAAAGCGAGGCAAAATAGGGCACAAAAAAGGGGGAAAAGCAGAGGGCGGTCGGCATGCTCCCTATGTCACGCCCCGATCCTCAGGCATGCGCACATCCCTTACCCTTGGTCGATTTTAAAATGCGATATCCCAGGACTAAGTATCGCGGACCCTTTCATTAATTATATGCACATGCGGAAGTAGTTAAAAATCCCCAGACAATAAAACAATGGAATAGAAAAGCAGGCCACAATTTTACTTATTGAAATTCATAACTACACATGTACAGGGTTTACAAAAGAGGATAGGACCATGCTCTGGATTATCATCCCAGTCCTCCTCAAGTCTTTCACAACTAGGCTCAATTTCTGCAAACCCTTCATCTCCTTCTTCTCGCTCATCCTCAACTTCAAATGCCGGCCAACCTTCGGGAAATCTAGAGGCCTGAAATATAATCCCACAACCGGGATGAGACTATGTCTCAGCAAGTTCTACCCCCTAAGACCCGATTAGTAAACTAATACATTTTAGGGCTGCCTAAGCACAACATGAGTCAGAGGACTTATCTTGGCCTCAGATTCCACCTGCATGTTAGCACATATTAAATAGGCACCCAAGCAATCACATCACAAATCGAAGTATCGATCGAATCGACCTAGTCGATCACACGCCAACAAGACCACTCACGGTCATTCCCAATCAATCAATCAATTCACAACATCATATCAAAGTAATGATCAATCGACCTAGACGATTACATGTCATCTTGACCCATGCTTGGTCGACACATTCAATACTATCTATAAGTCCGACCATAGTCCATGATTGCTCACTCTAAGCTGATAAATAGATAGTATAGCTTGCACTAAGCTGATAGGGTTAAGGTATACTGCTCTCGCTAAGCTGACATATCGCCCGTAGGCTGATATAGTATACCGGTATACTGCTCTCACTAAGCTGACATATCGCCCGCAGGCTGATATAGTATACCCCCGATGCTCACTCTAAGCTGATAAAGTGTACTGGTCGCGCTAAGCTGACATATCGCCCGTAGGCCGATATAGTACACTAATATACTACTCTCGCTAAGCTGACATATCAGAGCCCGTAGGATGATATAGTATACTGTTCTGATCATTCAATCAATTCCCTCTTTTATCATTCTCGATAAAATAGCCGTGTGTGGGTATACGGTTGGCCTTAGCCAAAATATCATATTTTTCTTTTAGAACCTCCCACCATTTTCAATAGCCCATAAAACACATTTTTGGCGCTGTGAACCGACGCCCGGTAATTACCAATCAATTACCACAATTCAAATCATTTAGGAGTAAATCCTAAAAATACATAATTAAATAAATTCCATACAAATTGAAGCTCAATTAAATAAATTGACTAAGCCATGACAATCAGCACGAAATTCCGGTCACCGGCCATCCCGGTTGAATTTCCGGAAAATAAATAATTAAATAATTAATTTCGAAATTTAAATAAATAAATGGAATAAATTCAAATTAGCACAATATAAAACTCAATTAAATAAACGGTCTGCACCACAATCATCAGCATAAAATTCTGGTCGCTGGCCATCCAAGTTGAATTTTCGGGAAATAATTAATTAATTAAATTAATCTCGAAAATTAATATTTAATTCCTAAAAATTCATTTTAGGCCCGAATTGCTTAATTCGAGTGTGAACCACCTAGAGTTTGGCTAATGGATTGTTAAGCCTGGACTTAACTCGGGCTCTCCCAAGCCCATACCAATTCGCGACTTTAGGTTTGGATTCTTAACATGCAAATGATTTTTATTTAGGAGTCGCCACTAATCAGTTTTTTGGTGGGTCGATTAGAAACCCAAGTAAAGTAATGGAAGATTTACTTTACCCCTACGAACCAGAGATTATTGGTACAAGAACTTGGTTACACTAGATTTCTCTAATGCCCTTTCGGTACCATTCTTTTTATTTTTGAAAAATGTTTTTGCAGGCAGCTTAAATTGATTTTAATTATCTCCCTAACATGTGAGGTGATCATGCGGATGCGCAAACCACCAATTTAACACCCAATAAAGCAATGAATAAAATTATGGGACTTACCTCGTAGCAACGAAAGCATCTGTGTTGTTAGATCAGAATTCACATTAACAGTCCTAGATATGATTTCTAATTAACACGCAATTTCTGTTTTTTTGATTTTCACTTTGTTTAATGGGAACTTAATCTATATGCAATGCATGCTAATAATCTAATATGACATGGCAACATGACCTAAATGACATGGCAATATGATTTAAACTATATGACATGAGTAGAGTAAATTCTAAAGAAATGCATTAATTAAATGTTAATCTAAATGACCTAATTCTAATGATTGACAATTTCTAATTAAATGAACCTAACAAAAATCACTAAATGATGTGCATTATATGAACCTAATTCTATATGACGTGCACATGGTTCTTATTTTTCTAATAAGCATGCGATCTATGCAATGACATGCAAAGAATGCCCTAAGTTTACATGCATGATGATTTTTGTTGTTTTTTTATTAATTTCAAAATTAAAATTTAACATGCAATTTAAATAAAACTAACATCCTAAATGAATTTTTTTATTTTTTTTTTCATGTGCAAGACAATAAAAATATAAAAATAAACCTAATCTTAATTTAAGATTTTTTGAGTTTTTTTTTTATTTTGAAATTAACAATTTCTAAACATGCAACCTAAACTAGTTAATTTGATTTTTTTGATTTTTTGATTTTTTATTAAAAAAATGAAATTTCTATCCTAAGCATGCAAACCCTAAAACTACATCTTTTGATTTTTGATTTTTTTAAAAAAGAAAATTAATTCAAACAACCCTAGCAAATCAAACAAAATTGATCCCCCAAATTAACGAACCGTATCTCGCTCATGAGATCGGGTTGGCCAATTTCACGAAAAATCACAAATCGGATCTTGGGCGGGAGATCGGATTGGCAATTTTTTAAAGTAATTGCGAGTCGGATTTCGGGCGCGAAAATCGGGCGGCAATTACTAATTTTATGACAAATTTATCTCATGGAATTTCAATTTCACATTAAAGGATAATTAAACTATAAGAGAACAAATAAAATAAAGCAACAAAATAACAAAAATAATAAAACAAAGCAAATAGATAAAAAAAATACCTAAAAAGGATTTTTCTTCCCTTTTTTCTTTTCTTTTTTCTTTTTTTTTTTCAAGGGCAAAGACGTCGGCAAAGGGGGAATCCGGCGAGGCAGATCGGCACAACAAGGCGCGTCGGCGGCGAGCAAGGGCTCCGGCGAGGTCCTCCAGGGACGGCTCAATAGCATGTCGGGAGCGGCAGGGGGCGTCGCAGACCGAGGATGAGCGCGCGCGGGGTTGGCTCACAAGCAGAGCGGGGACGGTGGCTGGCGGCGTCTGCTCCTGGATCTGGAGGAGGAGGGGAATCGGACGGCTAGGAACGAAGCATGAGCAGGCATGGTGGGCGGCGCGCGTTCGCTGGGGAAGAAGAACAAGAGCAATTCTCCTCTTTTTTTTTTACCTTTTACTTTTCCTCTCTCCTCTGCAACCGCACACTTCCCTCTACCTTCGCACTCTCTCTCACGTCTCTTTCACTTTTTGACAAAAACCCACAAAAGTTGTTGACTTTTCTTCTCTGAAGCCCGAAAACTCTCTCTTCCTTTTGTGATTTTTTTTTTTTTTCGCTGTTCAACCCTAAAAACCCCCAAGACTGGAGCTCTCTCTCTCTTTTCTTTTAATTGCACTATTTTCACTGACGGAAAAAGAGAGCCCCCCAAAGCTCGATCGTACATAGCTCTTTTATACACCAAAAAAATTGTATCTTCGCAGCATATTTTACTTCCAATTTTGCTCACATAAAATCCCATCAAATATATTTTTTATCCTACGCAATATCTTTTGCATATTTGATGAAAAAAATTCCCTTCTTGCGCAAAGATACATATTTCGGCGTATATTACCTAAATCTATAAAAATCTTAATAAAATAAAACAAAATATAACAAAATAAAAAAAAAAAAAATATGCCTAAACTATATGCCATGCATTTAATTATTTTTATTTTTTAGCAAAAATGAACCCCAAAAATTTAGGTGTCAACAGCTGCCCCTCTTTGAAGGTGAGCTCGCAGAGGTTGCCTTCAAAGACAAATTGAGACCTAAATTTTGGTTATGCTTATGCAATAAATGATTTTTTTTGTTGGAAAATGAATTCCATTTTTTAAATGCAACTTATATGATGCATGCAAATGTTAATGCAAATGAACCTACCTGAAATAACTTACCTTCGAGGAGGATAGAGTAGCCCGAGGTAATGGATGTTACTTGTCCAGGACCGGTACAATTCTACGGTCGCCCAGAATAGTAACACGGCTTTGTGAAGATTCTGCTTTCCTAGGACCCGTACCATTCTACAGTCGCCCAGTATGGTAGAAAGGAATTGCTTTCCCAGGATCCGTTCTATGCTACAGTCACCTGTTAGAGCAATAAGTGTTGTGAAGGACCCGTACCATTCTACGGTCGCCTTGACGAAGAAATTTATTTTTCAGGATCCGTTCTATGCTACGATCACCTGAATGGAGAAATTGCTTTTCCAGGATCCGTTCTATGCTACGGTCACCTGTTAAAGCAATAAATGCTGTCTAGGACCCGTTCTATGCTACGGTCACCTAGACTGAGGTTTTGCTTGGCTAAGACCTAAACCATTCTTCGGCCGCCTTAATCAGATTGAATCTGGAGAAAAATCTTGGGGGACAACTCAATTGAGTATCAGTATACTTAAAAAGGGAATACCTGTGCAATGATAAATATTCAAGGATAGAGATATACTTACCTTGTGATATCTCTGATTCTTGGGGGTATGTCTTCTGGAATCTTGTGGAGGTCTCTCACCTCCTAGTAGAAAATAAATTTTGAGAACATCAACAATGCACCTTGAATGTTTGTGAAGGTTTCTCATCTTCTAATTTCATGAGGCATTCCAAAAGGAACCTGAATGTCAAGAGCTCTCAGGTCTTTGAGGAAGCATTACCTGTCAGACATGCTTAGAACAAAACTTATATGCATTCATCAAAAAGGTAGTCAATCTGAGCTACCTTAAAATGCAAAATTCAATGAGGTTTTTATCAATTCAATCAAGTTTTATGCATAACGACATTACCATATTTGCATCATCCAAATTTCCACAGAAGAGAATTGTTGTTCAAGACAATGTCATGGATTTCTTAAGAATGCTAAATGAGAGGCTTTCAGTTAGAAAGGACTTTCACTCACTCTCATTTAGAATAGCTATTTTATGAGAATCACTCAATCTCATTATCATCATATCAACAAGGGTCCAAGTATTCTCTCACGCGGTACGACCTTACCAATCTGAGAGGTCTTTAATAGGGACCGTACTGTGTGCTTGGTCAATGGCTTAATAAAGGGACTCTTCGAGTCAAGGCTATTGAAAGAACAATTATGTATTCATCTGTGGGTTTACAAGTCAAGAACCCTGCAAAATGAGAAAGAAATAATCTTGCTCGCACTTCTTCGAGCGACTCTTATAAGCATATAAACTCCTACGTTAATTTAAGTGCCTTAATCAGAAGAGACTTTGTAAGGGACGTAACGTAGGCCAGGGTTCATGGGTCAAGAAATGAAAGGATCATTAGGCTCAAAATGTGTGTAAAGGGTGAGAGTTGATAATCATCTTGGCATTCCCACCAATTTTCTTTTTCACCATCAGGGATTGTCTTCATGAAGTGCCCCATTAATTGTAAAAACTCAGCATTTGAGCTTTCTGAGTATTGTTCTATTGGAGATATAAACTTATCTCGACCATCTCTTTTTCATCTATGGGCATTGGCCTTGCTTTTACCAGGCACACTGCTTTTTCATGCCCTTAGTTCTCATTCATTTTTTTCTTCTCTTCTTTTTTCATGGGCATTGGCCTTACTTTTACCAGGCACACTGCTTTTTCATGCCCCTTAGTTCTATTTCGATTTCAATTCTTGCGCATAATGCATGCGTCAAGCAATTACATTTTGAATAACACTAACTTTCCAGGGTCTTCATCTACCTTTTGCCTTGCCCCAGTGTGGGGGATGATCACCAACTAGGTTTACAGAAATGAAATTGCAGGCTCAAGTGGGCTATGCAAAGGATATAAGTGTATAGGATAGAGAAAGAAATGCTCTTCGTCATCCTAGGGCACTTAAATTACCACATGAGTTCAATGTAATAGCACGACTTGAAGATTGATGCAAGTGAGAGCAAGAGAATTTCAATCCATTTTCTTCACCTTATGGTGCTGTCTTACCCTTTAATTTGCCCCGATGTGGGGTGGTTCTTGGCAGGGATAATTTGAAAAATCTCCACAAGTGTATAAGGCTCAAATGAGTTAAGCAATGGATCATATGTAGTGTTTGGGATAGAGAAATAAATTGCCCCTCATCATTTCGATCATCGTACCTTTTGCGAGAGAACTCTTTACCTTGCGGATATGGAACTTCCAACACTCATCTCACAAGTGTATAAGTAAGGGACTGTGTATAGGATAAGGCTTGCCTTTCATCATTCTGATACGTCTCATTCAGCATTCTTAAGCATTGATGTCACTCAACTGAGTTGACAAATCTCCACATGAAATTAGTGAACTAAATAGGTAAAATCACTATGAAAAATTCTCTTTTTAAAAAGAGTTCAACAACTTTAAGCATGAAAAGCTTTTGTGACTTCAAACAAACAGTTTATCATACTCAAAAATGCTCTCATACGTATGAAAAACATGATTGCAAGCATTCATTCAATGAATTGTCCCACGAAGGGACTGTCTCAGCAATGGGTGTCCTTGGATTGTCCCTATCGAAAGGGAACAAACACACAAATTGATCAATCAAGGATGAAAAATCCGATCTTTGATTAAATGAAATCTGGCTTTTGCCCCTGCATAGAACAACGTGCATGAATAGGATATTATGCATCATCAAAGTAAATTCAAATTGCATAATCATTTTGGCTCGAATCGAGATTTTGTCTATCATGTCACTACTAGAATCCATAGTGCCCTAATTCGTCATCTGCAAGGAAAAGAATAGAGTGTCAATTCCAAAATTGATTATGTTCATGAACACAATGTATCCATTTCATCCAAGACGAATGATTCTCTTTTGATTTGTTCCATCATGTCATCACACACAAATTGTAAAGAGATGTGCCACACATCACACTTTGGAATCTAGATGATCTTCTTCTGACTTGCCCTCAGTTTCCATTTTATGTGCAAGGAAATCGCTTGAGACAAGTAAGAGGATAAGTTTAAAGTCTTCTTCACTCTTGGAAAATGTCATCAAGATCAGTTAGGAAATGGTCCTTTGCCCCCACGTTTATTTTTCCCTCGGATGTATGTTCCCAAATCAACGGATCCACTATCACTTGAAATTGATGTGTTATTTTCAAACGTCTCTCTATTATGCTCTGAGACATGAAGTAAATGAGTTAGAAAAACAAACAAGGGTAACCTAATGCATGCTTTTGGAAATGGATTTTAAAATGATTTTTTGTTCATTTTTTTTTTTTAGGGGGAAGCATGAAGGAGCCCAGTCCTCAGAATTTCTCCATGGATGATATTTTATTTTCATTGTTGGATATCGTCACCGGACTGATTTGGTATACCCCATCATGTCCACAAAACAAAACTTGTAATTTTATTGATATTCATCAATCGAATTACATTTATTGGAATGTGATGTTCAAGCACAGATGAAATTGGAATCAATCCCTAAAAAGAGATAAAACTTCTCACGCAGGGGAAGGTGCATGCCCCTAATTAAATGATGAAATCAAATTACTTAGGACCATGAATCATGTATACTTCAATTCTTCACCCTCCTTGATCTTGTGATGCGAACCCTTTAGATTAGAGATTCTTCCTTCTAAATATGTCACTAGTCTCTTCATGGTGGCATCAAACTCAGCTACCTCAGGAAAATAAGACGATTCAACAAGTCTTCTTGGCTCTCTCCTTGGAGTCACAATTTCTCATTAAAGATAGATTGCAGCACTTTTCTTTGACGAGATTAACTCTTTTTGATCCGTCATTTTAGCTCTCAATCATGAACAGATGGGTGAGTGGTATCGCTCCATAATCACCTATTTTAAATGAATGGGAACATGTAAGCATGAGGTGTACATATAATGAGCCAATCCATGACAATGATCTAATCAATTTTTCATTTTTTTGGCATTTATGAAAAGTTTTTACAAGAAGGGCATTTCCTAAAAATGGACTAGGAAAAATAAATATAGACACTCTAACAAGACCAAATTTGCTAGACATGAATTGAAAACAAATTCTCCAAAGTTTTTTGTTATTTTCCAAACGATTCAATGCATGGCAATTTCCTCATTTTGTTCCTAATTGATAAATGAATTAGATCAAATGATTAACCTAGATTGTCATGGACCGACCAAAAGCACGACAAAATAAATTGCAAGGTATAGAGATAGAAGACTTACTTCATAGAAGACTTACTTCACCAAGAAAAACCAATGGCAATCACATAGACATGCGCATGATAAGTGGTTCGATTTCTACTCTATAAGGCTTAACAAGGTGGAGCCACAAGGATGATCAGACTAGCCACGGGCGCGTGGACTATGTCGGGTCCTCATGACTCCGGCTCAGTCAAAGAGCCGACCCAGGTCGCGGGCATGCGGACTGAGGTGGGTACTCTTGACACTATGAATGAAATTTCGGGATTGAGATGGGCGACTTGTACCACGAGCATGCGGTCGGAGTAGTATCCATCTCAATACCATCCTAGATGATCCTATGCGGCCTAGGTCCGGCGGCAGGTTGTGTGTGCAATAGTGTAGTGCTAAATGCAAGGCATGCGCAACAGTTTATATCAAGCAACACTTCATACATAAAAATAAACCATTCATTCATACACCTCCCTGCAAAACAAAGGTCAGCAAACACTTCCCCTTATACCTCCCAATCTGCAAAAACATTTAACACCTTAAATGTTAGGGACGTACCTGGGATCCTCGCCGCCAAACAAAAACATTTTTCAAAAGAAAAGAAAAATTGACCTAAGTCCACTAAGAGTTTTAACTCAAGTCCCCAGTGGAGTCGCTAAGCTGTCGCGACCAATTTTTCGGGTGTGAACCACCTAGGGTTTGGCTAATGGATTGTTAAGCCTGGACTTAACTCGAGCTCTCCCAAGCCCATACCAATTCGCGACTTTAGGTTTAGATTCTTAACATGAAAATGATTTTTAATTAGGAGTCGCCACTAATCAGTTTTTTGGTGGGTCGATTAGAAACCCAAGTAAAGTAATGGAAGATTTACTTTACTCCTACGAACCAGAGATTCTTGGTACGGGAACTTGGTTACACTAGATTTCTCTAATGCCCTTTCGGTACCATTCTTTTTATTTTTAAAAAATGTTTTTGTAGGCAGCTTAAATTGATTTTAATTATCTCCCTAACATATGAGCTGATCATGCGGGTGCGCAAACCACCAATTTAACACCCAATAAAGCAATGAATAAAATTATGGGACTTACCTCGTAGCAACGAAAGCATCTGCGTTGTTAGATCAAAATTCACATCAACAGTCCTAGATATGATTTCTAATTAACACGCAATTTCTATTTTTTTGGTTTTCACTTTGTTTAATGGGAACTTAATCTATATGCAATGCATGCTAATAATCTAATATGACATGGCAACATGACCTAAATGACATGGCAATATGATTTAAACTATATGACATGAGTAGAGTAAATTCTAAAGAAATGCATTAATTAAATGTTAATCTAAATGACCTAATTCTAATGACTGACAATTTCTAATTAAATGAACCTAACAAAAATCATTAAATGACGTGCATTGTATGAACCTAATTCTATATGACGTGCACATGGTTCTTATTTTTCTAATAAGCATGCGATCTATGCAATGACATGCAAAGAATGCCCTAAGTTTACATGCATGATGATTTTTGTTGTTTTTTTTATTAATTTCAAAATTAAAATTTAACATGCAATTTAAATAAAACTAGCATCCTAAATGAATTTTTTTTTTCATGTGCAAGACAATAAAAATATAAAAATAAACCTAATCTTAATTTAAGATTTTTTGAGTTTTTTTATTTTGAAATTATCAATTTCTAAACATGCAACCTAAACTAGTTAATTTGATTTTTTGATTTTTTGATTTTTAATTAAAAAAATGAAATTTCTATCCGAAGCATGCAATCCCTAAAACTACATCTTTTGATTTTTGATTTTTTTAAAAAAGAAAATTAATTCAAACAACCCTAGCAAATCAAACAAATTTGATCCCCCAAATTGATGAATCGGATCTCGGGCGGGAGATTGGATTGGCAATTTTTTTAAGTAATTGCGAGTCGGATTTCGGGCGTGAATGTCGGACTGGCAATTACTAATTTTATGACAAATTTATCTCATGGAATTTCAATTTCACATTAAAGGATAATTAAACTATAAGAGAACAAATAAAATAAAGCAACAAAATAACAAAAATAATAAAACAAAGCAAATAGATAAAAAAAATACCTAAAAAGGATTTTTCTTCCCTCTTTTTTCTTTTCTTTTTTCTTTCTTTTCAAGGGCAAAGACCTCGGCAAAGGGGGAATCCGGCGAGGCAGATCGGTACGACAACAAGGCGCGTCGGCGGCGGGCAAGGGCTCCGGTGGGGTCCTCCAAGGATGGCTCGGCAGCACGTCGGGAGTGGCAGGGGGCGTCGCGGATCAAGGATGAGCGCGCGCGGGGTTGGCTCGCAAGCGGAGCGGGGACGGCGGCTGGCGGCGTCTGCTCCTGGATCTGGAGGAGGAGGGGCGTCGGACGGCTAGGAACGAAGCATGAGCAAGCACGGTGGGCGGCGCGCGTTCGCTGGGAAGAAGAACAGGAGCAATTCTCCTCTTTTTTTTTACATTTTACTTTTCCTCTCTCCTCTGCAACTGCACACTTCCCTCTGCCTTCGTACTCTCTCTCACGTCTCTTTCACTTTTTGACAAAAACCCACAAAAGTTGTTGACTTTTCTTCTCTAAAGCCCGAAAACTCTCTCTTCCTTTTGTGATTTTTTTTTTTGCTTTTCAACCCTAAAAACCCCCAAGACCGGAGCTCTCTCTCTCTTTTCTTTTAATTGCACTATTTTCACCGACGGAAAAAGAGACCCCCACAAAGCTTGACCGTACATAGCTCTTTTATACACCAAAAAATTGTATCTTCGCGGCATATTTTACTTCCAATTTTGTTCACGTAAAATCCCATCAAATATATTTTTTATCCTGCGCAATATCTTTTGCATATTTGATGAAAAAAAAATTCCTTTCTTGCGCAAAGATACATATTTCGGCATATATTACCTAAATCTATAAAAATCTTAATAAAATAAAACAAAATATAACAAAATCAAAAAAATAAAATATGCCTAAACTATATGCCATGCATCTTATTATTTTTATTTTTTAGCAAAAATGAACTCCAAAAATTTAGGTGTCAACAATGTCCGCGCATACACGACCTATATCTAATTTACAGGCAATTCTTACAATCATAGAGAAAAGAAAATATATTTTTTCAAAAGTGTCTTAAATTTCTCCAAATTGAGGAACGTTGGAACAAATTTTGGTATAGATGTAGACCAATTAATGTTGACACCTGAATTTTTGTTAATAAACTGAGTACACATTTTTCCTAAGAAAATGAAACATACATATATATATATATTAATATATAATGAGTAACAAAGAAATGAGGCTATAAATAAAACCCAAACCCATCGGGCCCATCTTGCACAACCCAAGACTCTTCAGCCCAAAACAAGATATGGAAAATGCGTGCCGAGCCTCAAAGTCTTTCCAGGTTACTTTCGTGAGGAAGACAGAGAGAGGGGCACGGACCCACGAAGAGCACGCTGGCACCGCCAAGAGAGAGAGGTGGAGTAGGTGGAGGAGGCAGCATTCACGGAAAGTTCACCTCCATCGTCCCGACATTCTTCATGCTTTCCTTGACAGTGAAGAACTCAAAGATGATGAAAAAATTAGTGAAGTTTTGAAGGCAGTGAATGAGTCTCGAATCTGCATACCCATCTTCTCTCAAAACTTCACCTCCAGTTCATCGTGTCTTCGTGAGATAGCCCACGTGGTAGAATGCACCTCAGAATCAAATGGGAAGAAACAGATCATCCCCATTTTCTATGACGTGAAGCCTGATGATGTGAAGCTCAAAACTGATTTGTACAAGAAAGCCATACTCAAGCACAAGGAGAGGGTTGGCTTCGATGAATTGGAGGGATGGGAAAGCCATACTCAAGCACAAGACGAGGAGACTGCAATTGTGAAAAACTCAACACGAAAACAAAGGCGGAGAAGCAGATCCTTGTAATTCATCGTAGCCGAGAGAAATTGAGTGGTGAAAATAAACCCTAAGTTCTTGTTTTGTGGTTTTTTTTTTTTTTTTTTTTTTGGTGCATTAGTTAAATGATCTTCAGGTTAGGTTTGTTAGTCATTGATGTGAACTTTTCTGTCTTTGTGCAGTGGCGTAGCCCTGAAGAAGTGGTTGAATTGATTTTTTTGAGGTTTTTACGCATACGATGGATATCAACACCGGATTTTGATCAGAGTTTAATTGAAGATGGGTGGCAGCTAATACACGATGTAAGCTTCTATGGAATTGTCGCGACCAAATTTTCGGGTGTGAACCACCTAGGGTTTGGCTAATTGATTGTTAAGCCTAGACTTAACTCGGGCTCTCCCAAGCCCATACCAATTCGCGACTTAGATTCAAGTTCTTAGCATGCAATTGATTTTTAACTAGGAGTCGCCACTAATCAATTTTTGGTGGGTCGATTAGAAACCCAAGTAAAGTAATGGGAGATTTACTTTACTCCTGCGAACCATAGATTCTAGATATGGGGACTTGGTTACGCTAGATTCCTCTAACGCCCTTTCGGTACTATTCTTTTATTTTGAAAAAATGTTTTGCAGGCAGCTTGAATTAATTTTAATTTATCTCCCTAACATATGAGGTGATCATGCGGGTGCGCAATCCACCAATTTAACACCCAAGAAAAACAATAAATGGATGGCAAAACTTACCTCAAAGCAATAAAAGCACCTGCTATGTTAAATTAAAATCAACATCATCAGTCCTAGATATGGTTTCTAATTAACACGCAATTTTCTGATTTTTGTTTTCACTTTATTTAATGGAATTTAATCTAAATGCAATGCATACTAACAACCTAATATGACTTGGCAAAATGATCTAAATTAAATGACATGAACAAAGTAGATCCTAAAGAAGTGCAGTAATTTAAATAGCAACCTAAATGTCTTAATATGCAACTTTTAATTAAATGGCCCTAAAATGCAAATTACTTAACATGCACCTAATTTTTTTTGGATTTTTTTATCTGGAATTTTGAATTAATAAAAGCCCTAATTGAACAACCTAAAACAAATAATTTTCTAATTCATGTTTAGGATTAATTTAAATTAACCCTATTTTGACTTAGAAAACCATTTCTTTATTTTTTGTTTTTTTTTTTAAAAAAAAGGTGCCAAGTTTTATAAGAATGAAATTATCTAAATCTAATCCTAACCTATTTAAAAAGAGACTTCTAAAAAGATATGATCCTAAAGATGTGATTATAAGAAAAACCTAATTTACTAGCCTAAATGTCTTATTTACTAAATCTACATATCTAATTCTACATGCTCATGCAAGATTTTGATTTTTTCTTTTTGATTTTATGATTTTTTTTTATTTTTCTAAAAATGCAATTTACCCTAAAAAGTGGAGGTAATTTATCCTAAGATATTTGAATGAAATTCCTAACTAAATTAAAATTCTATCCTATTTAAACTAGGAATTAGGTCATCCTAATTTAAATTAAGACATTGTTTTAATTTAGCAATTTATAGCCTAAGATGCAACTTATCTAAAATATTGACCTAAATTTAAAATTGGACATGCAATTCTATTCTAAAATGCCTAATGATTTTTATTTGTTTTTTTTTTCATTAATCAAAATTTGATATGCAATTCAACTAGCATCCTAAGTGAATTTTGCTTTCTTTTTGTTTTTCTTTTTATGATCTAAATAAAATCCCTAATGCAAGATAATAAAAAAAACTAATCCTAATCTAAGATTTTTTGAGTTTTTTTATTTCATTTTTTATTTTGAAATTAACAATTTCTAAACATGCAACATAAACTAGTTAGTTTCATTTTTTCATTTTTTTATATTTTTTAATTAAAAAAATGAAATTTCTATCCTAAGCATGCAAACCCTAAAACTACATTTTTGATTTATTTTTATTTTTTTTAAAGAAAATTAATTAAACAACCCTAGCAAATCAAGCAAAATTGATCCTCCAAATTGACGAACCGTATCTCGCGCATGAGATCGGGTTGGCCAATTTCGCGAAAAATCACAAATCGGATCTCGGGCGGGAGATCGGATTGGCAATTTTTTAAGTAATTGCGAGTCGGATTTCGGGCGCGAAAATCGAATTGGCAATTACTAATTTCATGCAATTTCATATCATGGAATTTCAATTTAACATTAAAGGGGACAATTACACCTAATTTAACAAATAACATGCAATGTTAGAAATAAAAATAAAACAGAAAAATAAATAACCTAAAAGAGTGGAAATAAAAATAAAATAAAATGAAATTTACCTAATTTTCTTTTCTTTTTTTTTTTTTGCTTTTTTTGTTTTCTTTTATTTTTCGAAAAAGAAAAAAGAAAGAAAAAAGGGGGCTGGCAAGGGGGAACGCCGGCTAGGGTTCCGGGTCGGCGCAACGGCGGCGGGAGCGTCGCGGGATCGGCTTGGGCGGCGAGGGCGCGAGCTGTGGGCGCGGGGGCGTCGGGTCGGAGGCGCGGTTGCGTCGGGGTAGCTGGGGGAGTCGGGGCTCGATGGACCGGTGGCGCGGCGCTCAAATCTGGCTCGGCGGTGGCGGCTGGCAACGTCGGGGGGCGCGAGGGCGGAGCAGGAGACCTTGCGGCTTGAGATCTGGGCTTGGGGGCGTCGCGGCTCAAGGAAGCACCGAGATTGCAGGGGGAAGCCGCGGGCTGCAGAGGAGCGGTGAGGGTCGCGATGGCACGTCGGGGCGACGCGCAAATCGATGGGGACCGTGGCGGCGATGGGAGCGGCACGCGGAGACGGGCGATCACGGCGGCGCGAGCGGATCTGGGTGGAGGAGGGCGACGGGCGACGCGAGCGGGAGAGGCGGCGGCGATGGCGTCGACGGCGGCGGCGGAAGGCTCGGCGAGGACTCCCCCTCGGGGAAGATGAGCGGACGTGCAGGGGGGAGGGCTTCGACCTTGCTTTTTCTTTTTCTTTTTTTAATTTTCTTTCTCTCTCCCTCAGCTTCACTTTTTCTTTTTTGCTTTTCTTTTGTTCCCCTTTTTTTGACCGAAAGGGAGATCCCACGGATAGCTCTATCTCTCTTTTTTCACTTTTTTTTGCTTTCCTCTCTCTTTTCCGAAGAAAACCGAGAGACCCCCCTGCAATGTGGCCGTCTTTCAATTTTTGTGCCCTTCCTTTTAACGACGAAAAAGACCTCTTATATACACAGAAAAAATTTATCTCCGCGATATATTTCATTGCCAATTTCGCTCATGCAAAATTCCATTGAATATATCATTCCACCTCGCGCAATATTTTTTGCACATTTGATGAAAAAATTCCCTTCTTGCGCAAAGATACATATTTCGGCGTATATTACCTAAACCCATAAAAATCTTAACAAAAATATAACAAAAATCAAATCTACCTAAACTATATGCCATGCGTTTTATTATTTTTATTTTTTAGCAAAAATGAGCCCCAAAATGAGGTGTCAACAGCTGCCCCTCTTTGAAGGTGAGCTCGCAGAGGTCGCCTTCAAAAACAAATTGAGACCTAATTTTGGCCATGCTTAAGCAATGAATGATTTTTTGTTGGAAATTGTATTCCATTTTGAAATGCAATTTATATGATGCATGCAAATGCTAATGCAAATGAACCTACCTGGAATAACTTACCTTCGAGGAGGATGAAGTAGTCCGAGGTAGAGGGTGTTACATGTCCAGAACCCGTACCATTCTACGGTCGCCCAGAATAGTAACATGGCTTTGTGAAGATTCCGCTTTCCTGGGACCCGTACCATTCTACGGTCGCCCAGTATGGCGGAAGAGAATTGCTTTCCCAGGATCCGTTCTATGCTACGGTCACCTGTTAGAGCAATAAGTGTTGCCAAGGATCTGTTCTATGCTACGGTCACCTCGACGAAGAAATTTGTTTTTCAGTATCCGTTCTATGCTACCGTCACCTGAATGGAGAAATTGCTTTTCCAGGATCCGTTCTATGCTACGGTCACCTGTCAGAGCAATAAGTGTTGTCAAGGACCCATTCTATGCTACGGTCACCTTAACGAAGAAATTTGTTTTTCTGGATCCGTTTTATGCTACGGTCACCTGAATGGAGAAATTGCTTTTCCAGGATCCGTTCTATGCTACGGTCACCTATCAAAGCAATAAGTGTTGTCAAGGACCCGTTCTATGCTACGGTCACCTTGACGAAGAAATTCATTTTTCAGGATCCGTTCTATGCTACGGTCACCTGAATGGAAAAATTGCTTTTCCAGGATCCGTTCTATGCTACGGTCACCTGTTAAAGCAATGAATGCTGTCTAGGACCCGTTCTATGCTACGGTCACCTAGACTGAGGTTTTGCTTGGCTAGGACTCGAACCATTCTTCGGTCGCCCAGCCTTGCAACAGAAATCATCTGACCAGGACTCGAACCATTCTTCGATCGCCTTAATCAGATTGAATCTGGAGAAAAATCTTTGGGGGACAACTCAATTGAGTGTCAAATATACTTAAAAAGGGAATACCTGTGCAATGACGAGTATTCAAGGTATAGATAGAGATATACTTACTTGGTAACATCTCTGATTCTTGGGGGATTACCTGGTAACATCTCTGATTCTTGGGGGATATGTCTCCTGCAAAACTTGATCATAGTAGAAGCAAGATGCATTTGTAATCATAAACATGCATCAATTTAATGGAGGATCATGATAATTTCCATCAATCTTACATCATCTAATTTCCATTTTGAATATATGAGTGTCATGAATGTGTCAAATGAGGGACCCTTTGGTCTGAAAGGACTTTTCTCTCATCCTCATTAAAATGGCTATTTTATCCTGACCTTTGATGCAGGATTCTGTCAATCACTTTATCTTACCTTCATCATGCCAAACAAGGGTCCAAGCAATCTCGCAAGTGGTACGATCTTACCAATCTGAGAGGTCTTTGAGTGGGACCGTAATGTGGGCTTGGTCAATGGCTTAGCGAAGGGGACTCCTTGAGTCAAGCTTTTTTAATGAGAGATATTCTGCAATCATCTTTGGGTTTACAAGTCAAGAACCATAGGAAATGAGGCAGAAATTATCTTACTCACACTTCTTCGAGCTATGCTTTCGAACATATGAACATTTACGTTAATTTAAGTGCCCTAATCTGAAGAGATTTTATAAGGAACGTAACGTAGGCTTGGTTCGTGGGTTAAGAAACGAAAGGATGATTAGGCTCAAAAGGTGTTTAGAGGCTAAAGTTGGTGATCATCTTGACACTTCCATTGATTTTCTGCCTCAATGTCGAAGATTTTCTTTTGCACTCATTGATTGCAACAGCATTTGAGCTTTTTTCTTTTCTTTTTTTTTTTGTACCGCCTTGTTTAGGGTATGACTAAGCATATCGGGCGTTTTTTTTTTCTTTTTCTTTCCTTTTTTTTTTTTGGGCATTAGCCTTGCTTTTACCAGGCACACTGCTTTTTCATGCCCCATTTTGCACTTGTTCTTTGATCAAAATCTTCATTTTTGTGGGCGTCTTAGTTCATGCCACTTGAATTTGTCTTGCCCTAGTGTGGGGGATGATCACCAACTGGGTTTAATATGAAATGAAATTGCAGGCTCAAGTGGGCTATGCAACGGATAAAAGTGTATAGGATAGAGAAATGACCGCTCTTCATCATCCTAAGGCACTTCATTTATCGTACAAGTTATACCGTGAAAGCAATACCCGAAGATTGATGCAAATGTAAGTAAAAAAATTCCTACCATTAATTTCAAACTTGTCCCAATGTGGGATGATCCTTGACAGGGGTAATTTAAACAAACTGTTCATGTGTATGGGCTCAAAGGGCTAAACAATTGATATACCTATAGTGTTTTGGGTAGAGGAAGAAACTGCCCCTCATCACTTTGGATAATGTACCCTTTGCGAGACCGCCCTTTTCCTTGCGAGCATGGAATTTTTTCACACAGCTCACTAGGGATTAGTGTATGAAATAGTGTATGGAATAAGGGTTGCCTTTCATCATTCCAAGATATCTCATTTGACACATTCAATTTTTCTCACGCAATTCATCATGGAGAACATGCAAAATTTGCAACAAATTTGAATAATTGAATTTGCAACTCATTGAGGCAATCTATTGATCATAAAAGTGCTTGCAATTCAAAACATGACACAACAAATTCAATCATGGTAATACTTCCTGATAGCATGTGAATTAACTAGAGTGGAAAAACTCACGACCATCCTTTTCTACCAAGATTGAAGCACCTCCAGAAAATTCATCACATATGGTCAACTGTAATTTTGAGTAAACTTGCCCCTAGGATTTAGAATTGGATTGCACCACTTCCACATCTTTACATGCTATAAGATTATCCCTGAAACAGGAAGTAGATAAATTAGAAAAACAAACAGAGTAATCGGTATTTTTTGAAAGATTTTTTTTTGGAAGACTTTTGAAAAGCAATCGCAAAAGCATTTTTTTTTTTAAAAAAATATTTTGACACGAGGAAGCATGATGAAGCCCAGGCCTTAGAATTCTCCTTGGATTTTTCTTTCTTTTCTTTTATCAGCTGGATATCATCACCAGGCTGGTTTGGTGTACCTCATCATGCCCTCAAAATAAAACTTGTAATTTTATTGATATTCATCAATCAATTACATTTATTGAATGGAAAATGCAAATCCAAGTCCTAAAAAGAAATCAAAGACAATCGCTAGATAGTGATAATTATTCCTAGAAAGCAATAAAAATTCCCACGCAGGGGAATGTGAGAAAGTGATAAATGAGTTACTCTTGTGGGTTAGGGCCCATTTCTTCAGGGGATCCTTCGTCAATGGCTCCTATGACGATGTCATCGAACAAGTTTGTTATCCCTTCCAGCATGTCTTCGGGGTTCTCGGTCTTCGGGGGTGTCGGATCATCCATGCCACCCCATCCATTTGGGACAATGCTCCGGGGATCTATGTAGAAGCTTGGAGGGGCCGAATACTTCACCAGGTAGTCAAACTTGCCGCCCGACTGCCCCAGGGTGTCTATCACTTCTGCCTCATCCTGCATCATTACCGGAGGACTAGGGAATGTTTCATGAATACTTGGGGGCAACGGGTTTTGCCTCCCTTGCCTTCGGTTAGGCGTCGGGTTCGGTCCTTCTTGTCTTCTTCCTCCAGAATTTGGTCCACCTCCTCCATGGTATCCTAATCCAGTGGAATGGGACCTCTAAGGGGCTTCAATGGGGTCTTGAATACCCTGACCATTCCTTCCAAGGCCACTATCAGGAACAAAATCATTCCCATCCATGACCGCTTCCAACATAAAGGCAGCATTTGAAACATCAGGAGTGGGTGGTGGTGAGTCTTGAGATGCATCAACTGAGTGATAACTCGATTCGAATTCAACGTCTGGTTCCAGGATAACATTAACCGTACCCTCATGTTCCGGTAGCGGATTCTTCTGGACATTCGGCCGAGCGGTTTGGAATGAAAAGGCCTTCCTGTCTAGGAGGTTTTGGATCTTGTGCTTGAGGGCGAAACACTCATCAGTTGAATGCTCCAATTCCCCACTATGGTAATCACACTTCTTTGTTGGATCATAGCTACGAAGGGTTTTGCGGTTAGGGTACTTTGGCTCGCTAGTAAGCAAGCCTTTTTTTCTTAGGATTGCCAACACTTGGGATGGAGATCCAAGGAGATGAGTGAATTCCCTTTTATTATTTAGAAATTGTTGACGACCAGCGGTTTGTTGCTACCTTGCATTGATCTGGATGGCTGGGCCATGGTTGGTACTTTCTTGGCTATAAGCCACATTCACATCTTCAACAGCTTCGTTCTCCTTCTTAGCAGAGAATCTTTTACTTGACGGTTCAGCAAACCATCCTTCCCTTATCCCCATTTCGATTTGTTCTCCCACAGGAATCAGCTAGTTGAAATTCTCGACATAAGTGCTTGCCATCCGATTACAGAACTCAGATGGGAGGGTCTTTATGAACAGCTTCATCAACTCCTTGTCAGTAGGCTTAGGAGTGATTTGAGCAGCCAGATTCCGCCATCTCACGGCATACTCCTTGAACGACTCGCTCCTCTTTTTCTCCATCCTCTCAAGATCTTCTCGAGAAGGAGCGATGTCCATGTTAAACTTGTACTGCTTGATGAAGGCATCAGCCACCTCATTCCATGTCTCCAGAAGGTTCACATTCTTCATCACATGCCAGTTTAGCGCGAGTCCAGTCAAACTCGCGTGAAATGATTGGATCATGAGGGGCTCATTCTTGACGTACTGGACCATGCGTACGTGGTACATCTGCAAATGGGACTTTGGGCAGGTAGTACCATCGTATTTCTCAAATTCCGGCATTTTGAACTTCTTTGGCATCTTGACCTTTTCGTAGACCGACAAGTCAAAAGGGAGTGAGTTCTGTGACTCCTACAGTTGTTTCACTTTTTCTTCAAGCTTCGCGAAGCGATCATCTTGCTCCGTCTTGGGGTTGTTACCCTTTCCCACATTGATTTGGAATGGGTCGTCTTCTATTAAATCAGGCATGTCATCATCACCCAATTGGGTCTTGTCTGGTTGCTTCATGACAACAGCCTGAGGAAGAGCGGGTGAAGGAGCCAGATTGACTAGGAGTGATTTGAATTGAGTCATTATAAGATCCATAGTGGCATCTAATTGACGGAGTTGATCTTCCATGTTGGACATACGATCACGCGTCTCGTTTTGGTCCGCCATTTTGGCTCTCGATCGCGTGATAATGGGCGAGCGTGGGGGATCCGTTATCACCTAATACGAAAGAAATGAACAAAAATAAGTATCTCATATGAAAAATGAACGCCGATCCATGGCAACGATCTAGAGCTTTTATTAATGGAATTTTTTGACAAGTCCAGCAAAATAGAAATTTGAAATACCCTAAACAAATGAACTAGGAAAGTAAAAGACTCAACTCCCTAAACATCAATCTAGAAATGAGAATGACGAGATTGATTCAAGCACTTCATTTAGCTTGATCAATATACACTCGGGACACCATCCGGCGCAATCGCTTATTCTCCTCTCGAGCTTTCTCGGCAACCCTCTTGAGGCGTCTATTTTCAGTACGGTTGGTGATCTTCAGTGGGGCCTCAGGTATCTTCGAAAGCAGCTCCTCCGAGATCTTGTGTTGTCGAATATAGTTGGTTAAGGCATAATACTTCCTTTCCTTACCCTCCAGCTCCTCCTCGGGCCACTTGAGTTTTCGTGGACGGCACATATCCCACATTGATTTGATTGTGAGAATGGAATCTTCATGGTCTCGGCTTCCATCTACAAAGTTGACTTGGAGTGGATCTGCTTACAAAGCTGGGGGAAGCTCTTGCACAACTTGGTATTGACAAGTCACTCTGGTCGGATAGTACTCCAAAGCTCCAGTAAATCCCAACAGAGGAATTGGGCCAACGCCTCCACACGTGAGTCTCGCCGCACGAACTTGAAACCACATAGCATACCATAAAAAACCCTTGGAAGTTGGTTTTTTCATGAAAGCTAGCCACTCTGAATAGTGGTAATCCAGTGCATGTTTTTGCTTATCCTCAAACTTCATAATGGGGTGATTAGAGTCATTGACATCATGTATAGTCATTAGACCGCCAAATCCTTTCAAATGAGAAAGAAACCAAATTTGCAAAAGCTCAGGAGAGGAATGGAAAGTCTTATCACCATCTCCTTTAAATCGATTGAGGGAAAGGAAAGTTTCAGTCAAAACAGTGTTTACAAAATTCTTTCTTTCCAACACTTGTTTGACTAAGTGAGCCATCAAAGGGTTAATAGCATTCTTGTAATAAGGAAAAATTATAAACGCAAAGAAGGCTAAAAGAAAAACCCTTTGCATTTGAGATGAAGGGCCAATTTCAAAATGTTCTTTTAGAAAAGATAGGGGACATGTATTGCGATGAGCCTTTAAAACCTTTCTCACATCATCCCCTTTAATTCTCAAAAAATGAGATAAGGCCATGACGGGATCTATCCTGATAGGCGGACCAATTAACTCAGCTTTCAAAGGCTTTCCTATGGCAATGCTATATTCTTCCAAGGTGGGCGTGAGCTCATGCTTACCGCCAAGAATGAAGGTAGAAGTCTTGGGGCACCAAGAGTGGGAGAGTGCTTGGATAAGGCCGCCATGGATGTTGATATGCAGCAATGGAAGCAGTCGGCCAATGTAGGACTCCACAAATCGACGGCCACCTTGGTCTAACTTGTCCCACCATGTGCCAAGCTCTTGCTTCGGAGGGAGAATAATCCGAATGTCTGATATCCCCATTGTATATTGACCAAGACTCAATAAAATCCTAATGCCATGGACCGACAAAATAATATGACAAGGTAAGTAAATTGCAAGGGTGAAAGTTTAGAGAACTTACTTTACCAATGAGGGGCAATCACATAGACATGCGCATGATAAGTGGTTCGATTTCTACTCTAGAAGGCTTAACAAAGTGGAGCCACAAGGATGATCGGACTAGCCACGGGTGCGTGGACTATGTCGGGTCCTCATGACTCCGACTTGGTCAAAGAGCCGTCCCAGGTCGCGCGCATGCGGACCGAGGTGGGTACTCTTGACACCATGAATGAAATTTCGAGATTGAGATGGGCGACTCGTAACACGAGCTTGCGATCAGAGTGGTATCCATCTCAATACCATCCTAGATGATCCTATGCGGCCCAAGTCCGGCTGTAGGTTGTGTGTGTAATAGTGTAGTGCTAAATGCAAAGCATGCACAACAATTTAAATCACACAACACTTCAGTAACTTAAATTAAAACATTTATTCCCAACTCCAACCTGCAAGACAAGGGTTAGCAAAGACTACTCCCCTTATATCTCTCAATCTGCAAAAACATTTAACACCTTAAATGTTAGGGACGTACCTGGGATCCTCGCTGCCAAACAAAAACATTTTTCAAAAGAAAAGAAAAATTGGCCTAAGTCCACTAAGAGTTTCAATTCAAGTCCCCAGTGGAGTCGCCAAACTGTTGCGACCAAATTTTCGGGTGTGAACTGTGGCATCCTCAATTTTATAACCTATCAAGGTGAGAGGTTATGGTCAATTGGAGTGGCAATAAAATCTTGAAGTGTAGAAATTATGACTAAATGGATTTTGAGATTTTGAGCATTAGTATATAAGTCACGATTTAACTAAATTAGTGAGGTTGGCGATTATGTGTTGCAATGATAATTATTAAGTGGCCATAGTAGCTATGGTGTGTGTGTGACTAGATTTGCTAGTGAAATTTGTTGTACTTGAGTATGTGATTATAAAAATTTATGGCCAAATGTCACTTTGTGGGATTAAGACTTAAATTATTTGGATTAATGGCTAATTGACCTTATGTGGAGAAGACACGGCCAAGAGGGGATTTCGGCCAAGGAGAGACCGTATGAGGGACCGAGTGTTGTGTGTACGTGCGAGTGTGATGTGTGTGCTGCATGCTGAGGTGGCACCACATGTCACAAGCTAAGGAGGTGTAAGAGAGAGAGAGGAGGTCGGTTGAGTGGAGTGGGTCGAGCAAGAGGGAAAAAGAGAAAGAGAGAGAGAGAGAGAGAGAGAGAGAGAGAGAGAGAATCGGGCGTGCGAAGGAGGAAGGAAAGCCGAGAGAGATTTGCACCGTTTCTTCACCGATTCTGCCGATTTTCTTCACCAAATCTAACAAAATCAAAGGCAAGATAATTCTTCTAGTCTTCTCATGTTCTTGTGCTGTGATTTAGAGCTGGAAATCGTGAAATCACCGGCTGGATTGATGGGATTTTGAGTAAAATCAAAACCGGGTACATTCGGATTTCTATGAACCAGGTTACACGGTTTGCTTACATGTCTCTGTAGAGTGTGTTAGAGGGAGAATTGAGTCTCGAGTTCTTCAAGGAATTTGTTGCAAACTTCCTGAGTTATAACATATTCGAAAATGAGAATTTTTGAAGGTGATTTGTGGGGTGAAAATCGAATTCTTCGGAGACAGGGTGTTCTCGGGTGAACCAGTGAACCCGTCTGGATGATTGCTAGTTGTTCATATAGTTACAGGGGGAATTTCAAGTCGACTTCTTCTGATGAAATGTTATAGACATCCTGGGTAATCACATACTAAAATTTTAGCATGTTTCGTTGAGGATAGCTAGGTGAATTTCCTAAATCTTTCTTCCGTTGAAATCGGGAAGCTGCTGGAATAGAGTATCAGTTAATCCTGTTGGCTTAATGCGTGTTGTTCATGTGGTTCTGTGGGGTATATCAATTCGATGTCTTCTAATGAATTGTTGAGGACTTCATGATGCATCTTGTGGTAAAATTTGAGCCTATTTCAGTGTGTGTAGCTTATGATTTCGAATTTCCTTTTTTTTGATTGTGTACTGGAAATGTATCCGAGAAAAAGGGTCAGTGACTTGTGAGATTGTAAACCATATTTTCTTTGAGGAATTGGATGTTGACCTTCAAAGAGAAGTTGTAGGAAATGGTTCTGGCTATAACATATCCAAAAATGAGATAAAAATAGTGAGTGTAAGTGGGTGTTTCGAATTTATCTTGTTAGCCGTGTAACTGTGTATAACTGAATTATAGTTGGAAGTTGTTGATTTTTAAACTATAATTTGTAGGTCGAATTTGAAGATGGTTTCTTCTGATGAAATGTTTCTTTATCCTTTAGCTATAACATGTGAATTTCTGGGAATTTTAAGGGCAAATTAGTGCCTCAATTTCGTGATATTCTACATGGGTGTAATCTGGAATTTCCTGGACAAGTGTGGTGTGTGGCCGAAAATGAATGTGGCAACCTTGTATATTCTAATATCATTTTCTTAAGTATAAATGACCTCTTTATCTGCTGTTTTAGGTATGGACTTAGGCTATTATGTCTATTAGTGGTTCACATGAAGTACTAAGAGTATTTTAATTTAATTGTGAGCTGGATTTATGGAAATTTCTTGGAGACACCTTATGCCGATTGTAGTATGGATTATTTTGATGATTATGCATGCTGAATACATGATGTGCATGCTGAATTGATGAAATACTTCCTTATGGTGAATGTATACATGCCATGTATGGTTGATAAAGGGATATTTACTTTTACATTCTCTTGATTTACATGCTGTATTTGTGATTGGATAATTGGCTGAGCATGTAAACCGTTGGCATGTGAATGTGAATAAGCATATGCATTAATGTCATGCTTGTATTCCATGGGCATATTTGTGAATCATGCATGGAAAAAGAGACAGTTGCATGACATGCATTGTTTGTACCTCGGGAGTATCGAGATGCCCGGCCAGGGAGTGGAAATGCCGGATGCCCAGTGGCCTAATGGCATAATTCTGGATGTCCTCGGGAGTTTCGAGATGCCCGGTGGTATACGGTACGTAATTCCAGGGGGAAGATGCCTGGTGGTATGTCGGTACATAATTCCGGAAGCCCGGATGGTGTGTGCCGGGGGATTCCTCGTGATGCTAGTTGGGATGCGAGATGCCCGGCCAGGGAGTGTAAATGCCGGAAGCACGGAGTGTGTGTGCCATGATGCCTCACGATGCCAGTGTTGGGTGTGAGATACCCGGAATGTGGGTGGGGCCGGAAGCCGGTTGGTTCTTACCGGGATTTGCATGTGAATTTACATGAGCTTGAAATATCTGTATGAGCATGGTGAGATGGTGATATTGTGAGAACTGGACATGACATTACTGATATGCATGAGTATAAGCCGAATTGGTCATGTGAGTTTTGTATAGGGATTGAGACATTGATATGTGCATATCTACCCGTTATGTTAATTTGTCATGTGCATGGGTGATGTATTGAATAAGTATCATGAATGATTTGCATTCTCGAATACCAAGTGGGATATGTATATGCTATGCTTGAGTGCTGGATTTTGAGCATGAGGAGTTCATAACTTGGTGATTTAAATGCATGTCTATATTGTTCGTGTGATGTTGTGGTTTAATTGCAGTGCAAGGTATGGGTAGTCTAGAAATTTTATCTCTGCTGAGTGGTTGTACTCACCCCTTTGGGGACTAACATTTCAGATTAGTAGATGGTTTGGGTGGTTGGATATGACCTCAAGGAGGAGAATAGCAAAGAAGGGAACCTTTGGACGCTGGCACCGGTCGATGGACTTTAAGTATACAACTGCTGGAAGAGATGTCGGTTATCTTTTGAAGTATAGCCAAGTATAGAAGACTACGGCATTTTGATGTACCGACTAATGATGTCCATCTTCTATGTAAAGTGTTCAGGTCTTGACTTCCTACTCTGATAAAATAGTTGGTGTGCATTGTCTTGTGATTGTCGGGGAAAGGAATGAAGATGTCAAATTTTACTTCATTTGTAAGATTTTGCGCTGGGACCATTTCGCATAAAAAAAAAAAATGAAATGAGAGCCCAAGAATTTCCGGCTCAATATGTAAAGCGAAGTTAGAATGACAACTGTGGCAGCCTCGGTGGGTTCAGGGGTGTTACATGAACCACCTAGGGTTTGGCTAATTCATTATTAAGCCTAGACTTAACTCGGGCTCTCCCAAGCCCATACCAATTCGCGACTTAGGTTCAAGTTCTTAGCATGCAATTGATTTTTAACTAGGAGTCACCACTAATCAATTTTTGGTGGGTCGATTAGAAACCCAAGTAAAGTAATTGGAGATTTACTTTACTCCTACGAACTAGAGATTCTAGATACGGGGACTTGGTTACGCTAGATTCCTCTAACGCCCTTTCAATACTATTCTTTTATTTTGAAAAAATGTTTTGCAGGCAGCTTTAATTAATTTTAATTTATCTCCCTAACATATGAGGTGATCATGCGGGTGCGCAATCCACCAATTTAACACCCAAGAAAAACAATAAATGGATGGCAAAACTTACCTCAAAGCAATAAAAGCACCTGCTATGTTAAATTAAAATCAACATCATCAGTCCTAGATATGGTTTCTAATTAACACGCAGTTTTCTGATTTTTGTTTTCACTTTATTTAATGGAATTTAATCTAAATGCAATGCATGCTAACAACCTAATATGACTTGGCAAAATGATCTAAATTAAATGACATGAACAAAGTAGATCCTAAAGAAGTGCAGTAATTTAAATAGCAACCTAAATGTCTTAATATGCAAATTTTAATTAAATGGCCCTAAAATGCAAATTACTTAACATGCACCTAATTTTTTTGGATTTTTTTATCTGGAATTTTGAATTAATAAAAGCCCTAATTGAACTACCTAAAACGAATAATTTTCTAATTCATGTTTATGATTAATTTAAATTAACCCTATTTTGAATTAGAAAACCATTTCTTTATTTTTTGTTTTTTTTTTTAAAAGGTGCCAAGTTTTATAAGAATGAAATTATCTAAATCTAATCCTAACCTATTTAAAAAGAGACTTCTAAAAAATATGATCCTAAAGATGTGATTATAAGAAAAACCTAATTTACTAGCCTAAATGTCTTATTTACTAAATCTACATATCTAATTCTACATGCTCATGCAAGATTTTGATTTTTTCTTTTTGATTTTTTGATTTTTTTATTTTTCTAAAAATGCAATTTACCCTAAAAAGTGGAGGTAATTTATCCTAAGATATTTGAATGAAATTTCTAACTAAATTAAAATTCTATCCTATTTAAATTAGGAATTAGGTCATCCTAATTTAAATTAAGACATTATTTTAATTTAGCAATTTCTAGCCTAAGATGCAACTTATCTAAAATATTTACCTAAATTTAAAATTGGACATGCAATTCTATTCTAAAATGCCTAATGATTTTTATTTGTTTTTTTTTTTTCATTAATCAAAATTTGATATGCAATTCAACTAGCATCCTAAGTGAATTTTGCTTTCTTTTTGTTTTTCTTTTTATGATCTAAATAAAATCCCTAATGCAAGATAATAAAAAAAACTAATCCTAATCTAAGAGTTTTTGAGTTTTTTTATTTCCTTTTTTATTTTGAAATTAACAATTTCTAAACATGCAACCTAAACTAGTTAGTTTCATTTTTTTTTTTTTTATATTTTTTTAAATGAAATTTCTATCCTAAGCATGCAAACCCTAAAACTACATTTTTGATTTTTTTATTTTTTTAAAAGAAAATTAATTAAACAACCCTAGCAAATCAAGCAAAATTGATCCCCCAAATTGACGAACCGTATCTCGCGCATGAGATCGAGTTGGCCAATTTCGCGAAAAATCACAAATCGGATCTCGGGCGGGAGATCGGATTGGCAATTTTTAAGTAATTGCAAGTCGGATTTTGGGCGCGAAAATCGGACTGGCAATTACTAATTTCATGCAATTTCATATCATGGAATTTCAATTTAACATTAAAGGGGACAATTACACCTAATTTAACAAATAACATGCAATGTTAGAAATAAAAATAAAACAGAAAAAATAAATAACCTAAAAGAGTGGAAATAAAAATAAAATAAAATGAAATTTACCTAATTTTCTTTTTTTTTTTTTTTTTTTTTTTTTTTGTTTTCTTTTTTTTTCGAAAAAAAAAAAAAAAGAAAGAAAAAAAAGGGGGCCAGCAGGGGGGAATGCCGGCTAGGGTTCCGGGTCGGCGCAACGGCGGCCGGAGCGTCGCGGGTCGGCTTGGGCGGCGAGGGCGCGAGCCGTGGGCTCGGGGCGTCGGGTCGGAGGCACGGCGGCGTCGGGGGACGGCAGGGGGAGTTGGGGCTTGACGGACCGGCGGCACGGCGCTCGAATCTGGCTCGGCGGTGGCGGCTGGCAACGTCGGGGGGCGCGAGGGCGGAGCAGGAGACCTGGCGGCTCGAGATCTGGGCTTGGGGGCGTCGCGGCTCAAGGACGCACCAAGATTGCGGGGAAGCCGCAGGCTGCAGAGGAGCGGCGAGGGTCGAGATGGCACGTCGGGGCGACGCGCAGATCGACGGGGACCGCGGCGG
This sequence comes from Eucalyptus erythrocorys, assembly GCA_014182555.1. Classification (NCBI taxonomy): domain Eukaryota; kingdom Viridiplantae; phylum Streptophyta; class Magnoliopsida; order Myrtales; family Myrtaceae; genus Eucalyptus; species Eucalyptus erythrocorys. The sequence goes on along the minus strand of CM024599.1, from coordinate 36,084,118 downwards.
CGATGGGTGTGGCACGCGGAGACAAGCAGTCGCGACGGCGCGAGCGGATCTGGGTGGAGGAGGGCGACGGGCGACGCGAGCGGGAGAGGCGGCGGCGATGGCATCGACGGCGGCGGCGGAAGGCTCGGCGAGGACTCCCCCCCCCCCTCGGGGAAGACGGGCGGACGCGCAGGGGGGGAAGGCTTCGACCTTGCTTTTCTTTTTCTTTTTTTTTTTATTTTCTTTCTCTCTCCCTTAGCTTCACTTTTTCTTTTTGCTTTTCTTTTGTTCCCCTTTTTTTTTTTTGACCGAAAGGGAGATCCCACGGACAGCTCTCTCTCTCTTTTTTCACTTTTTTTTTGCTTTCCGCTCTCTTTTCCGAAGAAAACCGAGAGACCCCCCCTGCAATGTGGCCGTCTTTCAATTTTTGTGCCCTTCCTTTTAACGACGAAAAAGACCTCTTTTATACACAGAAAAAATGTATCTCCGCAATATATTTCATTGCCAATTTCGCGCAATATTTTTTGCATATTTGATGAAAAAATTCCCTTCTTACGCAAAGATACATATTTCGGCGTATATTACCTAAACCCATAAAAATCTTAACAAAAATATAACAAAAATCAAATTTACCTAAACTATATGCCATGCGTTTTATTATTTTTATTTTTTAGCAAAAAATGAGCCCCAAAATTAGGTGTCAACAGGAATTTTGGGAGAACATAAGTTGGCGCGGGATCTCCTCTAGAAAGTTACTTGAAGTTGTCTAGCACAAATATCTTTAGTAATTTCAAGGTAAATTTTATGAATGTTTACTGAACTTTAGCATACTTGCAATCGTGTCACTGAATCCTAATTTCTTTCATTAAGGCTTCGTTCGTTTCGCGGAAAATAATTTCCGAAAAAGCGTTTTCCGGATTTTCCGGCATTCGTTTCACATAAAATGAATTCCTCAGGGAAAGTGTTTTCCATCAAAGAAAAAAAGTCTTCTAAAGTAGGGGAAAATGTTTTCTACTTTTAAAAAGTGAAAAATATTTTCCTCACTTGATCTCGCTTATTTCACACTTCTACAAATCCTCACTTCTTCCTCCCATTTCTTCTTCTTCTTCTTTTCTTTTTTTATTCGAGTTATTTTTTAATTTTCGTTTTCCTTTTTAATTCGAGTTATTTTTAATTTCCTTTTCCTTTTCATTTTCTTTTTCCTTTTCCTTTTTTTCCTTTTTCTTTTTTTTTCTTTTCTTCTTTTTTTCATTTTCTTTTCTTTGTTTCTCATCTCCTTTTTTGACGAGTCGTCGAACTAGGTGAATCTCAAGCTCGTTGATCTCAAACTTGCGCTCGCCAATGGGAGGCGGAAAATATTTTCTTTATCGAACACCAGAAAATGTTGTCATTTTCTGGAAAATGATTTCTAGGAAAATATTTTTTGGAAAATGATTTCCGGGAAAACGTTTTCCAGATTTTCCAGTATTGATTTCACAAAAATAAACTAATCAAGGAAAATGTTTTCCACTTGAGAAGTGGAAAACATTTTCCATAACTTCTTTCATACTACTTTTTTTTAATACATTTTCATTTTATTTTTATGCTTTCTTTTTCCTTTTTTCTTTTGTTTTTAAAAATCAAATTTTGAATTTTTATTTCCTTTTTTTTTTTTTTTCTTTCTTTCCTTTTCATCTTCTTCTTTGGCCTTGGCGTCGGCCACCACGCGCGACGGCCGGTGACCGACCACGGCCGGCGACCGACCATGGTCGGAACAATCGGCTGCAAGGCGGCTCAAGCCTCGCCCCAGGTCGGCGAGACTCCGCCTAGCCCGATCTGGTGAAGCCGAGCTCAAGCCTCGCCAGATCAGGCCAGGTAGAGCTCTTGCCAACCTGGGGTGAATCTCGCGGCTCGCCAGATCCGGCAAGTTGGGCGAGGCACTGGCTTGACCCGAGCTCGCCAGAGGTTCGCCGAGCTTTGGTGAGCCGCAAGCTCACCGAATCTAGCGGTCGAGCTCGAGCTCCCGATCCAGGCAAGCCGAGAGCCGCCGCCCAGATCTGGCGAGCTTGCGGCTTGCCAGAGGTCCGCAAAGCTTGGGCTCTTGATCCAGGCGAGCTCGAGCTCCGCCGCCAGATTCGGCGAGCTTGTAGCTTGCCAGAGCTCGGCGGACCTTTGGCGACATCAGCCGAGCCTCGAGCTTGCCAAATCTAGCGATCGAGTCTTGGTTAGCCGCCGAGCAACTGGACATCTTCAGGCATGTGGCGGCGAAGGAAGGAGGAGGAAGGAAAAGAAAAAGAAAGAAAAAATAAAAATAAAATAATTCGATTTTTTTAAATATAAATAATTAGAAATTCATTTTTTAAAAATTATAAAAAAAAAATAAACTAATTTTTGGTCAATTAAAAATATTGAAATTCAATTTTTGATCATTTTTTCAAATAATTAAATTAGTTAAGAACGGTGGAAAATATTTTCCATTTAAAGTTTAGATTTCGACCGAACACCAGAAAATAAAATCATTTTCCTGAAAAATGACTTCTAAGAAAATGTTTTCCGGAAGTATGATATTTTCCACGAAACGAATAGACCATAAGAGCATGAAACTTTACGTTTTTTTTTTTCATCTAATGATGTATTTTTTCTTTGGATTCACCAAAAAAAAAAAAAAATTCTTCCAACAAAATGCTGATGTGGCGAACATGTGGTCAATTTTTCGAATGGATTACACATGTTCACCAATCACTACATCTCAACACATCGCCAGAAAAGTTATCATTGCATTTAAAAAAGGCATCAATTGTAAAATAAAATAAAAGGAAGCATGGTCCATTGAATGTTAGAAGAATTGCAAAATCTACCAAAATTCAATCTCACATATAGATATTAGAAGCATTTGCATTATTAGTATTAAAATATTTTATAAATTTTAATGAAATATTATTATTTTAAAAAAATGGAGTGGGGCCGGGCAGCCCACTCCGCTGGTCTCCTTCTCTCCTCACGTCGCCCACCCCTGTGTAACAGTGACTTTCAAAAGCATATCAGCAGGAACAGAAGCAGAGCAGGCCGCGGCAAGTTCCTAGGGTTAGGGATCAGTCGACCACGGCAGGCTGGTGGTGACAGAAGCCATGCGCGCCTACCGATGGTCTTAAAAGAGAAAGAGGATGTTCAGCTAAAAGGGGTTCGGGGGAGCTTGAGAAACGGAGAGAGGAGAGCCATTTTTTTTTTTTTAGAAGAGGCAACTGAGAGAGAGTGAGGGCTCCAAACGCCTCAGCCATGCGCGGAGCCGTCCGACGACCTCTCCCGGCGACGTCCTCAAACCGAACAAGTAAACATCAGCTCTGCTGTTGCCCTGTTTTGGGCACGCCAGGCCAGAGCTCGTGGCCATCCGGTTCACGCGATCTCCGGCCCCGTCGGTCCTATGCTCTTGTCATCAGTCTCCGCTTGTCTTCCGTCGAGAACCCAACGCGGGTTCGAGTCCCGTTCGAGTCGGAAACTCCATTATCAGTGACGCACGTCACCTGTTCATGAAAATGCCTCAACTAGATCCACAAACTTTTTCGAGTTTGATTTGCTTCGGGAAATATAGGTCGTTTCGTGCATCCTTTGTTTGCGCCATGTGGAGGGGTGACGTTTACGGGGGCTGGGAGTCGGCTTGGCCGAGGACAACTCCGTGCTGCTCGGACTTCGACTAATGGAGGAATCAAAATATGTCACGATTTGGTCTGAGTCGGGACCATCAAGCTTAGATCACTCATGAAGACGCTCCAGTAGCTGATGGTGGTCGTTGGAGGATTGAGTGATTCCTGATTTAATATAGGATGGTTGGCGTTCCGTTGTTCTGGGTTTAATGGACGTCGTTAGTTTCTGGGCATGCTGAAGAAGGCGTGATGGAGCAAGCGTGGAAGGCGATAAGGGCAAAATGTGTTTTAGGGCAGGTGGGCGAGGTTCTAATTATAATTGGGCTGGTGTTTTCGGGTTTGGATTGACTAATTGAAAGAGGGCTTCAGTGACGGGCTTGGTGTTTGCTTTAGGAAGAGTGTGGGCTTGTGAAGTTTTGATTAAAATAGGCCTAAGTAGCAAGCCCATTTGAAGCCTGTCCCTTTTAAAACCGATACCTGACCTGAGTTTGAACACTGGCCGCAGAATTAGGCCTGCGCCTTCACGGGCCCAGTCCCATATCAGGTTCGGGCCTAGGAGGCACTTTTTATTTTGCGGGTGGGGCCTCAATTTTAAGTTGGACTGGGCCCGCACATCAGCCCCGGTCCGGTGAGAGCCTGGCGATCCGGGCCGGCCCGGGTCCCTATTTCCAGATTGAAAAATCAAATTTTCTATTTAAAAACAAATTTAACAAATTTCGAAAAAATTCTATTTTTCTAAAATTATAAAAAATTAAAAATTAGTTTTTGAGTAGTTTTTCTTAACATGTATGAAAATCTTTGATAAAAAAAATATATATATGTGCTCAAAATTGACTAAGCTTTTAACATTTTATAATAGGGTTTAAGACAAATGTTCTTCATTGTGCCCTTTCAATATATTGATCATGGTTTCCCTTTAGTTTAGTTAGAAATGGCATTTGTCTTATTTCTTAGTGTTGGATTCTTGTTTTTCTCGCAATTTTGTTTCTTTTCCTATTCTATGGTAAGCATCTTAACTTTTTTTCAATTTGAGCAATGTCGGACCAGAGGTGGACAGATTAATTGTCATTTTGATATCCTTTTTATTGCGTGCCTGATGAAAACAGACTTTTTCTTTCGTTGTTCATTGTTGGAGTCTTGAAGAAGTACTTGAATCGGCTGCAGCCCAAATTTTTGGTGGTGTGAAAGAGAAACTAAAAACATGATCCAACACAAGAATGGACTAGAGCAGGGTAGGGGTGTAAATTGAAAAAACAAATGACTGGGAATTATTTAAGAGAAATCACAAAATTTTGGGAGTGGGGCCAAATCTTGCTAAATGAAAAAAAAAAAAAAATCTCATGGAGTTTTAGCAAAAAATAAAAAGAAAAGAAAAGAAAATAATCATGTGAAGTGAGACGCTACCCACGAATCTCTTCGTTTTCTGGATAAAGCGTACTACTTTTCACAAATAGTCGTGTGTGTGATATCTCTCTGTCAAACCTTCAGGTCAAAGGTCTTAATTTTATGGGTTCTAGTATATAGAAAGAAGCATTTTTTAAATTAAAAAAAGAAGAAGAAAACAAGAGCGCTCGAGTGTTGTCATGACCCTCTTGAAACAAGATAACCAATAAGATAACCGATGGAGTTTGCAGCGTTGGCATACTGCGCCACCCATCAAGAAAATGATATCGTTCTTTTCTAAGGTCAGCTCCATCCTTTCTATTAGAATACTTAAATAATAATTAAACAATAAATCACACATTTATCTAACAATTTAAGTTTTTAGAGTAGTCGAGAGTGGTCTTGCATAAATCTCACATGATATTGAGTTAGCAGGTCTCAAGTTGGAATTTTCTAAACCCATATTTGCCTCTCCAATCGCATATTTATATGCTTTAGGCTAAGGTCAAAGGTTAACCTACACTTTAGGGAGAATGTTAGAATATTTAAATAATAATTAAATTATAAAACAAATCTTCATCTAATAGCTTAAATTTTTAGAATAGTCGGTGGTGGTCCAGCAAAACTTCACATAATATCAAAATTAGAGAGTTTTGAGTTTGAATCTTCCCAACTTTATGGAGAATTTTAATTTCAACCCAAATTTTTTATTAAAAACTTATATTTCCTGAAATGTAGAAACAGAAAATGGGCAGTAGTTTCTCAGAGATGATGTTGAAGCGCTAACCTTTTGTTCGGTGGTCACGGCCTCGCACAAGAAGAATTAACTTGTCTGAGATTCCTCCGATATTAACTACTTGTGCTTGATTGGTGCTATGCAAAAGAAATGAAATAAACGGAGCTTCAGTAATCAGTAAAAAAAAAAAAAAAAAAAAAAAAATAGAATCGCATATAATTGAGGACATGGAAAGAGGCCCTAATTGACGTCGCAGCTATGAGGGGGTTAGTCTTGAAAACTAACAGGTAATGCTCTGCTATTTCACCACTAAATGTGAGGTACATAAGTCATTCAACTGAACTTTACAGAAATAGAGAGTTCCAATGCCCATTGCAACCCTTTTTGCATACAAATAGTTGTGCACTTGAGCAAATTCGTATCCTATGGAATAACTCAAGAATAGAAAAACTGGTACAGAAAAGGAATGGAGAAGATTTAATTGACGAGAGGAAGTTTGATTTAAGTTATTCTGTAAAAATAGGCTTAATTTGTTGCAAGACAGAGAAAAGCTGATTGGAGATTCGAACAAGATAAAAGATCATTCCGATCTGAGTCCACTGTTGACAAAACACAATTAAATATATTTGTTATAAAGGTGTGCGAGTTTTCGTAGGACTTTTTAAATGAATGTTCGAGGTGTCTTAGGTCCTCTACAATACATACAGGAACGATTCCAAGATTCTGCGGCCATTAAAAAGATTGACACAAAGTTATCAACGTTCCGGTCATAAATTATTAGTAAAAGGTAAAGGGTGGAATTTAATAGTAAAATATGGACTAAGTTCCAAATTGACCATTTCAATATAAAGAGGGAGAAAATGCTCGAAGAAATAGGAGAATCTCCTCTCGTTGCACATAATATAGATAAAGGAGTTAGCATAATAGTACAAACTAAAATCTTTTTTGTTAGAATCTCACTAAGAATAATTCGTAAGAATGTGCCATGATTTCTCAAAATTTTACATGGTATAATTTGTTTATCTCAGAATTCAAATCCCTTAGAAACTGACCTCTCATTTCAAATAGATCCCCAAATTCCAAATGATGGTCCATCAATGAAGTAACATAATGATGACCTATTCAAGTTTGGTAGTTTGATCCAATTTCACCAATTCCATTGACAATATCTATTTGACATTGGTTCATGAATTTTTTAGAGCATCCTAAATTTCTTCAAATTTAACAATGTCCGACCAAATTTTGGTTGGCTGTAGGCCGATCGGTTGTCATTTGATATCGTTTTATTCCACACCCAATAAAACAAACTTTTTCTTCATCGTGCATTGTTGCAGGCTACCAAAGAGGTTTTGAGACAGCTGACATATGCTACAAGAAGGAGGACTCATTTATTCAACTTCTTTGAGAGGTTAAAGACCGACTTCTAGAGGAAGTTTCAAATTGACTTCAGCAAGAGATTATACACAGCATAGTTGGGTGAGGATGCACAAATATGAAGATTGCAATGTGAGAGCTTGAGATGAGCTCGAAGATGGAAAATTATCCAAAAGGTCTTGAACTTATTGTACGATAGTCAATTCATTCTTAAACCTTTCAATCGTACTAATTTAGTATTAAAATTTTTGACGATTTATCAATTTAGTCCCATACATTTTGATGATTTATCAATTTAATCATAACATTTTAACAATCTACGAATTGGCTGGAAATCGCTGAAGTGGCAGTTGAGTCATCACCAACCATCCTACGTTGCATGACAAGTGCCGACGTAGATAACTTTTACAATTTTAATTTTTTTTAATTTTATGATTTCTTTTCTTTTTCTTCTTTCTTTTTCACTTTTTCCCCTCTGTTGGCTCTTACCGTGGCTAGCATCCTCAAAACCAGTTGACTTAATTTAGTCTTAGACTAGCATGATTAAGCTCCAAGTTTGGTTCCTCCGTGAAAATTTTCAAGCCATTCTCCTTTTTCCTCTTGCTAAAAAAAATGCATCCAACAAGAAAATAACCAACAATCATATAACATAGCAGAATATGTATGTGTATATTATTTATATGCTCTTGTTATATATGAACTCGGGACCAATAGCTGAAAAGTTCACATTCGCAGGTCGCATATGTGTACGTCACTAAAGGCCTAACACTTCCATGTTATATCTTAGCCAAAGGGGATCTTAACACAAGAATAGCTTTTTTTTGGAAAATAAAACTTCCATAGAAGATAAATGAATGCAAGGCTTTCATAAAATTAACGAAAGAGGTGGGTTGATGAATGATGGGGGAACTTATTTCTTTTCAGTCCTAGATGGAGTTCACTTTTGCAAAACAAATAATAAAGAAAGATGTAACCAAGCAAATGTGTGAAAAGTTAAAAAATAACTTGAGGCTAAGACAAGGTCAATGGGCTAAACCAAATTTATGTATAAAGCAAAAGGCAATGAAATTTCGTCCCAATTTTGGAACCGCAGAGTGATCTTGATGATTTTCCAATAGTTGAAAGTTCTATTCACCTTAGCGCATGTCAATTTTCATCAACATCTGTTTTGGCATGCCCGCAAATTGATTTATTCCAACGTGTTCACATTATATGCTCTTGGGGAACTTCTAAACAAGACCCTCACCATAATTGTCCATTTTGTATCATATGTTTTACGACTACAACATTGTTTATCTCAATTTGGAAATCTTTTAAACATCCGATTTACCAATTGGACAAGCCATGTTAAATTGGAAGGGTAAAAATTAGTCATTTGCTAACATTTTGTGCACCAACAAGGCTAAGAGAATTTCAAACAGTTCTCAGACATCTATAATTTTATTTTTCTGTTCCCTATTTAATTTTCAATTTTTGGGATAAAAAAGCACGATCGATCACGTAAAAAAAAAAAATACCTTCAGTTCCCTCTGGACACTGTTTAGAAAAAGGAGGACCATGCGTAAATAGCACTTTCAGTTTTGGGCTGAATGCGGCCCGAGATAAAAAATCTTGAGAAGACTCTAAAACATAGAACTTCTAATTCAAATAGGATAGATTGGAACATCTATACAAAGTAATGGCCCATAAATTTGATTTGAGAGGCTCAAACTTTAGGCTGCTTAAGTATGGAATGGACTAAACTTGAACATAGTAATACTTAATTTGAGAGGCTTCTCTAAACTTTATTAAACTTTTTCATATTGGAGTTGTCAAGACATCGCATGTTAAACTTGATAATGCGAGAAATCTAACTTAACTCATGCATTAATTCCTTCATACATGTTTGCTAGGGACTCAAAACATAATTGTCTTTTTTCCTCTCTCTAAATCTTGTGTTAATAGCCCATTACATCGCTAATCACACGATTAGTTGCACGATTGGTGATTTATTAAGCCCTACTTAGCTCAGGGGAATTCTCAGTTAAGCATGAAAATGGTTTATTTTAATTGATCAAAACCTTTGCTTTTTTGGAAAATAAAACTCATTTCCAATATAAGAAAAAGGAGAAGAAAAAAAATTAGTGGAGCCCAATTACCATTTAGAAGATCCCAAGAATTGTCAAATGAGGAGAAAAAAGAGGAACTTGCTTCGTGAGTTTGATCTTGACTCCGTAAAGTTCTCCAAAAATAATGCGTTAGTACATAGACGCAATCGACGATGAAGGATCGTGAAAAGCCAAGTCAAGTCAACTCAAGTCAACTTTTGATTAAGACTGGCCGAGGAAGGAAATACTTGATTTGAAAGGCTTCTCTAAACTTTATTAAACTTTTTCATATGAGAGTTGTCAAGACTTGCATGTTAAATTTGATCATGCGAGGAATCTAACTTAACCCGTGCATTAATTCCTTCATACATGTCTGCTCTAGACTCAAAACATAATTGTCTTTTTTCCTCTCTCTAAATGTTGTGTTAATATCTCATTACATCGCTAATCACACGATTAGTTGCATGACTAGTGATTTATTAAGCCCTACTTAGCTCAGGAGAATTCTTAGTTAAGCATGAAAATGGTTTATTTTAATTGATCAAAACCTTTGCTTTTTTGGAAGATAAAACTCATTTCCAATAAAGAAAAAAGGAAAAGAAAAAAATTTAGTGGGAGCCCAATTACCATTTAGCAGATCCCAAGAATGGTCAAATGAGGAGAAAAAAGAGGAACTTGCTTCATGAGTTCGACCTTGACTCCGCAAAGCTTGCCGAAAATAGCGTGTTAGTACGTAGATGCAATCCACGATGAAGGACTGTGAAAAGCCAAGTCAAGTCAACTCAAGTCAACTTTTGATGAAGACAAGCCAAGGAATGAAATACTTGATTTGAGAGGCTTCTTTAAACTTTATTAAACTTTTTCATATTGGAGTTGTCAAGACATTCCATGTTAAACTTGATAATGCCAAAAATCTAACTTAACCCGTGCATTAATTCCTTCACTCATGTCTGCTAGGGACTCAAAACATAATTGTCTTTTTTCGTCACTCTAAATCTTGTGTTAATAGCTCATTATATCGCTAATCACACGATTAGTTGCTCGATTGGTGATTTATTAAGCGCTGCTTAGCTCAGGAGAATTCTCAATTAAGCAAGAAAATGGTTTATTTTAATTGATCAAAACCTTTACTTTTTTGGAAAATAAAACTCATTTCCAATAAAAGAAAAAGGAAAAGAATAAAGAAACTAGTGGAGCCCAATTGCCATTTTGCAGATCCCAAGAATGGTCAAATGAGGAGAAAAAAGAGGAACATTGTGACATCCCGATTTTTGGGCCCTAATTTCGACTGGATAAATAGGGCCGGGTTCGTTCAATTGAAGCCGGGGATTGTGAAATTGAGGAAATTGAGGGATTTTTGGATAAAGAAAATGATCAATTTGATAAGTGAGACATAAATTGATTTTATGGGGGTCAATTTCATTTGAATCAAGAAAAATTAGTAGGTCCGCTTTTGGTCGTGCTTTTAGGATTTAAATTGGTTCTATGGACGAGCCAAGGTGTGAATTAAATTATGGGGACATTAGATTAATTTTTGTGGACTTCAATTGGACTTAATTGAAAGAAGAATTAAAGAAAATTGAGATGTACAAAGTTTTAGGCGCGGAAAAATGAAATGCACCCATTGAAGAAAGTTGTTGAGGATTTGAGGTAGTGGACCATGACATCATTGATGATGTCATGGTGGGCCATTGTTGGTTTAAAAGAAAAGGAGAGAAAGGAAAAGAAAAGAAGAAAAAGGAAAAGAAAAGGGAAAAAGGAAGAGAGAGAGGGTCTCTTCTTCCTCCCCCTCCCCCATCCGTGCGACGCCCCCTCTCTTCTTCTTCTTCTTCTTCTTCTTCTTGGACGCCACAGCCACCGCCGGAAACCGGCCAAGGCTCGCCGCCGCACGCCGTCGCCAAGGCTCGCCGCCACCGCCGTTGTCCGCGCGCGAAGGGCCGCGCGTGCGCTCCGCCCGCTCGCCCGCACCTCCGGCCCCGCGTTCTACCATCCCCAGCCGCGTTCAGCCCGCCTCCGGCCGCCGTGAGACCCCGCTGTCGGCCACACGACACCGCCACCTCTCCCCCGTCATCCCTCCGCTTGATCTAGCCCCGAATCTCCTCTTTTTGAGCCTCAAATCGCAGCAAACCAGCAGCAAAGCAGAAGCTGGAAATTTGGGTATGGCAGCCCCTTCGTGGGCCATTTTGGCCGGCTTCCCGGCCCCGGACGCGAGCCCGCCTTTGGAGTTTATCGATCCCCTTGTCGCGCTCGTCGTTTTGGTCCATCCGGCGCGTTAATCGGGTGAGTTACCTCACTAATCCTTGATTAGCCGGTTAATTATGCTCTAAGTGTGTTTAATTTGAATTAAGTGTGTTTAGGTGATTAGATTAGATTATTTTAATATAAGTTGGATTAAGGAAATTAGATTAAGCTTAATGGTGTTTAATTAAGTTTAAAAGAGATTAATTAAAGTTAAGTGGTGATGTGACATAATTGGATTTTAATTTATATTTATTTAAATGGTCTGAAATTCTGCTGATTAAAATAATATTAAAATATTCCGAAATTAATTAAATATTATTATTTATAAAAAAAACGGAAAAATTTATTTTTAGCCCAAGTTGCTCAGAATTTCGTGCTGATCGCTGCTGTGATGTTAGAATTTTAATTTGATGCTTGATTTGTGGCGAATTGAGTGTGATTGCTTAAATTAGGAGTTATGTGTAGAAATTCCAATTGTAAAAATTGATGGGGTTTTGGCCGTGATTGACCGCCTAGTAGAGGCCATGCCTATTGAGGCCGTGATGAACCGCCTAGGAAAGGCCATGCCGAGTGGGGCCGTGATGCCACTAGTTGAACCGTCTATGAGAGGCCGTGCCGAGTGGGGCCGTGATGCCACTAGTTGTTAACCGCCTATAAGAGGCCGTGCCGAGTGGGGCCGTGATGCCACTAGTGTTGAACCACCTTTTCGAAGGTCGTGCCACGTGGGGCCGTGATACCACTGATTTGTTGAGTCTACCCTTAGGGTTGTGGTTGGGAGCAAGTGATTGATTTGATTAATTGACATGTAATCGGCCGAGCCGATTGATCGGCCGAGACGATCCAAGTGGTTGATTGGTTGATGATGTGATTTGCCGTGCTTTATCTAATTGTCATATTTGCACGTGATTGAATGAGATAAATTGTACTAACTTGCAGGCGCGGACTGTTGCGAGGTAAGTCTTCTTGATGTGTGGTTAGGTCATCTTTGGGGTGTATTTTCTTTCTAATAGGGGCTTAGGAGGGGTGAACTTGCTGAGACAATGTCTCACCCCATTGTGGGAAACACATTTCAAGGCCGCAGATGAGGATTCCAACGGAGTCAGGTGGACTGCCGGTGAAGTTGGGCAAGGAGTGCAGAGACAAGAAGATGGAGGATCGAATCTTTTTAGTGGCCTTAGGACTGTTCTTTCTAGATGGTGAATCGATCCCTAGTGTATAGACCTCGAACCAGTTTGGCTGCATGTAAATCTTGTTTGATTTTATGATTGTATGTGGTTTGTATTAAATTGATTTTTGTTCCTGCTATCCTATCCCGTGTTTAATTTGTCAGGGGATTTTTAATACGTTCCGCATGTGCTTAAATAAATTAAATTGGGTCGGCGACACTACAGGAATGTCGCATTATCACGACCATGGCGGGTTGTTCACGTGTCTCGGGGTTCGGGCGTGACAACCCCGTTTAAGTGGTATCGAGCATGGTCGGTGAATGGAGTGATAAGGGCGATGAGTCATGGGATAGTTAGTAGGAAAGGCTTTAATATTCTAATGCATGTGATTGATAGTTGCTTGGTAGCTTGTTTGTGTGGTCGCTCGTGTTTGTTTGAGGAGCGGGCGTACGTGTTGAGCTTTCTTTGTGTGAGTGACCGTGTGTTGAGGGCCGCCCAGTGAGGGTAGTAGGCCCTGTGTTTCGGGGCAGGCCGCTGTTGAAAGTTGGTGCCCGTTGTGCCCCGGGTAGAGCGCAAGTTGGGGCCAGTGTGAGTGGTGAAGCATTGTCTCTAGTCGATCTTTGGGGTAGTAGCCCTCGAAGGTTCAAAGTTTGCTCGGTTCTTGAGGATGTTTGAGAGGTTGGGAGACAGAATGGTCGGTAGGCCGCCGTTTCAGTCGTTGTTACCGCAGTCGTTGTCGTTGTTTCTATCGCTGCCAGTGTTGTGACTGTTGTTGTGACCATGCCCGTTGAGGCACGATATGGAAATTTGATCGAGGATCAAGCCATCGTCTCGAGTTGAGGTTCAAGGTTTGCCCCGTTATTAAGAATGAATTATTCTTGGCATCTGGTAAAGGTGTAGGTCTTGCAAATGATAATCCTCTGGAAGCAATTGCTGGAAAATGCCACATCATCTGCACTTCAAAGGACACAAGGAATCCGCAACCTTCACGTGAAGATCTTCAAAAAGCTGACTTCGTCTTTTCTCGTACATTTGATGTCGCGCATCTCAAAATAATGGGTAAGATAAAAAAAAAAAAAAAGGTGTTGAAAAGGTTATTTATCACGACAAAGTGGATGAAGACCCTCACAATAATGCGTTGCTAAGTGAGGCAATAGTTAAACCATTGGACGATCACAATAGGCCATTGAAGAAATGAGAATTGGATGCTTCGGAGATATTCGTGGGGGATGAGCTCAAGAATGATAAAGGCAAGTCAATTGATCTTTGTCGAGCATCGAGGCTCCACTACAAAGTGGAAGTGCATCTCGAGAATAAATTGAGTAAAAATCTCAATGAATCTCCGAAAGGAGAGAGAGACCTCTTTTGAAGCCGGAGGAGAAATGGATGGAACTCTCTCATGGGAAGTTGGATGAAGTGTCCTGTCATCAAAAGGATGACAAAAACAACTATGAAGCATTGCAAGCTCCTTTGCCAATTGATGTTGACAAGAACACATGGCTCAAGAAGCTCTCTGTTAGTTTGAATCGTGACAGTATTATAATTCAGTTGGTTCAGTTAACGTACGGAAGTTTGGAATCATTGAAAGTCAAAGAGGGACTTAAATCCTTGTAAATAGTCATGGAAGATGATCTGGTTCAGTTTGTTAGTTATCGAATCTACGTGGCAACTGCAAGGGGTGCGTCAGTGAGGGATCGAATGTGGAGAATTGATAGGTTTGTTGTCAGGTTGGTTGTCAGGAAGAGAATTAGAGTCGTGATTGAGTTAATACCGGGACAGTCGGTCCCTAAGGCTCCTTACCGGATGGTGTATCCGAGTTAAAAAAAAGGGTGAAGGTGCAGATGCGGGAATTTGAATAGGGGATTCACATATTCCGGTGCATCACCTTGGGAAGCACCTGTTCCATTCGTGATGGAGAAAGTTGGGTTGTTGTGGTTGTACATTAATACATCTCAAGACCGACTGGAGGTCAAAGTGTCATCAGTTGAGGATCAGGAAGAAGGACATACCGAAGTTGGCATTGTGCATTCTATACAGCAGTCATGAGTTCACTGTAATGCTATGTGGTTTGACAGATACCTTAGCTGTTTGTTTGGGTTCTATGAGCAGAATGCATAAGGGTACTTAAATCAGTTGTGATTGGGTTCAGCGAAGTTATCCGGGTGTGTTTAGAGAATGCCGAGAGGCACGAGAGACATTTAAGGACGATACTTCAGACCTTGGGGGCTCTTGAATTTTGTGCTAAGTTTAGCTAGTGCAAGTTTTGGATGGTTTGTATATCGCTTGTAAGTCACGTGATTTCAGGCGAAGAAATCTTCGTGGACCCTGTCAAGATTAAAGCAGTAGACAGTTGGCTGAGATTAATTACAATAACAGAGATCCAGAGTTTGTGAGTTTAGTAGAGTGTTACAGACAGTACGTATATGGGTTTTCTTTCAGTGTTAGCAGTGCCGTTAACAAGACTACTGAGGAAGGAAGGGAGGTTCGTGTGGATAGATGAGTGTGGGTGTAGTTTTCAAGAGCCTAAGAAGAGGCGACAAGCGCACTGTGTGGGCCATTACATGCGGGTCCGAAGGGTGTGAGATTTTCAGTGATGCATCATTTAAATGATTGGATTGCTTAATGATGCAGCAGGATAGGAGTACTGCACATGTGTTCCGTCAGTTGAGACCTTATGAATTGAATTAACCGACAGACGACTTGGAATTCACGGCAACAATTTTCGCTCTGAAGTTTTAGAGATGTTATTGGTGTAAAGGGGGAAACTCCAGATCTTTATCGACTGTCAAAGTCTCAAAGTGTTTATTCTCTTAGGAGGAATTGAATGAGATGACGCTGTGAACCAGATCTTTTGAAGGACTTGGATAGTGGTATTTGGTATCACCCGGGAGGATGAAAGAAGTCACTGATGCTTTAAGTTGGAAGTCTTCAATTGTGCACAGATTGGCTAAAGTATTGATTTTATCTAAAAAAGGGTTCAAAATTTGGTTTTCAAAATTGAGGTAGGCTACCCTTTGAATTTTATAGCCGCCCTTAAAAAAAAAAAAAAAATATATATATATATATATATATTTAAAATTTGAAAATTTGAATCGGATGCTCAAGTTTTATTCGGCACCTAATTGACAGACAGAGATGTTCAGAAAGTCTGATAAGAGGATGCTAGTAAGAAAGAGAATGACTTTGAGATTTCTGAGGATGGAAAGTTCAGGTTCCAAGAGTGATTGAATGCACTTGACAGTGTAGCACTCAGAGAAAAGATTTTATCAGAAGTCCACTATGGTAATGCCGTTTTGACCGAGATGGTGCCGGTAAGTCGAGAATCGGCGTCGTTAAATTGGTAGGCGGTTGTGAAGATGGATATTGCCGGGCGGGTTGCAAGTGCCGAGTTGCCGGTAAGTGAAAGTCCAGTTATGCAGACTCAGAAGATTTTACCATCACCCGAGAGTCTGGAGTGGGGATGAAAATATATCACAATGGGACCTTATGATGAGCTTACTCAGAATTCAGGGGATTACTGATATCATTTGAGGACAGTGGCCAATTGATGGGCGAAGTTGGTCCACTTTGATGATACAAATGGATCTTGTTTTGGGTGTGCAACATCCAGGTTTATGGATTCTGACTTTGATTTGGATAAGTTGGGCATTTCATCGGCGTGACTTTAGTGCTTTTTCTCGAGTTGGCCACTCACGAGATAACTAGACTAGCTAGGGTGAGTCATCAAGGACTTTAAGGCAAATTGACTTGACGATTTGACCAGGAATCGACTTCTCGACCATGTTCATCTTTAGAGATCATTGCGGCACAGTATAAAATCGAATTAAGATCAGAGATAGGTCAGTCCGACTAAGACGAATGACCAATCGTGGGTGACCCCACTGAATTGGAAAACTCTTATCAACTGGCACTAATTTGATCTTACTGTCGTTTTGGTACCCTGTGTCCGTATTTGAATCCTCGGGATTTTCACGACAATCGAGAATCGACACTGTGTCGAGTGGGTTCATTGTGGCTCGAAGGAAATCGACCACGGGTCATTTGTCCTAAAAAGTTCTGAGGACTACCTAGTAGCCTAGGTTATACCAAAAGTGCGTCAGAGTGAAATTAACCGCTAATCTAAGTTCGATTTCAGAAATTTGAAGATTTTGTTATGATACGAACTGGGTATACCGAAGTGTGGGGGCATCAGATAATTCACCGGCATAGAGTGCTGGGGGAGATTTATATTTCGAATCCAGATCAGAGATTACAGATTTAGCAGAGCTTTCAGGGGGTTCTTTCTTAAGCAGTGCTTAACAGAGGGTACATAATTCGGTGGTAAAAGAGAAAGGGAAGAAAGATCACGGACCGTAGTCGGCTCATAAATCGTATTTGCGGTGGTCGATCGGTGTCGAGTGAAGGCTAGACGGGCGTCGAAATTGTGAGTTATTGATCTTGAAGTTCGTTGGGGAGTTGAGAATAAGAGATCAGATGTGAACGACAGAGTGCTATATATGAGAACTTCAGTTCAGTTGCCGGTTCAAAAAGAGCAGAGTTGGTATACCAAGATGGTATCCTTGATCAAAATGGTCGGACAGCACCATGAGACCGAAGGATTAGTTTGGAATAGTTAGACTCAGTGAAATGAAAATACCCTCACCTTTTGTATAAGGATTGGTAAAAGTTTAAATTTCGAGGATGAAATTTTTATAAGAGGGGAAGAGTTGTGACATCCCGATTTTTGGGCCCTAATTTCGACTGGATAAATAGGGCCGGGTTCGTTCAATTGAAGCCGGGGATTGTGAAATTGAGGAAATTGAGGGATTTTTGGATAAAGAAAATAATCAATTTGATAAGTGAGACATAAATTGATTTTGTGGGGGTCAATTTGAATTGAATCAAGAGAAATTAGTAGGTCCGCTTTTGGTTGTGCTTTTAGGATTTAAATTGGTTCTATGGACGGGCCAAGGTGTGAATTAAATTATGGGGACATTAGATTAATTTTTGTGGACTTCAATTGGACTTAATTGAAAGAAGAATTAAAGAAAATTGAGATGTACAAAGTTTTAGGCCCCGGCGGAAAAATGAAACGCACCCATTGAAGAAAGTTGTTGAGGATTTGAGGTAGTGGACCATGACATCATTGATGATGTCATGGTGGGCCATTGTTGGTTTAAAAGAAAAGGAGAAAAAGGAAAAGAAAAGGAGAAAAAGGAAAAGAAAAGGGAAAAAGGAAGAGATAGAGGGTCTCTTCTTCCTCCCCCTCCCCCATCCGTGCGACGCCCCCCCTCTCTTCTTCTTCTTCTTCTTCTTCTTGGACGCCACAGCCACCGCCGGAAACCGGCCAAGGCTCGCCGCCGCACGCCGTCGCAAGGCTCGCCGCCACCTCCGTTGTCCGCGCGCGAAGGGCCGCGCGTGCGCTCCGCCCGCTCGCCCGCACCTCCGGCCCCGCGTCCTGCCGTCCCCAGCCGCGTTCAGCCCGCCTCCGGCCGCCGTGAGACCCTGCCGTCGGCCACACGACACCGCCACCTCTCCCCCGTCATCCCTCCGCTTGATCTAGCCCCGAATCTCCTCTTTTTGAGCCTCAAATCGCAGCAAACCAGCAGCAAAGAAGAAGCTGGAAATTTGGGTATGGCAGCCCCTTCGTGGGCCGTTTTGGCCGGCTTCCAGGCCCCGGACGCGAGCCCGCCTTTGGAGTTTATCGATCCCCTCGTCGCGCTCGTCGTTTTGGTCCGTCCGGCACGTTAATCGGGTGAGTTACCTCACTAATCCTTGATTAGCCGGTTAATTATGCCCTAAGTGTGTTTAATTTGAATTAAGTGTGTTTAGGTGGTTAGATTAGATTATTTTAATATAAGTTGGATTAAGGAAATTAGATTAAGCTTAATGGTGTTTAATTAAGTTTAAAAGAGATTAATTAAAGTTAAGTGGTGATGTGACATAATTGGATTTTAATTTATATTTATTTAAATGGTCTGAAATTCGGCTGATTAAAATAATATTAAAATATTCCGAAATTAATTAAATATTATTATTTATAAAAAAAACGGAAAAATTTATTTTTAGCCCCAGTTGCTCAGAATTTCGTGCTGATCGCTGCTGTGATGTTAAAATTTTAATTTGATGCTTGATTTGTGGCGAATTGAGTGTGATTGCTTAAATTAGGAGTTATGTGTAGAAATTCCAATTGTAAAAGTTGATGGGGTTTTGGCCGTGATTGACCGCCTAATAGAGGCCGTGCCTATTGAGGCCGTGATGAACCGCCTAGGAAAGGCCGTGCCGAGTGGGGCCGTGATGCCACTAGTTGAACCGCCTAGGAAAGGCCGTGCCGAGTGGGGCCGTGATGCCACTAGTTGAACCGCCTATGAGAGGCCGTGCCGAGTGGGGCCGTGATGCCACTAGTGTTGAACCACCTTTTCGAATGTCGTGCCACGTGGGGCCGTGATACCACCGATTTGTTGAGTCTACCCTTAGGGTTGTGGTTGGGAGTAGTGATTGATTTGATTAATTGACATGTAATCGGCTGAGCCGATTGATCGCTGAGACAATCCAAGTGGTTGATTGGTTGATGATGTGATTTGCCGTGCTTTATCTAATTGTCATATTTGCACGTGATTGAATGAGATAAATTGTACTAACTTGCGGCGCGCGGACTGTTGCGAGGTAAGTCTTCTTGATGTGTGGTTAGGTCATCTTTGGGGTGTATTTTCTTTCTAATAGGGGCTTAGGAGGGGTGAACTTGCCGAGACAATGTCTCACCCCATTGTGGGAAACACATTTCGGGGCCGCGAGATGAGGATTCCAGCGGAGTCAGGTGGACTGCCGGTGAAGTTGGGCAAGGAGTGCAGAGACAAGAAGATGGAGGATCGAATCTTTTTAGTGGCCTTAGGACTGTTCTTTCTAGATGGTGAATCGATCCCTAGTGTATAGACCTCGATCCAGTTTGGCTGCATGTAAATCTTGTTTGATTTTATGATTGTATGTGGTTTGTATTAAATTGATTTTTGTTCCTGCTATCCTATCCCGTGTTTAATTTGTCAGGGGATTTTTAATACGTTCCGCATGCGCTTAAATAAATTAAATTGGGTCGGCGACACTACTTGGAAATGTCGCATTATCACGACCATGGCGGGTTGTTCACGTGTCTCGGGGTTCGGGGCGTGACAAACATGCTTTCGTGAGTTCGACCTTGACTCTGTAAAGTTCGCCGAAAATAGCACGATAGTACATAAACACAACCGACGATGAGGGACCGTGAAAAGCCAAGTCAAGCCAACTCAAGTCAACTTTTGATTAAGAAAAGCCAAGGAAGGAAATTCATGCGTTCATATGGCGTGTCCACGAATATTGGTTTTCGGTTTTGTCACCTGGACAAGCCTTCACGTCTAATAAAAATTGCTAGGACAACTACTAACGACTACTTCGTTTCGACTACTTGGTCTTGAAAAAAAAAAAAAAAAAAAAACAACTACTTTGTGATATCCAATTACGGATGAAGCGTGGACGGTGAAGTCTTTTTTATTTGTTTATAAGTAAGAATTTATATACCAAAGAAATTCAAGGTGGACCAAGCCATTAAGCACAATAAGTGATTGTAATAGAGTTATTGCTAAAATAACCCAAAAAAATATTAAATTTATTATACAGCTATCAATTCAATTCTAAATTTTTTAGTCAATTTAATCTTATACATTTGCGTGAAGTTCCAGTGCGGTCCATTAAATAAATTATGATTTTTTTTTGTCAGTCCTACTCTATACCTAATCTACACTCACTCTCAGACTTTTGCCCTGCCTCTTGCAGGGCGTGGGAGTCGAAACCCACTCCTGAAACTTGTGCGTCCTCACCCCATCCCTCCCTGAGAAGGTGGGGGTTTGAACCCCTCACCTCCCCCTTCCATGATGGAAGGGTGGCCACTAGGAAATAAATTATGATTGAAAATTATTGATGTAGCAGTTCAATAATCTTTCACCGTCCTACATAGCATGTTGGGGACATGAAATGTCATTGTTATGTTTTTTTTTTTTTTTTTTTTTTTTTTTTTTTTTTTTTTTAATTTTATTTTTATTTTTTATCTTTCAAATTTTTTCAGTTTTTTTTTCCAAAATTGCTCAAAATGACGTTGATTTGATTGATGTAGTAATAATTATCCGAAACCCATAGGAATTATGATTTTCTTTCATCACGCCCAAAGTTATTATTAAACAATGCTTATTTTAGAGAGGAATAAGTGCATTTAAAATTTTAAGGCTTATTAAGAAAGTGCAATTCCTAAAATATTCAAAATGTGCAATTAAATTCTAAAATTTATCAAAATAATGCAATTAAATTCTTCCATTAACCGTATTTAAGTTGGCTTACGAAAAATGCTAATGCGGATTTTTTTTATTGTTTTATCTCTCCTAAGTAGGGTCAAATTTGTTAAAGCATTAAGCATAAGATTAAGACGTCATCGATTTGCTCCAAATGTTTCTTTTTAACTTAATTCTTAGTTAAACCTTATTAAAAAAAGGATAAACTTTTTTTTTTTTTCAGAAAAAAGGGAAATAAAAGCGCACAGGTGAGGGCAATTGGCGAGGGTTGCCAAACTAGAAAAGTGAAAAAGAAAAAATAAGGTGCACACCGATAATGTCACGTCGGATTTTTTGTTAGTAAAGTTGAACAGAGTTGAACATGACTCGATTGCATCAATTGTATAAGTTTTAGAACATGACTCGGAATTTCATCTTCGCTTTCCCCCAAGTTTCTTGACGTTTTCTTCGCCTCGAGAGCAATCACGGAGCCAAAAGTCACCTCTCCTTGAGGAGCATTAGTCGATGTTCTTTCACTATATCTTGTCACAGTTATCTTTTTCTTTTTCCATGCCGTGGTTAAATTGTTGGTAAATGCATTGTAGAAGATCGGCCACAAATTAGACTCCATCAAGACGTTGCTTTAATCACCGTCTGAACTTGGTCGTGCTGGGCTGGCCGTAAGTAGGTAATCGACTTGACCCGGAAATTTAAATAACTGCTTAGTATATATACATGTATCGACAAACGTCGAGGCACAAGAAAGAGAGTTGCAAGTATAAAGATGCAATTCATTGTGCTTGTTTGATGGTAGAGTTAGAGTGAGTGAGTAGGCAATTAAGGTGATTGCAGTGTGAGATTTGGAGAAGCTTGAGAGTAGCTTTGTGTTTTTTGTAGACAAGATGATGAGAGATTAGCCTTAAAGATGAGCTTCGTGTTTTCGCAGTTCGCCATTTGTACTACTTGCAAATAATTTTGAAATATTTATTTCTTCTTTATATTTTTTATAGATATAATTTGTCCTTGACAGACACAAAAGAAACTTAATTATAGTGTTGTCAAATTTTAAATAGATGACTTCTTTGGGTAACATGGCATTTCCTAATATTTAGCTCGTTCTTTGGGTAACATGTTCCAAATATTTAGCTCGTCTAATCCCACAAGTATTTTTCTCCACAAGGATCAGGAGAGGCTCCAATCAAATGGTAGAGAGCGAGGCTTTCTCTTTGTCAGGCCAAATGAAAATTAATAATAATTATCACATGTTAAAAAGATTACTTCTTGAGATAACATTGTATTTTCTGATATTTAGGTCGACTAGTCCTTGCAAATCCAAATATATTGTCCTGTCTATGTGCATTGAATGTGGTTCCGTGCACGTAGCAGAAAGCGTAAGCTCAAATGCTATGGTTTGGAAATTAACTTCATGGTATCGTGTGTCCAGGGTCTTAATAAGGGATAAATGGGTTTTAGACTTCTTAGAGATATAACAAAATCTAGAATTGGCAATTTGAGTTCACCCGTTATAATTATGTATTGATTGTGGCAATAAAAGTTATATATATATATATATATATATATCATTAAATTCGACAATTTTGAGTTCGCCATTAAATTGTTCTAAAATGTTTTAATTCGTGGTAGAAATTATCGGTCCTACAAAAATCTAATGCAGAAAAAAGAAAGGATTGTGAACAAGGTCAGCCATTTACCTTACACGGTACTAAGTTTGGCAAAAGAAAGCTCATCTAATAATCATGAATAGTTTAACAAATAAGCCATCAACACAAATCAAGCATGTAGATTTTAGATTTAGTAAATGTGTTAAATGAGATTGTACGGTAATATTTGTCATCATTGACGAAGTCAATTCCAAGACGAAGTTATTGATTTCATTCTAACACTTTCAATACTGTAATGACTATGAATATTTTCCTTACAATTCCACGTTAATTACAAAAGAAAGGGTGCATAAACTCGAAAATGGCCAAATCTCTTCCCTGAAGCTGCGATAGGGGTTCTCTCTCGCTTATGCTAGAGTTTTTTCCTCACGATATGTTCGAGTCTTGTCCTCCAGTTCTTAATGTCTCCCTTCAAATCTTCTCTCTGTTCTTGTTGTCCTTCCATTCTCTCCACTCTGGATCCATCTTCTTCCATCTTTTACTTTGACTCATCACCTCTGTAATTTCTTCCTTGGCGAACTTGTCTTGGTTGGATTGACTTGCATGTCAAGTTTCCAATCTCCCCTGTAGAATTCGAAGCCTTTTCTTGGATATCTCTTCCGTTTGGGTGTAGTCGATCTTTCTCAATTTTGTTACTTCACGATCGTCGGTGCTTGATCCTCCACATGCAAACTAAGAATCAATAGTTTTGCCCTGGGTTTCTGTCAATTGGAACCATCTAGCAACTTGACGGCTCTTCATGGAGGTGGACGGAAGTGACAGTTCCTTGCGCATTGCCGCACTATGCAATAGGCTGGGTCGTCTATGCTCGGAACAAGAAATTGAGGTTTGTGATGACATACCTGCATCGGATAAGCTCTAGGAGTGCCAACTAATTCCGGTAGGTAATATCTTTACAAACCCCGGTGTCAATCTACCTGCTTTTCAAATAGCAATGAAGAGAGCATGGCGTGTTGATCAAGTAGATATTTCTTCTAGTGACGGTGGGATCTACATATTTAAATTTCGATCTGCAATGGAAAAATGACGCATCTTGGATGGGAGTCCTTGGTTATTTTCTGGTCATTTGGTCCATTTGCATCCCTGGCAACCACAAACCCCTTTACATTGCTACGCCTTTACTAAGTGTGCATTCTGGGTTCATGTCATAGGATTACCTTTGGAATGGAACACTGAATCGATTCTCCGTAGGGCTGTGCGGCAGGTAGGAAGAGTGATAGAGGTGAAATCTGATACATCAGGGAGAGTTCGCATAGAGATAGACCTGCATGCACCATTAAAGACAGGGAAGCTTATTAAAATTGAAGGAAAAACCCTTTGGTTAGACTTTCTCTATGAGCGTCTTTCTCACTATTGCTATTCTTGTGGAAAGTTGGGACACTATGTAGCTTCTTGTAAAGAGTATCCTTATGATGAAGCACAATTTGAAGGTATAGACAGAATGGCTTATGGTCCGTGGCTGAGAGCCAAGGTAAAACAGCTTAATCCCTACTGGGAAGCTTTCTATAATACTCCAGGTCATATTGAGCAGATGGAGGAAACCGTACCTGAAACTCCCCCTGTTAGGCAAGCCCCTTTCCCAGCATTACCTCCCATAATCCCTGCTTCCGCGACTCCTGGATCCACTCCTATTATTCCCTCCGAACCTTCCCCTCGGCTGGAACCAATCATTCCAGCTAATAGAACTACTGACTTGGTACCTGCCAAAGCATTCAGCCTCCTTCATCAGACCTTCCTCAATAAAGAAAACCAAAAATACCTCGATTGATCACTCATGTGGGTTCCAGCAAGAAAAACAAGCGTTATTCACCTTATGAAACTAGAGCAGGTTATTCCTCAGACCTGGATGAAACTTAGCTCATGGATACCCCTGTGTATGTGGCAGAAGAATCGGCTCATTGGGCTTTGGCGGCTGGCCCTCAACAGCCACCACTTTCCAAATGAAGCTACTGAGTTGGAATTGTCATGGGTTGGGCAACCCCCTGACAATTCACGCACTAAAGGCTTTAATAGCCAATGAAAAGCCCGATTTGATTTTCTTGATGGAAACAAAGAATGGAGAGTCAGTTATGAAGAACTTACAACGTCGGTTTCATTTCTCTCGCTCCTTTATCATAGATCCTGTAGGTCTGTCTGGAGGTGTTGCGGTGTTTTGGACTAATCTTTTTGATGTCACTGTGTTACACTCGAAAGAGAATTATGTGGATCTTTTAGTCCGTGATCCTCTCACAGCTGCTTTGATGCACTTAACTTGCCTACATGCCCCCATCAACTTATCAGGCTAGGCAGGAGTTTTGGAATACAGTTAGGGCAATCAGTGGAGCTATTCCCTTACCTTGGCTGTGCGTGGGCGATTTCAACGACTTCCTTTTTCCCTGGGAGAAAGTAGGTAAAAGACCAGCTCTTCACTCTCGAATGGCATCCTTTAGAAAGTTAATCAGTGATTGTGCTTTGTTAGAATTGGAAAGTAAAGGGTGCGAATTTACATGGTCTAACAACAGAGTAGGGGCTGACCTGGTGAAGGAGAAGTTAGATCGAGTGTTTTGTTCGTGGGATTGGAGGTTTTCATATCCTACTGCTGAAGTGTTGGCCCTACCATCCATAGGGTTGGATCACTGTCCCATCCTGTTGCACACGTCGGCTTAACCTACAAAGCGAGCAAAGACATTTCATTATGAGGCTTTCTGGAATGAAGTGCCAGAATGTGCAGTGGTAGTTCGACATTCTTGGCCAACCAGCAATACTCCATTGGCTTCAAAGTTACAGTCAGTTTCTCTCAAGTTGGCCAACTGGAGCAAGTCCCGGTTCAGGAATAGCCATCTGCGCATTATACAATTGCAAAAACAACTTCAGGACATCATAAACAGAAAATCCTATCATATTGAAGATAAGGAGGAAGCCACTTCCATACGAGCTGAGATTCAAAACCTGTGGCTACAAGAGGAACAGTTCTGGGCTATGTGCTCTCGCATTAGCTGGCTGAAATGGGGAGATCAAAACTCAAAATTTTTTCATGCTAGCACAGTGCAAAGAAGACAACGAAACAGAATTTGTATGCTAAAGGATGCTCACCAGAACTGGATAAGGGAACCAACTCAGTTGAAGGCTATGACACAGGATTTCTTTTCTCAGTTATATACATCAATGGGTAGTCGTGATTTCGGTCCCTTTCTAGAGCAGTGTTCAGCAGTGGTAACTCAAGAAATGAATGCAAAATTAATGACTGCGGTAACGAAAGAGGAGGTCTACCAAGCAACTTTTCAGTTGGGAGCTTCCAAGGCTCCAAGACTAGATGGCCTTTACGGCCTCTTCTATCGTCACCACTGGGATACTATCAAAAGAGATCTCATTAGAACAGTAGAAGAGTTTTTCACCTCAGGCTACCTACCTCTGAATTTAAACAGAACGCTTATTGCCTTAGTTCCAAAAGTGCACCATCCAGAAAGTATAGATCAGTACCGCCCTATCAGTCTTTGCAACTTTGCTTATAAGATCATTTCCAAACTTCTGGCCAATCGTCTTAAGCCTTGGCTTCCTAGTTTGATATCACAAGAACAAGCAGCTTTTGTTAGTGGCAGGCAAATTCAAGACAATATTATGGTAGTGCAGGAAGTTCTCCATTAGTTTAAAGTCAGAACGAGCAAGAAAAGATTCAACTGTATTTTGAAAACTGATATGCAGAAGGCTTATGATAGGGTTGAATGGGATTTTCTTACAGCCTATTTGGAGAAGCTGGGTTTTGCTAGCAGATGGGTAATTATGGTCATGGCTTGCATAACAACGACTTCCTTTAGTGTTCGTTTTAATGGGGAACGGCTCCCTTATTTTCAACCCTCTAGAGGACTTCGATAAGGTGATCCCCTGTCTCCATATATATTTATTCTACTGGCAAATGCCCTTTCAACTGTTATTACACAAGTTGTGCATATGGGTCAATTACAAGGAATCAGATTTAATAGAGCCCGTCCTACGTTATCCCATTTGCTCTTTGCTGATGACTCAGTTTTTTTCCTAAAAGCCACAATCACAGAATGCCAAAATCTTGCTAACCTCTTAAACCAGTACTGTCTAGCTACGGGTCAGCTTATCAACAAAAACAAATTAGGTCTCTATTTCAGCAAACATTGTCCTCTGACCCTGCAAAGTAATTTAGCAAAAGAAATGAGAGTACCTGTGGTGAGAAACTATGGTAAGTACTTGGGAATCCCTTCAGAATGGGGCCGCTCAAAGCATGAAATGTTTTCCTGGATCTTGGCAAAAGTGACTGCAAAATTAGCTGGCTGGAAGGAAAAGCTTTTATCAAAGAGTGGAAAGGAAATTCTACTGAAGTCAGTCATTCAAGTGTTACCTCAGTACGCAATGTCCATCTTCAAGATTCCACTGTCACTCTGCAAATTATTAGAGAGCAAGACATCCGCATTTTGGTGGAGCAACAATAATAATAATAAGGCAGGTATTCATTGGCAAAACTAGTTAGTTTTAAAGCAGTCTAAAGTATGTGGGGGCATCGGATTCCGTGACCTGGTGAATTTCAACAAGGCTATGCTTAGTAAGCAAGCCTAGCATATGTTTCAACAACCTACTGTTATATGGAGCCAACTTTTTAAAGGATTATATTTCAGGTTTACTTCGTTTCAGAATGCTCAGTTAAGCTATCGACCTTCATGGGGGTGGCAGAGCATATTAAAAGGCAGAGATACAATTCTTCCTAAGCTACGATGGTTAGTTGGAGATGGATCATCGATAAGAATCAGAGAAGACATATGGCTTCCCACAGGCAAAATCGGTGGTATAGCAGTCGAGGGAGAACCTAATGTAGTTGCTGATCTCTTGGACTCAACTAATGCAGGTTGGAATGTCAATCTCATCAATATCATATTTGATGCCCAGGTCAGTAAAACCATCCTCAATATACCTATTAGTCCTTCAATCCTAAAAGATCAATTCGTTTGGACAGCCACATCGTCAGGAGAATACACAGTAAAGAGCTGCTACCAGTTTGTGTCCTCGACCCAATCTAACCCCCAACATATAGCCTCCTCATCTTACCAGCCTCCCACTCTGTTATGGAAGAAAATCTGGAATTTGACAACTGCTCCTAAGATTTGAGTTTCAATATGGTTAGCATGTAAAAATGCCCTTGCTACCAAAGACAACCTTTATCAAAGACACATTGCCCCTAACCCCTTCTGTACCCTCTGCAAACAAAACATCCCAAAAATAGTTGAACACATTTTTTTCTTCTGCACTTGGACAAACGAAATCTGGAATCATTCTAAGGTTAGGGTTTTGATTACACCTACCTCTGTCTGTTGCTTTGATGAGTGGATTGCAGCTAGAGCCATGCTTCCCACGGCCTCCCCTGCTTTCGACGTGTTAGCCAGATTGCTGTGGGAGATCTGGTGCCAGTGTAACCACGCTATTTTTAGGCAGAAGACCCCTGATCCAATATATGCTGTGGAGAACGCCCTAATTCAGAGTCGTCTTGACAAGATGATGGCCCCATCTACACATCGGAAACAACTGTCAATAGTTAGCCTGGATCGTATTTGGAGCCCTCCACCAGAAGGCAGTCTCAAATATAATATAGATGGGGCTTTTTACCCAGGGAGTGAGGAGGGATCAGTGGCGTGTATTTACCGAAATTTCAGAGGAGTACTCACTAATGTGATCACACGTTGTATTGCAGCTCAGTCGGCCTTCCAAGCTGAGATCTGAGCGTTCATTGTGGCCATCCAACACTTGATCCAGCAAGACCTTCATCTCAAGCGTGTTGAGGTCGAATCAGACTGTTAAATGTTGGTAGATATTCTCAGCAGCAACAGCCGCCGCCATGGAAGAAGCGACACCTCTTTGCTGTTCTTCGCAATCTCCTTTTGCGTTGCCCTAATCTCTCCTTTCGGCATGTTCGACGAGAAGCAAACTTAGCAGCTGACTGGGCTGCCAAAGCCCAGCAGGATCATGGCCCGATCCACAATTGGCTTCTATTCCCTCCTTTTACTTTTCAAAGTATTGTACTCGGTGATGCATTAGCATCACGATGTATATCCCGTTAATCTAATATATGGGTAGTTTCGATAAAAAAAAATAAAAAAAAAAAAACAAAAGAAAGGGTGCAGTTTTGTTTTTCTTTCAACTCTTTGTGGCTGAAAAGCAAAAAACTCACCTAATCCTGGGCATCAAAAAAGCAAAAATCAACTTTTTTACTCTCTCGCCAAAAAATGAAATGTTTCTTCAAATACTAAGATATGGTAAAAAGTATATTTAGATATACTTGTCAATATTGGACTAATTTAGAAGTTTCAGGTCCCAAGATTGAAAAACTATAGTGTGCATTGGAGAATTAAATAAAAGTAAAAAAAATCAATCTCCCATTAGTTGACAAAAACAACACTATTCGATATCCAATCCCATTATTCTTTTGCTGTAAAAAGGAACCTATCTCTTCTCTGTCTCCTAGCTCGTACTTTTTTGGCCAAGTCACGATGAAAACCATGACTAATCTGTAAAAATTTACCATTTATTGATCAATCCAGTGTCCTCCTAACGTCGTTGAAACATGAAAAAATCAGTTAAAATTTCAGTTTTGCACCTTTCTCCTTTTTTAAAAAATATTGTCCTCTAGTCTTCAACCACCTGTCGTTTAATTATACCGCGCGTTGTGCCGCGTGCGTCCCACGTGACTTGGTAATATTGGGTTTTAAATTTTCCACTGGGAGAGGACTCCTCCCAGTCTCTGTGCCCGTCCAAAGGTCTGATCTTCGGCGACGTTGCTTCGTTTCCCAGAAACTCGCCTTCGATTTCTAGCTTACTTTCGAGAGAGAGAGAGAGAGAGAGAGAGGCAGGGCACGCACCCAAGAAGGTGGAGAAGGCGGTATTCAATTCCTTTTTCCATAGCCCGCTAGAAGTCGTTGGGGCGAGTGACGAATGCAGAGAGGAGGAACCGGTTTTGAGGAGGAAGGGGTGAACGCCAGATTTTTCTACTACGGGTACTCTATATCCCAGAAGTTCACCTCCATCGCGCCGGCGTTCTTTATTTTTTCCTCGTATCGAGAGCGATCGCAAAGCCAAATATCAAGCAAGTTGTTTTGGGATTCGTTGGTGAATACAGGGTAGAGGATCGGCCGCAATTTGAACTCGATCGAGGCATCGCCGTCTGAACTCCGTCCACTAGGCAGACTGCAAGCACGTAATCTACTTGACTTGAAATTAAAATAATTGCTGAGATATATCCATTATCTTGGCAGAGGTTGAGGCGCGAGAAAGAAACTCGCACGCATAAATGTTTGATGCGATTGGTTGTGCTTGTTTGATGGTATTACTATTTCCGAGTTTCGTTAGGTTGCGAAGTCCATAATTGTTGGCAGGGTTCTGAGACGATTGACCAAAATGAAGAGGACGAGGAGCTCGGAGGCAATCCTGACCGAAATGAAGAGGAAGAGGAGCTCGGAGGCAATCTTGACCATGGAAACTAAGCCAGAATCCGAGTACGATGTGTTTTTGAGTTTCAGGGGAAGCGACACGCGCCTAAACTTTCACTGATTCCCTTTACCGCAGCATGGTACGTGCGGGGATCCGCGTTTTCCTCGACAGTGAAGAACTTGAATATGGTGAAGAAATCAGTGAAGTTTTGAAGGCAGTGAATGAGGCTCGGATCTGCATACCCATCTTCTCTCAGAACTTTGCCTCCAGTTCATGGTGTCTCCGTGAGGTAGCTCGCATGATAGAGTGCTCCTCAGAATCAAATCGGAACAAAGAGATCATTCCCATTTTTTATGATGTGAAGGCTGATGATGTGAAGCTCAAAACTGATTTATTCAAGAAAGCCATACGCAAGCACAAGAAGAAGGTTGGCAAGGATGAGTTGGAGCGATGGAAAAGTGCCCTTGCCGAGGTTGGAGGTAAGATTGGACGGGAACTTATAGGCAAACGGTAAATTTCCTTGACTTCTTATGGTTAATAGGCACAATCTTTACATTTCATTGGATTAAAGTTTGTCCTTAGAAATTTCTGCACGTAAAGCACTGGGGCATTTATTTAAGATTTGCATTACAAGATACTGAAAACTAGATCCAACATCTGAGAACCCACAACAGAAAATAGAATTGGCCGATTTTTTTTAAAGCACAACAAACCGGGTCAAACCCGACCAAGACCAGGCATTTTTCAATTCGTGCCCGTTAACCCAATATGACCCAACATGGAAACCAACTTTTTACTTATCATATTTTTTACTTGATCAACTTTTTGACTTACATGTCAAGACAATGGAAATCATGCGCTTTTATGTAATTTTCCACCCCCCATGGTGATCACAAAATTTTGCGCAATAAACATACTCTTGGTAAATTGTCAAATCGATGGTAGTATTTTGATTTTAAAATTATACCAAGACATGATCAGAATTTGTTCCAAAAAGAGTGCATAACTAACATTACAAAAGTACATGGTCGTTGCATGCATGCATAAAATGGACGTTTAAAAGATCTTACAGAATTTCCCTATTATGAAATATTGGAGCTACTAATTAATGAAAAGAAATTTGACATAATACGAAAAATTTGAACATAATATATGAGAGAATAATATTTCTATATTTGTACGGAAAGGATAATGTTCAGCTCAAAACCAATTTGCAAGGAAAAGAGATATCGAACCACAAGAAGTATGGCCCTGATGAATTAAAGCGGTGGAAGTGTGGCTCTTGTAGAGGTTGCACGTATAGAGGGATGGGATCTCATAGTCAAAGGAGTATTCTCCTGCACTTTTTCTCATGGTCAGTTAATTGAAACTACATCTGTCTGGAAGAAACCGTGCGTCCAAATTTTCGAACTTATAGCAATGTGGTATTACATTAGAAGTTAATGGAATCTAGACTGAAATTGTGCTCGAAAACCTACAATTTAGGAACTGAGGTGTGGGTGAAGGGGATCTTTTTCGCAAACCCGCAAAACACTATGTCAAACCCAACATGTATACAAAATATAATTACCAGTACAGCTGATTATAATGCTTAATTTCCATTTGTTTGAGGTGTTGATATAGCTGAGTTATGTATCCACATGTTTCCTAGAGTCCTATAGTCTATCATGTCTATAACTGAAACAAAATTATATGCTTGCTGCAGCCAAGGAGAAGAAATTGATTCGATTGTTGAACAGGTTTCCCGTAAGCTTAATACAAGACACATGAGTGTGACTGAACATTTGGTTGAAGATAGTGCTCAAGTGGAAGCCATAATGAAATTGTTGGATGTTGGGTGTAATGGTGTACGTTTTGTTGGTATTCACGGCACGGGTGGTGTTGGAAAAATAACTCTTGCCAAAGTCATGTTCAACAAGCTATCTTCTCACTTTGAAGGTTGTTGTTTCCTTGAAGACGTTCGAGCATCATCGCAACCTCCTGATGGTCTTTTAAAGTTGCAGAAAAAGCTCTTATCAAGTTTTGTCAGTTCTACAATTACTGACCAAATTGAGAATGTTGATGGTGGGATCAAGATGATCAAAAGAGTACTTAGAAATAAAAAAGTACTCATCGTACTTGATGATGTAGATGAGAAAGAGCAACTTGAAAATCTAGCCAGAAAATCTGATTGGTTTTGTTCTGGTAGTAGAATCATTATCACAACTAGGGAAGAAATCATCCTAAAGACTCAAGTGGACCCCAATGGAATTTTGCTTTATGAAGTTCTTGGAATGAGATTTGATCTAGCACTTTATCTATTTTATAAGTATGCATTTAGAAGTGACTCTGCTGTAAAAGAATATGAGGATCCTTCAAGAGAAATTGTCTGTACAGTGGGCATGCTTCCTTTGGCTGTTATGGTGATAGGGTCTCATCTTTTTGACTTGGGCAATGATTTGGGGCATTTGGATAAAAGAGAAGTATGGGATGAGACGTTGAAGCAGTTAAAGGAAGGTCCTTTTGACAAAGTTCGAAAATCATTAATGATAAGTTATGAACGATTAAAGCATAAGGAAAAGGAAGTATTTTTGGATATAGCGTGCTTTTTCACCAATGAGGATAGAACATATCCAGTCATCATGTGGAAGGATTGGAGTTACCATCCTCACACTGCAATCACGGTTCTCTCTCACAGGTCCTTGATAAAAATTAGAGATGATGACAAGTTTTGGATGCATGACCAAGTTCGAGATTTTGGAAGGTACATCGTTCTTGAAGAATATCCTCGCAAGTTTTGTAGGGTGTGGATACGTGAGAAAGCCTTGAACCTACTGGAGAGAAAAGAGGTAAACTTTGAATTAATATACTTGTTATATTTCCTGAAAAGTAGAAGGATGAAATATGATATCTTCAGTAAGAAACTAAAACTTGAAAATTAGTTTATGTAGAAGAGGAAGAAACAACTAGCTGTTGGGAAAAATAGTAAACGATAGTTCTGGAAATCGCATGTTGCATGCTCAACCATTGGAGAAATTGTTTGACAGCGCTTGATGTGTCTCTTTGTTGTAGCTCTATATCTGTATGTTGCATGCTCAATATTGAGTCTATGCTATGCAGAAAAATGAAGATGTTGAAGCACTAAGCCTGATGTTCCATGGCCACAACTTCACACGAGAAGAATTAGCTTGTCTACCAAAACTAAGGTTTCTTCAAGTGAGAAAGTCTGATTTTTCTGGCAACTTTGAAAATCTCCTTTCAGAGCTAAGATGGCTTTCTTGGCAAACATGGCAAACAACTTTCCATGCGAGTAACTTTCACTTTAGTAATTTGGTCATCCTCAACCTTTCCGATAGCGATATTGGAGATGATTGGGTTGGGTGGAGCCAAATGAAGGTATAATATGCCTTACTCTATAAACTTCTTTCTGGTCATTACCTAATTCACGATGATAAAAGCAAGATATATATTTTACTTCTTTGTATTATTACCTCATAAGATTGACATAAAGGTTGGATTCACTCCTCATTTCATCCGAGTGTAAAATATATATTGTATGAGTAAATCCTAAATATTTTTATATCAAAGTAAAAAACAATTATGTCCCTCATAAAAAATGCTTCTTGTGATATATAACCTTGGTTTCTTAGCTCTAAAAGTTGCTTAGGCTTTGGAAATTGTGTATTTCAATAAAAGGAGTGTGTTCCAATAGATGTAAGTACCATTTTGCCTCAATATGCATTAGAATATGATTTGAGTGACATAAAGTTTGAGCCAAGGTGAGTAATAAAAAAGTCAATTGCAATCAAGTGTGAGATTGGCAACATTTAACTTGAACCGTGTAAATGATGACAATTTTATTTGGAATAGCTAAAGTTGAGTCAAGGTGAGCTTGAGCTTCATATATTTGATTGAAGCGGCCACTAGCCTAATATATTAGCTGATTGTCTATATTATGTTTATGATTACATTAACGAACTGTAAATAAATGAAAATTCCTTTACCTTTACTTTTACTTTTACTTTTACTTTTACTTTTCTATTTTACCTGACTTAATGAGCGAAGACCCAAGCTTTATATTGAATCAAATCAGATCTTTCACAGAGGGGTTGGATGGGGTGATGTTGAAGATTGTGGTCGAAGGTGGTGTGCTGGTCGTCAATGGCGGTTGGTGGAGAAAAACTAGGGGTGTTGGTTTTTGGGCTTTTTGATCTGGAAATTAACAGTTTTTCGTATTTTCGTTGCAAGGATACTTTATTCTTTTGATTATGGAGTATTGTTCTAAGAAGCGAACTGAGGGTTTTTGGAAATAAAGCATGTAAAGTAAAAGATGGGTTGACTCTTTGCTTTTACTTGTGGAATAAATATGACTCCTAACAGGGCCCTAACTCCATAAAAAGAGCTCAAGTCGGAGATTATTCTAAAACATTTAAAGTAAGAGGGTTATTTGCAGCATCATTAAAAAAAAATATTTGGGAAATTCAATTTACCTAGATTATCTTAAATAATGACTTATGGATGATAAGCTTATTAGTTACATTACGACACACGCCAATATTTCTCATTTATTTTTTCACTTCAATTTTCATATTTGGGCAGATGGATAAACTGAAGGTTCTAGATTTGACGAGTTGCATAAGGATAAAACAGACACCTGACTTCTCGAACTTTATGTCTTTGGAGAAGCTAATTCTTGCTCAGTGTGTCGAGTTAACCACAATTCACCGCTCCATTGGTAAGCTAAAGCACCTAACGACTTTAAACATCAAGGGATGCAGCTCTCTTAGGACGTTGCCTGAAGAAATCGGTGCTCTACAATCTTTGATGGAGGTTATCATGCCCCAAACTTTTCAACCCTTCAATCTTCCGGACAAATTTGGCAATCTAGAATCTTTGTCGAGTTTGTTATTAGATGAGCACCTAGGAATCAGCCAACTTCCAAGCTATATTGGAGGGTTCATGAAAGTTACACAGTTATCTTTACGTTGGTGTGTGGGCATAGAGAAGCTTCCATGCTCCCTTGGAAAGATGGAAATTTTGGTCGAGTTGGATTTATCAATGTCAAGAATAGTCGAATTGCCTGATTCCATTGGAGATCTGAAGAAACTAAAAGTGATTAGAGTAAGCTATACAATGATAAGAAAGTTTCCTTGTACGATTGGACAGGTGGAGATATTGGAAGAGTTACATGCTAGGAAATGTTGGGATCTAACAGATGAAAACTTGGAGGAAATTGGAAAGCTATCCCGTTTGAAGATATTGGACTTATCATATACTCATGTATCTCGATTCCCCACGGTGCTAGGTTGTCTCTCTCATCTCCACACACTTGAATTGGGTTCGAGTGACCTTCAGGAAGTACCTGATCTTTCCTCAAGTTTGACATGCCTTCACATGCAAGCACGTCAGTTCCCATCTATCCTTGACCTCTCAAGTCTCATTGATTTAGATTATCTGGAATTATCTAGATTAACTATATCAAGAGAGGAATCTGACCCAAGTTGGACAAACAATTTGCCAGTGAAACAACTGATCCATCCACTTCCAAGTGGCTTGTCAACTTTGAAATGTAGGGGCATCAGCCTACTACCTCCTCTTTCTAACTTAAGAAAATTATCAGTTCTGTGTGTCATTGAATATCCAATGCCATACTTCTCTATCTCTCAGGAGCTAATACATTTGACGGAATTGAAACTAAGTAAGTGCAAATTTGTTGAGATAATATATGTGTTGCTCTTGAAGAATCTACAGCACTTGGAACTAAACAGATTGGACAGGCTGGTTAAGATTCAAGGTTTGTCAGAATTGGCATCCTTGTTGTACTTTCGTATTTCTGACTGCTATAAGATAAAAAGGTTACCGAACTTATCAAAGTTAGATAAGCTGCAACATATTGAGGTAGAAGCTTGTCCAGGAATAAAAGTGATTGAGGGAATCAACGGCTTAGAAAGTTTGGTGTTGGATAATCGTGGTTGCACTATACTAGAGAGATTGCTGGATGTCTCAAGATCAACTTGGATTTCCCACAAAGCACCAGAGTGCCAGGTTTTCCTGAGTTTTAATGCACCGGACACTTCTTATAGCATTGTCGATGTCCTTTACAAGAAATTGGTTCGCAACCGAATTTCAGTTTTCAAGGATGACGACATATTGAGCTCTGGTGATGGAATTGGCGAAGAGCTTCCGCAAGCACTTGACAACTCCCATATCTACATACCCTTCTTATCTAAGAACTATGCTTCTAGCTGGTGGTGTCTCCGTGAATTAGCCCACATGGTAAAATGCACATCAAACTCACATGGGAAAAAAATAATCCTGCCCATTTTTTATGATGTGGAGGTTGATGATGTTAATCTTAAAAGCACTTTGTACCAAAGTGCCCTAGATAAGCACAGGTGGAAATTTGGCAACGAAGTGGAGGAATGGGAAATGGCTCTAAGAGAGATCGCGCACACAAGGCGGTTCAACATGAATAGTAACAGGTAATGCTGCTATATTTTATTAACTGGACCAAATTGAACTTTAGCACCATAGAATTTCATGATAAAAAAATGTGAACTTTTGCACAAAAACAGTCGAGGACACTCAAGTGAATTCTTATGCTTTGTTTGGAAGAGTTTCTTTGGTGGGTAAAGAAAATGAAGGCAAAGAAATTTGAGGTGAAGAAAATGTATTCTTTGGGGTGGCTGGAGTTGTAGGGTTGGGAGGTGAAGATAGTGTAGGTATATGAAAGATGAAGAACGAAAAATGAAAATTGGCATATCTATTTCTTCGTATTTTGCCTTCTATAAAGTTAATTTCTTTGCAACAGCGACGATAAAAATCGTTTTTTGAAGCTTTACCCAAAAAAAAAAAAAAAAAAAAAATCGTTTTTTGAACGATGTAAGTACAAAGCCCATTTTCAAAGCCGAGAAGGTTGCGTGGGTTGGACATTTCATTCTCCTATGAAAATTGAAGAATTTAAATAGGCATTGAGTAATTACTATATAATCCTTCACAATTTTGTCATTTTCTATTACTTTTGAGAGTTCATTTGGAAATGAGAGAAAAAAAGGGAATTTCTCCCCTTCATTCTTCGCCCCTCGGCGAGAAACATAATTGGTTGGCCTAGCAAAAGTTTATTTTACTTCCATATCAGCATCTGCATTTTAGGATTAAACCCAGGCACAATAAATTCTCTCCACTCTGAGTCTTGCTTTCCAAACGGAGTTTTTTTTTGTTTAGGATACAACTAAAGAATAGAAAACAACGCACTCAAAAGGAACGAATAAAAATTCTATAAATGGAGAAAAGATGTGATTTAGAATTATTCTAGGAAATTTATTTAAATTGTCACAAGATGGAAAGAAGTTCATTGAAGTTTAGAACCCATATGAGATTCATGAGGTAAGTCATTTAACTCTCTTGGCCATTTTAAGTTTCCAATTTATCGTTGGTTTGATGTTACATAATTATCATTTTTTCTTATTAAGGTAACATAGTGTATGAGCTTTCGTAAAATTTTCTAATAATGTTTGAGATCGAAAGTGGTTTTGAGTGCATTTTATGATATAGAGCGATGATAAAAGGTGCTTTGAAATAATCACTTCAATTGTCTCCTTAACAGGAACATTAAAGGGAGTGCAAAAATGTTAATCCAGAATAAATGCAGTAGTTCCTGTATTGAAATGAAATTAATGACTCCTAAATTCATGTATAGATGGAGTGACTAAGAACGATCAATTTTATGCATATATACACTGCGAAAAATTAGATAACATCGCCAAGAGCCAGAAAAATTATTTAAAAAATAATAAACATATTACAATTTTTTTAATTAAGTCCTAAATATCTTTTTTGTCAATTGACTCTTAAATCATTTGCATTTATGTCAATTTAATCCATCTGACCAATTTTGGCTAGCTAATGCTAACATGGTTGTCATGGATGTCGTCGTCCTATGTGACATGGATGAACTAAAATGAACAATTTTTAAGAATATTTTAAATTTTTTAATAATTTTTATTGTTTAATTTCTTTTTCCTTTTATTTATTTTCTTTTACTTTTTCTTTCCCTTCACTTCCTTCTTCCTCAAGCTAGTCATTTGGATCTTGATGATTAGCTAGACAAGAGGGTCGACGAGTTCATTGGCCTCGCCTAAGCTGTTTGCTTGGTTGGTAAGGGAAGGTTGAGACTTGCCTAGCCACTAGTAAGGCCCGAGCCCTCATTAGAGCTGTAAGGTTGAAGGCCGTGACTTCTAGTGAGGATGAGCCTCACCATATGGTGAAGCCGATAACAATCTTGCTAGCTCTCACTCTTGTTGATTGTCGTAGTCCAGTGACTGGTTGGAGGAAGACGAAAGGGAAGAAAGAAAAGGAAAAAGAAATGAAAATAAATAAATAAATAGTTTGAAAAATTAAAGTATTAAAAATAGTCCACATTAGTGCCAATCGCTCGATGTATGATAGCTGATATTTATGTTTTGATCAGATGGACTGAATTAGCACAAATACAAATTTTTTAAGAGTCCATTGATAAAAAAAGAAAGAAAGTTCAACACTGAATTGGCATAATTATAATAAATGTTAGAATGTTTTGATAATCTTTCCTCCAAAAGCTTGCCATTGAATGATCAATTGAATTTTGCAACAATCGATATAGAATCTCAATGCGATGGTCTAATGTGCCAAAACTTTCATAGGATGCTTGATTGAATGTTAAAAATTTTTCACTTACTTAAGTACTACATCGGAGAAAAATCGATCACTTGAGTGTCAATTTCGGCCAAATATCCTATGTGAATTTTTTTTTACTTTCTAAATTTTTTTATTTCCATCTGTATTTTGCTTTTTTTTTTTTTTTCTTTAGGGTCAATGAGGGTCACTGTAACTGCCTCACCCTCGGTTGCAAAGGCCCTGGGCAAGGCTGCAAGGGCCCTCATTGCCTGTGAGTGACGCCGCCTAAAGCAGGTGAGGGTCATTGTGGCATCGCTAGTGGTTGGCAAGGCCCCAATGGCCTTGCCCAAGGCCTTTGCAGCAAGGGCACTTGCCCTCGCCTTGGGTGAGGCCGCGAAGAACCTCACTAGAAGGCGAGGGTTGTTACGACCTAGCTAGCAATTAGCAAGGCCCTGATAGACTCGCCCTTTGTTGCGAAGCCACCTAGAGTAGGCGAGGATTGTTGCGACCTCGCCAATTGTTAGTGAGGCCCCGACAGCCTCGCCTTTGAACACAAAAGCCTTAGGTGAGGTCGTGAGAGCCCTCACCAGTGTCGCCTAGAGTAAGTGAGGGTCGTCGTAGCCTCACCAATGGTTGTCCTTGTTGCAAAGGCCCTGGGCAAGGTAGGGCCTTGCCGCTCACTAGTGAGCCCGTAATGACCCTATTTTACTTTGGGCAGCATTGCTCGCGGCTGACCGAAGCAATCCTAACAACCTCACTTAAGGCCTTAGCGGCCAAGGGTGAGGCGGCCGCAGTTGGTGAGGGTCCTCGGTGACCTTCGTCAACCCTTTAAAAAAAAAAAAAAAAAAAGCAAAAAAATTCAAAAAATAATAATAATAAATGTTAAAATAATATTTTCCGGTGGCCATGTTAGCTTTTCTGACGGGGCAAATCGGAAATGGCACTCAAGTGATCGATTTTTCAACTTTGTGGCACATGAGGGAGCGAAAAAATCTTTTGGTACTCAAATGAACACCGTACGAAAGTATTGATACTTATATTGTACTTAATCCTCTTTTCTAACTTGAAATGGGCCCTTCAACCAAAGAAGATCAAGTCTCTGAATTATATTTATTTATGTATTTGTTATGTATTATTTTTCCATTATTTTGTACCCTTTGGAGAGCGGGAGGGGGTGTGTAATAGGTTTAAACTTTAAAGTGGTATTATTTGATTGAATTTTATGTCAAATGCCCATTGTCTTCTTTAATTCAAACAAAAAATAAATAAAATGCATAACAAGAAAAATTTCCACTATTAACCTTAGGATGAATCTCTTTAATTAATAAAAAATATTTAAAAGTTAAAAAGTTGAAGATAAAAAAAACGGAAAATTTTCAATTAGGACCCAAAGTGCCCTCAATTTTTAAAGTAAGGGCTTGAAATAAATATTCTCTCAAATAGACACATGAACTGCTCTCATTTTCTCAAATAAGAGTATGGAGTGATTTTGTTAGTCTTGAAGGACTTGACCTCATTGATTGGTGAGAGCATTTTCATCATTTACTTTTTCCTTTATTTTTCATTTTTATATTTTTTTGGTAAATTATCTTTTTCTATAAAGCTAAACTCTAAAAAGAAATAAAGAGGCTAAAACTTAAAATACACATGCACACATCACACACAGACATAGGGGAGAGTTGCCGGCCTTCCTCGGCTGTAGCCACCACCCCATCGCTAGCAACCATAGGCAGGATGGCTGGCCCAGCCCTCCCGCTTGCAACCTTGTTAGCCATGGCTGAAGCCCCACCATCGATGGGGCAGTGGCCATAGGCAGGAGGGCTTGGTTTTGTATTTCTTTTAAGAAATAGTCTTTTTTATGGAAAAAAAAAAGGAAAAAAAAAAAGAGAAAAGAAAGAAAAAATGGAAGGAAATAAGAAAATATAGAGAATAGAAATGCCCTTGACCAGGTGAGGTAAGGTCTTCCCTTTAAGACTGACATGGCCATTTATTCACTTGAGGTCCTTTTTTTAGAAATAGAGAGTACTCCCATGTTGTATTTGAAATATTCCTTGAAAAGAATGATAGATAAGTATGAATATTTAGGAAAAATTATTTGATATGGTTATTACTTAAAGGCCAAATGATGAGATAAAGGCCAAATGACAAAGTAAATCTCAATATTTTTAATTCTTTCCAATTTTATCCTAACCTTTTAAACCAATTAGAAAAATAGCCAAATCTTTCCAATTTGTATCAAAACTATCCCAAACCATTTAACACCATTTATGAGAGGAATATTCGGTTAGATTCTTTCCCGAATTTCAATTTTGCCCATAGAAGAAAGAACATTTATCTAGTTCTAGTATTCAAGGGAGGACATTTGAAGGAAAATAATGTAACGGATGCATAATTTAAGTGAGAATATTTATTTGGCTTCATATCGGCTAATTTTTTTTATTAAATGTATTTATGAATTTTTGATATGAAGAAAAAATGAAAAACTAGGTTCTTTTATGCAACATTCAGATAGATCTAGCGTGAACTTACCAAACAAAATCTGTTCACTTTTTTATGCCAAAAATAAAACTTTTCACGAAGAAAATAATAAAACAGTTTTACCTATAAAGAATATCTGTTGTGCTTAGCACTTTGGATTTTATGGAAAAAAACCGAGCATTATGAAAAAAAATTACCTTCTTCAGTTTTGTTAATCTTACTACATCCATTCCATCAAGAATGTATACTTCATATCAATCGGCTAAAGCATTATCTAAAGCATCTCCAATACATCAAATTGACCAGTTTTTCTTGAATTTCCAATGTACGTGTCAGCTTATTGTTATGCTTAAATTCGCTCCATAGAAACTGAAATGGTTGACTTATTTAAACATAGGGTCCCTAGAGACCCAGAGATCGTCATATCCGGAAGCAATTTATACCCTTTTCTTTCATGTCATTGATGACCAAAATATTTCCTGCTTTGCTGCAGCCACGGAGAGCTAATTGAATCGGTTGTTAGAGGGGTTTTATGTAAACTTAGTGGCAAAAATGTGGATGTGCCTGAACATTTGGTTGAGGATCACAATCAGATAAAAGCGATAATAGATAAGTTGGATATTGACTCTGGTGGGGTGCGTTTTGTTGGCATACATGGAATGGGTGGTATCGGTAAAACAACACTTGCGAAGGTTGTGTTTAACAAATTACTTCTTCAGTTTGACGGTGTTAGTTTCCTACAAAACATTCGAGAATCATCCCAACATAGTCTTGGTCTTGTAAACTTGCAGAAAGAGTTATTATCGAGTGTTCTTGGTTCTAGGGACACTGTCCAAATTGAAGACATAGGTGATGGGATGAATCAGATCAAGAGAGTATGTAGGACTAAAAAGGTCCTCATTGTTCTTGATGATCTAGACAAGAAAGAGCAACTCCAAAAGCTAGCTGGAAAATCTGATTGGTTTGGTTCGGGTAGCAGGATCATTATCACAACTAGGGACAAAAGTATCTTAATGAGTCAAGTGGAATCATTTGGTGAAGTGGTCCTAAATCAATCTAAAGGAATTTTGGCTCATGAAGTTTATGAAATGGAATTTGGTCAAGCATTTCAGTTGTTTTGTGAGCACGCATTCAGAAGGGACTCTCCCATAAAAGGATATAAGCATCTTGCAGAGAAAATTGTTCGTGGAGTGGGAATGCTTCCTCTAGCTATTGTGGAGATAGGATCAATTCTTTGTTTCAGTCATGAAATTGGAAAATGGGAAGATAAGTTGACGCAGATGAATAAAGGTCCTTTGAAGGTTGTCCGCGATGCATTAATGATAAGTTATGAAGGATTGGCAGATGAGGAAAAAGAAGTATTTTTGGGTATTGCTTGCTTTTTCACCAACAATGACCAAACGTATCCAGATATCATGTGGGATGACTATCAGAGTGCAATTAGTGTCCTCCGCCAACGGTCCTTGATAAAAATTAGAGATAATAAATTTTGGATGCATGACCAATTGCGAGATCTGGGAAGGAACATCATAGTTGAATATCCTCACAAATTTAGTAGGTTGTGGATTCATGAGCATGCTGTACCAATGCTATGGGAGAGAAAAGAGGTAAAATGGAAGAATATGTCACATAATTTTTATTTGGAAAGACAAACTTCTTGCATTTTTGCTTTTATTTTATTGTTAGCTTTGTTCAACTTCCTATTTGTCTTATTAGTGGAGAGTTCTCTCAAACATACCAAATAGATTCTTCTAGATTCTGTAGAATAGTACATAGTTTTCTCGGAGATCTGAAACGACAAAGCACCGTTTCACGAGCAATCCGTGCAAAGTTAGAAGAAAACTAGTGGTATGAAGAGTTTTTAACTTACTTCCAAACACAAATAGAGAAAAAACCAAAAAAAAAAAAAAAACTATGAAGATTGCAATTAATATGCGTATAATTTTTCTTGAATAGTAGAAAGTGGGAAATGGACAACTGATTTATAAGATATCTTCAATTGTATGCTTAACTGATCTTGAGTCTCTGTTGGCAGAGAAATCAAGGTCTGGAAGCACTAAGCCTGACTTCTAGTGGTGGCTGGAGGAGCATCTATATGGTTGAAGAATTAGTTGCTACATCAAAATTAAGGTTCCTTAGAGTGAAAGGCTTGGATGGCATCTTTGAGAATGTTCTTCTGAAGCTAGAAAGGCTTTTTGGGGAAAAATGGGGAACAGCTTTCCGTGCAAATAACTTTCACTTCAATAATTTGGTCATGCTCGATCTTTCGGATAGTAATATTGGAGATGGTTGGGGTGGGTGGAGCCAAATGAAGGTATGATATGCCTTCCTCTTTGTACTTCTTTCTATCATCACCTCGTTCGCAATGATAGAAGCAAGACATATATTTTAGTTCTTTGTATCATTGCCTCATGCGATTGACATAAAGGTTGCATGCACTCCCCATCTCATCCGAGTGTAGAATATGATTTGCTTGAATCAATGTAAAACACAGTTATATCCCATATAGAAAATGCTTCATGTGGTTTATAACCTTGGTTTCATAGTTTTGAAAGTTGCTTAGGATTGGGAATTGGTGTACTCCAATAAAGTTAGCTGTTTTGCATCAATATGCTTCAGATATGATTTGCGTGGCTATAAAACTTTTGACTCAAGCTTAGTAATAGGAAAGTTAATTGGAATTAAGTTTGAGATTGGTAACACTCAACTTGAATGGTGTAAAGGATCACAACTTTATTTGGAATAGCTAAGTTGATGATTTAAATTATGGTGAGCTTCACCATCATGAGACTTTATTCAAGGGGCTTACCAACCTAATTTAATGGTTAAGTTTTTCTTTATAATTGCATTAATGAACTGTCGAATGAATGAAAATGACATTATCTATACTTTTGTAATTAACCCGAGTCAATGAGGAAGGTTGGAATATTACATTGAATCTAGTTTTTAACTACAGCGTCAAATCAAATCTCAAAGAAATCTATGGTATATATTCAGGGTAGTGAACAAATGTAGTGGAGCTTCTTGTCTATTTCTAAAATTTAATTTTAAGTCAGTTTTTTAAGCTACAAAAATTGTGTGAAACCAACTTAGCTCAATTGGGTACCCTCCCCGCTAACAATTGCCATTCAGTCACCTCTTGTGATCTTTCTACAATTTTTCAACTTAAAATGGATGCTTGTATTAATGCCCAAAATCATTCTCACCTTTTATATTAGCTTCTATTTGCATAATTCATTATTGTTAATTTTGGTTGTTAACATGCAAGTGTGATTATGCATGTAGGCTACTACAAATACTTATTCTACAAATACCTTATGCACGCTAGATTTTTCTGGAAATTGGATTGATTTTTTTAACAATTTTTAAATCCATCACTTTATATCTCTAATTGTTAAGTTGGCTAAAGGTTAAGATTGTGGTCGGAGGTGGTGTGCTGGTGCCCAGTGGTGGTGCGAGGAGAAAAAACTTAGCATGTTGGTATTTGGGGTTTGTGGGTGATTTGGGAATTATAGCCTTTTGTGTTTTCATAGCTAGGATACTTTAGTCTTTCAGTTATGGAGTTCTATTATAAGACACATACTTTTGCAGATGGCAAAAAAGCTGAAAGTATTGGACTTGGGAAACTGCAAACACTTAACAAGGACACCTGACTTGTCTGACTTCCTAGATTTGGAGATATTGATACTTGCTGGCTGCTCTAAGTTAATTACGGTTGATTGCTCCATTAGTAAGCTACAGCTCTTAAAAACTCTGAATATGGATGGATGTGACTCTATTGAGGAGTTGCCTGAAGAAGTTG
Source organism: Eucalyptus erythrocorys (assembly GCA_014182555.1). Classification (NCBI taxonomy): domain Eukaryota; kingdom Viridiplantae; phylum Streptophyta; class Magnoliopsida; order Myrtales; family Myrtaceae; genus Eucalyptus; species Eucalyptus erythrocorys. Next base: position 36,039,241 of record CM024599.1, on the reverse strand, counting down.
GTTCTTTAGAATCTTTGACAGAGTTCATCTTCTCCGGATCTACCAAATTGGTCACGCTCACAGAGAGTTTTAGGAATTTGAAATCTTTGTCAAGCTTCAGTGTAAATTATTGCAAGGGAATGAACGAACTCTCGAACTCTATCGGAGGATTAGCAAAAATCACATGTTTCTCTTTAAAAGGATGTGAGGGGATAAAGAAGCTCTCACACACTCTCTGGGGCTTAGAATTATTGGTCAAGTTGGATTTGTCATTCTTGGGGATAGACAGTCTCCCTGATTCCATTGGAAATCTTAAGAAACTCAAAGTCATCAGGATGGGACATACAAAGTTAAAAAGGTTACCAGGAGCAATTGGACAGCTAGAGATGCTTGAAGAGTTACATTGCCCAGAGTGTTTGGATCTATCAGGCGAAGTCCCAAATTCTATCGGGAATCTTTTCCATTTGCAGATCTTGGACTTGTCATGTACTCGTATTTCTGGTTTGCCAAACACAATCACTCATCTCTCTCATTTGGAAGAGTTACATGTTTGAGATTGTAGGGATCTTACGAGTGAAATCCCAGATGCAATTGGTAAACTATCCTGCTTGAAGATCTTGGACTTCTCTGGCACTTGTCTTTTTGGTTTGCCCGGCACAATCACTCATCTCTCTCACCCGGAAGAGTTACATGTTCAAGATTGTCGGGATCTTATGAGGGAAATCCCAGATGTAATTGGGGGATTATCCCGCTTGAGGATCTTGGACTTCTCTAGAACTGGTATTTCTGGTTTGCCTGCCACAATCGCTCATCTCTCTCACCTAGAAGAGTTATGTGTCCAAGGTTGTTGGAATCTACCGAGCCAAATACCAGATGCAATCGGGGGACTATCCCGCTTGAGGATCTTGGACTTTTCTGGTACTTGTATTTCTAGTTTGCCTGCCACGATCACTCATCTCTCTCACCTAGAAGAGTTACGTGTCCAAGATTGTGGGGATCTTATGGGTAAAATCCCAGATGCAATTGGCAAACTATCTCGCTTGAGGATCTTGGACTTCTCTGGTACTTGTATTTCCGGTTTGCCTGCCACGATCGCTCAACTCTCTCACTTGGAAGAGTTACGTGTCCACGGTTGTCGGAATTTTACGAGCAAAGTCCCAAATGCAATTGGCAAACTATCCTGCTTGAGGATCTTGGACTTCTCTGGTACTTGTATTTCTGGTTTGCCTGCCACGATTGCTAATCTCTATCACCTAGAAGAGTTACGTGTCCATGGTTGTAAGAATTTTACGAGCAAAATCCCAAGAGCAATTGGCGGACTATCCCGCTTGAGGATCTTGGACTTCTCTGGTACTTGTATTTCTGATTTGCCTGCCACGATCGCTAATCTCTATCACCTAGAAGAGTTACGTGTCCACGGTTGTAAGAATTTTACGAGCAAAATCCCAAGAGCAATTGGCAGACTATCCCACTTGAGGATCTTGGACTTCTCTGGTACTTGTATTTCTGGTTTGCCTGCCACGATCGCTAATCTTTATCACCTTGAAGAGTTACGTGTCCACGGTTGTGAGAATTTTACGAGCAAAATCCCAAATGCAATTGGCGGACTATCCCGCTTGAGGATCTTGGACTTCTCTGGTACTTGTATTTCTTGTTTGCCTGCCACAATCACTCATCTCTCTCACTTGGAAGAGTTATATGTCCAGGATTGTTGGGATCTTATGTGGGAAATCCCAAATGCAATTGGCAGACTATCCTGCTTGAGGATCTTGGACTTCTTTGCAACTCGTATTTCTAATTTGCCTACCACAGTCGCTCATCTCTCTCACCTAGAAGAGTTACGTGTCCAAGGTTGTTGGAATCTACCGAGACAAATACCAGATGCAATTAGGGGACTATCCCACTTGAAGATCTTGGACTTCTCTAATACTCCTATTTCTGGTTTGCCTGCCACAATCACTCATCTCTCTCACCTGGAAGAGTTACGTGTCCAAGGTTGTCGGTATCTTACAAGTGAAATTCCAGATGCAATTGGCGGACTATCCCGCTTAAGGATCTTGGACTTCTCTAATACTCCTATTTCTGGTTTGCCTGTCACGATTGCTCATCTCTCTCGCCTGGAAGAGTTACGTGTCCAAGGTTGTTGGAATCTAGCGAGGGAAATCCCAGATGCAATTGGCGGACTATCCCACTTAAGGATCTTAGACTTCTCTGAAACTCGTATTTCTGGTTTGCCTACCACGATCGCTCATCTCTCTCACCTGGAAGAGTTACATGTCCAAGGTTGTCAATATCTTACGGGTGAAATCCCAGATGCAATTGGAGAACTATCCCGCTTGAGGATCTTGGACTTCTCTAGTACTCGTATTTCTGGTTTGCCTGCCACAATCACTCATCTCTCTCACCTGGAAGAGTTACGTGTCCGAGGTTGTCAGCATCCTACAAGTGAAATCCCAAATGCAATTGGCGGACTATCCCGCTTGGGGATCTTGGACTTCTCTAATACTCATATTTCTGGTTTGCCTGTCACGATCGCTCATCTCTCTCACCTGGAAGAGTTACGTGTCCAAGATTGTTGGAATCTAGCGAGGGAAATCCCAGATGCAATTGGTGGACTATCCAACTTAAGGATCTTGGACTTCTCTGGAACTCATATTTCTGGTTTGCCTGCCACGATTGCTCATCTCTCTCACCTGGAAGAGTTACATGTCCAAGGTTGTCAGTATCTTACGGGTGAAATCCCAAATGCAATTGGAGAACTATCCCGCTTGAGGATCTTGGACTTCTCTAGGACTCGTATTTCTGTTTTACCTGCCACAATCAATCATCTCTCTCACCTGGAAGAGTTACGTGTCCAAGGTTGTCGGCATCTTAGTGAAATCCCAAATGTATTTGGCAGACCATCTCGTTGAGGGTCTTGGTTTGATACTCGTATTTCTGGTTTACTTGCTAGTATTAGTTGTCTCGCTTGGCTTAAAGAACTTGTGTTGAAGGCCTGCAAGGAGCTTCAACTAATGCCACAACTTCCCTTGAGTTTGACAAGCCTTATCCTTGATGCTTATCATCATGGAATCATCCCAAACCTCTCTAACTTACTTACTTTATATCACTTGAGCTTATCCTTTCATACGTATAATCCCAAGGCTCCTGACCAGTTAGAGGAAATTTTGTCCCCTTGGAAGATTGTAGAATCCATCCATCGGCTTCCATCTAGTTTGTCAACCTTGCATCTCACGAGTATATTGCCACCGCAGCGGTTTTCCAACTTTAGGAACCTATCAAGTCTCTTCATTTGTAGATGCTTGTCGCAACCAAAATTTCGGGTGCACCACCTAGAATTAGGCTAATTGACTACTAAATTTAATTTAGCTCGGACTTTCCCAAGCCCATACCAATTCGCGACTTAAATTTAAGTTCTTAGCATGCAATTGATTTTTAATTAAAAGTCACCACTAATATATTTTTGTGGGTCGATTAGAAATCCAAGTAAAATAATAGGTGAATTATTTTACTCATACGAACTAGAGATTTATGAATTCAGGAACTTGATTACGCTGATTTCTCTAACTTGAATTAATTCAGAAATCCAACTTTAGGAACCTGTCAAGTCTCTCCTTTTGGTATCTTTCTCTTTTATTTTGAAAAAAAAAAAAATATTTTGCAAGCAACTTGAATTGATTTTAACTTATTTTCTTAACATGTGAAGTTATCATGCGAGTGCGTAAACCACTAATTTAATACTCAGATAAGGCAGTGAGTAAATTGTAAGACTTACCTCATGACAACAAAAGCATCTTATATCAGAATTCGCATCAACAATCATAGATATGATTTCTAATTAACATGCAATCACTCAATCTTTTTTTAAAAAGAATTTTTTTCTTATTTAATAAAATCTAATATATATGCAATGCAATCTAAGCAAATGACCTAATTCTAATGACGGACAATTTCCAACTAAATGGACTTAGCAACAATAGCTAAATGTCATGCATTTCATGAATCTAATTGCACATCATTTCTATTCTCCTAAAAAGCATGCAATTCATTCTAATATGCAATGATGTGCAAAGAAAGCTCAAGTTCTAATTTTTTTTCTTTTTCTTTTTATGAAATTTGAAATTAATACATACAATTAAACGTGCAATTAAAAAAAAAAAAAACTAACATCCTAAATGAATACACTCTTTTTGGATTTTTATTTTCAAAAATTCGAAATTAATAAATTCCTTATGTAAAATAACTCTAAAACGACAAACCTAATCTAACTCATTTTTTTTTTCTTTTGCCAAAACAAAAATTGATTCAAACCACATAACAGTAAATCAGAGCATGATAAGATCGATATCCAAAAATTAACAAATCACATCCTGCGCATGGAATCGGATTGGTCAATTTTAAATAAACGGCGAATCGAATCCCGAGCATGAGATCGGATTGGCAATTTTCCAAACGATTGCAAGTCGGATTTCGAGCGCGAAAATCGGACTGTCAATGCTACTCAAATTGCAAATATCAATAAGGGATTTCAATCATACATCAGGAATATTTTGAATAAAGAAACAAAATACATAATAAAATAAAAAATAAAAAATCTACCTAATTGGGATTTTGGGCTTAGGGTTAGCAAACGGTGGGTCACCGCAGCCATGATGGTGGGTTGCTAGAGCTCCAGTGAGGGGACCAGTAGTGCGGTGGAGCAGAGGCAAAGGTGCGGCGGTCGCTCAAGATATGCTGGCGTCGCGGGCTGCTTGCGAAGGTGTAGCGGAGCAGAGGCGGAGGCGTGGCGATGTTCACACGGGGGTGACCAGCATCAGGCAGCAGGGATTGGGCTACTGGCGCAACTGGTGAAGCAGCGGAGGGCAGAGACCGACTCGGCGAAAGGCTGCTGTGGGTGTCGCTCAGAAAGGGACAAAGCGACTACGTTGCAGCTAGGGGGCGGAGGCATTACAACCAGTGGTGACATACGAGTGGTGATGGGCATGGCAAAGCAAGGACAGCAGCGGAGCCGGGCACAAGACTTAGGCGTTGGCCATAGGTGGAAGGCGGGTAGCACTCAGGTGCGGTGGGGACAGAAGATGGGAGGCGGGGCGAAAGATCGAGCTGCTAGCGGCACTCACAGGTTTCGCAAATGGAGATGTGGCGATGCAGCGTGGAGATGGCCGGTGGCTCGGGGGACGCCGACAAAAGGGGCTAGCGCTATAGCAGAGGCGACGTCGACACTTAGGCGGAGGGCCGCTTCCAAGTGCTGTCGACGATGGAGCTTAGGCTGTTGTGGCGTCAGGCAGATAACGAGCGGAGCTGCGAAGCGGTGGAAGTGGCGGAGCTGCGAAGCAACGGAAGCGGCGAAGCGTCAAATGGCACAAGGATGGGAGGTGGAGACGTAACAGTGGACGCTGAGCTCACGGGTCTTGCAGGTGGAGGCGCGGCGGTGGTGCCAGCGTGGTGGCGGTGCTGGTGCGGCGGCCGGTGTAACGGGGGGCCTCGAGCGGCTGCAAGGCGAAACACAACGAAGATGAACAGTGCTGCTTTTTCTTTCTCTTTTTTCCTTCTTTTCTTTTCTACTTTCTGCTCACGTCTCCCGTGTCTCTCTTTTCCCTCACATCTTCTCTGTTGTTAGCTGAAGGAAGTCCTCTACTGCCTTTTGCCTTTTTCCTCCCCTTAAAAGCTTTTCTTTTTCTTTTCTCTCAAGAACCGAAGGAAAACCCGAGAAAATATTGGCTGCAGCTCTGATTCCAGCGTGTCTTCGTCCGAGTCCATTCACCGGGCGACACGTGTCGCCCGGTGTCCACGCTGGAAACAGAGCTCGGCCATTTTATTTTCTCTAGCGAATCCGGGGAAATTGATTCAAAGAGATATTTCTCTCTCCTCTGCACGTCTTATCCCGGAGACTTTCTGCTCTGAACTCCTCGGGAAGGAAATATTTGGTGGAGCCCACCAAATATTTCGTTCGCTTCTTTCCCTTGAAAATTTTGAACGCCATTCTCTCTTTCTTCTCCATCGACGCAAACTCCCCTGTTCTCTGTTCTCTCTCCCTCTCTCCATCGACGCAAACTCCCCTGTTCTTTGCTGCAGCTCCGACGAACGAGGGAGGCCGCCGTCCGACGAACCAGCTTGAATCTCTAGCTTTTGTGCTCGGCGGGTGCGGGTGGTCTCGGCTATTTCGAGCTTGGTGGTAGCCCGTCGAGATCCTCGATGCAGCTCCATTGCCACTTTGCTCCGTGCTCTTCCTCCAACGGACGAGGGAGACCGCCGTCCGACAAACGCCTTGAATTTCTGGCCTTTGTGCTCGGCGGGTGCGGGTGGATGCGAGGGAGACGGAAGCGGGACCTCGTGGATGCTCCAGGTCGATGCATCTTGACGTGGAAGACCAGGGTCTTGTTGAACGAGAGCGCGCGCTCCCCGTAGCGGATAGGCATCAAGCTGCGGTAGCCGCAACCGCCACCGATGCTCTTGACGAATCCAGCCACGGCGAGACGGAACTTGACCGCGAGGAGCCGCCTGAACGCCCCGCCTCTCTTCGGCCACAGCAGTGCAAGGCGAACCACGTCCCAAGCTCTGTGGGTGGCGCCGGAGTCCCCGCTTGCCATTTTCAGATGCAGAACGTGTTACAGAGACGGTGAGGATGGCGAATCGCAAGCGAGCGGAAGCCCAACGCCGGAGTCCCCGCTTGCCTTTCCTGCTTTACCCTTCTCTCTGTTGGTCGGAGCGAGCTTGAGATGCATAACAATGAAAGCTGCCGACAAGGCCACAGAGAAAGCAATGGCCGATTCCTTCTCGCGTGAAGTGAACCCCATCTTTCTCTTTGTTTTTCTTTCTTTTTCTTGTTGAAGAACCGTGCGAAGCTCTCTCGCAAAAAGCGATTGTCATCACTGAATTTCAAATAGGCCTTCGTGCATGTAAATGAATTGCTTAAATCCATTGACCCATTTGTGATCATTCAGTGAATCAGGCCTTGGCTGGCGTTAGAGATTATAACTCATTGCTTCCTTGTTGCTGCTCAATTTTAAGATCAAGGTTTTGTGGGTGAACGGTTCTTGCTGTTCCAAAGAATACTTGCCTTGATACCAGAAGTTGCTGCTTATTATGATATCAAGGATTCTTGGATTGTGTTTTGCTGTAATGATTCACAATATACTTCTATTTGGCCAGAAAATATCGATTTGATTATTGTATCTTGGTAGACTGAAGTTGCTTTTCTTAGATTGATGTGCGAACTCCAAGCAATAGGAAAATACTGACTAGCACGGTTCGAACAAAATGATGGTGTTGCCCACGGCGATGTTCTTTGCTTGTCCATAATGGTGCCTTCATTCTTTTAGGTCGATAATGCTGTGAGAATAACTGAACAAGCCCCGCAAGCAAGCTCATCACTGGAGACGACAAAATGGCAAACAATGCCATAATAGATGAAACAAAAACAAAGCATATTGAAAGGGCAACTATATATGCCAAATTCTAAAAGGTTGGTAAGTTAGGCTAACAATGTTGGTAAATTATAAGAGAAGTCGGTAAGTTCAAAGCGAGCAAATGAACATCAAGCTAGAAATCTTTTTAGAAAAGTTAAGTTGGTAAGTTAGACAAACAATGTTGGTAAATTATAAACGGTTTCAACAAGTGACAAAAGTTTTTAAAATATATACCAACACGGAAGAGCATTCTATACTGTGTACCATAAAGCTAGAAATCAGCAAAAAGTAAACAAATAGCATCGACAAATTGCAACATTATTATTGATGATTGTTTCAAAAAACAGCACATTTCTTCGAACTTAGGGACTTAGCTACACGCTTTCTCTTCCAGATCCAAAGGACTAAACAATTCCTAGTTTTATTTTTTCATCGAGATCCCCACGATCGAGTTTAGACCTCGGTTACAGACGAGAAAAGAAAAATGCAGAGAGCCGAACAGTGCTCCATGAAACAGAAGGAAGAGATGGGGTTCACTTCACGCGAGAAGGAATCGGCCATTGCTTTCTCTGTGGCCTTGTCGGCAGCTTTCATTGTTATGCATCTCAAGCTCGCTCCGACCAACAGAGAGAGAAGGGTAAAGCAGGAAAGGCAAGCGGGGACTCCAGCGTTGGGCTTCCGCTCGCTTGCGATTCGCCGTCCTCACCATCTCTGTAACACGTTTCGCATCCGAAAATGGCAAGCGGGGACTCTAGCGTCACTCGCAGAGCTTGGGACGTGGTCCGCCTTGCACTGCTGTGGCCGAAGAGAGGCGGGGCGTTCAGGCGGCTCCTCGCGGTCAAGTTCCGTCTCGCCATGGCTGGATTCGTCAAGAGCATCGGTGGCGGTTGCGGCTACCGCAGCTCGATGCCTATCCGCTACGGGGAGCGCGAGCTCTCGTTCGACAAGACCCTGGTCTTCCACGTCAAGATGCACCGACCCGGAGCATCCACGAGGTCCTGCTTCCGTCTCCCTCGCATCCACCCGCACCCGCCGAGCACAAAGGCCAGAAATTCAAGGCGTTTGTCGGACGGCGCCCTCCCTCGTCTGTCAGAGGAAGAGCACGGAGCAAAGCGGCAATGGAGCCGCACCGAGGATCTCGACGGGACTGAGCTCGAAATAGCCGAGACCACCCGCACCCGCCGAGCACAAAAGCTAGAGATTCAAGCTGGTTCGTCGGACGGCGGCCTCCCTCGTTCGTCGGAGCCGCAGCAAAGAACAGGGGAGTTTGCGTCGATGGAGAGAGAGAACAAAGAACATGGGAGCTTGCGTCGATGGAGGAGAAAGAGAGAATGGCGTTTAAAATTTTCGAGGGAAAGAAGCGAAGGAAATATTTGGTGGGCCCCACCAAATATTTCCTTCCCGAGGATTCAGAGCGAAAGATCGAGATGGGATAAGACGTGCGGAGGAGAGAGAAATTTTTTGACTCAATTTTCTTCGGTTCCTCTTCGTAAATAAAAAGGCCGAGCCCCGATTCCAGGCGTGGCCACCGGGCGACACGTGTCGCCCGGTGAATGGACTCGGACGTTGACACGCCGGAGTCAGAGCTGCAGCCAATATTTTCTCAGGAAAACCCCTCACCTTTTGCTCCTACCCCTGAAGAGAGTCCTCCTCCCTTGGCTTTTTATACTTGCTTTTTTTGTCGACTCCCTTTTGATTGACCATGTGAATAACTTATTCTACTATATTGATTTCCTTTTTCAAGCAAATTTCTTCCAGGTCAATTCCATAAAAAAAAACACGAATTTTAAGTGTTGTCCCAAATTTAGCTCGAATTTTATTTTGTTTAAAAAAAAAACACGAACTTTATATGTTGTCCCAAATCTGGCCCAAACTTTATTTTGTCTAAAAAAAAGAAAAAACACGAACTTTAGGTGTTATCCCAAATCTGGCTCGAATTTTATTTGAGACAAAATAAAGTAAGTCTATTACAAATAGGCTTCACATCTTTATTTAACTACAAGATGCACACGCTTTTAATATCTCGCTTTAAGGCAATGTAATCTTTTGCTTTCAACCTAGCTTCTGACATTGCAAACAGCTTGCCAATTGTTAATGGATCTAATGGCCCTAGCTACGTGCCTCATCCCTTGGAACTAAAGCTACTGAATTATTTTTCTCATGAGAATCATCTGTAAAGTTCACCTCATTGAAGGACAGACTTAAATTTAACACTTCCTCCAAACACTCGAATGCAGCATTGTTTTGCTGTGTTGGATATTATTGCTGATGTGGAAATGCCACGTTGGATGACTGTGGAATGAGGGTTAATGGAGGGCCAGATTTAGGACACAAGTGAAAGTTTGTACTGTTTTTTTTAGACAAAATAAAGTTCGGGCCAACTTTGGAACAACACATAAAGTTCGTGCTTTTTTTTTTTTAGACAAAATAAAATTCGGGCAAGATTTGGAACAACACCTAAAGTCCGTGCTTTTTTTTTAGACAATAAAGTTCAAGCCAGATTTGGGACAACACCTAAAATTTGTGCCTTTTCTTTTAAACAAAATAAAGTTCGGGCCAAATTTGGGACAACACCTAAAGTTCGTGCTTTTTTTATGGAATTGGCCCAATTTCTTCCTTGATTGACTAAATCCCGATCTTCTTTTGATTTCTCAATATACACTTTTGACGTGTCCAAGATTATATGCTGAATTCCTTTTAATCAATCAGCCTCGGTCTATCCAAATATTGCATAAATTAATCTCCTAATTGAGCACTTTCCAATGAAAATTTCAGTTCTTATAATGCCCATGGGCTTTGCCCAAGAATTTTCATTATTGCGGGTTTAGTCCAATTTCATTAAGTTTGAAGTCATCCGTTTAAAACGATTCGTCGCCAGTCCCATGCAAATGCAATAAAAATAAAAATGCTCCTAAAATTATATGCTATGTAATTAATTAATTAACTAATACTAATTTTTTTAGGGGTTAAAATTAATTCCTAATTTTTTAATACGATAAATGACTAAATAGATCGGAAAAATAATGTGTCAACAATGCTCAATGGCACATCTCCTGGTGCTTGAACACTTGGAGAAGTTGAGGAAATTGTCCATAGAAGTCTATCCAACCCTCGAGAGAATACCTAATCTATCATGCTTGAAGAATCTAGAAACTTTGTATCTGTCTAAATTGGGAAGTCTTGTGGAGATACAAGGTCTAGGGGAGTTGGAATCCTTAGTGTCACTACGGATTTTCTTTTGTAAGTCATTAGATGGATTACCTCAACTACCAAAGTTGGCAAAGCTCGAATTTTTTCAGCTACACCACTGCCAAGTGCTACGAGGCATTGAGGGTCTTGGTCGCTTACGATGTTTGAAGCTCTTCTGTGTCACGGGTTGCATGTCCCTGGAAAGGTTGCCTGATTATCCAGCGTGGACCATGCTATCCACCGATTGGAAAGCACCGGAAACATCGAGTGCTGTTTGGGAGTCGCCAGAAACGTCGGGCCCTGCGTCTATATTAGGAGCTAGCATCAATGTGTTACCTAGATTTTGTACCCTTGTAAGTCTTGTCTCTCCATTTATTTGTGCAGAGTGGGCTCCTAATAACGAAAGACGTGGATTGTCCATATATATTAGTTTGTCCCGCAAATTCATTAACGACAATGAGCATTTCATTCTTCATTTCTTGATGAGATGCACACGAATTGTTTTAGAAAAGTTCCATATCGGAAAATTGATATGATGTGAAGTAATTAATATATCCTAATAGATCCACAATTCATTACCTTAAACTTTTTACTGAAGGTGGATTTAACTACATATGTCAATGGACTCGGATTTTAGCTCCCTCCCAGGTTAAGGTATTGGAAATCCGGTCTTCTTCTCTTACTTTCATGCTCCTAACACTCCTATGCAGTCCTTACTTTTATAACTTTTATCAATATAGTAAGGTAGGTGTATCATACATTAAATTCTTTTAAGTTTAGCTTCCTAAATGCTATTGCTAGAGTATAAAGTCCTCACTTTCAATTTTTCAATCATCCATGACTTTGTTACAGGTTTTGCATGATATGTTTATCATCCTAGCGAAAAGTTAGATTAATGGTGGGAAATAATGAGGCCGGATGGACTGAATTGACATATATGCAAAACATTTAGAACTTATTTGGTAAAAAAAAAAAAAAAAAAAAAAAAAAAAAAGGTCTATTGCAATAGGTTTATGATTTTTCTTTTTATATAATTTCCTCAAACAAAGTCCTCAGCAATAAATTTGTAAAGCCAACAACGAGTCATGCCTCTACCACTTCCAATGTGCGGTTTGATCCGTCTGAAAGCCAGATAAAAAATTCTTATAGAAGGTATAAGTGACCTCAAACAAAGCTTGTTTAGGAATTGCTCCTTGCAATGATTATGATTGGGTGATGCTCGGTATGAGTTACCTCAAACAAAGCTTGTTTAGGAATTGCTCCTTGCAATGATTATGATTGGGTGATGCTCGGTGTACTGGTATATATGTGTGTATTTCCTCTTGAATATTGCTAATCCTAAGGCATCATGACGATTCTTGTTCAGAATTCTCTCTAATCTCTCGCTATTTTCGCTATTTGCGTTCGTTTGAGACAGTTTCATTTGCTTTAAATATAAACTCAAGCCAGCCGTTGACCACATTAGGTCTAAGTCAAGGGTTACAAGCTTGAATTTGTCTACAACTGGTTACTTACCTCGCAAACCGATAATTCAGATGTTAAAATTAAGGCTTACCTTCTATTCTTATCATTTCGTGCTCGTACAAATCTGTAGTGCACTTCTCGGCTGTTCCTAAACATTGCTGCCACTTGCCCAGATCTTATTCCTTTGAAAACCTACCATGTTCCGACTGTTTTTGTGCACTGCCGGACTTCTTCTTTGACTTTTCTTCTGTGGGTAATGTCTTCAGCCCTGCACTCATCTTAGCAATTAATACGAAAAGATCGAATTTTTGGAATTTTTCCAAACCTAGGTCGGGAAGTGGTGAGTGATGTGAGGCGATGAAGCTATGGGGAGACAGTTCGCGGATGTTTTCTCTTACAGACGTGCAAGCACTGTAGGAAATTGCTGAACTTGCGAATCCTTGCACCCGAGAGGCTGATTTTGCGTCTGGACTGGCTGCACGAGATTGGCCGGGACGGTGAACTCGCTTGAGGTGCAGAGATGGCCTATGGAGAGCTTCGCCCATACCAGTGCGCTGGGGCCTCGTCAGAGCTGGAAAGTTGCGAAGAGGCTCACTGGTGTTGCTTGGAACTCACCAGACAGAGGACACTAGGTTGGGAACAAAGGTAGAGACAGATTGGAGATCGCCAAGAGGCAGAAGCAGCTCATGAAAGAGATATTGTATTGAAGTTGGGATGGTAATTGATGACTTCTGCACTTTTATCACTAAGACAATCGGTCTGAAGCAAAATCATTGTCCATAAGCATACGGTGTTCGAAGACTTAAAGGTGGTCGTGAGGTATGCAAAGAAAAGACATCTGGTTTGGGATTTGCGCAGCTTTTGATAGAAAGGGATTACGCCTATTTCCTATGTTATAGTACCTGCTAGTGCTACTGACATTTACATGGTTTCTATTTTCCACATTGACTCAATACCCTAATTAACCATTTCCTTCTACCATATGCTGCACTTTTCTTTTCTTTTTTCTTCCTTCTTAGTTCATCTACTTCTTGTCTTTGGCATATCGAACTTCTGACGCCAAACCTGGTCTCTGTAATGATGTTGCCCTGGATAGTACAATCAACAGAGATAAATTGTTTAGCTAAAAATCTGGGCAGAAGACTCTTTTGGACCAGTTTTCCTATGTATCTTTTCATTTTTGAGTGAATTTAATATGTGACTTTTTAGTGGAGTTCTTTGGCAACAAATTGGAATGATTCAATGAGAATACAAGTTCAACACTTTATGATATCTAAGTGTTGTCATAATCGAAGGTAGCAACAAAGAGGCAGTTTTCATTGATCATGCTTTTAGCTTGCTTGCGTCCAACCACAGTCATTCAGATGTGGTACAGACGGCCACAAGAGCTAGCAGAGTTTCTTGTGCAAGAGAATGATGTCTAAACTGAAGCGGAAAGTATCTTCCAGGTGACTAGCTGGAACTCCTCTTGAGATTACCAATTTGTACAGCCTGAGAACTTAGATAATTCCTGGTTTTGGAATACAAAGTTTCAGTTGAAATTTCTGGAGAAATTAGAGATTTGACGTCCTTTGACTTCTCAAACTTGAGAAAAGGTAAAACCACTTCAAGAAGAAACAGCATACAGGACATGAACATGTTGAGGATCAGCAATGTACTCTGGTCTCTGTGGCGTTAACAGATAAATTTGCGGATCGAATGATGAATTAGATTGGTTTCTCAAGTTGTAGTGATTGGCCTTTTGCAAAATATTATTGAAGAGGGCTGGAAACTCTCATATCTACTTCTTGTGGAAGCTTGTCATTAATAATCATATCTTAGAAGATGTGAGTTTTATAGTAGTAGAATTAAAATTTTCTGTAAGCATTGCATTGAAGGTTCGCATCCTATTATAGAACAGGGATCTTCGAAGATATGCATGCGTATCTTAAAAATAACCATGCCAGATCTAAGCTGCTCTGTAAAGGGAGAACTTTTAAGGTTTGGTGTCCGCCGTGAAATTACGTGGAAATCCCAGTTCAACATGATTTAGAACCGTCTCGCACGTTTGTCTCTCCGCTTCCACGTTTCTGGGTATTTCTACGCTCATTCTGTCCACAACTGCTACATATTGATGTTGCTGCGACCTCCGAGGAAAAACCAATCAGAGACAAATATAATCTTGTCCGAATCAAGGCAATGTGTGCAGGCGCAAGTCTCAGATTACTTTTTTTTTTTTTGTAAGCAATGTGATCTCGATCCCTTTTGATAGCCTTTTCATTTCCACAAAACACCGAAGAAGATGGCATTCAAGACGCGAAGTCACCAGCAATTTGGTCTTAGATTTGTGTTGGACCATATTCAATGAAGGGAGGCTCTACTTTGCAACGAATTCATCTAAAATTTAAAATTTACTTCAAAAAAACATTGTGAAAATTGTTTATGTCAAACGTCTGTCATGCCACATAGGATGGTCAGCAACTACGTCAGCTATTCTCAACCTATTTTGGCTGGAAAGACTACATTAATGAATTGTCAAAATGTTTAAAACTAAGTTGACCAAAATTAAAAAAAGCTTAAAATTGAATTGATTGTTGCCCAATAAATTTAAAATTGAATTGATCGCTGTTATTCTGATTGGTCAACAACAATCAAAATAAACTCTAAGTTAACACTTAAAAGTGAGAATAGTTTTTTCTATACCACTAAAAATTTAAGATTAAATCGGCTTAAGTGGATCCGTTAAACACCACCAAAAGTTTGCCTATTAATGTGTGAACAATTTGTTATACGCCTAGCATATATTGCGGCTTTTGTATTTCGACTATCTTACTTTTTTAAAAAAAAAAAAAAATTAGGACTTTCTTACCTTTTTTTTTTTTTTTTTTTTTTGTGGGGGGGTCGCCAAAAGGACTCTCTTACTTGACGCCAACGAATTAACTGAGGCTGAGCACCGGGCCTTGCTTGGGCATGCATGGCCTGAATGCCAGGATCGGCACGTTATTTTTGTCGGCCCATGTGTCGGGCCTTGGCCTTGTTCATGGTTGGCCTTGGCCCGATTTTTAAAAGAAAAAAAGTTTGTAAAAAAAAAACCAATTTTAGTTCAGATATAAAAAGAAACTTTGATTGATAAAGTTGATGAAAAAAACTCATTATGTTATACCAAATTAAGTACATGTATATCTTCATATAATTTGGAAAAACAATTGCACACAAGTTGCATCAAAAGAGAATGTATAATAAATAAGGTATTTTTAGCATCGTTTCCTTTACTATAATTGAATGATACGTTATTATCGTTATCCTCTTGCTCATACGGGGCGCATTCTTCTTTAGTTTCTTCCAAAAATCAATCATGCAGTACCCCTACCAAGTTTAAGACTTTTGCAGATTGTTGACATCCAAACTTTCCTAACGGTCTAAGTAAGAAAATTCTTGGTTCAAGACCTCCAATCATGGCAACTCTTGTTTCTTGACAAATAAATCAGTGTAATGTCCTTAGTATCTTAATTGCATGTAGAAATTAGGAGTGTTGTATTTCATCAGTAATTACGCATCATTTGTTCAATAAAACAAGAGTTGATTTTTTGGGTTAGTCAAACCCAAAAAACCAACTCTCGGTAAAAAAAAAATAATAATAAAAAAGACATAAAAAAAATTGCATATATGTCAATCTAGATGGGTGTGTAGAATTAGGCCTTTAAGTTTCGAATTTTCTTAAAAATGGCCAAAGGTTGAATTTTTGGTCGAATCTTTGACTAAATAAATCAGAATCTCATTAATTTATAATTTTGTCTTTGTGGACATTTGATTTAAGGATGATGAATTTAGAAGTTTTCCATCTGGTTAAGGAAATTTCAACCAATGAAGCCAATCAATTATTTAGAGCATGATACTTGACACGTAAGATTGGAGTTACTTAAACTCACTTCGTGCCACTTAAATGCCATCACACAAAAGCCAAAGGAAAAAAATAAAATAAAACGTGTTCTTCTACCCATTTTGGAGGGGTAGCGGCACGTGTAAAAGGAGAAACAATCCCTCGTTTATTGGTTGAGGTTCTTACGAGCACGTAGGGTAATACGCCATTTTTTTTTTTTTTTACAGAGAGAAAATCGAGAAGAAATCCCCTCCTTGCCTCTCCTGGGTTAGGCACCGAATGACACCACCGTATGCCGTTCACCATCCCCGATCAACACAACTCCAGTCGCTGGCCAATACAGAGCCGAGAGGGACCTTTTCTCAAAGCACGTGAGAAATCCTCCTGAAAACCGGTCCCCGACGTCTTCCATCTTCCTTGAACACGGCTGATCACCGCTTGTCAGCGTCAGCTATAGTTTCGAAAGGGTGACCAACGTGCTCTGTTCGGGTTCATTGCTGAAAGTTAGATCTTTTGGTTGGCCATGACTCCGATCCTCAATAACAACCAAAGCTTCCGATTCAGTTACCAATCACAGTTTTGTTTCGGTCCATTAACAAGGGTGATTATTGGCGAGCAAAGTGAGCAAGAATCACGGATATGCATATTGTCGAATTTCTAATAATGTATTTTCAGGTGCTTGGATTGGCCTTGATGGTTCTTAACATATTGAGTACGTTCTGCAATATCGGAGGCCCTTATCTTGAAAGGCCTGTGAATGGACACGGCGGTGGTATTCTGGAGGCAGTCAATGGCGGTTGTGGGGTGGTATACGAACGGTTCTGGCTGAATCATTGTTGTTCATAGATGTCATCTTAGATCATGCGTGGGTTTGGTCAGTAGTAGATTGTAAATTATGTATGTATGTATGTATGTATGTATGTATGTAAAGGAGAAAGTGAAGGAGCAGAATAGAGAATAGAGGATGATGGGCTTTGTATTGAAAAATTGAATTGGAGTGGGCTCTGGGCTTAATCCATAATTGGCTTAGTACAGTCGTCCTTCAAGATGAACTTAATTAGGTTTAATGAACTTTGGGGTTGAATAGTCTTAAGTGAGCTTGGGCTTAGCTTAGTGTGATTTGGTTTTGGGCTGAGTTTGCTCTTTAATGAGTTGGGCTTACACTAATTGGAAGACATTTTGCTCAACACCAACATAGCTTAGAGGATTTCAAACCATTCTTAGACATCTTATAATTTTTTTTTCCTTTTCTGTTATCTATTTAACTTGTTAATTATTGGGGAAAAACAAACATAATCGATGATGTCATGAAAATAAAGCACCCACATATTAATATCAGACACTGCTTAGAAAGAGGGGGGCCAGGTGTGAGTAGGCCTTATAGCTTTTGGGCTGAATGCAACCCAAGAGCAAAAACCTTGAAAAGGCACTAAAACACGAAATTCCTAATTCAAATAGATTATAATTGAACATTGAGACAAACCAATGGCTATGAGAGGCTCAAGTTTAGGCCGCCAAAGTATGGAACGAACTAAGCTCGAACTTAGTGATACTTAATTTGAGAGGCTTCTCTAAGCTTATTAAATTTTTATACTACAACTGTTGAGACAAGGCAAGTTAAACTTTGATCATGCAAAAAATCTAACCTAACTCGTGCATTTAATCGCCTCACACATGTTTGTTAGGGACACAAAATAGAATTTTTTTTTTCTAAATATTGTGTTAATAGATCGATTACATTACTAATCACTAGATTACATGTAGAGGTGTTAAATGGGTCAATGACCCATTTATGGACCCATTTCTAGTTAAATGAGTTGTTAATGGGTCAAGCCTTATTTTCCAAAACACCCATAATGGGTTTTGAAAATAAAGAGGCTAAGATATATGAGTTTTAAATTGGTCTGAAGCAAACCATTTAAAACCCATTTATCAACCCATAAAGAGAGACTCTCTCTTATCTATTTAACTTTACAAAAATATTTTTATATAAAAATCAAAATTATAATTATTTTTTATTTTAATTTTCTTTTCTTTTTCCTTTTCTTTCTTCTTCCTCCAGTCGCCGGCATGGCGATGGCCGATGACCGGTCAGGCGAGCCTCGAGCTCGCCGGCGTTGGGCAAGGGGCAAGCTCAAGCTCGCCCAACGCTTGCGAGCCTCGACCTCGCCAAATCTAGCGAGGCGGAGGCCTCGTCGACGTCTGGCAAGCTCGAGCCCGCCCGACGTTGGCGAGCCTTGAGCTCGCCAGATCTAGCGAGGCTCGAGCTGTGACATCCGAATTTTCGGGTTCAAATTTCGACTGAATAAATAGGGCTGTTTTCGTTCAGTTGAAGCCGGGAATTAAAATTGAATGCAAAATTGAGGTTCAAGGTGGGTTATTGGATGAGGAAAAATAGCAATTGAGGCATTGAAGCATCGATTGATTTTATGAGATCCGATTGAGAATAATTTAAGGGAGAATTGATGTGCAATTGAAGACCAGAAGAAATTAAAAAGGGAAAGAGAAATGGGAAATAATAGTAATTTTAAGAATAAGGTAAATTTCTTATTCTTGTACTATTTCCTTTTTTCTATTTCTTTTTCTCTCTTTTTCTCTCTCTCCCTTTCTTTTTCTCTCTCTTCTCTCTCCTCTCCCCTTCCCTTTTGTGTGAACACCCCCCACCGAACTCTT
Source organism: Eucalyptus erythrocorys (assembly GCA_014182555.1). Taxonomy (NCBI): domain Eukaryota; kingdom Viridiplantae; phylum Streptophyta; class Magnoliopsida; order Myrtales; family Myrtaceae; genus Eucalyptus; species Eucalyptus erythrocorys. The sequence goes on along the minus strand of CM024599.1, from coordinate 36,020,668 downwards.
GCCCTTGCCGTTTCTCATTTTGCTTCTCCCTTCACTTTTTACTTTTCAACTTTTCAAACTTCCTTCTCTCTTATCTTCTTCTCTCTCCTCTCTCTTCTTCCCCCCACTCCCCCACGTGACCGAACCTTTCTTCTCCTTCCTCCTTCGTGTAAACCAACGAACCATAAACGGAAGGCCAAGAGGAAGACCGAAGCAGAAGCAGCAGTTGGTCACCCGTCCCGCCGCCCGCACCGCACGCCCGCGCGTCCACCGCTCGCCACCGTGCGCCGCCTGCTCTCTCCACCGCCCAGGCGTCCTCCCTCGTGTGACCTCACCTCTGTTCAGCCCTTGTTCCACCCCGTCTAGCCACCTCCGGCCGCCGCCCAGCTCCCTCTGGCCACCGTTCGGCCTCACCGGAGCTCCTCCCGCTCTCCCAACCCCTTGCTGCCCCCAACCATCTCCTTTTCCCCTCTGTTTTGCAGCAACTCAGCAAGTTGCTAACTGGGTTTCCAGCGCCCTTCAGGCTCGTTTTGGGCCGTTTCCGATTCCCGAACCCTAGCCGTGCTTTGGAGTTTATCGTTCCTCGCGTCGTCCCCGTCAGATTGATACGTTTCGCGCGCGATTCCGGTGAGTAACCTCACTAATCCTTGCTTAGTGGGCTAATTATACTTAATGGTTGTTTAGTTTTAATTAATTAGGTTTAGGTGGTTAGATTAGTATAGATTAGTGTTTATTAATCAATTGTGATGCGAATTAGGTAATTTGATGGTGCAATTAGCACGTAGATGTGGTCTACTATTTATTGAAAACATCTCAGGATTTTTCCCGACCCTTAGCGGGCTTCAATTGGGCTTTTCGGGCCTAAATTGGATTTTTAGTAATTAATTATTAACTATCGAAATTAATTAATTAATTAATTATTTAATTATTTATTTACCGGAAATTCAATTTGGATGGCTAACGAATGGGATTTTATGCTGATGATTGTGGCATAGACTGTTTATTTAATTGAGCTTTATATTGTCTTAAATTGAATTTATTGTATTTATTTATTTAATCTTCGAGATTTATTATTTAATTATTTATTGCCTAGAAATTTAACTGGGATGGCCAGTGACCGGAATATTATGCTGATGACCGTGGTGAAATCCATTTATTTAATCGAGCTTTATTTTGAGTTAAATTGAATTTTAGTAGTAATTATTAAATTTTCGAAATTAATTAATTAATTAATTATTTTTCAGAAATTAAGGTTGAGATGGCCGACGACCGAAATCTCGTGCCGATCGTCGTGGCACGATCTGTTTAATTATTCGAGCTCTAATTTGTGTCGAATTGATTTAATGGTGCATTTTAAAGTTATATTCTTAAATAAAGGAATTTTGGTTATGTGTTTGAGAGTTGATTGGATATCGGTTGTCAGTATTGAAAGTGAGTTGGTAAATCACCTAGAGGATGCATGTGGCCCGGTGAATTGGAGTGTCACCTGGGAAGGACACGTGGCTTGGTGATTGGATATGTCACCTTGGCGAAAAGGTAGCCTTAGAGAATGCACATGGCTCGGAGACTCGATATGTCTTCTTGGAGAATGCACGTAGCTCGGTGACAGAGTTTTGAATGTTGAAATTGGTCGAGTGGGACCATAAAGCCATTGAATTTGAAAAGGTCGAGTGGGACCATAAAGCCATTGAATCTTGAAAGTGGTCGAGTGGGACCGTAAAGCCATTGAATCTTGAAAGTGGTCGAGTGGGACCATAAAGCCATTGAATATCTGAAAGTGGTCGAGTGGGACCGTAAAGCCATTGAATGTTTGAAAGTTGCTTTGTGGAGTCATGATTTCCACCTTTACTTAAGTTGCGTCCTAAGGACCGCGACTCATATTTGCAAATTGATTGATTACATGGGAATGACCATGAGTGGTCTTGTTGACGTGTGATTGACTCAGTCGATTTGATCGATGCTTCGATTTGTGATGTGATTACTTGGGTGCCTATTTGATATGTACTAACATGCAGGTGGAATCTGAGGCCAAGGTAAGTCCTTTGACTCATATTGTGCTTAGGCAGCCCTAAGGTATATTAGTTTACTAATCGGGTCTTAGGGAGGTAGAACTTGCTGAGACATAGTCTCATCCCGATTGTGGTATTATATTTTAGGCCCCTAGATTTCCCGAAGGTTGGCCGGCATTTGAAGTCAAAGATGAGTGAGAAGAAGGAAATGAAGAGTTTGAAGAAATTGAGTCTAGTGGTGAAAGACTTGAGGAGGACTGGGATGATGATCCCGAGCATGGTCCTATCCTCTTTTGTGAACCCTGTACATGTGAAGTTGTGAATTTCAATAAGTAAAATTGTGGCATACTTTTCTATCCCATTGTTTTATTGTCAGGGATTTTTAACTACTTCCGATGTGCATATAATTAATGAAAGGGTCGGCGATACTTAGTCTTGGGATATTGCATTTTAAAATCGACCAAAAGTAAGGGATGTGCGCGTGCCTGAGGATCGGGGCGTGACAGCTTGAGCCTTGCCAGATCCGGCAAGGGGCGAGCCTCACCAGATCCGGCGAGGGGCGAGCTCGAGGCTCGCCTGTGGCTAGCCGCCGGCCAAAGAAGAAGAAGAACAAAAAAAAAAAAAAAAAAAGAAAGTTAAAAATTGAAAATTATATTAAAATTTTACTTTTTAAAAAAATAAAAAATAATTAAAATTCGATTTTTAAAATAATTATTTTAAAAATTATAAAAATTGTCCATTAAATTTGTGTTGTATAAAATTATTTTAGTAATACCATTTTTTTAAACATATATGTATATATATAAGAAATAAGTTTTTTTTTTTAATTTTAGTTAAATGAGTCGGGTATGAGTTGGGTTGAGTATGGGTCGGAAAATTTGCATGAGGCATAAATGGGTCATAAATGGGTTAATTGGTCAATTTGGGTCAGACCATTAATGACCCGACCCAAACCCAACCCAACCCACCCATTTAACACCTCTAAATTTACTTGTATGGTTGTTCATTTATTAAGGCTTGCTTAGATCATGGGAATTCTCAATTAAACTTGAAAACTATTTATTTTGATTGACCAAACCCTTCTCTTCCTAGAAACTAAGAAAACTCCAGTTTAATGAAAAAAAATGAAAAAGAAAGCGTGGTCTGGACTCAATGCAGATCGCAAGGATGGTCAAACGAGGGAAAAAGAGAAGAACTTGCTTCGTGAGTTCTTCCTCGACTCAGTAAAGTTTCACGCATTCACTTCACCAATAATAGTGCATGGGCGCGGAAGACGCGATTGACATCAAAGGACAGGAAAACGCCAAGCCAAGCCAACTTTTGATTAAGACAAGCCGAGGAGAGGAGGGAAATTCATGTGTTCATGTGGCTGGTCGATAGATATTGTTTTTTGGTCATTATCTCATAAGAATTGTGAGGACAATGACGTAATAACAAGAAGTTGGTGATATCCATTCTCCGATGAGTTTCATGCACAAGAAAGCGTGGGCTTGCGAAGTCTGTTTATTTGTCTATGAGCAAGAATTTGTATTCCAAAAAATATTGTAAGTAGTTTAAAAAAATCCACAATCAATTTATTTGTAATATCTACATATAATAATCTAAATCTAGCATCTCATATGAACAAAAAACTAGGATGATAAACGATGCTAGCAAATATTTGGACAAAACCGAAATAATCTTGTGACATGTAAACAAGCCATAAAGCTTCAAGATGCAAAGGTAAAAATTGAAATCAATTGCCTTAATTAATTAAGCCGTAATACTTTTTGGAAAATTGTATTAATTATGATTCCTTTGACAACAACTTGCTAAGATAATCAAGGGTGAAAATCTATTTATTCAGATCGAAAGCTAATGAGGTCTAGATTGTACAATTGAGCAACCAATCATATATAAAAGAGTACGTCCGGCATTCTTCTATTATGATTTCAATATCAAGAGAGATTATCTCGTTTGTTTTCAAGATGAAGTTATCACAAGATTAATGTATTATGATTGTGTATGTGGCCTAAGAGAAAATTATTGCCCGACAACATTGATAGACAAGATCATCCGCATAAAAATTCTCGACTAACAGAATGGGAAATTTCCAAACAAACACACTAGATAATTTATGGTACTTAGTACTTACACAACCAACTTTTGTTTTTTATTTTTATTTTTTTCCCTCTTATTTCACTCGAATAGCCAATGTTTCTATCTGTAATTTTGTCCACCTTCCAGATTCTTTCTTTCCTTGCACTCCAACTTGACTTGAACTTGCTGACGTTTACATTTCCTGTTCAAAAATTGGAAGACTAATTAATTATGTTTGTTTGTTAAGCATTCCACAGGCAAGAGGAAGTTCAATTTTGAGCCCATCAATATATTTAGTAGGAAAATTACCAAAAAAGTCCTAAATCTATTGTAATTGTGCCAATTCAGTCATAAGCTTATTTTTTTTAATCAATTGAGACCTAAACCTTTTATAATTATTCCCAGTTAGTCCATCTGTCCAAAATTAGCTGGCTGACGTTGACGTGGCAGCCGGCTGATGCCGATGACATTTTTTTAATAGTATTTTAATAATATTTTATCTTTTCTTCCTTTTTTTTTCTTTTTTTTTTTTCCTTCTCCCTCTTCCTTCTTCCTCCCTCCTCACTCCTCCATCCTCTTTCCTTCGGCTCTTGCGATCGGCCAGCATGGCTAGTCGCCAGACTGAGGCGATCCGGTGGACTCGCCTCGCTAGTCATCAAGCTTGTGCCTAGTGATTGCAGGGCGAGCCCTCGCCAAATTTGGTGAGGGCTCGCTTAGTGGTCGCAAGGCGAGGAGAGCCCTTGCCATATCGGTGAGGAGGGCCTTGCTAGACACAATGGCGAGCCCTCCTCGTCGAATCCGGCGAGGGCTCGCCTTGCCCGGTGACCGTGAGGCTAGCCCTCGCCAGATCCAGCGGGGGCTCGCCCCACCATCGTTGGGCGTGAGCATCGATTGGTGAGGCGTGCCCTTGCAAGACCCAATGACGGTGAGGCCCCCCTTGTTGGATGCAAGCGCTCGCCCGCCGGTGGGCCGGGCGAGCTCTCCCTCGCCCAGTGACGGCAAGGCGAGTTAACCCGACTGCCTCAGTCTAGCGACCGGCTAGCCCTCCCTTCTGGTCGGTCACCAGAGCTAAAGGAAGGAGGAGGGAGGAGGAGAGGAGGAGGAAGGAGGGAGAGGGAGAAGAAAAAAAAAGATAGAAAATGAAGAAAAAGATAAAAAAAAAAATTATTAAAATATTATTAAAAAAGGTCGCCGCGCACCAACCGGCTGCCACATTAGTGCCGGCCAATTTTGATTGGATGGACTGATCATGAATAATTGTAGAAGATTTAGAACTCAATTGGTAAAAAAAATAAGTTTATGACTGAATTTGTATAATTGCAATAAGTTTAAGACTTTTTTGGTAATTTTCCCTATATTCAGTTGGAATCAACTTCACTCAAAAACTGTGATGGATCAACTATAATATATTAACTACTCTACTCCATATCAATTTTTCAATATGAGTTTTTTCTAACATAATTTACAAGCGCTAAGTATATGTCAAGACAAGACATTTTAAACTTTAGTCATACGAAAAATCTAACCTAACTCGCGCATTGAATCCCTTCACACATGTTTGTAGGGACTTGAAACAGAATGCTTTTCTTTTTTCTCTAAATATAGTGTTAATAGCTCGATTACATTACTAATCACTAGATTACATGTGCGATTGATTATTTATTAAGGCCTGCTTAGCTCTCGGGATTTCTCAATTAAACCTGAAAACTATTTATTTTAATTGATCCCCTTTCCTTTCCTGGAAACTAAAACTCGTCCTACGTGGGTTGGACTTAATTGGCAAGGATGGTCAAATTAGGATAAAAAAGAGAGGAACTTGCTTCGTGAGTTCTATACCTTGACTCGGTCAAGTTCCACGCATTTAGTTCACCAACAATAGCGAGTCAGTGCGAAAGACGCGACTGAAACAAAGGACCAGGCAAAACTTTCAACTAAAACCCGCCGGGGAGCGAAATTCATGTGTTCACAAATCACCAATCAGTTTCGTGCCCAACAAATTGGGAGGACTTGCGAAATCTTTTTATTTATTTATAAGTAAGAATTTAAATACCAAAAAATATTATAGGTGGACCAAGTCATTAAACACCGTGAAACTAATGCATGAGAGTTTGAAAAAATCCATAATCAATTTATCTATAATATCTACGTGTAATAACATGAATCTAACATCTCTTAGATAATAAACTATGCTTGGGGTAAGTATGATTCGGGTTGGGCCGGTCTACTCCCTAACCCTAGGATCAACTTACACAGTGCTGGTCCTCAATTTTTGGGACCGATAACTAACCCTATTGAATTTAGGACCGAGGACTGGATCGACCCAATGGGTTCGATCTGATTCCAGGGTCAATCCAAGACCAATCGATAATTTTCGATAATTTTTTTATTTCATTTTTTGTACTTCTTGAAAAGTTGATTGATGACCGAACCAACCCAATATGTTCGGTGACAAGCGAGGTCAGCTAAGAGAGGCGAGTGGCGAGCGTCGAGTGTTGAGCAGGGTGAGCATCGAGTAAGGCGAGTGTCGAGTAAGGCAAGTAGCGAGCAACAAGCATGGTGAGCATTGAGTGGTAAACAGCAGAAGTGGCCAAAAGCGAGCGAGTCAAGTGTCGAGTGGCGAGTGGCAAGCGAATAAGTTGTTTTTTATTCGATTTTGGCAAATTAAAAATTAAGAGGACAAATAATTATAAGAGAACGAGTACTAGAGGAGGATGCTGTGAGAAGCTGTTCATGCTCTTTTGGACAACGTGAGGACTCCTCACAAAAACACTTTCCTCATTTGTAAATTATCGTTGTTGATGTCATAAAATACATTAGAAATCTAGGTTATTAAAGAACAATATAAAACTACTTGGACTCTTTACTAATGAGCTATTTAATGTTATTAATGCCATTTATTTTAGGGTTTTTCTCTATATAAAAAAATTATCAATAATTAGATATAATATACATAGTCAAGATTAGTCCGAATTAAACCGACCCTAGACTCCCAGTACCTAGGACCAACCCTCATGGTGCTAGTCTAGGAATCCCTGGACCAATGATCGACCTAATCTTCCTGGGAACCGGACCAGAACTAGCAGGGTTGGGCCAGTCTAGAGTCAATCTAGGGTTGACCCTGGACCGATGCTTAACCCTAAACTATGCTACCAAATATTTAAACAAAACCGAAATAATCTTGTGTCATGTAAACAAGCCATAAAAATTGACGATGCGAAAGTAAAAATTGAAATCAATTGCCTTAATTAGTTAAGCCATAATACTTTTTGGGAAAATGTAGTAACTATGATTCATTTGACAACAACTAGCTAAGATAATTGAGGGTGAAAATATATTTATTGAGATCGAAAGGTGATGAGGTCTACGTTGTGGTAGGTGGAAATCCCGGTGGAACATCCATGTAAATTTCTTCTTCAAGATCCCCATGCAAAAAAGCATTATGGACGTCCATTTGGTGAAGAGGCCAGTCATGAAAGGCGGCAATAGAAAGAAAAGATCTTACTGTAACTTCTTTTGCAACAGGGGATAAAGTTTCCGTATAATCAAACCCTTCCTTCTGGGTGAATCTTTTCGCGACTAATCTGGCTTTGTAACGCTCAATGGATCCATCTGCTTTGTATTTAATCTTGTATACCCACTTGCAGCCTATGGGTCTACGATGAGGAGGTAAACGAACAATATCCCAAGTCTTGTTCTCCATGAGAGCTTGCAGCTCATCTTTCATAGCTCGTTGCCAACAAGGATCCTGGGCAGCTTCATCATAAGATGAAGGTTCCTGTTGCTCAGAAATCCTACTAACACAGCATTTATGTTCAGGGGAGAGATTAGCGAAACTGACATAGGAGGAAATAGGATACCATAGACCACCCTTTTTTGAAGAAGAACATACGTAATCCGCTGTCCATGTCGGTGGTCTAATTGTGCGTTTTGATCGTCGAAGATTAGCTGCTTCATGTGGAACATCATCTTGTGAGTCCACAACAATATTATCTTCTAGAATAGAGGATTCCGAAGAGCCAGGTCTTTCAAGTACAGTTGATGAAGGAAGATTAGGAATTGTATTGTCCCCATTTGATGCAACCTGTGTATTGACATCTAGAGATGCTGCAGGTGATATTATTTGTGGAAGCATAATCACCGGTGCCTATGAAATATAATCTTCATTTAAAAAAGGACGAGAAGACGAAGGGGAATCATCTTGTTGATATGAAGATTCCCTATTCTTGAAAGGGAAAACATCTTCATGGAAGATGACATCTCTCGACGAAGAATCTTCCCGTAGAAGGATCAAGAACCAAATATCCCTTTTGAAGGGTAGGATATCCCATAAATATGCAAGAAAGGGCATGGGGACCCAATCTGTCCTGAGGGCCCGTGGTAGATACATAGCATAAACACCCAAAAACACAAAGATGACGAATGTCGGGACATTTCCCAAACAACAATTCAAATGGGGTCATTCCATTTAAAATTCGAGATGGCATTCTATTGATCAGGTATGCCGCGTGACCACACAATCTCCCCAGAACTTTTCTGGAATTGAAGCTTGATATTTAAGGGCTCGAGCAACCTCTAACAGATGACAATGTTTTCTTTCTACAATCCCATTTTGTTGAGGAGTATAGACACAAGAACTTTCGTGAAGAATGCCTTTGGAAATGAACAATGAAGAATATTCATGATTAAAAAATTCACGAGCATTATCAGTGCGAATTCGTTGCACGGATATGTTAAACTAATTTTTGATTAGGATGAGAAAATTTTTTATATGTGAAAGTACTTGGCCCTTGGATTGCATAAGAAAAACCCAAGTTGCTCGAGTATGGTCATCCACAATGGTAAGAAAGAAGTGCGACCCATCACGATGAGGTGTGTGATATGGGCCCCAGATGTCCATGTGTAATAGTGAGAAAGCTGTAGGAGCACGTGATGTACTTTGTGGAAAAGGAATTCGAGATTGTTTAGCTAATGGGCATATAGGACACTTGGGATGAGGAAAAGCAGCACTATGGCCTAGACGCTGATGAGACAAAGAGACATTTTTATTATAATTGGCAATTACATAATATGCTCTTATTGGTAGAAAGATCCCTTGGAAACGATGTCCAGAAATAAAGTCTCTCAAAACTTCTACCCGAGCCCATCAGTGTCCCAGTCAAGGGGGCCTGAAAGAGACAGACGTTAGAATCAAAAATGACTCGACAGAGATTGTCTTCACAAATTTTAGATACGGAGATAAGATTGAATTGAAAATTGGGAATGAAAAGGACATTTTTTAGCGTGATAGAAGGACTAAGCTCAACATTCCCAGTTTTATCAACTGAAACATCAGTGCCATTTGGAAGACGAACAGAAGTACGAGTTAAGGATTTGTCTAATCTTGAGAAGAAACGTTCGTCACAGACTATATGGTCACTAGCACCCGAATCAATAATCCATGCGTTGCTCGAAATATTACTCATCAAACAATAGGAAATACCTACATAGCTAGGCATTTTTTCTTGAATTCCCATCTGATTTAGGGCCCTCATGATTTGTTGAAGTTGAGAATGGTTGATGGGTTGATTCACCTTAGCATTTGCAGCAACAGAAAAATCCCGTTCCTTCTTTTCCCCTGGTCTTCCATGTAATTTCCAACAGTTTTCTTTAGTGTGGTAAGGTTTTTTGCAATAATCACAAAATTTACCTTTCCATTTGTTGGAATTACTCCTATTTGATGATCCGGTTGAATTCTGGCCGTTGGATCGCCTTAAAAAGGAGGAGGCTGAGCCGTCGGATTTCGGCGCTGCAAGGATCAAAAGAGAGCCGTCCGATCGCGCGAAGGACCCTCCACCATCAGATCTCGCGAAGGATCCTCCACCGTTGGATCCAGGGATTGAATCTCGGCCATTCGTCCCTCGCGAGCCACCCGAGCCGTCCGATTTCCCGAAGTGATCCTGGCCGTCCGTGTGGGTGAAATAAAAGCCATCTTCTTCTTCGGCTGAAAACCCTACCGCACCTGGAAAAACCAGCGCACCTGGTTTCTTCAACTGCCCTCCATGGCCGAGCCTTCACGTCGTCGCTCGGAGCTCCGACGAAGCCTTGGCCGCAAGCACGACGCGGTCAGCCGTCTTGGCGTACTCCGACGACGCCAACCTCTGAGATTCCTCTTGAACGGCAAGTTGGTAGATGCGGCCGAGCGGAGGAATCGGGTCCATGGCCAAGATCTAGCTGTGAAAAGGTAAGTATGACTCATTTAGAATCAATAGGAACCTTGTTACTTTCTCACAATCCTTCATGGCTCGATATTGAGCCAAGGTCGCCTCGGGTCCCTCCAATTTCTCCTCTGCCATTTCAAGTTCGTTCCATAGGGTAGAGAGTTTGTTGTAGATGGCTGAGATCAATAAATTCCCGTATTTCAGATCTGATAATGTTTGAGTCAGTGTGAAAATTTTGGCTCTATCAAGTTTACCATACATTTCGCACAAATTTTCCCAAAATTTTTTTGCATCTTCGGTTGGTGGCATGCCGGCGACAACATCTGCCGTGAGACAATTCCCTATCCAAGTCCGAACGAGCTGATTGCACTTGCGCCACTGTCGCTCGTCGGACGGGATCGGGACCGTGCCGTCCAAAAACCCGTCTTTATCCTTGGTTACAAGTGCTCGCCGAAGTTCGCGAGACCACAGGGAATAATTTTCTGGTCCTGAGAGTTGCTAAGAGATCAGACGCAGCTGCGGACCGTCAACGGTGGCAATGAACAATGGATCTCCAAGTTCCGGCCGGCCGCCGAGTCCGGTGAGACCTGCAAGAGGAAAAAAACCGGGTCCGTAATTCGGGTAGGGATTGCTCCCGAAACCCGGTGGACACAACCCGGGCTGACCCGGGAATGCCCAGTTTGCCCCGTATCCAGAACCCACTCCAGCTTGATGCGAAGGATTCTCTTGTGACTCATCACTCCTTCTAGGCTCGATCTGAGCTGGGCTAGCTTGATTCGGCTGAACTGATACAGGTACCCACTGAATATATGGACCTGTGAAAACATTGCCAGAATTGAATCCTGAGTTGGGTTGTATGAGACCCGATTGATCTTCAATTTCCGACAGGTTTGTTTGGTTTTCTGCAGGAACGTTCTCCCTTCTCTGATCGTCGAGGGACTGCTGTTCTCCTCCAGAAACACCAGAAGTTGAATCTTCAACTTTTGACATGATTCCTCTCTAAAGAAAAGAAAAAAGGGGCATTGCGGAAGCTAGGCCAAGCTGAGAGACTCTGATACCATGTCAGAAAAGTAGAAAACTATAGGGATTTTGGGGAATTTGTGTAATGCTTTTCATTGAATGATCTCAGTATGTAATTACATCCTATTTAATATACAAGATGTCTAAATATTTGAGGAATAAAAGTATACATGATATCCTAAAGATATACATAATATTCCAATACAAAACATTTCCTATAATTGACAGAAATCAAGATCAATCAGGATCAGTATTAGTAGTAGTATCTTCAACATCTCGCAGACAAGCCTTAGCCTAGTGCTGCATTAGAGGTTATCTAAAGCAGGGTTAGGGCGAGCGAATATAAGATTACAGTGCGAGATTTCAAGAAACTTGAGATGAGCTTCGTGTTTTTGGTAAAGAAGATGATCTGCTATTAGTCTTTAGCATGAGAGATATCTATAAAAAAGAATCTGCAACCATCAACTTCCCTTCCCGCTCAATGACGTGTTTTCAGTTGAGTAAAACTCTGAACCCGCAGTTTTGTTTGTTTTTAAAAAAAGTAAATAAGCCAGTTTCAGCTTAAATTCATCAAACTTGTTTGGTGTTTCCAAAAGAGGATGAGAACAGGAAAATGGAGGAGGATTTCACCAAAAGCGAACGACCCCTGCCAATCGGTCAAAAAGACACTGATTAAGCGGCTAAAAAGGAAAAAAAAAAGAAAGGGCCAAAAAGGAAATTGTGGATGCACCTTGTTCCAACTCCTATACTCCCGATCACGCCCCGACCGCTTTCTCGGATAGTCGGGGCAGCTTTTTTTGGACTTTCGTGGTTTGCATATATGATTACCGAACCTACTTTTACCATTCTTGGGGTGCGGAAACTTATCAGGAGAAACGAAAATTTCATTTTACAGCGTAATGCGATAAACTCTTACCCTTTTTTTTTTTTTTCAAATACCCGACTAGCCAATTAATATTGTTCCCCAGTGGCTGGCATCTTAACTCCTCTCTTTCCTCTCTTTCTCTGAAAATCACCCTCATCCTCCCCACGTTTCTTGATTTTTCTTCATTTTGGGAGCAATTGCAGAGCCAAAAAGAAACACTTGTCCTCGAGAAGCGCTAGTCGGATCTTCTTTCATCAAGTCTTGTCGCAATTAGCTCTTTTTACAGGCCGTGGTTATATTGCTGGTGAATGCAATAGTAGATGATTGGCTGCAAATTGGATTCCATCGAGGCGCTGCTTTTATGACATTCTGAACTTCGTCGTGTCAGGTGAACTGTAAATACGTAATCTACTTCACTTCATATTTAAATAAGTGTTGAGTACTTTTTTAAAAATTGACAGACCTTGAGGCAAGGAAAAGAAACTTGCACTTAAAGATGTTGGATGCAATTGGCTGTGCTTGTTTGGTGAGATTACCATTTTGAAGTCTCATAAGGCTGTAATCTATACTTATTGGCAGGATTCTGAGACGACTGACCAAAATCAAGAGGAAGAGGAGCTTGAGGTAATCCTGAGCATGGAGACTAAATCAAAATTCAAGTATGATGTGTTTTTGAATTTTAGGGGACCGGATGTGCGTCGGGATTTTGCTTCTTTCCTTTGTACCATGTTAATGGTGCTAGAGTCGATGTTTTCTTAGATGACAAAGAACTCCAAAATGGTGAAGAAATTGACAGAGAGCTTTTGAAAGTGATTGAAAAGACTCAAATCTACATACCTATCCTCTCTAAGGGTTATGCTACCACTTCGTGGTGTTTTCGTGAGGTTGCACACATGGTAGAATGCACATCAAAATCAAAGGGGAGGAAAGTGATACTCCCCATTTTCTATCACGTAGATCCTATTGATGTAAAGCTCAAACCCAATTGTACAAGAGAGCTATATCCCAGCACAAGATGAAGTTTGCCTCCGAGGAATTGAAGCGGTGGGAAAATGCCCTTGTAGAGGTTGCCCATATAAAGGGATGTCATCTTAATGTTAAAAATGAAGAAAGGTAATTTTCCTCAACTTTTTGGTTAGCAAGCCCAATACTTACATTTCATTGGATGACATTTACTCCCTTGAAATTTCCAAATATTTTTGGCTATTTTTTGCTAATATTTGCCTTGGAAGTTAGTGAAAGCTAGACCCAACACCCCATAACCTGCGTAACGAACCGCCACCCTGGCAAGGCATTTTCCAATTCTTGTTGGGTTAACCCAATATGACACGACAGGTAAAACCCACTTCACACTTAGTAATAACTTTTACTTAATCACGTCATCGCAATAGAAGAGGAAAATTGTCTAAAAAGTTTTAAATCTATTACGCTTTGTCAGTCGAATCTAGAAAATTGTTGAACTTTTGCACTCTATTGGGAGGTTAGTGAATATTGCAGGTTTGTCGTTAAGAGGATGCTAGGAGATAGAGGTGCCTCTGCACTCTCCTGAAGGGCTTAAAGCTTACACAACCGTGTTGATGTGGGTGTTGTGATAAAGGAGCTATCATACCCTTGTGAAAAATAAACCCGTTGGTTTAGTTGGACTTGAAATGTTAAAGACGATCAATCTACCGGATTCAATTGGAAATTTGAAGAAGTTGAAAATAACTAGAATGGACTCTTTAGTAATAAGAAAGTTACATAGGTCATATATAAGTCTGATAGGTGAAATTTCCAGTGAAATTTCCTGATTTTTCAAGATTTTGTTAGGAACTCGTGTCCAATTTGCTTATCTCGTAATTCAAGTTTTGTAGCAATCAACATATTAATTTGAATAGATCCATGGATTTTAAATATTTGTTCATCAAAGAGCTAATGACAAATGATCCCTTCAAGCAGATCCTTGTAGTTCATCATAGCTAGAGGCATTGAGTGGGGGAAAATAGACCATAAGTTCTTAATTTTTTTTTTTTTTTTTTTTTTTTTGGTCTCTTCTTGGGTGTATGAGTGTCGCGACCTAATTTTTCCGGATGCACCACCTAGAATTTAGGTTAATGGACTACTAAGCTTTAAACTTAGCTCGGGCCCTCCCAGGCCCATACCAATTCGCGACTTAGGGTTCAAGTTTTTAAACATGCAGATGAATTTTATCTAAAGTCGCCACTAATCAATTTTTGGTAGATCGATTAGACACCTAAGTAAAATAACGGGAGAATTATTTTACTCCTACGAACCAGAGACTAAGGGTACGGGGACTTAGTTACATTAGACTTCTCTAACGCCCTTTCGGTACCATTTCTTTTTTATATATTTTTTTATGAAAATGTTTTATGCACGCAGCTGATTTATTTTAACCTAAATTACTATCATGCAAGTGTGGTGACCACACGGGTGCTCATCCATTATTAAAACACTCAAATAAATAAATTGCATCACACAAAGTAAGCAATCATTTTTTTTGGGTTTTCTTGAAAATTAGAAAAAAAAATGCATTTCTTAACTAAATGACTTAATCTTATTAATATACAAATTCTAATTAAATGGGCCTATTATGCAAACTAGTTATTATGCACCTCATGACCTAACTCCACTAATGAACAAATTCTGATTAAATGATCTTATTATGCAAACTAGTTAACATGCACTTAGTATTTTTGTATTTTTTTTATTGAAATTCAGAATTAATAAAAATCCTAATTGAATTATCTAAAATGAATAATTTTCCAATTCACGTTTGGGATTAATTTGAATTAACCCTATTTTGACTTAGAAAACTATTTTTTATTTATTATTTATTTTTAAATGACAACTTTTCTACAATTATAAAAGAAATTATCTAGGTCTAATCCTAATCTATTTGAAAAAAGTTTTCCAAGAATATAATCCTAAAAAAAGCAATCCTAATTTACTAAACCTAAAAATGCAATTGTGATTTACTAAGCCTAAAAATGCAATTTAATTTACTAAATCTTACATGGCTAATTTACTAAACCTATATGTCTAACTTAAATCTATATATCTAAATTACTAAACCATGTGCTCATGCAAGGTTTTGATTTTTTAATTTTATGATTTTTTTTCAAGGCAAGTAAATATTAAATTTAAACTATCAACAACATAATGAATTAAAATAATCGAAAAAATAACATGTTGTCTCACAGGTCAAATTAACGATTATTCTAATCCTAATTATCACAACAAATCAAAATAATTAAAAATCTAGTCCGAAGTCCTACGGACCAAATTAAATAATTATTGTGATTTAACAATTAAAATTCCACTAAAAAGCCCAAAATTTAATATAATTAAAAAAATAATCCGATGTCTCTCGGATTAAATTAATAATTATAATAAATACGGGCAAAATTCCTGTGGATAATGACTATAAAAATTACAAATATTAACATCAAATATTACAAATTAAATAACTAAACTAGAAATGCTATCAAATAAAATAAACAAAAATAAAAAGAGTAAAGTAAACTAAACTATAAAGTAAGTAAAAAGTAAAAGTAAAAAGTGAAAAGAAAAAAAAAAAAAAAAAAAGAACTACCTAAAGGGGAAAATGGGCAGCGACGCACGATGGCTTCAACGAGCGGTTGAAGCGCAGGCGAAGCGGAAGCAACGCGAGCTGAGGTAAGGAGGTGATTGGAGACTCGGTCACCGGCTTTGGATGGCGCTGGAGCACGGCGGTCAGCGCGAGGATGGGAGGCGAAGGCGCGGCGGAGGCCTAGCTACGAGTGCCGGTGACGGGGCTGGCGTGGGTGTGCACGGATGGAGGCCGGCAGGAGCATTGAAACTTCTGGTACTGCAGATCGGCAGCGGCAGAAGCGTAGCCGGGGCGCTTGGGTCACGGCTGCTGCAAGGGATCACAAACCTGCTAGCGTCGGGGCTGGGTTGCGACGGCGGGGAGCAGGGCTAGACGCAAGCTCGCGGTGCGGTGTGGCACGGCGATGATGGCGCGGCGAGCCGCGGGTTGAGCGGGCGCTTCGTAGACGAAGGGGAAGCTCCGGTGGCGATGGGCGGCGGAGGGGCGGCGCGGTGCACGCGTCTTGGGCAGCAGCAGAAATGGCGTGCAGCTTTGTGGAGAAGAAGCACGGTGCACGACTTTTCTTTTCTCTTTTTTTTTTTTTTTACATCTCTCTCTCCCTCCGAGTCTCCATCACGTCATCTCCCCCTCTCGCCCCCGTACTTTTCTCTATTCTTCTTCTTTTCTTCATTTTGTTTCCCTCGAAGACACCCCCAAACGGCTTCCTTTTTGCTTCCCCCTTTCTAACTTTCCTCTTCTCTTTCACTCTTCTTATTCCTCTTTATTGCGTTTTTTTTTTTCGCCGAAGAGAACTCCGCTCACTATTTTCCCTCATGAAAATTTTTTTCTCTCGATTCGCTCTCTCCAAAATTTTTTGGAATCTCCGCCCCTTATTACGAAAAAATGAACTTCTTTTATAGTGATTCTAAACAGCCACTTATATGGCATTTCTCGAATTTCCATCTCCAGTCGCATTAAATCAAATCTGTAAATTAGGGCATGATTTCGCAATCAGTTCGATCTTGCTCAGATTTCTTCCATTCTGCAAAAATTATTGCCTCTTATTCACATGATTTTTAAATTGCTTCTGCATTTGACAAAATCCGAATATCCATCGGAATTTCAATTTTCCTTGCACAATTCAATCAAATCAATTTCCCCTATTTTCAAAAATGCAATTTTATTTTTCCAAAATTAGGTGTCAACAGCTGCCCCTCTTTGAAGGTAAGCTCATAAATGTTGCCTTCAAAGAAAAGTTGACACTTAAATTTAGATCATGCACATGCACTAAACGACTCTTTTTGGTCGTATAATGAATTCCATTTTTTGAATGCAATTTAGAAGATTCATGAAAATGCTAATGCAAATGATAAAGAAGCCTATTTTGAAATGCGCTAAATGACTTCGTTTTTTGAAATGGAATTTGTATGATGATTTTTTTGTTCTTTTGTTTGTTTTTTTGTTTGTTTTTTTTTTTTTAAATAATGAATCCTATTTTGAAATGTAGTTTATATGAAAATGAAAAATACTAATATAAATGATAGAGGAACTTACCTGGAATTACTTACTTTCTAGGAGGGTGGAGTAATTCGAGATAGTTGGTGTTACATGTCTAGGACCCGTACCATTCTACGATCGCCCAGAATAGTAACATGGCTTCACAAAGAAACTGCCTTCCCAGGACCCATACCATTCTACGGTCGCCTAGTATGGCATTGTTTGGTTGTGTCTAGGACCCGTACCATTCTACGGTCGCCTAAATGAAAAAAGGTTTTCCAGGACCCGTACCATTTTACGGTCGCCTGAGTGCTGTCTAGGACCCGCACCATTCTACAGTCGCCTAAACAAAAAAAGAGGTTTTCTAGGACCCATACCATTCTACAATCGTCTGAGTGCTGTTTAGGACCCGTACCATTCTACGGTCGCCTAAGAAAAGGTTTTCCAGGACCCGTACCATTCTACGGTCGCCTGGGTATTGCCTAGGACCCGTACCATTCTACGGTCGCCTAAACTGGGATTCATTTTCAGGACCCGTACCATTCTACGGTCGCCTGAAATGGTGTCTAGGACCCGTACCATTCTACGGTCGCCCAGTCTTGCAACAGAGATCACCTGACTAGGACCCAAACCATTCTTCGGTCGCCTTAATCAGATTGAATCTGGAGAAAAGTCTTTGGGGGGGCAACTCCATCGAGTGCCAGTGCTTAAAAAGGAATACCTGCGCAATGACAAGTATTTAAGGTTTGGATAAAGCTGTACTTACCTGGTGACATCTTCGTTCCTTAGAGGGTATGTCTCCTGCAAAACACAATTGTAGGAGAGGCAACATGCATTCACAGCCATGAGGTTCATGCGTGATGATTTCTATCAAACTTGTATTACCCAATCCCATTTAGAAATATTTCAAAAGAATATTCCAATCTGAATATATGAGTGTCATGGATATGTCAAATGAGATATCTTTCGGTCTGAAAGGACTCTTTACTCGATCTCACGAAAAGGCTAACTTGTCCTGACCTTTAATGCAGGAATTTGACAATCACTCTGTCTCTCTACCATCATGCCAAACAGGGGTCCGAGTAATCTCGCAAGTGGTACAACCTTACTAATCTGAGAGGTCTTAACAGGGACCGTAATGTGAGCTTGGTCAATGGCTTAACAAAGGGGACTCTTTGAGTCGAGGCTTGTTAAAGAATGATATTGCTGAAATCATCTTTGGGTTTACAAGTCAAGAGACATGCAAAATGAAGTAGAAATTGCCTTACTCACACTTCTTCGAGCGATGCTTTCGAACATATGAACCTTTACGTTAATTCAAGTGCCCTAATCTGAAGAGACTTTGCAAAGGACATAACGTAAGCTTGGTTCATGGGTTAAGAAATGAAAGGATCATTGAGCTCAAAAAGTGTTTGAGGGGTCAAAGTTGATGATCATCTTGATATTTCACCAGTTTACTTCTCAACTGTTGAGAATTTTTTTTCCTATCTTTTCGTATCAAAACTCTCAGCTTTTGAGTTTTTAGTACTGCCTTGTTAGGGATACAATTTCAACTCATGTTTGATTTTTTTTTTTTTTGGGCATTGGCCTTGCTTTTACCAGGCACACTGCTTTTTCATACCCCATTCTTGCATTTTTTATTTTTGACTCAAATAGTCTCCACCTTTTGCTACTCAATTTTTGCCTTGCCCCAGTATGGGGGATGATCACCAACTGGGTTTAATATGAACTGAATTCATAGGTTCAAGTGGGCTATGCAATGGTTAAAAGTGTGTAGGATAAAGAAAGAACTGCTCTTCGTCATCCTAAGGCACTTGAATCATCGCATGAGTTACACTGCGAAAGTAATACTCGAAGATTGGTGCAAGTGTGAGTAAGAAAATCCCTACAATTCATTTCGAATTTGGTCCCAGTGTGGGATGATCCTTGACAGGGGTAATTTTAAAAACACTTCATGTGTGTGGGCTCAAAGGGCTAAACAATGGGTATACCTGCAGTGTTTAGGATAAGAGAAAAAATTGCCTCTCATCACTTCAGTTGTCGTACCCTTTGCGAGATTACCCTTTTCCTCGTGGACATGAAAATTTTTCCACACAACTCACCGGGGATCAGTGTATTAGACAGCGTATGAAATAAGGCTCGCCTTTCGTCATTCCAAAGTATCCCATTTGACACATTCAATTTATCTTATACAATTCATCAGGGAAAGCATGCAAGATTTGCAAAACATTTGAACAATTCAACTTATTGAGGCAATTTATTCATCACAGAAATGCTTGTAATTCAAAACATGACATGTCAAAATCTATCATGGATAGTACTTCTTGACAGCATCAGAATTAACTGGGGTGGAAAACTCACGACCATCCATTTCTGCTAGGATCAAAGCACCTCTAGGGAGTACCTTCTTCACCACATATGGGCCACTGTAATTCGAGGCGAACTTGCCCCCAGGGTCTAGAAAAATCGGCAACGGCTTCCTTAGAACAAGATCATTTACCTCAAAATGTCTCGGCCGCACCTTCCGGTTGAAAGATCTGGCTACTCTTTGTTAATATGTTTGGCCATGACAAAGAGCCTTCAGTCTTTTCTCATCAATTAGGTTCAATTGCTCAAATCTTTGCTGCAACCATTCTACTTCAGACAACCCCACTCGGGATAAAACTCTCAGAGAAGGAATCTCCACTTCCACAGGCAAAACAGCTTCCATGCCGTACACCAGAGCAAAAGGAGTTGCCCCAGTAGAAGTGCGGATCGATGTCCGGTATGCCATTAGTGCGAAGGGTAATCTGTCATGCCAATCTCGATAATTCTCAGTTGTCTTTGCCAAGATCTTCTTGATGTTCTTATTGGCTACTTCAACGGCCCCGTTCATTTGAGGGCGGTAAGGAGACGAATTCAGATGCTTGATCTTGAACTCGTTGAACAATTCATCCACAAGTTTGTTGTTCAAATTTGTCCCGTTATCAGTGATGATTGCTTCAGGGATGCCATAGCGAGCAATTATCTCACGCTTGATGAACTTCACAACATTGCGAGCGATGACATTTACAAAGGATGAAGCTTCAATCCACTTGGAGAAATAATCTATTGCCACTAAGATAAAACGATGTCCATTTGAAGCTTGGGGTTTATCGGGCCAATTACATCAATACCCCATATTGAGAAGGGCCATGACTCGGAAAACTGATGCAGCTCAGTTGGGGGCACATTTATCTTATCCCCGTGGATCTGGCATTGGTGACAACTCCGTACATGCTTAATGCAATCACTTTCTAATGTGAGCCAGTAGTAGCCTAATCTCATAATCTTCTTGGCTAACATGTGCCCATTCATATGAGGGCCACATACTCCTTCGTGCACTTCTTGCATGATTTGAGTGGCTTCAGCTGCATCCACACACCGCAGCAAGACTGAATCATAAGATCTTTTGTATAGATTTTCGCCACTAACAAAGAATTTTGAGGCCATCTTCATGATGTACTTCCTATCAGCTGAAGTGCTTTCCTCGGGAAATTCCCGTTTTTGAATGTAATTCATGATGTCATAATACCATGGTTTTCCATCAGGCTCTTCAGTCACGATCATATAATAAGCCGGCCTTGGCAAAACTTCTATTTTCAATGGCTCAACTTCCAATCCATTGGTGACTTGCAGCATAGAAGACAAAGTTGCGAGTGCATCCGCAAATTGATTATGACACCTTGGCAAGTATTCAAACGAAATTTCTTTGAACTACTTCACCAGATCTTCTAAATACTTGTGGTATGGGAGTAACTTAGCATCTTTAGTCTTCCATTCACCCACGGTCTGCAATATGATTAGTGCCGAATCTCCGAATACTTTCAACTTAGCCACACCCATTTCGATTGCAGCCTGAAGCCCAAGGATGCAAGCTTCATACTCAGCCACGTTGTTAGTGCATGGGAATACCAATTTTGCAGCTACCGGATGGTGTTGCTTGTGCGGGGATATCAAGGCGCCCCCGATGCAGAACCCAGACAAATTCACAGCTCCATCAAAGAACATTGTCCACGAGTCTTCGTCTACACTCAAAACCCGGTCATCTGGGAAACTGTCCTGATTATTTGAGACCCTTGGGTTCTCAGCCAATATATCAGCGATCACTCGACCTTTAATTGGCTTTTGTGGCATGAATTGTACATTAAATTCCGAAATCAAAATTTTCCATTTAGCCAATTTACCCACCAAAGCTAGCTGCTCAAGCAAGTACTTGATAGGATTGCTTTCGGTCACAAGGAACGTTTGGTGATGTAGTGTGTACTATCGCAGTCTATGCAATACCCACACCAATGCAGCGCAAGTCTTTTCCACTTCAGAATATTTCAGTTCCGACACAGTGAACTTTTTACTCAGATAATAAATAGCGCGTTCTTTTTTATCGGCAGGACCTTCCGAGCTAACATTGCACCCAATGACTCACTATGAATGGTGAGGTAAAGAATCAAGGGATGCCCGGTGATGGCGGGACAAGAACTGGTGGATTCATCGGGTATTGCTTCAACTTTGTCGAATGCTTCTCGACACTCATTATCCCGATTAACCCGCGCATTCTTCTTCAAGAGCCTGAAGAATGGCTTGGCAGTTTCAGACAGTTGGGAAATGAATCGAGCAATGTAATTTAACCTTCCCAAAAGGCTACGGACTTCTTTCACTGTTGACAGAGGTCGCAACTCACATATGGCCTTAGCTTTAGCTGGATCGATCTCAATCCCTTTACTGCTCACAATAAATCCAAGTAATTTACTGGATGTTGCTCCAAACACACACTTAGCGGGATTTAGTCGAAGCTTGAACTCACGGAGTCGATCAAACAGCTTCTTCAAGGTCTCGACGTGGCTTTTCCCAGGTCGAGTCTTTGCAATCATATCATCAACATAAACCTCGATCTCTTGATGCATCATATCATGAAACAATGCTACCATGGCTCGCTGGTAAGTTGCCCCTGCATTCTTAAGTCCAAAGGGCATGACCTTATAATGAAAGGTTCCCCACGGGGTGATGAACGCAGTCTTCTCCTTGTCTTCCTCTTTTATCCTTATTTGATTATATCCGGAAAAACCATCCATAAATGAGAATAGTTCAAATCCAGCTGTACTATCCACAAGGACGTCTATGTGAGGTAGCGGGAAATCATCTTTCGGGCTAGCCTTGTTCAGATCCCGATAGTCAATACAAACTCGAACCCAACCATCCTTCTTCATTACGGGGACAATATTAGCCACCCATTCAGGGTATTGTGAGACTTCAATGAATCCCACTTTCAAAAGCTTCATCACTTCTTCCTCTATTTTCTTCGAGAGTTCGGGTTTAGTTCTCCGCAACCTCTGCTTCTTAGGTGGCACGCTTGGATTGGTAGGTAAGCAGTGCTCCACAATTGATGGGTCTAGCCCTGGCATGTTAGCGTAGGTCCATGCGAAGATATCCTAGTATTCCTTCAATAGCTGAATTAAGTGCTTGGCCTCGTCTTTGAGGAGATTCGCCCCAATTTTTACTTCTTTGACTTCATTAGCGTCACCTAAATTAATAGTGACGGTCTTCTCGGATGTAAGAGCCTTGGCTTTCTGATGTTGTTCCCAGCTACGCTACACCTCAAAGGAATCTTCACTCAAATCCTCAGGATCATCATTGTCGACACTTGTTGGATTGGATTGGACAATTTCCACATTTTTTCATGCCATAAGATTGTTCCTGAAATATGAAGTAGATAAATTAGAAAAACAAACAAGGTAAACTTTTAAGATTATTTTTTTTAAAGATTTTTTTTTTAAAAAAGGCATTTGCACAAGCATTCTCTCTCTCTTTTTTTTAAAACATTTTGATATGAGAAAGCATGATGAAGCCCAGGCCTCAGAGTTCTCCTTGGATTTTTCTTTTGTTTATCGAATTTGGATATCATCACCGGCTGGTTTGGTGTACCTCATCATGCCCTCAAAATAAAACTTGTAATTTCATTGAAATTCATCAATCAATTACATTTATTGAATGAAAAAAAAATGCAACACTCAATCACTAAAAGAAATTGAAAACATCTCTGCAAAAAATTCCCACGCAGGGGAATGTGCAAAAGCAGTAAAAGAGTTACTCTTGTGGGCCATGGCCCATCTCTCCTGGGAGTTCTTCCTCAATGGCTCCTATGAGGTGGTCATCAAACAAGCTTGTAACTCCCTCCAGCATGTCATCAGGGTTCTCTATCTTCGGGGGTGTTGAATCATCCATGCCACCCCATCCATCTGGGACTATCTCACGAGGATCAATATAGAAGCTAGGAGGGGCCGAATACTTCACCAGGTAGTCGAACTTGCCACTAGGCTGCCCCAGAGTGTCTATTACTTCCGTCTCATCCTGCATCATCCTTGGAGGACCAGGGAATGTCTCATGAATGTTCGGGGGTAGTGAGTTTTGTCTCCTTCGCCCTTGCTCAAGTGGTGGGTTTTGTCTTTCCTGTCTTCGTCCTCCAGAACTTTCCCCACCTCTTCCATGGTACCCTAAACCAGTAGAACGGGACCTCTGAGGGGCTTCAATGGGGCTTCGAATGCCCTGACCATTCATTCCAAGACCATTGCCAGGAACAAAACCATTCCCGACCATCACTCTTCCTACCATGAGGGCAGCATCGAAACTTCGGGAGTAGGTGGTGATGAACCCCGAGAAGCATGTATAGTGGATACCAACTCAAATGAGTGGTAACTTGCCTCGAACTCAGACTCTGGCTCAACATAGGGGATGACCGTCTCATGATAAATCCGGTGGTCTTCCTCACCATACACGGTGATTAGCTTCCTTTTGATTACAAATTTCACAGCTTGGTGTAGACTTGAAGGCACCGCTCCAGCAGTGTGTATCCAGGGACGACCTAGTAGGAAATTGAACGCAATAGGGACATCCAACACTTGAAAGGGAATGTTGAAGGTGACCGGCCCTATTTGAACGTCAAGATGGATTTCCCCGATCACTTCCTTCTTTGTTCCATCAAAAGCTCGTACCGAAGTCCTGGCAGCATGTATCCTGGATGGGTCTACCTTGAGGCGGTGAAGAGTAGCCAATGGATATATGTTTAGAGCGGACCCATTGTCAATGAGCACTCGGGACACATGGGAAGTCTTGTGCTTGACGGATATATAAAGTGTCTTGTTGTGCCCCTTACCTTCAAGAGGGAATTCCTCATCAGAAAAGGCAATTAAGTCCTTGAGAAGGACTGATCCCACAAATTCCTCCAGCTTGTCTGCCTCGACCGTCTCTAGCACACGAATTTCACTTAGCACCTTCATTAGCGACTTTTGATACACGGGGGATGTCATCAAAAGTTCAAGTAAGGAGATCTGGGCGAGCATTTTCCGCAATTGGTCAACCACGTTGTATTCGCTTGCTTTAATCACGGCCAAAAATTCCTTAGCCTCCTCGTCGAACCGGCTTTGCGGGTTGAGCATTAGCTTGAGCATAGGTCCGCCGGACCTTGTCACAAGATCAACATCTAGGTCATAAGACCAAGGCACCGCTTTATTGTTAACATACTCATACGGTGAGGTACCTCTATCACTATCTCCTCGTCGGATGCATCTTCTAATGGGGGCATGTCGCAGCGAAGGATCAACTTCTTCCTTAAGCGCAGCCTGCTCCTCTTCCCAGTCGATGATGATGTGGGAAATAGTGGAAACTGTGCAGTTACAATCGGCATACACGATGATGCCATCATCCACTATTTTGGCAACTCTTTCCTTCATCAATGATAGGAGGACATCCTCCTGATCCGGATAATATCCAGCTCTCACCAGTCCATTATAGGCATCTGCTACATGCACCTTCGAGTTCTTGATTCGACTGACTTCGGGTTCCAAGATAGCATTCACCGTACCCTCATGCTCCGGTAGTGGATTCTTTTGGACATTCGGCCGGGTAGTTTGGAACGAAAAGGCCTTCGTGTCTAGGAGGTTTTGGATCTTGTGTTTGAGAGTGAAACATTCATCAGTCGAATGCCCCAGTTCACCACTATGGTAGTCACACCTCTTTGTCGGGTCGTAACTACGCATGCTTTCGCGGTTAGGGCGCTTTGGCTCAGTGGAAAGCAAACCTTTCTTACGGAGAATTGCTAAAACCTGGGATGGAGATCCGGGAGTGGAGTGAACTGTCTTCTTGCTTGGGCAAATGACTCGACGGCCAGCGGTTTGTTGTTGCCTTGCACTCATCGGGGCACGACCGGAACTTTCTTGGCTATAGGCTACATTCACATCCACGACGGCTTCTTTCTCCTTCTTGGCGAGAGAATCTCTTACTTGATGACTCGGTGAACCATCCTTCCCTTATTCCCATCTCGATTTGCTCTCCCACAGGAATCAGTTGATTGAAACTTTCGACATATGTGCTTGCCATCCGGTTACGAAACTCAGACGGAAGAGTCTTCACGAACAACTTCATTAACTCCTTATTGGTGGGTTCGGGAGTGATTTGAGCCGCGAGATTTCTCCACCTCACGGCGTATTCTTTAAATGACTCGCTCCTCTTCTTTTCCATCCGCTCCAAGTCTTCTCGGGAAGGTGCAATGTCCATGTTGAACTTGTACTGCTTGAGGAACGCATCAGCCACTTCATTCCAAGTATCAAGAAGATTGATATTTTTCATCACATACCAGTTCAATGCGGGTCCAGTCAACCGGCATGGAATGATTGGATCATGAGGGGCTCATTTTTGACATCTTTGGGCCATGCGTACGTGATACATCTCGCAAATGAGACTTTGGGCAAGATGTACCATCGTACTTCTCAAATTCCGGCATCTTGAACTTGCTAGGCATCTTGACCTTCTCATAAACCGAGAGGTCGAACGGGAGTGAGCTCTGTGACTCCTGCAGTTGTTTTATTTTCTCTTCGAGTTTCGCGAAGCGATCATCCTGCTCCATCTTGGGGATGTTGATAAGCTTAGACTTTTCCACATTGATCGGGACTGAGCCTTCCCCTAAATCAAGCATGTTGTCATCACCCAATTGGGTCTTGTCTGTCCGCTTAGGGGCAACAATCTGGGGGAGAATAGGTGGCTGAGCCGAATTGACTTGGAATGATTTGAATTGAGTCATTAGAACCTCCATGGAGACAGCTAACTGACAGAGCTGATCTTCCATGTTGGACATACGATCATGCATTTCATTTTGGTCGGCCATTTTAGCTTTTGATCGCGTAACGATAGGCGAACGTGGCGGATCCGTCGTCACCTAAGGGAAAAATGGTATGATGTAAGAATCAATTGTAAAGATAAGAAAATGGCCCATGACAATGGTCTAATCGTTATTTTATTTAAAATTTTGAACCAGACTTCATAACAAGGAACTAAGAATTGAAATTCAAGTCCCTAAAAATTGAACTAAAGATTGAAAACACTGAATTAAAAATTGAAATCAAGATCCCTACACATTGAACTAAGAGACAAAAACCAAAACATCTTATTTTATATGCTTTCGGGATCCTAATGCTTTGCGAAGCTTCTTATTTTCAGCTTCAACCATTTCCAATTTCCGCTTAAGATGCTCAATTTGTGCTTGTTGGGTGGGCTTCTCGGTCACATCGGGGACTCGGGCGCAAGGCGGAAGGAATCCAGTGTTGTTGGATGTAGAACGCCGACGCATGGTGGATCTCTTCCTCGCCTTTCAGTCTCTTGGGCACCAAAATCTTCTCTGGGTGGCATTCATTCCATGCAGCAGTGACCATTTGGATCTCGTTGAAGTAGTCATAGTCCGTACGAAGGAAACGGACTTGGAACAACTCCGTCTTGAGAGGTGGATGAATTTCTGAAGAGCCTTGTGCGACAAAGGCCACCCCGTGTGGGTAATAGGAAGTAGCACCGAAAGGCCCAAAAACGAAAGCGGCTCATCATGCTTGTGGGAGAAACGAGCCTCCTCAACACGGAACCATTTAGTATGCCATAAGAATGCCTTAGGATTAGGATTTTTCAAGAAATTAATCCAGCTTGCGTCTTGTTTATCCAGGAGAAAAACGTTCCCGAACTTGAAATTTTTGAATGGGATGCCTAAAATCATCAATTTTAAATTGTTTCATAAGGTGTCCAAACCCTCTTATGTGTGAGAAAAACTATATTTGCAAAAGTTCAGGGATGGCACGCATGGTCCTTTCTTCATTTTGTTTGAAACGGGATAATGACAAGAAAGTTTCAGCTAAGACCATATTGACATAATTTAACCCATCGCAAACACGATTAACCACCCATGAAATTGAAGGATTAATAGCATTTTTTCGATAAGGAAAAACAATTAGACCAAAAAATGCTAATATGAAAATCCTAGCTTTTGAAATCATTGGTTGTTCAGCAAAACACTTTTTCAAGAATGACAATGGGCATGCATGACAATTGGCTTTCACAACCTTGTTTACCGCTTTGGGTTCGATTTTTAAAAAATGTGATAGTTCAGAAATAGGATCTATACCGAAAGGTGGTCTAACAAGTTCTTTTTCCAGAGGCATTCCAATGGCAACACTATATTCCTCTAATGTTGGGGTTAACTCGAACTCACCAAAGATAAATGTGGAAGTCTGTGGACACCAGAAGTGAGGCAATGCTTGTATAATACTGGAGTGAATGTTGATCTCTAACAAAGGGAGAAGCCGAGCAATCTTGGCTTTCACATATCTCTGACCTTCTTGATCCAACTGATCCAGCCACATTTTGAGCTCTTTTTTGGGAGTAGAAATGATTTGCATGTCGGTTTTCCCCATCGCATATAAAACGAGACTGACGACAAAACCTATTGTCATGTACCGACAAAATTGCAATAAAGTAAATAAATTGCGAAGTGAAAGTTAAACAACTTACTTTCCCTGGAAATGGATGGCAATCACATAGACACACGCATGAAATGTGAGGCTCAATTTCTACCTAAACGGCTTAGCAAAGTGGAGCTAAGAGGATGATCTGACCGCCGCAGTCTCGCGTAACGTGTCAGGTCCCCCTAACTCCGGCTCAGTCGAATGGAATATCAAATAATCCTGCAGTCTCGCGGATATGGACAAACACATTCGACACCATGAAAAACTTTCGGAGAAAAGAAGGTCAACCTCCATATAGCGGTTTCGCTTTGGAGGAAGTATCCTTCTCAACACCATCCTAAAAATCCTATCGCGGTCCAGGCCCGACCGCAGGTTGTGTGTGTAATAGTGTAGTGCTAAGAATAATACAACATGCACAACAGTTTAATTACAAACAACACTTCATACAAAAAATAAACCATACATTCCTACAGCTCCCTGCAAAACAAGGGTTAGCAAACACTTCCCCTTATACCTCCCAATCTGCAAAAACATTTAACACCTTGAATGTTAGGGACGTACCTGGGATCCTCGCTGCCAAACAAAAATATTTTTCAAAAAAGAAAAAATTGGCCTAAGTCCACTAAGAGTTTCAACTCAAGTCCCCAGTGGAGTCGCCAAGCTGTCGCGGCCTAATTTTTCCGGATGCACCACCTAGAATTTAGGTTAATGGACTACTAAGCTTTAAACTTAGCTCGGGCCCTCCCAGGCCCATACCAATTCGCGACTTAGGGTTCAAGTTTTTAAACATGCAGATGAATTTTATCTAGAGTCGCCACTAATCAATTTTTGGTAGGTCGATTAGACACCTAAGTAAAATAACAGGAGAATTATTTTACTCCTACGAACCAGAGACTAAGGATACGGGGACTTGGTTACATTAGACTTCTCTAACGCCCTTTCGGTACCATTTCTTTTTTATTTTTATTTTTTTGAAAATGTTTTATGCAGGCAGCTGATTTATTTTAACCTAAATTACTATCATGCAAGTGTGGTGACCACACGGGTGCTCATCCATTATTAAAACACTCAAATAAATAAATTGCATCACACAAAGCAAGCAATCATTTTTTTTGGGTTTTCTTGAAAATTAGAAAAAAAAATGCATTTCTTAACTAAATGACTTAATCTTATTAATATGCAAATTCTAATTAAATGGGCCTATTATGCAAACTAGTTATTATGCACCTCATGACCTAACTCCACTAATGAACAAATTCTGATTAAATGATCCTATTATGCAAACTAGTTAACATGCACTTAGTATTTTTGTATTTTTTTTATTGAAATTCAGAATTAATAAAAATCTTAATTGAATTATCTAAAATGAATAATTTTCCAATTCACGTTTGGGATTAATTTGAATTAACCCTATTTTGACTTAGAAAACTATTTTTTATTTTTTTATTTTTAAATGACAACTTTTCTACAATTATAAAAGAAATTATCTAGGTCCAATCCTAATCTATTTGAAAAAAGGTTTCCAAGAATATAATCCTAAAAAAAGAAATCCTAATTTACTAAACCTAAAAATGCAATTGTGATTTACTAAGCCTAAAAATGCAATTTAATTTACTAAATCTTACATGGCTAATTTACTAAACCTATATGTCTAACTTAAATCTATATATCTAAATTACTAAACTATGTGCTCATGCAAGGTTTTGATTTTTTAATTTTATGATTTTTTTTCAAGGCAAGTAAATATTAAATTTAAACTATCAACAAAATAATGAATTAAAATAATCGAAAAAATAACTGTTGTCTCACAGGTCAAATTAACGATTATTCTAATCCTAATTATCACAATAAATCAAAATAATTAAAAATCTAGTCCGAAATCTTACGGACCAAATTAAATAATTATTGTGATTTAACAATTAAAATTCCACTAAAAAGCCCAAAATTAATATAATTAAAAAAATAATCTGATGTCTCTCGAATTAAATTAATAATTATAATAGTTAGGGCAAAATTCTGCGAGATAATGACTATAAAAATTACAAATATTAACATCAAATATTACAAATTAAATAACTAAACTAGAAATGCTATCAAATAAAATAAAAAAAATAAAATGAGTAAAGTAAACTAAACTATAAAGTAAGTAAAAAGTAAAAGTAAAAAGTGAAAAGAAAAAAAAAAAGAACTACCTAAAGGGGAAAATGGGCAGCGACGCACGATGGCTTCGACGAGCGGTTGAAGCGCAGGCGGAGCGGAAGCAACGCGAGCTGAGGTGCGGAGGTGATTGGAGACTCGATCCACCGGCTTTGGATGGCGCCGGAGCACGGCGGTCAACGCGAGGATGGGAGGCGAAGGCGCGGCGGAGGCCGGCTACGAGTGCCGGCGACGGGCCGTGGCGTGGGTGTGCATGGATGGAGGCCGGCGGGAGCACCGAAACTTCGGTACTGGCAGATCGGCGGCGCGAAGCGTAGGCCGGGCGCTCGGGTCACGGCTGGCTGCAAGGGATCACAAACCGCTAGCGTCGGGCCGGGTCGCAACGGCGGGGAGCAGGGCTGGACGCAAGCTCGCGGTGCGGTGTGGCACGGCGATGATGGCGCGGCGATCCGCGGGTTGAGCGAGCGCTTCGTAGACGAAGGGGAAGCTCCGGTGGCGATGGGCGATGGAGGGGCGGTGCGGTGCACGCGTCTTGGGCAGCAGCAGAAATGGCGTGCAGCTTTGTGGAGAAGAAGCACAGTGCACGGCTTTTCTTTTCTCTTTTTTTTTTTTTTTTTACATCTCTCTCTTCCTCTAAGTCTCCATCACGTCATCTCCCTCTCTGCCCCTGTACTTTTCTCTATTCTTCTTCTTTTCTTTATTTTGTTTCCCTCGAAGACACCCCCCAAACGGCTTCCTTTTTGCTTCCCTCCTTTCTGACTTTCCTCTTCTCTTTCACTCTTCTTATTCCTCTTTATTGCGCTTTTTTTTCGCCGAAGAGAACTCCGCTCACTATTTTCCCTCACGAAAATTTTTTCTCTCTGAATTCGCTCTCTCCAAAATTTTTTGGAATCTCCGCCCCTTATTACGAAAAAATGAACTTCTTTTATAGTGATTCTAAACAGCCACTTATATGGCATTTCTCGAATTTCCATCTCCAGTCGCATTAAATCAAATTTGTAAATTAGGGCATGATTTCGCAATCGGTTCGATCTTGCTCGATTTCTTCCATTCCGCAAAAATTATTGCCTCTTATTCACATGATTTTTAAATTGCTTCTGCATTTGACAAAATCCGAATATCCATCGGAATTTCAATTTTCCTTGCACAATTCAATCAAATCAATTTCCCCTATTTTCAAAAATGCAATTTTATTTTTCCAAAATTAGATGTCAACAATGAGTTAAAATGATCTTCGGGTTATGTTTCTTCGAGCCACCAATGTGAACTTTTCGTTCTTTGTGTATTGCCGCAGCCCTGAAGAAGCGGTCGAATTAACTATCGAGAAGTTTCGAGACATTTGATGGATGTCAACGCCAGATTTTGATAGAGGTTTAATTCAAGATGGGTGATAGTTGATACATGTTGTAAGCCTGTACAGAATTTTCGGAGAATGCAAATGGGAACAAGATCTCTGCTAGAAAGTTATCTAACTATCCTAGCATAAATATCTTGAGGAATTTCAACATAAATCTTATGGACGTTTATTGAACTTTAGCGTACTTGCTATCAAGCCAATGAATTTTGATTTCTTTCATTAAGAGCAAGAAACTTTACCATTTTTTTTCAATCTAATGATGCATTTTTGCTGGATTCCGCATAAATTGGAAATCTTCCATTAAAATGCTGACATGGTAAAAATGTGGTTAATTTTTCTGATGTCATGTCGCTACACATGTTCACTCATCACTATCATGTGTCCACCACTTTAATACATCGCCGGAAAAGTGATCGTTGCGGTTAAAAAGTACATTAATTGTTAAAAAAAAAGGAAGGTACAATGCCATGAGTGGTTATTTGCCAAAATTTAGTCACATATAGATATAGATATTAAAAGTATTTGCATTACTAGTATTAAAATTTACCAAAAAAAAAAAAAACAAATTATTATTATTTTAAAAAAATAGAACCTGGGTCGGCTCATTTTTCTTTTTCTTTTTCTTTAACCCACGAGGGCCGGCCCACGCGCAGGTCTTGTTCTTTCCTCACGTCGCGCAACAGCGACATACAGAAGCATATCAGCAGGAACGGAAGCAGAGCAGGCCGCGGCACAATCCTAGGGTCAGGGATCGGTCGGCCATGACAGGCTGGCGGCGACAGAAGCCATGTGCGCATGCCTGTGGTCTTTGAAGAGAAAGAATATCGGCCAAAAGTGTTTCGGGGAAGAGCTTGAGAAACGGAGAGAAGAGAGCTTTTTTCTTTTTCTTTTTTTTCAATAACAAGGGGCGACAGAGAGAGAGTGAGTGCTCCAAACATCTCGGCCACGTGCGGACCCATTTAACGACCTCTCCCAGCATCGAACAAATAAGCCTCGGCTCTGCTATTGTCCTGTTTTGACTGCGCCAGGCCCGGAGCTCGTGGCCGTCCGGTTCACATGATCTCCGGCCCCATCAGTCCTATGATCTGTTGTCATTAGTATCTGCTTGTCCGTCGAGAACCCAGAGCGGGGTTAAGTCCCGTTCGAGTCAACAATTCCATTACCAGTGTCACACGTCGCCTGTTTGTGAAAATGCCTCAACTAGATCCGCAAACTTTTTCTTGAGTTCGATTTGCTTCGGGAAACATAGGTCGTTTCGCGCATCCTTTGTTTGCGTCATGACAGGTTCCTGGAGGGGTAACGTTTACAGGGGCTGGGAGTCGGCTTGGCCGAGGACAACTCCGTGTCACTTGAACTTCGACTAATGGAGGAGTTAGGGTGGTCTGTGACGGTTTGGTCTAAGTCGGGTCTGTCAAGCACAAATCGCTCATGAAGACTTTCCAATAGCTGATGGTGGTCATTGGAGGATCGAGTGATTCTTGATTTTAATATAGGATAGTTGGCGTTTTGTTGTTCTGGGTTTAATAGGCGCCGTTGGTTTCGAGGCATGCTGGAGAAGACGTGACGGAGCAAGCGTGGAAGGCAATAGGAGCATAATGGATTTTAGTGCAGGTGGGCGTGATTCTAATTATAATTGGGTTGGTGTTTCCAAGCTTGGATTGACTAACTTAAAGAGGGCTTCAGTAACGACTTGGTGTTGCTTTAGGAAGAGAGTGGGCTTGTGAAGTTTTAATTAAAATAGGCCTAAGTAGTAAGCCCATTTTGGACACTGACCGTAGAATTAGGCCCTCGCCTTACGGGCCCAGTCCCATAGCCGGACGGGGCCCAGAAGGCCCGTTTTTGTTTTGCGGGTGGGGCCTCAATTTTGAGCTGAACTGGGCCCGCACATCAGGCCTAGTCCGACTCTCCGAGTGGGCGCCTGGCGACCTGGGCCGAATCCGGATATCCGACCTGGGTGCCTATTTCCAGATCTAAAAAATCAAATTTTCTTTTTTAAAAAATTTAAAAATTCCAAAATATTCTATTTTTTTCTAAAACTAGGAAAAAACTTTAAAATTAGTTTTTGAATATTTTTTTCTTAAAATGCATGAAAATCTTTGATAAAAAATTGTGCTCAAAATTGAATAAGCTTTTAACATTTTACAAATGCTCTTCATTGTGCACCTTCAATATATTGATCATGGTTCCCTTTAGTCTAGTTAGGAGTGGCATTTGTCTTATTTCTTAGTGTTGGATTCTTGTTTTTTTCTTGCAGTTTAATTAATGCTTCATTAGTTCTAATTATTGTTTTAACAATTGTGCACCTGTATTATTACCTCACATGTTTAAAATCAATCCAAGTTGCCTGATAAACATCCTAAAATGAACAATATTAGATACTGAAAGAGCACTAATTGATTAATTAGTATAACCAAGTTCATAGCCTTAAATTCTGCAATTTGTATAAAGTGAGGTATATTCTCATGCTTTACTTGATTTCTAACCAACCTTAATAGGTTAGTAGTGACTTATCATTAGAAAATCCTTAGAGCATCAATTTGACTTAGTATCAAATATCCTAATATCACGTGATGTATGAATTTAGAAAAGCTCACATATAATTGAGGGCCATAGCTCACTTTTTAGGCAATACTCCTAATTTGTTATCTTTTCCCCTCCAGATGGAAAAGATAGGTCGCAGCACATGTTATATAACCACTAATAAGAAAGTGGAGAAGCTTCATGCACTGCACGCTTGGACCAACCGTCAGCAGTGAATGGGCGGGCAAGTAAAAACAAAAGACAACGGAAGGCAAAGCCCACAAGAATGGAGCCAAAAAACAAAGGAGTTTACCATCACGTACTCATGTCACGTGTAATTGATTATATACATGTGAAATTTATTTTCTTTTCCTATTCTGTGATAAGCATCTTTAAGTTTTTTTCAATTTGAGCAATGTCGGACCAAATTTCGGTGTAGACGTAGACTAATTAAATTGTCATTTTGATATCCTTCTTATTGCGTGCCTAACAGAAACAGACTTTTTCTTTCATTGTTCATAGTTGCGGTCTCAAAGAAGTACTTGAATAAGTTCTTGACGAGAATTTTAGACATCTGAAATATGCCAATGCAAGAAGCAAGGCTTGGAAATACTTAAATTGCTATAAAAGACACAGATGGAATTCCATTCCATGTAATATCTCTTCATCTGTTTTGTAAGTGACTATTGTACGAGGGAATGTTCAGTAGAGCCCAAATTGTAGTTGTATTTAAACTGTAAAGCTTAATCAAAAGATTAGTTATAAAAAAATATTAAGCTAAAAAGGAAAATTGGGTCCAAGTCTGAATGTTCAATAGAGCCCAGATGGCTAAGTTCTATAGATGCCCTCTTTCTTCTACTCGTATGGAAACACAAAATATACGGCGTTGAATTTTCTGTATATAATCCCATTTTCGTTGACTTTTGTAATTTAAATATTTGGTGCAGTGATGGTTCATGAGCTAGGAAATTATCATTCGGAAACAACCTGGTCTCTCACCACCTACTTATGCTCAGCGACATGTCTCATTGATGGTGCATGGCTCAAAACCACTGCATCTTACCCTTTGAGCGGTAAAAGCAGCTTGATTATTGCGATTTAATGTTGTAATTGTGGGAAGTTATTATTGGCGAAGAAGCATAAATACAATATCAAAATGACCCTCAAACCAAACAACGGAAGCTAGTTTGGGGCCACCTGTAACTTCTCTATATTGGTAACTTGCTGGGGAGGTTCAAGAGCAACTTCTCTTGAACTTTTTCAACATGTTGGAGAGCAACTTTTAGAGTGAGTTAAAATTGAGTGCGTATGCAAATGGGGAGATTACAGTGAGAGATTTTGAGAAGCTTAAGATGAGCTTCGTGCTCTGATAGAGAAGATGACGTGCGATTAGTCCTAAAAATGAGAGATTTCTTTCAAGAAGAATCTGCAACCATGAGCCTCCCTTTCCGCTCAATGGTATTTTTTCAATTGAGCGTAACTCTGAACGCCATTTTAAAAGAAAGAAACCAGTTTCAGCTTAAAATTTATGAAACCAGATGGTGTTTTCAAAAGAGAATGAGAAGAGGAAAGTGGAGGCTACTCTTTAAAGCAAAAGCAGCACCTGCCGATCGGTCAAAACCGTGTCTGCCATTTGTCTACCACTTGCTAGGTGGTTGGCGGAGTTTTTTTACCATAGGGGTTTGCATGATTACTCTGCGGATCCTCTCTTTCTCGGAAATTCACCTTTGCTTTCCCCGGCGTTTCATGTTCTCTTCGAATCGAGATCAATCACAGAGCCAAAAATCCCCTCTCCTTCGAAGCCTAAATCTTGTCACAATTAGTTTCTCCTTTTTTGGTTAAATTGTCGGCGCAGGCATTGTACATGATCGGCAACAAAATGGACTCCATCAACATGTCGCTTTAATCACCATCCAAACTTTGTCGTGCTAGGCCAATTGTAAGTAGGTAATCGAATTGACTTGGGAATTGAAATAACTGCTCTGTATATTTACACACATAGACAAATGTGAGGCAGAAGAAAGACTTCTTTAGGTAATATGGCAGATGTTAAATGGCTGTCAAATGTTCACGTTGAGCCACATTAATTATTGTACTCTTTTTTTCTTTTATCGGTCCTACGTTATTCCTATACTAACGCTCATTCTCAGACTTTTATCCTACCTCCTTACAGGGCGTGGGAGTCGAAATTCACTCCTGAAATTATAGCGTCCCCATCCCAATCCCCCTGAAATTGTGGGGATTCGAACTCCCCACCTCCCCCTTTCAAGTTGTACCATCAAACGTTAGATAGATGACTTCCATGGGTAACATGGCATTTCCTAATATTTAGATCGTTTAGTCCCACGAGTAGTTTTCTCCACAAGGGTCACGGGAGGTGCCAGTTAATTCGTCAAATGAGATGTACGGTAATATTCGTCACCATTGATGAAGTCAATTCCAAGACATCAGTATCATGATTGAAATGGGCCTCAACAATAGATTTTTTCTTGACAAATGACCGTGTGATTTTATGCAATGTCATCATTGTTATTCGTCCCAACTGCAGCGTGCAAATTTTGAACGAGCCCCAAATCTCTCTCTCTCATCCAAGCTTATATCATTAGTAAAGGTGAAAGTCATAAATAATTCTAAATTACTATTTATCTCAATTTTTTTTATAATAAAAAATAAAAAATATTTATATTTATGTGATACATTTTCTTCAAATTTCTTCTTATAATACCTATGTGACATATTTAATGTTTTAATTTGATCAATTACGAGCCTAATTAGCTGTCATCTTTATTCTCTCAACTCTTTTATTCTCCCCTTTAAGGATCGATTATATCGAGAAAGGAGCAACACTATGGGAAGCATTAGACAAAGTCCGATGGCTTCGTAATACTCGAAAACACGTGCGATATTGCGGTAAACCAAAGAAATACATTGTCAATTTCAATCGATTATCATTACTAAATTCACGGCCCTTCCTCTGATTATTATTCTTATTTTTTATGTTTAGAATTTTCTTTGCAAATACACCGCTAAGGAAACAATTACGAAGCTTAAAAAATTTTAAGACCTTATTAAATACATTTAACTAGAGATGGCAGTTGAGTTGGTTCGGTTTGGGCACTTTACCGTAGAGATCTGAGGGTTAAAACTTCACAACTGCTAACACGTCTTAAGGGGGGTCATGGTGGTGGAATTTATGCTAGCTTCTCCCTAGGTATTGACATTTGGTCCGAAAGTTGGGCCTAGCGGATCCTGGGTCACAAGAAAAAAAAAAATCAAGACGAATATTAAATACATTATACTATGATCAAATAGAAATGTTACCTTCAACTCATTGGTAATCTCCAAAATAATTTTTGATAGATTATTGAAGTATTTGGTGCTTCGAAACAATTAAATTACCATTAGCAAGTGGACTCACGTAAGAGCTATTAATTTTCTAGTAACTTTAAAATGCAGAAAAAACTTCAAATAAATGTCAGTAAATTCTCAAAATAAGCGGTGATTTCCAAACAATTGAATAAACGTTGATAATTCAATTAAATATTAATAAAGCTAAAACTAGACGATAACTTAATCCATGAAAAATTGATAAATCACCTAAATTAACATTAGTAATTTGCTATAAGAGTTGATAGGTTTATTATGATTGTTGTTGTAGCAAATAAATATTTGCAAGTCTTGGAACGGTCGCTAATTTTGAAACAATAAAATGAAAGTCAGTAACGGACTCAAATCAGAATTGGTATTTTTCTACAAAAGTCGGTAACCTTAATATGCCGCTAATTTACACGAGTAAATTCCCTGCATGCACAGAAATTCCAATCGTTTAAGCTCTTTAAGTTCGAGTAAAAAGGATTTTTTAATTTCACATCTCACTAGTGTTCTTCTAGTTTAAATGTAAATGGGAAGAAAATGCTCAAGGAATTGGAGAACCGGTTTCTATTATATGTAGTAAAGATAAAGAAGTTTATATAGCTTTCTAGATTAATTTTCTAATGAAAGATAAAAATAGAATAGTATTGTTTCCATTAGAACATCACTAAAAACAGGTTGTAAGAATATGCCCTAGTTTCTCAAGGTTTTACTTGGAAATTTTAATCCCTTATCTTATTTGCTTATCACGGAATTCAAGGTCCTGATTACTTTAGAAAAGATCCATGGTTATGACAAAAAGAAAATAAAATTTGTAGAAATAGGTAATTGCAAAATTTGTTCATGGTAGCATTAGGCATCCAACTAGCATGACCGATGACTGCATTAGCTCAAAATTGGCCAAAATGATTAATTGGGCTGTTGACACCTAAAGTTGGTAAATCACTCGAATTAATATGTAATTTTCTATAAGAGTTAGCAAATTTAATTCGATAAAACTGTTGGTAACATATTACAAACTAAATAAGTTGTCGGTCAAAATTTAATTACCAATAGATAATTTACAAAGGCGTTTAAGGACTTACTAATATGATGGGACACATAATGTAGAGAAAATTACTTTAAGATTTGAGCTTTTTTAGTAAATTGTTTGTGAAATAGAAAAGATTAAAGGTTATTCTTCTGTTGCAAAGAAAGAGGTCGGAAGAAGAAAAACCTGAACCAAGCGAATTGCATGGACTTTCAAACTTGAGACCAATCTAGCCAATGTCCCATTTAACCCCGTTAAAACATGCAATATTCTGTTAAATTTCTCTCGAAATTTCAATTTTGCTCCTTTCCGTTTTCTTGTTTTATTTGTTTGCTGGATTTTTACTTTTTAAATCTTCAACTATCTGTTGTTTACTTCTACTAGTGTTGGACCACGTGCGTCGTACATGAGCTGGTAATATTGGGCTATAATTTTTCCCCCAGGACTTTGCCCTTGCCCTCCTATTGTTGACTCCTCTCGATCTCCGTCCGCCTCCTCTTCGTCAACTTGAGAAGTTATAGTCTCCCTTCACAGAACGCTTCTCTTCTTCGGGTGAATACAGCTGAGAGGATCGGCCCACCGATGGGATCCAATGGAGTTCAGGCT
This sequence comes from Eucalyptus erythrocorys, assembly GCA_014182555.1. Lineage (NCBI taxonomy): Eukaryota > Viridiplantae > Streptophyta > Magnoliopsida > Myrtales > Myrtaceae > Eucalyptus > Eucalyptus erythrocorys. Next base: position 35,981,619 of record CM024599.1, on the reverse strand, counting down.
CTAATCACCAACCTCGCCTTGACTGTAGCAAGAGTGTAAGTGCTCCAACTCCGCTTCTTTTCGGTCTCTTGTTGACTGATAATGCACAACGAAACCAAATTTTGCTTCTGTAAATGTTTGATACAATTCAGCCTGCTTGTTCAGTTCACATTACTTATTGTACGTCTCGTTCAGGTTACAAGTCTGTAATTTTTGTCTCACGAAATCGAGGAGAAGTTGGGACTCGGAGTCAACCACGAGAACGGACAATGGATCTGGAGAAGAGGAGGAGGCGTTAAGGAGGGACTCTGATTCAACCTCAAGAGCTGATAATCTGTCTTGCGAAGAGTATGATGTGTTCCTGAGTTTCCGGGGACCAGATACTCGCAATGGGTTCACCAATTGCCTCTACCATCGCTTGAGAGATGCTGGAATCCACGTTTTCTTTGACAACGAAGAACTCCGAGCCGGTAAAGAAATTGGTGAAGAGCTTTTGAAAGCACTTGACAAGTCTCGAATCTACATACCTATCTTCGCTAAGGGTTACGCTAACAGTTCATGGTGTCTCCGTGAGGTTGCGCATATGGTAGAATGCGCCTCAACATCAGATGGAAAGAAAGAGATACTTCCCATCTTCTACGATGTGGATCCTAAGGATGTTAAGCTTAAGACCGAGTTATATAGAAAAGTCATGCCCAAGGCACAAGAAGAAGTTTAGCTCTGATAATTTGAAGTAGTGGGAAGATGCCCTTCTTAAGGTTGCAGATAAAAGGGGATGGGAACTTAAAGGCAAGGGTAAATTTCCTCAACTTTTTATGGTTAATATGCATAATATTTACATTTCATTGAATGAAAGTTTGTCCCTCAAAACTCCCAGACATAAAGCATTTGGACATTTTTATTTAAGATTTGCTGTAGAAGTTAATGAAAGCCAGAGTAAAACAACTGAGAACCCACAATAGAAATTGGAAAATGGCTGATTTTTTTAAAGCACAACAAATCGGGTCAAACCCAACCCAAACAAGGCAGTTTTCCAATTCTTGTCGGGTTAAGCCAATATAACCCGACAGGTGAGACCAACTTTTTACTGAATCAACTATTTCAGCTCCTCTCGCTCTGGCGAGTTTCTCTCTACCACCATGGTAGCTTTTCCACTCCCACATCCCCGCTCTTCAGCGACAAACCCTAATCCTTAGCCTGTTTCCCTGCTTTTGTCTACAGTTTCCCCGTTTTCTTTTTACACTCACAAACAAAAAACAAAAAAAAACCCCAAACAACACCTTTCTCCCTAGCTTCCTTCCGATGGAATAGTAGTCGAGTCTTCTAGGGTTTGAGGAGCCCCTCTGTGACGTGTGGCAGATCTGAGTGAAACGCCAGATCCCGACTCCGGAAGGTATGAAGATGGGTTTCTGGACGGCATGATGTGATGAACTCCTTGCTCAGCCCCGGATCTTAGTAAAACGCCAGATCCCGACTCCGGAAGGTATGAAGAAGGGTTTCTGGACGGCGTGATGGGATGAATCCCTTGCTCAGCCCCGGGTAATCTTATCTATCCTTGTAGCTACTGAGTGCGGGTACCCATCTAGCCAGATTGATCGTAGTGTGAATCGCCCTTGTCCTCCTGTTGTATGTGTGCTGGTTTTGCTCGTCCTGTAGTCTAGCGATGGAGGCCAAAGATGAAAATGAGATGCGGGTGGCAGCTTTATGTAAGAAACTAGGGCATATGTGGTCTGAAAATGACGTGGTTACAGTAAATCCAGTGATATCAACACAGAAACTTGATGAATGCAATCGTACAGTCATGGGTAAGCTCTACTCTCGGCCAAATGTGAACTACACAGCATTTATTTCGACTATGCAACGGTCGTGGAGATCAGAAGTACTCAGTATTCAAAAAGCTCCTGGTTTTTTTACCTTCGTCTTCCCCACCAAGGTCGAGAGAGATAGAATCCTCCAGGAGTCCCCTTGGTGCTATTCCCAGAACTTGCTGGTCTTGCAAGCCTGTGATCCTACCATACCAGACCACTGTTACGATTTTTCCAAAACTTCTTTTTGGGTAAAAATGGGGGGCATACCTCCTGGCTGGCGTATTCCTTCGGTTTATCAGGACCTGGGGAGCCGGATCGGTCATGTCCAAGAAGTTCAACTGGAGTCCCTCGGGCCTACACCATGAAAAGAAGCCAGAGTTAAAGTCGAACTGGATTTAACAAGCCCTCTCAAATCAGGAGCAGTACTGGATATAGGCTCCAAATGGTTATGGATTGAGTTCAAATATGAGAGATTACCTTTTTTCTGTTTCTCCTGTGGTCGGATAGGGCACTATGCTTCAGAGTGCCCTGTTATTCCTTACAAAGAGTCCCCCTGGGAAAATAACCAGATAGGTCCTTTCGGACCATGGCTGAAAACAGAAGCTATTGAGCATAGCCCTTACTGGAACACCTTTTATGGCGATATTGAAGAAGATTTCCGTGTGGAAGAAACTGTACCTGTGGAGGTTACAGCAGAGCAAGTACCAGCACCTGTTACTGATGTGCCGGAGAGGGACATGCAGCTAGTACCTTGCAGCAAAAAAAGACCAGAGCTGGAGCAGGACCCTGAAATCCAATGTGAGCACGTTAGGCCTCTGGCGAGCTCTAAAGACAGGGGCAAACAAGTCATGACCACAGAGGACCCAATCCAGAACTCTTTGAAGATAGGTAAAAGTAGTAAGAAAGGTATGAAGGTGCATAAAGCCAAAAAACAGAAGTGTAAGGAGGATTCTCACCCTCTCCTTATCGACGATTTGGACCTACTGGATACCCCCGTCCAGCAGGTACAGGAAGGTGTTGAATGGGCTCTGGTGGCTAGCCCTAATAAGCCACCCCAGATGAAATGAGAATAATCAGTTGGAACTGTCAGGGTTTGGGCAATCCCCTGACAGTTCAAGAGCTTAAGGCTCTTAATCATAGTGAAAAGCCCAGCTTAGTTTTCTTAATGGAAACTAAAAATAAAGCAACGATGGTGGAGAAAGTAAGTAAGCAATTAAAATTCCAGCACCTTTTCTTGATTAACCCCCAAGGCCTTGCAGGAGGGTTGGCTTTGATGTGGAACGAATCTGTACAAGTGCAAGTCAAAGATAGTTCCAGTCAGTTTATAAATGTTCATTGTACTGAAGCGGGCACAGTTAGACCGATGCAGATCACCTTTGTTTACGCACCTACGCACTCTGGTGAAAGGTTACAACTCTGGCAACATCTTCAGGAATTAAAACCTCCGTCCTCAGTCCCATGGACCTGTATGGGTGATTTTAATGAGATATTATACGTGTGGGAAAAGGTGGGAAAAAGGGCAGTAGATAATACCCGTCTAACGGCCTTTCGGAATATGTTGAATGCCACAGCTTTGTTGGACATGGACAGCCAGGGATGCGCTTTCACCTGGAACAACAGAAGGGAGGGGGAGGATTTAGTGAAGGAAAGACTTGATCGAATTTTGTGCACAGTGGAATGGCAAGCTACATACCCAGGAGCAATGGTCCAGGCCTTACCGACAATAGGGTCTGATCATAGCCCTTTGGTTCTCTCTTTATACCCGCCACCTCGCAGATGGAAAAAAGAATTTAAACTTGAGGCTTATTGGCTGGACAATGCAGAATACTATGATATAATCTCCTCTATTTGGCAATCAACCCACCCTATATCAGCCTCCTTCTCGGACAAGCTAAGACTTACTGCTAAAAAATTACTGAAATGGAGCAAGGAGAGGTACGGTCATGCACCCAGGCAAATCCGTGTACTATCACAGCAACTCACACAAATCACAAATGAAACATCTCCAGCATGCACTAAACAGCAGACCAGCAGAATTATCAAACAAATAGAGACCTTGTGGAAGCAAGAGGAGTTATATTGGGGGATGAGATCTCGGATCAAATGGCTCAGGTGGGGGGACCGAAATACTCGATTCTTTCATGCAACAACCTTACAGCGAAGACGTCGAAACAACATAATGATGCTGAAGCTAGCAGAGAACAGATGGAGTCGAGACTCTGAGACCATTAAAACTCATATTCAAACATACTATCGAGCTTTACTAGTCGGCGGGAATAGGCATTATCTTCCGAGTGCTAAACCCAGTCTTTGCTGCTCACGTGATCGATCATATTAATGCAGATCGGATGCTTTGCACTTACCATGGAGGAGGTGAAATCTGCGAGTCTTTCAACTGGGGGCTTTCAAAGCCCCTGGCCCAGATGGCTTCAATGGCCGTTTTTATCAGCAATCCTGGGAGGTTTTAAAATCTGACCTTTTCAAGATGATGCAGACTTTCTTCGACACTGAGGTGATGGATCCACGGCTCAACCGTACCCATATAACCCTCATCCCCAAGGTACAACACCCTGAAACCATAACACAATTCAGGCCGATCAGTTTATGTAACTTCAATTACAAAATTATCTCTAAAGTCCTAGCCAACAGATTAAAGAAATGGCTCCCTGAACTTATCGAACCAGAACAGAGCGCCTTTGTACAAGGAAGACAAATTCAAGACAACATTTTAATAGTACAAGAGGTCCTCCATCAACTACGCATCTCAAAACGTCGAAGTAAACACCAAGCAGTCTTAAAGCTTGACATGCAGAAGGCGTATGATAGGGTGGAATGGGACTTTCTTAGAGACTGCATGCTTAAAATGGGTTTTTCAAGGAAATGGGTGGCTTTAACTATGCAATGCATCACAACAACCACTTTCAGCATCAAGTTTAATGGCTCCCCGACCCCCTTTTTCACTCCATCTCGAGGACTGAGACAAGGTGACCCCCTATCCCCTTACTTGTTTATTTTATTATCCAATGTCCTATCCTGGATGATGAAACAAGCCATTGTGGAAGGAACCCTTACTGGCATTCAATTGACAAGATCCAGCCCAAGATTGTCTCACCTGTTTTTCGCTGATGATGCCATTTTTTTCCTCACTGGGACCCTTATAGAGTGTCAGAACTTACAACTTATCTTATCCCAATATTGCCATGCAACAGGGCAGGCCGTGAACTTAAACAAGTCGGGGTTACCTTCAGCCATTGGTGTCCAGCCACCTTGAGAAGCAACAGCCGGCACGGGAGCTTCGGGTTTTGTCATGGAAAAAACTGGTCAATATTTAGGGCTGCCAACGGAATGGGGGAGGTCAAAGAAAGATACGTGTGCTTGGATTTTAACTCGTGTCAACTCTAAATTAGAGAGCTGGAAGGAATCCTTACTAAACAAGGCAGGGAAGGAAGTTCTCATTAAAAGTGTCATCCAAGCCATCCCCTCATATGCTATGGCTATCTTTAAACTTCCGCTGTCCATCTGTCGGACAATTGAGCGCAAAATTGCGTTGTTCTGGTGGAAAAAAGGGGATAATCAACACGGTATGCACTGGAAAAATTGGGCTACATTGAAGAATCGAAAGGATTTAGGGGGGCTTGGTTTTAAAGACTTACCAACACTCAATGATGCGTTGCTCGGTAAATAGGCATGGCGTCTACATCACTCCCCTTCGGCTTTGTGGGCAAGAGTCCTCAAAAGTGTGTATTTTCCGTCGAGCGATGTCTGGAAAGTCCAGCTGAAACAAAGAGCCTCATGGGGTTGGCAGAGCCTTCTGAAAGGGAGAGATTCAATTACAACAGACATTAGGTGGGGGGTCGGAGACGGAAAATCAATTCATATATGGCGAGATCAATGGCTACAGAAAACCCTGAGCGACCGACCAGAACAGGGGTCGATAAGCATGGTGGCTGATCTGATAGATGATGTGCACAGAACATGGAAACAGCCGATAATTGAACAACTCTTTGATGAAAGTACTGCAAATGAAATATTAGCCATACCTCTGAGCCCGGAATCTAAACCGGACAACTTACTATGGACGGGCACAAGGGATGGCTCCTTCTCAGTTAAGAGTGCTTACAACAGGGCCCTGTCACATCAGCACTGTAGCCGCCATCAGCTCCCTTCTTGCTCCTTTCTACCTCCCAGAACGTTATGGACAAACATCTGGCACCTGCCAGTCCAACCCAAGGTGCGCCTTTTCCTCTGGAGTATATGCCATGATGCCCTTCCTACCAAGGAAAACTTATACAAAAGATCTATAAGTCCAGACCCGCTCTGTCCACTTTGCCACAAACACGTCGAAACCATGGAACACATGTTATTTTTGTGCAAATGGGTGCAATCGATATGGAAAGTACAGATGAGCATCAAGCCCTCTCCCTGCGGATCTATACAGCGCACGGACAAATGGCTACTGGAATTTTTTAGGGAGAGGCCACACATACCCGAACAGGTTACCCTGGCGCAGACTTTATGGCTGATATGGAAGTCTCGAAATGCCTGGGTTTTTAGGGGGAAAACCCCCTCACCTTACGCTGTACTCGACCTCGCCTATGAACAAAGCCTTTTGCTAATTAATATTTTGAATCCCGTGTAGAGGACTAAGAAAAATCAAACCTTACCTCAGATCTGGAGTTCGCCGGCGAAAGACGAGATCAAATTGAATGTGGATGCATCTTGGCACCCTGGCGAACACCTCGGATCTGCAGCAGGGCTCCTCCGAGATGCCGACGGTACCCCAATCGATGGTTTTGCAGCAGATATTCGCGCATCCTCGGCTTCACAGGCGGAGGCTGAAGCTTTGCTCCTGGGTCTCCGCTTCCTTGCAGACTTCTGGTCGAGGCGAGCATCAGAACCCAGATCGACGACAGAGATGGCAACTCGAGGGGGGAGAGAAGTGGAGGCCAGATCTAGGGCCGAGGTGGAAGAGCTATCGGGGAGAGATGGTCTAGGAGGATGGGCGGAAGCCAAATCTGGGGAAGAGGAGGACGTGCGATCGGGGAGAGAGAGGATGGTAGGTGGAACGAAACCTAGATGGGAGAGAGAAAAGGAACTGAACTGGAGGAGAGAGAAAGCAGTCCGAAGTCTTCCACTTCTGATCTGTGAAATTGACTGTTCACCCCTCGTGGAGTACACCCTGGGCCGGGCCAGCCCCCCTTGGAACATCAGAGAAATTGTGAGGGCCTGCCAGAAGGAAATCCACCAGAATACCTCAATCGCAATTCGGTCCTGTCCTCGCGAGGCCAACCGAGCGGCTGATTGGCTAGCGCACACCCACCATAAGAAGAAACTCAATGCACGCTGGTTAACCTCTATACCTTTACCCCTCTATGATATAATTGCTATGGACTGTAATCCGCCATCTTTGTCAAAAGACTCAGTCACTTAATCAATATATATATCCGCATCTTTCGATCAAAAAAAAAAAAAAACTATTTTACTTAACCGTATTACCCCAATAAGTATAGTGGAAATAGTGCGATTTTCTGTAATTTTCACATCCTCTGGTAATCACAAATCTTGTGTAGTGACTAACTTGTGTGAAATTGTTGAATTAATAGTATTGCAATTTTAAAATTATACCAAGACATGATTAGAAATTTTCCTAAAAACAAGTGCATATTAACATTACAAAAGTGCACATGCGATGCATCTATGAAAAAATGGGACGTTCAAAAGATTTCACTAAACCTCCTCTATTATGAAATATTATAATTATTATTTAATGAAATGAAATCGTTGACATAATATGAAGAAATCACAAGAAGTTCGGCCCTAGTGGATTGAAGCGGTGGAAGAAGGCTCTTGCAGAGGGAAATTTTCCCGCACTTTTTCTTTGGAAGAAGCTTTGTGTCCCCAAATTTTCATACTTATATCAATGTGGCATTACATTAGAAGGTAATGGAGTATAGACTAAAACTGTGCTAGAGAACCTTAAAAAAGGAAAATGAGGCGTGGGTGAAGGTGTACTTTTTTCAAACCCGCAAAAAAATTTGTAAAACCCAACCTGTACCCACAAATTTCCAGTTCAACTAATTATGATGATTGATTTCCATTTGTTTAAGTTGTTGAAATAGCTGACTTATGTATTCACATGTTCCCTGGAGTTCCGGAGTCTATCATGTCTTTGACTGAAACGAAATTTTCATGCTTTGCTAGCCAAGGAGAACAAATTGAATCGATCGTTGAGGTGGTTTGCCGTATCCTTAATACAAGACACGTGATTGTGACTGATAATTTGGTTGAAGATAATGCTCAGATGGAAGCCATAATGAAATTGTTGGATGTGGGCTCTGGTGGTGTACGTTTTGTTGGTATCCACGGCATGGGTGGTGTTGGAAAAACAACTCTTGCCAAAGTCATGTTCAACAAACTATCTTCTCACTTTGAACGTTGTAGTTTCCTTGAAGACGTTCGAGCATCATCCCAATCTCATGGTGGTCTTTTAGAATTGCAGAAAAAGCTCTTACTAGATTTGGCCGGTCAGGGGATTGCTAACCAAATTCAAGATGTTGATGGTGGGATCAAGATGATCAAAAAAGCATTGAGTAATAAAGAATTACTCATAGTTCTTGATGATATAGACAAGAAAGAGCAACTTGAAAAACTAGCAGCTGGAAAATCTGATTGGTTTTGTTCTGGTAGCAGAATCATTATCACAACTAGGGACAAAAGCATTCTGATGACTCAAGTGGGCTCATCCAATAAAGAGATCCTCAACCAACCCAAAGAAATTTCATGTTATGAAGTTCAGGGAATGAGATTTGATTTAGCACTCCATCTATTTTATAAGCATGCATTCAAAAGTGACTCTGTTGTGGAAGAATATGATGCTTGTTCAAGTGAAATTGTTCGTGCAGTGGGCATGCTTCCTTTGGCCATCGCGGTGATAGGGTCCAATCTTTTTGATTGGGGCAAAGATTTGCGGCATTCGGATAAAAGAGAAATATGGGACGAGACGCTCAAGAAGTTAAAGAAAGGTCCTTTTGAGGATGTCTGAGATACATTAATGATAAGTTATGAACAATTAGAGGATGAGCACCAAGAAGTATTTTTGGATATAGCCTGCTTTTTCATTAATACTGACAGAACATATCCGGTTATCATGTGGAAGGATTGTGGATACTTTCCTCTCATTGCAATGAGGGTTCTCTCTCAAAGGTCCTTGATCAAAATTAGAGATGATAATAGATTTTGGATGCATGACCAAGTTCGTGACTTTGGAAGGTACATTGTTCGTCAAGTATATCCTCACAAGTTTTGTAGGGTGTGGATACGTGAGGATGCCCTGAAACTATTGGAGGGAAAAAAGGTAAATAGAACTGCACATGTTTGTAAATATTTGGTCCAAGAAATTCTTTGAAATTTTCTTTCCCATTTAAAGCAGCAATTTGGTTAAATATGCATTCAATAGATAACTTTGTTTAACGTCGCTTTGTCTTGCGGGGGTTGCGTCTCTCTGTCAAACCTTCTGGTCAAAGGTCTCAAAGTTTGAAGAGAGCCAAAAGAGATTGCCTGACAGTTGGCTTTATTTTCTTATATCTAGTTTATACAGTTTACGTGCGATCCAAGTAAAATGAAAAAAACTTGCTTAATCAAGAATTTTAAAATTATTTTCAACCCCAATAATTTAGATCAATCTAATAAGAGGTTGAATTAATATGCAAATTATATTTCTCGAAAAGTAGAAACTCGAAAATATGATACATTTAAACTCAAAAACTAGATTATGTAGAAAAGGAGAAAACAACTATTTGTTGGGAAAAAGAGTGCCAATGTTCTGGAAAGTTTATGTGGCAAGCCCAACTATTGGCGAAACTGTTTGACCGGGCTTCTAGGTCCTCTCTTTTCTAGCTCTGCACCATATGTTGCATGCTCAATATTTTGTCTGCCATATGCAGAGGAATGAAGATGTGGTAGCATTAAGCCTCACTTTCGATGCCTACAGCCGCAGCATTGCATATGAAGAATTAGCCGCTCTACCAAATCTAAGGTTCCTTCGAGCAAAAGGCATTAATTTCTTTGGCAACTTTGCGAATCTTCTTTCGGAGCTAAGATGGTTTTCTTGGGAAATTACACAAAAGGAATTTTATGAGGGGAGTTTTCATTTCGCTAATTTGGTTGTGCTAGACCTTTCAAGGAGCGATATCAAAGACGACTGGGATGGGTGGAGCCGTATCCAGGTATGATATGCCTTACTCTATTCATCTTTATTCCATTTTTTTGGATCGTTCAATGCATCGTGCACATAAGTGGTGTGCTCCCCTGATCTAAAAATTCTTGTGTTAGTCTAACGTCTAAAATCGACTTCAACCAAGTAAACACATTTGAAAAGAAAGAAGAGGAAGCTATACAATAACATGGCATCAGCACATCATCCCAGTAAATGATATCACAAGCAGAATACCATTGTTGTTCTATATTTCCTCCATTCACTACAGACTGCCTTAGTAATCGAGCCACGGATAAATATGATATCGTACAATCCGTACTAGCATAAACCAGCACCTGTGCTCACCAGTCCATGTTACTATCCAAGCATCCACCATCGCCTTGTTTTTTAGGAGTTCAAAACTCGCCTACTTCGGAGTTTGAACTTTGGATGCTTCATGGCTAGTCTAAAGACCTTTAGTTGAAAATTAGACGGCTTTAGTTGATTGCTTATATACTTTACTAGTAGTAATGGTTGCCATTGATATTTTTACGAATAAACTGTTTTAACACAATAAATCTCTAGTAGGTTATGAATTTCACTACAATTTACTATTTCACCAGTAAGAATGAGAATAATTACTTACATAAAGAATCTTGGATGATTGATGTGTTTCATTCTTTTCAATTCCATAATTTCATTTGTTTTTTTTTACGGACGACAAACAAATTAAAAGTTCTAGATTTAACGGATTGCACAAAGTTGCGGAGGACACCCGACTTTTCTAATTTCACATCTTTGGAGACGTTAGTACTTGCTCGGTGTTCTAACTTATTGACAATTCACCCCTCCATTTCAAAGCTTCAACTCTTAGAGACTTTGAATATCAAAGGATGCAGTTCTCTTGAGGAGTTGCCTGAAGAAGTCTGTTCTCTACAATATTTGAAGCAAATTGTCATGCCCCAAAATTTTCAACTCTCGAAGCTTCCGGAGGGAGTTGGTAATTGGAAATCTATGTTGAGTTTTCAATTATGCGAGCACCCTAAAATCTGCCAACTTCTAGACTCAATTGGAGGGATGGAGAATCTTACATACTTATCTTTACATGGGTGTGTGGGGATAAAGGAACTTCCAAGCTCAATTGGGGAGTTAAAAATGTTGGTAACGTTGCAAATATCAACATTAGGCATAGTTGAACTACCCGATTCTATTGGAAACTTAAAGAAACTACGGGTGCTGCTGTTATGTAGAACGAAGATAAAGGAGTTTCCCCGTACTATTGGAGGACTGGAGATGCTTGAAAGTTTAGATGCCGATAGATCTTGGGATTTGACAGATAAAAATTTGGAGGAAATTGGGAAGCTATTCCATTTGACAACGTTGAACTTAGCATTTACTAGTGTTTCTAGATTGCCTCTAGAGATTAGTCGCCTCCATCTCCAAAAACTTGAAGTGGGTTCGATTGAGCTTCAACAAGTGCCTGCTCTTCCATCAAGTTCGAAATTCCTTGCGGTTCAAGCTCCAGACTTCTCTCTTGTCCCTCACCCCTCAAGCATCACCGATTTAGAACATCTAGAATTACAAAGATTCAGCAATTCAACAAATATACCTCGCTCTACTTGGCAAGACTATCATTCAAAAGTTGAAGCAGCTATGCCGAGAAAGCAACCGTCCTATCAACTTCCATCTCGTTTGTCGACCTTGAAACTCAGGGGTATCAATCCACTGCCACATTTTTCCAACTTAATAAATTTGATAGTTCTGCATGTAATTGACTGTGCAATATCACACCTACCTATCAATCCAGGCCTAACACATTTGAGGGAACTGTTCATACGTAGATGTAAATCCCTTGAGAAAATACCTGGTCTATCACTCTTAAGGAGTCTGGAGCGCTTGGAACTGAAGGGCTTGAATAGGCTAGTTGAGATTCAAGGTTTGTCGGAACTGGAAACTTTGCAGTATCTCCTTCTTTCCAGCTGTGATCTTATAGGACAGTTACCCAACTTATCCAAGTTGGGTAAGCTACGACATCTGGAGCTAGAAGCCTGTCCCAATATAAGATCCATTGAAGGCATCAAGGGCTCAGAAAGCTGGGTGTTGGATAGTCATGGCCGCACTATCCTGGAAAGATTATTGGATGTCTCAAGATCAACTTGGCTTTCCCATAGGTTACCTATGTACGATGTGTTCTTGAGTTTTAGGAGACGAGACATCCGTTTCAGCATTGTCAATTTCCTTCACTATCAGATGTTACAAGATCGAATTTCCGTTCATAGTGATGACGATGATTCAAGTTCCAATGAAAGGATTGGAGAAGAGATTCTACAAGCACTGGCTAACTCCAATATATATATACCCGTCTTCTCTAGAAACTATGCTTCTAGTTATTGGTGTCTTCGCAAACTTACCCACATGGTAAAATGCACAACAGTATCAAAGGGGAAAAGAAGAATCCTCCCCATGTTCTATGACGTGGAGATTGATGATGTTAAGCTCAAAACTGATTTATATAAAAGCGACCTAGACAAGCACCAGACGAACTTCGACCACAGTGAAGTGAAGGCATGGAAAGAGGCCCTAATTGAGGTCGCAGCAATGAGTGGGTTCATCTTGAGAAATAACAGGTAATTTTGCTATTTCGCTACTAAATCATGAGCTAAATAAGTCATTCAATTGAACTTTTCAATTGAACTTTCCTGACACACAGAATTTCAAAGTTACTACAATGTAACTCTTTCGCATGCAGAGTTGTCCACTCAAGCAAATTCAATCCTATAGAATAAGAAGCAGATCCTTCTGATTTGTAATATCTGGAGGAACTCTATGGTCCAACTGAACAAAATTGCATACTAGTATAGCCGCACAAATTTTTTTTCTATTGTTTTGTTGTCTGATAAATCAAATCAATAATTAGATTATCATTTTGAGGGAAAAAAAACCACAAGTGTCATAACTTTCGAAATTATTACTTAAGTGCCATATAACTTTTCCATTGATCACTTAAGTGTCATAACTTTTTAAAAATGTTCTCCGTAAATGCTATGTCACGTCGGATTTTCGGCACTTGTGTGAACGTTTTTAAAAAAAATTGGCACTTAAATGATCTATGGAAAGTTATGGCACTCAAGTAAACTTTTTTTAGAAGTTATGGTACTCAAGTAAACATCATGTCAAAGTTATAGTATTTATGGTGTACTTATTCATCATTTTGATATCCTTTAGATTTCTGTCTATCCAACTAAAATGAGCTGTCCTTTAATTGTGCACTGCTGCAGCTACGGAGAAGTACTTCAATTGGTTACTGAAGAGATTTATAAGGCAAGGAAATTGTTAGATGTTGACTCTTGGAGCTTTCTTTTAATCGGTTGTCAAAGAAAAAGGTGAATGCGTTTGCTATTAATGTAATGAAATTCTCCCCCACTCCATTATGATTCTATTGTTTGGAGGATCTAGATATTTCATCTGGTAATGAAATTGGTTTGCGATGCTAATGCTTAGGTGCATTATTTACAAGGTGAGCATGTATGTATGACGAGTATATTAGTGAAGTCCCATGTTTTACTAGAGGGCTAAGCTTATACGTCAGTGTGCACAAGGGTGCTGGACAATAATAGAAAAGGAGCTTCCATACACAGTTGGGAAAATTTGAATCGCTGGTAGAGTTGGACTGTCAACTATTAAACATAGTTGACCTACCTGATTTAATTGGAAATCTAAAAAGAACTTAAACTAACCAGAATGGACTTTTCATCCATAAGAATGTTACCCAATGCTATTGGACTGCTATAAATGATTGAGGGGTTAGGTGCCAGAAAATGAGTCTGACGGTTGAAATTTTTGGTGAAATTAGGTGACTATTCAAACTGTTTGAGGATTTTGGGCATAATACTCATCGAAGTTGTCTATGGATTCCCCACGATGATCTATTCTCTCTCCCATGTCCATGAACTTTTTTCTGGATGCAATGGAATTTGACAGCCACCCCAAGCTTCTTCAATTCGTCTTTGTTTTGATGCGTCTACATCCGGTTTGTTCATGGCCTCATGAAAATGGATAATTTAGATTTTATGGACAGATCTGATATTTCCCTTGGCCAATATCTAACAGCTTCCATGTACTTTGTCATTCTTGCCACTTTGGCTTAAGAAATATTGCTACTTTTCACTCTTGAAAAACTCTTTGGTTCTCGAAGTTCATGAAACTCAGAAGCATTAGTCCACTGCCAAACTTGTGAAACATAACGAATTTGGCAGAACCGTGTCCTTGGACGTCCAATGTCAAAGCTCACCTGTCTCTCCAGAACTAATACATTTGGGGGGATTGAAAAGAATTAGATTGCATTCCTTGAGAACATACCCTGACGTCTCTCTTGAAGAGTCTACCACGCTTGAATAGGCTAGTTGAAATTTGAGGTTTGTTGAAACTGGAATTTCCTTTAGTTTTTTTGGCTTTTTCAGTTTTTCTTTTTCTGATGTGGTGCTCACGTACGCCACATCATCGCCACTTGTCTCGGAAAACATTGATAATGCGATGCAAGCCACCATGTAGAATAGCTATCTTCGACAGAAAGAATATATGTGTCCCACTTGATGGGTTTTTTATTTATTAGGCTAAATCAAGCCTCATCTTGAGCCAAACTTGGCCAATAAGGGAAGGGCTCATAAGAGGAAGAGGCAGTTATTTTCTAAGTGAAAATAAATGTTGTATAAATATGAAAAATGAGGAATGTTAAGAATAGAATAAAAACAATACGTTATTTTCCTTCTCTTGAGATAACAATATACTCCTTCTTGAAGAACGGAACTCCAAGGCTTTAATCAATTCATCTAAGATTGCAACAAGTACTTAATCTGTGGCAAGCGAGATATGTCCGTCTTCATGATATGCCTTTTGTCATGCCTCGATCCTCGAGCGCGTGCTCATCCCTCAGTGGTCGATAATAATACAAATGCGACTTCCTAGGATGAGTCGCTGACCCTTTCATTTTATTGCACATGCAGAAGCGAATAACAAATCTCCTAACAATAACCATCTCGGGATAGAAAAGCAGAACAACAGATTTATAAACAAAACACGCTTTTATAAACCGAGTCATACACCAAAGTCTATAACCAAAAGACCTCAAGAGACCGACTTAAAAAGAAGCTGTCCTCTCTAACCTACTCTTTAGATCATCTCAGCTTGACTCTAGATCCTACACGGTCCTAAAAAGTTAAGCCCACGACGAGCTGAAATATAAATCTCAGCGAGTTTACGCTCTAAACCCCAATTAAGAGGGTTATACGCCTAGAGTGTCCTAACCACACAATCATACAACCACAGAAACTTACCTCATCTCAACTCCCTCATGCACGTCAGTACAATTCATATAACAGATATATGCAGTAATAACTTAGGTTGCACCGACACGGACACGCCACACGCGACACGACATGACACGACACGCCGATATGTCATTTCTCAAAAATAGAGAATTTCGACACGTTCCGACATGTTATATATTAAATAAATATTTTAATATATAAATGCACAAATAACTAAATAATAATAATAATAATAATAATAATAATAATAATAATAATAATAATAATAATAATAATAATACTAGCCTATAATTAATCTATAATAAAAACATTAATCCTACATTTGTTAATATCATTCATTGTTTTAATTTGATAAATTCAACTACATTCCATTGCAATAATCCATAAAACTTACAGGAAAAAAACAAGTAATCCACATTCTACTATTAAATTTAACATCAACAATAAGAAAAAAATCAACATTTCACCATCAAATATGACAAGAAGTCATTCATCCACATTATCCACCTCTTCTTGAAAAAAAAAAAAAAAAAAAAAAAAAAAAAAAAAAAACCTCCATCTCCGGCTCATCAAGTGAAAAATTTGCAACTTCAAGTACCCCAACATCTTCAAACAAGTATTAGAAATTTGTTTTAGCTTTTATTTTATTTTTGATTTTTTTCATATATTTATATTTAAATCCCAAAAGTTTTGGAAATTTGTAAAAATAACCCGTGCGTGTCGGAATTTCTGACTCGCGTGTCGGAGCGTGTCAAAAGCAGTTGACCACATATCGGATTTTCGGACACGCGTTGACCGCGTGTCGGAACGTGTCGGAGCGTGTCGGAGTGTTGGACACGACATGAAGGGTTTTGGAGAGTGTCTGTGCAACCTAGGTAATAACACTCGACCCAGTGGAGCGTCTCAAATCACATCTCCGTTAATCACCATCTTAGTCAATCATACATTCCAAGTGATTACAGCCACACAAGCACGACCTATCTTGCGTTTCAATTGATTATGGTCACATACACACGACCTAATCGTCACACGGCGGATTTAACCATCAAAAAGCGGATCTATCCGTCACATATCGGATTTATCCATCACATAGCCAGTCTATTCGTCACATAGCAGATTTATCCACACAGCTAGGTGCCGTCTCGCCCTATCGAGCACGACAACGTCTACCTTAAGACGGCTTCCCACATGACAGCATTGTTCACCCGACACATAGCGGTGACGAATTCTCTTAACCAGTACATAATTATCCAATCCCAGCTAAGGACATTGTGCTTCGCACTTAAATTTCTCAATTAAAATGATGTCTTGGCCTATTTTATTCGTGTTAAGAATACCCGATAAAAATAATCGTGTGTGGGTACACGGTCAACCTGAGCAAAAAAATATAATATCTTTACTTTAGAAAATCCCACTATTTATACAATGTCTAAAAAACATTTTTGGCATTGTAAACAGATGCCCTGGTAATTTCTAGTTAATTACCGAAATTACTTAATTTTGGGACAATTACCCGAAATTACAAATTTCACTCAAATTGCATAATATAGCATTCAATTAAATAAACTGAGCATACCATTGCAATCAGCACGAAATTCCGGTCGCCGGCTATCCCGATATAATTTCTGGAAAATAATAAATAATTAAATAATTTCTAAAATTAATTAAATAATTCAATTTAAATACCAAAAATGCGAACTTAGGCCAGAAAAGCTTAATTAAATACCGAAACGGGCCCGGAAAATTCTCGAACCTATCTAGATAAATGATACAACTTATCTACTCTCTAATTAAGCCGATTCAACCACCTAACATGCATAAACGAGTAATTAAATCACTAATCTAGTCTAACTAACCACATAATCCCTAATTAACTTAAACTAAATACCCCTTAAACATAATTAGCCTACTAAGTAGAGTTTAGTGCATAAACTCACTAGATTAGTGAGCCGGTGAGTCCACGGTGATGGCGGCCAAAACTTAGGCCTACGACGACGCCAATGGGAGTCCAGACCGAGTTACAAATGGCCTTACAAGCTCACAGTTGCTGCGGTCTTGAAGGGGGGTTTGCTAGTTGTGGCTTGGCTCGGCCGATCGGAGCTGTTGCGGCACGGCATGGAGGCAGGGAACGGGCTGGCTTCGATGTAAGGGACGGTGGGTTGGGCCGAAAGGGAGGAGCACGGCAAGGAGCAACTTTGACGGGCTGGGCTGCTGGCGTGACTTGGTTGAGCATGTGAAGAATTTAGTGGAGGAGACTGCTTCGGTGGAAGGTGTGGGCTGGCGTCGACTACTGGGGAGAGGGAAAACGGGTGAAGGAGAATGGACTTCAGTGGGGGACTTCTCGCAGACGGGTGGCAGCAAAGATGGAGTGATGAAGCGAGTCAACTTTGGTGGAGGAAATCACTAGGTTGTTGACTCGATGGAACGAAGCCACGAAGAAGAAAGAAGAACGAAGGGGCAGCTAGCGTGAAGGCGTTGCTAGAGTCAACCACAGGGAGAGAATTTTGCTGGGTTGACCAAGGGGGATGAAAAAAGATCGGTGGAGTGGCTTCGTGGCAACTGCAAGGGAGATGGAGGTGGAATCGTGTGCTTGGCTTCGGTGGGATGGTAGAGGTGGAGGACGTGTGCTGTAGTGGAGAAGTTGAGTTGCAGTCTTCAAAGGAGGAAATTGAGAGAGAAGCAGAACTAAAGGGATCGGGGGAAAAGAAAACGCACAAAGAAGAAAAGGGGAAGCAGCAATGTGAGAAGGAAAGAGGGGGAATGGATAAGAGAGAGGGGACCAAAGTCTTAAAAGTCAAATTAAAATATCTAACACATTTAAAGCTTGGTCTCCTAATTCTTTCTAGCAAAATAAATCCACAAATTATCCAATTTGATGCCAATGTTGTAGCCCCCCATCTATAGCTCCGAATTTCCCCATTTTTGGACTTCAATTTCTTCACGAAATTTCTCAATTCAACGTCCAATTTGATGAAGAAGAAAGCCCATTAAATTTCTGCAAGTTCTCTTCCCTAAATAGCTCGGTTTGGAAGCCAAAAATCTCTTCAATTTGGCCCATCCTAATTTCCGTTCTTTTCCGAATAGTCCAAATTGATTTTCCAAAAAAATCCTAAACTCACCAAAAATTCTTCGAAAGATGAGTCGACATTCCTAAAATAAATCGTGATATGATAGAACTTTCAATTTCAGAAATCGGGTTCAAATTCGCGGTTAATTTCAATCTGACGCGATTTTAGCACTTCTTAATCTACCGGGTAGCTTTTAGGAACTTTTCGTGCAATTGACCCGTTGTTGATTATTTTCAAGCCACAAAGTGCATCTTTGACACATTGAGGGGACCTAGACTTAGAACCAAGGAAGACGGAGTCAATTTTTTGCAGGTATGCTGTGGCATCCCAGAATTTTACTAAGAATCTTTGAGCCATGGATAGGCGAGGAAAATTTTTGTGACCGTAATTAGTGACCATTTGTCCATGATTCGTGACGAGACTCATGGCCGAGCTTGTAAGGGGTGTAATTTGACGGAAAGAGACTTTGGCCATGAGAAGTATAGGGTTAGAATTTGTACATCTCTAGACTCAAGTGTACGGGTTGTTTAATTTTTTTTAATTAACCTAATTAAGAATTATTTTAAGAATTAGAAATTTATTTAATTAATTTGGGCTTGAAAAACTTTGGGCCAAATTGGAGTGGGCCTATGGCAGGCCAATTGGGCCGACCCCAAGCCCACAAAACCATGGGCGGTCGAGCAAGGAGGATGGGAGGAGGAGTTGGCCGGTTTGCATGGGGTTTTTGCATGCATTAACAAGTGGCAATTTGCATGAAAAGCCATGATTACAACTAATGATGGAGATTTGGGGGTATAAAAGAAGGATGGCCGGTTCTAGAGAGGGCTAGCTTGACGGTGAGAGAGAGAAGGAGAGAAAGAAAGAAGAGAAAGAAGGAGGAGGAGAGGAAGAAAGGAGAAAGGAAGCTGTCGTCGCCCGCATTTGCGGGTCCCTCTTTGTCCTTGTTTTGCTAAGATCTAAGGCAAGATTTGATCCCTTATCTACTCTTGCTTGCTGTATTGTGAGTGTAGTGTTGTATAGTGGTGAAATTCGTGGATTTTAAGGGTAGAAGGTAAGGCTTTGAAGTGATTTTGTTTGAAGTCGTGTACTGTTTCGGGTAGATCCATGCGCGCCAGTAGCTTGTGAGGTCTTGCATGTAACTTTAGAGCGAGAATCTGACTTCGACTTCTTCATGAGACTTGTAGATCACATATTGAACTACAACATACTAAAAATTGAGGTAAAATGGACGAGATTTTAGGGGTGAAACTTATTTTCTAAAAAGACGCTCGGATCTGGTGATGCATGTGGAGTTTTGATGATTTTGGCTGCTGTACTCGACTTTCTACTGGGAATCTTGCTTCAATTTCTTCATAAGAATTGTAGAGAACATCAATAGGATCAACATACTCAAATTTGAGACCAAACTAACATGTATAGCCTAGTGAAATGTCATTTTTCTTGAAGATGTGAAAACTGGATGAACAGTGTTTAACATCAGCGACTTCGGGGGATCATAAGATGGTTTTTCTTTGGATAATTCACCTTGATTTCTTAATGAAAGTTGAAGAGAACACTCTAAGCTAGAACATATCCAAAATCCAGAAGAAAAGAAGGAGAATAAGTAGGTCATATGGAGATTTTTCGGTAATAGAATGGTCTGGAAGTTACGGTACAGTGAACAGAGGCTTTTCTCAACTATAATAAATTATCTATAACGAATTTGGCCTAGGTGTCTTCATAAAAAACCTACCTTAGAGTCTTGTTTATCATGTGGTAAAATTTCGTAATTTTTGAAGATTTTTTGGGTATTTAATTTTGAAAAATGGCGAATATTAACATTAGGCGTCGATCTGAATGTAGCGGTGCCATGAACAGAAGCTTTCGACCACTGTAATTAATTATCTATAACGAATTTGATCTAGATGTCTTCATGAAAATATACTTTAGAATCTTGGCTATCACGTGGTAGAATTTCATAATTTTTGAAGATTGTTTGGATATTTAATTTGAAGAGATTATAAAGCGGTGCAAACTGTGTATCCGAGAATGGTTAGCTGTATTATTTAAATTATATCTTTTTGTGTGGAGATCTTTTGGACATGAGTTCTTCATGAAAGTTGTACCTTTATGTCTTGACTGTTTTGTGGTAAAATTTCATGATTTGTAGAGGTAATTTGGATATTTAATTGTGGAAAATTCTGAAATCGTGTAAGCTGTTGTACTCGAGATTGGTTTGCTGTGGAGTTGAATTTGTATCTTTTTATGTGATGATTTTTAGAACTTGCTTTCTTCATGAAAAATGTGCTATTATTTCTTGAGTATCACGTGTGCAAATCCCATAATTTTTTAAGGTCATTTAGGCATTCAATTTAGACATTTTCATAAATTATGCATGCTGGAATTTGTAAAATTTCAAAGAAGAAGATATGTGAGCTATTCTAGATTGCATGAATTAAATGATTTGTATTGTTTCAAGTGTTTTGTCATGATTGCAAGAATGATAGTATTTGACATATCATGTGGATATTAGAAGTGTACATCATGTCATATGCCATATGAAATTGGACCATGCATGTGAATATAACTCATGATAAATGAGAAGGCCGTCAGATGGTGTGAGCCGACGATGCCCCGGGAGTGTTGGGATGCCCGGCTAGGGAGTGTAAATGCCGGATGCCCAGTGGCCCTAGGGGCGTAATTCTGGATGGCCTCGGAGTTGAGATGCCTGGAGCGTTGGGGGTGCCGGAAGCACGGATGGTGTGTGCCGTGAATTCCTCGTGATGCCAGTTGGGGTGCGAGATGCCCGGAATGTGGGGGGCCGGAAGCCTGGATGGTGTGTGCTGGGAATGCATTAAAAGCCAATTAAAATTGTGAAAATTGAAAGATATATATGCATATGGTGATATGTATGCATGGGCATTGAAAGATACATATGCATATGGTGATACGTATGCATGGGCATTGAAAGATACATATTTATTTGGTGATATGTATGCATGGGCATTGAAAGATATATATGCATATGGTGAAATGTATGCATGAGCATTGGATGACATATACATGCATATGGTGAAATGTATGCATGGGCATTGAGCATTGAAAGATACATATGCATATGGTGATATGTATGCATGGGCATTGAAAGATACATATGCATATGGTGATATGTATGCATGGGCATTGAAAGACATGAATGCATGGATGGATGAATACCTATGGCTTAATGTTGGCATATGCATAGATATGTGATGATGTACTCATATATGGTGCAATTACATGTAAATGGCTACAAGGTAAGTGATGTATTGTATACATGAGATGATATGTGCTTCATTGTGATGACTTGATTGTCTTGTATGATGCTTGAGTAGCTATAGGGAATCAATTATCTGCTGAGTGGTTGTACTCACCCCTTTTGGGGACTAACATTTCAGTTTAGAGAGAGATGCCGCTCCTACCCGTCACGCGGGGCATCTATTATGGCATACCGACCGACGTAGAGGTCAAAGTGATGGAGATCGACTGTACTTTTATCCCTGGTTTGACTTTCCTCCGAGTTCGTGCGATCGTGTCTTGTGAGGTGGGCCTGTCTGATGGTCCAGTTATTCAGGAGTTCATCTCCGTCCACTTGCGCCGGGATGGGATGATGCGAGGGATGTTACCACCTCCACCACCTGATGCGCCAGGATGGGTGTAGTTGCCTACGTGGGGAGCTAGGAGCTGACATTTTTTTACATGATCGATACCAGTTGGAGGGATGGATTGTGCTTTTGTGATCGGTGAGGAGGGTAGAAGTGTTTCTTTTTGAGCTCAAGCCACGCTAGTATGTGCGGGCTTACCTTTTGCTTGTATCTACCCTAAGTAAATCCATCCTGTAAATATGTAAATAAAATGGTTCGGTTTTTATCCTATGATGTTTAGTTGGTGTGCATTGCCTCATGTTTGTTTGAAGGGAGAGTTGGAGAGATTTGATTATGCTTCCGCAAATTAAACTGCGCTGGGACCGTTATAAAAAAAAAAAAAATGCCCAAGTATTTATGGCTTAGCTAAAAGGAGATGAATGACTGTGGCGATCCCATTGGGTTCAGGGGTGCTACATATGCATCCCATAGTGGGCGAACAACTCCCATTCAAGCCCTTCAGGGATAGCCTTTTAGCAAAAAAACCACTCAGCCCTTTAGTTCAGAGCCTAGAGACACTCAGAGATGCCAGGATAGAAACATTTCTAACATACTCGAACTGCATTTCTTGGAGGGTCCTACCAAACTAGAGAAGAGAAGAGGAATTTAGAAAGCCATGAGGGATTTTTCACAAAACACCCACTTCATTTCAAGGGACTCTGCCCAAAACATTACACCCTCCTTACCTTATATAGACAATAAAAGGTCACAAATAGACAAGGACCAACTAACATGGGTCCAGAAACAGAACAAGGCGCCGGAAATTTCCGGAAGGGAATTATTAGCACGTTATGAACAGTACCTGTACTGTGAACAGTACTTTTCCTAGCCTAGTGAACAATAAAAAGTGAACAGTACTCTATTACAGTGAAATTGTACGGACAACGGTTTTTCAGCGATCTCATTCGTCACGAGCATTGTAGTCATAGTCTGAATCATCTGAACTGTACATTGCTGCAAAAAGATGTTCTTCATATTTCTGTTCAAGAGCTTCAAGATCTTCTGGCGAGAGAATCTAGTTTGGCTGATATGATGAGGATGCTTCTTCATGGCTCCAGTTCACATTGTCATCTCCGGTAGTGTCGGCAGAAATGCTTGGCTGTGGCCAGTTGGTTGGATCCTTGTAGAAGGATATGTCCAAACTTTGGGATAAGGACGAGAGTCCTTGGTCATAGGGGTCCTGGGAGAGAGAACCTCCCCATCTAGCGTAGGGGTCCTGAGTGGATTGGACAATATCATCTGCATCTATCATTTCATGCTCCTGGGATGACGCAGCTTATCTGAACTCTTTGAGTGCTTCTTTTGCTTCTGATGCTAGATCATAATGATCCCATACAATGGGTACATTATAATTTCAGACATCTTGAGGAATGGTTTTATTTTCTTGGCAAAGAATTCTCTGGAGTTCTCAGTACTGATGTTCACAACATCCAACAGGTCCTGGATAAGATTTGTGAATTCGAGCTTCTCTGCTATCTAAGTGGGGTTTATAGGATGTAGTTTCTATAATCTGTGGTTCATTAATTATGTTACCATTATTTCTGAAGAAATGCCATGGACGCTTAAAAAATAGGATGGTATGGACTTCGGGGTTTGGTATCATGGTTCTTAGTTCTTTCTCCAAAAGATGTTTTCAGTGGGTTGGAGGATAGAACCAATTGAGAAAATCTAAGAAATTCTTATCGCTTTTTCTTTCAATATTACCTTTGCCGAGTAAGAATATCCTTGTGAGGTTGGCAATGAATCTTCTAGTTGGGATTTCCATAGTTATTAAGTACTTAATGGTTAAGTACCATAATAACTTCTTGAGTTGATCAGGGAAATCATCTTCCTTCCAGATGAGAGGATGGATGAATGGATAATCAGCATTTAACCCAAAAGGATAGAGGATGGATCCTCCATTGGATCGAAATAGTTCAGTATGGCATTGCCACATGAGACTATTCATATTTTCACTGAGATGGTCTTGCTGGATTTGTTCAATAATTTCCTAGGGATATTTCCAGCTGGGCAAATCTTTGATCTTCTCAATCTTGTATTTCTCTCCATGATTGAGCATATGGAAAGTGGGTCTTTTGATGTACATGTTGATTTCAGCTGGTGCTTTCGGTCTTGACAAGAAGTCAGCAAGCATGTTCTTTTTTCCAGGAATATGCTTGGTTTCAAAAGAGTATTTTGAAAATCATTAAACCCATCAAAGCAGTTGTGAATTTGGGATTTGCTTCTGTTTGAATTATGTCATCTGTGGAAAAGATGCCATTTCTAATTCTATTAGGAAATGATGACCGATGAGATGAAACTCAAACTTTTTGATCTCGTTCTTTACTGCTAGGATTTCTTTGAAAGTGGAATGGTAATGCATTTCAGCTTGAGAGAATTTTCCACTTTTGTGAGCACAAAGATGTCTCTTACCATCAATTTCTTCAAGTAGGATTGTTGCCCAGTATTCATCACTGGCGTCAATCTGAAAGATTCTTTTTCCTGTTGATGATATTTGTAATGGTGGGAGATTTTGCATAATCTCCTCAAGCTCAGCAACTACTTTAGTCTGGGTTTTTCCCCAAGGTGGGGATGCTTCTTCAGCATTGACTAGAGTAGAATCAGCAGCTTTGCAATGTTTGGAACAAAATCCCTGAGATAATTAATTATCCCAAGAAATTGCTGAACTTGCTTTGTGTTGAAGTTTTCTTCAGGAAACTTCAATAATTCCTATGCAATGTGTGGCCCTGGACAGCACGTACCTTTGTTAAGGTGCATACCAAGAAATTCAATTTCTTTCTGGGCAATATTCATTTTTCTCTGGGAAAGCATAATGCCATGCTTCTTCACGATTTCTGCAAATTGTTCAAGGAGTTGGCAGTGCGACTGCTCATCAGGACTGTAGAGCAGGATGTCGTCAATGTAAATTGCTGCACTTGACAGAATTGGTTGGAAAATTCGACACATGGCCTTTTGGAAGAAGGATGATACTACTTTTAGACCAAAAGGAAGAACTTTCCATTGGAAGTGCTGGTTTGGAATACAGAATCCTGTTTTGGATCTGTCTTCAGGATGAATACCCAATTGCCAAAATCCGGCTTTGAGGTCAAATTTGGAATAGATGTGGGCCTTGGTTAGACCAGCAAAGAGGGAATCTCTTGAGGGTAAAGGGAATTTATCATCTTGGAGAAAGAAGTTGAGAGGCTGATAGTAGATTAGCAATCTCATTTTTCCCTTGGTTTGCTTAGCACGCTTATTGACATAAAATGCTTCACAAGCCCAATGGGAGTTGGAGAGTTCAATAAGTCCTTGTTGCAGAAGTTATGAGCATTTCCTTTGGGCCAAAACTAAATGTTCTAGGTTCATTCCCATGTGGCTCACCTTGTTTGGGTTGATATCTTCATTCTTCTTGAAAGGAAGGCGAACAAAAAATTCTGGATTTTCCCATAAAGGATGAGGACATTTTTGAGCGAATTCGGAATGGGATTCTGAACAAGATTCAAGCAACTTTTGCATGATTGAATCTAACAGACTCATGTGACTGGAAAAGAGCCTTTGAATATTGACAAACTCAGAGAATTGGTCCTTATACCTAAGACTTTTACAGGGATGATACGGAGTTGAGAAATCTGAGTCATTATGTTCCACCTAATTATCAAATCTTTATTGGGGAGACTGGATCCAAAGATCTTTGTGGTAATGGAACACTAAGGGAAAAACTAGACAGTAACGGGAGTAGTTCTGACATTTGTGGAAAAGGTATCTCTAGAAGCAGAGTTGAAATATCGGACATGAGAGGTCCAATATTCTTCAGGTAGAACTTTAGTATCCACAATGGAACAACTTGGTCCAGTGTCAATAAGAGCAATAACAGTGATTGGTTTGGCAAACTTCGAGGTGAGGATTTTTACAGGAAATGAGGACAATGGGTCTGACTTGAGAATATGTCCGGATTTTGTTCTAAAGATGTAAGAGATATATGAAAGATATCTTCAGATTTTGAGTTTGTTTCAGTTTCACTGGACGTTTGATAAGAAGGGATGACACAAAAAGTTTGTTCCGACGGTTCTTCATCAGCGGAGAATAAGGATTCAATATCATCATTTTCAAGGGAAATCCCAATTTCACTTTCAATATGATGAATTAGACGATTCTAACCTTTTCTTGCTTGAGGATAGTTTTTGGCAAAATGTCCTTTTTGGTTGCAGATGAAGCAATGATTTGACTTCTTGTGGCTTGTGCGATCTTTTCTTTTGCGTAAATATCGTCATTTCTTCTTTCTTCGGAAGTGTTTGGGGCCATGTTTGTACTTATTGATGCCAAACTTCCTAAAGTGTTTCTTTTTTCGAGAAAACTTACCACAAGTACCATCACAGTTTTGCTTGGAACATTTGATCTTCAACTTTTGGCGGGAACAGGCTGTTTCGAGGCCTTTGTCTTCCATGATGTAGGTGTAGACCATTTGGCGCTTCAGGCATAGTTATTCAAGGCATAGATGGATTACTTGCTATATTTCTCCTAAGGGAATGTCTTGTACCCTTTTTTGTTTTCCAAAAAAGGATCTTTCAACCATCTGGGATAATTCTTTGGGGATGGAGGATAGGAAAACATACTTTAAATTTGGATCGGCTACAATCTGGTAAAAAAGCTTAAGCATTTCACGATAATGCTTATCCAGATGTTTCTTCTGGAGGGAGCAGCATTTTCTCTCATAGAATTCTCTTCTTTTCATTTCCACAAGGTCAATGGGTTTCCCCACAAAGAAATGATATAGGAGAGTGATGGTATGACTAAAATCAGGTGACATCAGAAAATGAATCTGGTCTTGTTCTGCCACAGATTTCCACCAAGCTTTGAGGCTTCTTGTAAACCTTGTGACAAAATTGTAAAGGACATGATTCATATCATGGTTGGTGATGGATTGAGTATTCAATCAAGTATGAAATTATTTTGATGTCATGGACACATGTTGTCCGGAATTGTTCTGAATAATTTCTGGCTCAGAATAGTTTGATTCCATATCATGATCTGGAGGATCAGCCATGAATATGGATGAAGTTACTGGTGCAATGGGAGGGGAATCAATAGCAGGAATTGAAAAAGATGAAGAGGATGAAAGGGATACCGAATTTGATTCAGTATTAAAGATATTAGGAAAATTTTGTTCTGCCGGGAAAAGAGTCTGATCATTTGGAATGGCAAGATTAGGTTGTTGGATAACAGGATCAGGTTGTTGTTCATGAGTACCCAAATCCTTTAGAAAGGATTCTAGTGGGTTTGATAGCATCATCTGATCTGGCCTTTCTCTTATAACAACCGAAGAGGATTTTGTAGGCATTTTTTCTTTTCCTTTCTCCTTTCGGCTTTGAATCAGATCTTTGAGGCGATTTCGCATACTTGCCATATCTAGTTCCTTTCTATAAGGATCTTTTGGGATGGCAGCAAAGATAGACGTCTGAGGTGGAGGAGGTACATACCCGGTTCTCACAGTAGGTGCTAACGGGTCAAAAGGTCTAAACCTTCCTTCTTCAAGCAGTTGAATTTGTCTTTTGAGCTTTTCTATCTTTGGCTTTGGGCTCTCCAGATGATGATACCCGAGATGTTGTCTTGATTCCAAGGCATCAAGCCTTTTTTGGAATTTAGAAAGCAATTTTTTGGTGGTCTCATCATACCTTCGAAGATCTTGTTGCACGTTTCCGATCTTGTAATCAATTACTTTGAAAGCATTGTTTTGTGCTAACAGAGTCTCCGATTGCCAATTTATGACGGCTTCAGCAACAGTAGTCTTTTTCTGTCTTCCAAGCTCATCCACATCAATGGGGTAGGTATTTTGGGAGTATGACGGTACTTGCCTTGTGGATTAGTGAATTCTTTCGGAGCGGGGAACGTGAGTTTAGAACTTTCATAGACAAGAGGGGGAAAGTCCTTTTCCTGGAACATTGCAATGGAAGAGACATGTTGTATCTTTGCTGGAGTTTCAAGTGGGTAGGAGTGCTTCTTAGCCCACTTCAAAATTGGCTTATAAAATAGGGAGAGAGTTGGTTTCTTCTGAGGAGAAGAGGGTGGAGGTGACGGTGGTGGAGTTGGTGAGTTTGAAGGTGGAACAGTAAATTCTGATGGTGGAGGAGGTGCGTAGGAGACTACGTACTGGTATTTATCACACTTACCAAGAGTATCAATGGATGGATCTTCGTTTATGTACCTTTGGAATAGGGGATCTCTTCGTTTTTTTCCTCTGGGGTGGAGGTCTGTCAAATGGATTGACCTTATCAAGGGAATTTATGCAAGAAGAGCATTGACAGAAAGGATCCCAAAAATAATGACTGTACTGGTCTTTGTAGTAATGGACAGGATGTCCATTACCATTGAAATGTCGAACAAGCTTTTTTAGGTCTGGCTCGGAAATAGATTTAGGAACACATGGTTCAATCTTGAAAAGGGTCTGGAAGATAGATGGACTTTCTTCCTTTTCTTTACCAAACTTGATGGAAACAGTTCCATCTTTCTGTCGGATAAATTCAGAGTCCGAAGACTGGAAAGGCTTGCTGTTCTGGTGCAGTTTTTCATAGTTGGTGATCCATGTCTCTGGAAGGAGAGTGGCTAACTTCTCCTTCGGAATCTATCTGGGAACATGGATATAGGAAGCTTGGTCGTTTTGCATGGAGATGAACAAGGCATCTTCATTTCCATTGTTGAAATTCAAATCGAGAACATGGTTCTACACTCGATAGACCATTTGGTAATGCAGTGTTGCAGCAACGGAATCAGCAGTCTGAGGGGCTCCAGTGAGTTGGACTTGTATTTTCATAAAGGAAAGTAGTTGTGGGTCTGAAAGAGCAATATTGAAGTTAGGATAGAGGGTCATAAAGACTGTGCCAGCATTCAGGGTGGTTTGGGCCGTGCCAATACAAGCATGCTGGTACTCCAAGAAACGAGTATCCAATAATGCTATTCTGGCAACAACGGGTAAACCTTTGCGGCCATGAAAGGTGAGAGCAAGACGAACAGTGCCATAGTGAACATGAGTATATCCCTGTTGAGTCCACTGTCTGGGGAACTCCGGAGGGATCTGGAGAGTAACAAAATACTCTTTTTCAGTAGCAGGAATGGGGTGCTGGTCTTATTTGGAGGACTGAACGTACTCTTTTACTTGCTTTGGGGTTTGATGGATGAGTTGGCAAATGGAGCGGATAGGTGAAAATGATGAGGTGGGTTTAGCAAAAGCGGAGTATGGGTTCATAAGAGGAAGTTGGGTTTCAGAGATCCTAATCTCATCACTAAGAGAGACTTCGTAGAGATAATCTATCTTAGAAGCATTAGAGATACGAAATTTTGGAGGGGTGGATGATGAAGGAGCAAGAGAACTAGGACATTCAAGAATTTCTGGTTCTGTAGACATGATGTAAGAAGGATCTTCTCTGCGCTGGATTCACTTACCAAGCGCATGGAATGAATACTATTACAAACAAAACCATGGCTCTGATACCATCGAGAAATTCTCGAAGCTCCTGTTTCTCTTGCTCCTTCATCATCCACCCCTCTAGAATTCTCGAGGTTTCAAATATGGACACAGGGTACGAAAATGACAGAAAAATCGATATAGTGCCGTTCGACAAAAATTTTGTAGTTAGGTGAAATCACCCACACACTAATCGCATATTTTTATCAAATCGACCTATCACTGGCCTCTGATCGATTTTGACAATGCCATAATGATCCTTGCAAACTAGCACGGTCGAGCAGTCGATTTCGCGTCGAATTCTCAAGGTTATTGCGTTAAAATATTTTAACGGCCTCATCTAATAGATTAGTTAACTCGTGAGTAGCCAACTCAGAGAAAAATGTTATAGGCGCGTTGATGAAAAGCCCATTTCATCTCATCGAAATCAGACTTGAAAATTAGGATGTCACACCTTTTGATTGGTGTTACATGTTTTTGCTTGTTTTCGGCATTCAATTGTTCAAGTATCAATTCATCCATTTTCAACATTGGTATGAAAGTAATGTTGTTGATGTTTCCCAATCATTGTTGATATTTATCATTTGTTTTTTATCGAAATTTTGAGAAACGTCGCACGGAAATCCCGACACCTACGTACTATTCACCTGTCCCTTTTGATTTTTCATGAGTCAAAACTCATTTTTGAAAGTGCAAGGTCATAGTTTTTGTCGAGACGAGAAAAACGACGGGTGGCTCACCATCGGAGGTCGCTGGATGCGCTCCCACGCATGGCCAGAAAGAGCGGAGTCGTCAACGCGTGCATAGCATGCGCACATGGTAAACCACATGCGCATGGGTAGTAATCGCACGCCCATGCTTGGCATGCGCACGGCAATTGTTGGTGTGTGCATGGTATGCGCGCTACATAAGTTTACTCTTTTGCCCATCCGTTTGTTTTTACAATTATGCCCTTATGTTTTTATCAATATTACTATTTTGCCCCTCATAGACCTAGTTGACCCGTTAACCTGACCTGGTCATCCATTGACCGACGTTGATTGTTGACTTACCATTGACCAATTGTTGACCGACATTGGCTGTTGATCGATGTTGACCATTGACTATTTCCCAAAAGAAAAAATGGAAAATGTGTTTTTCAATTTTGTTCGTTGTAGATTATATGTAATCCCTTTTGTTTAGCATTTGTTGCAGGAACAATAATGCGTTCTATACACACGCCTATATTCCCGAGAACATATGAATAGAAGGCAAGACTTAAAGGGCTAAAAACAAAATTAGCTAATTATCGGTGGAATGACGGTGATGTAGTGTCACACATGACCGGGGTCAACCAGATAATATAATGGATTATTTGAAATGGTTATCTTATGCTAAATTTTCAGAAGGTGTCAGCTCTAATGAACACTCTTCCATCATAATGATAAATAGTGTTAGATCGATTACAGGAGGTTAACGTGATTTCGAATTATAAAAAGCTTGCAGTAGCTTTTGTGAGATAATACTATAGAATTAAGGCAACAAAGACTTCAACCATCGAGTTGAGTGTCACTTGACACAGGATGAATGCGCCTTGGAGGAGCCATAAGAGCTCTCCGAAGGTCTATCAATGGTTGCCGAATGTGCTTTTAGAATTCTCAGAGTAATTTAC
This sequence comes from Eucalyptus erythrocorys, assembly GCA_014182555.1. Classification (NCBI taxonomy): domain Eukaryota; kingdom Viridiplantae; phylum Streptophyta; class Magnoliopsida; order Myrtales; family Myrtaceae; genus Eucalyptus; species Eucalyptus erythrocorys. The sequence goes on along the minus strand of CM024599.1, from coordinate 35,950,492 downwards.
TAAGAGATTAGAAGAATTTTTCCCAATTTATGAGATATATGAGTATCTTTGAATTTATTTATTGTTTTTCTTAGATTGGTATGAGATGTTGTAGATGTAAATATTTCTTTCTATATTGATGTTGATATGTTTCCTCTGAATATATTACTTCATGTAAATGACATGCTTAGTTGATGAAAGTTCAATATTATCTATTGTTGTAAAATATTATATTAATTTATAATTATTTGTGGGAATTTCAAGAAAGTTTTAGTGATTTTGGTGAGGTTATTTTTGCATAAGTGATTATATTAATAATAATTTCGAGTTAGAATTTTTTGATGATGATTGGAAACAATACTAACATTTGATTCTGAAACCTTATTTAAAATTATTTATTAATATGATTAGTTCATGTAAAATAGATGCATAAATGATAGGCATTAATAATTTGTGCATGTATATTTAATATGTTCAGAACCAATAGCTTTGGCAACTAAGAGCATAGTCATTAAGTTGAACAAAGGAGAGAAATTGAACGGCGATAACTATGAGATATTGAATATAAAAATTCAATATATGCTAGAAAAGTAATAAGCACTAAAAGCTCTTAACCAAGTTATGGAAGAACTTAAGGATGCTATACATTACCTTGAGCTAGTAGAGGATTGCCTCATGGCGTTAGAGCGGGAAACAAATATTTGTCGTGTTATTTTAGCTCAGAAGGGGCTTCAAGCTCCAAGCGTAAGCGCATTGATTCGTTCAAAAGGTAAAAATACAAGGGATCAAGTTATTCAAGCAAGAAACTAAGATTTAACCAACATAAGAGAGGAAAACGTCCTTAAGTAAAGAGAATTTCAACGGTAAAGTGTTACAACTATGGTTAGAAGGATCACCATGCGACTATCGTTAGCCAAAGAAGGTAAACACCCATTGTATGCTTGATAATTTTGCTTATGTATCAAATTATGTATTATTAACTATATCTAATCCTTTGTGGATTATAGATTTAGGAGCAATAGGCCATATATCGAAAGATAGAGAATCCTTCGTGGAATTCCGATGAGTATTGATTGGAACAAAATGAATTAATATAGAAAACAACTCTAAAGTTGAAGTAAAAGGAAGTAGCACCTAACAATTAAATATGCATGGTGCACGTACTTGATTCATTCATTATGTATTATATGCTCCGAAGATTTATTGGAATTTAGTGCCTGTGTTAATGTTCATTAAACTTGGTTTCAGTTTAAACTTCCATAATAATTATATGGATTTGTATTTGGATACAAATTACTATGGTTGTAGTTATTTTCTGAATGGTTTTATTGCATTGGATATTGACTATGGTTTTGTCAATGTTTATTATTCCCTCTTCACATCTTCTAATTCATATGATAATAATGTGAATATATGACATGCTAGACTTAGTTATATTAACCAATAAGGTATAAATAGACTAGCCAATAAGCGCTTGTTGGGTAACATTAAAAAAATTGATTTGTCCATATATGAGCATTGTCTATTAGGGAAAACGACAAGGAAATCATTTGGAAAAAGTAAAATAAAAAGGGGGGGATGGATAAGTGTATTAAAAGTCCTAAAACTTATCATGAAAATGCAATTGAGTCCTAAAACTTTCAAAAAGTGCAATTAAGTCCTAAAACTTGTCACGAAAGTTCAATTGAGTCCTAAAACTTTCAAAACGTTCAATAAAATCCTAAAACTTGTCTAGAAAGTGCAATTGAGTCCTAAATCTTTTAAAAAATGCAATCAATGGAAGGACTTAGATTGAACCACTTTAATAAGTTTTAGGATTTGATTGCACTTTTTGAAAGTTTTAGGACTTAATTGTGTTGAAGAAAAATCCTTTGATGTTTTGAAGTTTTGTCTAACGGGTTGATTAAAAGAATTCATTTGGAAAGTGCCAACGGTCGAGAAGGCATGAAGGAGTATTTAAGGAGACCTCTCCAGTCATTCGATACTGTGCGTGAAAGAGAAATTCCAAAGTATGAAATTTCCCAATTTCTTATTACTTCCTATACTGAGCTAAAAGTTGTATTCAAAAGAAAGAGACTTATAGTATGACTTCGTGAGAGAGCTGCAAAGACTCTCCACTGAGAAGTTGAGATCACCATATTGTAAATTCTCTTTTGATTTATAGTGGAAATCAGCCAGGAGACCGTCAGCATGGGAGAGTGGATGTAGGCTTAATCTAAGCCGAATCACTATAAATTTCGTATTTTTTTCTCTTTCCTGAACTCATTTATTTTGTTCGTAGTTCTATTTAACTGCTAAAGTCTAAACTCGCTCAAAGTCTATTGTTTTTCAGACTCAGTTTCAAAAGCAAAATATTTCTATTGTTCTTTGCGAAAAATTGTTTTCACACCTATTCACCCCCTCTAGGTGTTTATACTAGCCCTTTCAAATTGTACTTTGTGACAAGTTTTAGGACTTAATTGTACTTTTTAAAAGTTTTAAGACTTAATTGTATTTTCATAACAAATTTTAGGATTTTCAATGCACTTATTCAAAAAAAAAAAAAACTGAATTTCATTTAGAATTAATCCATTTGACATCTATGGTCTAATAAATGTGAGAGGAAGGTATGTGACTGTTTATTTCATCATGTTTATAGATGATTTTACTCAATTCGACATATCTATTTGATTTCTCTTAAATCTGAAGCATTGAGTTGTTTCAATAAGTTTATGAGCTTGGTAAAAAATCAATTAGATAAGAAAATAAAAATATTGACGTATGATTGATGTTGAGAATATCTAATTGAAGAGTTTATAAATTTATATAATGAAAAAGAAATAGAAAGGCAATTGTTTTTTTTTTTTTGACCCAGGGAACACCGTAAGCTAGCAGCCGGCAGTTAAACCCTAGGGGCGACATGTGGAAACCACCACCATGTGCCACCGGGCAAGTCACCAAGTGACGTGCTGGGATTCAAACTTCTCCCCTTCATGAGGGGAAGAGAGCCCAAAGCCAGCGACGCCACCACGGTGGGTGGTATAGAAAGACAATTGTTTATTCCCTATATTTTTCAACAAAATAGTGTTGTGGAAAGAAGAAACAAAACTTTACTGGAAATGATTAGGTCATTGATGGCTCATTTTAATTTACCTATCACATTTTAGAATGATATTTTATCAACTGCTGTCTATATACTTAATCGTGTGCTTTTTAAATCAATTATTTTCACTCCATATGAGTTATGTTGCCTATGCTCATGAGCCCTTTCACAAGTATGAGAAATTGGGTTCTAAAGACAAGAAGAGTATTTTCATAAGATATTGAGAACACTCAAATATACCAAGTGAGTGGGAAAGTGAGAGTATAACTAAATTTGGATAATGAGATGTCATATTATTAAAGAATGAAACATTGAATCAAGATAATTAACTTAATAGAGTTTGTCCAAGTGGAAGTAATATGAGAAATGAGAAATTAAATTCGACTCAATCTTAATTACAATCATTTGATAGAATGATATTGTCATCATCTAATCTAAGTGAGAGCATAATGAAGAATAATGTGCAAAGTGTACAATCTTTCGTACAACGAACAAGTGGTAAGAGTATTCCCTATAGACATTTTGACATTGAAGGGGAAACTTTGATGGTTGCTCAATAAGATGAAGATGAGTCAAGGAATATAAATGAGGCTCTAAATTGTCATAATAAGAAAAAATTGATACATACAATAGAAGAGGAAATTGAGTTAATGAAGTTAAACCATATTTGGGAATTAGTTAATCTTCCAAAATGACACAAAGCCATTGAAAACAAATAAGTTCTCAAAATAAAGCGTAAAGTTGATGACTTAATAGAAAAAATAAGGTTCGTCTTGTGGCAAAAGGGTATAATCAATAGGAAAAAGTTTATTATGATGAAATATTTTCTCTCGTAGTAAGAGTTACCTCAATTCGCCTTATTTCGGCAATAGTAGCAATTATGGATTTTGAGCTACATCAAATGGATGTAAAAACTGCTTTTTTCCAATAGAGAATTAGAAGAAGTTTACGTGGAATAACTCGTTAGTTTTATTTTGAAAGGCCAAGAATAAAAGGTATGTCAATTTTTGAGATCAATATATGGTTGCTCAATAAGATGAAGATGAGTCAAGGAATATAAATGAGGCTCTAAATTGTCATAATAAGGAAAAATGGATACATACAATAGAAGAGGAAATGGAGTTAATGAAGTCAAACCATATTTAGAAATTAGTTAATCTTTCAAAATGACACAAAGCCATTGAGAACAAATAAGTTCTCAAAATAAAGCATAAAGTTGATGACTCAATAGAACAAGTAAAATTCGTCTTGTGGCAAAGGGGTATAATTAATAGGAAAAAATTGATTATGATGAAATATTATCTCTCGTAGTAAGAGTTACCTTAATTCGCCTTATTTTGGCAATAGTAGCAAGTATGGATTTTGAGCTACATCAAATGGAGGTAAAAATTGTTTTTTTTTTTTTTCAATAGAGAATTAGAAGAAGTTTATGTGGAATAACCCATTAGTTTTATTTTGAAAGGTCAAATATTTTAAAAGGCCAAGAACAAAAGGTATGTCAACTTTTGAGATCAATATATGGCCTTAAGTAGTCATCAAGACAATAATATATGTCATAATGGCATATGATTTTACAATGATTAATGAAGACCATTATGTATATATCAAAAGATCTAAAGATCAATTTGTGATCATATCATTATATGTTGATGATATATAGATTGTCGGAAGCAATATAAAGTTTGTTAATATTGTTAAGAGTTGGTCATCTTCCAACTTTGAGATGAAAGACATGGGTGAGGCTGCATACATTCTTGGAGTTAAGATTTTAAGGAATCGTTTGAAAAGATCATTGTCTCTTTTGCAAGAGACCTGTATAAACAAGACTCTTGAATGATTTTGTATGCAAGATTACAAACCTATAGATATTCCTATTGCAAAAGGTGAAGAATTGAGCTGTAGATTTTGTCCAAAAACTCCACAAGAGAATGAACAAATGAAATATGTTCCTTATTCTAGTACTGTTGGAAGCTTAATGTACGTTATGATATGTACACAACCTGACATATATTTTATAGTTGGAATAACAAATAGATACCAATCCAATTTTGGACAAATACATTGGAAAGTCGTTAAAAAAATACTGAGATATTTGAAAGGAATTGCTGATTATAAACTGAGTTATCAAGGAAAAGATCTGCAGCTTGAAGGCTATTTAGATGTTGATTGGAGAGGAGACTTAGATGAAAGAAAATCTACTTCTAGATTTGTTTTCTTACTGAATAATGATGCCATATCTTAGAGCAATACAAAAGAAATGTGTATACCCTTGTCCACGATGGAAGCTAAGTTAATGGCATTATCAGCAGTAATATAAGAAGGTGTTTGGTTTAAGAGATTTTTTGATCATTTAGGTATTGTTAAGAATGCTACAAACTCACTGTTGGTTAACTGTGATAGCTAAGTAGTAATAATGTACACCAAGGATCCAAAATATCATGATAAGACCAAATATAAAAATACCAAGTATAATTTTGTTAAAGATATGGTTGTATGAAAAAATGTGAACTTATAGTACAAATCTACACATAGAATCATAACAGATTCTATGACGAAGCTTATATCTAGAGATGTGTTCTATAGTCATATAAAATCACTAGGACTGCATAGAGGCTCATGTACTGAATATTATAATTTTCCTAAATGTTAACATTTAATGAAGTTATCTTTGATTATTAATGCCAATGATTTATGTTTGACATTTTTGCATTTTAATGCTTAGTGCATCATATAAAATTGAGAAAGTATGTCGGACAGATAAGAAGTTAGCCCACTCATACGGGTAATCACTTGTATTTACTATGTGATAAATAGGGATAAGATAGTTTTAAGCTTATTATCTAGGTAATAATCAAGAGCTCAAACTTAAAATATAGATGTAATTGAGTGTTAAGATGAGAACATAATATTTACTCTATCTGAAAGTAAAATAAACTACATATTACTTTATTTGTCTTTGATGTCAAATGTGAGTTTTTATGGATTTTTGAATGAGTGGATATGTGAACTCAAGTTAGATATTAAGTATATTTAAACTATCATTTGTATGGTATTAAAATTAAAGACATATGTTCCATTGAAAATGAATTAATACCGTAATAAGTATTTCATACTATCTATATATGAGACAACTAATAAGAGTGGTAAAAGTTTTTATCTCAATTTTTATGCCGTGGAGACTCGTTAGGAAAATAGTTCCTTAATTAAGTGTCCTCATGACTCTTACTTATTCTCAAGATTTCTATTCAATATTTGCTATCTTAAAATGTTGTCAATGATCATGAATTGATTCGATTTAATGAGACATTTCTAGAAAAATGAGTTCAACTAAAACTAAGAGTTTCAAGGAAAGAGAAAGACTGAATTTGAGATATCACATTCTAATTTTGCATTAATAATTATAATTATGAATATAATATATCATTACTAAAAGGAAATCAAGAGAAATATAAATGCGATCAATCAATTTATAATACTACATATTATATTTACTTGAAAACATGATGTCCATTTTGCAACGATACTTAATCTGTGGCAAACAAGGTATCTCCATCTTCGTGATATGTCTTTTGATCGGTTTTACATGTTTCTAGGCATGTTTTCACGTTTGTTTTCGGTATTCGATCGTTCAAGTATCAGTTCATCTTTAAGGAATCCGTTTCCAACACCACTAATACAAGGCATGGGTTTTTTGTGACAAAAAAAATTTGTTTTTCGTAAAAAAAAAAAATTGTATTGATTTCACATTGTATACTTTAATTTTCTCTAGAATCTATTGAAGATTTAGGGAATAAAGTGTTAGCATTGTCAACTATCGTAAAAATTCCAATTTCTCCGTTGTCGGAGATACACGGTTGTTATTCTTTTGTATAGAGCGTGTGGGCTTTGGCGAAATTTTTTAATGAAAGTTTTGTTAAATGTCTTTGAGTCCACTCTATAATAGAGAGATAATAGCATTAAAGGAGCTGTTAGATCGATTTTTTTTTTTTTTAATTGTATCCATAACATGACTGAAAAGATACCCAAAAAAGTGATGAGTATGGAATGAATGAGGTATTACTTTCATTTTAACTCAGGGAATTTGGAACTGGAGCAAAATTAATGATACTCATAAAGATATGTCTAGATGGAGTGTCTATAACATTTGATTGTTGCATTGAAAATCAACAATTGAAAAGAAATTTTCTCGATTTTTTACATTTGATATATCTTGTGTTTCATCGAAAATCAACAATTGGTGTAGTTGTAACCAAAAGTTGTCATAGTGATATCCTTTTGTACGTGCCTGATGAAAACAGACTATTTGTTTCGTTGTGCATTGTTGAAGCCCGAAAAAGAGTTCTTGAATCGGCTAAGGAAGACGTCCTTGAGACATCTGAAACATGATCATCACAATAATGGACTAGAAGAGGGTTGGGGTGTGAATTGAAAAAAAAAAAAAAAACACAAGACCGGAAATCTTTCAATAGAAATCATAAAATTTCGAGAATGTAGTCAAATCTTGGTGAAGGGAAAGAATTGCAAGGGGTTTCAAAAATAGAAAAAGAAAATAAAAGAATCGACTGGAGAGTGGATGATATTTGCAAGTATTTCTGAATATAGCATGCTTTTTTATCAATGACGACAAAACATATGTGGTTATCATGTGGAATGACTGTAATTGTTAACCTCACACTGCAATAGGAGATGATAATAGGTTTTGGATCCATAACTAGGTTTGGGAATTTGGAAGGTACACTATTGTTGAAGAATAACCTCATGAGTTTAGTTGGGTGTTGATTTATGGGAAAGCCCTGAAATTACGAGAGAGAGGAGGTAAATGCAATGAAAACTTTTAACTTTACCACAATAGAATTTCCTAGTCACTGCAATGCAAACTTTTTCACAAAAGCAATCAAGTACACTCAAGTTGTTTCTCCCACTATGTTTGGAAAAGTTTTCTAGGTGGGTGTGAAGAAAAAGAAGGTGCAGAAAAGATATTTTGTGTTGGTTGGAATCACTCCAATGGACTATGATTTTAGTGATTGGTACATTGTTTGATAGATTTAGAACGAAATTCGACTAGCTTGTTCATGTGTAAGTTTTAGGAAATCATTGACCATCCGTTTTAATGTTACTCAAGCATTTGGTTGGCTCACTGTCAAAGAAAAAAGAAATGGATTTCCATTGATTTATTCCATGTCATAAAATTCTGCAGAGCCGCATTCATTTGCTAATTATCGACGATGTAAAAATTTCTTTTTGAAATGAAAATGGATTATGAATTTAATGTTTGGTACATTATTTGAAAGACTAAAATGAAATTAGACTAACTTGTTCATGTATAGGATCAAAAAAATCATTGAACTTCCACTCTCTATTGGGCGGTTAGTGAAGCTTGCACGTTTGTCATTAAGGGGATGCCGGGAGATAGAGGAGCTTCCGAATTCAAGTGAATGACTAGTTAAAGTTTACACATTTATGTTGATTTGGAGCTTCCATACTCATGTGAAATTCAAATTGTGGAGTGAGTTGGACTTAAAAATATTAAAGATGGCCAATCTATCTGATTCAATTCAATTGGCAATTTAAAGAAAGTAAAAGTAATTAGTGTCGAGACCTACTATTTCCATTTGGAGGGGAAAGGGTACATAGATTTAAGGGTATTTCCCAAATGATGAGCTTAAGGTACTTGATTAGACATGGGCCCTCCCAGCTCTTATTCCGTTCAACATTGGAGTATTTAATGTTAAATGAAATTGACGCTATAAGTATTCTCAAATATGTCACCACTAGCCTACTAGAATTGGCTAGAAACCAAGCAAAGTATGAGAGTATACCTCACTTCTTACGCAACTAGAGTATTTAGAGTCGAAAACTTGATTAAACTAATTAAGCAACTAGTGTACTTTCGTCACCTAATCTTGTTCAACAAGATGTTTATCAAGTTGGATTGATTTTAAGCCTATCCATTAACATGTAATGTGAACAAGTAGGTGTGCAATAATTAAAATAGCAATCAATAACAAAGGAAGTATTAAATAAATTGCAAGAAAAAAAAATCTAACACTAATAGATAAGAAAAATCACATTCCTAACTAGACTAAAGGGAAACAATAATCAACACATTGAGACCGTGTAATCCAATGATAATCGAAATAGAAATGTGCATACAATAACCTAGCATTTTTCTTTAAGAATATTCAAAACTTTATTTGTAAACTCTAAGATCTTGTTCAATTTCGAGCGCAATTTTTTATCAAGAATTTTCATACATTTTAAGGGAAAAATACTCCAAAGTTAATTTTTAAGCTTTTTCCTAATTTTTAGAAGAAAATAAATATTTCGAATTTTCTATTTTTTTAAAATATTTTTCAATTAAAAAATTTTTCAATTTTTGATATAATTTATTTTTAAAATAAAATAAAATATTCCCTTAACCTAGCCCGAATAAGAGTTGTTATAGCCTTTCTAGCTTGGGCCTCGGACGCAAATCGAGCTATTACATTAGGCCCTTCCTTCCAACAAGGCCAATCTGCTAAGGAACAGATTCAGCCAAAATAGTCACAAACCAGACCCAGCCCAGGTTCTTCTAACTCAAATCTGAATCTGACCAAGCCCGCCCAAGGTACTCAAACGCGTCTTTCTTTTGTTCTCTGTCGTCTACGCCCACTCACATTCCCAGAACTCCAACCTCCTCACCGCATCGTTCCCCAACAACAAAATTGCTTCTTCTCTTTTATTTCAATATTAAGGTTTTTGGCAAGGAAAAAAAAAAAGGCACACCAAAGGGAAAAGCTCACTTGTTGACAAAGCTCTCAAGGCACTAAGAATACGTTTGGTTGGACTTTTGAGGAAAGTCATTGGAAAAATGCAAACGATTTTAGGTTGAAGGGACTTTGTAGAATACAAATTATGTTTGGTAAATTACAAATTATGCGCGACCCCACCGCGACTTAGATCGGGGGCAACGAGGTCCTCCCGCGACCTCGCCACCCCAGATCTGGGTCGCGGCTGTCGCCGGAGGTCGCGCGACCTCGCCGCGACCCAAATCCGAGGGTGGCGAGGTCATGCGACCTCGCCGCGACCCAGACAGGGCGGCGGTTGCACCACTCCCCGGCGACGGTCGCCTAGGCCACCGCGACCATGCCAAGCCATCGGCGGCCGCTCACAGCTTTGAGCAACACATTGGCCAACCTCAACGGAGAAGAAGATGAACAATACAATGACAAGGGCAAAATCGGAAAAATCAAGAGCAAGTGAGAATGGTTTTGGAAGGGGAAAAAAAATGAACAGTATCTCTTATATGCCGAGAAAGCTGAAGCCCAAGGCACCCTCACACCTGCCTTGGGCTTTTAGCCTTGAGAAGACCAACATTTGCCAAATGGGAATTTCAAAATTGTTCCCAAACCCTCAAACTTTGGCCTAAGTATCTTTGGAAGCCCAAAACCCTTTGCAAAGCTAATTCCAAACGCACTGTAAACCAAGGCTCACTGTTATCCACCACCCCATAGCCAGATAACCCCGAAACTAATGGTCGAACTTTAACTCTGGCGGCGCTAGATCTTCATCTCCGACCACCATGTCTATCGCTTACCATATATCGATCTAACACCACCGGGCCATCACTAATCTCCACCGTGGCTTGCCATCGGAAAAACCAAATTCACTTCCAACATCTACCATGACATTGGCCACTCATCCCATTCAATGGAGGAGACGCGGCGTATATCAAACAAAGTGCAACGCAGTTACTTCATTGTCAATGAAAATCAAGTTTAACAACCAGTGAATGAACAAGCCACATCAAGACGCACCTTCAGATTTGAACCGAAAGAAAAATTATTTCTTAAACACTTCTCAAAAACATTTTGTCGAGCAAGTCTCAGGCGTTTTGACTGAAAACGATATGGCATGTTTATGACACAACACTTTGGTGTCGAGTTCATCCTACATCAATCAATCAAAGGACATCTTAAGTCGGTGGATATATTTTAGACAGATCCTTGACATGCTTTCGCAGAAACAAACCAAATCTCGGTCTCATTTTCACAACAACACTAACTGAGGCATTATATCGACTATCGAGCATTTAAAGCACACTCGCTGAAAGAGAGAGAAAAACCAAACTGACAAGGCCCAAACTTGCGCCCAAATTTGCGACCATCAACAAGCAACAATCTAAAATAGCAGCGCACAAACAGACGGGGACGGGACTCGCGCGAACCGGACAACAAAGCGAGGCAAAACAGGGCACAAAAAAGGGGAAAAAGTAGAGGGCGGTCGGCATGCTCCCTACCCTCGACGGAGGCGAATGGGGGCGAGCTAGATAGATCGAACTACGTCCGGTCGCCTCGCACGCCCTTCGAAGCAGGATCCTCGGGAAATCAACGCAACTCAAAACAAATGAAAAAGAAACGCATAGTAACCTACCGTGGGCAGAGGCTCGCGTTGGCGAGGCTCGGCGGCCAAGATCCAAGCATGGCGGCTACCGGAGGAGGCCCTTCACTCACAGCCTCACTCTTCGCTCTCTACTTCTCTCTCTCTCTCTCTCTCTCTCTCTCTCTCTCTCTCTCTCTCTCTCTCTCTAATAAGCATGGGCATATTACTCGAATCATATTTACTAATCAATTTCAAAATTAGGAAAAGCTGGAATCGGCTTTGCTCCTGCTTAAATTCTTGTTTGGATGGTGATTCCCATTTTGTCAAAAAAAAAAAAAAATTGTACATCACAAAATAACAACCATGAACAACATCATAGAGCATGCATTATTAGACATCACACTTGTCACTTACATGAATCGTACCGATTCATAAAATATGTCCGCGCATACATGACCTATATCTAATTTACAGGCAATTCTTACAATCATAGAGAAAAGAAAACATATATTTTCAAAAGTGTCTTAAATTTCTCCAAATTGAGGAACGTTGGAACAAATTTTGGTATAGATGTAGACCAATTAATGTTGACACCTGAATTTTTGTTAATAAACTGAGTACACGTTTTTCCTAAGAAAATGAAACATACATATATATATATATATATATATATATATTAATATATAATAAGTAACAAAGAAATGAGGCTATAAATAAAACCCAAACCCATCGGGCCCATCTCGCACAACCCAAGACCATTAGGTTCTTCAGCCCAAAACAAGATATGGAAAATGCCTGCCGAGCCTCAAAGTCTTTCCAGGTTACTTTCGTGAGGAAGACAGAGAGAGGGGCACGCACCCACGAAGAGCACGCCGGCACCGCCAAGAGAGAGAGAGGTGGAGTAGGTGGAGGAGGCAGCATTCACAGAAAGTTCACCTCCATCGTCCCGGCATTCTTCATGCTTTCCTTGACAGTGAAAGAACTCATAGATGGTGAAAAAATTAGTGAAGTTTTGAAGGCAGTGAATGAGTCTTAGATCTACATACCCATCTTCTCTCAAAACTTCACCTCCAGTTCATCGTGTCTCCGTGAGATAGCCCACATGGTAGAATGCACCTCAGAATCAAATGGGAAGAAAGAGATCATCCCCATTTTCTATGACGTGAAGCCTGATGATGTGAAGCTCAAAATTGATTTGTACAAGAAAGCCATACTCAAGCACAAGGAGAGGGTTGGCTTCGATGAATTCGAGGGATGGGAAAGTCATACTCAAGCGCAAGACGAGGAGACTGCAATTGTGAAAAACTCAGCACGAAAACAAAGGCGGAGAAGCAGATCCTTGTAGTTCATCGTAGCCAGAGAAATTGAGTGGTGAAAATAAACCCTAAGTTCTTGTTTTGTGGTTTTTTTTTTTTTTTTTTTTTTTTTTGGTGCATGAGTTAAATGATCTTCAGGTTAGGTTTGTTAGAGTCATTGATGTGAACTTTTCTGTCTTTGTGCATTGGTGCAGCCCTGAAGAAGTGGTTGAATTGATTATTTTGGAGGTTTTTACGCATACGATGGATATCAATACCGGATTTTGATCGGAGTTTAATTGAAGATGGGTGACAGCTACTACACGATGTAAGCTTGTATGGAATTTTGGGAGAACACAAGTTGGCACGGGATCTCCTCTAGAAAGTTACTTGAACTTTTCTAGCACAAATATCTTTAGTAATTTCAAGGTAAATTTTATGAATGTTTATTGAACTTTAGCATACTTGCAATCGTGTCACTGAATCCTAATTTCTTTCACTAAGGCTTCGTTCGTTTCACGGAAAATAATTTCCGAAAAAACGTTTTCCGTATTTTCCGGCGTTCGTTTCACATAAAATGAATTCCTCAGGGAAAATGTTTTCCATCAAAGAAAAAAAGTCTTCTAAAGTAAAGGAAAATATTTTCTACTTTTAAAAAGTGAAAAATATTTTCCTCATTTGATCTCGCTTATTTCACACTTCTACAAATCCTCACTTCTTCCTCCCATTTCTTCTTCTTCTTTTCGTTTTTTATTCGAATTATTTTTTAATTTTCTTTTTCTTTTTTATTCGAATTATTTTTAATTTCCTTTTCCTTTTCCTTTTTCTTTTTTTTTTTTTTCTTTTTTTTTTTTTTTTCTTTTCTTCTTTTTTTTTCATTTTCTTTTCTTTGTTTCTCATCTTCTTCTTTTTTGACGAGTCGTCGAATTAGGTGAATGTCAAGCTCGTTGATCTCAAACTCATGCTCACCAATCTGGGAGGCGGAAAACATTTTCTTTATCGAACACCGGAAAATGTTGTCATTTTCCTGGAAAATGATTTCTATGAAAATATTTTCCGGAAAATGACTTCCGGAAAACGTTTTCCAGATTTTCCAAGAGTATTGATTTCACAGAAAATAAACTAATTAAGGAAAATTTTTTCCACTTGAGAAGTGGAAAACATTTTCCATAACTTCTTTCATACTACTTTCGATTGGCCGGCGATCGACCGTGACTAGAACGATCGGCCGCAAGCCGGCTCAAGCCTTGCCCCAGTCGGCGAGGCTCCGCCTAGCCCGATCCGGTGAAGCCGAGCTCGAGCCTTGCCAGATCAGGCGAGGCGGAGCTCTCGCCGGCCTGGGGTGAATATCGCGGCTCGCCGGATCCGGAGAGCCGGACGGGGCTCCGGCTTGGCCCGAGCTCGCCGAGGTTCGCCGAGCTTTGGCGAGCCGCAAGCTCACCGAATCGGCGGTGGAGCTCGAGCTCTCGATCTAGGCAAGCTTGAGCTCGCCGCGGATCCGGCGAGCTCGCAGCGGCTTGCTAGAGGTCCGCGAAGCTTGGGCTCTTGATCCAAGCGAGCTCGAGCTCCACCGCTAGATTTGGCGAGCTTGCAACTCGCCAGAGCTCGGCAGACCTTTGGTGACATCGGCCGAGCCTCGAGCTTGCCGATCTAGCGACGGGTCTTGGTTAGCCGCCGAGCAACCGACCATCGTCGGGCATGTGGCGGCGAAGGAAGGAGGAGGAAGGAAAAGAAAAAGAAAGAAAAATAAAAAATAAAAAAATTCAATTTTTTTAAATATAAATAATAGAAATTCATTTTTTTAAATTATAAAAACTAAACTAATTTTTTGGTCAATTAAAAATATTGAAATTCAATTTTTGATCTTTTTTTTCCAAATAATTAAATTAGTTAAGAATGGTGGAAAATATTTTCCATTTAAAATTTAGATTTCGCCGAACACCGAGAAAATAAAATCATTTTCCTAGAAAATGACTTCTAGGAAAATGTTTTCCGGAAGTATGATATTTTCCACGAAATGAATAAACCATAAGAGCATGAAACTTTACCATTTTTTTCATCTAATGATGTATTTTGGCTGGATTCACAAAAAAAAAAAAAAAAAAAAAAATCTTCCAACAAAATGCTGATGTGGCAAACATGTGGTCAATTTTTCGAATGGATTACACATGTTCACCGATCACTACATCTCAACACATTGCCAGAAAAGTTATCATTGCAATTAAAAAACGCATCAATTGTAAAATAAAATAAAAGTGATGGTTTTTTATTAATTAATTTGATGGCCTAAGTTGGCCCATCCTCACTACACCGCCATCTTTGGGCCGAAAAAGCAGCCCACAAAATTAGGGCGTGGATGGAGAGGATATGATGAAGAGGCATGTTTCTATTTTTGGAGGGACGTATAAAAAGGGAGAAAGAGAGGGAGAAACATACCTTTTGGCTATTGTTACGTACGTATTCTCCCTCTCCCTCAAAAACACTCTCCAAAAAGAAAAACTAAGGCAAGAGGCGACTCCCTACAATTCTCCAAGGCTTTTTGGCGTCATCGGATCGAACAGGACCGGTTTTCTCTTCCTCATATCGGCATCGGTGTTTAATCTGTGGCTAACAAGGTACGTTCGATTCTGTGATATGCCTTAGGATCGGTGATGCATGTGAATTTCCCGGGCTCGTCTTCCGCGCAAGTTTAGGGATTCGATTTAGGGTCGAATCCAGTTTTTGGGGATCCGACAATCCCAACAAAAAGGAAGCACGGTCCATTGAATGTCGGAAGAATTGCAAAATCTACCAAAATTCAATCTCACATATAGATATTAGAAGCATCTGCATTATTAGTATTAAAATGTTTTATAAATTTTAATGAAATATTATTATTTAAAAAAAATGGAGTGGGGCCGGGCAGCCCACTCTGCTGGTCTCCTTCTCTCCTCACGTCGCCCACCCCTGTGTAACAGTGACGTGCAGAAGCATATCAGCAGGAACAGAAGCAGAGCAGGCCGCGGCAAGTTCCTAGGGTTAGGGATCAGTCGACCACGGCAAGCTGGTCGTGGCAGAAGCCATGTGCACCTGCCAATGGTCTTAAAAGAGAAAGAGGATGTTCAGCTAAAAGGGGTTCGGAGGAGAGCTTGAGAAACGGAGAGAGGAGAGCCATTTTCTTTTTTTTAGAAGAGGCAACTGAGAGAGAGTGAGGGCTCCAAACGCCTCAGCCACGCATGGAGCCGTCCGACGACCTCTCCCGGCGACGTCCTCAAACTGAACAAGTAAACATCGGCTCTGCTGTTGCCCTGTTTTGGGCACGCCAGGCCAGAGCTCGTGGCCATCCGATTCACGCGATCTCCGGCCCCGTCGGTCCTATGCTCTTGTCATGAATCTCCGCTTGTCTTTCGTCGAGAACCCAACGCGGGTTCGAGTCCCGCTCAAGTCGGAAACTCCATTATCAGTGACGCACGTCACCTGTTCGTGAAAATGCCTCAACTAGATCCACAAACTTTTTCGAGTTTGATTTGCTTCGGGAAATATAGGTCGTTTCGTGCATCCTTTGTTTGCGCCATGTGGAGGGGTGACGTTTACAGGGGCTGGGAGTCGGCTTGGCCGAGGACAACTCCGTGCTGCTCGGACTTCGACTAATGGAGGA
This sequence comes from Eucalyptus erythrocorys, assembly GCA_014182555.1. NCBI lineage: Eukaryota > Viridiplantae > Streptophyta > Magnoliopsida > Myrtales > Myrtaceae > Eucalyptus > Eucalyptus erythrocorys. Next base: position 35,934,138 of record CM024599.1, on the reverse strand, counting down.
ATCGAAATATGTCACGGTTTGGTCTGAGTCGGGACCATCAAGCTTAGCTCACTCATGAAGACGCTCCAGTAGCTGATGGTGGTCGTTGGAGGATCAAGTGATTCCTGATTTAATATAGGATAGTTGGCGTTCCGTTGTTCTGGGTTTAATGGACGTCGTTGGTTTCTGGGCGTGCTGAAGAAGGCGTGATGGAGCAAGCGTGGAAGGCGATAAGGGCAAAATGGGTTTTAGGGCAGGTGGGCGTGGTTCTAATTATAATTGGGCTGGTGTTTTCGGGTTTGCATTGACTAATTGAAAGAGGGCTTAAGTGACGGGCTTGGTGTTTGCTTTAGGAAGAGTGTGGGCTTGTGAAGTTTTAATTAAAATAGGCCTAAGTAGCAAGCCCATTTGAAGCCTGTCCTTTTTATAACCGATACCTGACCTTAGTTTGAACACGAGCAGCAGAATTAGGCCTGTGCCTTCACGGGCCCAGTCCCATATCAGGATCGGGCCCAGGAGGCACTTTTTGTTTTGCGGGTGGGGCCTCAATTTTAAGTTGAACTGGGCCCGCACATCAGCCCCGGTCCGGTGAGAGCCTGGCGATTCGGGCCGGCCCGAGTCCCTATTTCCAGATTGAAAAAACAAATTTTCTTTTTTAAAAAAATTTAACAAATTCCGAAAAATTTCTATTCTTCTAAAATTATAAAAAAAAATTAAAAATTAGTTTTTGAGTAGTTTTTCTTAACATGTATGAAAATCTTTGATAAAAAAAAAAAAATTATGCTCAAAATTGACTAAGCTTTTAACATTTTATAATAGGGTTTAAGGCAAATGTTCTTCATTGTGCACTTTCAATATATTGATCATGGTTTCCCTTTAGTTTAGTTAGAAATGGCATTTGTCTTATTTCTTAGTGATGGATTCTTGTTTTTCTTGCAATTTTTGTTTCTTTTCCTATTCTATGGTAAGCATCTTAACTTTTTTTTCAATTTGAGCAATGTCGGACCAGAGGTGGACCGATTGATTGTCATTTTGATATCCTTTTTATTGCGTGCCTGATGAAAACAGACTTTTTCTTTTGTTGTTCATTGTTGGAGTCTTGAAGAAGTACTTGAATCGGCTGCAGCCCAAATTTTTGGTGGTGTGAAAGAGAAACTAAAAACATGATCAACACAAGAATGGACTAGAGCAGGGTACCGGTGTAAATTGAAAAAACAAATGACTGGGAATTATTTAAGAGAAATCACAAAATTTTGGGAGTGGGGCCAAATCTTGCTAAATGAAAAAAAAAAAAATTCTCATGGAGTTTTAGCAAAAAATGAAAAGAAAAGAAAATAATCATGTGAAGTGAGACGCTACCCGCGAATCTCTTCGTTTTCTGGATAAAGTGTACTACTTTTCACAAATAGTTGTGTGTATGTGATATCTCTCTGTCAAACCTTCAGGTCAAAGGTCTTGATAGTTTGTAGAGAGAGCCAAATGAGATGGACTGAAGGTTGGCTTAAATTTATGGGTTCTAGTATATAGAAAGAAGCATTTTTTAAATTAAAAAAAAAAGAAGAAGAAAATAAGAGCGCTCGAGTGTTGTCATGACCCTCTTGAAACAAGATAACCAATAAGATAACCAATGGAGTTTGCAGCGTTGGCATCCTACGCAACGCCATCAAGAAAATGATATCGTTCTTTTCTAAGGTCAGCTCCATCCTTTCTATTAGAATACTTAAATAATAATTAAATAATAAATCACACATTTATCTAACAATTTAAGTTTTTAGAGTAGTCGATAGTGATCTTGCATAAATCTCACATGATATTGAGTTAGCAGGTCTCAAGTTGGACTTTTCTAAACCCATATTTGCCTCTCCAATCGCATATTTATATGCTTTAGGCTAAGGTCAAAGGTTAACCTACAAGAATGTTAGAATATTTAAATAATAATTAAATTATAAAACAAATCTTCATCTAATAGCTTAAATTTTTAGAATAGTCGGTGATGGTCCAGCAAAACTTCACATAATTTCAAAATTAGAGAGTTTTGAGTTTGAATCTTCCCAACTTTATGGAGAATTTTAATTTCAACCCAAATTTTTTTATTAAAAAGTTATATTTCCTGAAATGTAGAAATAGAAAATGGGCAGTAGTTTCTCAAAGATGATGTTGAAGCGCTAACCTTTTGTTCGGTGGTTACGGCCTCACACAAGAAGAATTAACTTGTCTGAGGTTCCTCCGATATTAACTACTTGTGCTTGATTTTTTTTTTTTTTTTGGTCGTAAATAGCCCTTGTATTGGTTTAAACAGGTATAAAACCAGAGGCTAATACATCAAAGAGGAGAATCGACTGAAAAGCAAAAGGAGGAAACAAAATCCAGTTGAGCTCCCGATCCTGACTCTCCTGGGCCTTAGCAGCCCAATCGGCGGCCCGATTGCTTTCTCTGTAACAATGCCTGACGAAGACATTAGGGCACCGAGCTAGAAGCTGATGAATCTGAGCGAAGAGCAAACGCTCTGTCCACGGTGTCGGACGCTTGCCCTGCATCACCTCTGCCAAGATCAAACAGTCCGTCTCGATTTCAACCTGCGCCATACTCAGGCCTTGATGGACTAGTCGATGAAGCACTAGGTGGAGGGCTTGGAGCTCCGTTTGCAGATCGATCCGGGACTCGCTTCAAAACTACATCGGTAAGTAGGCCGCAATGATTTCTGAAAACACACGCAATCGATCCTTCTTCATTGCCTTGTTTATACGCCCCATCAATATTACATTTTATCTTCCCTGGATCAGGGGGAAACCATCTTCGATTAGGGTTTTCTTTTACATACTGAGCATTGCTACCCCTGTGATGGACTTGAAGCCAGATCCGGTGCTGTGAACAAGCTTGATCAATTGCTCGGTGAGGATCTGGATTTCGTTGTCTAAATATTGCTGCATTGCGTTGAAGCCAGATCTCCCACATCAACCATGCCACTAGTTCCAGAGAGGGTGAAGCCCGCGGATTAGATGCTCTGGCAGCAACCCACGCGTCTAGTCGACGCACCGAAGTGGGTAAGATCTTTACCTAGACCTTCTGATGATTCCATATGTCTTTTGTCCATGTACAGAAAAAGAATATATGTTCAATGGTTTCTGGGACTTCTTGATTGCACAGTCCGCATATAGGGCTGAGGGATATATGCCGATGGAATAAATTTGCTTTAGTTGCTAAGGCATTTTTGCAGGCTAACCACATAAAAGTTCTAACCTTTGGGGCCGTTCGCAGATGCCAGATCTTCCTCCAGAGATGAGCAGGGCTTTGATAAGATGTCGAGGGGCCAGAGGATGTATCAGGGTTAGATGCAAATAAGAGGTGATTGCAGCTTTTCACAGAGAACTCCCCTAATGCAGTGGCTTTCCAGATTAGCTGATCCGACAAGAGAGAGGGATTTAGAGGTAAGTTTAGAATCTCCGAAGTTATCTGAGAATTAAAATGCTGTGTAATGAGATCAGTATTCCACCCTGTTTGTGCAGTATCAAGTAACTCAGCTACTCGGATCGGCTCTCCTTCATCTGCGATCCCTCTAATTCTGCCCGAAGGTAACCAATTATCCTCCCGAATATTAATTTGCGAGCCATCCCCTACTAACCATCTGAGATTAGGACTAATGGTATCTCGTCCTTTTAGGATGCTCTGCCATCCCCAAGAAGGGCGATGGCCTGGCTGAGCTTTCAGAAAGGAGGAAAACCTGAAGTAGAGACCTTTAAACAGACGACTCCAAAGAGCATGTGGTTGAGTAATAAGACGCCAGGCCTGCTTACCCAGCATGGCCTTATTAAAGTGAAGTAAGTCTCTAAACCCCAAGCCCCCTGAGTCTTTTGGATTCTTTAGGTCTGTCCAGCTCTGCCACTAAATGCCTGAATTACCGTTTTTTAAGCTCCACCAGAATGCAGCAATCTTACGTTCAATGGTTTTGCAGAGAGACAAAGGCAGCTTGAAAATCGACATTGCGTGATGGGGGATGGCCTGCACTACAGCCTTCATAAGTACTTCCTTTCCACTTTTTGAAAGTAATTTTTCCTTCCAGCCATCTAATTTCATGTTTATACGGGCCAAAATCCAGGAAAACATTTCACATTTGGAACGGCCCCAGTCAGAGGGGATACCCAGATACTTGCCATAACAACTCATCACAGGTATTCGAAGCTCTCTTGCAATGTTTGTCTGTAGAGATTGAGGACAGTATTTACTAAAAAATAACCCCGATTTATTCCTGTTGATGAGTTGGCCTGTTGCTACACAATACTGGTTTAGGATATTCCCAATGTTCTGGCACTCTGATATGGTTGCTTTTAGAAAGAAAACAGCATCATCAGCGAAAAACAAATGGGATAGCCTAGGACAGTCTCGGTTAAATTGTATCCCTTTTAGATGCCCCATTTCAACAGCTTGCTTAATGATAATTGAAAGACTGTTAGCCAGTAAAATGAAAATGTAAGGAGATATCGGGTCACCTTGGCGTAATCCTCTAGATGGTTGAAAGTAAGGAAGCTGCTCTCCATTGAATCTAACACTGTAAGTCACGAAGTAATCTGAGGCCATAATCATTGAAACCCATTGATTATGAAACCCCAATTGTTGTAAATAGGCAGCCAAGAAGTCCCACTCGACTCTATCATACGCTTTCTACATGTCAGTCTTTAGGATCAGATTAAATCTTTTCTTGCATGAACATACTCGAAATTTATGTATGACTTCTTGCACCACCAGGATGTTGTCCTGTATCTGGCGACCACTAACAAAAGCTGCCTGTTCTTTTGAGATTAGGTTGGGAAGCCACTGTTTGAGGTGGTTTGCTAACACTTTGGAGAGAATCTTGTAAGCGTAATTGCAAAGGCTTATTGGCCTGAACTGGTCAATACGTTCTGGATGCTGAATTTTCGGAACTAGGGTGATGATAGTCCTGTTCAAGCGAGGAGGTAAGCACGTTAGAGAAAAGGCTCGGATCATGTTAATCACATCTAACTTTACTGTATTCCAGTGATGCTGATAGAACAAGCCAGAGAGACCATCAGGTCCTAGAGCCTTGGTTGTGCCCAACTGAAAGGTAGCTTTGTAGACCTCTTCTTCTGTTACTATTCTAAGCAGATCCGCGTTCATTTCATCAGTGACTAATTTTGGAATCTGCTGCAGGAAAGGGGTAAAGTCTCGAGGATCCCCAGATTGATAAAGCCGAGAATAAAATTCCTGAGTGATTACCTTCAGGTGATTCGGTTCCCTGATCCAGTTCTGATTATCATCCATAAGCATGGTAATTTTATTTCGCTGTCGCCTCTGAACAGTACTTGCATGAAAAAATTTGGTATTGGCGTCGCCCCCTTTCAACCAGGAAATACGAGATCTCATTGCCCAATACTACTCCTCCCGTCTCCACAGGTTAGTAATCTGATCTCGAATAGATTTTGCCTCTGCTTTGTCTTCTGGTAACTAGTGGTGACTATTAATGATGGTTTGTAATTGGTGTTGGAGCTAGAGAATGGTCATACGATTATTACGGAAACGAGTCTTACTCCATCTGGCTAAATGATGAGAGACACTCTGTATTTTGGAATCCAGCGAGGTAAGACTGCCGAGCCAAGCTTGTTGAACTACTTCACAACATTCAGGGTCCTCATTCCAAAAAGCTTCATAATAAAAAGTTTTGGCCCTTTTGGTAGGTGGAGAAGTAGTGGATAACATAAGGGGACAATGATCCGAACCTATGGAAGGGAGCACAAAAACTTCTGCTGAAGAGTAGATCAGGCGCCAATCCAGAGAGCAAAAAGCTCGATCAAGTTTTTCCTTTACCAAATCATCGCCTTCTCGATTATTTGACCAGGTATAAAGACATCCTTTACTCTCTAGTTCTAGCAAAGCACAATCCCTAATTAGAGCACGAAAAGAGGTCATACGTGCAGCATTAGGCGATCTTCTTCCCACTTTCTCCCAGGGGTAAAGGATATCATTAAAGTCCCCTATACATAACCAAGGCAATTGGTTTACTGCAGAGATTCCATGGATTCGTTGCCAGAACTCCTGCCGAAGGTGAAAATAGGGAGGGGCATGAAGGCAAGTCAAATGCATTAAGCCACCTGTTGAAGAGTCACGGACCTGAAGATCAAGGTAAGAGTCCTCTACTTGCAACACAGTAATATCAAAAGAGTCTTTCCAAAATAAGGCCAGGCCTCCAGCTGTACCAACAGGGTCTCGTAAAAGAGAACTGGGATAGCGGAGCCTGCGTTGTATGCTTTTTACCATAGGACTATCATTCTTCGTTTCCATCAAAAAGACCAAATCGGGCTTGTCAAAGGCTATGAGAGCCTTTAGGGCTTGAATTGTCAGGGGATTGCCCAACCCCGACAATTCCAACCGAGAATCTTCATTGTGGTGGTGGGGTTGTTGAGGGCCAGCCGCCAAAGCCCGTAACAGAGATTCTTCTGCCTCAAGAATAGGGGCATCCAGAAGGTGTGATTCATCTAAAACAGGGGAACTGTCTACATGACATTCATAAGGGGAGTATCTCTTGCTCTTCTTACTCGAACTCATTGCTATAATGGTTCGTTGACTCTTCAGCGTTTTTGCAACTGGCACTTCAGTGGAAGGATGTTGGATGCTTTTAAGTTTTGCTTGCGCAGGAACCAAGTCCGTAGTATGAACAAGGGGTTCTGTGGTACCCTGCTGCATACCAGAGCTACTAGGTAAAACATGTGAGGAAGCAGGAACTTCCGGGGCTGGGACTGCAGGGGCCAGAGCCAGAACAGGTAACTGCTGAACTGGAGGAGTTTCTGGTATAATTTCATCCATCGGTTCTACATGAGCTATAGGCCTGTAAAAAGCCTCCCAGTAGAGACTAAACTGTCCAACCTCTGCTTTTAACCAAGGGCCATAGGCCATATTCCGTAAGCCTTCATTTCTAACTTCATCATAGGGAAACTCTTTGCATGATGCAGCATGGTGACCCAGTTTACCACAGGAGTAGCAAAAGTGTGATAGTCGCTCGTAGCGGAAATCTAACCACATAACCTTTCCATCTATCTGAATTAATTTACCTGAACGTAATGGTGAATGTAGGTCAATGTCAATCCGCACCCGTCCAAACATGTCCGCCTTCACCTCAATTACCCGCCCCACCTGATGCATAGCCCCACGAAGAAGCCGCTCAGTATTCCATTCTAACGGTAAGCCGATGACATGCACCCAGAACTCACACTTTGAAAAATCATATTCCTGAAGGGGTGTATTTGGCTACCAGGGCCGTAAGTTAACCAAGTGGCCAGAGAATAGCCATGGACTCCCTGCTAAGATTCGCTGCTTATCGCTGACAGTGCGGAACTTAATAATATAAAAGCCACCATCACGGGAGGAGATGTCAACATTGTCTAGCCTCCAAGATTTCTTCATAGCCAATTGAAACCCCGTAAGATTAACAGGAGGATTAGTGAAGATATTGCCTACCAGAATAAGTCGACAATCCTGTAGCTTGTCTGAAACAGGTACATTTTCCCATACCTCTAATTCTTGCTCTGCACATAACCTACCCAGTCGCTAACACAAAGCTGCAATACGAGCAGAACTTTCGCTTCCATCGGAGGCCATGGGGACTACTGGGAATTCATATTGCAATTACGCTAAGAGCAAACTGTCTGGTTGAGTTGCATGTCCAAGATCGGCCCCCTGCATGTCAAATTCTCGAAGATCCTTAGTGGTTGAACACCAGAACAGATAGACCCAGCGAGGTGAGGAGCCTGATTGTCGATGAGGAGGGGAAGAAGAACGGGAATGTGAAAGAAACAATCTAAAGGTCAAGCTTTCAAAGATAGAAGACGACAGTGAACGAGACTGATGAGAAAGAGGAGTTAACTAGAGCCATGACCATTAGAGAGGGTTTGGATGCGGAGCAACTAGGTAAGATGGAGAAGGTGTGCAGAAACGGGTTGAGGGAAAACTTGTCGAAGACGCCAGAGGAACTCGGCCAAAGCACGAGGAACACTCTCTACCCAGATGAGCGAAAACGCTCGGCCAAAGCGAGAGGAAATCCTTATCTATAACAGTTCTTATTTTCCGGTGTTTGGATGACTACTACTTGTGCTTGATTGGTGCTATGCAAAAGAAATAAAATAAACGAAGCTTCGTAATCAGCAAAAAAAAAAAAAAAAAAATTAGAATCGCATATAATTAGGGACATGGAAAAAGGCCCTAATTGACGTCGCAGCTATGGGGGGTTAGTCTTGAAAACTAACCAGTAATGCTCTGCTATTTCACCACTAAATGTGAGGTAAATAAGTCATTCAATTGAACTTTACAGAAATAGAGTTCCAATGCCCATTGCAACCCTTTTTGCATACAAATAGTTGTACACTCGAGCAAATTCGTATCCTATGGAATAACTCAAGAATAGAAAAACTGGTATAGAAAAGGAATGGAGAAGATTTAATTGACAAGAGGAAGTTTGATTTAAGTTATTCTGTAAAAATAGGCTTAATTTGTTGCAAGACAGAGAAAAGCTGATTGGAGATTCGAACAAGATAAAAGATCATTCCGATTTGAGTCCACTGTTGATGAAACACAATTAAATATTTGTTACAAAGGTGTGCGAGTTTTCATAGGACTTTTTAAATGAATGTTCGAGGTGTCTTAGGTCCTCTGCAATACATAGAGGAACGATTCCAAGATTCTACGGCCATTAAAAAGATTGACACAAAGTTATCAACGTTCCGGTCATAAATTACTAGTAAAAGGTAAAGGGCGGGATTTAACAGTAAATTATGGACTAAGTTCCAAATTGACCATTTCAATATAAAAAGGAAGAAAATGCTCGAAGAAAGAGTAGAATCTCCTCTCGTTGCACATAATATAGATAAAGGAGTTAGCATAATACTACAAACTAAAATCTTTTTTTGTTAGAATCTCACCAAGGATAATTCGTAAGAATGTGCCATGATTTCTGAAAATTTTACTTGGTATAGTTTGCTTATCTCAGAATTCAAATCCCTTAGAAACCGACATCTCTTTTCAAATAGATCCCTAAATTTTAAATGATGGTCCATCAATGAAGTAACATAATGATGACCTATTCAAGTTTGGTAGTTTGATCCAATTTCACCAATTCCATCAACAATATCTATTTGACATTGGTTCATGAATCTTTTAGAGCATCCTAAATTTCTTCAAATTTAACAATGTCCGACCAAATTTTGGTTGGCTGTAGACCAATCGGTTGTCATTTCATATCGTTTTATTCCACACCCAATAAAACAAACTTTTTCTTCATCGTGCATTATTACAGGCTACTGAAGAGGTTTTGAGACAGCTGACATATGCTATAAGAAGGAGGACTCATTCATTCAACTTCTTTGAAAGGTTAAAGACCGACTTCTAGAGGAAGTTACAAATTGACTTTAGCAAGAGATTATAAAGAGCAGAGTTGGGGTGAGTGAATATGCACAAATACGAAGATTACAATGTGAGATCCTGAGAAGCTTGAGATGAGCTCAAAGATGGAAAATTGTCCAAAAGGTCTTAAACTTGTTGTATGACAGTCGATTCATTCTTAAACCTTTCAATCGTACTAATTTAGTATTAAAATTTTTGACAATTTATCAATTTAGTCCTGTATATTTGGATAATTTATTAATTTAATCATAAACATTTTAATAATCTACTAATTAGCTAGAAATCGCTAAAGTGGTGGTTGAGTCATCACCGGCCGTCCTACATTGCATGACAAACACTGATGTGGATAACTTTTACAATTTTTAATTTTTTTTAATTTTATGATTTCTTTTCTTTTTCTTCTTTCTTTTTCACTTTTTTCCCTCCGTTGGCTCTCACCCGAGGCTAGCATCCTCAAAACCAGTTGACTTGATTTAGTCTTAGACTAGCATGATTAAGCTCCAAGTTTGGTTCTTCTGTGAAATTTTCAAGCCATTCTCCTTTTCCCTCTTACTAAAAAAAAATGCACCCAACAAGAAAATAACCATCATATAACATAGCATAATATATGTGTATGTTATTCATACGCTCTTATTATATATGAACTCGGGAACAATAGCTGAAAAGTTCACATTCACAGGTCGCATATGCATACGTCACTGAAGGCCTGACACTTCCATGTTATATCTTAGCCAAAGGGATCTCATCACAAGGATAGCTTTTTTGGAAAATAAAACTTCCATCGAAGATAAACAAATGCAAGGCTTTCATAAAATTAAGGAATGAGGGGGGTTGATGAATGATGGGGGAACTTATTTCGCTTCAGTACTAGATGGAGATCACTTTTGCTAAACAAATAATAAAGAAAGATCTAACCAAGCAAATGAGTGAAAGTTAAAAAAACAACTTGAGGCTAAGACAAGGTCAATGGGCTAAACCAAACTTATGTATAAAGCAAAAGGCATTGAAATTTGAAATGAGCTAGTGAATCAACCTAGAGGGGGTGAATAGGTTGTTGCGGAATTCTTTTGGAATCTTTTGCGATGCAATACGTTAATATCAAAGATATATCAATAATAAACAGATTACGTATTCACAAAGTAAAAAGAGTAGGGTAAGAGAGAATTGACACAAGGATTATAGTGGTTCGGCTTAGACCAAGCCTACGTCCACTCTCCACGCTGGCAGCCAACTGGCTGTAATCACTATGTAGCAAAGAGTATCTTTACAGTTGACGGATTAGACTTCTTTAATTGACAGTCTCTCTTACAGCCTTCTGCTGCTTTCGCATTATATCTCACTCTCTTTGATACACAATTTGAATATGAAAGACTTTAGAGAACAAGTGATTTTGGAGATTCTAACATCAAGATATTTCTACCAGTCTCTCCTTGTTTCCAAGCAACGTCGATCCACCTTAAATAGTCTCGTGCCATCATACCCGTTGGCACTTACCAAAACATTCATCCAATCAACCCGTTGGACTGAATCAATTTAAGTGATCTCCTTTGTCTCGAAAACATAAGTAGACAGCAGCTCATCAATCCTGTTCGCCCATACAATCAGGATCTTGAGTTCCCAAAATTAGATTCTTCCAAAAATAATCTTGATCTTCAACGGATAAAATCCGAAGAATCAAATCTTCCAAGCTCTTGATCACAGCCAGAGATATTCCATGGTTAAGATTAGGAAAAACGAAATCCAATATCTATCTTTCCGTAGCCATAAGAATAACCTGTCGCCGCCCTGTAAAAATCGCGAACCTGTCTTCAGACTTAGATTTGGGTCTTGAGGGTCATCGATTGAAACCGAGTCTTGAAGGTCTTCGGACGGAGCGAGTCTTGACCGACTTCGGACGGAAAAACTTCAGACCGAAATTCTGGGTCCATTGTCTTTGAAAACCTTTAGACCTTGACAACTTCGGACGTAGCCGGCGAGTCTTGGAGTCCTTAGACCACACAGTTGAGGCTGTTGTGTCAACTTCAAAACTCCAAGGGATTTTTCTTCAACAATCTCCCCCTTTTTGATGGTGACAAAACCCTTAACAGATTTGTGAATTAAAAACCTGCAAGGAAAAACTCATATATATTTTGAGGATTATATCTGCAAAACAAAGTGTTAGTCCAATAGCAATTATCCTCACAAAATATAGTAATCCTGCAATCAAATTCACAAGTCTAAATCCAAATCATCACATCAGCATAAGGTCATGGAAGTTCAAACAATCCAATCGAAATCCGAAATAAAAACAGTCTAAAATAAAATAAAATCAAACTTCAAAATAGATAAAAATAAAAACTCTCCAAGTTTCCTCAGCTTCAAAAAACTTCAATCAAATCTTCAAAACCTGCAATGAAATCTGCACAACTCTCCCCCTTTTTGTCCCATCAAAGAGGTAGAGTGAAATTGAGATAAAGTTTTGAAAATTTTTAGGGGCCTGCGGGGAAACGAACAAGCTGAAACTTGCTAAACTCCCGAACCGACTTATCAAGTTTGGCAAGATTTTCCTTCACCGAAGCCATTCTGCACCGGTCCGATTTGACTCCACTTGTGCTCTTAGTGCATTGATCTGTTCTTGCATGTTCACTCGAAGTACTCGGCGGTGCCTTCTTCAAGTCTCTCATTTCAAAGTCCATCCCAAAAACCTGCCTCTTTAAGTCCAAAGATAACATCCAACGGTTGTGAAAATGCTTTGTGGAATTGGCATTGCTTCCACTTGGACCAGCAAAATGGGTTTGAAAACTCGAAGCTTCCCTTTCAGCCCTTTCCTTCTCAGCAGGTGAGGATTCTTCATGCTCTGGGAAGTGTGATGCATAAACCTTCTCAGGGTCAGCACCAGACCTACTCACATCACTAAAATGTAGTGGCGATATTGTTCCTTGTTCTGCAGCAACTCCCCCTAAATGAATGCTAGTGGGTGGAGTGGAAAATTCATCGCCAACATCCACATCAGCACGAGGATGTTTCTCGGTCTCTTCCCAAGCAAAAGATGGCTCAAATGCAGCAGCCATATCCTCCTGCATTTTGCTTTCTTCCTCAGCCTTCCTTCTTCTTTCTTCTTCTTCAGTTTCCTCTGTCTCTCTTCTTCTCTTCTTCTTTCTTCTTCTCTTTTTCTCTCTTCTTCTTCTCTTCTTCTTCTTTCCTCTTCTCTTCTTTGCTTTTCCTCTTCTCTTCTCTGCCTCTCCTCTTCTTTTCTCTTTCTCTCCTCTTCTCTTCTCCTTTCTTTCTCTTCCTTCTCTTTCCTCTGTTTCTCTGCTTCCTTCTCCTCTGCTTCTTTTCTCGCTCTCTCTTCAACCTCTGTTCTCAGGATTACAGGGCTCCTCAACCTAGAGAGAGTGGACAAAGTCATGGCATCTTCTTCATCCTCCTCATCTTGTAGGATGATCTTTCTTCTTTTCTTTTCAGCCATGGGCTCTTTGCCCTTCCTTTTCGAAGAAGCAGTGGGGATCTCCCTTGAAGGTGTTTCCCTCCTCAACCTTTCCGGTCTTTGCGATCGTTTTGGAAATTTCATCTTCATCACCATCTTCTCACCAACGAGCATCAAATTCAACTTTGTTAGGCACAAAGATGCAGGGACTTGAATATCAAAATGCCTAAACAATTTGGTGATATTGATGAATAAGGCAGCTGACCCTTATCCTTCACCACTGTCCTATACATATGGAAAAGTATGACATGTGGAAGTGAGAAAGGTCGCCCCGGTTGATGGCAAACATCAGCTTTGCCTCTATTTTGGAAACATCGGTCTTCGAGGTCGATTTTGGCCGGATGCAGTTGATGACAACTTTATGCAACAAAACATTGGTGGCATTCATCCTAGTGTAGGATATCTTACCTTCAACAGATCTGTCTCGTACAATATCCAATGTTGCATAGGCTGTTGAGACTTTGATTGGCTGGAAACTCCTTCTCTCCACACCAATGATGTCAGCCAGCAAGTCAACATCAACAACATAATCTTTGTCCATGAAAGAAAAGGACAAATGATTTGCATCCAAAAAGGATAGAATCGAGTAAAAGTAAGCTGCCAACTCAGAGTGGGCCACAGTCATATCCGTGCAGAAATTTTCCAATTGCAACCTAGCAAACTTCCCTCTTAAATTAATCCTTATTGAAACTAGGAAGTCAAAATCTACACTCCTTGGATTGACCACTCCCCTTTTTAACAGCTTCGCATAAACTCGTTCATGCTCCCTCGATCGAAATAAACTCCTCGGAGGACAAACAGTGTTGGCAACCACACCAAAACGAGGCTCAAAATGAGAGAAAAGTCTCTCATCATCATCTAAGGTTTCAGCAGGAGCATTCTCAAATGGATCACTCGAGATATTTTCCAGCGTCCTCTGTGCAGTGCCTTCACCAACAACCTTCAGCTTTTCCATCTCCTTCAAAAACGCATACTCACTCCTATATCCCCTCTCCTTCAAATACTCCTCGATCGTCTTAAGGCTAACCTTCCCTTCTTTGAGCCTTTTATAGAGATCGTAAGCAACATTTGGCTTAAGAGTTCTTACCGGTTCTGCTTCGGTAACAACTTCCTCAGAATGTTGACTCTCTACTTCTCGTTGAGGCGAATCTTCCTCTGTTAGGTCCACCCTTGTAGGACCCTCTTGCTGTCTCTGTGGTCCCCCGCTTGCAGTCGGAGGACTTGCGAGACGACATTCTTGTAGAGCAAGCAAAGTTTCAACTTGTACGTGAGGAAAAATGGAAACTTTGAGGCGAGAAAGGGACGAAATGGAAACGGCAAAAGGAGATTTTTAGGGTTTTGAGAGTGAAAGAGTATGAAGATGAATCGCAATGGAGTGGCTGAGAGTAAAAATGACGGTTCGAGAGTATAAATAGTGAGAGAAAAATCACCGGAATACGAATCGTCGCCAAAAAGTGAAAGAAAAGAACTGCCAAAAATAAACCGTAAAAAGAAAACTGTCCTTTTTGAAAATGTAAACGCCATTAATGCATGTCAGAAAAAGAGCGAAAAGAGATTTTGAAATATTGAAAAATAATTACCAAAAATATGTTAAAGATAGAATACAAAAAAGAAATTCGTAAAAAGAGAAAAAGTACAGAGTCTGACGAATGTTCAGACTTTACCTTTGATTCTAAACCCTTTTCAGACCTTACCTTTGCGTCTGAGCACAATCAGACTTTACGTAGAGTCTGAAACGCTTTCAGACCTTGCTTTGAGTCTGACCCGTCTTCAGACCTAGCGTTGAGTCTGAACCACCTCCAGACTTAGCGATGAGTCTGAACCACCTTCAGACTTTAGCGATGAGTCTAAATATCTTCAAAATTCACAATTCCCAGTCTTGAACAAATTGATTCAAAGTGAGCCTTCTCTAGGGGTTTTGTGAATATATCCGCCAATTGATTCTTTGAATCTACATGCTGAATTACAACATCTCCACTTTGAACATGATCTCGAATGAAATGATGCTTGATTTCAATATGCTTTGCTCTTGAATGAAGTATTGGATTCTTTGTGAGGTTGATTGCGCTGGTATTGTCACATTTGATCTCCGTATGTGTTTCATCAACTCCAAAGTCTCTCAATTGCTGTTGCATCCATAGAATTTGAGAGCAGCAACTTCCAAGAGCAATGTACTCGCCGGCGGTTGAAAGAGCCACGGTACCCTGTTTTCTTGAGAACCAAGACACCATCTTGTTTCCCAATAATTGACATGTACCTGTAGTGCTTTTTCTATCCACTCTACAACCAGCAAGGTCAGCATCAGAATATCCAAGAAGAGTAAAGTCTCCTTTCTTAGAATACCATAGACCTAACTTAGATGTAATTGCAACATATTTAATGATACGTTTAACAGCAGACATATGAGATTCTTTAGGATCAGATTGAAATCTAGCACAAATGCAGACACTAAACAAGATGTCAGGTCTAGAAGCTGTAAGGTAAAGAAGTGATCCGATTATACTTCGTATAGCTTTTGGTCTACACTCTTCCCTTGTTCGTCTTTATCCGGCTTTGATGAGCTTGACATAGGAGTTTGTTTTCTTGCAATTCTCCATTCCAAACTTCTTGATAAGGTCTTTTGCATACTTCTCTTGATGGATGAAAGTTCCTTCACTTGATTGATTGACTTGAAGTCCCAAAAAGAAGTTTAGTTCTCCCATCATGCTCATCTCAAATTCGTTCTGCATACACTTTGAAAAATTCTTGCAAAGTTTCTCATTAGACGACCCAAAAATGATGTCATCAACATAAATTTAAACAAGTATGAAATCCTTGCCTTCTCTCTTTATAAATAAGGTAGTATCTACTTTACCTTTAGAGAAGCCATTTTGAATTAAAAAATTGCTTAACCTTTCATACCATGCTCGGGGTGCTTGTTTTAAACCATATAAGGCTTTCTTCAACTTGAAAATAAGGTTTGGTCTTTTAGGATCTTCAAATCCTGGTGGTTGTTCCACATAGACTTCTTCTTGAATGACTCCATTTAAGAATGCGCTTTTCACGTCCATTTGGAATAACCTGAAATTTTTAAAGCAAGCAAAAGCAAGAAGTAATCTTATAGCTTCTAACCTTGTCACAGGAGCATAGGTTTCATCATAGTCGATGCCTTCTTCTTGTGTGTAGCCTTTTGCTACAAGTCTTGCTTTATTCCTTACCACTTTCCCTTGTTGATCAAGTTTGTTCCTGAAAACCCATTTGGTGCCAATGATTGATTTTCCTTTTGGTTTAGGAACTAGCTCCCAAATGTTGTTGATTTTGAATTGGTTTAGTTCTTCTTGCATTGCTTCGATCCAGCTTTCATCTTTCAATGCATCTTCTATATCTTTTGGTTCAATCTCAGAAATTAGTGCAAGAGCACTAGAAGCTTCTCGTCTCTTAGATCTAGTACAAACTCCTTCATCAATATTGCCAATGATGAGGTCTGGGAGATGACTTGACTTATGCTTCCAATTTGTAGTTGATTTGTCAATTTGGTGATGCTCTTCTTCAGTTGGAATTTCTGAATTTGTTTGAGGCTCAGCGTCTAAGGCTTGATTTTCTTCATGAAAATTTGTAGACACTTGCCCAGACTCTAAATCTTCAGGTTGAGTCTGATTTTGTAATGAATCTTCAAACTTTACATTCATGGATTCTTCCACAGTTTGAGTGCGTTTGTTGAAGACTCTGAAAGCTTTACTTGTCATGGAGTAGCCAAGGAAAATTCCTTCATCTGATTTTTCTTCAAACTTACCAACTCGATCACTTGAATTCTTTAGGATAAAACATTTGCAACCAAATACATGAAAGTACGAAACAATTGGTTTCTTACCTTTGAGTAGCTCATAAGGTGTCTTTTCCAATATAGGTCTTAGAAAAATTCTATTTATAATATAACAAGCAGTAGAAGTGGCTTCAGCCAAAAATGAGGTGATATATTACTTTCGATTAAGAGAGTTCTTGCCATTTCTTGCAAAGAACGATTTTTCCTTTCTACAACTCCATTTTGTTGTGGAGTGTATGGGATGAAAAATTATGTTGAATACCATTGTCATCACAATATTTGGCAAAATCATGATTTTCAAATTCTCCCCCATGATCAGTTTTGATACTAGAAATTGCATATCATTTTTCAATTTGAATCTTCTTTGCAAACTTAGTAAAATGAATCAATACATTAGATTTATTTGCAAGAAAGAAAACCCAAGTAAAACGAGAATAATCATCAACTATAACCAAGCAATATCTTTTACCTCCAATACTTTGTACTCTTGTAGGCCCGAATAAATCCATGTATAATAGCTGCAAAACACGATTAGTGAATACTTGATTTATAGATTTAAAGGAATTTCTAATCTGTTTACCAAGTACACAAGGAGTGCATAATTCATGCTTTTGATACTTGAGGTTAGGAAGTCCTCGAATAAGCTTTATGGATGATACTTTTGCAATTTGCTTCAGATTGACATGTCCAAGCTTCCTATGCTAGAGGATGACTTCATCTTGAATTGATATCAAGCATTGAGGACTGCCAGACCTTATATCTAGCAAATAGATATTCCCATGTCTTCAACCAGTAAAGGACTGTGATAGATCTTTGCTTATTCCAGAACATGTATCCTCTTGAAAATTGATTTTGTATCCAGAATCGCATAATTGACTAATACTCAGTAGATTGTAGTTCAATCCTTCAACAAGAGAGACATTGTTGATTGTGAGATTTCCAATCATCACAATTCCTTGACCAACAATCTTACCCTTGTTGTTACCACCAAAAGAGACATTTCCTCCTTTTATATGAGAGAATTTTGTAAAACAACTTGAGTCTCCTGTCATGTGTCTTGAACATCCACTTTGTCTAAATACCACTTGACTTTCTTCTTGAAGGTAACCTGCAATTAAAAGAAAGACTCATGTCTTCTTTGGTACCCAGATCTTCTTGGGTCCATCATTGTTAGTAGTATAAACAGTCTTTGCCCAGCTCGTCTTAACAGGTCTCCAAACTTTGGGACATTCCTTTTCAAAAATGATCTACACTTTTACATCTTGAACAAGTAAGAGCATGTCTACCAACAGGCTTTACAAAAACCTTTTGGAAATGATTTTTATAAAAAGTTTTTGTTGGCCTATTTCTAATTCTTTCCTTTACTTTTGGGAAATCGATCAAAGGAACGGTTTCTTGTGTCATTCCTAAACCGGATTTATTAAAGTAAGGTCTTTGGATAGAGAGAATCTTATCCAACTTTTCAAAACCTATTGAAAATTTCTTTGAGACTTTCAATAAGTCTTCTTTCAAGCAAGCATTCTCTTTTGAAAGATCATTCTCATTTTCTTTCGAAACAAAGAAGGGACTTGTCTAGACTTTCAACTTTTTCATGTAAGATTTTTTTTCTTGTTGTTTCAGTTTGGAATTCTCCCTTTTCAATTCAGAAATCCTTTTAAGAGAGCCTTTAAGGCGAGACAAAGTTCATCAATATATTTTGATACTTTGGTAGGAATTTTTAGATTTCTAACCTTGATACCATTGTTTGAGTCTCGAGTCGAATCGAGTCCGAGTCCGAGTCCGAATCGCGTCTAAGTCGAATCCGAGTCCGAGTCGCCATAAGACATATATTTGCATATTCTTCATCACTCTCCTCACATTCAGTGTCACTCCACGTTTCAACTTTGAGTGCTTTCTTGAACTTTTCAGGTTTTCCTTTCTTTTTCTTTAATAAGGGATAGTTGGGTCTGATGTGTCCCTTTTTCTTGCATTCAAAGCAAACAACTTCTTTGCCGGTATCTTCTTCTTCATTTGATCTCCTTTGAAATCTTTGATTGTTTTGTTTCTTACCATTGAATCTTCTACCTTTTCTATTCAACCTTCGAACTTTCTAATCGAAGTGCCAATTCTTCATCATCCAAGTCTTCTTCGAATCGTAACATCAGAATCATCATTAGATTTTAAAGTAATTGAGTTCTTACCTTTTGTGTCAAATTCCTCATTGAATTGCTCGACTTCATAGGATTGAAGTATGCCGACCAATTCATCCACTGAAAGAGGCATGATCCTCTCGTGTTTCTCTTATAGATGTTTTGACATGATTCCAATCTTTGGAGAGCCCTCTCAACAATTTATTGACCTTCATAGGTCCTAAGATTGGCTGTCCTTGGTATGCCAAGCCGTTTACAATTTCTGTAAATCGACTGAACATATCCGTAATGGTTTCTCCTGGCTTCATTTTGAAGGCTTCATATTGACCAAGAAGGATGTTGATCTTGGTTTCTTTAACTCGATCTGTTCCTTCATAGGTAACGTGCAATCTGTCCCAAACTTCTTTGGCTATATCACAAGATGAAATTCTATTATACTCAGTAGGAGATAATGCACAATAGAGAGAGTAAATAGCCTTTGCGTCAAGAGCATGTCTCTTAGAGATTTCTGCTTGTGGTAATCCTGCTCCATCAGCTATTTCTTTTCCTGTGCTTGATGTAGCTTTAGGAATAATCCCGTTCTCCACTACATCCCATTCCATAGGATCTTTAGATCTTAGGAACGCCTTCATCTTGTTTTTCCATACGTTGTAATCCTTGCCATCGAAGTAGGGAGGTCTGGTTTTACTCTGACCTTCAATTAACCCTGGAGCCAAAACACTAGCCATAGATCTTTAGCTTCAGAAGTAATAACACTTCTAACAAATAAGCAACCTGCTCTGATACCAATTGAAATGAGCTAGTGAATCAACCTAGAGGGGGATGAATAGGTTGTTGCGGAATTCTTTTGGAATCTTTTGCGATGCAATACGTTGATATTAAAGATATATCAATAATAAACAGATTACGTATTCACAAAGTAAATAGAGTAGGGTAAGAGAGAATTGACACAAGGATTATAGTGGTTCGGCTTAGACCAAGCCTACGTCCACTCTCCATGCTGGCAGCCAACTGGCTGTAATCACTATATAGCAAAGAGTGTCTTTACAGTTGACGGATTAGACTTCTTCAATTGACAATCCCTCCTACAGCCTTCTGCTGCTTTCGCACTATATCCCACTCTCTTTAATACACAATTTGAATATGAAAGACTTTAGAGAACAAGTGATTTTGGAGATTCTAACATCAAGATATTTCTACCAGTCTCTCCTTGTTTCCAAGCAACGTCGATCCACCTTAAATAGTCTCCGTGCCATCATACCCGTTGGCACTTACCAAAATATTCATCCAATCAACCCGTTGGACTGAATCAATTTAAGTGATCTCCTTTGTCTCGAAAACATAAGTAGACAGCAGCTCATCAATCCTGTTCGCCCATACAATTAGGATCTTGAGTTCCCAAAATTAGATTCTTCCAAAAATAATCTTGATCTTCAACGGATAAAATCCGAAGAATCAAATTTTCCAAGCTTTTGATCACAGCCAGAGATATTCCATGGTTAAGATTAGGAAAAACGAAATCCAATATCTATCTTTCCGTAGCCATAAGAATAACCTGTCGCCAACCTGTAAAAATCGTGAACTGTCTTCAAACTTAGATTTGGGTCTTAAGGGTCATCAGACTGAAACTGAGTCTTGAAGGTCTTCAGACGGAAACTGAGTCTTGACTGACTTCAGACGGAAAAACTTCATACCGAAATTCTGGGTCCGATTTGTCTTTGAAAACTTTTAGACCTTGACAACTTCGGACGTAGCCGTGAGTCTTGGAGTCCTTAGACCACACAGTTGAGGCTGTTTTGTCAACTTCAAAACTCCAAGGGATTTTTCTTCAACAAAATTTTGTCCCAATTTTGGAACCACAAAGTGATCTTGATGATTTTCCAATAGTCGAAAGTTCTATTCACCTTAGCGCATGTCAATTTTCATCAACATCTGTTTCGGCATGCCCACAAATTGATTTATTTCAACATGTTCACATTATATGCTCTTGGGGAACTTCTTAACAAGACCCTCACCATAATTGTCCATTGTTTATCATATGTTTTACGACTACAACATTGTTTATCTCAATTTGGAGATCTTTTAAACATCCAATTTTGCCAATCGAACGGGCCACGTTGAATTGGAAGGGTAAAAACTAGTCATTTGCTAAGAAAGAAAACATTTTGCACACCAACATGGCTAAGCGAATTTCAAACAGTTCTCAGACATCTATAAAAAAAAAAAAATTCTTTTCTATTCCCCATTTAATTTTTAATTTTGGGGAAAAAAAAAGCACGATCGATGAGGTAATAAAAAATACCTGCAGTTCCCTCTGGACATTGTTTAGAAAGAGGAGGACCATGCGTAAATAGCACTTTCAGTTTTGGGCTAAATGCGGCCCGAGATAGAAAATCTTGAGAATATGCCAAAACATGGAACTTCTAATTCAAATAAGATAGATTGGAACATCTATACAAAATAATAGCCCATAAATTCGATTTGAGAGGCTCAAAGTTTAGGCTGCTTAAGTGGAATGGACTAAACTCGAACATAGTAATACTTGATTTGAGAGGCTTCTCTAAACTTTATTAAACTTTTTTATATTGGAGTTGTCAAGACATCGTATGTTAAACTTGATAATGCGAGAAATCTAACTAAATCCGTGCATTAATTCCTTCATACATGTCTGCTAGGGACTCAAAACATTATTGTCTTTTTTCCTCTCTCTAAATCTTCTGTTAATAGCTCATTACATCACTAATCACATGATTAGTTGCACAATTGGTGATTTATTAAGCCTTGCTTAGCTCAGGAGAATTCTCAGTTAAACATGAAAATGGTTTATTTTAATTAAGCAAAACCTTCGCTTTTGTGGAAAATAACACTTATTTCCAATAAAAGAAAAAGGAAAAGAAAAAAAATTAGTGGAGCCCAATTACCATTTAGCAGGTCCCAAGAACGGTCAAGTGAGGAGAAAAAAGAGGAACTTGCTTCATGAGTTCGACCTTGACTCCGTAAAGTTCGCCGAAAATAGCGCGTTAGTACGTAGACGCAACCGACGATAAAAGACCGTGAAAAGCCAAGTCAACTCAACTCAACTTAACTTTGTCTTAAGACAAGTCGAGGAGGGAAATTCACACGTTCATATGGGGTGTCGATGAACATTGGTTTTCGGTCTTGTCTCCTGGACAAGCCTTCGCCTCTAATAAAGGCCCGTTTGATTTGACTTTTGAGGAATGTATTTATAAAAATACAAATATCCTTGGGAGAATGTGGTTTTTCGAAATATAAATAACGTTTGGTAAAATTTGCATTGAGAAACAACCTTGGTCAAAATACTGTTCGGTATAATTTACATTTGTAAATAACTTTTATTAAATTAAAAAAACAAAAAAAAAATTTTAAAGTCCGACCACGGGATTGCTAGATCTGGCGGCTGGACTGTCGAATTTGGCGACCGGATGGCCGAATTTGGCCCCCAGATGGTCGCCGAGGTCGCACAACCTCAGGTGACCGTCACGCAACCCCAAGTGACCGTCGCCTAGGGTCGCTCGACCTTGGTGACTGTCGCCTAAGGTCGTGCGACCCCTAGGCGATCGTTGCTTGACCCCTGCGATTGTTGTTTGAGGTTGCGCGACCTCAAGCGGCCACTTGGGTTGCGTGACCCAGGCCATCAGTCGCCTGGGTCATGCTTGAGGTCCGGCGACGGTCGTCGGGGTCGAGCGACCCTCGACGGCGGTCACCCCCGCACGCAACCCCTTGGCTGGCAGTTGTTGGCCTCCAGTTGGCTTCTTTGTGCGGTGGTGTGTGGTGATTTGGAGAAGATGAGCAGTACCGGAGATTTGCATTTCGAAGATGCAACTTTCCAAAATACCTCTGGAGCTACATTGGGCTAAAGTCCCTTAGAGCCTCTTGGAGATGCAATTGATTGCCAAAAAAAAACGAACTAAATGCATTTGCATTTGGCCAATGGGACTTTAGAGTCCTAAAGTGCCTTCCAAATGCCAAACCAAAGAGGGCTAAAATTTGCTAGGACAGCTACTAACGACTACTTCGTTTCGACTACTTGGTTTCGAATGAAAAAAAAAAAAAAAAAAAACGACTACTTGGTGATATCCAATTACCGATGAAGCGTGGACGGTGAGGTCTTTTTTTATTTGTTTATAAGTAAGAATTTATATACCAAATAAATTCAAGGTGGACCAAGCCATTAAGCACAATAAGTAACTGTAATAGAGTTATCGATAAAATAACAAAAAAATAAATAAATTTATTATACAGATATCAATTTAGTCCTAAAATTTTTAATCAATTTAATCTTATACATTTGTGAGAAATTTTACTGCATTTCATTAAGTAAATTTTGATTAAAAATCGTTGACGTAACGGTTCAATAATCTTTGACCGTCCTCCATAGCACGCCGGTAACATGGAATGACATTCTTTTGATTTTTTGGATTTTTCAAAATTTTTCAGTTTTTTCTTTCAACATTGCTCAAGATGACGTTGATTTGATTGATGCAGTAGTAATCATTATTTGAAAACCATAGAAATTATGATTTTCTTTCATTCCGCCCAATGTTATTATTAAACAATGCTTATTTTAGAGAGGAGTAAGTGCATTCAAAATTTTAAGGCTTATTAAGAAAGTGCAGTTCCTAAAATATTCAAAATCTGTAATTAAATTCTAAAATTTATCAAAATAATGTAATTAAATCCTTCCATTAACCTTATTTAAGTTGACTTACGAAAAATGCTAATGTAGAATTTTTTTCTTATTGTTTTATCTCTCCTAAGTAGGGTTAAATTTGTTAAAGCATTAAGCTTAAGATTAAGACGATATTGTTTTGATCCAAATGTTTCTTTTTAACCAAATTCTTAGTTAAACCTTATTAAAAAAAGGATAAACTTTTTTTTTTTAAGAAAAAAGGGAAATAAAAGCTCATAGGTGAGGGCAATTGGCGAGGGTTGCCAAACTAGCAAAGTGAAAATGAAAAAAAAAAAGTGCACACCGATAAAGTCACGTCGGATTTTTTGATAGTTAAGTTGGACAGAGTTAAAAATTGACTTGATTGCACCAATTGGATAAGTTTTAGAACTTTATTACAATGATGGTTCATGAGTTAGGAAATTACCCTTCAAAATCAACCTGATTTCTCACCGCCTATTTATGCACATTGACATATGTAGTTGATGGTGCATTGCTCAAACTAGTTGCATTAGGTGTGAATATGTCTATTTACCACATATTTTGTGGCCGCCTATGGATACTGATTTTTATATTTCAAGCTAAGCAATCCTAAAATTGCTACATGTTATTGTTCATTATTCTTAGAATGTTCATTTGTTGTACACTTTGAGCGGTAAGAACAACTTGAAAATAGCGATTCCATGTTGTAATTTTGGGAAGTTATTATTAGTTAAGAAGCATAAATACATTATCAAAATGACTCTCAAACCAAGTAATGAAATCTAACTTGGAGCCACGTGTAACTTCACTATAGTGGTAACTTGTTGGGGAGCTTCAAGAGCTACTTTCTCGTGAACTTTTTTGAGACGTTAGAGACCAACTTCTAGAGTGAGTTAAAAGTGAGTGAGTATGCAAATACGGAGATTGCGGTGTGAGATTTTGAGAAGCTTGAGATGAGCTATGCACTTTTGGTAGGGAAGATGATGTGCGATTAGTCCTCAAAATGAGATATTTCTCCAGAAAAGCGCCTGCGAGCATCAGCCTCCCTTTCCGCTCAATGGTGTGCTTTCAATTGAGTAAAATCTGAACGCCATTTTTAAATAATAAAAAAAAAAAACCAGTTTCAGCTTTAAATTTATGAAACCGGACTGGTGTTTTCAAAGGAAAATGAGAAAAGGAAAGTGGAGGATCCTCTTTAAAGCAAAAGCAGCACCTACCGATCGGTCAAAAGGAGCTTTACTCTGCCGTGTCCGCCACTAGCTGGGTGGTCGGTGGAGCTTTTTGACTTTAGGGGTCTGCATAATTTACTCCGCGGGTTATCTCTTTCCTGGAAATTCACTTTCGCTTTCCCCCGCGTTTCTTGATGTTTTCTTCGCCTCGAGAGCAACCACAGAGCCAAAAATCACCTCTCCTTGAGAAGCCGCAGTCGATCTTCTTTCTCGGAAATTCACCTTCGTCTCCCCCGCGTTTCTTGATGTTTTCTTCGCGTTGAGAGCAATTTCAGAGCCAAAAATCACCTCTCCTTGAGAAGCCTTAATTGATCTTCTTTCTCGGAAATTCTCCTTCGTCGCCCCCGCTTTTCTTGATGTTTTCTTCGTATTGAGAGCAATCACAGAGCCACACCTTTTCTAGAAAAGCGTTAGTCGGTCGATCTTCTTTCACTAAATCTCGTCACAGTTAGCTTTTTTTTTTTTTTTTTTTTTTTCGCTCGCTGTGTTTAAATTGTTGGTGAATGCATTGTAGATGATCGGCCACAAATTGGACTCCATCAAGACGTTGCTTTAATCACCATTTTTCAGGGAGGGATGGGGCGGGGATGCGCAAGTTTCAGGAGTGGGTTTCAACTCCCACGCCTTGCAAGAGGTAGGGCAAAAGTCTGAGAGTGAGTCTAGAATATGTATAGAGTCGGACTGACCAAAAAAAAAAAAAAAAAAAAAAACTTCGACGTGCTGGGCCGGCTATAAGTAGGTAATCGACTTGACTTGGAAAGTTAATTAACTGCTCAATATATATAAATGTATCGACAAACAAACATCGAGGCACAAGAAAGATACTTGCACATATAAAGATGCAATTCATTGTGCTTGTTTGATGGTAGAGTCAGAGTGAGTGAGTAAGCAACTAAGGAGATTGCAGTGTGAGATCTGGAGAAGCTTCAGATGAGCTTTGTGTTTTTCGTAGAGAAGATGATGTGAGATTAGCCTTAAAGATGAGCTTCGTGTTTTTGCTGTTTGCCATTTGTACCGCTTGCAAATAATCTTAATATTCTTCTTTACATTTTTTTTATAAATATAATTTGTCTTTGATGGACACAAAAGAAAATTAATTATAGTGTTGTCAAGTTTTAAATAGATGACTTCATTGGGTGACATGGCATTTCCAAATATTTAGCTCGTCTAGTCCCACAACTAGTTTTCTCCACAAGGATCAGGAAAGGCTCCAATCAAAGGGTAGAGAGCGAGGCTTTCTCTCGAATGTGGCTCCGCGCACATAGGAGAAAGCATAAGCTCAAATGCTATGCTTTGGAAATTAACTTCATGGCATCATGTGTCCAGGCTCTGAATAAGGGAAAATGGGTTTTAGACTTCTTAGAGATATAACAAAATCTAGAATTGGCAATTTGAGTTCACCTGTTACAATTATGTATTGATCGTGGCAATAAAAGTTATATATATATATATATATATATATATATATAACATTAAATTCAATATTTTTGAGTTTGCCATTAAATCGTTCTAAAATGTTTTAATTCGCTTTAGAAATCAACGGTCCTACAAAATTATCATGCGGAAAAAAGAAAGCATTTTGAGCAAGGATAGCCATTTGCCTTACATGGCACTAAATTTAGGCAACATAAGGCTAGTGTAATAATCATGAATAGTTTAACAAATAAGTCATCAACGCAAATCAAGCATGTAGATTTTAAATTTATTAAATGTGTTAAATGAGATTGTACGGTAATATTTGTCATCATTAATGAAGTCAATTCCAAGATTTCATTCTGACACTTTCAGTAGTATAATGAATATGAATGTTTTCCTTACAATTCCACGTTGATTACAAAATAAAGAGGGTGGTTTTGTTTTGCTTTCAACTCTGTGGCTGAAAAGCAAAAAACTCATCTAATCATGTTTTATTTCGGCTTAAAAAAGCAAAAATCAACTTTTTTACTCTCTCTCGTCAAAAAATGAAATGTTTCTTCAAATATTAAAATATGGTAAAAAGTATATCTAAATATACTTGTCAATATTGGACTAATGTAGAAGTTTCAGGTCCCAAGATTGAAGAATTGAACTGTGCATTGGAAAAAAAAAAAAAATCAATCTCCAATTACTTGACAAAAAAAAAAAAAACACTATTCGATATCCAATCCCATTATTCTTTTGCTGTAAAGAGGAACCTACCTCTTCTCTGTCTTCTAGCTCGTACTTTTTTTGGCCAAGTCACGACGAAAACCATGAAAAATCTGTTAAAAATTTACGATTTACTTGATCAATTCAATGTCCTTCTAACGTCGTCAAAACATGGAAAAATCAGTTAAAATTTCAATTTTGCACCTTTCTCCCTTTTTTTTCTTTTAATATATTGTTCTCTAGTCTTCAACCACCTGTCGTTTAATTATACTGAGTGTTGTGGCGCGTGCGTCCCACGTGACTTGGTGATATTGGGTTTTAAATTTTCCACCGGGAGGACTCCTCCCAAGTCTCCGTGCACGTCTAAGGGCCTGATCTTTGGCGACATTCCTTTGTTTCCCAGAAACTCGCCTTCGATTTTCGAGAGGGGAAGAGAGAGAGAGGCGGAACACGCACCCAAGAAGAGCACGCAGACACCGCAGAAGGTGGAGGAGGCGGTATTCAATTCCTTTTTTCCATAACCCGCTAGAAATCGTTCGGGCGAGTGACGAACGTAGAGAGGAGGAACCGGTTTTGAGGAGAGAGGGGTGAACGCCAGATCTTTCTACTACGGGTCCTCTCTATCCCAGAAGTTCACTTCCATCGCCCCGGCGTTCTTGATTTTCTCCTCGTATCGAGAGCGATCGCAAAGCCAAATATCAAGCTAGTTGTTTTGGGATTCGTTGGTGAATACAGGGTAGAGGATCGCCGCAATTTGAACTCGATCGAGGCATCACCGTCTGAACTCCGTCCACTAGGCAGACTGTAGGCACGTAATCTACTTGACTTGAAATTTAAATAATTGCTGAGATATATACATTATCTTGGCAGAGGTCGAGGCGCGAGAAAGAAACTCGCACGCATAAATGTTTGATGCGATTGGTTGTGCTTGTTTGATGGTATTCCTATTTCCGATTCCCCTTAGGTTGAAGCCTATAATTGTTGGCATGATCTTAGGAAGAGGAGCTTGGAGGCAATCCTGAGCATGGAAACTAAGCCAGAATCCGAGTACGACGAGTTTTTGAGTTTTAGGGGAAGCGACACCCGCCTAAACTTCACTGATTGCCTTTACCGCAGTTTGGTACGTGTGGGAATCCGTGTTTTCCTTGACAGTGAAGAACTCGAAGATGGTGAAAAAATCAGTGAAGTTTTGAAGGCAGTGAATGAGTCTCAGATCTGCATACCCATCTTTTCTCAGAATTTTGCCTCCAGTTCATGGTGTCTCCGTGAGGTAACCCGCATGGTAGAATGCACCTCGGAATCAGATCGGAAGAAAGAGATCATCCCCATTTTCTATGATGTGAAGGCTGATGATGTGAAGCTCAAAACTGATTTGTACAAAAAAGCCATACGCAAGCACAAGAAGAAGGTTGGCAAGGATGAGTTGGAGCGATGGAAAAGTGCCCTTGTCGAGATTGGAGGTAGAATTGGACGGGAACTTATAGGCAAACGGTAAATTTCCTCCACTTCTTATGGTTAATAAGCACAATATTTACATTTCATTGGATTAAAGTTTGTCCTTCGAAGTTTCCGAACATAAAACATTGGGGCCTGTATTTAAGATTTGCATTACAAGTTAATGAAAGCTAGACCCAGCTTCCGGGAACCCTCACAAAAATTAGAATAAGGCTGATTTTTTTCAAAGCACAACAAATCGAGTCAAAGCTGACACGTGAAACCAATGTGACTTGACACGTGAAATCAAATTCTTACTTGATCATATTTTTTGCTTAATTGATTTTTATAATAAACCAAATCATCACAATAAGTATAGTAGAAATAATGTCTTTCTATGTTTTTTCCCCTCCCACGGTAATCACAAAATTTTGCAAAATTAACATATTCATGGTCAATTGTCGAATCAATAGGAGTATAGTGATTTAAAATTATACCAAGATATGATTAGAGTTTGTTCCAAAAAGAGTGCATCATTAACATTACAAAAGTACACGTGCAATGCATGTATGCAAAAAATGAATGTTTAAAAGATTTTGCACCCTATTATGAAATATTACAACTACTAATTAATGAAAAGAAATTATTGACACTTTATGGAAAAATTGAACATAATATGTGAGAGAACAATATTTCAAGATTTGTATGGAAAGGAAGATGTTAAGCTCAAAAACCAGTTTGAAGAAGTTTGGCCCTGATGAATTAAAGCGGTGGAAGAAGGCTCTTGTAGAGGTTGCACGTGTCAAAGGGATAGAATCTTATAGGCAAAGGGGATTTTTTCCTGCACTTTTTCTTATGGTCAATAGTTGCAAACTACATCTGTCTGGAAGAAACTGTGCGTGGCGTTACATTAGAAGTTAATGGAATCTTGACTGGAATTGTGCTCGAAAACCTACAAAAGGAAATGAGGTGTGGGTGAAGGGGATCTTTGTCTCAAACCCGCAAAAAACGATGTCTGACCCAACTTGTACCCAAAATATAATGACCAGTACACTGATTATAATGCTTAATTTCCATTTGTTTGAGTTGTTGAGATAGCTGAGTTATGTATCCACATGTTCCCTAGAGTCCTGTAGTCTATCATGTCTTTGACTGAAACGAAATTTTCATGCTTGCTGCAGCCAAGGAGAAGAAATTGACTCGATTGTTGAACAGGTTTCCCGTAAGCTTGATACAAGACACATGAGTGTGACTAAACATTTTGTTGAAGATAGTGTTCAGGTGGAAGCCATAATGAAATTGTTGGATGTTGGGTCCGACAGTGTACTTTTTCTTGGTATCCACGGCATGGCTGGTATTGGAAAAACAACTCTTGCCACAGTTTTGTACAACAAATTATCTATTCATTTTGAAGGCTGTGTTTTCCTCGAAGATGTTCGAGGACATTGGCAGCCTCCTGGTGGTCCTTTAGACTTGCAGAAAAAGCTCTTATCACATTTTGTCAATTCTAGGGATACTGACCGAATTAATAATGTTAAGGATGGGATCAAGATGATCAAAAGAGTGTTTAATAATAAAAAAATACTCATTGTTCTTGACGATCTAGACGAGAAACGGCAACTCGAAGGACTAGCTGGAAAATATGATTGGTTTTGTTCTGGTAGTAGAATTATTTTCACAACTAGGGACAAAAGCATCCTAAAGGCTGAAGTGGGATCATCCAGTAAAGAGGTCCTCAACCAGCCCTATAGAATTTTGGATTATGAAGTTCATCCAATGAAACCTGATATAGCACTTCGTTTGTTTTGTAAGCATGCATTCAGAAGTGAGTCTGTTGTAGAAGAATATGATGCTCTCTCAAGAGAAATTGTTGATACAGTGGGCATGCTTCCTTTGGCTGTTGTGGTGATAGGGTCCCATCTTTTTGACAATGATTCGGGGCATTCTGATAACAAAGAAGTATGGGACGAGACGCTGGAGAAGTTAAAGGAAGGTCCTTTTGACGATGTCCGAGATACATTATTGATAAGTTATAAACGATTAAATCATAAGGAAAAGGAAGTATTTTTGGATATAGTGTGCTTTTTCACCAATGAGGACAGAACATATCCAGTCATCATGTGGAAGGATTGTGGTTACCATCCTCACACTGCAATCACAGTTCTCTATCAGAGGTCCTTGATAAAATTTAGAGATGATAAGTTTTGGATGCATGACCAAGTTCGAGACTTTGGAAGGGGTATTGTTCTTCAAGAGTATCCTCACAAGATTAGTAGGGTGTGGATTCGTGAGAAAGCCCTAGAACTACTGCAGAGAGAAGCGGTAAACTATGATGCTTTTTGAATTAGTATGATTGTTATATTTATTGAAAAGAAGAAACTGGAAATATGATATCTTCAGTAAGGAACGGAAACTCGAAAATTAATTTAGGTAGAAGAGGAAGAAACAACTACTTGTTAGCAAAAGGAGTAAGACATAGTTCTTGAAAGCATAAGTCGCACGCTCAACCAGTGGAGAAATTGTTTGACAGTGCTGTGTTCTCTCTGTTGTAGCTCTGTAAACCGTATGTTGCATGCTCAATATTGAGTCTATGATATGCAGAGAAATGAAGCTGTTGAAGCGGTGAGCTTGATGTCCAGTGGCCATAACTTCACACAAGAAGAATTAGCTTGTCTACCAAAACTACGGTTCCTTCGAGTGAAAGCGTCTGAAATTTCTGGCAACTTCAAGGATCTTTTTCCGGAGCTGAGATGGCTTTCTTGGCAAACATTTCAAACAACTTGCCATGCAAATAACTTCCACTTTAGTAATTTGGTTGTCCTCGACCTTTCAGATAGCAATATTGAGGATGACTGGGGTGGGTGGAACCAAATGAAGGTATGATATGCCTTACATACTACATTCTGGTTATTACCTCATTCGTGATGATAAAAGCAATTACTTTCTTTTATCACTACCTCATATGATAGACATAATGGTTGAATGCACTCCTCATTTCATCTGAGTGTAAAATATATATTATGCATGAGTAAATCCTAAACCTTTTTATATCAAAGTAAAAGACAATTATGTCCCACATAAAAAATGCTTCCTGTGTTTGTAACCTTAGTTTATTAGCTCTAAAAGTTGCTTAGGCTTTGGAAATGGTATATTCCAATAAAAGTAGTGTCTTCCAATAAATGTGAGTGCGTTTTGCTTCAATATGCATCAAAATATGATTTGAATGACGTAAAGTTTGAGTCGAGTAATAGAAAAGTCAATTCCAATCAAGTTTGAGATTGGTAACATTTAGCTTGAACCACGTAAATAATTACAGGTTTATTTGGAATAGCTAAGTTGATTATTTGAATTAAGGCGAGCTTGAGCTTCATAATACTTTATTCAAGCGGCTCGCTAGCCTAATTTATTAGCTGATTGTCGATATTATGTTTATGATTACGTTAATGAACTGTAAATGAATGAAAATTCTGTTACTTTTACTTTTCTATTTTAGCCGAGTTAATGAGCGAAGGCTCAAGCTTTACACTGAATCAAATCAAATCTCATACAAATCTATAGTTCCGTTCGGGGTTGAGAACAAATCTGGTGGAGCTCCTTGTCCATTTCTAACATTTACTTTTAAGTCGGTTTTTGGGCTACAAAAATTGTGTGTAATCAACTTAGCTCGCTTTGAAATTTGAATCCACTGCTTTTTTTTTTTTTTTTTTTTTCAACCCTGTCAAAGGACCTCCTTGTTCGTCAACTCTCTCTCTTTTTCTGCGTCCATGTATATGTTCAGTCACCATTTTCATAAGAAACAAAATATTTATGTTCGTCGACTCCCTCCCTCTAACAGTTGCCATTAGTCAACTCTTGCAAACCCTTCCTTTCCATTTCAGATTCTTTCTAGGTGCTCCTATTAAGTTGAAGGTAGAATACCCAAAATTTATTCACCTTTTATATCAACTTCACTTTTGCATCATTTATTTTAAAACCATCCCTTTATTTCGTAACCATTATTAGGCTTTCGATTACACTTGAAACAAAGATTGGAGAGCAAGAGAGAGTTGAGTTTGAGACACGGAGAGGTTGAATGCGCTGATGTTGAAGATTGTGGTCGAAGGTGGTGCGGTGGTGATCGATGGCGGTGAGTTGGAGACACGGAGGGCTTGTGACTGATTCGTAAATCAGAGGTTTCTTGTGTTTTCGTGTCAAGGATACTTTATCCTTTTGGTTATGGAGTTTTGTTCTAAGAAGCGAGCTGAGGGTTTTGGAATTAAAGCATGCGAAGTAAAAGGTGGATCGTTCTTTGTTTTTACTCGTGGTATAAGTTTGACTCCTAACAGGGCCCTAACTCCATAAAAACAGCGCACAAGTCAGGTATTATTCTAAAAAATTTAAAGTAAGGTTATCTGCAACAACCCAAAAATACTTAGGAAATTCAATTACCTAGATTATCTTGATTAATGACTCATGGATTATAACGTTGTTAGTAATGTTACAACACATGCTGATGTTTCTCATTCATATTTCTCTTCAATTTTTTTTTTTTTTTTTTTTTTGGCAGATGGATAGACTAAAGGTTCTAGATCTGACGGGTTGCATATGGTTAAAAAAGACACCCGACTTCTCTAACTTCATGTCTTTGGAGAAGCTAATTCTTGCTCGGTGTGTCATGTTAACCACAATTGACAGCTCCATTGGTAAGCTAAAGCACCTAAAAACTTTGAATATCAAGGGATGCAAGTTGCTTAGGGAGTTGCCCAAAGAAGTCGGTGCTCTACAATATTTGACAGAGGTTATCATGCCCCAAACTTTTCAACCCTTCAATCTTCCAGAGACATTTGGCAATCTGGTATCTTTGTCGAGTTTGATATTAGATAAGCTCCTTGGAATTAGCCAACTTCCGAGCTATATTGGAGGGTTAGTGAAAGTTACAAATTTATCTTTACGTTGGTGTGTGGGGATAAAGAAGCTTCCATATTCTCTTGGAAAAATGGAAATGTTGGGTGAGTTGGATTTATCAATGTCAGGAATAGTTGAAGTACCTGATTCCATCGAATATTTGAAGAAACTAAAAGTGATTAGAGTAAGCAATACAACGATAAGAAAGTTTCCTCATACGATCGGACGGGTGGAGATGCTTGAAGAGTTACATGCCAAGAAATGTTGGAATTTGACAGATGAAAAGTTGGAGGAAATTGGGAAGCTATCTCATTTAAAGATATTGGACTTATCATATACTCATGTATCTAGATTCCCTGCAGTGCTGCATTCTCTGTCTTGTCTCGAAACACTTGAATTGTGTTCAAGTGACCTTCAAGGACTTGAACTTCCCTCAAGTTTGACGCGCCTTCACATGCAAGCACGTCAGTTCCCATCTATCCTTGACCTCTCAAGTCTCGTTAATTTAGACTATCTGGAATTATCTATATTAACCGTTTCAAGGGAGGAACCTGACCCAAGTTGGACAAACAATTCGCTAGGAAAACAACTGATCCATCAGCTTCCAAGTGGCTTGTCAACTTTGAAATGCAGGGGCATCTGGCTACTACCACCTTTTTCCAACTTAAGAAAATTAACAGTTCTGTGTGTCATTGAATATCCAGTGCCATACTTCTCTATCTCTCAAGAGCTAATACATTTGACGGAATTGACACTAAGTAAGTGCAAGTATGTTGAGATAATATGTGTGTCATGCTTGAAGAATCTACAGCACTTGGTACTAAACAGATTGGACAGGCTGATTGAGATTCAAGGTTTGTCAGAATTGGAATCCTTGTTGTACTTTCGTATTTCTGACTGTTATAGCATAGAAAGGTTACCCGACTTATCAAAGTTAGATAAGCTACGGCACATTGAGATGGAAGCTTGTCCAAAAATAAGTGCGATTGAGGGCTTAGAAAGTTTGGTGTTGTATGGTTGCACTGTCGCAGAGAGATTGGTGGATGCCTCTAGATCAACTTGGCTTTCCCACAGTTTACCCGAGTGTCAGGTTTTCCTAAGTTTTAGTGGACTGGATACTTCTTATAGCATTGTCGATATCCTTCACGAGAACTTGGTTCGTAACCGATTTTCAGTTTTTAGGGATGATGATGCATTGAGCTCTGGTGATGGAATTGGCGAAAAGCTTCCGCAAGCACTTAACGACTCCCATGTCTACATACCCTTCTTATCTAAGAGCTATGCTTCTTGTTGGTGGTGTCTCCATGAACTGGCCCACATGGTAGAATGCACGTCAAAGTCATATAAGAGTAAAATAATCTTGCCCATTTTATATGATGTGGAGGTTGAGGATGTCAAGCTTGAAAGCACTTTGTACAGAAATGCCCTAGATAATCACAGGAGGAAATTTGGGAACGAAGTGGAGCAATGGGAAATGGCTCTAAGAGAGGTCGCGAACGGAAGGGTCTTCAACATGAATAATAACAGGTAATGCTGCTATTTTTGATTAACTGGAGTTTACCTTCTAAATTATGAGTTAATAATTCATTGAATTGAACTTTAGCATCTTAGAATGTCATAGTCGCTAGAATGCAAACTTTTGCACGAAAACACTCGAGGACGCTCAGGTAGATTCTTACGCTTTGTTTGGAAGAGTTTCTTAGGTGGGTGAAGAAAATGAAGGCAAAGAAATTTAAGTTGAAGAAAAGGTATTTTTTGGGTTGGTTGGAGTTGTAGGATACGGAGGCGCAGATAGTGTAAGGATATGACAAATGAAGAATGAAAAATGAAAATCGGCATATCAATTTCTTCGTATTTTGACTTCTACGAAGTTCATTTCTTTGCTACAGTCGAAAAAGATATCTTTTTTTTTTTAATGATCTATATAGAAAGCCTTTTGCCAAAGAAGAGAAGGTTGTCTGGGATGGACATCTCATTCTTCTATGAAAATTGAAGAATTTAAATTGGGGTTGAATAATTACTAAATGATCCTCCACAATTTTGTCATTTTCTATTACTTTTGATAGTTTATTTCGAAATAAGAGAAGTGTGAATTTTTTCCCTGTTTTCTTCACACATCTGCGAGGAACAGAATTGGTTGGCCCAGCAGAGTTCATTTTCCTTCCGTATCAGCATCTGCATTTTCTCCACCTCTTCGCATTCAGCACCCCATCATTCCTTCCCCGATAATTCTTTCCACTTTGAATCTTGCTTTTCAAGCAGCGGTTTGTTGTTTAGAATGCGACTAAAGAATAGAAAAGGAACAAAGGGCACTAAGAAAGAACAGAAGATCTCGATAAATGAAGAAAAGGTGTGATTTTAAATTATTCTAGGAAATTGATTTGAATTGTCACCAGATGGGAAGGGGTTTATTGAAGTTAAGAACCCATATGAGATACATGAGGTTATTTATTTTTAATGGCCATTTCAAGTTTCCAATTTCTTGTTTGTTTGATGTTACATAGTTATCATTCTTTCTTACTGAGGTAACAGAGTCCACGAGGTTCTGTTGAATTTTTTAATAATGCTTGAGACTGAAAGTTGTTTTTGAGTGCATTGTATGATATAGAGCAGTAATAAAAGGTGCTTCAAAATAATTAGTTCAATTGTCTCCATAACATAACATTAAAAGTTGTGCAAAAGTGTTGGTCCAGAATAAATGTTGTACATCTTCTCATTATAACTCGTGGAAATTGGAGTGAAGTGAAATTGATGAATCATAAAATTTATGTATAGATAAAGTGACTAAGAAAAGATGTAATTAAACATAGATACACTGCTAAAAATTAGATTGTACCTTTCAAGAGCCTGCCTTTGAATGATAAATGGATCCCATAAAAAAGATATTACTGTTCGAAAAATTATGGAAAATTTCATTCCTCGTGACCAAACATTGAAGCCAAGAATAGAAGACATTATCTATTAGAGTGAACTCCAACCACCCAAAGAATGTAATGAATAAGTAGATCGTAAGCTAAAGATCCAAAAGTTCGCAACAATTGACGTGATGTTCTTTTCTGCCTTGAAATGACTCCTCCAACTATAAAGAAGATCGCATCTTTGAATTCTATTTATTTATTTCTATTTGTTTGACCTTTGGGGGAGGGGGAGGGGGGTTGTGTTGGTTTAAAGTGCTATTTTTTTATTTATTGAATTTTGTGTCAAAGGCCCATTGTTTTCTTCAATTCATAATAAAAAAAAATAGATAGATACATAAGAAGAATAAATTTCCACCACTAACCTCTGGATCAGTCTAATTTTATTAAGAAAAAATATTTAAAAGCTAAAAAGTTAAAGAAGAAGAAAACGATAAATAGATATGAAGAATAGGAAAAATTTTCTGATATGGTTATAATTTTAAAGGCCAAATGATAAAGTAAATGTCAATCTTTTTAACGGTTTCCAACTTTATCCTAAGCTTTTATACATATCCTAAAAATAGCTAAACTTCTAATTTGGGCTTAATGCCCAAAAAAAAAAATCTTAAACTTTAACCCAAATCCTAATTTTACCCAAAACTTTATTTTGTCCAAAAAATCCCAAACTTTAGGTCCAATTCCGATTCTACCATTAACTTATTTTGTCCCCTAAGAAACTCCCAATTTTAGGTTCAATCTCAAATTTATCATAAACTCATTAAAAAACTGCCAACTTTTACTTGAGTCCTATGCCAACCCCTATTAACCATTTGTGCAAAAGCACCCCCTAGTAGTCCTACGTGGCATTTCCATGTCATTGCTCTTAACTTTTTTCTCAAATTTCAGATTCAAGAAGGTGTTTTTGTAGATTAATTTCCATGTCATCATCCCAAATGATGTTTTCTTGGTTTGAAATTTGGGTAAGAACTAAACCAATTAGGGTTGTCTTTCTTCAATTGCTCGTACTCTTTAAAAGAGTTTTTCTTCCATCTCGCTTGAGAATCTCCAATTTTGCACTTAGTATTCAATCTCTCGTACTAGGGAGTCTACCATCTCTTGCGATTAAAGAGCTTGCGCTTGGGACGCTCGAGTTGGGATGCTCTAACAGCTGACGCTCTTGGGTTTTCCATTTCTTGATTGTTAATAAGAAATTTTGGATTGAGGATTGACGGGGATAGGTTTGGGACTAAAGTAAAAGTTGGTGGCTTTTATGGAATAAACAAGAATTTATGATAGAATTGGGATTGAATCTAAAGTTTAGGATTTTTTATGGGAAAAAAAAGTTTTATATAAAATTGGAATTGGACCTAAAGTTGGGGGTTTTTTATGAGATAAAAAAAATTTCGAATAGAATTGGGACTATAGCTAAAGTATAGCTTCTTTTTTTTCTTTTTTTGGTATTAGGCCTTCAAATTTGTTTAAAACTATCTGAAAACATTTCAAATAAAGGCTCAAAGTGCTCTCATTTTCTCGAATAAGGATCTGAAGTGACCAAATCGTCTAAAATAAGGGTCTAACATGACCAAATCGTTTTAAATAAGGGCATGAAGTGGAAATTATTTTGAATAAGGGCTTGAATTGAATATATTAGTCTTAAAAAAAAAAAAAAAAGCCTAATCTCTCCAACTGAAAAGTGAAATATATTTACAAGATTTATACGGAAGGGGTAATGTTAACTTAAAACCAATGTCTACGGACAAGCGTCTGCATGCACAAGAGGAAGCTTGGCCCTAATTGGACGGGAACTTCATAACAAACGGTAAATTTCTCCTCGACTTTTTGTGGGTGATAAGCACAATATTTACATTTCGTTGGATGAAAGTTTGTCCCTCGAAATTTCCGAACATACAGCATTGTGGCATTTATTTAAGAATTGCCTTACAATTTAGTGAAAGCTAGACCCAACACCCTGCTACCCACAGTAGAGAACAGAATAAGGCTGATTTATTGTAAAGCACAACAAACCGGGTCAAACCCAACCCAGACAAAGGTGTTCCAAATCATGTCCCGTTAACCCAATATGGTAAGACCAACCTTTTACTTCATAATATTTTTGACTCAATCAATTTTTTTAGTTAATCATATTATCACAATAAGTATAGTGGAAATCATGCATTTTCATAAATTTTCTCCCTCAAGGTAATCATAAAATTGTGTACAATAACAATCTTGTGTTATATTGTTGAATCAACAAAAAAATCGCAATATTAAAAATTGTACCACGAAATGATTAGAATTGTATCCAAAAAGAGTAAATAATTAACATTAAAAATGTTCACGCTCAATGCATGTGTGCAAAAAATGGATGATTAAAAGATTTTAAAGAATTTCCCTACCGTGAAATATTTGAATTACTGATTAATGAAGAAAAATTATTTGCGCGATAAGAGAATATTGAATCCATATATGTGGAATAAGAACGATATTTCAAGTTTTGTACGGAAAGGGCAATGTAAGCTCAAAATCAATTTATACGGACAAGCAATATACAAGCACAGCAAGAATTTGGGCCTCGATAAGTTGAAGCGGGGGAAGAAGATTCTCGCAGAGGTTGCACGTATCAAGGGATGGGATCTTATACGGTTTGGAAGAAACTTTGCGTGTCCACATTTTCAAATGTATGGCAATGTGGCATTACATTAGAAGGTGAACTTCCTTCAAACCCGCACAAAACTATGCGAAACCCGCCCTGTACCCAAGAATTGCCAGTTCAACTGATTATAACGCTTAATTTCCATTTGTTTAAGTAGTTGAAATAGCTATGGTATGTATCCACATATCCTCTGGAGTCCTGTAGTCTATCATGTCTTTGACTGAAACGACATTTTTCATGCTTTGCTGCAGCCAAGGAGAACATATTGAATCGATTGTTCAAGAGGTTTGCCGTAAGCTTAATACCGGACTCATGGGGGCTGAACATTTGCTTGAAGGTAATACTCAGCGGGAAGCCATAATGAAATTGTTGGATATTAGCTCTGATGGTGTACGTTTCGTTGGTATCCACGGCATGGGTGGTATTGGGAAAACAACTCTTGCCACAGTTTTGTACAACAGATTATCTTCTCACTTTGAAGGCTGTAGTTTCCTTCGAGACGTTCGAATACATTGGCAACAACCTAGTGGTTCTTTAGGCTTGCAGAAAAAGCTCTTATCAGATTTTGTCAATTCTAGCATTATTGACCAAATTAAAGATGTTGATAGTGGGAGTAAGATGATCAAAAGTGTGTTTGGCAATAAAAAAGTCATCATTGTGCTTGATGATCTAGACAAGAAAGAGCAATTAGAAAAGCTAGCTGGGAAAATTGATTGGTTTGGTTCAGGTAGTAGGATCATTATCACCACTAGAGACGAAAGAATCCTAATGACCCAAGTGAAATCATCCAGTAAAGAGGACCAAAATCAACCCAAAGAAATTACACGTTATGCAGTTCGTGAAATGGCATTTGATCGAGCACTTTTGTTGTTTTATAAGCATGCTTTTAGAAATGACTCTCCTATAAAAGGTTACGAGTCTCTTTCAAAAGATATTGTTCATAAAGTGGCTAGTCTTCCTTTGGCTTTCGAGGTGAGAGGTTCTTATCTCTTTTACTTGGATCTACATGGAGATTACATGAAGCTATGGAAAGGGATGTTGGAGAAGTTAGATAAAGGTCCTTTAAGGGATGTCCGAGATGCATTAAAGATAAGTTATGAAGGATTGGATAAAGAGGAAAAAGAAGTATTTTTGGATATTGCTTGCTTTTTCACCGACGAGGACCAAACATATCCAATTATCATGTGGGATGGTTGTGATTACTCTTCTATGGATGCAATTTGTATGCTCCAACTACGGTCCTTGATAAAAATTAGAAATGAGAAGTTTTGGATGCATGACCAAATTCGAGATCTAGGAAGGTACATCGTCCGTGAAGAATATCCTTGCAAAGAAAATCCTAGCAAATTTAGTAGGGTGTGGACTCATGAAGTTGCTGTAGAACTTCTGGAGAGCAAAAAGGTAAAATGAAAGATTATCTCACATAAATTTCATTTGGAAGGAGTAACTTGTTAAATTTTCTCTTTCATATTATAGTGAGCTTTGTTTAACTTGCCGTTTGTTCTGTTTGTGAGATAGCTCTCTCTCAAACATTTGGGTCCAAAATGTCTTGTATATTCGTGGAGTGAGACTAATGGATTTCCTAATAATTAGCTTGGTTTTCTAGGTTCTATAGATTAGAAAATAGTCTTGGGGAAATTCTGAAACAACAAAGCGCCCTTTCACGTGCTATCCAATTGGAATTTTTAAACTAATTTCAAACACATTTATAGTTAAAAAAAAAAAAAAAAAAAAAGATACTGCGAACATTGGATAAAGATAGAAAACAGGAAACTGAGATATGATTTAGAAGATATCTTCAAATGGAAGCTGAAAATTTACGTTAATGGTGTGAACGAAAACATAGAAATCTACTTGCTATGAAAAGGCATGTGCCATGGTGGGTTCCCTGTTGGAGAAATTTTTTTACCACTATTCATATGCTTCCTTTCTTTATAGCTCTGTAAGAGTGTTAGGTATTTTGCACTCAATTAATCTCAAAGTCTTTGTCGGCAGAAAAATGAACATGTAGAAGCACTAAGCCTGACTTCCGGTGATTGCAGCTACGACTTAGCAAAAGAAAAATGAGCTAATCTACCAAAACTAAGATTCCTTCGAGCAAAAGGCTCGCAGTTTTCAGGTGACTTCAAGAATCTTCTTCCAAATCTAAGATGGCTTTCTTGGCAAACAAGGCAAACAAATGTCCAGGCAAATAACTTTCACTTTAGTAAATTGCTTGTGCTCAACCTTACCGATAGCACTATTGAAGATGACTGGAATGGGTGGAGCCAAATGAAGGTACGATATACCTTTATATACTTCTTTCTATCATTACCTCATTCATGATAATAACAGCAAGATATATATTTTACTTATTTGTATCATTACCTCATACGATTGGTATAATGGTTACATGTACTCCCTATCTTATCAGAGCATAGAATATATTTTGCATAAGAAACAGTCAAAATAAAAAACAATTAACTCCCACTTTAAAAAATGCTTCATGTGGTCTAGAACCTTGGTTTCCTAGTTTTGGAAGTTGCTTAGGCTTTGGAATCGATGTATTCCAATAAAGTTTGTGCATTTTGCTTCAATATGCACTAGATATGATTTGAATGACTGCAAAGTTTGAGTCAAGTCGAGGATTGGTAACATCCAACTTGAACAGCGTAAATGATTGCAAGTTTATTTGAAATAGTTAAGTTGATGTTTTGAATCCAGGTGAGCTTGACCTTCATAATACTTGATTCAAGTGGCTCACTAACCTAATTTAATAGTTAAGTATTTCTTTATAATTGCATTAATGAACCGTAAAATAAATGAAAATGACATTACTTTTGCTTTTTTAATTAACTCGAGGTGTTGATCGAAGGCTCGAGCTTTTACGGTGAATCTAGTTTTTAACTACTGGGTCAAATCAACTCTAATAAAATCTTTAGTTCATATTGGGGGTAGAGAACAAATATAATGCGATTTCTTTTCATTTCGAACATTTTATTTCAAGTCAGTTTTTGGGCTACAAAAGTTGTGTAAAATTTGCTTCCTGCCCACCCGGTCAAGTATCTGAAGACGTTCTCTCTCCTCCCCCTCCCCCCCCCGAAAAAAAAAAAAAAAAGAAGAAGAAGAAGAAGAAGAACCCGGCGGCGCCCCACCACCACCTCGCCGTTTTATAGAAAACAAAATGACGGGTACATAGTAATTTTCCATTAGTCAACTCTTGCAAACCCTTCCCTCCATCTGTGATTCTTTCTACAATTCTTCTAATTGAATGCTCGTATTAAGTCGAAGGTGGATACTCAAAATCACCATCACCTTTTAAAACCATCACTTTATGGAGAAAATTACCAAAATAGTCTTTAACCTATTGCAATTTTTTCAACTAAGTCCTAAACCTTTTATAATTGTGTTAATTCAGTCTATCCAGTCAAATTTAAGCGGCCAGCGTTAACGTGGATGTTGTCCGATGTCGGTTGTTCAGCCGACACGACGTGATAATTTTTTAATAATATTTTTATTTTTTTGATTTTTTTGTTTATTTCTTCTTTATCTTTTGGACAGTCGCTAGATCGGCCACGTGTTCTGATTGATGAGATCGACCTTGCCAGTGAGGCCTCACTAGTGGTCGGTGAAGTTGCCGACAAGGTCAATCTCACTAGCCGTAACCTCTAGCTGGTTTGCAACTGGCCAAAAGAAGAAGAAGAAAGAAAAAAAAAAAAAAAAAAAAAATAATAATTAGTAAAATATTTAAAAAATAAAAATATTATTAAAAAATTATCACATCAACACCATCTGGTCAAATTTAGCCGGATGGACTAAATTGACACAATTATAGAAAGTTTATGATTGAATTGGCAAAAAAAAAAAAAAATTTATAACTGAATTGGAAAAATTGCAATAGGTTTATAATTGTTTTGGTAATTTTTCATCACTTCATGTTTGTAACTTTTATTAGGCTTTACATTACACTTGGCAAAAGAGGGAATGGAGTTGGAGACGCGGGTTTACTGCGGTGATGTTGAAGATTATGGGGGAAAAAGAGTTTTGGTATTTTGAAGCTTGTGGGTGATTTGGAAATTAGAATTTTTTGTAATTTGGTGACGAGGATGCTTTAGTCTTTTGGCTATGGAGTTTTGTTCTAAGACGGAAACCACAGGTTTTGGAAATAAAGGATGTGAAATGAAGTAAAAGTTGGGATGGTTACTTTGTATTTTCCCCACGGTATAAATTTGACTCCTGACAGGGGCCTAACTCCATTTAAAAAAAAAAAAAAAAAAAAAACACCCTTAGGTTGGGAATTCTTTTTTAAAAAGGTTAATATCGCGAAAAATCTCAAACTGATACACATTTGATAAATTTATTCCAAAGTAATTTTTTGACTACCAAAAACCCTAAATTGGTATACATTTGAAAAATCTACCACTAATTGATATATTTGTGACAAATTTACTCTATCTTAATTTTCATTAAATTTTACTGTCAAATTGCTGAGTTGGATAACACATGACAGTTGATTAGTATATCATTTTGGGATTTTACTCTTTATTTGTCATAGTTGTAGTCTTGTGGTATTGATCCAATTTAACAAATGGTATATTTGTCACAAATATATCATTTTGGGGCTTTTGATTGTTAAAAAAATTAATTTAAGATAAATTTGTCACATATATACTAGTTTTGGGTCTTTTGTGGTCAAAAAATTAATTTGGGGTAAATTTATTACAAGTATACTAGTTTGAGATTTTTCATGATATTAACCCTTATTTAAAAAATTTAAAGTGCGAGGGTTATTTGTTACATCCCAAAAAACTTGGGATATCCAAAGTACCCTAGATTATCATAAGTAATGACTTACGAACGCTTAGCTTATTAATAATGTGGAGATATGTGTTGACGTTTCTCATTTATGTTTTTACTTCAACTTTTTTCTACAGATGGACAGATTGAAGGTTTTAGATTTGACTGGTTGCATACAATTAAGGACACCTGACTTCTCTATATTCATGACTTTGGAGATTTTAATTCTTGCTCGGTGTGTCAAGTTAACCACAGTTGACCACTCCATTGGTAAGCTAGAATGCCTAAAAACTTTGAATATCAAGGGATGTAGGTGTCTTCGGGAGTTGCCTGCAGAATTTGGTTCTCTACAATCTTTGGAGGAGATTATCATGCCCCAAAATTTTCAACCCTTCAAGCTTCCAGGGACATCTGGCAAACTGGAATATTTGTCAAGTCTTGTATTAGACGAGCACCCTGAAATCAGCAAACTACCAGACTCTATTGGACAATTGGTGAAGCTTACACATTTATCTTTATGTGGGTGTGTTAAGATAAAGGAACTTCCACGCTCTATTGGACAATTGCAAATGTTGGCTAACTTGGATTTATCAAAGTTAGGAGTTGTTGAACTACCCGATTGCGTTGGAAAGTTAGA
Organism: Eucalyptus erythrocorys; assembly: GCA_014182555.1. Lineage (NCBI taxonomy): Eukaryota > Viridiplantae > Streptophyta > Magnoliopsida > Myrtales > Myrtaceae > Eucalyptus > Eucalyptus erythrocorys. Next base: position 35,890,048 of record CM024599.1, on the reverse strand, counting down.
GAAACTAAGGGTGATGAGGATTAGTTTTACAAAGCTGAGAAAGTTTCCTCTTACTATTGGACAGGTGAAGATGATCGAAGAGTTAAGTGCCAAAAAATGTTGGGATCTAATAGAGGAAAACCTAGAGGAAATTGGGAAGCTATTCTATTTGAGGATATTGGACTTGTCATATACTAGTGTATCCAGATTCCCTACAGTGCTAGGTTGCCTCTCTTCTCTCCAAAAACTTGAATTGGGTTCAAGTTGCCTTCTAGAAGTACCAGATCTTCCCTCTAATTTAACACACCTTCACATGCAAGCTGGTCAATTCCCATTTATCCCCGACCTCTCAAGCCTCGTCAGTTTAGAGTATTTGGAATTATCTAGATTAACTGATTCAACAGGGACACCTTGTCCAAGTTGGACGGTCAATTCGCCAGTAAAACAACCGATCCATCCGCTTCCGTCTAGTTTGACAACCTTGAAATTTAGCGGCATCAATGAAATGCCACCTCTTTCAAACCTAGAAAAATTGTCGATTCTGTGGGTCATTGGTTATCAAATGCCAGACTTCTCTATCTCTCAAGACATAAAGCATTTGAAGGAGTTGAAACTAAGTAAATCCAAAAATCTCAAGAAAATATATGGTTTGTCGCTCCAGGAGAATCTAGAGCACTTGTATCTGAGCAGTCTGGAAAAGCTAGTTGAGATTCAAGATTTGGCAGAACTGCAATCCTTGCGGGACTTACGTATTTCCCGTTGTAATAAGATAGAAATGTTACCTAATTTATCAAAGTTAGATAAATTACAGCACATTAAGATAGAGGCTTGTGAAAAAATAAAAGTGATTGAGGGCATCGAGGGCTTAGAAAGCTTGGAGTTGGGTGATCGTGGTTGCACTGTCTTACAAAGAAGGTGGGAGGTCTCAACACCAACCTGGCTTTCTCGCAATATACCTGTATACGACGTGTTCTTGAGTTTTCGAGGACCAGACACTCGTTATAGCATTGTCGATTTCCTTTACAAGAACCTGGTTCGTAACCGAATTTCGGTTTTTATGGACAATGACGAATTCAGTTCTGGTGATGGAATTCCTAGAGAGCTTGACCTAGCACTCATCGACTCTTATATCTATATACCAATTTTATCTGAGAACTATGCTTCTAGTCATTGGTGTCTCCATGAACTAGTCAAAATGGTAGAAAACACATCGCAGTCAAATGGGAAGAAAAGGATGTCGCAGTCAAATGTGAAGAGAAGGATCCTGCCCATTTTCTACAATGTGGAGATTGACGACGTTAAGCTTAAAAGCGAATTATACAGAAGACAACTAGAAGAGCAGAAGTGGTGTTATGGCGACAAAGTGAAGGAATGGGAAAACGCTCTAAAAAAGGTCGCTGATATGAAAGGGTTCGACCTGAAATCTAACAGGTAATGCTGCTATTTTGACTAATCGTAGTTTACCTTCTAAGTTAGTAGGTAATTAGTCATTCAATTGAACTTTACCACCATAAAATTTCAAAGTCACTATGCAAGCTATTGCACGAAATTACTCAAGTACACTCGATTAGATTCTTACGCTATGTTTCGAAGAGTTTGTTTGGCGGGTGAAGAAATGAGCGGAAATAAATTTGAGGTGAACAAAAGGTATTCTTTGTGTAAGTTAGAAGTTTGTAGAATACGGAGGTGAAGAAAAGGTTAGGGATTGGAAAAATGAAGAGAGAAAAATGAAAGTTGGCATTTTTACATTATGAGCATTATTGTATGTAATTGTCTAACCACTATTCTATCCTTCACTAATTTTGTCATTTTCTAGTACTTTTGAGGGTATATTCGGAAAAATGAGAAAAGAGCGACTTTCTCCCCTACTTTCTTCACACATCATTATCGGCATTTTCTCTCCCTCTTCCAAACAATGGTTTTGCATTCGCCATCCCATCATTCCCTCCAATATAATTCTTTTCACTCTGAATCTTGCTTTCCAAACAGAGTGCCGTTTTGTAGAAAACTACTAAAGAATATAATAAAATGGCGCCCGAAAAGAACGAAAACGAAGAGGATTTCGATTAAGGGAGAAAAATTGTGATTAAAATATTTTAGGATATTTATTTAAATTGTTACAAGACGGGTAAAAGAGCTCCTTGAAGTGCAAAAGCCATATGAGATACGTGAAGTATAATGTTTTACCTCTTTTGGCTATTTTAAATTTCCAATATGTTTGTTTGGTTGACGTTACACGGTAATCATCCTTTCTTATTAATGTAACAGAGGGCATGAGCTTCCGTGGTATCTTTTCGTAATGTTTGAGATTAGAATTTTTTTTTTTTCGGTTACTCACTCTATAATATAGAGCGATCATAGCATTAATTAAAGGAGCTGTGAAACTGTTGCTTCATTTGTCTCCACAATTGCTATAATTAAAGGCACTGCAAAAGTGCTAAGTGGGAATAATCAGAGGTTTTCACCTCAGGATTAGTCTAATTTTATTAGGAAAATTCTATAAAAATTAAAATTTTAAAATGAACAAAATTATAAATCTGTATGAAGACTTAGAAAAAATTATTTAATATGATTATTTCTTAGAGGACAAATGAGAAATCCAAACTTTTAAATGGTATTAATTTTTACCCGTTCTTTTAAACTATCAGAAAAATGTCGAACCCTTTGAATTTGTTTCAAATATATTCCGGGTCTTTCAACACCATTTACAAGAGGGGAGATTCTTTCCCAAATTCCGATTTTGCTCCTTAAAGAAGGAAGATTTATCTAAATTTATAAATTCAAGGAGACTACATAAGGAAATTTTTTTGGTGTGGCAGTAGACTAGTTAGATTGTCATTTTGATGTCCTTTTATTGCGTGCTTGATAAAAACGAACTTTTTTCTATCGTTGCGCATTGCTGCAGCCTCGAAGAAGTAATTGATTTAGTTACTGAAGAAGTTTTGAGAGAGATGGAATCTGCCAACATAAGGAGGCCCCAAGCAGAAGATTAGTGCCAAATGGCTATGGAAAAAATTATGGAAAATGCCTACTATGCCTAAGGTACGACATTTCCTTTGGCTTCTTTGCCACAATAGCTTAGCCACCAGAGCTAACCTGCATTATCGTCATATCATTGATAACCCATCCTGTCCTCTTTGCGATCAAGAAATCCCTGAAACTTTGGAACATTTGTTCCTGGTCTGTCCTTGGACTTTGCGTGTCTAGAATCACTCCCAGATTAATCTTCCCATCAACACTTAGCAAATACACCATATCTCCGACTGGATAACTGAGCAAGCCCGTGATCAGAAATGTTTACCTGGACTCCCAGTAGTTGCATCTGTCCTTTGGCATATTTGGAAGGCTTGTAATGCCTTTATCTTTACATGAAATGCTCCTGATCCGCATCACGTAGCTGCCGATGCTGTGCTTCATTCTCATGTGGCTTATTCAGTTGCTCGCTCTACCACCTACATGAAGTTTGAGCTTTAGATCAGAGGATCTTTATGGCGACCCCCAGATCCAGGGGTTTTAAAGGTTAATATTGACGGATCTTACCAACCAGGAAGTAAGGAAGGGACTATGGCGTGTGTGTGTCGTGATTCTAAGGGGCTTCTCACTGGTGGCTTCTCAGAGAGCTTTGATGTGTCCTCGGCTTTGCAGGCAGAGATCTAGGCTTGCTCCCTTACTCTTCGGCACTTGCTTGATCAAGGCCTCTCTCTTGCTGCGCTCATTCTTGAATCGGATTGCCAGACGCTCATCGAGGTACTGAAGGGTTAGCGTCAGCTGCCATGGGCAGAGCGAAGCCTCTTCTCTGAAGCCGTTTTCCTCCTTTCCTTTTTCCCTAACCTTTCTCTTGCTTTCTGTTGTAGAGGGGTAAATGTTGCTGCCGACTGGGCTGCCAAGGCCCATAGGGTAAACTCTAATAGACGTTCCTGGATTGTCTTTCCCCCTCCTCACCTGTTAGATTTTGTATACGCTGATGCAATCGCTGCTGGTTGTTTTCGTTTTACTCCTGTAATATAAGTTACTTTTTCTGACCCAAAAAAAAAAAAAAAAAAAAAAAAAAGCAGAAGATTAGTGGTAGTCTATAGGAAGCTGTGCGGAAATATCATGGGATGGGAAGAATTTCCACCCTCCAGTGAAGGAATGGGAAGACTCTCGAATACAGGCGGCACATACTATGGGATTCGACCTGAAAACTAACGGGTAATTTCTGCCATTCCGATTAATTATGACAAGATATGTGATTCAATTGAATTATACAATACATGGAATCTCACTGTTACTACAGCGCAGCCTTTTGCATCAAAATAGCCGTGCACTGAAGCAAATTCTTATTTTTTAGTAGACTTTGATGATCTTCAAAAGAGGATTTCTAAAATTTACCACTTGTGTTCTACTAGTTTGAAGGCTAAATCCAAAAAAATTGCGTGAACTGATATCCACTAGAAAAAAATATCCCCACTTTCCAAATGGCCCAAAAAGATATATGAATTTCTACTTGAGGGATGAAAAAATCATAACTTTTCATCCATTCAAGTTGATGTATTCGCTCAGAATAGTCTATTTGGAACACTGCTTTTGGTTTGGGGCAAAATGTACTCAATTAAGAATTGACATTTTCAATCTGGGGTTGCTCTCTCTCCCTCTCTCTCATCATTAAACAAACGAGTCATTGATTTAAAAGTCTAAAAAATGAAGCCGTTGTTATTATTATTATTATTATTATTATTATTATTATTATTATTATTATTATTATTATTATTATTATTATTATTATTTGGTCGAAAGTAGTGCTTTCATTCATTCATTAGGGGCCCGTTTGGTTCGGCTTTGGGGAAATGCCCTTAGGAGAATGCAAATATCCTTGAGATAAAGAGGTTTTCGAAATGCTACACCGTTTGGTAAAAATGACATTGAAATGCAACTTTCACATAAATGCCGTTTGGCAAATTTTACATTACAAATGGGCTTTTGCTTATATTTTATTTTTTAAAAAATTTTAAAATTAAATCCGACGGTAGGCTAACAGCCGGCCAACTCAGCGACCGGATCCGGCCGTCCGCCGCCGAGGTCGCAACCTCGGGCGACGCCGTCGCCGCCGCTGGGGCGCGACCTCGAGCACGGAGGCCGAGATCGGCCTTCCGGCGACCAGATCGGCCTCCGCACCGCCAGATCGGCGGCGAGGCGGCGCAACCTCAGGCGACGCCGTCGCCGCCTGGGGGTGCGACCTCAGGCGCAGAGGGCAGATTTGGCCTTCCGGCGGCCAGATCTGGCCTCCGCACTGCCAGATCTGGCGGCCTGAGGCGGCGCAACCTCAGGCGACGCCGTCGCCGCCTGGGGGCGCGACCTCAGGCGGGCGGCTAGATCTGGCCTCCGCACCGCCAGATCTGGCGGCCTGAGGCGGCGCAACCTCAGGCGACGTCGTCGCCGCCTGGGGGCGCGACCTTAGGCGGGCGGCTAGATCGGCCTCCGCACCGCCAGATCTCGGCGGCCTCGAGGCGGCGCAACCTCGGGCGACGCGTCGTCGCCGCCCGGGAGGCACGACCTTAGGCGCCTAAGGCCGAGATCCGGCGGCTCGACGTCGCGCGGACCCAGGCGGCGTCGCCTCGTTCGTGCGCGCCAGGCGACGCCGCCTGGGTCGCGGGTCGCGCCACCCCCAGGCGGTGGTCACCGGGGAAACGCGACCCTCAGGCGGCGGTGGCGGCTGCCGGCGAAGCCCGATGGGCGGGGAAGAAGAAGACGCCGGGAAGAAGAAGATGACGCCGAGAAGAAGACGCTGTGAAGAAGGGAGACGAAGGTGGAAGATGGATGAACAGTAACTTTTGCATCTCCAAAATGCTGAATGCTCAATGCTGCCCTAGACCAGCATTGAGCATTCAGCCTTCCAAATGCTCATATTTGCCCAAAGGGGCTTTCAAATTTTTTGCCAAACACTTAAATTTTTCCCCAAGGGGCTTTGGGCCCCCAAAGCCCCTTGGGAATGCCCAACCAAACACCCCCTAAAACGAGCTTTACATGGAAAAGACAACTTGGAATCGAGCACAAAATATTCCAAAGGGGATTTTTTTGGGGGGGGTCGAGCTTCCATGTTGAGGGGAGGATTTTAAGGCGGAATGCTTTTGAAACCCAATCTACGGCTTGATTTGCTCCTCTCGAGCAATGAACTACATTTACATAGGTCAGTTAGGCCAAAACCTGTTTACACTCCTAGATTAGGTCCTTCACAGCCCATGACTCCTCTGCCCGGCCCAGAACATATTCCACTAACGTGCGGCAATCACTTTTGCAAACTAAACTCTCTTTCGGTTCATGTACTTTTCCCACGTGAGTTGCTTCCCTTTATTTCAGCAGAAGCAGTCTATGGAGTAGAGCTAGGATTTCCGCCTGCAAGGATGAAGAGGCATGGATTTCTTTGACGAAGCCATCAACGATTACTTTGTTGGAAACTCGTAAAATACCAGCAATCCAATTGGGCGATACACCTTCCACCCATGAACAGTCGACATTCAGCTTCAGGGCTCAGTTTTTCAGCGTTGTCCAGCTCGCAAGTGGGTCCACCGTTGCTGACTTTTATTTTCTTGTACTCGGATTCCATCGATTAAAGCTTTGATTTTGTGCTAGGGCGGTCTCGATTATGGCCTCTGGTTGTGGCTACTTGTCACGGAAGACCTAATTATTCTTGTTTTTCTAGATTTGCCATTGCACCTTCGCCACTAGTCCTGCATCGGGTGAGTACAGCTTTGCTTCGAAAAATTCCGCCCCATTTATCCGTTCTAGTGGCCGTTTGTGTACTGTGGCTGAGGTTTAAGCGTGGATCTGACCATATGCTCTAGACCTTTTTACAGAAAAAAGAATAAATGCTCGACTGTTTCAGGGTATTTGGAACAGAGAGGACATAGCAGGTCAGGTAAGATGCCTCTTTGATAGAGTTTTTCTTTTGTTGGTACAGCATCCTGACATAGGCTCATTAGAAAGATTTTCATTTTTTTTTTTTTGGGGGGGGTTGATAGGTGCCATATTCTTGTCCATAACACTCGAGGTGGCTGGTATAAGGTCAATGCCCCGTTACTGTCTTCTTGTGTGGAATTGGTGTACCTACTGTTATAACCGCTTTTAACTGTGTAATTCCCATTCTTGTTTTCTATCCAAATCAATTGATCTGCATTTGGCTACACAGCAATAGGTATAGAGAGGATTTCATTTACAATTCTCCTTTCGAAAAAATGGTGCAACACCAGTTCTTTCCACTCCTTTCTTTCTTCGTCAATTAATTCAGCCACCATTTGAGGATCTTCCTTGTTTTCGGGGCCTCCTAGCACGCCTTGTGGTAACTAGTGATCTTGACGAATTTTAATGGATTTCCCATCTCCCACAACTCATCGTATTTCTGGTTCGATAGCTTCCCGTCCCATTAGGATGCTCTGGCATCCCCAAGATGGTCTTTGACCTCTTTTTGCTTTCCATAAGTTTCCATTAGGAATTATATGCCTCTCAGTATCTTACTCCATAAAGCTGAATGTGATTGGGATAATCGCCACGTCTGCTTTCCCAACAATGCTTTGTTGAAGGTAATTAAATCTTTAAAACCTAACCCTCCCCTATCTTTCTTGGACTTTAGAACCTCCAATTTCTTCCGGTGCATGCCTTTCTTGGCTTCATTCTGCTTCCACCAGAATGCTACAATTCTTTGTTCAATTGCTCTACAAACCAATATAGGTATCTTGAAGATTGACATTGCATATTGCGGCAATGCTTGCACAGCAGTTTTAATCAAGATTTCTTTCCTAGCTTTAGACAAGAATTTTTCTTTTCATCCCTCTAGCTTCATGTTTACTCTTGCCAAAATCCACGCAAACATCTCTTTCTTTGTTTGACCCCATTTGGATGGTATTCCAAGGTATTTCCCCATCCTGTCAATGCTTGGCACTTGCATTTCTTGGGCCATATTCCCCTTCAAAGCTGGTGGACAGCCATTGCTGAAGAAGATACCTGACTTGTTCAGATTTATCGCTTGACCCGTCGCATAGCCATATTGATTTAGAACAACAGCCAAACTTTGACATTCTTTAACAGTCCCATCCATGAAGAAAATAGCATCATCAGCAAACAGCAAGTGGGAAAGAGTAGGACAATACCTGTTTAGTTTGATCCCTCTGATACTTCCATCCTCTATGGCTTTGTGCATCATCCATGAAAGTACATTGACTATCAATATGAATAGATAGGGGGATAATGGATCTCTTTGTCTAATCCCCCGTGTAGGTGAGAAGTACTCTGTTGGCTCTCCATTGACTTTCATATTAAAAGAAACCGTTGACACACACTGCATGATTAAATGAACCCACTGGTCACAAAATCCCATCTGTAGCATGCTCATTCGAAGAAAGTCTCATTCCACTCTGTCATATGCTTTTTGCATGTCTAGTTTCAATATTGCCTGGAATTTCTTTTTCCTCTTCTTTATCCTCATTTGATGCAACACTTCTTGAATAATGAGGATATTGTCTTGGATTTGTCGGCCTTGAACAAATGCACTTTGTTCATGTGCAATAATCTGTGGAAGCCAAGGTTTTAATCTATTTGCCAATACCTTCAATATGATTTTGTAGCTGAAATTATATAAGCTGATTGGTCTGAATTGGCATATACTTTCTGGGTTTTTAACTTTTGGTATAAGTGCAATATGTGTCTTGTTGAGGTAGGGATCAAGATTACCTGACTTGAAAAATTCCTAGACCAAAAGCACGACATCCATTTTTATATCTTCCCAGAAATATTGGTAGAACTGTCCATTTAGGCCATCTGGTCTTGGAGCCTTTAGGGAGCCTAGCTGGAAAATAGCTTCTTTCTCTTCCTCCACATATATGGTAGCCGTCAAATGTTCATTCATCTTCGCAGTAACTACTTTTAGGCATTGATTTAGTATGGGTTGGAAATTCCTTGGTCCCACTGAGTCATAAAGAGACCGATAGTAGTCTACAATGTGTTGTTTGAGCACCTTGGGATCCTTGCTCCAATTCTATTCATCTAGCTTCAGCATTGTTATTTTGTTTCATTACCTCATTTGAATTGTTGTGGTATGGAAATACTTAATATTTTTATCTCCCCATTGGAGCCAATTTATCCGGGACCTTAGTCCCCAATACATCTCTTCCTGTCTCCATAGTTGATCAATGTTCTTGTTTAGTTGCTGAATTTCTTCCTTGCTGGAATCTTGGGTATTGCTGTTTGTGATACTCGTTAGTCACTTCTTGAGTCCCTTTATTTGATTTGATGCATTAGAGAACTGTTTTTTTTTTTTTTTTTTTTTTTTACTCCATTCAGCTAATTCCTCCGTTACTTGGTGAATTTTCTATGAAAAACTTCTATGGTCTTGATAATCCTTAGCCCAAATGTCCATAATAACATCCCTGCATTCTTTTTCTTCTAGCCAATATGCTTCAAATCTGAATGCTCTTCTCCTTTTACCATGAACAAGATATAATGAGAGCATAAGGGGGCTGTGATCCGACCCCATCTCTGGCAAAGCTAGAACTTCAGTATTTGGAAAGGTGACTCACCATTCCATTGTACATACGGCTCTATCTAATCGCTTTTTCACCAATTCTTCTCCTCCTCTATTGTTGGTCCACATATACATGCAACCTTTACTATCAATATCCATTAAGGAGCATTCATTAAGCATATCCCAAAAGGCTGCAATGCAGTGGTATTTCGCCTCCCTTTTGCATTCCTTCTCCCAATTATATAGAATGTCATTAAAGTCCCCCATACATAGCCACGGTAGTCGATTAGATGTATGAAAACATCGAAGTTGTTGCCATAACTAGAGTTTCTCCTGGAAATTGGTTGAAGTATGAAGGAATGTAATCCTCATAAGTTGGCCACTAGTGGGATTTTCACATTCCATATCTATAAAATGATTTGAGCTACATTTCACTTTTACTTGAACCTCTTCACTCCACATGAGTGCTAATCCCTCCGCAATTCCTGTTGGTTGCACCAAGAATGAATTTTGATATTTAAGTCTCCTTCTTACCCTTTCCACCATCGTTTCCTTGGTTTTGGTTTCCATCAAGAAAACCACATTAGGCTTTTCAAGAGCCACTAAGGCTCGAAGCTCCTGGAACGTCAGGGGATTGCCTAACCCCTAAAAGTTCCAGCTCAAAATCCTCATAATGTCACCGGTGGCTTATTAGGGCTAGCCACCAAAACTCATTCATTCCCCTCTTTCACCAGCTTGATAGGTGTCTCTAATAACTCTGTCTCATCGATCATTAACAGACTCGACCCCTCAACCTTCTTCTGTTTTTTTTTTGCTCTTAGAAGCTTTGACCCCTTCCTATTACTTCCTCCTATTTTAGTCAGCCCTACATCAGTCGAATCTAGCAAGTACAATGGTTGTTTCCCATTCCCTATATTAACTGCTGGATCCCTCATATCTTCTTCTCTGTGCTCATTCAATGACGAGTTTTCTACCCTTTTTTTGCTTCAAGTAGGCCTAGCAGTAGTCTCAAGTCCTTTCCAACCCACGATCTCAAGATGATTGGATGAGAGTTTCAGGTACATATTCCTCTTCCTCTCGAGTAGAGATTATTTTTCCATAAAAAGCTTCCCAGTGAAGGCTCCTTTCCCGTACCTCCACTTTGAGCCAAGGCCCATATTTCCCTGCCCTCTTTTCTGCCCATTCTATTTTTTCATAAGGTATTTATTCACAATGAGAAGCGTAGTGCCCTAGCCTTCCACAGGAATAGCATAAATGAGGGAGACGTTCACATTTAAACTCCACCCATAGCTTTTTTTCTCCAATCTTCATTAGAGCCCCTGTTTTTAGAGGAGCTGAAAGTTCAAGTTTAACTCTTGCTTTCCTCGTTTCATACAGCACATTTCATATATTTTCTAACTGAATTTCCTTCACTTTTCCCACTTTTCTAGCAACATCAATATATATTTCTTCCAAAATCCATCTAGGAGGCAAGCCGACAATATGCATCCAAAAATCATAAAGCGAGAAGTTATAACAGTGCTATGGAATGTCAGGTACACATTGCTTTAGAACCAGCAAATTACTCGCAAATGACCAAGGATCGGCTTTTAGTACCTGTTCTTTGTCTACTTCATATTCAAAGACAAAAGAGAAAAACCCAGGTTCTTTTTGGGAAACTTCCACTGATTCTAATTTCCACGCCTTCTTCATCGTGTTGCAAAATGCATGGAAATTTACATTCGGCTTCAATAGTAGCTTACCAAAGAGAGCGTGTTTGCATTCAATAAGTTTATTTGTTGGGGCTTCCTCCCTTGCGGCAACCACATCATCTTCTAATCATAAGTGCCCTAAACTCTTGCATAGAGCAGCTATACGAATATGGTTTTCCTCCTTACTCTCCATTTTAAAACTTGCTGATGCAGAATTAGATCTTGTGGAAGTCGTACCTGCTTTGGATGTGTTCTTGAGGTCTGAATGAAGGGAGCTCCAGCACCAAGATGAAGGGAAACTCGGCCACTTTGAGGAATGAAACAGTGCGTGCTTCCATTTAACCCAATGATCGAGATTTCAGGAGAAGAAGATGAAAGGGAGCGTCAATAGCAATCCATTTGAGGGGTTTTTGTATTTTAGGGTTTGGAGAAGAAGGGGTTTCGGGATTGTGGGTGATGGGTGTTTCGTTTTTCAGGGATTTGACGGGATGAGTTCTCCATTTTGGGAGAGATGAAGACTGGACATCTTAAAATTTAGGGTTTGGTATGCCTATCACCCTTAGGGGATAGGGAAAAGCACCATCCATGGGAGAGACGCCTCTACCATTGTAGAGAGAAAAGCTCAGTCCAAAAATGACTGACAAACGAAGTCGTTATCGATTAGCCAAAAACAATTATTTTGTCTCACTGACATTTGCCTTGCCAACATCTCTATTGTATTTGTCCTTGCCATTAGCCACGTCAAATGCCACATTAGCTTGCATGGACTAAACATTTAATGGTAGACATTTTTGTCTATTTGATGCACTTTCTAGGTCATTTGCAAAGTGGATATATTTTTGTCCTCCAGAAATTCATTTCTTTTATAATAAAAAATTTGCCCCTAGTTTAAATGCAAAGATCAAGAAAATGCTCAAAGAAAGAGGAGGACGTCCTTTCATCATATATTAATCGAATTCTATCAATTAATTTCTTTAGAAGAGCCCTAAGAATAGCTTGAAAGAATATGCCCGGAATTCTCAAGATCTTGCTTGGAACCCACAATTAACACTCCAAATTATTTTTTTTATAGCGATCGACATGTTATTTTCAAATAGATCCCTGGGTTTTAAATGTTGTTAACGAGATTATCTCCTCGAGTTTGATAGGTGGATCCGATTGAATTAATTTCATTAGGAATAGCTACTTCTCATTGGTTCCTGAATTCTGAAGCATCTCAATTTCTTCGTACGAGCAATATTTGATGGAAATTTGGGTTAGCTGTAGGTTAATGGGTGCTGATAAGCGCTAGAGTCATAAAATTATTAAGCTTTTGTTTACAGATTATGTTCTCAGAAGTAGATCCCTATAGTTTATCACATCCATAGGAACAGTGTGGTCGAACAGAATTGCATAGCAGTGCAGTTACACATCTTCATTGTCTACTTTTTCACGGTTTGTTTTCTTTGTGTATTGAGTTAAAGATCTTCAGGTTAAAGTTGCTCGAGACGTTAAATGCAATAATTAGATTGTCATCTTGATATCCTTTCACTTTCTGTCCGTCCGACTAAAATCAAGTGTCCTTTACTTGGGCAATGTCGCAGGTACGGAGAACTAGCTAAGAAGGTTACAGAAGAGGTTTTGAGAGCAAAGCAATTGTTAGACTTATACTCCTTAAGCCTTCTTTTGGTTCGTTGTCAAAGAAAGAATAAGAATGGCTTTGCTTTCTTGGTAATAATATTCTGTGCAACTGCATTCTATTTCGGTTGTTCGGAGAATCGAGATATTTCATTGCGTAATGAAATGGGTTTACGATTCTAATGCATTGGTGCTTTATCTAAAAGGTCAGCACATCTGTATGGACAGGAATATCCTTGAACTCCCATACTTTATTGGGGGATCAATGAAACTTTCACATTTGTCTTTATAGCGGTGTCGGGAGATAGAGGAACCTTCAATCATGAGTGTTTACGTGGGTGCTCTGCAACAAAAGAAAGGTGCTTCCATTCCAAGCAATAAATTTCTATAGGACGGTCGTTGACACCAAAAAGTGACATTCGTGGGCTGCAACAAGCCAATTAGGTCCTCCAAGCTCCATTGGATGGTCAACTCTCGGACTTGGAGGGAATTCGCAAATAATAATTGATTGCGGTTGCCGACTGTTCGGCATCAGCCACAATTCAGGAAGTAGCAAGACAACAGATAGATGAGTTATCGAGGCACCCGTTGACACCAAGGTTCGACTGCCTTGTATAAAATGTGGTGCAGTTACTGGGAAACATTCTGAATGTCTTGGGAATAGTTTAAATTTGAAATAATAACCACTACGACGTTTATCTATTCACTCAGGCTATAAATGGCCAACGGTGGATTATTGTAAAAGGGTGGACAGACAGATCAATGAAAATGATATACATTCATTCTCGCAAGTTATTTTCTCTATTCACGTTGCAGTTACCCTTTATTCGTTTAGTCTTTTAGGTTTGCTTGCATTTGTTGTCTCCTCTTCCTATAGTTACTGCCATCAGAGTTTTTTTCCTTCCTTTCCAAACTGACACAGAACCCGCTACACATAAAAAAGCCTAATTGCCAGCCTTTGGTAAAAAGTATTTCGTATGATACTGTTTTCGACGAAACATCTTTTGGCATGTCTAGTGGGATCATCGTGTTCTGGTTTGAGGAAGTGCTGATGGTAAAAACAAAGAATCAGAAGACTCGTAATACCCCGGCCAAAGACAGTCACCTCGTTGATCACTGATTTGGTAACCGAACTCAATGTCGAGGTCGGGACAGCCAAGTCAGTCACTTTCAATTCAGGGAAGCCAGGCGGTGAAATGGTCTGTACCTTTAACTTCCTCTACCCAATTTAATACTAGCGGAAGTTTGGGCCAGACAATGCCATTGCAAGCGGTCAGAATACTCCAAAGGCCTGATTTTACCAACGACCAGAACCAGAGTTGAAATAGGCTAGTGAATCAACCTAGAGGGGGGTGAATAGGTTGTTGCGGAATTCTTTTGGAATCTTTTACGGTAGAATACGTTGATATCCAAGATATATCAATAATAAATAAAGCATGTATTCATAAAGTAAATAGAGTAGGGTAAAAAAGAATTGACATAAGGATTATAGTGGTTCGGCTTAGTCCAAGCCTACGTCCACTCTCCACACTGGCAGCCAATTGGCTGTAATCACTATATAGCAAACGAGAGCTGTTACAGTACACGAACTAGACTTCTTCAATAGACAGTCTCTCCTACAGCTTCTTGCTGCTTTCACACTATACATAGCTCTCTTCGATACACAATTCGATCATGAAAGATTTTAGAGAACAAGTGATTTTGGAGATTCTAACATCGAGATTTTTTTACCCAGTCTCTCCTTATTTCCAAGCAACATCGATCCACCTTAAATAACCTCCATGCCTTCATACCCGTTAGCACTTACCAAAATTCATCCAATCAACCCGTTGGACTGAATCAATTTAAGTGATCTCCTTGTCGCCGAAAACGTAAGTAGACAGTAGCTCGTCAATCCTGTTCGCCCATACAATCAGGATCTTGAGTTCCCAAAATTAGATTCTTCCAAAAATAAACTTGATCTTCAACGGATAAAATCCGAAGAATAGATCTTCCAAGCTCATGATCACAGTTAGAGATATTCCATGGTTAAGATTAGGAAATATGGAATCCAATATCTTACTTTCCTTAACCATAAAAATAACCTGTGGCCAGCTTGTAAAACTTGCGAACTGTCTTCAGACTTAGATTTGGGTCTTGAAGGTCATTAGATTGAAACTGAGTCTTGAAGGTCTTCAGACTGAAACTGTGTCTTGACTGACTTTAGACGGAAAAGCTTCAGACCAAACTTCTAGGTTTGACTGTCTTTGAAAACCTTTAGACTTTGAAAACTTCAGACGTAACTGACTGAGTCTTGGAATCTTCAGACCGTACTGTAGAGGCTGTTTTGTCAACTTCAAAACTCCAAGGGATTTTTCTTCAACAATCTCCCCCTTTTTGATGGTGACAAAACCCTCGACAGATTTGTGAATTTATAAACCTGCAAGGAAAAACTCATATATACTTTGAGGATTATTTCTGCAAAACAGAGTGTTAGTCCAATAACAATTATCCTCACAAATATAATGATCCTGCAATACAAATTCACAAGTCTAGATCCAAATTATCAAATCAGCATAAAGTCATAGAAGTTCAAATAAGCAACCCAAAATCTAAAACGAAAACAGTCTAAGCAATCAAATAAAAATAAACTTCAAAAACTTCAAAATAAAAACTCTCAAAGTTTCAAATCAAAAGCTTCAAAACTTCAAATCTTCAAAACCTGCAATCATATCTGCAAATCTGCAACTCTCCCCCTTTTTGTCCCATCAAAGAGGTAGAGTGAATGTGATAAAGTTTTAAAAAGATTTAGGGGCCTGCAGGGAAACGAACAAGTTGAAACTTGCTAAGCTCCTAGACCGACTTCTCGAGTTTGGCAAGGTTTTCCTTCTTTGAAGCTAATTGCACCTCGCACCGGTCCGATTCGATTCCATTTGTGCTCTCGGTGCATTGATCTCGGTCCTGCATGTTCACTGAAGTACTCAGTAGCGCCTTTTTCAAATCTCTCATCTCGAAGTCCATCCCAAAAACCCGCTTTTTCAGATCCAACATAATATCCAACAGCTGTGTAAAGGCTGTGGAATTTGCATTGCTTCCACTTGCACCAGCAGATTGAGTTTGGAAACTAGGAGCTTCCCTCTCAGCCCTTTCCTTCTCGATAGGTGAGGATTCTTCATGTTCTGGGAAGTGGGATGCATAAACCTTCTCAGAGTCAGCACCAGACCTTCTCACATCACTAAAGTGTAGTGGCGATATCGTCCACTGTTCTGCAGCAACTCCCCATGTGTTAATGCCAGTGGGTGGAGTAGAAAATTCATCGCCAACATCCATATCAGCACTTGAATGTTTCTCGGTCTCTTCCCCAGCAAATGATGGCTCTAATCCTCCAGCCATATCTTCCTGCTGTTTGCTTTCTTCCTCATCCTTCTTTCTCCTTTCTTCTTCTTCTCTTCTCAGTTCTTGCTCTTCTTCTTCCCTTCTTCTTTCTTCTTCAGCTTTCCTCTATCTCTCTTCTTCTTCTCTCTGTTCCTCTTCTCTTCTTCTTTCCTCTTCTTCTCTTCTTTTTCTTTCTTCCTCTCTTCTCTTTCTTTCCTCTTCTCTTTTTCTCTGTCTTTCTTCCTCTTTCCTCTGTTTCTCGGCTTCCTTCTCCTCTGCTTCTCTTCTCGCTCTCTCTTCAGCCTCTGTTCTCAAAATAGCAAGGCTCCTCAATCTAGAGAGAGTGGACAGAGTCATGGCATCTTCTTCATCTTCCTCATCTTGCAGGATGATTTTCCTTCTTTTCTTTTCAGCCATGGGCTCTTTGCCCTTTCTTTTCGACAAAGCAGTGGGGATCTCCTTTGAAGGTATTTGCCTCCTCAACCTTTCCAGTGCTGCATTCAGTTCTGGAAATTTCATCTTTATCACCATTTTTTCACCAACAAGCATCAAATTCAACTTGGTCAGGCATAAAGATGTAGGGACTTGAATATTGAAATGCCTAAAAAGTTTGGTGATGATTGATGAATAAGGCAGCTGACCATTATCCTTTACCACAATTCTATACATATGGAAAAGAATGACATGTGGGAGAGAGAAGGGTCTGCCTTGATTGATGGCAAACATCAGTTTTGCCTCTGTTTTGGAAACATCAGTCTTCGAGGTCGTCTTTGGCCGGATGCAGTTGATGACTATTTTATGCAACAAAACATTCGTGGCATTCATCCTAGTGTAGGATATCTTACCTTCAACTATTCTGTCTCGTACGATTTCCAAAGTTGCATAGGCTGTTGAGACTTTGATTGGCTGGAAACTCCTTCGGTTCTGCTTCCGTAACCACTTCCTCAAAGTGTTGACTCTCAGCTTCTTGTTGAGGCGAATCTTCTTCCGTTAGGTCCACCCTTGTAGGACCCTCTGGCTGTCTCTGTGGTCCCCTGGTGGCGATTCTAGAAGACTTGCGAGACGACATTCTTGGAGAGCAAGCAAAGATTCAACTTGAACGCGAGGAAAAATGGAAACTTTGTGACGAAAAAGGGATGAAATAGGAACGGCAAATGGAACCTTTTTAGGGTTTTGAAAGCGAAAGAGTATGAGGATGAATCGCAAAGGAGTAGCTGCGAGTGAAAAGTGACGGTTCGAGAGTATAAATAGTGAGAGAGATAAACACGGGAATACGAATCGTCGCCAAAAAGTAAAGGAAAAAACTGCCAAAAAATAAACCGTAATATCGAAAAAGAAAACTGCCTTTTTGAAAATATAAACTGCCATAATTACGTGTCAGAAAAATAGTAAAAAGAGATTTTGAAATATCGAAAAATATTTACTAAAAATAAAATAAAGTAGAGAATTAAAATACGTAAAGAGATTAAACAAACAGAGTCTGACAGTTGTTCAGACTTTACCTCTGAGTCTGAACCCTTTTTCAGACTTTACCTTTGCGTCTGAGCACAATCAGACTTTATGTAGAGTTTGAAACACTTTCAGACCTTGCTTTGAGTCTGAGCCGCCTTTAGACCTAGCGTTGAGTTTGAACCACCTTCAGACTTAGCGATGAGTCTGAACCGCCTTCAGACTTTAATTTTGAGTCTGATTATCTTCAAATTTCACAATACTCAGTCTAGAGCGAATTGATTCAAAGTGAGCCTTCTCTGCCAATTGATTCTTTGAATCTACATGCTGAATCACCACATCTCCACTTTGAACATGATCTCGAATGAAATGATACTTGATTTCAATGTGCTTTGCTCTTGAATGAAGTATTGGATTCTTTGTGAGGTTGATTGCGCCTGTATCGTCACATTTGATTTCCGTATGTGTTTCATCAACCCCAAAGTTTCTTAATTGCTGTTGTATCCATAGAATTTGAGAGCAGCAACTTCCAAGAGCTATGTACTCTGCTTCAGCGGTTGAAAGAGCCACGATACCCTATTTTCTTGAGAACCAAGATACCATCCTGTTTCCCAATAATTGACATGTACCTGTAGTGCTTTTTCTATCCACTTTACAACCAGCAAGGTCAGCATCAGAATATCCAAGGAGAGTAAAATCTCTTTACTTAGAATACCACAGACCTAGCTTAGATGTAGTTGCAACATATTTAATGATACGCTTAACAGCAGTCATATGAGATTCTTTAGGATTAGATTGAAATCTAGCACATATGCAGACACTAAACAAAATATCAGGTCTAGAAGCTGTAAGGTAAGGAAGTGACTCGATTATACTTCTGTATAGTTTTTGGTCTACACTCTTTCCTTGTTCGTCTTTATCCAGCTTTGATGAGCTTGACATAGGAGTTTCTGTTTTCTTGCAATTCTCCATTCCGAACTTCTTGATAAGGTCTTTTGCATACTTCTCTTGATGGATGAAAGTTCCTTCACTTGATTGTTTGAGTTGAAGTCCCAAAAAGAAGTTTAGTTCTCCCATCATGCTCATCTCAAATTTATTCTGCATACACTTTGAAAAATTCTTGCAAAGTTTCTCATTAGAAGAACCAAATATGATATCATCAACATAAATTTGAACAAGTATGAAATCCTTGCCTTCTCTTTTTATAAATAAGGTAGTATCTACTTTACCTTTAGAGAAGCCATTTTGAATTAAGAAGTTGCTTAACCTTTCATACCATGCTCGGGGTGCTTGTTTTAAACCATATAAGGCTTTCTTTAGCTTGAAAACAAGGTTTGGTCTTTTAGGATCTTCAAATCCTGGTGGTTGTTCCACATAGACTTCTTCTTGGATAACTCCATTTAGGAATGCACTTTTCACGTCCATTTGGAATAACCTGAAATTCTTAAAACAAGCAAAAGCAAAAAGTAATCTTATAGCTTCTAACCTTGCCACCGGAGCATAGGTTTCGTCATAGTCGATGCCTTCTTCTTGTATGTACCCTTTTGCCACAAGTCTTCCTTTATTCCTTACCACTTTTCCTTGTTGATCAAGTTTGTTCCTGAAAACCCATTTGGTACCAATGATTGATTTACCTTTTGGTTTAGGAATTAGCTCCCACACGTTGTTGATTTTGAATTGATTCAATTCTTCTTGCATTGCTTCAATCCAGCTTTCATCTTTCAATGCATCTTCTGTGTTTTTCGGTTTGATCTCAGAAATGAGTGCAAGAGCACTAGAAGCTTCACGTCTTTTAGATCTTGTACGAACTCCTTCATCAATATTGCCAATGATGAGGTCTGGGGGATGACTTGACTTATGCTTCTAACTTGTAGTTGATTTGTCAGTTTGGTGAAGCTCTTCTTCAGTTGAAATTACTGAATTTGTTTGAGGCTCAATGTCTGGGGCTTGATTTTATTCAAGAGAATTTGTAGACACTTGGCTAGATTCAAAATCTTCAGGTTGAGTCTGATTTTGTACTGAGTCTTCAAACTTCACATTCATGGATTTTCCACAGTTTGAGTGCGTTTGTTGAAGACTCTGAAGGCTTTGCTTGTCATGGAGTAGTCAAGGAAAATTCCTTCATCTGATTTTTTTTTAAACTTACCAATTCGATCACTAGAATTCTTTAGGATAAAACATTTGCAACCGAATACATGAAAATATGAAACAATTGGTTTCTTACCTTTGAGCAGTTCATAAGGTGTCTTTTCTAATATAGGTCTTAAAAAGATTCTATTTATGATATAACAAGCAGTAGAAGTAGCTTCAGCCCAAAAATGAGGTGAAATATTACTTTCGATCAAAAGAGTTCTTGCCATTTCTTGCAAAGAAAGATTTTTCCTTTCTACAACTCCATTTTGTTGTGGAGTGTATGGGGATGAAAAATTATGTTGAATACCATTGTCATCACAAAGTATTTAGCAAAATCATGATTTTCAAATTCTCCACCATGGTCGGTTTTAATACTTGAAATCGCATAACCTTTTTCAATTTGAATTTTCTTTGCAAACTTAGTAAAATAAGTCAATGCATCAGATTTATTTGCAAGAAAGAATACCCAAATAAAACGAGAATAATCATCAATTATAACCAAGCAATATCTTTTACCTCCAATACTTTGAACTCTTGTTGGCCCGAATAAATCCATGTGTAATAGCTGCAAAACACGATTAGTGGATACTTAATTTATAGATTTATAGGAATTTCTAACCCGTTTTCCAAGTACACAGGGAGTGCATAATTCATGCTTTTGATACTTGAGGTTAGGAAGTCCTCGAACAAGCTTTTTGGATGACACTTTTGCGATTTGCTTCAGGTTGACATGTCCAAGCTTCCGTGCCGAGAGAATGACTTCATCTTGAATCGATATCAAGCATTGAGGACTGTCGGACCTTACGTCTAGCAAATAAATATTTCCATGTCTTCGTCCGTAAAGGATTGTGAGAGATCTTTGCTTGTTCCGAGAACATGTATCTTCTTGAAAGTTGATTTTGTATCCAGAATCGCATAATTGACTAATACTCAATAGATTGTAGTTCAATCCTTCAACAAGAGAGATATTGTTGATTGTGAGATTTCCAATCATCACAGTTCCTTGACCAACAATTTTTCCCTTGTTGTTACCACCAAAAGAAACATTTCCTCCTTTTAAATGAGAGAGTTTTGTAAAACAACTTGAGTCTTCTGTCATGTGTCTTGGACATCCACTATCCAAATACCACTTGATTTTCTTCTTGAAGGTAACCTGCATTTAAAAGAAAGACTCATGTCTTCTTTGGTACCCAAACCTTCTTGGGTCCATCATTGTTAGTAGTATAAACAGTCTTTGCCCAGCTCTTCTTAACAGGTCTCCAAACTTTGGGACATTCCTTTTCAAAACGATCTACACTTTTACATTTTGAACAAGTAAGAGCATTTCTACCAACAGACTTTACAAAAACCTTTTGGAAATTATTTTTATAAAAATTTTTTGTTGGCCTATTCCTAATTCTTTCCTTTACCTTTGGGAAATCGATCAAAGGAACGGTTTCTTGTGTCATTCCTAGACCGGATTTATTAAAGTAAGGTCTTTGAATAGAAAGAATTTTATCCAGCTTTTCTGAATCCATTGAAAATTTCTTTGTGACTTTCAATAAATCTTCTTTCAAGCAAGTATTTTCTTTTGAAACCGCAAGAGACTTGTCTAGACTTTCAACTTTTTCAAATAAAATCTTTTCTTGTTGTTTCAGTTTAGAATTCTCCCTTTTCAGTTCAGAAATCCTTTTAAGAGAGCCTTTAAGGCGAGACAAAGTTCATCAATGTATTTTGATACTTTGGTAGGAATTTTTAAATTTCTAACCTTGATACCACTGTTTGAGTCTGAGTCTGAATCTAAGTCTGAGTCTGAGTCTGAGTCTGAGTCTGCCATAAGACATATGTTTGCATATTCTTCATCACTCTCCTTAGATTCAGTGTCACTCCACGTTTTAGCTTTGAGTGCATTATTAAACTTTTCAGGTTTCCCTTTCTTTTTCTTCAATAAGGGACAGTTGGGTCTGATGTGTCCCTTTTTCTTGCATTCAAAGCAAACAACTTCTTTGCTGGTATCTTCTTCTTCATTTGATCTCTTTTGAAATCTTTGATTGTTTTGTTTCTTTCCATTAAACCTTCTGCCTTTTCTATTTAACCTTTTGAATTTTCTAATCAGAAGTGCCACTTCATCATCATCCAAGTCTTCTTCTGAATCTGTAACATTAGAATCATCATTAGATTTTAAAGCGATTGACTTCTTACCTTTTGTGTCAAATTCCTCATTGAATTGCTCGACTTCATAAGATTGAAGTGTGCCGACCAATTCATCTACTGAAAGAGGCATGATCCTTTGTGTTTCTCTTATAGATGTCTTGACGTGATTCCAATCTTTGGAGAGCCCTCTCAACAGTTTATTGACCTTCATAGGTCCTGAGATTGGCTATCCTTGGTATGCCAAGCCGTTTACAATTTTTGTAAATCGACTGAACATATTCGTGATGGATTCTCCTGGCTTCATTTTGAAGGCTTCATATTGACCAAGAAGGATATTGATCTTGGTTTCTTTGACTCGATCTGTTCCTTCATAGGTGACGTGCAATTTGTCCCAAACTTCTTTGGCTGTTTCACAAGATCAAATTCTATTATATTCAGTAGGAGATAATGCACAATATAGAGAATAAATAGCTTTTGCATCAAGAGCATGTCTCTTAGAAATTTCTGCTTGCGGTAATCCTGCTCCATTAGCTATTTCTTTCCCTGTGCTTGATATAGCTTTAGGGATAATTCCATTCTCCACTACATCCCACTCCATAGGATCTTTAGATCTTAGGAATGCCTTCATCTTGTTTTTCCATACGTTGTACTTCTTGCCATCGAAGTAGGGAGGTCTGGTATTGCTTTGCCCTTCAATTAAACCTGGAGCCAAAACACTAGCCATAGATCTTTAGCTTCAGAAATAATAACACTTCTAATGAATAAGCAACCTGCTCTAATACCAATTGAAATAAGCTAGTGAATTAACCTAGAGGGGGGTGAATAGGTTGTTACGGAATTCTTTTGGAATCTTTTGCGGTAGAATACGTTGATATCCAAGATATATCAATAATAAATAAAGCACATATTCATAAAGTAAATATAGTAGGGTAAAAGAGAATTGACATAAGGATTATAGTGGTTCGGCTTAGTCCAAGCCTACGTCCACTCTCCACGCTGATAGCCAACTGGCTGTAATCACTATGTAGCAAACGAGAGCTGTTACAGTACACGAACTAGACTTCTTCAATAGACAGTCTCTCCTACAGCTTCCTGCTGCTTTCGCACTATACGTAACTTTCTTCGATACACAATTCGATCATGAAAGATTTTAGAGAACAAGTGATTTTGGAGATTCTAACATCGAGATTTTTCTACCCAGTCTCTCCTTATTTCCAAGCAACATCGATCCACCTTAAATAGCCTCCGTGCCTTCATACCCGTTGGCACTTACCAAAATTCATCCAATCAACCCGTTGGACTGAATCAATTTAAGTGATCTCCTTGTCGCCGAAAACGTAAGTAGACAGTAGCTTGTCAATCCTGTTCGCCCATACAATCAGGATCTTGAGTTCCCAAAATTAGATTCTTCCAAAAATAAACTTGATCTTCAACGGATAAAATCTGAAGAATAGATCTTCCAAGCTCATGATCACAGTCAGAGATATTCCATGGTTAAGATTAGGAAATATGCAATCCAATATCTTACTTTCCTTAACCATAAAAATAACCTGTGGCCAGCCTGTAAAACTTGCGAACTGTCTTCAGACTTAGATTTGGGTCTTGAAGGTCATTAGACTGAAACTGAGTCTTGAAGGTCTTCAGACTGAAACTGTGTCTTGACTGACTTTAGACGGAAAAGCTTCAAACCGAACTTCTGGGTCTGACTGTCTTTGAAAACCTTTAGACTTTGAAAACTTCAGACGTAACTGACTGAGTCTTGGAATTTTCAGACCGTACTGTAAAGGCTATTTTGTCAACTTCAAAACTCCAAGGGATTTTTCTTCAACAAGAGTGGTCATGGTCACACTGACTGGCCTGGCCCAATTGGAGCAATTAATCCATTTGGGCACACACAAGAGGAAGTCAATGGAAATAATTTCGGTATGGTGAATTCTAATTCCCCAGTGTCAAGAGTAGACATTCAAGGAGTTGAAACTTAGCTACTCAATATGGAAACTATCAAACCTCGAATCTTTGTAGAAACGATTATGACATGGCCGTTCCTCCATCCTAAGCATGCAGCCTCAAACCAGTAAGATCTAATTCCCAAAAGTTCCTATCTATAACATTCTCGCTCTAACGACCACTAATTGAGGACCTGGAAAGATTGGGAAAGAAAGGAGTGAGTAACTACAACTCAGTGAGTAGTACATATCTTCTAAGAAAATCAAGCCTCTACATTACACATATAAAACTCAGAGACATGATTCATTTATTCCAATCCAAAATATAACAACTTACAAGAATAAAATGAGTTGTATATTACTTCAACCTTGCCATATCAATACCAGAATTTTTGTTCATCCATAATAGTAAAACAAGCATTGTTGGTTTAATTCAATAATCAAACTCGT
Organism: Eucalyptus erythrocorys; assembly: GCA_014182555.1. Taxonomy (NCBI): domain Eukaryota; kingdom Viridiplantae; phylum Streptophyta; class Magnoliopsida; order Myrtales; family Myrtaceae; genus Eucalyptus; species Eucalyptus erythrocorys. Next base: position 35,865,803 of record CM024599.1, on the reverse strand, counting down.
CATATCTTATGTCAATGGTTCATTTCATTTTCCAAACTCATATCACATCACATCTCAAGGCCTTAGAGGTGGCTTCCACGAGATTCGCATCACCGTACCAACACATGTAAATGATATAAGGCTCTAGAGGTAACTCCTACGAAATTACATTATCGTGTAGCACTTAGTCCTTGACTAACGTATATCAATAGCAAAGGGTCCTAAAGGTGGCTCTCATGAATTTATGTTATCATGTAGCACTTAGCTCTTGAATATAAAGCTCTAAATGTGGCTCCCACAAAATTACGTTATCATGTAGTAATTAGTCTTTGATCCACACATATCAACGGTACAGACCTCTAGAGGTGACTCTCACGAAATTACGTTATTGTGTAGCACTTAGTCCTTTACCGATCCACATCACAATTGGCTTCATAGACCAGAACATAACTTTTCATCAATCAATTCTCTCCACAAAACCAATTTAGAGTTCATGTCACAAATCAAGTTCACATATCAAATCAAATCACATTTTACAAACCATACTCAAGTCAACACAATTCTTTCACAAAAAGACCACAAACCGAAAATATATCCCCTCTCCCAACTCCATTCATCAGACATTCACAATTTATTTCTCACATCATTTCAGAATTCATATCTTAAAGGACTCATCCCATAAATCAATTCGCAACTTTCCCGACTTTTGTAACACATTCCTCACACCATTCTCAAATGAATAAAGAGTAATAAATGTCCCGTCCAAAGTTATGCATCAAATATGCTATGATAGTACTTTTGCCTTTTAGCCACTTCATAATGTGCACATAATATAAATCATACTTTTCATTTTCGAATTATGAGTTTACAAATTAGAATGAGAGATAGCACCACTTACCTGAAAAGCCCAAAATGAAAGAACAAGAAGCTAAACAAGGCAACGATCTCTTAATCCTAGCAATGAAACGAGAATCAACATTAAAACCTAGGACAATGCTACTACAATTATGAAACCGCTAAACTAAGCTTACACGCTAATATAATAACTCCCACGCGCTAACAAATCACATATCCAAAATGATTATTCAAGTCGTTCGTGTCGCGACCTCTTTTTTAGCGTCGCAATTTGGTATGAGCGTCGGCGGAGGCTAATGGTTCGGCTAAATTTATTAGGTCCGGACTCTCCCAAGTTCACCAATTCACGACTTTAATAGTCTAAATTTTTAACCTGTAAATCAATTTTTAAAATGGAGTCGTCACTAATTAATTTGGGGTGGATTTGATTAGAAACCCATGCGAAGTATTAGGATAATTACTTGCTCCTACGTAACCAGAAAAATTAGAATCGGGGACTTGATTACACTAATTAATCACTAATGCCCTTTCGGTACCTAATCTTGTTTAAACCCAAGGTTATTTAGATGCTTAAGGGATTTTCCATGCATTTTAGGAAGGAAAAACATTTTTTGTGTCTTTTTCTATTTTTTGAACATAAGAGGGATTTTTTTGTATTTTTAAGAAAATACAAGTCTTTTTGGCTTTTTATTAATTTTTTTTTTGGCTTTTTATGAATTTTTGGCTTTTTTTGGATTTTTGGCATTTTTTGGAAAATATGAAATATTTTTTAATTTTTAATTTTTTGAAAAAAATATTTTTTATCATTTTTTAAATATTTTTTTCTATTTTCTGGAAAATAAAATATTTTTTTATTATTTTTCGAAAATAAATCATTTTTTAATTTTTTGAAAATAAATTATTTATTTATTTTTATTTATTAAAATATTATTTAAAATAATACAAAAGTTGACTCGGGTTGGATCTACGGGTTGGGTTTGACCGGGCCGCCCCAAAATGCTACGAGCTCGACTCTTTTTTTTTCTTTTTTCTTTTTTAATTATTTATTAAAACAGCCCGACGGCCCGTTGTTTTGGGAACAATCCGGCCTGACCCGGATCCGACCCGAGTTCGCGACCTAATTTTCTGGTGAATCCCTACTCGGATCCAACCCGGTTTCCACCGCCCCCCAAAATGCGCCAAAACCCTACCCAATTCCTAGCCCGGGTTCGACTTGATGACCTAGGGCCGCGACCCGAAAAATCAGAACCCTAGTGTTCCCAATTCGCGACGCCGAGGAGGGGAGGGCTAAGGTGTTATGGCAGCGACGACGGCAACGGTAGCGACAGCAGTAACGAGAATTGGAATACCGAGGGGGTTGTGATGGCGACAACGACGGCGACGATGGTGGTATGTTACCTGTTCGTGGCAACGGCATGACAAGGCGTCCAACGGTGGTGATGACAAAGGGCTGTAGGTGCGGGCAGCGGCGACGAATCGGCGACGACATCCCTGCAACTTCCAGATCTGGTGCGGCTTGGGATAATCGGCTACGGTGACGGCGTCGGAATGGTGGCGGAGACGCGGTTACGTCGGCGATAGCGAATCCCAGATATATTTAGATCTGGGCCTTCGCCGGCCCTCCTCTTCGCTTGTGCTCTCTCCTCTCTCCCTCTCCGACCGCGAGCCTTCGAATCTTAACTTGCTCGTCTTCGGCCCCCCTTTCTGAAGTCTCTCAGTAGGAAGCACGAAGCTTTGCAGCCCTCGATCGTTCTCACTCTGTCTTAATCTGTGGGTTTCGTCGTTGACGTTGGGGCCTATTTATCAGCGAGGGGGCGGCCGGCCGACAGAGCTTCGACCGCCAATCCCCCTTGCACGCCGAGTGGCCTCTGCCGGCCGAACCGATGTCCCCATCCGACACCAGCTGCCCCTACTCCACGTCCCGTCGCTGCTCCTCCTCTCTGTTCCGGCGTCGCATGTGTCACCGTCTCCGGCACGTGGAGCCTATCCATATGAGGAACACGACAAATGCGTGGGTCAGGCCAGGTCCGGATCCGGCTCGGCCACATGGGGGGGAGGAAAAAATGTCTGGCTGGGCTTGAAGGCCCAGCCCGACACTCTGCAGCTTCTTTTTTTGCTTCTTTTTTTGTTATTTGTTTATTATTAAAAAAGACCAAATTAAAGAAAATAAAAACTTAATTAATAAAATAAAATAAACCTAATTAAAATTGATGTGTTAATAGTTGCCCTTCTTTGAAGGGGAGCTCGTAGAGGTTGCATTCAAAGACAAACTGATGCCTAAATTTTTTCCATGCATGCGTAGCAGATTATATTTTATTTGGGACCTATTATTCTTTGCAGAAAAAGAGCAATATAATTTTATATATATTAAGACATATAAGAAGATACCTGTAGTTACTTACCAGGAGTGAGTGAGATAGGGTGTGAACTCCGAGTTTGGCAAATATTAAGGCATCATCTGACCTGGTGACATGAGGAAGTTGCTTTTCCAGGACCCGAACTACTCTTCGGTCGCCTGTTAGAGTAATCAGTGGTTTATCTTGGACTCGAAACTTTCTTCGGTCGCCTGTCAAAGCAGTAAGTGGTTTGTCTCGGACCTGAACCTTTCTTCGGTCACCTGTCAGAGCAGTAAGTGGTTTGTCTTGGACCCGAACCTTTTTTTGGTCGCCGTGACGGGAGATGCGCCGACCTTTCTAAGGGCATCTATTTGTGAGTGCCTAATTTCTGTCAAGGACACCAGTTGGTACCCGACCTTTCTTGGGAGATGCGCCAACCTTTCTTAGGGCATCTATTTTGTGGGGGTGTCTGACCTCTGTCAAGGACACCGGTTGGTACCCGACCTTTCTCGAGAGGATGCGCCGACCTTTCTCAAGGCATTGATTTGTGGAAGATACCTGGACATTCATGGGCATTTCAAGGAGTACCTAGATATTCACAAGTACTAACCTGAAGGATATTTGGGCCTTTGCAGGCATCAAAAGGGGTATTTGGCTTATCATAGGCATTGAAGGGGTACTTGGATGATAACAAGTATGAATTCTTGGGGGATACTTGGACATTCACAAGTATCGAAGGGGTACTTGGATGACTATAAGTACAAACTCTTGAAGGATACCTAGATGTTCACAAGCATCGAAGGGGTACCTGATAATTGGAAATATCGAGGACATACCTTGGTTATTTGTGAAGGTGTCTCATTTCTTAGTAATGGGAATATCGAGGACGTACCTGAGATATTCGTGAAGGTTTCTTACCTCCTGGTAATGGGAATATCGAGGACGTACCTGAGATATTCGTGAAGGTCTCTCACCTCCTGGTAAAAGGGAATATCAAGGACGTACCTGAGATATTTGTGAAGGTCTTCCACCTTCTGGTAAGGGGAATACCGAGGACGTATATGAGATATTCGTGAAGGTTTCCCACCTCTTGATAAAAAGGAATATCGAGGACGTACCTAAGATATTCGTGAAGGCCTCCCACCTTCTGGTAAGTGGAATATCGAGGATATACCTTGAATATTCATGAAGGTCTCCCACCTTCTGGTAAGGGGAATATCGAGGACGTACCTTGGATATTCGTGAAAGTCTCTCACCTCCTAGTAATTGGGAATATCGAGGACGTACCTTGGATATTCGTGAAGGTCTCTCACCTCTTGGAAATTGGGAATACCGAGGACTTACCTCGCATATTCGTGAAGGTCTCTCACCTTCTGGCAATTGGGAATACCGAGGACATACCTTGCACATTCGTGAAGGTCTCCCACCTCCTAGAAATTGGGATTATCGAGGCATACCTGGGATATTCGTGAAGGTCTCCCACCTCCTGGAAATTAGGAATATCGAGGGCGTAGCTAGGATATTCGTGAAGGTCTCTCACCTTTTGGAAATTGGGAATACCAAGGACGTACCTAGGATATTCGCAAAGGTCTCTCACTTTCTGGTAATAGGAATATCGAGGACATACCTGAGATATTCGTGAAGGTTTCTCACCTCCTGGTATTTGGGAATATCGAGGACATACCTTGGATATTCGTGAATGTCTCTCACCTCATGGTAATTTGGAATACCGAGGATGTACCTCGCATATTCATGAAGGTCTCCCACCTCTTAGAAATTGGGAATATCGAGGGCATACCCGGGATATTCGTGAAGGTCTCTTACCTCCTAGAAATTGGGGAATATCGAGGACGTACCTTGGATATTCGTGAAGGTGTCTCACCTTCTGGAAATTGGAAATACCGAGGACGTACTTGGGATATTCACGAAGGTCTCTCACCTTCTGTTAATGGGAATATCGAGGACGTACCTGAGATATTCGTGAAGGTTTCTAACCTCCTGGTATTTGGAATATCGAGGACGTGCCTTGGATATTCATGAAGGTCTCCGACCTTCTAGAAATTGAGAATTTGAATGTAGCACAAGGCTTACCTGGATGGCCGCAGGCACATAGGTGTACAAAGTAGATGAATATTTGGATGAACACAAATATTTAATGATATGATCAAGGACCACTCAACTGGTCCTAGTGTAAGAAAGCATACCTGGGTAATCGCAGGTACTTGAACGGCTGCTAATATTCAATGACATAATTTTAAGGACCACTTGGACAGGTCGAGTGTCATGGAAAGGGAGTATCCGAATGGTGGTTGGTACTCAAAGATAAGAGGATAATTGGACAATTACAAGCATCCAAATTTTAAAGACAATTTGAATAGATTAAGTGTCAACAGAGGGAGCACTTGAGTAGCGACAAGCACTCGAAAACAGGGGGATGCTTGGACAATCACAAATATCAATACTTGGGGACAACTCAAATAAGCTGAGTGTCGATAAGAGGTAGCACTTAGACAGTGGTAGGTACTCAAAGATAAAGAGATACTTGGACAGTCACAAGTATCAATACTCTGGGGACAACTCGAACAAGTTGAGTGTCGATAAGAGGGAGCACTTAGACAGTGGTAGGTACTCAAAGATAAATGGATACTTGGTCAGTCACAAGTATCAATACTCTGGGGACAACTCGAACAAGTTGAGTGTCAATAAGAGAGAGTACCCGGCGAATGGTGGGTACTCAAAGATTATCAGACATAAAGTTCTGGGAGTAGGGATGAGGATATGCTTTTATGGCGATACCTTTGATCTCTAAGAGTATATTTTCTATTTGCACAATATGCACGCATGTACACAACAATTGTATAAGTTGTAAACTCATAAATTCAAATGTGATTTATGCATGACAATCTTGTCAGTTTGGTATCATTCGAATTCCACTGGGGAAGATTTTGAAAGACAACCTTCATTTAGAATGTAGATGTCTTGAGCATGTCAGATGAGGGACTTTCAGTCTGAAAGGACTTTCACTCACTTTCATGGGAAAGGCTGTTTTATCCTGACCATTGATGCGGGATTTATAAGGACCACACTATCTCACTGTCATCATGTCAGTAGGGGTCCGAGTATTCTCGCAAATGATACGATTTTACCGATGTGAGAGATTTTTGTTGAAATTGTGATGAAGGTTTGGTTAATGGCTTATCAAAGGGGACCAACAAGGTCATGGCTCTGTGAAAAAGATGCTGCATAATCATCTCCAAGTTTGCAAGTCAAGAATCCTGCGAAAAGAGATAGAATAATCTTGCTCATATTTCTTCGAGTGATGCTTATAAACATATGAAATCCTAAGTTAATTGAAGTGCCCCAAGTCTGAAGAGACTTTTACAATGGGATGCGATGTAGGCTTGACTCATGTGTAAAAGGATGAGAGTTGGTGATCGCCTTGGCATTTGTCACCGGTTTTTCTTCTCACTGTCAGATGAAGGTTCCATGGACCTCAACAGCAACTTCTCTTGGGAATACAAATGGCTGGATTTTTTGTTTGGGGCATTGGCTTTGCTTTTACCAGGCACACTGCTTTTTCATGCCCCTATTTCTCTTTTCAATTTTTTGTTTATGGGCATTGACCTTGCTTTAACCAGGTACACTACTTTTTTATGCCCCAGGTTTTTTGTTCTTGTTGCTTGAGGAACTGATCTTAATAAATTCAAGCAAATGCCTTCGTTAGACTTATTGAGTCTTCATCTTTTGCTGGCACTTCTGATTATGCTGCTCGAATGGCAGTAGCTTTTACTTTGCCTCCATGTGATGGTGAATTTACAGACTCAATTGGATTGTACAATGGATACAAGTGCGTAAAGAAAGAATTGCTCCTCATGACTCTAGGGCACTTAAATTAGCGCGAGTGCTCATATCCAATAAAGACACTCGAAGATTGACACAAGTGCAAGCAAGAGAATTTCTATCCCTTTTCTCACCTCGTGATGCTGACTTGCCTTCGACTTGCCCTAGTGTGGGGGTGGTTCTTTGACGGGGGTAAGGCAGAAATTTGCCAGTGTTTGGGGCTCAAAGTGAGCGATGGAATGCCTCTCACTGTTTTGGTCATCGTACCATTCGCAAGAGAACTCTTTACCCTACAGTCACGGAATTTTTTGCACTTATCTCACAAGTGTATAGATGGGGGACTATGTGTAAGATATGGCTTGCCTGTCATCATTCTGACGCGCATCATCTAGCATGCTCAATTAATCTTGTATTCTTCACTTAGCTGTCTATTCTAATAATCCTTAATAAAATCAAAGATTTAGACAGACAAAATTGTTATGCAAAATTCACCTGGGAAAAGGCATGCAGCATATGGTGTGATAGAGTTTGTACTTTCAAAATAAATAAATGTCTTTTACTCAAGAAAAACCTATTAACAGCTTTAAGGTGTTTACTTGGTGGAATGGTATTAACAAATGTGTTGAATTTTGAATATCAAAAGAGTTATTCACAAAGGGCTATTTACAAATGGGTGCCGATGGATTGTTCCTATTGGTTAGGAATATGACACATGAATGATCAGCCAGGGGTTGGGAATCTGGTCAAGCATCTACACTTTTGCCTCTTGCAGAAGAGAAGATGTGGAAATAGATCAATCAATAAGGCTAAGATCATAAGTGATTTGAGGCCTGAAGGATCTTTGTTATTTGCTTTGGTGATACTTAAGACGCTATTTTGTTTGGGAAAGCTTATCAGAGTCTAACATGCCTTTCATTGATTTGTTTTCCGCACCTTGGACGGTCAGGTGATCCTGTAACAGACAAGAGGGAGCGTGTTAGTCACAAACTCTTTCAAAGGTCAAACAACTGGAAGCGATATGACATTACCTTTCACTGGTTTGCAAATGATAAAGTGAACCTGGAGTACGAGGAGGACACGAAGTCCCGCGTCTCCCATTCCGTCAGGTCAATTATTCTCCTTAATTGGCTTATGGATCACACATCCTTTTATACGAAGTCAGGTGAATTCGATACGGGTCATTCTCATGAACCTCACTTGGCCAATATTGACCATCAAGTTTGGTTTTTGATTCCCAATGTTTCTTGTCAATAGGGAAAATACGTCAAAAGTGGGTTCATATAGTGGGAGTATTGGAAACGATACCAAATTACCTTTCCCCAGAGTTTGTCCGTGCTAGCGTCAATGATGGCCTCTTTATCTCGGTACAATTCAATGTTTCTTTCAATTGGCCTTTCTCATTTGTGACCATGTATGTATAATTGCTAGTTGTTGATTCATCTTCAACGCCTTCCTTCTGTGGAATTTCTCCTTTTGTCTTTGACTATAGCTTCATTGAACAAAAGTCATGTACCTCAAGCTTCCATGGAACCTGAGATGGACAATAAAAAATCTCCAGTCTTCTGATGGCAATTATTTTGTGTCTGGAGTACGGAGTGAAGCTCCCAGATTCTAAAGTCGTTGTCTAGAGTGGGGGCCTATAGATTGTCTTGACTGTCTGGATTTTCTCTCTATTAATAGTAATCACTTTAAAGGAAGAGAAGAACTTTCTTCCTTATGCTTCTGGGCTCGTCGAAGTTGAAACTGTAACATCTAGTTGTTTGGGTGCGTCGTGCGACAAGATAGTCCTCCGGTTTAGGAGGGAGTTGGGCAAGAGCGAGGCATGTTATACATGCTTCGATTTCAACTGTATGCATGTACTTATTACGTCTCATCTTTTGTATCCTATAAATAAAAGAGAGGGGTCGTCATTATCAATAATATGTTAAGGGAATAAGACTTACCCTTTTTGAAACGGGATGATCCTTTCTGTTTGCCCCTGCTTTCTTGAAAAGATGTCCTCGAATGTGCCAATTTCAAATGCCTTCTGTCATACTAAGTCAAAGGGGATGATATTCTGAGACATGAAGTGAGAGAGTCAGAAAGACAAACATGATTAAATTTATCATTTTGTTTTGATGAAAGCTTTTGATGATGAAATATTCTTATTTTCAAAATATGTCTTTGGGGAAGAAAAAGCATGAGGAAGCCCAGCCCTCAGTATTCTCCTTGGATGATATTTTCTTTTCATGGTTGGATAACATCACTGGGCTGGTTTGGAATACCGCCTCATATTCTCAAAACAAAATATTAGAACTATACATTAGAGTATTGGAATGGAAAATACAATAGTAGCACACTAGACAAGATAAGAAACATGAAATTATAAAAACAAGCAAAATTCATGAAAACTTCTATGAAAAGAAGTGCTTTGATAGTGCTGGTCTTAAAGTCAAGCATCTTTGAATTCCTCGCCTCCAGTAGACTCGAAGTATTCGCATGCGATGACTACTTCGCTGAAGCTACGGAAGTGTAACCCATGCAGCCAATAGCGATGCTTGCAGGACAAGGCTTCTATGAACTGCTTTATCAACTCCTCTTTGGCCAGTTGAGGGTGGGTTTGCATCATAAAAGCCTTCCACCTCCCTGCATATGTTTGGAAATTCTCCATTGGTCTTCTTCTGAACTAGGCCAAAATCTCGCAAAGCAGCTCAGTTCCAATTTGGTTTTGGTACTGATGCAAGAATGTGGAAGACAGCTCATTCCAATCCTTTATGAGGTAAATACTTGCTGTGACGAACCATTGTAATGCAAACCCCATAAGAGCTTCTTGGAACGCCTAAGTTGTGAATGACATTGGGCCATAGTACCGACCCATTTCAGCGTGGAGATATTGCAAATGAGCCATGGGACAAGTCGTGCTATTATACTTGCGAAGATTAGGTATCCACATTTTTCTGGAGGTCATGATCTTATGAGGGCAAGACCGGCCTGATATGTCTTGGTTAGGCCACTGGTTTTCCCACTGTATATTCATCGTGGTGGTGAATTTTTCTGTTTCAGGGAAGCTGGACTCTATAGAGATTATTATTCCATTGCTTTCTTCCGGGTCAAAATCACCAAACGAGGATGAGGCATTTAAGCTACCCTCATGGTCAGGTGATGAGCTTAGTAGCTCATTGGGATCATAGCGGATAAGGACGAATGTTCCCTCTTCTGACAGGCATTCGACCCTATGTGAGGGTAGGAAACAGTTATACGATGAATGGCCAATTTCATCCATATAACACTGGTAGTCCTTGGTATTGTATCCTAGGGACTGGAAGTCTTCAGGGTTGTACTCTAAGGGATGCTCGAAGTTTTGGTGCGGCGGCTCATTGGCTATCAAATTTTGCCTATACTCAGTGGCAGATGCTGAATTGATTTATTTAGGCTTTCTTTTCTTAGCTCCTGGTCCAAACCTTTTGAGTAAGGCCCTTCGTTTCGCCAGTTCGATTCTGTCAAGGGGAGTGAGAGATATTAGAGTTTCACTCTCTGCTTCACTTTCTAGGTTAATAGGAGTCGGTATTCTTTGGACCCTAGCTCTTGCACTAAGCTTGGGGTGCTGTCCTGTCGTGCCCCGGTCTTGAACAAGCTCTGTGTCTTTGATCTCGTACACAGGCTCCTTGCCTTTCCTAGTGGGAAAATTTTCAATAATATGATGTTGCTCAGTTGCCCATTTATCATGCAATGCTTCATTGACATATTCTTCTCTTATCTCAGCAACTAATGGCTCCTTGTGCTCCATGATCATCGGTTCTTGGTAGGGCAAGGCGATGTCAGGGCTGATGTCAATATTATATTCTTGATGGAAAACATGAATTAGTTCCCTCCAGGTTTTAAGGGGACTAATCTTCCTAACAATGTACCATCGTAAGGCAGGGCCGGTCAGGTTTGATTGGTACGATTGAATCATCCTTCAGACTAGGTAGGCTTGTAAGTAGGTTTTTGGGTGGGAGGTATCAGCATACCTTTCACATTCAGGCATTTTGAGCTCTTCAGGGATTTCAAAACCAGCGTAATTAGACAAGTCGATGGGAATCTGTCCTTGTAGCTGGCTTAACTTTTTCATAATCTTTTCAAACTGTCTATGGTGTTGGTTATTTTCTAGCAAATTTACGGGTGTCATGACGGTGCTTAAAGTGGTTACGGGGTTGGGCTTGGCTTGAGTGGATTCCATTTGCCTCAAGAGTTGTTGAAGGACAATGGACATCTATCCTACGCCGTCTTCAATGTTGGAGAGGCGATTTTGTACTTTATTATGATCAGGCCCTATTATGTGGGGCCATTCGCAAGTGGATGGTAGCTGGTGATTCATAATTACTTGTTGTTGTGAAAACAATGAATGAGCACATTGACCCATGGCAACGGTCTATCTATTTTTATTTATCGAAAAAGGATTTTACAGACTTCTAACATCTAAAACTTGAAATGACAGAACGAAGTACTAGATATTAAACAAAAGTCCCTAAACAATGGAATAGAACTTTCACAAAATAAACACTAAGGGGCACATGACTGCTATTTTATATGCGATGGGGGGCCTTGTTCTTGCAAAGGCTACTTGCTTTCTTGGACTGGCTCTGAGATGAGTATCCAGCCTATTCCCATATCCTTTGCATAAGCTTTGCTTGCTCTTACTGGCTACTATTGCCGATTGAGTGAGGGACTAATGGCTTCCACCTTGTCGGGATATGATGAATGTGGATGTAGAATGCAGAGGCGTGGTGGGCTTTTTCTTCTCCCTCAAGCCCTTCAGGTACCACAATCCTTTTACAATGGCACTTGTCCCAAGTTTCCTCAATGATAGAAATTTCGACTGCATAGTCACGGGTTATGTCAAAAAGGACTGGAGGGATCCTCCTCTTGGAAGGCAGTGGGATCTCCTGAAGGGCTCCAAATTGTTGTGCCACCCGATATGGGTAATAGGGAACGGCGCCGGTGAGGCTGAGCAACGGAATTGGATGGCAGCATTTGTAAGCAAAGCGAGCTCTCTTTTCATGGAACCAACCGGCATACCATTGGAATGCCTCAGGAGCTAGGTCTCTTAGGAAGCTTACCCAATTTAAACAGCCTTGATTGGGAATGTATGGTCCTAAAACCATAAATTTTTGTAATGGATTTTCGAAATCATTCGTTTTAGACGATCGCATGAAGTATCGGAATTCACTTAGGTGAGAAAAGAACCAGACTTGTAAAATTTCTGGAGAGACCCGCATGATTTTCTCCGTATTTTCTTTAAAACGATTAAGGGACAAGAATGTTTTAGTCAAAATCATTTTGACATAATTTCCCCCCTCAAGATCTGATCAACTATTTATGCCATCTTAGGACTTATGACATTTCTTTGATGGGGGAAAAAGATGAACCTGAAAAAGGCAATGAGGAAAATCTCACTTTTTTGGATCATAGGCTGATTTTGAAAATAGGCATTCATAAATTCTAGTGGGCAGGTATTATGGTTGTCTTCAATAATTTGCCTCATAACATAGACTTCAATTCTTAAAAGTCGCGCTAACCCACGCAACAGGATGATGCCTGTTGATGGCTTGACAAACTTTTTCTTGAGAGGCATTCCAGTGATGATGATGTATTCCTCCAGGGTTGGGGTTAGCTCAAACCTACCAAACATAAAGGTAAGTGTCCTCGGGCACCAGAAATGCGCTATGGCTTGTATGACTTCGGGACGAACAGTGATTTGGATCAATGATAAAAGATGACCGACTTTGGCTTTCATTAGCTCTTGGGCAAACTGGTCCAATTGACCCCACCATCTGAAGAGCTCTGCTTTGGGAGCGGGAATGAACTGGATATCATCTTCTCCCATCGCGTATAAATTGGGACTTGAAAAGCTTACCCTAAATTGCCATTGGCCAATAAAAAGACTGAGTAAAAGTAAAGAAATCACTTTGCTTTTAAAGAAAATGGCAACCACAAAGACATGCACATGAGATGTGTGGCTCAATTTCTAACTGAGAAGGCTTGTTGAAATTAAAAGGGTATTCGCCTATCGTAGTCTCGCGTTAGCAGTATACCCTCTTAACCTTGGTTAAGAAATTCAAGAAAAAGAAAGGCAATCTCTACATTGCAGTCTCGCATTCGAGGTCGTATCTTTCTTAACACCATCCTAGAGATCCTATGGCGGCCTAGGTCTGATGGCCGGGTTGTGTGTGCCATGTGTAGTGTTAAAACAGTAAAGCATGCACAATAGTTTATTTCTAAGCAAAATTAAAATAAATTTCTAAGCTACTGACCTAAATAAAAAAAAAAAAAAAAAACTAAGTCAGTAAAGAATTTAAACAAAACAAAAATGGCCTAGGTCCTCAAAGTCCCCAGCGGAGTCGCCAAGCTGTCGCGACCTCTTTTTTCGGCACTCGTAATTAGGTATGGGCGTCGGCGGAGGCTAATGGTTCGACTAAATTTATTAGACCCAGACTCTCCCAAGTCCACCAATTCACGACTTTAATAGTTTAGATTTTTGACCTGTAAATCAATTTTTAAAACGGAGTCGTCACTAATCAATTTGGGGTGGGTTGATTAGAAACCCATGCGAAGTATTGGGAGAAATACTTGCTCCTGCGTAACTAGAGAAATTAGAATCGGGGACTTGATTACACTAGTTAATCACTAATGCCCTTTCCGTACCTAATCTTGTTTAAAGCCTAAGATTTTTTTGATGCTTGAGGGATTTTCCACGCATTTTTGGAAGGAAAAACATTTTTCGCGTCTTTTTCTATTTTTTGAACATAAAAGGGATTTTTTTGGGTATTTTTAGAAAATACAAGTCTTTTTGGCTTTTTATGAATTTTTGTTTTTTTGGATTTTTGGCATTTTTTGGAAAATATGAAATATTTTTTATTTTTTTATTTTTTGGAAAATAAAATATTTTTTATCATTTTTAAATATTTTTTTGATTTTGGTAAATAAAATATTTTTTATTATTTTTTGATTTTCTGGAAATTAAAATATTTTTATTATTTTTCGAAAATAAATCATTTTTTGATTTTTTTGAAAATAAATTATTTATTTATTTATTTATTTATTTATCGTTACCAAAAAAATAAATTATTTATTTATTTATTTTACTTTACCAAAAAAATAAATTATTTATTTTATTTATTAAAATATTATTTAAAATAATATAAAAGCCGACCCGGGTCGGATCCGCAAGTTGGGTCCGACCCGGCCGCCCCAAAACGCAGACGCAGCTCCGACTCATTTTTCTTTTCTTTTTTTAAAATTATTTATTAAAACGGCCCGACGGTCCGTCGTTTCCGGCCCAACCCAGATCCAACCCGGGTCACGGCGAAACCCTACCCGGATCCAACCTGAGTCCGCGAACCCAGATTCGACCCGGGTCACGACCCGGTTTCCACCGCCCCCCCAAAATGCGCCAAAACCCTACCCGATTCCCGGCCTAGGTCCGACCTGACGACTCGAGGCCGTGACCCGGAAAATCAGGAACCCTAGGGTTCCCGATTCACGGCGCCGAGGAGGGGAGGGTTGAGGCATTGCGGCGGTGACGGCAACAATGGCAATGATGGCAATGACAAGGATTGGACTACGGGGGGGTTGCGATGGCGACAACGACGGCGACGGTGGCGGTATGTTACCTGTTCGTGGCAACGGCGTGACGAGGCATCAACCAATGGTGATGACAAAGGGCTGTAGGTGCGAGCGGCGGCGACGGATCGGCAACGGTATCCCTACAACTTCCAGATCTGGTGTGGCTTAAGCGAATCGACTATGGTGATGGCGTCGGAACGGTGGCGGAGCCGCGGTTGCGCCGCGACAGTGAATCCTAGATCTAGTCAGATCTGGGCCTTCGTCGGCCCTCCTCTTCACTCGTGCTCTCTTCCTCTCCAACCGCGAGCCTTCGGATCTTGGCTTGCTCGTCTTCGGCCCCCCTTTCTGAAGTCTCTCAGTAGGAAGCACGAAGCTTTACAGCCCTCGATCGTTCTCGCTCTCTACAATCCGTGGGTTTTGTCGTCGATGTCGGAGCCTATTTGTAGGCGAGGGGGCGGCCGATCGACGAAGCTTCAACCGCCGGTCCCACTCACATGCCGAGCGGCCTCCGCCGACCGAATTGGTGTCCCCATCCAATGCCAGCTGCCCTTACTCCATGTCACGCCGCGATCCTCAGGCACGTGCACATCCCTTACCTTTGGTCGATTTTAAAATGCGATATCCCAAGACTATGTATCGCCGACCCTTTTATTTATATATGCACATGAAGAAGTATTTAAAAATCCCCAGACAATAAAACAATGGGATAGAAAAGCAGGCCACAATTTTATTCATTGAAATTCACAACTTCACAAATACAGAATTCACAAAGAGGATAGGACCATGCTCGGGATCATCATCCCGGTCCTCCTCGATCTTTCACCACTAAACTCATTTTCTTTAGACTCTTCATCTCCTTCTTCTCGCTCATCCTCAACTTCAAATGCCGGCCAACCTTCGGGAAATCTAGGGGTCTGAAATATAATCCCACAACCGGGATGAAACTATGTCTCAGCAAGTTCTACCCCCTAAGACCCAATTAGTAAACTAATACACATTAGGACTGCTTATGCACAACATGAGTTAGAGGACTTACCTTGGCCTCAGATTCCACCTGCATGTTAGCACATATCAAATAGGCACCCCAGTAATCACATCACGGATCAAAGCATCGATCAAATCAACTTAGTCGATCACACGCCAACAAGACCACTCATGGTCATTCTCAATCAATCAATCAATTCACAACATCAAATCAAAACAATGATCAATCGACCTAGTCGATTACATGTCATCTCGACCCTTTCTTGGTCGGCTCATCATATACTATCTATAAGTTCGACCATAGTCCAGGACTGCTCACTCTAAGCTGATAAGTAGATAGTATAGCTCGCACTAAGCTGATAGGGTTGAGGTATACTGCTCTCGCTAAGCTGACATATCGCCCGTAGACTGATATAGTATACCGGTATACTGCTCTCACTAAACTGACATATCGCCCGTAGGCCAATATAGTATACCCTCGATGCTCACTCTAAGCTGATAAAGTGTACTGCTCGCACTAAGCTGACATATCGCCCGTAGGCCGATATAGTACACCAGTATACTGTTCTCGCTAAGCTGACATATCAGGGCCCGTAGGATGATATAGTATATTGTTCTGATCATTCAATCAATTCCCTCTTTTATCATTCTCGATAAAATAGCCGTGTGTGGGGACACGGTCGGCCTTAGCCAAAATATAATATTTTCCTTTTCATAACTCCCACATTTTCTGTAGTCCACCAAAACACTTTTGGTGCTGTCAACCGACACCTGGTTATATTTTCAATTAATAACCAAACATTATTCCATTAAAGAATAATTCCCAATTTCACAAATAATTCAATTCAGCACAAAATAAAACTCAATTAAATAAACGGACTGCGCCACGACAATCAGCACGAAATTCCGGTCACCGGCCATCCCGGTTAAATTTCCGGAAAAATAATTAATTAAATAATTAACTCCAAAAATTAAATAAATAAATACAGTAAATTCAATTTAGCACAATATAAAGCTCAATTAAATAAACGGTCTGCACCACGATCATCAACATAAAATCCCGGTCATTGGCCAACCTTATTGAAATTTCGAGAAATAATTAATTAATTAAATTAATTTCTAAAATTATTATTTAATTCCTAAAAATTCAATTTAGTCCCGAATTATTAAATTGACACCCGATAAGGGATGGGAAAAATCCCAAGAAGCATCCAATAAATACTAGGATATGTCTACTTACTAAGTGCACATTCAATTTGGCTAACATGGATCAATAAGTCCCTAATTTAATTATTTTAATCTAATCTATCCACCTAATTGCAATTAAATAAATCTAATCAACCCTAGGTATCATTAGTCTACTAAGAAAGCATTAGTGAGTAAAACTCACTTGCACTAAACGACGACGACTCAACGGCGGCCGAACTCGGGCTTGCGATGGCACTCACGGGCTTGGACCGGGCCTCAGCCTTGGCTTAACTAACCTCAGCCCAACTGAGATTAAATCTTGGACTGATCTCTTGGGCTTGAAGACACTGAATGTGGGCTGCTTGTTGGGCTGAAATTCTGATTATTTGGGCTGAAACTTGGGCTAACAAAATTGATCAATTGCTGGGCTAAACGCTAGGCAAGATGGCCCGAATTCCAGCGGTTGCTGGGCTGAACAAGAAGCAGCAAAAGTTGCTATTGGGCCACGAGAACTG
Source organism: Eucalyptus erythrocorys (assembly GCA_014182555.1). NCBI lineage: Eukaryota > Viridiplantae > Streptophyta > Magnoliopsida > Myrtales > Myrtaceae > Eucalyptus > Eucalyptus erythrocorys. The sequence continues at coordinate 35,848,522 of CM024599.1, read as the reverse complement.
AAGGCCACTGTTGCTGAAGTCCTCGGGCAACTGGCGCACTAGATGAGGAAAGCAGCTAGCGTCACTGGCAGAGGAAGAAACCAAGCGGGGAGAGGCAATTCGTGGACTTGCTTGTGGACACATGCAGCTGGAGTTTCACTGGGCTGTTGGGTCAGCAAACCGATTGAAGAAGCTGCATCGTTTGACCAGTGGGGGCGCGTGGAGCTAAGGGGATTCGGTGGCTTCAAAGACCGCCTGGAGTAGCAACTTTGGTCTTCATCAACTTCGTGGGGCTTTGGTTAACAAACGGGCAGAAATCAGCTGCTCTTGACCGTGAAAGAACAAGATACGGACGTGTGGAGGCGCTGCTAGGAATTGAAATCTTCGATGGTGGAGACGTGCGGCCGTTGAAGAATACGTGGAGCGGTGGTCTTCAAATAGACTAGGGTTGACTGAACAGAGACATCAGCTAGTGGACTTTGGCTTCTCTGCTGGTGTGGCGTGAGTGTCTGACCACTCTTGGTGGAGAAGAGATCGGCCCGGGCGTGTAGCTCCTTCGTTGAGTCTTCGAGCGTGACGCAAGGGAGAGAAAAATTGCTGAAGGTTTCGCCTGGGACAGCTGCAGGGATTTTCGGTGGTTTGCTCGGTCTTCCTTCCCTGCCTTGGAGGGGTCGCACGTTGAGAAGAAGATAGAAACGGTGGTGAAGACAGCGGTGGATGGGACCCAAAATCTGCAAACCTAAGCCATTCCCTTAATTGCTTGTCCCCCTCCTTTTTCTTTATCCTTATCTTGGTTGGTCCCTAATACTTTCTTGTGAAAATCTTTATAAACCAATCAAATTTAAAGCCTAAAATTGCTGTCACTTTGAAATCCGAATTTCATTTAATTTATTTCCAATCCCTCACTCAATTTTTTCAAATTAAGGTCCAATTTTGATGTAGAAAAATCCCAAGAATTTTTCTATGAATCCTCGACACACAATGGCTCGGCCTGGAAGTCCAATTTCCCATCAATCTGGCCAATCTGAATTTCTATCAAATATTCGCGACGTCCGAACCCATTTTCCGTAAAAATCTCGGGACCTTTGAAAAATCTTCTGAGATTGAGCCGATGTTCCATGAATAGCTCGTGACATCACAGAACCTTCAATTTCTGAAATCTGATTCAAATTGGCGGTTAATTTCATTCCAGCGCGCTTTTAGCGTGACCTAGACTACCGAGTAGTTTTCAGAACTTTTCAAGACAATTGACTCGTGGTCGATTTTCTTTGAGCCACAATGAACCCACTCGACACATTGGCGACTCTCGATTGTCGTGAGAATCTCGAGGGCTCAATTACAGACACAGGGTACCAAAACGATAGAAAAATCAAATTAGTGTCGGTCGACGAGAATTTTCCAATTTAGTGGAGTCACCCACGATCGGCCATATATCTCAGTTGGACCAACCTATTTTTGATCTCAATTCGATTTTTAACTGTGCCGTAATGATCTCTAAAGATGAACACAGTCGAGAAGCCGATTCCTGGTCGAATTCTCAAGTCTATTGCCTTAAAAGTCTTTAATGGCTTACCCAGCTAGTCTAGTTATCTCAAGAGTAATCAGTTCTGAGAACAACCCTATAGACGCGTAAATGAAATGTCCGCTCAATTTAATAGAAAACAGCACTAGAAATTCTGGATGTCACACTCCACATCCCATTACTGCTCCTCCTCTCTGCTCCGGCGTCGCGAGCGTTGCTGTCTCCAGCGCATGGAGCCTATCCATGCAAGGAAGACAACAGACGCGCGAGTCGGGCGGGGTCCAGATCTGGCTCAGCCGCGCGGGGGGAGGGGGTGGAAGGAAAAAACGTCGGGCTGGGCTTAGAGGCTTAGCCTGACACTCTACAACTTCTTTTTTTGCTTTTCTTTTTTGTTTTTTTTTGTTATTTCTTTATTATTCGAAAAAATACCAAATAAAAAAATAAAAACTTAATTAATAGAATAAAATAAACCTAATTAAAATTGAGGCATCAACAGTTCGCAACACGAAGGTTGAGCGCGAAACTTGGTCAAACCATAGCTCTCTCAACCAAACCCTGTTTCAGATGTACTTATAGTCGTATTACAAGAACCCCAAGTTAGCCAACCCAAAATCAAGCCACAAGCCAATGACAAACGGCCCCGAAGTTGCTGGGCATGCACTATTCATCACGTGCGGGAAACTTCAAATTTTTGTTTCGGGCAAACCGTAGATTCAAATCAAGTTCCATAAAATTCTACAACTCCACAATTCCTAGACTACTAATTCTACAAAAATTGTAGCTCTAAAAACTCCTTAATCGAATTTCAATACTCAAATTAACTGAACCTCAAATTTGTGCCCTAACTCCAAAAACCAATCTGATTGGAAGAATGAGGGGTGCGAGTACTTACCAAACTTTGCAATATGTGGTTGAATCGGCTTAGCGAGGTCCCTGGCACAAACGCAAAACCCTCTTTCCTTTCTTCTTCTTCTTTCTTTCTTCCCTTCTTTTCTTTTGCTCTTGTGCGAGTCTCGGGCTTAAGACCCGAGCACCCCTTCTTCCCCTTTTTATATCTCGTCCCATTCCTTTTTGTTTTCTTCTTTGATTTTTCAACTCTCTTCTTTTCGTTTTTTTCCCTTGTTTTACAAAGGTGGGTCCCACCACCTCTTTGACTCGCTCGAAGAAAATACCCAAATATTACAGAAACCATCAGGCTGATGGGCCATAATGCTGCATGTTAAACGAGAATAGTGAATCCAATAAACATTGGAACTATTTTCCATCCCTATCCGAAGATATCATCCGTATCGGCCTCAAGGTCCGAGGGATTTTGTAGCCAGGCCTCCTTCACCACCTAGGGAGTAATTTAGTCAAGTTAATCAAGTGTAGGATCCATTAAGGGACCACCATATGATTAAACAAAGGGTTCGCATAGTGATGCAATGCGCGGGTTTGAAAGGAGGTGTGCCCAAACTGGTGTTTTGCACGTCATACCCAGATTAGATCGATAATATATATCCCCTAGAATGCAAGGTGCTAGACTTTAGTGTCCTCACTGGAGAGGATGATTGGTCAATAGTGAACATATTAATAAGTTCACAGCACAATATGGGGACATTAACAATGATGGTAGAATGAAATTAAGATTGATCCTTTTGTCGTTGTCATAGACAACTTTTTCTTGGTGCACTGGTCTCCCGGCAAATTCTATCCAAAATTGGGAGGATATGAAGAATAATTTTCATACCAACTTTTACCAAGCAATCCTTGAAGTAACCCTATCGGATCTAGCTACCGTTAAATGGTGTAATAATGAGACCGTAGATCAATATATTGCTCGATTTAAGAAGATGAGAAATCGTTGCTTGTTCTTTGTTCTAGAGAAAGAAGTCGTTGAAATAGCTAAGAATGGTCTCAAATTCATTCTAAGAGAGCGACTCACAAGGCAAAGATTCATAAATCTATTCTCATTAACCGTTGTTGTGATGCCCCAAGTACGCCACCCTAAATAATGTAATCTTAATAGCCATTAATTCTTCTTTAGTATGGAAGCATGTATAACATGAATTATGCAAACATGCACAATCAACAACATAATAGGTCATAGGCAATTTCCATTCATTAGTTTAATTATTTAGTTACATGGGTGGCACACAACAAAACAACCTCCAATTCTAGACTTGAGGTAACCAAAAAGATATCTACACTCCCATCAGTGACACCCACACGTGCCACGATACATCGCCCACCACGTGACCAAACTCAAAAAGTGGCTATCATGGATCTCGTCATTTTGGAAACTAACTTGCCTATCCCACTACCGTCATGCTTCACTCCCATCCATTGTAGTCCTACTCCTCGTCCGGGTCGCTGTACTCAGATGGCCCACTATTGCTGTTATCATCCTCAAAGTCGCTTCCATCGCTATCACTCCAAAACCTGAAAGGTGAAAGTGCTAGTATGAACACCTAGAGGAGTGGTGAATAGGTGTGATGAAAATCTTTCGCATAAAGTAGTAAAAATGTTTTGCTTTTGAGATTGAGTCTAAAGAACAATAGACTTTAAGCGAGTTTAGACTTTAATAGTTAAATATCACTATGAGTAAAATAAATAAGTTTAGGGAAGAGAATAAGAACACAAAATTTATAGGGGTTCGGCTTAGATCAAGCCTATGTCCACTCTCCCATGCTAACAGCCTTTAGGCTGGATTCCACTATGAATCAAAAGAGAATTTACAACTTGCTCAAGACTTCACAGTGAAGAGTTTTTGTTGCTCTCTCGCGAAATCACACTATAAATCTCTCTCTTTCTTAGTACAATTTCGAGCACAGTATATTGAATAACAAGAAACTGGGAAGCTTCAGACTTTGGAATTTCTCTTTCACGCACTCTTTCTAATGATTGGAAATGTCTTCTTTAAATACTCCTTCATGCCTTCTCGACCGTTGGCACTTTCCAAAAGAATTCTTCTAATTAATCTGTTGGATAGAATCAATCAAGGAGATCTTCGAGCCATTGAAGACTGTGTTGAAAGCTTGTCAATCCTGTTCGCCCATACAATCAGGATCTCGGTTTTCATAAGTAGATTCTTTCCAAATTTACTTGCCTTCTAAAAAGAATTGATTCCAATCAGGATAACCAATCTCGTAGGTGTTATTCCCAGCCCAAAAGTCATTTATATATATCCTGTAATAAACCAAAGCTTTGAAGAAATGAAGATAATCTTGAGTCTGATTTCATCTTTGTTCTTCATCGCATTCAGTTTGGAATTCATCAGAGTGGACAGACTTTTAATGTAAGATAGACTTTGACACAAAAGTCTGGAAATCTTCATAATAGACTTTGGATAAGTTTTGTTAGCTTCAAAACATCAAAAGAGTTTTCTCCAACAATCTCCTCATTTTTTATGGTGACAAAACTTCCTTGCAGATTTAAAGATTTGTATCCTGCAAAACAACTATTTAGTAGTACATGATATCTTATAAAAACAATTAGTTAAGGATCTTTGATTTTCTTGACACATCTGACGTTTCCCTCGAGCAATATTTCCACCGGCTTCCACTTAGTTTGTCATTATTGCGAGTTTCGCTTAAGACATAGTGCTAATGCTTTCAATCCTGGAGAACTCTATGGTCCTCGATGTTCATGAGTTTAACCCTATAAGAGACTTAGATTACTTAGTGTGCAATAACCATACGTGAAATTGTAGTTTCATACTTTTAGAATGTTTGCTTCCAATGTGATGATCGTTCATCGATGACAGCAATGGGGAGATTGGAAGCTGATTGCTCGGCAAATTTACAAATTTCCACTTTGGCAAGCGGAGGGCCACTGGCCCTGCCGCGTTAGAGGCGTAATATGACTAGGCTCATGTACCTGAAGCATGGAATGATATTTTCACCAAGAGGACTTTGCCCGTGCCCTCTATCATCGACTCCTCTTTGTCTTTGTCCACCTCCAAGGTCTTCTTCTTGGCAATATCATTGAGAAAGCTGAGTACTTTTTTTTTTTTTTTAAATGGGTCGAAAATATTGAGAATTTCATTAACTAAGTTTATGAACATTAGAACATAAAATATCCAACATAGATTTTGAGGGATAAAAAAGCCAATTAGAGGGGAGCTCTCTTTCCTACTGGGCCTTTAGCACCCAATCTGCTAACATATTTACCTCTCTTGGACAATAGGATAGCCGAATAAAACTGAGATTGGTTAGCTTTATTTTGCACTCGCCAGCCCAGGCCCTTATAGCCCCATTTGGTTCAGCATTCCCAAGGGACTTTCAGCCCCGAAAGCCCATTGGGAAAAATTTTAGGCGTTTGGTTCAGCATTTGAAGGTGTCCTTGGCCAAATGCTAGCATTAGGAATGCTGAAAGCCTAAAGCAGGTCTAGAGCTTTCAACATTTTTGGAATGCTGATATAAGGTTTAATGAGTTTTTTTTCTTTCCAATATTGCCCTCATTATAATTGTGTTTTCCTCTTTTGCCCTCATAAGACATTGTTCATCGTCTTCTTCGACCTTGCTACTCCACCGTGAAGCTCAGCCGATGGGCGGCGCTCAGCTGCGAGCGGCTAGATCTGGCCACCGAGGGGCTAGATCTGGCCACTGGGAAGCCTCGCCCAAGGTCGTTCGACCTCAAGCGAGGTGGCTTGAGGTCTTGTGACCTTGTGATATCCTGATTTTCAAGTTCTAAATTCAATTGGATAAGAAGGGCCTTTCATCAACGTGACTATAGTGCTTTTCTCTAAGATGGCCACTCATGAAATAATTGGTCTATCCAGTGAAGCCATTAAGAGATTTTAACGCAATAGACTTGAGAATTTGACTAGGAATTTGACCAGGAATCAACTGCTCGACCGTGCTAGTCTACAATCGTCATTACAACATAATTATAAATCTATCGAAGACCAAAGATAGGTCGATTCAACTGAGATGTGTGATCAAAGTGTGGGTGATTCCACCCGATTGCAAAATTCTTGTCAATTGGCATTAGATCGATTTTCTATCATTTTGGGTACCCTATGTCCATATTTGAAATCTCGAGATTTTTACGACCATCGAGAGTCGCCAATGTGTCGAAGAGGTACGTATGGCTCGAAGAAAATCAACCACGGGTGAATTGCACCAAAAATTCCTAAAAACTACCCGGTAGGCAAAGTCACACTAAAAGCGCGTCTGATTGAAATTAATTGCGAATTTGAATTCAATTTCAGAAATTGAAGGTCCTGTCATGTCACGAGTCATTCTAAGAACGTTGACACACCTTTTGAGGAATTTCTGGCGAGTTCGGGATTTTTTTTATATGGAAAATCGAATGGACGATACAGAAAACTAACGGAAATTCAAATTGGCCAATTTGAAGGGCTGTTTGACATCTGGTGCAAGTGAATGGGTGACAAGGAATTTCGTGGACTTTTTCCACTATCAAATTGGACCTCAATCGGAGAAGTTTATTCAAAAAATCATATTCCGAGAAAAACAAAATGAAATTCGGATTTGAAGGAAATTCATGAGATAAAGGGATCGTCTTATCTGGGTCTTCGTTTAGACTTCACATAATGCAAGTGGTGAAGAAATTGGCCCCAGGATGACCATTGGCATAGTTTTGAAGTTGGGTAAAAATATGGTTTGTTTTGATTAAATTTCTTCTCCCTCTTCATTGGTCCCTTCTATTTTCACATGTTTTTCCTTGGCCGACCATTTCTCTCTCTCCTCCCCATCCACTCGTGCGGCCGCCTATTGCCCCCAATTTCCTTTTACTTTGGTTGTTCCTATCTTTTACTTTATGTTTGTGCTATCTTTTATTTTATTTTTTTCCTTTTTATTTGACCCTCTCTCTCGCACGGTTCTTTTCCCTCCCCAAGAATGACAACCCTAGATTTTCCTTTGAAGTCTTGCAGCTTCTCTGATCAGTGGACCCAGTCCTATCCGTTTTCCCCCCTTCCTCATATGTCTCTTTCCTTCTTTCTTCTTTTATTTGTTCTGCATGTGTTCCTTTCTTTTTCCTTGATTGGAATTTTGTCCACTAAGACGGATGGATGCTGCTTCTTTCTGTTCCTAGTCGCTGTCCATTTCCTCGCGCGACTTGCCCCACCGAAGCCCCACTTGCGTCCATTCTTCTTCGGCATCGTCACCACCGCATCAACCCACGTGCAAGTTGTTCACCGCTTCTCAAACGAGCTTGCCTCCGCTGCATCGAAACTGTCGCTCGTCCGTCCACATTGGGCTGCTTGCGAAGCCCATCATGGCAGCCCAAACAGCAGCCGTTACAGTAGGTCATGCAGCTTCAATTTGGCCCGGTTCACGGCCGTTCAGCCACGGCCCATACTCTGATCCGCGACCGCCGAACCTAGCCCAAGCCGTGCTCAAATTAGCCCCATGGCAGCTCGTTCAACCTTGATCAGTGGCCAAATCAACAAGGGTTTGTGGGTATAGTGGCTCATTTTCGAGCACATCCCGACCCCGGTTGGCGGACCCGCTTTGGAGAGGATCGAGCTTCATTGTGTGCTCGTCAATTTGATCCAAGTAGATTTTAAATCAAGTGAGTTTAACTCACTAATCCTCACTTAGTTTTCTAATGATGCTTAGGGGTTGATTAGATTTAATAAAGTGCAATTAGGTGGATAGATTATATTAGAATAATTAAATTAGGGATTACCTATGCATGTTAGGCAAATGGTTAGTGTAATTAGCGAGTAGATAGGCTCGAGTATTTATTGAACAAGTCTCGGAATTTTTCTGGGTCCATTTCGGCTTTCAATTAGGCATTATGGGCCTAAGTTGGATTTTTAGTATTTATTTAATCATTTTCCGTAATTATTTAATTATTTATTTATTTTCCGAAAATTCAACCGTGATGGTTGATGACCGGAATTTCGTGCTAACTGCAGTGGTGCTCTTTATTTATTTAATTGAGTATCTGATTGTGCAAATTGAGTGTAATTAATGGTTGTGGGTATTTATTTTAGAAATTGAATAAATTTGGTAATTGAGTGGAAGATTACCATGCATCGGTCTATAGCGCCAAAAATCTATTTTTGAACTGCTGAAAGAAGTGGGAGAAATAAAAGTGAAATTATCATATTTTGACTAAAGCCAACTGTGTACTCACACATGTTAGTTTATCGGGTATGACAAAAAATGAGAAAGAATACTATATGAAGTGGCTCGGTGATTAGATACATCACCTCGGAGAATGCACATGGTGAATATTGTATGATGCGGCTCGGTGATTAGATATATCACCTCGAAGAATGCTCGTGAATCAATACATCACCTTTGAAAATGCACGTGGTTCGGTGATTTGGTATATCGCCTTAGAAAATCCACATGGCTCGGTGATTAAGTACATCGCCTTAGAGAATGCACGGGGCTCGGTGATTAGACATGTCGCCTTAGAGAATGCACGTGGCTCAGTGACTAAGTATGTCGCCTTAGAGAATACACGTGGCTCAGTGACTAGATATATTATTGTGGAAAATGCATAGTATAGGTTAAAATGACCGGGGAATGGTCTGATTGACATGTAAATCGACTAGTTTGATTGATCAATGTTTCGATCAGTAGTGGTTGATTGGGTGCCTATTTAAACTGTGCTGATTTGCAGGTGGAATCTGTTGGAGAAAACTTCCTTATTTGTTTTAAAGCTGACAAAACATTTCCATCAGTCTAGTCTAAAGACTTGCAGACTTTGTCGTCAAAGTCTGAAGACCGCCAGACTCAAGATTTAAAGTCTACCCTCATTGACAGTTTTTAGACCGACAAAGAAGACTTATCCAGAGTTGAGTATTTCCTTAAGGATTTGATTCGAGCGGCTAAAGAAGATCTCACGACTGGAGATAGCATCTCAGAATCTATTATTCGTTTTGACATTAATTCAAGTAATTTGGATCCATTGATTGGCGAAGTATACTTGGAAGGTTCTACTTATGGAAACCTAGATCCTAAATGTATGGGCGAGCAGGATTGGTGGGCTATCATCACATTCCTTAAGTAACTCGAGATCTCCCTAATTGATTCTGTCCAACGGGTAGATTGGAAGAACTCCTTTGGAAGGTACCAGCAATTATGAAGGCATAAAGGAATATATAAGGAAGATGCTCTAGTTATTCGAGGGTGTGCGCGATAGATAAATTCCAAAGTCTGAAGTTCCTTGTTCTTTGTTGATTCAATTGTTGAGCGAAAATTTGTACTCAAAAGAGAGTTTATACATTTGTGAGGCCTTGAGGAAGTGTAGTAGAGTCTCTACACTGTGGAATCAAGGATGTAATACTGTAACGACTCTTTTGATTCATAGTGAAATCCAGCCGGTGGGCTATCAGTGTCGGAGAGTGGACGTAGGCTTGGGTTAAGTCGAACCACTATAAATCTTGTGTTCTTATTCTCTTCCCTGAACTCTTTTACTTTGCTCGTAACTCTATTTAATTGTTAGAGTCGAATTTCCTCTTTAAAGTCTACTGATAACCCGACTTAGGTTAAAAGTAAAGTTCTACACTATATTTTGCAAAATTTGTTTTCGCATCTATTCACCCCCCTCTAGGTACACGTACTAGCACTTTCAATTGGTATCAGAGCATGTGTACTCATTTAAATTGAAGTGTTTTTACTTCAGAATTAACAATCCATAGCTAGTATGTTGGCTCTAGGTTTGGTTGAAGGGTTAAGCAACACCAGATTGCCTTATTTTGATGGAAAGGAATACAATATATGGAAAAACAAGATGAAGGCATTCCTAATATCAAAAGATCATCTTGAATGGGATGTGGTAGACAAAGGAATCATTCCTAAAGCTACAACAGTCTCAGAAAGGGGAAAAGAAGCTATTGAGGCTAGCGAGATGACTCAAGAAGAGATAACCAAGAGACAAGCTCTTGATGCAAAAGTAATTTATTCCTTATATTGTGCATTATCTTCTACTGAATATAACAGAATATCTCCTTGTGAAACAGCTAAAGAAGTCTGGGATAGGTTGCACATCACCTATGAAGGAATCGATCGAGTGAAAGAAACCAGAATCAATATTCTGCTTAGTCAATATGAAGCCTTCAAGATGAAACCAGGAGAATCTATCACTGACATGTTTAGTCATTTTACAGAAATCGTGAATGGTCTTGAGTATCAAGGTCAACCAATCTCTGGACCCATAAAGGTTAACAAATTGCTGCGTGGACTTTTCAAAGATTGAAATCACGTAAAGACCTCAATAAGGGAGACACAAAGGATTATGCCACTCTTCGTTGACGAATTGGTTGGCACTCTTCAGTCTTATGAAGTGGAGCAAATCAATGAAGATGAAGATTTCAAAGGTAAAAAATACATTGCTTTAAAATCTAATGATGATTCCGATGTTACAGATTTTAAAGACGATATGGATGATGAAGAGCTTGCTCTCATGATAAGAAGGTTCAAAAAACTAAACAAAAAGGGAAGAAGATTCAATTGAAAGAAACAAAGTTCTCAAAAGTTTCAAAATGAATTAGCTGAGGACGATGAATCCAATAAAGACGTGATTTGTTTTGAATGTGAGAAAAAGGAACACATCAGACCCCACTGTCCCTTGTTGAAGAAAAAAAAGGAAAAGCTGAGAAATACAGAAAGGCACTCAAAGCAGAAACTTGGAATGATATCGAATGCGAAGAGAGTGATGATGATTATGTTAATATTTGTCTAATGGCACAATCGAATCGATTCGACTCTAAGACAGATATGAGACTCAAACAGTGAAATCGAGGTAAGTAATTTAAAAATTCCTACTAAAGTCTCTAATTATATTGATGAATTGTATCTTAGTCTCAAAACCTCTCTCAAGAGGATTTCCGAGCTAAAAAGGGAAAATTCTGTAGAAAAGTAATAGGAGATTGTTTGGAAAGAAAATGTCGAAAATTTAGATAACAGTTTTATTACTTTGAAAGAAAATGCAGACTCTCTTTCAAAAGAAAACACACTTTTGAAAAATGATATCTCAAGTATTTCAAAAAGGTCTTCTATGGGATCTAAGAAATTGGAAAAGATTCTTTCAGCACAAAGACCTTATTTTAACAAATCAGGATTGAGAATGACTTCCAAAACCATTCCTCTAATTGATTTTCCAAAAGTAAAGGAAAGGATTAGACGAAGACCCACAAAAGACTTCTATAGAAATTATTTTCAAAAAGTCTTTGTAAAACCTGTTGGCCATAGTGCTCTTAAATGTTCTAAGTGCAACAACTCAGAACACTTTGAAAAAGAATGTCCCATGGTTGGGAAACAAGGATTGGACAAAGACCATATATTGCACTAACTCCATTGGACCCAAGAAAGTGTGGGTACCAAAGAAAGCTTGAGTTTCTTTTTTAAATGCAGGTCACTATCAAGAAAAAGGTCAAATGGTACTTGGATAGTGGATGTTCAAGACATATGATAGGAGACTCAAGTTGTTTCATAAAGCTTATGCAAGTTAATGGTGGAAAAGTTTCTTTTGGTGGAAATAGCAAAGGAAGAATTGTCGGATGCGGAACAGTAAAGATTGGAAGTCTCACAATCAACAACATTTCCTTAGTGGAAGGACTCAACTACAACTTGTTGAGTATCAGCTAATTGTGCGATACAGGTTTTAAAATCAATTTTCAAGAAGGAATATGTTCGGGAAGCAGTAAAGACTTCTCTCAGACCTTCACGGGGCGAAGACATGCGAACATCTATCTTTTGGACATCAAACCAGAAAAATCTCAATATCTAATTTCAATTCAATAGGAAGCTAATCTTTGGCATAGAAAACTTGGCCATATCAACATGAAGCAAATAGCCAAGATCTCTGCAAAGAAGCTTGTTCGTGGCCTACCCAATCTAACATACCAAAAAATATTTCCTAGTAATAGTAGATGATTATTCACGATTTACTTGGGTATATTTCTTGGCAAGTAAGTCTGAAACTTTTTCTTATTTTATAAAGTTTGCTAAGAAAGTACAGAATGAGAAAGGATATGTTATTTCAAGTATACGGATAGACCATGGAGGTGAGTTTGAAAATCAAGATTTTACTAAATTCTGTGATGAATTTGGTTTTCAGCATGTGCTATCATCTCCATACACTCCAGAACAGAATGGAGTTGTGGAAAGGAAGAATAGATCGTTGCAAGAAATGGCTAGAACACTTTTAATTGAAAGCAACATTTTTTCTCATTTTTGGGCTGAAGTAGTTTCTACAGGATGTTATATTATTAATAGAGTCTTCTTAAGGCCTATTCTGGAGAAAACTCCCTATGAATTGTTCAAAGGTAAGAAGCCAATTGTTTCCTATTTTCATGTGTTTGGTTGCAAATATTTTATATTGAAAAATGCAAATGATCGAACTGGTAAATTTGAAGAAAAATCAGACGAAGGAATCTTCCTTAGATATTCAACCACCAGCAAAGCCTATAGAGTACACAACAAAAAGACTCAATCTGTGGAGGAATCGATGAATGCCAAATTTCAAGACCTTATACAAAATCAATCGATCCAAACTCAACCTGAAGAATTTAAACTTGCTCCAGACTCTACAAAGTCTAAATCCCGGGAAGCAGCTCAGACTTCAAAAGGTCAAAAACGAACGAACATTGAAGAATCAATTGAAGAAAAAGATCAGCAGTCTGTCAGACCAACCAGCAACTGGAAGCACAAGTCCAATCATCCCAAAGAACTCATTATTGGTGACATTGATGAAGGGATTCGTACAAGATCCAAAAGGTATGAAGAGTCTAGTGTTGTGGCTCTTATTTCTAAAATAGAACCCAAGAGCATAGAAGAAGCTTTAACTGATGAAAACTAGATTGAAGCTATGCAAAAAGAACTCAGGCAATTCAGTATTAACAATGTCTAGGAATTGACTCCTAAACCAAAAGGTAAATATGTTATTTGAGCTAAATGGGTTTTCAAGAACAAGATGGACAAAAAAGGAAAAGTTATAAGGAACGAAGCAAGACTCGTGGCCAAAGGATATACGCAAGAAGAAGGGATAGACTATGATGAGACTTATGCACTAGTAGCAAGGTTAGAAGCAATTAGATTATTACTTGCTTTTGCTTGTTATAAGAATTCCAGGTTATTCCAAATGGATGTCAAAAGTGCACTCCTAAATGCATTTATCTAAGAGGAAGTTTATGTGGAACAACCTCCCGGTTTTGAAGACCCAAGGAAACTGGACTCTGTATTCATACTGAAAAAAGCGCTATATGGTTTAAAGCAAGCACCTCGAGCTTGGTACGATAGGTTAAGTAAGTTTTTAATCCAAAATAGCTTTGTTAAAATTAAAGTAAACACTACTTTGTTTATTAAAAGAGAAAGTAAAAGCTTTTTAATTGTTCAAATCTATGTTGATGATATTATTTTTGGATCACCTAACGAAAATCTGTGCAAGAAATTCTCTAAGTCTATGCAAGATGAATTCGAGATGAGCATGATGGGTGAACTATCCTTCTTTCTCAGACTACAAGTAAAACAATTGAAGGAAGGGACTTTCATTTACCAAGAAAAATATGTTAAACAACTTGTTAAAAAATTCGGTTTGGAGAATTGCAAAAAGACTGATATACCAATGTCAAGTTCTTCGAAGCTGGACAAAGATGAAGGAGCAAAGAAAGTTGACTAGAAGCTATACAGGAGTATCATTGGTTCACTTCTTTATCTTACTGCCTCTAGACCTGACATTTTGTTTAGTGTTTGCATTTGTGTCAGATTTCAATCGGATCCCAAAGAATCTCATCTAAGTGCTGCAAAACGCATCATCAAATACGTTTCAACAACCTCTAATTTGGGTCTCTAGTATCCTAAAAAAGGAGATTTTACTCTTCTTGGATACTCAGAAGCAGACCTAGCAGGATGCAAAGTTGATAGAAAGAGCACCTCGAACACTTGTCAATTGCTTGGTAACAGGACAATATCTTGGTTTTCAAGGAAGCAAAGTACTGTAACTCTTTTAACAGCAGAAGCAGATTATGTGGCTCTTGGAAGTTGTTGTTCTCAAATCTTATGGATAAAACAACAACTAAGAGACTTTGAAATCAAAGACTCATGCACTGAGATTAAATGTGACAACACCAGCGTGATTAATCTCACTAAGAATCCAATTCTTCATTCAAGAGCAAAGCATATAGAGATTCGACATCACTTTATTAGAGACCATGTTCAGAATGGAGAAGTCTTGATTCAATTCATAGACTCAAAGAATCAACTGGCGGGCATTTTTACAAAGCCACTGGAGAAAAGTCAATTTGAGACTATTCGATCCAGACTTAATATCTTAAATTCTGAAGAAGTTCAGACTCAGGGATAAAAGTCTAAAGATGCTCAAACTCAGAAGATCAAGAATCACGACTGTAAATTATTTTAGTTTTAGAAATTTATCTTTCGGATAAAAACTTGAAAAGGTACATTTGTCTATTAATCTGTAATTGATTGATGTTATCTTCCCAAGTTTTCGTATTTATAGCAATAATTCCTTTTCGAAAAAGACGTTATCTTTTTGAAATGACAATTATCTATTTTCAAAAAGGCAGTTATTTTGAAAAGGCATTTTCTATTTTTCCTTTTATGATGATCCATATACCCCGTTTTGATTGCCTTATATACTGATCGTCTTCTTCACAAACCCTAGAAGCAAAGAACTTCACTTTCTTGCGTTTACTCTCTAGTTTAATCCTCGAAGTTTTTATCTTTCTCGCGAATCGAGTTTGAAATCCCTCAATGACTGTGAGAATGTCTTCCCAAAAAAAGTCCTCAAGGATTGCAAACAGGGGACCACAGCATATGCGTGAGGGTCCTACGCATTTTGACCTCGCCGAGGAAGAAGAATCTCCAAGGCAACAGCAGAGTCCACAACATTCTTAACCGCGCCATTCTCCTCAGGCTAGTTAACAGAATGTTTAGCAACATCAAGCGGAGGAAGAAATTATTGAGGATGCCGAACCTGTAAGAACTATAAAGCCTGCTTTTACCTTCAAACTTTACTTTGCCTTGAAGGATGGAGGTTCTCCATTGAACTTTATTAATGAATTTTTGAAAGAAAAGGGGTACCGAAATGAAACCCATTTTTTACGAACGATGGAACGTTTGGGAATTGCTCCTGTGGGCTCGATAGAAAGAGCTTTTGCGAATATCCCAAGTGATCCACGTGTTGGAGGAATTAATCAACCTGATGGAAATGATGATGAAAAGATGTTCACTCATTTTAAGCCTAGAATGGGTGTTGCCGCGAATATTCGAGGAAAAAGGATAGATTTGTTTCGTTCTGAGGAACACAAGCGACTTTACTCTAAGTTGCTGAAGCGAGGGGCGATGAACCCAAGGAGTGCGGATTTCGATTTTCTCGACTCTCTGAATGTGAAGTTGCGAGAGAAATTTACTTTACTTCAACTTGAACAATTTTGCTCTGAGACAACAGTGGCTCATCCAGAACTTACTGTGTATTTCTATTCCAATCTAAGCTTTTTGGATGCGAATAGATTTTCTTTCAGTGTTAGAGACTAGGATTATGTGGTTGATATGGACACTCTGGCTGATGTGATTGGAGTAGAGAGAGGGGCATTCCAATCAATTAGTGTGTCTATTGGTCGTGCAACGGTGGAGCTTGTTCGGGATGGAATGGCGGAAGGACGAATTTCGTACTTGAGGATGAATGCCTCAAATATTTTGCTTCACAAGATTGTGATCAATTGCCTTAGACCCAAATCGACTTCAAAGACTGACGTCTCCAACTCAGAAGCAAAGCTGATGTATGCTAAAAAAATTTTCTCTACCACACATTATCATGTTTCACATGTATAGATTAATGGTGAAGGACAAGGGCCAACTTCCTTATTCAGCACTTGTTACTCAACTATTCAGACATTTTAATATTCAGCCTCCCAAAATTCTATGTGTTCGAACTCGTGATCAAATGGTGGTGAGACTGAAGATGGTTTCAAAAATGCATTTGAAGGAGCTGAACAAGGCTTTGGAGCAATTTAAGGAGAAAACACCTGTCAAGACTCACCAAGTCTCTATGGCTGCAAAACGGAAAGGAAAGGAGCCCATGACAGCTCCATCCAAGAAAAGGAGAGCACTCATCTTGCAGGATGGAGAAGATGAGGAAGATGTCACCATTTCCACTCTTGCCTTAAGGAACTTACAGCGTTTTGTTCCAGAGACAGAGGAGAGAGAGGATCAAGACAAAGAAGAAACAGAGCAGAGGAGTGAAGAGAGGGAATCAATGAGGAAAGAAGCAGAGGAAGAAAGAACTACAGAAGAAAAGGAAAGAGGAGAACAAGGTCATCATGTCACTGAAGAAGAGACATAGCATGAAGAGTACTTCTCTCCACCTGAAGGCATTGAAACAGGGGGAGCTACTGAGAAAAGAGGTACTTCTTCACTTGCTTTTACTAGTGATGATGTTAGCCATTCACCTGCCAATCCAGAAGATGTATATGCCTCTCAATTCCCGGAGGAAGGTAATGAGGTTTCATCTCCAAATCTGGGTGCTCATGCTGAAATGCCATCATCTGCCAATACTCCACAAATTGATCATGCTGAAGCAAGCACTCAAACTGACAACTCAGCAAACTTTCGAAGATTGCTTGATGTTCTTATGGAGATGCGAGGCCAAATTTATGCTTTGGGATGCGAATTTAAGAATATGCAGAATGCCAGTCAAACCTCTTCAATTTCTTTGCACAATCAAGTTCAGGCCCTTAATCTTCAAGTTCAAGCAACTACCAAGGGTGAGGAAGTAGCGCAACTGAAGGAGGATCTGAGAAAGCTGGAGGAGACTATCAAGTCGATGGGAGATTTCAAGCTTGTTCGCGTTCCAAAACAATCTTAATTTTATCCAATTCTCTTTTCGTCTCTACCTTTTTAATGCTGACAAAAAGGGGGAGAAGTTGGTGCAGATTTGACTTTTGTTTGGTTGTGTGGTTGTGACTGGTTTGGTTTGGACTATGTTTTTTGGTTTGGATTGTTTGATCATTTAATGCTTGCAGTATCTCAAGCATTGTTGGTATTCATGGCAAAGGCAAAGATAGTTGTTTTTTTTTTTTAGGACTAACTCATTTCCTATGGATGCAGATTCGATACTATCTTTATCCTAATCCATTTATCTTTTATGAGATACCCTTGTTTGCTTGAGTGTTGTCTTGCAGGTCAAAAGTATCCAAATCTGCAGAAAAGTTTTGTCACCATCAAAAAGGGGGAGATTGTTGGAGAAAACTTCCTTATTTGTTTTGAAGCTGACAAAACATTTCCATCAGTCTAGTTTGAAGACTTGTAGACTCTGTCGTCAAAGTCTGAAGACCGCCAGACTCAAGATTTAAAGTCTGCCCTCATTGACAGTTTCTAGACCGACAAAGAAGACTTATCCATAATTGAGTATTTCCTTAAGGATTTGATTTGAGCGACTAAAGATCTCATGGCTGGAGATAGCATCTTAGAATCTATTATTCATTTTGAAATTAATTCGAGTAATTTGGATCCGTTGATTGGTGAAGTATAATTGGAAGGTTCTACTTATGGAAACCTAGATCCTGATTATATGGGCGAGCAAGATTAGTGGGCTATCATCACATTCCTTAAGTAACTCGAGATCTCTCTAATTGATTATGTCCATCTGGTAGATTGGAAGAACTCCTTTGGAAGGTGCCAACGGTTATGAAGGCATGAAGGAGTATATAAGGAAGACGCCCTAGTTATTCGAGGGTGTGCGTGATAGATAAATTCCAAAGTCTGAAGTTCCTTGTTCTTTGTTGATTCAATTGTTGAGTGAAAATTTGTACTCAAAAGAGAGTTTATACATTTGTGAGGCCTTGAGGAAGTGTAGCAAAGTCTCTACACTGTGGAATCAAGGACATGATACTGTAACGACTCTTTTGATTCATAGTGAAATCCAGCCGGTGGGCTGTCAATGTGGGAGAGTGGACGTAGGCTTGGATTAAGTCGAACCACTATAAATCTTGTGTTCTTATTCTCTTCCTTGAACTCTTTTACTTTGTTCATAACTCTATTTAATTGTTAGAGTCTAATTTCCTCTTTAAAGTCTACTGATAACCCGACTTAGGTTAAAAGTAAAGTTCTAGACTATATTTTGTAAAATTTGTTTTCGCACCTATTCACCCCCCTTCTAGGTGCACGTACTAGCACTTTCAGAATCTGAGTCTAAAGTAAGTCCTCTAACCCGTGTGTGCTTAGGCAGCCCATAGTGTATTGGTTTCCTAATCGAGTCTTAGGGAGTAGAATTTGTTGAGACGTTGTCTCACCCCGTTGTGGGATAATATTTTTAGGTTCGCAAATGGCAACTCTCCCTGGGCGACTTGGTCGTCCCGGAAGAATGACCAAGCAGGTCCATGTTTTTCCCGATCCCAGAAGCGATTAGACGTATGAGTTTGTGGTAACCATAGTATGGGCGAAAGAGGCCTCACACCAGGAAGTACCCGATCCATTTAGAGTCTGGTTCCATACCACTCCCTATAGGTTGAGGATAGGTTCCCTTAGAGGCTTCGATATCCCTGTCGAGGTAATTGATGCAGTCTAGGATGAGGATCAAGCAGGCCTACCTAAGGGTGAAGTGGAAGACCCGTCGTCTCGCTCGGATCCCGTGGACCTTGAAGGTTCAACAACTGGGTCTGAATAGTTGGTCCTAGGACAACTAGTTTTGAGGGTCAAACTTTTGATAGGCCTTGTAAATATCGACTAGTGATGTAAATGAATTAGGGTGATATGTATAAATGTGTGTTCTGGTTTCGATAAATTGTAGTCCCGCTTTTCTATCCCATTGAATTATTGTTTGGGGATTTTATATCTGCTTCCGCATGTGCATTTAAAATGAATGGGTCGGCGATGCGTCCTGAGACATCGCTAATTAATCGACCATGGAGGGATGGGCACGTGCTCGAAGGGTTGAGGCGTGACAGACCTCGGGCGTCGCTTGGGTCGCACAACCTAGGCGACGCTTGAGGTTGCTCGACCTCAAGCCACCTCGCTAGAGGTTGCGGTGGCGTCGCCTGGGTCGCTCGACCTCGGGCGACGCCGCCGAAGGCCGCGCGACCTCAAGCGACGCCGCTCGAGGCCTCGCAACCTCGAGCGGCGTTGCTGAAGGCTATGCGACCTCAAGCATTGCTTGGGTCGCGCGACCAAGCTTGCTTGAGGTCAACGTGACCCCCAAAAAACTGCCGATATCACCACCTACCGTCTCCCCACCGGCACCGGCACCACTATCGAGCCACCTCCCCCCATGATTTTCCCCTCTCCACCCAGCTGCATCTCCTCCCTTTTTTTCTTTTCTTCTCTTTTTTTCTATTTTCCTTTCAACCTAAAGTTGCTTTGCAAAGTATACACATTTTTGAGTGTCCAAACACTATTGTCTTCACAAAATGCCCATTCAGTCAAAGATACTTGGGGATATGCAAAGCCATTTGCCCACGGGTCTTGGTCTTCACTTAACAGGTTGTTGACTAAAGCAACTTTAAATTTTTGTCACGTACTTTAACTATAAGCATGTAACTTGTTGGTAACCTTTTTTTTTTTTTTTAATCATGTGTTGGATTTGACCAACAAATTAACTTAAGGGAAAAAAACTACTAAAAATCTTAAATTATATCCACTATGACACATTGATCCTAATTACAACATAAAAATCCCAAATTATGTTCACTGTGATATTTCCTGTAAACTTTTTCTTATAACATAAAAAACTCAAAATATGTGTTTATGTGACATATTTATCCTCCGTCAATATTTTGTCGGATAATTTTCTAATCAAAACAACTTTGTTTCACTTAAGTCACATGAGCACTATTACTACTGTTTGCTTTGTAAAGTCTATTTAGGCAGATTTTTAGTGGTACTTATTGATGGAATATTGACAGAGAGTAAATATATCACATACTTACAAATTTAGAATTTTTTATGTCGTAGATAAATGTTAAGGATGAATGTTTCATAGCGGACATAATTTAAAGTTTTTGATAGATTTTCCCATTTAACTTAATGAAACTTTAAACGAAATTTGACAAAATAGAATCCCCGACCAAGGGAAAGAGGAAACTCGACCTCTTGAGGGAATAATTGAGCCCACTTGCACCTTGGAGAAACAATGCTAGGTTGTGGGAGGGGAAAAGAGTTGAATTCTTTTTAGTTTGACTTGTTGGACAGAGATTTTCTGGTTTTTAGTTAAAAAAAAAAAAAAAAAAAAATTGTTGATATAGAAGTACATAATTTTCATAATAAAGTAAAGTGAAATAGATTTTTCCCTTTAACTTAATGAAGCTTTAAATGAAATTTGACCGAATAGAATCCCTGACCAAGGGAAAGAGGAAACTCGACCTCTTGAGGAAATAATTGAATCCACTTGCACTTTGGAGAAACAATGCTAGGTCAAGGCGAAGGAAAAAGAGTTGAATTGTTGTAACTCTAACTTGGTGGACGGAGATTTTTTTTTTTTTCGAAATGAAATTGTAATTATTATTTAAAAGGATACAAAAGTACGTAGTTTTTATGATAAAGCAAAACAAAACAAAAAATGAATGCTGAAAAATAAAATCAAATTCAAAAAACAGGGAGGATCAACGGATCACAAGTAAAGTTAAGTACAAACTCGTTTCACAAGAAAAGTTTTGTCAAAATAAAATTTGTGGCTGATAATTGGATCTTGTGTATTTGTTAGTGATGAGCACACGCTGAATTTTTTTTTTTCCAATAATTATGACGTTGCCAATTGGTGGTGCGCACTTAGGTTTGATTTTCTCTACACCATAGTCGTGTAGAGACAATCAAAATAGGTTAAACAAACATAGATCTAACATGTGGATGAGATTACATGGAAGTTATTTGGCTAAAAAAGCGAGCAAAATGGAAGCTCATGGGATAAGAGAGCAAGTAGTGATTTTCAAAATTAAAGTGTGCGTGGGTAATTGGATATTAAGTGCCGACACCACAAGTGCCAAAATTTGACACTAGTAAATATTTAAGTGTCAAAATTTCTAAAAGATATATTTAAATATCAAAATCGAAGAAGAATGGAATATTTAAGTATTAATGATGAGAAATTATAGCCAAATTGTTGACATGACATTTTCCAGCGACTTTGTATATCCACATGGAAATTCTTTTTTTTTTTTTTTTTTAAATGTCCACGCTGCACTATAAGCTCCAAAAATTAATTTAATATAAATATTAATTAAAATAATTTTTAAAAAATGAAGCCATAGCTTCAACGAGGGCCTCCATAGCCCTCGCCATCATTGCCTTACGATCTCCGTAAAGAGCCAGCGATAGTGGGGCGAGGATCGGTTGGGCCTTGGATAATAAGAAAGTATCAACACTCTTCGTAAGTTTTTATGTCGTGTTGAACACTCGATACATGTCCAAACTTTTCAATACTTGGTTAACATGTGTAGAAAAATTTGACACTTGGTTAACTTTCATGACGCTCTTTGACAAACGAGTCAAGAATTTTAACATGTGAGTTCGAAATTCCAACATATGATTTCGACACAAATGTGATCAATTTTAAAAATTTTCAATAAATGATGAGTTAAAATGTAAATATGTAACAAAATAAAAATAATTAAAATAACAAAGGGAAAAAAAAAAAGAAAAATCTAGTATTATATTTTTTTTTTTATGACTCTTACTTCCCATGACACCCAATTTACCCCTAAGTTTGTTTTTCCTTTTCTTTTCTTTTGACACGCTCTAACATGCAAGTCGAGAATGTGGATTGCTTTTTTTTTTTTTTTCCTCCAAAATTTATGGATTATTAGATTGAGTTAAATATGTCAAATTAAAACAATAAATGATAGTAACTAATGGCAGACTAATGTTTTTAATGTAAATTCATTCTATGCTCCTCATTATTTATTTATTTGTCAATTTGAATCATACTAGTTTTGTTCATGAATATATAAAAATATAGATTTAACATATAATGTATCTCAAAATGTCAAAATTCTCTATTTTTTTAGAAACGACATGTCAGCATGTCATATTGTGTTATATGTCAAATATAGGTCGATGCCACTTAATTGGATAGTGGCCAAGTGATTCGAGCCGGCGATCGCCTATGATCGCTAACCATTGCCTAGGGCTAGGCAACCTTGGCTGACCCTTGCCCCACCATTGCTAGCTTTTTCTAGGAATGGTGGGGCATTGACGATGAAGGCTAAGGAGATTCTTGCCTAACGCTATTGCCTCCTTTTTTAAATAATTTAGATTTTAAGTTTATTTTTAATTAATATTGAATTAATAAATTTATGAGCAAGATGATGTTGTTTTGCACATTCATTACCGAGTAAGTATTTTAGGAAGCCACATAGACCACTTATATCGTTAAAAATAAGCCATGTTGGTTTTCCGGTTACCCTTGTCGGTGTTGGCACTTAAGTGTCTTAATTTTCAAAAAAGTTGCACTTAAGTGCACTTTTTGAAAGTTTTTGCACTTAAGTGTTCACCCGTGGCAAGGTTTGATACTTGCGATGTACTTTAACCATTCGATATCACTCAACTCCGCCAGAGCTCCATTTTTCATTGAATCTTTCAATTCCTTGCATTTACTTTTCATCTTAATTATAAACATATATTTCAAGTCCAATGCAATTAGCTTTTCATCTAATTTATGTCGGTAGTTTCATACTCCATCAAAGCCTCGTTTGCGTACTTTGTCCCTGAGTTCGGAGCTACAAAGCGATCTCGATCATTTTCCAATCTTCAAAACTCTGGATTACCTTAGTGCACGTTAATTTTCGTCAGCATCTCTTTTGACTCGCTCGATTGTCCCCAATATGTTCACGTTAAATGCTTTTGAAGAGCTTCTTAACAAGACCGTAACCATGATTGTCCATTTTAGATTTTTTTTTTCTCCCTTTAAACATGTTTCTTCTCAATTTGGAGTTCTATTATGGACCATGCAAAATTGAAAGAGTAAAATTAGTCCTTTGCTAAGAAGGAAAACATTTTGCCGCTCAACACCACCATATCCGAGAGGATTTCAAACCATTCTCAGACATGTTCAATTTTTTTTTTTTTTTTTTTTTTTAGTTCTTCATTTAATTTTTCAATTTTGGGGGAAAACAAAAACAATCTATGACGTCTATCCACATTTCAATCTCAGACATTGCTTAGGAAGGGAAGGGGTGGGTGCGAGTAGCACTTTTAGTTTTGAGCTGAATATGGCCCGAGAGAAAAAAAACCTTGAAAAGGCACTAATACACGGAATTCCCAATTTATAGAATGGAACATTGATACAAACCAATGGCCCGTGCTGCTGTTGTGACCCTCCCATATTGGAGTCCGAGGGAGCGTGTTCAGAGGTAATGTCGTGAAGGGATCAGTGATCCTCATCTGGCATAGGTTTCCCCAAATCTACCTCAGGCAACGTTGGAAAATTCATATGATTGATGCATCTATGAAATTCTGTCTAACTTGAAGTCATCATTAACCTATTGAAATCAACTATCAACTATAAGTCAATTGAAACATAAGAAGACGTCTCACTTCTTATGCAATTGGTTATCTAACTAAGGCCCTTTCGATATTGTAATTTGATTGTCTATCAACTAAATAGTTAAAAATGTTACCATCCTAGTATCTTTTAGTGTCTCTAGGCTTTGAACTAAAAGTCTGAGTAGTTTTCTGCTAAAAGGCTATCCCTAGAGGGCTTGAACAAGTGGTTCGCCTATAATGGGAAGGCATATTTGCAAGAAACCAACTCCATCTAATTCTAAGCCTAGGTCCATTTATGGCTCCAACCATTTATTATCCTACCCACTAAATGATGTCTATACACGAGTGTGCAATTAGAAAAAGTAAACAACGACAATTAATGTGATAAATGTAAAGTGCAAGAAAATTATTAGAGTAATTAAATAGTAAGCCATAATTTTATCTAATAACTTAAACTTTTAGAATAATTAGTAGTGGTCTAACCAAAATATCACATTATCTTATAGTCAGGAAGTCCTGAGTTTGAATCTTATGAGACCCCATTTGCCTTCTCAATTATATTTCTACATTTATTACTAGACAAAAAGACCAAACTAAGTGTAAGGAGGAGTATTAGAATAATTAATTATTAAAACATGCATTTATCTAATAGTTTAAATTTTTAGAATAATTGACAGTAATTCTACCAAATCTCACAAAAATAAAGACGATACAATATCGGGAAAAGAATATAGATGACATCTTTATTGAGAGCCAAGACAACAACCCTCTCCAGTTAAATCATAAAATCCAAATTCTAGTTTGTTGACTGAAGAAGAGACACTAGGAATTCTCTAATGATATTAAAGGCTCAAAGAGATACTTGTTGAAAATAAACCTAATATAAATTCTACAGTTTTTTTTTTCTCACTTTTCTACAATTTTAATTCTTAATTTTATATTTTATCTAAGGAGGAACTATCTAAAAAGTTCAAATAGCCCAAAAATCAAGAAAAAGGAGACATCCTTAAATATGTGAACATGATCTAAAGGAAACTCAACCAATGACAATACAAGATCCTAACTATCTGATTGAGATCTTTATTTTCTTACGATTATTATTATTATTATTATTTAATTTTTATTTCTATTTTTTATTTCTCTCCAGCGTTCAAATACGTGACGCACAATCGGATTCTCATTTCCTTTTTTTTTTTTTTTTCCTTATCTTCTTTGGTCTAATGTTTCCAGAACAAGTATACCTGCAGATTTCTCTTTGTTCCGCTTTCCATCGCTCTTTCATTCTGGGACGTGAATACATATTATGGGAACAAAACTTCCATTAAACCACTCAGGTCCAAGCTTTCGCAAACTTCCATTGTTCTTTCTCTCTTTCACACCAAACACCTCTAGGGAGAGACACTTAAGACATTCATTTCCAGAAAACAAACACTCGCTTAATCTCAATCATCTATTCCCATTCATCCGTTCACTCTTTCCTTCAATCCCAGCAAACAAGAACCTCGATTACATTAAAATGTTTCAATGGTTCAGTCAGTTATGCCATGCAACTCATGGCAGATTAACTAGCTTCATATATTGATCCATACGCAGCAGAGAAAATAGCAAAGTGAGCCAGAGTTGAAGACACGACACGTAGATGAAATGATACTAGAACAAAGCAAGCTTGATCTATGGAAATCTCATGATCGAATCAGAAATAATCCAAAAAAAAAAAAAAAAAGCAGTGATACTACGTGGATTATGAGTACATATTGATCATTAACAACAACCACGCACACATGCTATATGAACAAATGATCAATAACCAAGCACGCTGCTGACCTAGGAAATTCTTCAAACACATTATAGGCGGTGAACTATCTTTCAACCAATCACACTTTCAACTTTCACCGATTTATCTGGGAGGCTTAATTGAACGAAAATCACGAATCTCACGACCAATGCAAGCGATTCGGAAATATCCATAGGAGAGCACCTGTGAGAGAGAGAGAGAGAGAGAGAGAGAGAGAGAGCCCGGCTTTAAGGCCTTGTATCCGTTTCTCTCCTGGGTTTCCAACTTTGGGCTTCACTTGTCAATTCTATGGGCCGCATGAAGGATTGGAGTCTGATAGGCCTGCATTGCTCGGCTCAATTGAATAAATCCGGATTGCAAGGGCCAGGACTTAGGTGATGGGCCGAACCGGTCCAAATTGCACAAGCCTTCGCTTCTAATAAAAAATGCTAGGATAAGATATGCTAACGACTTGGTGATATCCAATCAATGATGAATTTTATGCACAAGAAATAGTATGGACTACGAAGTCTTAGTTTTTTATTTTATTTTATTTTATTAATATGAAGTAAGAATTTATATACCAAAAAAAAAAATGATAGGTGGACCAAGTGATTAAGCACCATGAAACATATCATGCCTCAACCATCCTTCTAATGTATAGTATCTTAATATCTACACATAATAATTTGAATTTGACGTCTTGACAAAAACAAATTGTCATTCACAGTAAGTAACTATGACTTCTTATTCCTAGCAATCCAAATATGAATTATAAGCCGGATTCAAGACGAAGAGGATAACAACCCAAAGTGCCTTAATTACCAACTCGTGCAATGCCCACAAGTCATAAAGAGGGTGAAAATCAAACTCAATTGCCTTAATTACTTCAACAGTAATTATTTCCAGAATATCATCATAAATTTGACAACAAGCTCGTTAAGATAATTAAAGGTGAAAATCTATATGTTTAAATCGAAAGACAATGAGGTGTACGAACGATTTTCGATTTTGATGGCCATGGCACTTCCTAAAATTGACCAAGCAATCGTATTAAAAAGAGTATATTGAGGAAAATTGCTATTCGTCATCCATGATGTCAATTTGAAGAAATATGACTTCATCCATTTTTAAAGACAACGATATCATGAACGTGAATGGGCCCCTAAGATAAAGTTCTTGCCTAACAAAGCTTGGAAAATTTCCGAACAAACACGCTAGATAATTCATATTAACCAAACCCATTTTTGTTTTTTCTTCTTATTTTGAAGAGTGGAGATTCTCTCTTTCCGCACTCCAACTTGACTTGAACCCGCTGATGTTTACATTTCCTGGTCAACCATATATACTTTTATCTGTTACTCATGCAACAAGCTACTGATGTTCATATTTGAGCTAATAATCAATCCAAGAACCCATGAATATCTTCCACGGCAAGGAAGTATTTCTCATCTTCTCTGGATGATCTCCTGCAAGCTTTCTTTCCTCCTGTGCAGTTGTTCCTTCAATTTTAGATTGATTAGCGGCCCTGCAACATGCACGGATGATGAGACTTCATTTGTATAACTCAAAAGTTGAATAAGAAAAAGGAAAAATGGTGGCCTCAAATGACACATGCGGTGATCAAGTCAACTTCTGGTTAGGAAAGTCGAGGATGGAGATTCATGTGTTCATATGGGTTGTTGATGAACATTGGTTTTTGGTTTGATCTCCCGGACAAGTCTTCGCTCAACGCTTAATCAGAGACCCAAACCTAAGAAAAATTGCTAGGACAAGACATACTAACAACTCGGTGAGATCCAATCACCGATAAGTTTCATGCAAAAGAAATAGCAGGACTATGAAGTCCTTTTATTTATTAATAAGGCTCTATTTGTTTCACAAGAAATATTTTTTTAAGAAGTTATTTTTTAAGAAAATGACAATATTTTCTGCTATTTAACTAACACTTGAAAAAGACTCCAATAAAAAATTTTCATCATTTGATAAGGAAAAAAAAATTCAATTTTTAAAATTTTTAATTTAATTCTTTTCTTTTTTCTTTCTATTTTTTTTCCCCTTTCTCCACTAGCCACTTGGACTTAGTGACAACCGACAAGGGTTGAGCTTGCACAACCCAATGAACTCAAGCTCTGTTGGATCTTGGCGAGCTCGAGCATCATCAGCCTCGACCGAAACTCCACCTTGTCAGATTCGGCGTGGTCGAGCTTGAGGTGAAGTCGAGGCAAGCTCAAGACTTGCTAATTCCTGATTTCGATTCCAACCTCTTGTGACCTTGAGCTTGCCGGATTTGGTGAGATGGAGCCCCACACGAGGCCAATGGGACTCAAGCTCCCCCATCGCCGTGGCCTGCTATCGATAATTCAGCACTGAAACCAAAGGTGGACTAACCTCACGCGCTGCACGTGCCAAAACGACGCAGATCATTTCCTATTCTCGATTACTAAAATTAAAAAATTTGCCCAGTTTAAATATTCCGTATGCTCCAGCAAATCATATTTGCTATTTATGTTATATATTTAGCAAGAGTCAGTGATCTTCTATGCTCCTCCTTTAGTTCTTGTTTGGATGGTGATTGCCATTTTATCGAACAGATTGCACACCACAAGATGACAATCATGAACGACAGACTATTGAAAGATTTCCATGCACGCATGACGGATATATAATTCAGTCAACTTTTATGATCATAGAAAAAGAAAAGATATGCCTAATTCTATGATCAGCCCGAAATAAAAAATTACTACCTATAAGTTATCCATAAATGCTTATCGGCACGCTCATAATACTTGAAATAAAAAATCAATTTGCACGAGACCCTGGTGTCGGGCGTGCGAGTGGGCATCGATTTCTCGTGTGGCAACAATGGCCTCTTATATTACTCTTCATTTTCCTGTGAAAACTTACTATTTGCCAAAAAATTATTTATTTTATTATATATATCACGAGTTACTTTTCCATATAAAAACATACTAGTGAGATAACAATGGGGATAATTTACAAATCAAATATAAGTTACTAGTTGCTTTCTCTCCAAAGAAATTAGTAGTTACTAGTATAGTTGCTTTTCATCTATATTAGGAGAAAAGTTATTGACTGGAAAAAGATAGATACTCTATCTTGTGGAAGATAACTAAGATTATGCAAGATTTGCAAATCACGAATGAAACCACTAATTAATGTCATGTAATTCTTTTCTTCTTTTTTCGTTGAGTTCCCATTTAAATTTTTATTTCTGTTGAGTTTGAGTCATGCTGTTTTATGATCTCAAAAATTGCCAATCAAATTAATTCATAATTAAATTAATGTCCGCATATTTGTTAGTGATTAGTTTTTCTCAATCGTTTCTTAATTCCTATTTTTGTGTTCAAAAAGCTGTGTATGCATGTTGTGTCGAAAATTATCACTCCAGAGTAATTGCATTCAGCTTATTTTCCTTAGATTTAAATACCCTTTTTGTTAAAAGGTCGACTTCTTTCTGGGCATAAACTATATTTAGTGCTGGAAAAAAAAAATAGAATGTACTGCGAAGTCTTTGTATTTGATAATAAGTAAAGAAAATCCATACCAAGAAACTATAGGTGGACCAAGTCATTAAGCACCATGAAACATTTCATGCCTCAACCATCAATACAATGTATAACATTCTCAAAAGTTCAAGAACTAATTTATTTATTATATCTATACATAATAATTTGAATCTAACGCCACTTTTAATGGACTAAAAAATGTCATTCACAGTAAGTTACTACGATAGAGTTATCATAATTTCTTACTCCTAGCTATCCAAACATGATGATACCATGTCTTAATTCCAAGCAAGTTTCAAAAGAAAGAGGATAACAACTTTCAGTTCAAGCGGTGAAACTGTTCATTGGAGTTCTTTCTCCCAAGAAAAAGGTTGTTTTGAAGTTCTTGATAGCTTCAAAATCAACTGAGATGGAAAGGTGATGAGGTCTATGAGCAAATTTTATATTTTGATGGTGACAGTACATCGTACAAATGATCAAGCAATCATATGCAAAAGAGTATGTTAGGGGAAATCGCTATTCGTCATCCATGATGTGAAAGGAGAGATTATCTCGTCCATTTTCAAAAGATAAATATATTATGAAACCGTTATTCTATGAATGGGTACGGGCCCCAAGAGAAAAATTATT
Source organism: Eucalyptus erythrocorys (assembly GCA_014182555.1). NCBI lineage: Eukaryota > Viridiplantae > Streptophyta > Magnoliopsida > Myrtales > Myrtaceae > Eucalyptus > Eucalyptus erythrocorys. The sequence continues at coordinate 35,818,684 of CM024599.1, read as the reverse complement.
GGCTAATGACGTCTTAGGCAAGATTATCGTCATTTCTTACTGCTTTCCCACGAAAGTTCTCAACTGAAAGAGTGGAAAATTTCAAACACATTAGACAATTCACATTAATGACTAAACTACCAAACCCATTTTTGTTTCTTCCTCTTATTTTACTCGAGCAGTCGATGTTTCCATCTTTTTGAATTTGTCCCCGTTCTAGATCTGATTTTTGGAGAGTTCAGATTCTTTGCACTCCAACTTGACTTGACTTGTGAGATGTGAAGCGTGATGGCACGGCATATTAAACTAATTAGTCTTTGTTTCTTCTTTCCTATTTTTGATAGAGAAAGGAGGTAATGACTAATGAGGCAGTGATCCTCTACGCTTTGGATCCTCTCTGTTTAAAGTGTATCTCTTTAAGGTGTCCTCGCATCGACTATGACCACCCACGCAAGTCACTGTGCATGACGATATACAACCCCGAGCAACACTGGTCACGATGCCCAGCCGAACCTCCACCACCAGCAACAGTCCGGGCCTCGCAACTACTGAGCCAGAGCAGAGGCCGACGAAGAAGAAGGGGGGAGCAGATGACTTCGAGCACTGTGACGGCAACAGGATGGACTGTGATGGTGGCGGCAGTGCGGAGGCATGGCTGGCAGAACGGATGGCGGTGCGTCTGGACCTGGTGCGGTGGAGGAAGGGGGAAGGGGTGAGAAAAGGAAATGTACGGATTTGTTTGGTCTTTGGGTAAATTTTGACTTGCTGATCTAGATGTAAAATTGCAAGAAAACAAATATAATATCGCGGCATAGCCTCATCAAAGTTTCGTCCTGTAGTTTGTACAGGCATTAGACGAATCGAACCGTAGGATCTTATGATTTTGGTCCAACTCGTACTTCATTAGACGGCAAAGCGTACGCTGCTTTCTTAAAAACAAACATGTCTTCCTAAACACACCGCTCAACGTGCTGCTTAGCACATAGGGTTCAGAATACGAGACAAGTTGCATTGCTTGATATAACGGGCACAGATGATGAAAGTTAATTTGTATAACTTGAAAGTTGAAAAAGAAGAGAGAGAAAGCGGGGCTTTCTCTTTGTCAGGCTCATTGGAAATAAAAGATGATTATCACATGTTAAAACGACTACTTCTCGGGTAACTTGTGCATCCTAATATGCAGGTCACTAGCCCTTATAGATCCGATTACGTTATCCTATCAAAAGTGCATTAAATGAGGTTCCACTCATACAGCGAAGAGCATAACCTCAAATGCTAGGATTTGAATATCAAGTTCGTGGCATTGTGACTAGGGTCGTGATAAGGGGGAAAGAAAGTTTATAGGCTTCGTTGGAAGTAATAAAAATCTAAGGCTAGTAATTTGAGTTTGCATGTTATATCTAGGTCTTGTAATTGTAGCAAGTCATGTGGTTAGAGAATATTATATTGTCAATTATATATAGAAATCATGTATAATATATATATATATATATATATATATATATCCAGTAAAAGTGGGTCCACAGATAACTTTTCTATTTTAATTAATCAACCAATCACATGCAAAAAGATTAAAAAAGAATATATACGTCAGGATAAACTGATATTTGTCATCATCCAAGACGTCAAATCCAAGAGATATATCACTAGTCTATGTTTTAAAGAAGAAGACGTCACGAAAGGTGCCGGGAATAATAAATGGATAGGCTCTAATAAATAATCATTACTTGACAAATGACCACGTTTTTGTTTTCTTTTCTCTCATTATTTTACTTCGAATGGTCAATGTTTCCCATGTTCCCTCTATCTGTATTTTTCCACCTTCTAGATAGCAATTTGAATGAGCTCAAAATCTCCTTCCCTCTTCCATCCAACTTGATGTCAATATCAAACCAGCGCTCATTTTAGAAAATTGATGATAAACGAAAGCTTTTCCAAATACTTATTAAACATACTCGGTACGAAAGCTTTTCCCTTAATAAAGAAACATACTCTCACATGCAAGTGTCACGGGTACAAGCGTTTGAATCAATAAAAAAAGAACCGTGCCATTTTTTTTAGTGAAATGCAAAAATTAAATAAGACTAAGGGAAATAAATTACAACTTTATTTCGTATTCAATTGCCCCATCTGAAAAGGGAGTCCCCATTTTCCCACGCACCGCACAAGACCAAATGTTAAATGGTCATGATTCCATTCAATTTGACAATTAAATGTCAATTTGGCCATTCAATGAACCTAGACGTGACATTAATTTCTTTATTGAGCTGGCAATTGGGGGAAAATAGCAATTCAAGTATTATAAGTTAGGGAAAATACCTCCAAAAACCCTAAACTATGCACAAAGTGACAAAAATACCCCAAACTTTTTTTTGCACTACCAAAAACCCCAAACTTTGCCATCCGTGACACATTTACCCAATTGAGGGTATTTTCGTCTTTTTCTATTTTTTCCTTTTTTTTCTTTTTTTTTTTTCTTTTCTCTTCCCTCCGCCGGCTCCGGCAAGGGAAGCCGGCGTCCGGCGAGGGCTGCCCTTGCCGGCGTCGGCCCGGGCGAGGCCGCCCTCGCCGGGTCGGGCGAGGGCCTCCCCTCGCCGGATCCGGGAGAGGGCACCCTCGCTCGACGCCGGCGAGGGGTGCCTCGCCGCAAAGCGAGGGCGGCCCTCGCGCACGCAGCGAGGGCGGCCCTCGCTTGCGTCAAGCGAGGGCACCCCTCGCCGGACGCCGGCTTCCCTCCGCCGTAGCCGGCGGAGGGGAGAAGAGAAAAAAAAAAAAAAAAAAAAAAAAAAAAAAAAGAAAAATGTTTTTAAAAGCAAAATGACCAAAATACCCCTAAGATTTAGGGTAAATGTGTCACGAAATGAAAGTTCGGGGTTTTTGTGTCACAAAAAATAGTTTGGGGTAAATGTGTCACAGATGGCAAAGTTTGGGGATTTTGGTGGTGCAAAAAAAAATTTGGGGTATTTTTGTCACTTTGTGTATAGTTTAGGGTTTTTGGTGGCATTTTCCCTATAAGTTAACTGGTGATTAATATTCTATAGCACAGGAAACCAAGCAAACAAATTGCCACTAAACTAATAGAAGAAAACCGAATTAGAAAAGGGATTTGGTCTTAAAATAAGAAACTGTACGGGACCCTAAAGACAATCACAACCCTTTATTTAAACATAGCAAATGTTTGAGTTATAAACGCACAGTCTATTGTTCTACATTTGGTGGGTTGCTAAGGGGTTGCTTGTTTCTTGGAGGGACCACAAGGTTACATGTCTCAACTGCTCTATATTATCATTAACATCATGAAATTACCAACAAATCAGTAGTATAACTTCATATGTTCGCTGGCTTCAGACCTTCAAACGCTCAAAAGCAAAGGAATGGCCCCTACAATGGAGAGAGACAGTGGCTCGAGGATTGAGTACGAGGTGTTCTTGAGCTTCAGAGGGTCTGACAGTCGCCAAACATTCACCGATTGCCTCTATGAAGGCATGAAAGGTGCAGGGATCCGAGTATTTAGGGACGACGACGAGCTCCGAGTCGGGCAGAAGATCAAGGAAGAGCTCCCACGGGCCATTCAGAACTCAAGGATCTACATGCCCATCTTGTCAAGGAACTATGCGTCCAGCAAATGGTGCCTCATCGAGCTCGCCACAATGGTCGAGACGGCATCAAAGTCGGATGGCACGAAAGAGATCCTCCCCATTTATCTCGACGTGAATTCAGATGACGTCAAGCTCAAGACTCCGCTGTACCGTGATGTGTTTGTTCAGCACGAGACGAACTTTGGAGCCGACCAAGTGAAGGTGTGGCGTGATGCCCTCTTGGAGGTGGAGGAAATCAAGAGATTGAACTTGAAAAATTATCGAGGGTAAGGAATTTTGTAGTAAACTTTGAGTTCTTTTCACATGCATTATATTTTAGAAAACAGGAGAGCAGTGAGTTTTCCTTTTTTAGATTTATTTTCATCATGAGCTCGTCAATTTCGTGTTTCGAGCATAATAAATTGACTTGCGCATTGGCGCAGCTATGGCGAATTCATTAAAGTGATCATCCAGAAAGTCCTGGTTAAGCTGAATGCCAAATACAAGAACCTGACTGAACACTTGGTCGAAGATCATGTTCAGGTCGATGCAATTATGAAGCTGTTAAGTGTTGACTCTCGCGGTGTGCGTTTCGTGGGAATCCATGGAATAGGTGGTATTGGGAAGACAACACTAGCAAAAGTCATTTACAACAAGGTTTCTTCTTGCTTCGATCACTGCAGTTTCCTCGAAAATGTTCGAGAGATCTCCAGAAGATCGGACGGTCTTGTACATTTGCAGAAGCAATTGCTGTCAAGCATCCTCGATTTGAGGTTCAGCAGCGATCCTTTTATCCACGACGTTGACCAAGGGATCGACATGATAAAGAAGGCACTCTGTGACAAGAAAATGCTCATCGTGCTCGACGATGTGGATGAGAAAAATCAGCTCGAAAAGCTGGTTGGGAAGAGCAATTGGTTCGAAGATGGAAGCAGGGTCATCATAACGACAAGGAACACGAGCATCGTGACCGACCAGATGGAAACATTAGAGCTCGACCCTCCCCCGAATCGGCATGGAGGTATCTTGTCATATGAAGTCAAGGAAATGGGATTTGGTCAAGCGCTTCAGCTATTCTGTCGACATTCGTTTAGGAGAGACTCTCCTACAGAAGATTATGACAGCCTATCGAGACAGATCGTCTCAGCTTTAGGGAAGCTTCCTTTGGCTATCGAGGTGATAGGGTCATCTCTTTCTGGCGCTTCCACTGACAAGGCCTCATGGGAAGAGACGCTGAAGAAGTTACAGAAAGTTCCTCCGAAGAAAGTCCAAGAGACGTTGATGATAAGTTACGAGGGATTAGAACTAACGCAGCGGAAAGTTTTTCTGGACATCGCGTGCTTTTTCATCAAAGAAAATAAGAAATATCCAATTTTCATGTGGAGCGATCGTGAATACTATCCTCGTGACGCAATTAGAGTCCTCCTTCTTAGGTCCTTGATAAAGATTGGAGATGATAATAAGTTTTCAATGCATGACCAAGTTAGGGATCTCGGGAGGCACATTGTCTATGAAGAGAATTGCAGATTTCCTGGCAAGCGTAGCAGGGTATGGAATCCTGAGGAGGCATTTAACTTATTGAGGAGTAAACAGGTATAACTTAACAGAACGTAATTTAGAGGCCATTCTGCTAGTTATTTCCAGGAAGTAGACAAACTTCACGTGACTCACAGAGTTGACTTTTTCCTTTGTTGTATGATTTGTTCTCATTCATGCTTGATCACTAATGGCAGGCAAGTGAAGAAATAGAAGCACTGAGTCTGAGCTATAATGGTCAAAGTGATGGTAGTGGCTATACCTTCACTGATGAAGAATTACAGAGTCTACGGAGTCTAAGGTTCCTCCGAGGGAAAGGGTTGAATTTTGTCGGGAACTTCAAAGATCATTGCGAGCTAAGATGGCTTTCTTGGCAAGAGTGTCCTCCAAATTTCACAGCCACGAATTTTTGCCTAGTTAATTTGGTGGTGCTTGACCTTTCCAAGAGTAAAATTACTGAAGATTGGACCGGGTGGAGTCAAATCAAGGTATTGATGTCTCCCCATATTGGTTTTTGATGCTTCTAATTCTTGAGACACAATGTTTTGTCCTTCTTTATATGATGCTTAATTTTTGTGCAGATGGCGAAAAAGTTAAAAGTTTTAGATTTGAGAAGCTGCAATTGCTTGAGAAGCACACCTGACTTATCTAGCTTCGCGTCTCTCGAGATATTGATTCTTGCTTGTTGTTCCAAGTTAGCCACCATAGATCGCTCCATTAGTAACCTACAGAACTTGAGCAGTCTGAATATGGAAGGATGCAAATCTCTTCAGGAGTTGTCGGAAGAAGTTGGTTCTCTAAAATCTTTGACGGAGTTAGTCATACCCAAACATTCTCTACTGTGCAAGCTTCCGGAGACGATTGGCAATTGGCAATCTTTGTCAAGTTTGAGTATAAAATGGAATGAGAATATAAGCAGACTCCCACACTCTATTGGACTATTAGCGAAAATCAAGCATTTGTCTATAGAAGGTTGCAAAGGGATCAAGGAGCTTCCGCTGTCACTCGGGGAATTAGAATCGCTAATTGAGTTAGATCTGTCATTCTCAGGAGTAGTCAATGTACCCGATACAATCACAAATCTGAGGAAGCTCAAATTCTTTAGGATGGGAAACACGAAGATAGGAAAGTTGCCTGATGCCATTGGGCGATTGGAGATGCTTGAAGAGTTACATTGCCCAGAGTGTCAGCACCTATCTGGTGAAATCCCATGTAGCATTGGGGAATTGTCCCATTTAAGGATCTTGGACATATCGGGCACTCGCATCTCTGGATTGCCAGCCACAGTGAGTCATCTCCCTTGTCTCAAACAACTTGAGTTGAATGAGTGCCATGAGCTTCGACGATTGCCAGAGCTTCCCTCGAGCTTGACAAGCCTTACCCTTGATGTTTATTACTGTCAAATCACTCCAGACCTTACAAACCTAGTTAATTTAGAACACTTGGACTTATCGTTCCACAGGGATTCTCATGGGGGCACTGGCAAGTGGAAGGAACTTCTCTCACTTTGGAAAAACCTAAAATCTATCCACAGACTTCCATCTAGCTTGTCAACCTTGAAACTCACCGATATCACGCCGCTGCCACAGTTTTCCAGCTTCAGGAACCTGTCAAAACTCTCCGTTTCTAGCTGCTCGATGATGCATTTTCCAGCTCTTGAACACCTGGAGAATTTGAGGGAATTGTCTGTAGAAAAATGCACATCTCTCGTGGGAATGCCTGATCTATCAAATTTGAAGAATCTAGAAACCTTGCATCTATCCGACTTACAAGAACTGGTAGAAGTACAAGGTCTGGGGGAATTGCAATCTCTGGAGTCCTTAAAGATTACATGTTGTGGGTCAATAGAAATATTGCCCAACCTATCGAAGCTGGGAAAGCTGAAGCATTTCGATCTGGAATGTTGTTCGGGGCTAAGATGCGTTGAAGGCCTAAGTGGCTTACGACATTTGACCCATGTGACTGTTAAAGATTGTGAGTCCCTGCAAGGTTTGCCAGATCTACCGAGATGGACCAAGCTAGACACAGATTGGGAATCACCAGAAACGTCGGACCCTTGTGTTTATATCAGGGGCTAGACCAATCGGAGCCTTGGGATCCACTCATACAGGATATCGGGACACAGTCCGAAGATTACACAACACAGCTCTTGCCAAGAGATCTTTAGATGGCAATCTCCTGAGCCGGCATTGTAACTGTTATATTCGGAATTTCTTTTAGGAAAGGACAACAAGTTTACAGAACAGTGGATAATCCTAAGGCGTAAGGTGTGGGCAGATTAAAAATGGGTCATAAGGGGTCCCGTCGTCTTCGTCCTTGTTCATCTGAATTTTCATCGGATCAAGTTTCAAGGCCTTGGAGACTTCAAAGGTCAGGTTCCCATTATTTGATTCACGATCAACTGCTAGGCACTTGAATTAACGTCAGCATAAGAAGACAATTGGAGATATGCTAGTAATCAATTTGTCAAATTAGAGATTGAATCCACATCGTTTGATCGTTATAAATTCGGCACTTACTTTCTTGATATTTATCTGTCTATGATCATAGAAGGCTAAATGTCCTGCGTTTTTATACACTGTTAGTTTCTCAAAAACATGGTGTCACATGGTAGAATGGTTGGTGTGACTTGTGTTTATTTTTTGAGTTAATGTGCTAAGTTTTCTCCCTTTTTCTTCTAAAACTTCCACACAGTTAGAAGCAATAGAAAGCCACTCCTGGTATGTGCAAGTTGTACTTGTTAGCTGGGTTCACTCTCACGTGGAGGAAACCCAATAAATAGCAAGTTCAAAAAGGCTCAAGCCCATATGATAAGTCATATCGAGAAATAGAGCTTCACATTATCTTTTAAGTGATAGCAGTAAAGAAGTTAGCAAAGATGCAGAGATGCAGTAACAAAAGAAAAAGAGAAAGCGAAAAATTTAGAGTCTGGAAATCAATCTGATTTACATCAAACTGGTCTCAGAGGTTGATTCATGGTTCGATTAAGCTAAAATTTTGTTAGCGTGTTTGTGGCATAATATTCTTGAATCTAGACAATTTGATTTTCGTTTGAAGATCCCTACACTAGGTTTTTCGTGGATTGACCAAAACTTGCCTTTTTTGTTAGATTCATCATTGATCTATTATGAAATTTATGCATATTGCCAAGAATGATATTCTTGAGGTCTTTGTTGCTATGTATTTACTAGAGAAGAACTTTATTCACGCAATTTTATTAATAGTAAAAATTTTTGGGTGGACTCCGATCTCGTGAATTTTAATCTCCTCACAAAGATGAGGTTTTTCACGTAAAAAATCGCCTTATATTTACATGCTTGATATTTATTTTGTTATACTATATTGGTTCCTATCAGGTTTACACAAGAAGGGAGATTATTTTTGTCATGTCCTGATCCTCCAAGCACGTACTCATCCCTCCATGATCGATTTATTAGTGACGTCCCAAGATGCATCGCCAACCCATTTATTTATCTTTTTAATGCACATGTTGAAGCAAATAAATAATCCCCAAACAACAATTCAATGCAATAGAAAAGCAAGACCACAAATTCTTGAAAACTAAACCACCCCTTTATACATATCAGATTACTTTATGTACAATGCTATCTGATAATTACAAGGCCTATCAAAAGGGTTGATTCTCAAAATTGGTTGTCCTAGGTCCAACTATTCCGACTCGTTTGCTGAGCTTTCAGGGTCTATGGGATTTGAACGAGACGGTGGATCCTCCACCACAGCATCACGAAGACCAACTGAATCCCCATCCAGAGTATAAGCAGCATCAGTTACCTTAGCAGATTTATCAAAGACTGAAAGGGGGCCTATCCTAAGACCATAGGGAGTGGTATGGAACCAAGCTCTGAATCTATTTGATATCTCCTGGTATGGGACTTCCACGACCCAGACTGTGGTCACGACCATCTCATAAGTCCAGTCACTTTTGGGATTTGGGAAAACGATGACCTACTCTATCACTCTTATGGGACGACCGTGACGCCTAGGAGGAGTCACCATTTGCGAACCTGAAAATGTGGTCCCATAACGGGGTGAGACTACATTTCAGTAAGTTCTACCCTTAAGACTCGATTAAGAAGCCAATACGCACTAAAGCTACCTAAGTACAACACGAGTCAAAGGACTTACCTTGGACTTACCTTGACCTCAGTCCTTTCCTACAAGTCAGTTCAATTCATAATTACTGACAAGCATAACACCCAATCAAAAGAGATCGAATCATCAATTAATCGATCTAGTCGATTACATGTCAATCAAATCATTTCTCGGTTATTTCAATTCATACTATTCATTTCCCCAAGATAATATACCTAGTCACCAAGCCACGTGCATTCTCTAAGACGACATGTCTAATCACCAAACCTCATGCATTATCTAAGGCGACGTACTTAATCACCAAGCCACGTGCATTCTCTAAGGCGATATACCAAATCACTAAGTCACGTGCCTTTCATAAGTGATGTATTTAATCAACGAGTCATGTGCATTCTCCAAGATGACACTCTTGGTCTCCGAGCCACACATTCATTCTCACATTTTATCATACCCTAATTAAATAGCCGTGTGTGGGTACACGGTCGGCCTTAACCAAAAATATATTTCTTTCACTTTCACAATTCTCACCACTTTATATAGCCCACCAAATTATTTTTGGCGCTGTAGACCGACGTTGAGTAATTTTCTACTCAATTACCAAATTTATCCAATTTTTGGAATAAATACCCACTCACATTAATTTCATTCAATTTGCACAATTAGGCACTCAATTAAATAAACAGACAATACAATTGCAATTAGCACAAAATTCCGATCATCGGCCATTACTTTTGAATTTCCGGAAAATAAATAAATAAATGTAGAAAATATTAAATAAATGCAATAATTGCAATAAATCCAACTTAGGCCCGTTATGGTCGAATTGGACGCCTAAATGAACCCAGAAAAATTTAGAGATTCATTCAACAATTACTCAGGTCTATTTACCCGCTAACTATAGTGACTAACCACCTAACATGCATCGTTAACTGATCTAATTTTGCTAATTACACCTAACTATCCACCTAAACCTACTTAACTTAAACTAATTATCCACTAAGCGTCATTAGTCTACCAATTAAGATTTAATGAGCAAAACTCACTTGATATAAGATTCGCTTGGATCAAATTGACGAGCATGTGACGAAGCTCGATCCTCTCCAAAGCAGGTCCGCCAACTGGGGTCCAGACGAGCTCGAAAATGGGCCACTATACCCACAAACCCTTGCTGTTTTGGCCATTGATCAAGGCTGAACGAGCTGCCATAGGGGCTGATTTGAACATAGCTCGAGCTAAGTTTGGCGGTTGCGGGTCGGAGTACGTGCCGAGGCTGAAACGGCCGTGAGCCGGGCTAAACTTGGTTGTTGGACCTGCTGGAAATTGGCCGCAAGAGGACAGCCGATGGGCCACAACAGCAGGCTTCGAGGACGGCCCGATGTGTGACACCCCTCGACGGCCCCCAATCCGTTAGGGTCGCCACACTTCGCTTACTTTTTTTTTTCCTTGACTTGAAGGTCTAGCAATCCTAGGGGTTTATATCTTTTAGATCGGTCCCTCGCGCAATTTATATGGCGGAAGCATATCCAACAACTCCCTTCCCTATATTCGAAAACAAAGTGCACACCAACTAAACATTTTATGTAAGTTAAAGCCGTACACTTTTATTTACATAACTTGATGGACATCTTTCATCGGTACATCAAAATGCCGTAGTCTTCTATACTTAGCTATACTTCAAAAGATGACCGACATCTTCTCCGATAGTCGTATACTTAAAGTCCATCGATCAGTGTCGGCGTTCAAAAGTTCCTTCCTCTGCTGTCCTCCTCCTGATAACCATATCCAATCACTCGGTCTATCTACTGGTGGCCATGACGGCAGAGGTATCTCGTCTAGTCTGAAATGTTAGTCCCCAAAAGGGGTGAGTATAACAACTCAGCAAAAACATGATCCCTTTAGCTACTCACGCATCACACAAGACAATCAACTATGTCATTGCATCACATAACATCATCACTCATGTCATAGCATTATATAGCATCATCGACATGTGAACAAGACAATCAAGACATTGCATCATATAACACTATCAAGTGCTCATGCACATACCAAGTATCATGCCATCCCGCCATGGTTATTTCTCAACCCAAGTATTCATTATCAATGCTCATGCATATACCATGCATATCTTTCAAGCACATGTACACATATCATTCGATACCCAGGCATACACCATGCATTTATATCTTTCAATGCCCATGCATACATATCACCATATGCATATCATTCAATGCCCATGCATACATTTCACCATATGCATGTCTCATTTCCAATTTTTCACAATTTTAATTGACTTTTAATGCATCCCCGGCACACACCATCCGGGCTTCCGGCCCCCCCACATTCCGAGCATCTCGCACCCCAACTAGCATCACGAGGAATTCACGGCACACACCATCCGTGCTTCCGGCATTTACACTCCCTGGCCGGGCATCTCGCATCCCACCTAGCATCACGAGGAATCCCCCGGGCATGTATTCAAAATACAACCGGGCTTCCGGAATTATGTACCGACATACCACCAGGCATCTCCCCCGGAATTACGTACCGTATACCACCGGGCATCTCGAAACTCCCGAGGACATCCAGAATTACGCCATTAGGCCACTGGGCATCCGGCCTTACACTCCCTAGCCGGGCATCTCGACACTCCCGGGGCATCATCGGCTCACGCCATCCGGTGGCCTTCTCACTTATGCATGGTTCATGGCACACAACATAATATTCATCACTCATAACAACATGCAATGCCAACATTCTCATTCATATGGCATGGAATTCACATGAAACACTTCATTCAAGCAATTTCCATCCCTTCCTCATAAGTGCATAAAAATCCAGCACACACAATTCCAAGAAAACGTCTCAATTAAATGCCAAATAATTTTCAAAAATCATAAAACTCACACACATAACAGCCAAGACAAAATGACACATGTTTCATGAAGAAAATATGCTCTGGATGTCACTGTACAAAAAGATATTGTTCATCCATGTCAACTCAGCAAATTCAAACAAAACAGCTTGCGCGATCACAAAAGAAACCTAAATTGACCATCCAATTGGCCACTAAACATCCTGAAATTTCACCACATCACCATAGAGACATTAAGGCACAACTTCCATTGAGAGACTATGTCCAAAAAACTCACACAGAAAAAGGTATAAGCTCGGCAAAACAGATTAGAGTTTAGGACTTCCTGGTTTGTACAGTTTTTGAATTTTATTTAATTAAATACCCAAACGTCACTCAAAAATTACAAAATTTCAGTATGTTATAGCCAATATCCTACAGAAAATTTCTCATGAAGACATAGTTTTCAAATTCATCCCACAGAATTTGCTATAAAAATCACAAGCTCCTGTCTCATTTACCGAACCGTACAGGACAAATTGGATTACCCAGTTTACACGCCTTTCGAATTTCATGAAATTAAATATCCAAGTCTCATTCAAAAATTACAAAATTTAAGTACGTCATAGCCAAGAGTCTAAAGAACATTTTTGATGAAGACATGACCTTCAAATTCGTCCCACAGAAGTTGTTATAAAAATCACAAACTTCTGTCTCCATCCCCGAACCTTACAGGATCAATTAACAACGAAATTTCCTAAATTGAGAAACTTAATCTCCTTCTTTTCCCCTGATTTTTAGATATTTTATAGCTTAGCATTTTTCCTACAACTTTCCTTTAGAAGTCGAAGCAAAATTCACAAGAAAAAGTCATCATATGACTCACACGACCTACTGACCTCCCACAGAGACAAACCCAGAATTCAGGTTCGTATGTAAACAAGCATTTCCCTAAGCTATACCGGTTAGATTTGCCTCAAATTTTAGTATGATGTACATTAGGATGTCCTTAACATTTCATATGAAAAGGTCGAAGGAAAACATCCAACAGAAAGCCACATGCCAGGACCTACAAACAACAAGGGTCGACATGCAAGCCGATTTTCACCCGGTTCCTTAGGAAATTCATTTCACCCATCAAACCTTGATCATTTTACTTGAATTTTGGATATGTTGTAATTCAAGACCTGTTCTACAACTTTCATTTAGAAACCGAAGCCAAATTCTAACCCTAAACTCGTCTACAACTCCAAAAAAGATTCGGGTACATGCAGGAACACTCGACCAGAATAACACCCACAGCAAGAATGACTTCAAGACCTCAATTTTCATCCATTAAACACACAATTTCGACCTTCAATCCACACAACAGTAAGATCACAGCATGCATGAGTAGTGCTAGGATCACGACTTGCCTTAGAAATTAGCTAGATGCGCGAAGAAAATAGCGGAATCCCTCAGCCACAGCTCACGGACGACGCTGTTCTTCCTTCCTCAGCTTGTTTTCTCTCAACTCTCTCTCTCTCTCTCTCTCTCTCTCTCTCTCTCTCTCTCTCTCACTCCATTTGCACCAAGCACGACCAAAAACCCCCCACAAGTCACCGGCCACTCCTTTTATATGTCCCTCTAATTATAATTAGAATAAATAATTAAGTTGCATGCAATGGACACTTGGCAAGACAAAGAGGACACTTGGCAAGACAATTGGACACTTGGCAAGACAATTGGACACTTGGACTCCACCTTGGACAGCTCGGCAACCTTGGGCGTGCGTGGGAAGCTTGGCCGGCTCTCCATGGGCTGGGCTTGGCCGGCCCAATTCCATTCCTTAAAGCCCACATCATTCGGCCCCATGTCCTTTCCCCCTTGATCCAATTCATTCGGCCCATGCCGAAATCAAATACAAATCCAAAAATTAAATTTCCCAATCATAGTTTATACATTGCTAGCTATAAATACTAACTTGGCCATCTCACATGACTACAATGTCAATCTAGGATAATTCAATTGTAGCTCATTAGTCCAATGACTAAAATCTCACAATACTTTATTTGATCGGCCACAATCATCGCATCTTCAAGGATTGTCAAAAATTTTGGGATGCCACACGATGTGAATGGACTAAAGGACGACTTCACTGCAGCAGAGACAACCCGATGAAGAAGCGGTAAATGAACCACACGTGAGGAGGACAACAGACAAACTTCGGAGAGCTTGGTGGGTGTCATGCCCCGATCCTCGAACGCGCACACATCCTTCTACTTGGTCGATTTTAGAATGCGATTTCCCAGGACTATGTATCGTCGACTCTTTCATTTATTAAGCACATGTGGAAGCAATTATAAATCCCCAAACAATAAAACAATGGGATAGAAAAAGCAAGGCCACATTTGTCATATTGAAAATGCATAACCAAACTTTTATACATAACAAAAGCCAAGTACTTCACAACTAGTTACACCCTCAAGGTTTCACTTATCTACACCTAGACAAGGTTTTACAAAAAGAGGATAAACCCTCAATCCTCATCAGGGTCATAATCAGGATCATCCTGATTCTCTTCAGGCTCTTCCTCATCTGGCTCATCCTCATCGAACTCTTCATCTACCGGCTCCTCTTCCACTGGTTCCACTTCAACAAGCACCTCCTCATCCTCTTCCCATTCTTCGTCCACTTCCCAGTCTTCTTCTTCTTCTAGTCTTTCTTCCTCCTGCTTTAGAATCTCAGGTTCTTCTTTGTTCCAGTTGGCACCACCCTCAGAGTACATTGGAGAAGTAGGCTTACTCACCAATGCAGGATCAACAACATCAACCACACCTCCGCCATCAGGATCAGCAGTCCTTGCCCCAAAGGCCTCTTTTCTAGGACGATGAATGGTACTTCTTCTTCTTCTTCTATGGGACCTACCCGTCTCTCGTCAGGATAGTGACAATACCAGAATCGGTACTCATGAGGCCTCAGATCGTTCTCGCCCACATCGACGCAGACAGTCGATTCAATCAATACGTAATCTATTCCTTCAGGGTCAGGATGGATATGAAAGTGGGTGGCCTGCTCAGTGATACTCTCGGTGACACTGAGCTACTCAGGAGGAGGGGGAGGTGGAGGTCTTGGTGCTGCCATCTGAGGGCCTGAAAGTGGTTTTACAACAACCAATGAGACTATGTCTCAACGAGTTATACCTCCTAAGACTTGATTAGGAAACCAATACACCACTAGGTTACCTAGCACAACATGAGTCAGATGACTTACCTTAGCATCAGTTTCCAACCTGCAATTTAAGATTATGCACATATGCCTCATATATTGCATTTAAACAATCAATCAATTCACAACCACTGGATCAACTCATTGATCAATTGACTTAATCGATTTACATGTCAGTCAGACCATTTCTGGGTCACTTCACTTCCCATCATCACACCTCCAGCAGTACACTTAGTCACAGAGCTTCATTCATACTCTCGGGCGTTACTTCTACCAAGGTGTGTATAATGGATATCACTCATGCATTCTTTAAGGCGCCGTTTTCACCAATGATATCCTCCATCACCGAACCACGTATGTCCATACTACTGCATGTAATAGACAATACTCGTGCATTCTTTAAGGCGCCGTTTTCACCAGTGATATCCTTTAATCACTGAACCACGTATGTCTTATTACATCAATCCTAATTGGTTTCAATCGAGGATTTCCTCAATTCACTTTCACAGTTCCCTCTACTTTACAGCTCATGAATGCTAAATAGTCATACTCGGCCATCAACCAATCAATCACTCAATTTCATTTAATTTGGGATAAATCCCTAATTTGCACAATCAATTCAATTTCACACAATGTAGAGCTCAAATAAATAAATGGACTGCACCACAACAATCAGCACGAAATTCCGATGATCGACCATCCCGGGTGAATTTCCGGAAAAATAATTAAATAAATAATTAATTATTGAAATTAATAGGTAATTAATAATCCCGAGATGCAGTCAATAATTAATAGGACATGTCTACCTGCTAATTACACAATCAATTTAACTAACATGTATTGATAAGTCTCTAATTTAATTATTTTAATCTAATCTATCCACATAATTGCAATTAATTAAATCTAATTAACCCTTAGGCATATTTAGTTTACTAAGAAAGTATTAGTGGGTAAAACTCACTTGCACCAAACGAAGACCAAGACACGGCAACAACGACGCTACGGCGGCCGAACTTGGGCCGATCTTGCAAGCTGCGTCGAAAGCAACTTCAATGGGCTGAGCTTGATTGGGCTTGCTTTGGACAGGCCTAAAATTTCAAATAATGGGCTGCTGCACTTTAAAAAAAGAATTCGTTGGGCTAAAGACACGGCCCAAAATGCTGGAGTAAAGATGGGCCGAAATAGCAAATGTGTGGGCTGTTGGCTCCAATCGATTTGATCGACTGAATGAACGGCAGAGAGAAGATGCGGTAGCAGCTTCGCTGGATCTTCAAGCTACTTCGGTTGACTGATCAGAGAGAGACACGAGAAAGCTGATGCTCATATGGGTCTTGAAGGAGATGGGCTTCAACGTGGCAGCTTTGGCAAGGCTAGCAGCTGGAATCGGGGCATGCAAGTGCTGGAATTCTCAAAAGTGTTAGGCCTGCTTCGTGGACAGCAACAGACGAGGAAGCAGCTTGCGGTCTTCAATGGAGTGCATGGGCATGAACGTGGCAGCTTCACGCGGTCAACAAGGTGGGACGATTCTTGCTGGAGTTAACCATGGAGCTGCAGGCCGTGGACGCGTGGAGACAGCCACAGATGAAAGTGGAGCAAGGGCGGTTGCAGCTACTGAGGTGTTCAGTTTTCACTCGGTGGAGCTGGCGCACGAAGAGAAGACACGGACTGATGGAAGACGCCTGGCAGAGGGGAAAAATGAAACTGTGGTAGGCGTTTGGGCTGGGGTTTGTTGCTCGAGAGAAAACAGGAAAAATGAAAACAAATCTCAAGCTGCAGAGAGAAAGAGAGTTGACCGTAGGCATGCGTAATCGAGAGGCCAGCTAAGATAAAGAGAAAAGTCAGCAATCCTTAGCCAACAAATTTAATGCTTGGTCCACTTAAAGGTTACACAAAAATATCTAATGTTTCCCCAATACTTTCTTGCATCAATATCCACTCAATTATCCAAATTGAAGCCTCAATTTCTGCCCCTTTTTCAATTTCGAATTTCACTCAAATAAACTAAATTTTCTTGCTCAATTTCCCAAATTGAGGTCCAATTTCAATGTAGAAAAATCCCAAATGATTTTTTTATAAATCCCCGTCACCCAAAGGCTCGGCCTAGAAATTCCAATTTCCATCAATTTAGCCAATCTGAATTTCCGTCAAATTTCCGCGACGTCCGAAACGGTTTTCTGTAAAAATCCCTGAATCTCCGAAAAATCTTTTGAGACTGAGTTGATGTTCCCAAAATAACTATTGACACCATAGAACTTTCAATTTTTGAAATCGAACTCAAATCGACGGTTAATTTCACCTCGGCGTGCTTTTAACGTGACCTAGTTTACCGAGTAACTTTTTAGGGCAATTGACTTGTGGTCGATTTTCTTCGAGCCACACTGAACCCACTCGACAAATATCGATCGTCATGAAAATCTTGATGACTCAATTACAAATACAGGGTACCAAAACGATAGAAAAAATCAAATTAGTGCCAGTCGATGAGAATTTTCCAATTTAGAAATATCAACGGGTAAGTATATCTTTACCTAAACTCTAAATACTTGTCATTGTGCAAGTGTTCTCTCTCAAGTGCACCGACACTTGACTCGATCAAGCTATCCCCCAAAGATTTTTCTCCAAATTCAATTTAATTAAGGCGACCAAAGAAAGGTTCGAGTCTTGGTCAGATGATCTATGCTATAATGCTAGGTGATCGAAGATAGGTTCAAGCTCTAGCCAAGCAAAACCTCAATTTAGGCGACCGTAGAAAGGTATGGGTCCTAGACAATGATTGTTACTCTAACAGGCGATCGTAGAAATGTACGAATCCTAGAAAAGCTGTTTCCTATTCAGGCGATTTTAGAATGGTACGGGTCCTAAATAATATTTGTTGCTCTAATAGGCGACCATAGAAAGATACAGGTCCTAGAAAAGCTGTTTCCCATTCAGGCGACCGTAAAAATGTATGGGTCATGGAAAGTGATTTCCTGTTTAGGCGATCATAGAATGGTACGAGTCCTAGATAATATTTGTTGCTCTAATAGGCGACTGTAGAAAGGTACAGGTCCTAGAAAAGCTATTCCCATTCAGGCGATCGTAAAAAGATATATGTCATGGAAAGTGATTTTCCGTTTAGGCAACCGTAGAGTGGTACGGGTCCTGGACAATATTTGTTGCTCTAATAGGCGATCATAGAAATGTGTGGGTCCTGAAAAAGTAGTTTCCCATTCTATGCGACTATAGAAAGGTACGAGTCTTGCAAAGCGATTTCCTATTTAGGTAACCTTATAAAGGTACAGATCCTAGACAATATCTATTGCTCTAACAAATGACCATAAAAAGTATGGGTCTTAGAAAAGCAATTTTTTGTCAAGGCAACCAAAGAAAAGTTCAAGTCCTAAACAACCAAATACTGCCATATTGGGTGATCGTAGAAAGGTACCAGTTCTAGAAAAGTAGTTTTTTCTTACAAAGCCCCGTTACTATTCTAAGCAACCGTAGAAAGTTACGAGTTTTGGACTTGTAACACCAACTATCTTGAATTACTTAATCCTCCTTGAAGGTAAGTCATTTCAGGTATGTTCCTTTATTGATTGTATTAGCATTTCCATATATTGCATTATAAAATGGAACCTATGTTTCACAAAAATGACATTCATCGTGTGCATGGTCAAACAAACACATAAATTGACTCAGCATGCTTCCATAACCCGATATCCCTCTTAATTAACACAACGTGCTTCCATAGCCCGGATTTCCTTTGTATTGACCCGGTGTGCTTTCGTAATCCCGAGTTCTTTTCATTGACTCGACGTGCTTTCATAACCCGATGTCTCTTTTAATTGACATGGCGTGCTCGTGTAGCCTAGAATCCTTTTCATCAACATGGCGTGCTTCTATAACCCAAAGTCACCCTATCAAATCGGCGTGCATCCGGAATTCCTCTTAATCAACACGATGTGCTTTTGTAGCGCATAATCTCTTTCATTGACATGGCGTGCTTTCGTAGCCCAGAGTTTCTTTCCATCGATTTGGCGAGCCTTCACAACCTAGAGTCACCTCATTAATTTGGCAAGCTTCTGTATCTCAGAGTCTCTTGCACGGTGAGCTTTCACAGCCCATGATTTACAAAATTCTTTCATATCCAAGTTTACTTTCTCAAATCCTTAGGTAAGTAACCAAAGGCACGTTTTCATTTGCATCATATTTTACTACATTGCATTAGAAAATGGGAATGGGTTCATCAAAACACATATCCCCACAAAAAAATGATCACATTACATTCGTATGGTCAAAATTTAAGTCTCAATTTATCTTTGAATGTAACATCTGAGAGCTCACCTTCAAAGACGGGCAGCTGTTAACACCTAAATTTTGATGATCCGATCATTCATTTAGTTCATACAAAATTAGGAATTAATTTTTAATCCCTAAACAAACAAAAAATTAATTGCATAGCATATAATTTTAGGTGTATTTATTTATTATTATCGCATTTGCATTGGACCGGTGACAGATGGATTTGACTTGATCATTCAGAGCCCATTACTTTTTGATGACGAAAAATTAAAAGAATTGGCGATTTGATATTTTTGGTGATATGATGGAGGATTTTTTTTGTATATTTATGCAATCTATTCATATATCCTCAAAAAGGGTAAGTGTGATAAGCAGATATTATGAGCTCATCTTTGCAATATTTGGAATTGGAGAAAATCCTATTACAATCTTCAATCTTTGGCAATATGCGATAAAAAACAGTGAAGAATATTCATTTTTGCAGTCCAACGTGGAAAGATACAAAGGAAATCAAACAAGGTTAGAAGAGATGTCGAAAATAAAAAGGAATATTGCATTTGGGAGGTGATCTTCCCGTATCTTGATATGAGAAAGGAAATGAAGTTTTACAAAAAGCTTCAGTCCCTCGCCTATAAATTGTCTCGCACACGGACGAAAGGAAAGGTCAATGGTCAACAAGGAGAGGGCCACACAGAGAGAACTTTAGAGAGAATAGAAAGGAGAAATCGTGGGGGGAAGCATAGAGAGATACACGTGAGAATTGAGGAATAGAGAAAAAGCGGAGATCTCCGCGTAACCTTGGGTTAGACCATGCCGCATACTGCTCAAGTTTTGACGTGGGTCATTCTCTCAACGACGCTGCGGCTTTGGTCTCGCTGCGATAGCCCAAGCTGCCATCCCTCGTCACGCGCCGCACGTTGCCCGAGACGCACACCACTGCTGCCATTCCTTGTTCCAATGACGACCGGTTTTGCTAATTTCTAGCCTGTGTTGACCAACCCGTTACGTCGTTGGTCGTGAAGTTTGCTGTACCCGCAACATCGGCAAGCTCCCGCTTTGGAGGACCGCTTGCGGACTTTTACGAATTCATTCTCTCTTGAGATTCTCACGTACCCAAATTTCTTGGAGATATTAATGGAGGTGAGGCCGCGAAGGGAAAAGTCCGCCATCTGGAGAGCAGCCCGTGACTTCCCTCGTGTCCCCGCCTCGAAGGCCTCAATGTCATTGGTGTTAGATGTCCATTGAAGGAACACTCAACCCAATAGTGAACCAGCAAGCTACCTTGCTGTTACACACTTGTTCCGACGAGCCCAACCTCGTCGAAATTTTTAGACGATCTCAACGACTTGTTCCTGCACCTCAACTGTGAATCACCCCACCTTCCGATGCTAGCCGCTGTTCCCGTTCACATCCAAACTAAGTCGAATCTGCAAGCTTTCTATTCTTGCAGGTTATTTGGTTGTGAGCCTGCTGCCATTGAGCCGACCCCGACGCAAATCGCCATTTGTGAATCCTTGGTGCCGATCCCATTTTGGAAATAAAAAATCCAATCAAGGTAATTTTCTTAAATCAAATTTTGTTTTGATATTGTTGCCTAAATCATAATATTCAATGCCAATTTTGATTCCATTGAGACTTTTTAGGCTTTATCTGATAGGATATTATTGCCCAGAATCACTATAATTACTAATTTGATCCGCAAGACGTCAGATCACTTTTTAATTATGTTGATTTTTTTTGACACATCGATGATATTTTAACTTTTAAATCATTATAATTATTACTTTGATCCGTAAGACTTTGGATTCAATTTTTAATTATTTTGAACTTTCTTATATGTTGTGATGTTTAGGATTAGAATAATTGTTAATTTAATCTATGAGACAATGGATTATTTTTTCAATTATTTTAACCCTTTATTTGATTAATATCCTGAGTGGTTTAGATATAATGCTTATTTGGAGATTGCTTGTCTTGGAAAAAACCCAAAAATATATATATATATATATATATATATATATATTTGCTTGCTTGGTGTGTTTAATTCTTTTCGTGCAATTTATTTGATTCATTGAGTATTTAATAATGATTAAGTATTCATGTGATCACCCCATTGTATGATAGTGATTTAGGTTAAAACCAATCCAAACAACATTTTTGAAAATAAAAATAATGGTACCGAAAGGATATTAGAGAAATCTAGTATAATTAAGTCTCCATACCCAAAGTCCCTAATTCGTAAGAGTAAAATAATTTTTTCATTATTTTATTTAGGTGTCTAATCGATCTACCATAAACTAATTAGTGACGACTCCGAGCTAATAATCTTTTGCATGCTAAAAACTTAAACCTATGTCGTGACTTGGTATGGGCTTGAGAGAGCCCGAGCTAAGTTTAAATTTAGTAGTCCATTAGCCAAACCCTAAGTGGTGCACCCAAGGTTAGGTTGTGACAACTAGTAATCGAGTTGTTTAGAGATCGGATTCATATCTTTGATATTAATAAATTTAGCACTAATTTGTTGTCTCAAATTAGACTCAAAATTTATTTGTATACGATCATAGATGGCTAAATGTCTTGTCTTTTATGCACTCTGCAATTTGTCTATAAAACATAGGTTTATATGTCAAAATGGTTGTGTGACTTGCAATCAATTTTGGTGAATAAGCTAAGTTTGGTCACTTTTTTCTTTTCCAACATCTTTTTGTTGGCGTGAGCTGATTTGTAGGAGTGATATGTATAGGAAGAAAATATTTATATTTGTGCAAGTTGATTTGTGGGGGTAATGCATATAGAAAGCGAATATTTTAGATTGTTACCCTAACAGTACTTGTATGTATGTATATATAGAGAGAGAGAGAGAGAGAGAGAGAGAGAGAGAGAGAGAGCCTTGTAAAGAAAAAAAGAATATACTGAAAATGATAGTGATTTATTTTTCAACATGGTATCAGAGCAAGAACCCTAGTTTTCTCCACTAGATCAGATCGCTGCTATAGCTTTAGGTTTTTCCTTGTGCCGCCGCCGCACTGGCCAAATCAAATTGCTGCAGTAGCACTGACTTGTGTTGTTATTGCACTAATCTGACCTGACTAGAAATTCCTTTACGAAGGAATTGTGATTGGCAACCATGACAAAGCTAACTGATGAGGTACCTTATCAAGACTAGGGGGAGAACTCAACAACTACTTCTCTTCTAGAGATCTTACGATGAAGCTGACACAGATTTTGACTCAGAGTTCAACTCAGGTATCAACACAATCCCAAGAGCCATCCACTGCACAAATCTCAGTCAAATTGGATGGATCAAATTATGGATTGTGGTCTCAAGTGGTGGAGATGTTCATCTCCGGTAAAGACAAGTTGGGTTATATTAATGGTGATCTCCCTCAACCTTCACCTATTCGGAAGTGGAAGACTGAGGATGCGATTGTGAGGGGGTAGCTAATCAACTCGATGGATCCTACATTAATAGGAAATTTTATCCGCTTCCCAAATGTGAAGATGGTATGGGACTCTGTTGCAACGACATTCTTTGATGGAAGTGATGCCTCCCAAGTTTATGACTTGAAGAGGCGGGTGACTTGGATGAGACAAGGTGGAGAGACAATTGAGGCTTATTACAATAATATTCAAGGTTTGTGGAGGGAGATCAACTTCCGTCGTCCAAACCCAATGACATGCCCAGTTGATATTGAGCAGTACAATCTTGCCATTCAGGAAGATCGGGTGTATGTCTTCCTTGATGGGTTGGACAATCGTCTAGACAAAGTGAGAGCAGATGTTCTCCAAATGCAACCATTCCCAACTATCGAGCAAGCATATGCACAGGTTCGTAGGGAGGATACAAGATAGTCAGTGATGCTCACCCATATTGATTCCACGTTTGGGTTTGCTACCATGGTGGCACAGGGAAGCAAGACAAGTGTCCGAGAATCACCAATAATGCCAACTCTACAAATGAATAAATCAGGAGCTACGCAAGGGGGTGGGCGGATGAATAACGATTCACGAACTACAATTTCATCTGGAGGATGCTCACATTGTGGGAATGCTAAGCATACTCGAGAGACATGCTTTAAGCTCCATGGCTATCCAGAGTGGTAGAAGGAATTAAAGGCGCGAAAACAAGCCGACGGGAGTACTAACAGTGGAAAAGGGAAGGTTTTTTTTTTTTTTTTTTTTTTTTTTTTTTTTTTGCTAAGATGGAACCTCAGCTGTCTTTGGTGCCCAAAGTTGAAATTCAAGACCAACCGGCTACGTCCAATTCAGGTAATATCCAAGGTAATTGTGGTTGTGAGCTGGTTCTCCCTAATCACAGTAGTTGTGATGGATGGGTTATTGAGTAGAGGGCTACGGAGCATATGACCTTTAGCCCAGATGATTTTGTGAGCATTACAGAACCAAGACGATGCAATATCTCAAATGCAAATGGGAATACATACCCAGTGACAGGGGCTGGTGTGGTTGCGGTTTCCCCTTAGTTGTCATTGCCTAACACCTTACTTGTCCCGTCATTGACCACAAAATTAATTTCTGTTGGACAGCTCACTGACGATTTGAATTGTATTGTTCTTATGTATCCTCAATTCTATCTTTTCCAGGATATCCTCACGAAGGAGATCATTGGACGTGGTACTAAACGAGGGTTGGGGGGGCTATATTACTTGGATGATCTCAAGTTTGGAAGTGTGCATCAAGTCCGGGGTTTGCTTAGCAATAAAAAAAAAAAAAAAAAAAAAAAAAAAGATATTTGGCTTTGGCATCGACGATTGAGACATCCTTCATTTGGCTATATGAAAAAGCTATCTCCTGAATTATTTTTGGATCTAAAAGAGTTGGATTTCCATTGTTAGACTTGCATTTTAGCAAAGAGCCACCGTGTTTCCTTTCCCATAAGTTTGAGTAAGAATAACGTGCCTTTTTCATTAATTCACTCTGATGTGTGGGGTGCTTCTCCTATTACTGCTATCTCAGGTTGTCGGTGGTTTGTTATATTCATTAATGATTGCATGCGTATGACTTGGCTTTACTTGATGAAAACTAAGGATGAAGTGGTTAATGTGTTTAAAGTATGTCACAAGATGGTTCAAACACAGTTTGATGCTAAGCTACAAGTTCTTCAAAGTGATAATGGCGGAGAGTATGTGAATTGACATCTCAAGGAGTACTTTCAGCAACATGGTCTCATTCCATGAGACGTCGTCTACACAAACTCCACAACAGAATGGAGTGGCCGAAAGGAAGAATCGTCATATTCTCGAGACCGCTCGAACCCTCTTAATTGAGGGACATGTTCCTTCACATTTTTGGGATAATGCTATTGCCACGGCGGTGCATCTCCTCAACAGGATGCCCTCAAAAGTGCTAGATTTCCATACGCCTCTACAAGCACTTTCTGCATTTATCCCATTGCCATCAGTCTTGACAATTCCTCCTCGTGTGTTTGGATGTGTTGTGTTTGTTCATATTTCGAAGAACCAACGTACCAAACTTGATCCATGTGCTTTGCGGTGTGTGCTCTTGGGGTATGGTACTCAGCAAAAGGGCTATCGATGCTACAACCCATATACCAAAAAAACTTATGTGACTATGGATGTCACATTTGTCGAATGAGAGTTTTTTTACCTGAGTACCAATTCTACTTTTCAGGGGGAGAATTGGCTAGAAAGGCAGAATTGGTGGGAGATTATTGCTGGGGTTATACCCGAAGGAAGAGACGCGGTTGTTAGGGGTGGTGGTAGTGTCTATGATAGCTCTAACACTGGTGATAACGGCGCTAGGCAGGCTCTGACTGATGTTGGAGCAACCGTGGGTGGTGCTGGCACGACTGGTGTTAATGGTGTAATTATTGAGCAAGTGACAGAGGGTGCTAATGCTGGTGAATTTGCGACAGGTGTAGCTACAGAAGCCTCGCAGGATCCAACAAAGGGCGAAATACCCACACGTGAACAAGTTGAACAGCCCCCTTCTCCTCCAGTATCCGACCAAGTTCGTGAGGACTTTCCTAAGGTATTCTCCTCTATTACTTCTAGTTTGTTTGATGAATCTAATATGTCAGTGGAATATAAATTACCTGTTAGGCATAATCGGGGAAAGCCCCCAAATCGATACTCACCAGATGCTGGAGAAAAGAGATCGAAATATTCCATCGCAAATTATGTCTCAACAAGAAGGTTATCTAAACCATTGAAGCAGTTCGTGTTAGCTGTATCTTCGATTCAAATTCCGAATAGAGTACAGGAAGCTTTGGAGGATTTGCAGTGGGTTCAGGCTATGGAGGAAGAGATGAAGGCCTTGGAAAAAAAAATAGAACGTGGGAATTGATGGACTTACCTGAGGGAAAGAAAACAGTGGGAGGTTTTTTCTATCAAATATAAGGCGAATGGGTCCATCGAAAGATACAAGGCAAGATTGGTAGCAAAGGGGTACACGAAGACGTATGGAATTGACTACCAAGAGACTTTCTCTCCTGTTGCAAAACTTAATACTATTCGAGTTTTGGTGTCTCTTGCAATTAATTTAGACTGGCCACTATACCAGTTTGATGTAAAGAATGCATTCCTCCATGGTGACTTGGAGGAGGAGATTTATATGGATGTACCACCAGGATACAAGTCTTCCTCACATCCAGGTGTGGTCTGCAAATTGAAAAGGTCCTTGTATGGTTTGAAGCAATCACCAAGGGCTGGGTTTGGTCGATTCAGTGTGGCAATGAAGAAGTATGGGTACAGACAGAGTAAGTCGGATCACACCTTATTTCTTCGACAACAAGAAAGGAAGATAACTGCATTGATTATCTATGTTGACGATATAATCATTATAGGGGATGACGTGAAAGAAATCACCTCACTCCAAAGGAGGCTTTTTGGAGAGTTCAAGATGAAAAACTTGGGAGAACTAAGGTATTTTTTGGGAATAGAGGTATCAAGATCAAAAGGGGGAATATTCCTATCTCAAAGGAAGTATGTACTAGATTTGTTGGCAGAAGTATGGATGCTAGATTGTAAGCCAGCGGATACCCCAATCATGGAGAATCATAAACTTGGAGAGTACCCCAATCAAGTACCAACAAATAAGGATAGATACCAAAGGTTAGTGGGGAAGTTAATCTACTTATCGCATACGCGTCCAGACATTGCATATGCGGTAAGTATCGTAAGTCAATTCATGCATGCTCCTAGTGAAGACCATATGAATGCTGTGGTGAGAATAATTCGGTTTTTGAAAGCATCTCCGGGGAGAGGGTTGAAAATTCAGAGGAATGGTCATCTTGGAATTGAAGGTTACACGAACGCAGACTGGGCGGGAAGTGTGTACGACAAGAGGTCAACTTCGGGGTATTTTACATTTGGGGGGGAATCTAGTCACTTGGCGAAGTAAGAAACAAAAAGTGGTGGCTTTGTCGAGTGTAGAGGCAAAGTTCAGAGGAATGGCCAAAGGGCTATGTGAGCTTTTGTGGCTTAAAAAGCCGATGTCTGAATTGGGATTTCCTCCAAGTTTCGAGATGAATCTCTTTTGTGATAACAAGGTAGCTATTGACATATCACATAATCCTGTGCAGCATGATCAAACCAAACACATTGAGGTTGATCGTCATTTTATTAAGCAAAATTTGGATGCAAAGATAGTTCAATTCTCGTTTGTGAGGTCTGAAGATCAGCTAGCAGATATATTGATGAAGGCAATCTCAAGCAAAGCCTTCCACAGCTCACTTGATAAGTTGGGCATTAGCGAAATTTATGCACCAACTTGAGGGGGAGTGTCAGCGTGAGCTGATTTGTAAGAGTGATATGTATATGAAAAAAATATTTATATTTGCGCGAGTTGATTTGTGGGGGTAATGCACATAGAAAGCGAATATTTTAGATTGTTACCCTAGCAGTACTTGTATGTGTGTGTGTGTGAGAAAAAGAATATACTGAAAATGATAGTGATCTATTTTTCAACACATTTGCGGTTGGAAGTAATACGAAGTCACTTCTGGTAATCTGCAAGTTCACTTGCCTTGTTACTTCTCCTCTTCTTTACCTAAGAAAAAAGCTACAATGTTGTGCATGATTTGCTAAGCTGATAAAACTACACTATGAGGGACTATTTGCAGTTGTAATTCTGGCTAGGTCTGTATTTGCTTATGGAGATTGATTAAGGTTTTAGTTTGAATTAATGTAAGACCTTAGTTTTTAGCAAAGCTGGATAACAAGCAATTCAACCACCATTAATGTACCAATTTAGGGGAAATTCTATGCCACTAATGAAAGAGATGGCTTGTGATCCAGATTGGAGTAAACAAATTCTATTTGGCCTATGTGTACATCATTCTAAGGCACATTTGGTTACTATTCTTTTTCCCAGAACAATTTCTTATTAGAAATTATTCTTTTTTATTCTATTTTCGGGAATAATTTCTAAGCATTTTAAGGCGTTTAGGGTGCCCTAAATGACCTAATTGAAAAGTAATTTTATCATTTTTTTTTTTTGAAGAAATTGATCAATTAAGATACAATTATGCTAATCAAATCTTATGAACATGATCTAGGGGTCTTTTATTGACCTGATTTAATAATTTTCATGGAAAAAAAATGAGTCGAAACAATAGGTGCTAAAATGGTAAAATTTGCAATTCAATGGGCAAAATTGCAAATTAACTAAAATTAAACTCAATTAGTGTCACAATTGCCATATCTAATGAGCTACCCATAGGTAAGATCACTTACCACATTCAAATCAACCTTGAATTGAAGTGCTTGAGCTTAGGTCAAAAATAGATCTAAGCTTAATATTAAAATTAAACCTAGATTTATGAAATTAAACCATAGCCATGAATGGATCAATTCGAATTTTGTCAATTGAAGCTTAATTGCTCAACTTTTTAATGCTTTGGAGGATAAAATTCTTCAAATTGATGAGTTCGTGTAAATTTCACAAAATCGATCTCAAATCTGGACTTATCTTAAGAAAATGAGTGAGAAATAATCGTTCGTGCGCAAATTATAAATGACCAATTTTGGTCCCCTAATTAGGGCTCAAAATGGCAATTCATATTTTGACTCGGTAAATCATGAAATTAAATACTTAAACAGATTTCAGATAGTCCCTAAATCAAATGTCAAAGAAGGAACTACACCTAATTATAACTAGAATAAAAGTAATTTTACTTTTGGTCGATTTAAAACCTAAAACTAAAAAATTCAGAAATCAATGTTTTTAATCGACACAAAAATCAAATTGACATTAAAAAAATATATTTGTGCATTTTTTATTATTTTTTTGGGTCAAAGGTTTGACTCAAAGTCAATCATTTAGTTGATTTTTCCCAAAAAGTTGATTTTTTGACCAAATCTTTGAATTTTCAAGAAATTGATTTGAAAAAGTGAAATTAAAGCTAAGTGGAATCTTTTGGGCAAAAAGTCAATTTTTGACTTAAAGTTGACTTTTAGTCAAAGAGTTGACCAAAAAGTCAACTCGAAAGTCAACCGTTTGACCTTTCAGGTTTTTCTTGAAAATAAGCTCAAAACTGCTTCAAAATAACAATGCAAAAGAAAAAAAAATGAGAAATGACAATTTTTGGTTGGGAAATAGAGCTCTATCGCGATCAAAAACCCAAATCTCAATTTTTTACCTTTTAATGATGCGTCGACTAAAAATTAGGTATAAACAGGAAATTGGTTAAAAGATGAGATCTCAAAACATAGCCCTTTTTAGAAAGTGTTCTAAAAAAAAAAAAAAAACTCAATAACAAAAGATACAGAAGAGGCTATCCCTAAAACCCTCAAGCTACCAAGGCAAATTGATGTTATGAAGGATGTTTAGCCCTTCCCTCTCAGAATTAACTATAACATTTAGCAAGGGGATCTAATAGATGACAACAGATTCCTACTACAACAACACATGAGATAATCATGTATTATTGACACTTGATTTTTGATCAATGCATCATTAAAAGGTAAAAAATCGAGATTTAAGTAAAAGTGTCGTCGTTCATTTATTTCTTTTGCATTGTCGTTTTTAAGCAATTTCTAACTCATTTTCAAGAAAAACCCAAAAAGTCGAACGGTTGATTTTTTGGTCAACCTTTTGACCAAAAGTCAACCCTATATCAAAAAATTGACTTTTTACCCCAAAAAAATTCATTTAGCTTTAATTTCACTTTTGTCAAATCAATTTTTTTAAAAATTCAAATATTTGACCAAAAATTAACCTTTTAAGAACAGTCAATTAAATGGTTGACTTTTAATCAAATTTTTGACTCAAAAAATAAAAATAAAAAATGCACAAATATGTTTCTTTAAATGACAATTTGACTTTTGTGCAAAAAATTTCACAAAATTCAATTAAGAACTTTGATTTCTGAATTTTTCATTTTTAGGTTCTAAATCGACCAAAAATAAAATTACTTATATTCTAGTCATGATTAAGTGGAGTTCCTTCTTTGACATTTGGTTTAGGGGTTATCTGAAATCTATTTGAACATTCAATTCCGCAATTTATTGAGTCAAAATACGAGTTGCCATTTTGACAATAATTAGGAGACCGAAATTGATCATTCATAACTTGTGGACGGACGATTGTTTTTCACTCATTTTCTTAAGATAAATCTAAATCTAAAATCAATTTTGGGAAATTCACACCAGAACTCATCAATTTGAATAATTTTATCCTTCTAACCATTAGAAAATCAAGCAATTAAGCTTCAATAGATAAAATTCGAATTAACCCATTCATGGCTATAGTTTAATTTCATGAATTTAGGTCTAATTTTAATATTAAGCTTAGATCCATTTTTGACCTAAGCTTGAGCGCTTTAGTTCAATGTCAATTTGAATATGATAAGTTATATTACATATGAGTAAGTCATTCAATAGGGCAATCATCATGCTAATTAAGTTCAATTTTAGTTAATTTGCAATTTTGTCCGTTGAATTACAAATTTTACCATTTTAGCCCGTTAGGCCCAATTCAAAGCACTTATGGTTTCGTCTCATTGGCTTTCATGATAATCATTTGATTAGGTCAATTAAAGACGCTTAAATCACATTCATAAGGTTTGATTAGCTTAATTGTATCTTAATTGGCCAATTTCTTCTTAAAAATAATAAAATTCCTTTTCAATTTGGTCCTTTAGGGGCTAATGTAGCACCCCTGAACCAATTGAGGTAGCCATAGTTACCTATCTCTATTTTAAAGTTAAAGTTAAGCCGTAAATTCTTAGGCAAATTTTTTTTTTTTTATATAACGGTCCCAGCGCAAAATCTCACAACGGAAGTAAAATTAACATCTTCATTCCTTTCCCCGACAATCATAATACAATGCACACCGACTAGTTCATCAGAGTAGAAAGTCAAGGCCTGAATACTCTACATAGTAGGACATGGACATCGGGTGAGTCGATACAACAAAAAGCCCGAGCTCCTAATAGGCTCGGCTATAATCAAAAGTACTCGACTCTAAGGCCTTCGAACAAGCTGGTCCATCACCCTGTGTCGACCATCCAAAAATGCGTTAGCCCACACCAGTCACACGCTCTCTTCACACCCAGCCGGGTGCATGGCTAGCGGCGGCGGCAACATCCCTCTCATCGTCCCATCACGACAAACATGAATAGACAGAAACTCTTGTGTCACTGGGCCATCAGGGAGGCCCACATCAAATATGATCAAAACGCGTACTCGAAATAAAACCAGTCCAGGGACACCTAAGCAAGGGTGCTCCATGCACTCGACCTCTACATCCGTAGGAACATAGAACGTACCATGTGCGACAGGTGCTAGCGACATCTTGCTAATCTGAAATGTTAGTCCCCAAAAGGGGTGAGTACAACCACTCAGCAGGTAAAAGATCCCCTTAACTACTCACGCATCATACAAGACAATTAAGGTATCATGGTGTAGCACATATCATTCATGTATACAGTACTACTTACCTTGCAGCCATACATATGTCATCATACCATATATTTGTGCACCATCATGCACTTATCCTCAAGCATCCATGCACATACATCATCATGCCATAGGTGCATATATATCCATGCACTTATCAAATATCCATGCATATACGATCATCATACCATAGGTGCATATACATCCATGCACTCATCATCAGGCATCCATGCATATACGATCATCATACCATAGGTGCATATACATCCATGCACTCATCATCAAACATCCATGCATATACGATCATCATACCATAAGTACATATATATCCATGCACTCATCATCAAACATCCATGCATATACCATCATCACACCATAGGTGCATATACATCCATGCACTCATCGTCAAGCATCCATGCATATATCATGCATAAATGTCACCATACTATGCACGACTCAATTTCAATTCCCAATTTGTATTCTTTTTATTTGCATTTATTGCTCGCACCAAATTCTAGCGTTGCGAGAAAAACAAACACCCCCGGGCATGTATTCAAAATGCAACCGGGCTTCCGGCACCCCCAACGCTCTGGGCATCTCGGCACCCCGAGGCCATCCAGAATTACGCCACAAGGCCACTGGGCATCCAGCATTTACACTCCCTGACCGGGCATCTGGCACCCCAACTGGCATCAAGAGGTATCCCTCGGGCATGTATTCAAAATACAACCGGGCTTCTGGCACCCTCAACGCTCCGGGCATCTCAACTCCGAGGCCATCCAGAATTACGCCACCAGGCCACTGGGCATCCGGCATTTACAATCCCTGGCCGGGCATCTCGCACCCCAACTGGCATCACGAGGTATCCCCCGAGCACAAACCTCCGGGCATTCTCATTTCTCACAATTTACATTCACATTTATGGCCTAATTTCATTATGGAATATGATATGATGGTAACATTTAATGACTATGTGAAATGCCATATGTCATCACAAATGCAGCATAATTGAATCACTTAAGACAATATCATCCATTTTGTTCATGTAATTTAAAATAGTCCACACATCATTTCCTTTGAAATTTACAAAATCCAGCATGCATGATTTTCGAAAATATATAAATTGAATACCCAAATGACTTTAAAAAATTATGAGATTTGCACACGTGATAGTTGAGATATAAAAACACACTTTTCATGAAGAATGCATATCCTAAAAATCTTCACACAAAAAGATACAGCTCACACACCACAGCATACAAATCTCGGACATACCAGATTGCACAGTCTTAGGATTCTCCCAAATTAAATATCCAAATGGCCTTTAAAAATTATGAAATTTTACTACATAATAGTTAAAACATAGAGACACAAATTTCATGAAGAACGCATACCCAAAAGATCCTCACACGAAAAGATACAGCTTAGACATTACAGCTCACAATTTTGGACACACCAGATTACACGGTTTCAGAATCATTTCAAATTAAATACTCAAACGACCTTCAAAAATTATGAAACTTTACCACGTGATAGTAAAGACTCTAAGGTAGATTTTTCATGAAGACATTAAGGCCAAATTCATCCTAGATAATTAACTATAGTCGATGAAAGCCTCTGTTCTTAGTACCAAAATCTCCAAACTAAACCATCACCGAAAAAATCACCATTTTACCTACTTATCTCCCTTCTTTTCTTCTAAATTTTTGATATGTTTTAGTTCAAGGTATTTACTTCAACTTTCATTAAGGAGTCAAGGTAAAATTTCCAAAGGAAAGTCGTCTTATTGGACAATCCAACGTCTTTAAGAGAAAATTCATTTCACTAGGCTATTCTTGTTCGTTTTATCTCAAATTTGAGTATATTGATCTTCAAGATGTCCCCTACAACTTTTATGAAGAAGTCGAAGTGAGATTCTCAATAAAAAGTTACATGCAACACCTAAAATCACCAAAAGGTCAACATGCAGTTCCAGATCTAGCCGTTTTCGTAGAAGATGGGTTTCACCCCTCAAAACTCATACATTCTACTTCAAATTTTAGTATGTTATAGTTTAAGATGTAATCTACAACTTTTGTGAAGGAGTCGAAGTCAAAATCCAACTCTAACATCACATTCAAGCCCTCACAACATTCTGGTACGTGCTGTTTTACTCGAGAACAGTCCACTTCATCAAGCAATGCACTTCAAAGCTTCGGTTTTTCACACCCAAGGCACATGAAAATCAATCACTATACAACAACACATTCAAAACACAACATACAAGAGTAGTTCAAGGATCTAACTTGCCTCTATATCAAGCAAAACAAATGGAAAGAAAATTGGCGCACGGCTAGGATGGACGACTTCTTCTTCCTCTCCTTCCTTCTTCTCTCCTTTCTCTCCTTTCTCTCTTCCTCTCTCTCTCTCTCTCTCTCTCTCTCTCTCTCTCTCTCTCACGATCGAGCTCCCCCCTAAATCGGCCACTTCTCCCTTTTATTTCCCCTTGATTGCAATCATTTATGGCCGCCCAAATTGGCTAATAAAATAGCCCTTCTTTTTGCCACTTGGCAAGCATCATGCAAGGATGGGCTTGAGGATGGGCCGGCCATCTCCCTTCCTTGTGGTTGACGGCCCAATGGGCTTCTTGGGCTGGCCATTCAGCCCACTTTAAGTCCAACACTTCTTGGGCTTAAAGTCTAAACCTAATTAATTCAAGAATTTCCTTAATCAAGCCTATATTTAATCTTAATAATTCATCTTAATTCCCTCTTTTTCAATTACCAAATTTACAATTTCATATGGCCATAAAATTAAATCTAAGAGGTGCATAAGATATATTTCCATCCATATAATACTTGACCTTAAAAGAAAATTGATAGCTAAAGTATAAACCAAAGGCAATTTTT
The DNA here is from genome assembly GCA_014182555.1 of Eucalyptus erythrocorys. NCBI lineage: Eukaryota > Viridiplantae > Streptophyta > Magnoliopsida > Myrtales > Myrtaceae > Eucalyptus > Eucalyptus erythrocorys. The sequence continues at coordinate 35,784,369 of CM024599.1, read as the reverse complement.
ATTACCTAATCATAGACTTTAATATATCTAGAAGTTGCCCTAAATTTTGGGATGCCACAGCTAAATAGCATAAATTTTTTATCCACAGGGGTCCCAAGTGGACAAAATACCAGGAACCAGGCCAAATCGGTCAATAACCAATCAAAATCCATTGAAACTTGATCGAACCGGTCTGGCCGGTTTGACTAGCCGCCGATGAAACTGGCCGATTCAAGCCCTTGCTGGCCGATTCTTGGCCTCCGGCCATCGGTTCTAGAACTCTCTCAATGCCAATTTCACTTCTAGACCTTCAATTTCCCAAAATTTTACAAATTAGCTCTCGAATTTCGTCAAATTGCAAATTAACCCCTAATTGGACAATTTTAAGCAATTCCCGATTTTAGCATGGTTTTTTGCAAATCAAACCCACTAAATCACTTACCCGACACCTCAAGATCATTATGGAGCCTTCAAAATTGATTTTTGACCGTTGGATCGAAATTTCGGCCGTCGGGTTGAACTGACAGTTGAAATCACTTAATGTGAGGAATATATAAATGAAATATCTTCCATTTTTAGCTGGGGACTTAATTTTGCATGAAAATTCTCTTTCTCCTTGGTCTCTCTCTCTCTCTCTCTCTCTCTCTCTCTCTCAACTCCTACCCAAATAGATCACTCTCTCTTTCTCTCTCTAAGTTTTGGTCCATCTCTCGGACCAATTTCGTTCTAGGCTCGAACCAACGGTCGTCGGAGCCCCCAAGCAACCAAGCTGTGGATGATCTACAATACCAAAGGTCTTTGACCTTGCTGTGGATAAAGCAGACCAGATCAGTTGCCAAATCTTCACGGGCGGTTCAATCTTCACCGATAAGTCAAAGCCAATCCATTTTGGACCGATTCTTCCTTTTTTTTCTTGAGCCGGTGGTTTGATTGATCTCGATCCGATTCATAGTGGTTTGATCTACATTCATGAAGTCCCAATTGTGATCCGACAGCTTGATCCAATTGATCATGATAGAAATCGATGAAAATCATGATGAAGGTAACAATTCGAAATTCAAATCCAATAAAGTGAGATCGAATTAGTTGATTAGGGCTAGAATTCAAGATTATGAGTCTTTATATGCTTAAGATCAATGATTATAAATACTTCAATGATTTGTGGATGATTCGAATGATGATTGTATTCTTGAGCCTAATTTGTGATTTTTGTAGGTTTATATCTAGATCACTATTTTGGCCAAAACGAGGTCTGAAACGACCTTGTTTTAGCTCAAGTTCTCTTAGGATTAGATAATAGGCATCTCAAGCTTCAAAACAATAGGTTGCACACCCCAATTGAGCACCGTTTGACCCTCGAAAAACACCTCCAAAGATTAATGATTCTACAGTAGTTTAGGTCTTTTTCAATTCTGATTCTGTTCCACATTTGGGCTTCATTATTTTTGTGCCAACTTTTATGATCATTTTTTGACAAATTGTCTTCATGAGTTTTGTTCCAAATCATCTCGTGCATCTTTTGTAATTTTTTCATGATTTTTGGATGTGTTCAACTATAAGTCAATTGTCTTATATTGGTCCAAAATTTTTTTTTGATTAAGTGCACCTATTTGGTCTCAAATCCTTCATGAGAGTTGAAATACATAATATATATGTTCAATTGATGCATGATTTGCAAGATTTTTACATTGGCAAAGTGAGTCAATTGCATGCATTAGAGTAAAAGGTGCTATAACAACATGTGCTAGACAAATAGTTTGTCAGTTTTGCCATTTTTGCCACAACTCATATGATCTTAACTGAATTTCGAACTCTTAACGATAAATCTTTATCATCGCATGCTTTGTATGTGAGATTTTTTATAGGATTTATGCATGTCTTGAGGATGGCTGAAATCATGCTTGTTTTGTAAACTTAATGCTGAAATGAAACATTGTCATGTGCACCTTTCCATGCTTATTTGAATCATCTAGGGATCAAATCTTATGATCATGCCTTCTTGATAATTGAACCACATGTTGCAAGGTTTGCATACATGTTTAGGTCATGTTCTTTGAATATCATTTTGCACACTAAATTTGTCTCACAAAAAGTGTTCATCACACTTAGAATTCCCAAGTATACCATTAGGAATTATGAATCATCTTATTATGTCATTTAAATTATATGACATTTTGCATGCCGATTTAGGATTAGATGATTATCCAAACTTTCTGTCACATCCAATTCTAAGTTTTATGTGATTTCTTCGTTTGTGAATTCTTTGAGTGATGTTAAGATTTTCTAATGAATGCTTATATCCTTTTTTTTATTAGTTACTAATGCGCACACTTTTAGAGATCTCGATCTTAAGATACCAAATTGACCTAATTTGGACTTGAACTCTTCTAGGAAGACGTGGAGCACACTTAGAAGTTTCTAATGCCACCGATCTCATGCTAATCACTCATCGTTTAGACTATTTTCTATTTTTTTTCAAAACTAGATTACAATCTGGACAAGGGAACAAATTCAAACCCCCTGTTCTGATCCATGTTTGGACACACTTTTGATATTTTTGTTTCATTTTTTCTATGTGGAATCTAAACTTGGCCTCTTAATGAAACTTGCTTGTCATCATGTTGGTTATATTGTATGTAAATTTGATGATTTTTAGATATTTTTTTTATAGGACAAATACTCGCGACATTAATTGAATGTCCTGTTGTTTTGACAAATTTCTGATAGGTTGCTTCTTGTTTGATTTTTGTAAAATCATGGGTAGATTGTTTAAGAAAACTTTCTTCACAAAAGTTGTTCATCATCATGTCATGCATGTTAGGGAATTTTTTCATTGCCAAATTGTCATTAGGTATTGCCCAATTTTGCTGTCCTTACACGCTTGTTCTGAAATTTCCCGATATAAACATTATTGCGATTGTTTAGTTATACCTTTTAGGTTAATTTGTGCACGAAATTAGGCCATGCCATCTTCATGAAAATTGTTTTAAATACTTTGATCTTTGTTGTTAAACAATCGACCTTTTCAAATTGCATCTTTTAAAAAAGTGCTTTGGTACGTGTGATGTTTCCCAAAAATAACAATTTCTAAGAAATTCTTTTTCAAAGCTCAATTTGGCTTAAGGAAAGGTTGTGGTTTGGACCATATTCAAAATACATGCAACACTTATGAGTGCATTTATGCAAGTCTCAAGCTAGCCTTGGCAATTAAATGTGTTCCATAGCCTAAATATTCCTTAATCCTAAATATTTTCAAATATTTTTAAAATCCTAATTTGACGTCCTGAAAATCACAATTTGAATTATATTCAAAATGCCTGCAATTCTTGTGAGTGTATTTATGTGAATCCTAAGCTAACCTTGGCAATTGAATGCCTTTCATAGCTAAGACGTCACTTTCTCTCAAAACTTTTCATAAATAATTTCAAAATATGTTTTTGAAATATTACATGTACCCCTCATACATATAATCCCATCATGCACCAGAAATTGCCTGTGTTTGTGTTCAGCACATGCCCTTGGTAATAAGTGATCCGCCGACAGTTCACTGTCTTACTTGATTGATTGAGAAATAATATTCAAAAGACTTGCATACATATTTAAATTTTTATAATGCATGCGACTTTTAGATTAATATTAGGGTCGATGCATGATATCGAGGGAAAACCTTAGGATTACATAGATCACTTGATTATGAGACTTACAAGCGTTATTAGTCATGCGAAAATACAATTGGTTAATAATTGCTATAAATCACAAAAAAAATGGATTGGGTAGGTATCTTAGTGGGACCCTCGCATGAAAGACAAAGGCTAACCCCAAGGTCCCAAAATTTGACCTTCGTATTGCACTTCCTTTGAATGATTAATCTCGATATGATGTCTTGTTTTTGATTGTTTTGATGTGTATGCTTATTTCTTTCCATTGTATGAACATAGTTATAAGTTTCTTAGATTAGGTTTAAATTAAGACCCCAAAGATGGAGAAAGTGCGAAGATGCTAGAAGTCGATGTTCATTCCGACCATTATCATATACTATTTATTTTCCCCTAACATATGTCTCGGGTTCCATTTGTTGTGTAAAGCCTGACGAATTGTGGTTTTTCTCATCTTTTTCAATTGTATTTCTCTTTTATATTTTCTAGGATTGTATGGTAGATTTACTGATTTCCTTGGTTGTTTACTTACTGTCTTGTAATTTTAATTTCATTGATTGCTTTCTTTTTCTTTTCTTTAGAAATAGAATAAAATAAAAATGACCAACCACGCATGATCGCTTAGTTTAGGACTAATGATCCCCAAAATGTAAAAAGAAATACATAGACATGTTAAGAAAATACAACATACTATTTAGGATCCGAAAGAGCGGTAACAGCTAACCCAAGTCTCCGAATCTAGATATTTGATTGCGTAGAAATCGAGGGAACAATTCCGACTCTCAATTGAGTTTTCTAGCCGACCCCCAAAATGAGGTTAGTGGCGACTCTCATCTTATTTTTAGTTGTCATAAATAACTATACCGTCTAAATAAACCTATCGTGCGAGGTATGAGTTTCGATGAAATTTACCATGGTTTAGCATACTTGATATGAGAGTACCTCAAAGGATGAAGTAATGCAATCCTTATGGGCGAAGCGTATTGTCAAGAGAGCTACCATGGTAAAGGTACCATTAAATCCAATATCCACACCTGACCCATTCTTCTAAGGTATATCACTCGTGTGGGTATAGATACATTCCGCTGTCACGTGGGGTACGAGCTTGGAAGAGCTCACTATCTTGTGGAGGGAACTCACGAAAGGCTTAATCCGAAAGGCGAGATGATGACATCTTTCTAAACGTGAGCTGTGAGGGAACCCTTGTGATCAAGTACCCCTAAACCTAACATTTCCCTCTTTTCTCTCCTCATAATGATGATGAGGGATCTAGGGCGGCGAGATTGGGTCGTGACATGTATAACCCAAGGAAAAGGGCACTTCTACTCATAGTCCCGAAGCATACAAACATTTTAAATATTCAGCCAGCAACTAGCATGGAAAGTAACAGAAAGAAAATGTGCAAAGAATCAAAAAACTCCTCTACCAAAAAACAGAGAAGGGCCAGCAATCATGATCCACAAACTACAATTCAAAGTTTGGCTAGACGAAACTCAGCTTTTGGACACACCTATTCATATGACCGAAGAAGTCGCTACATGAGCTTTAGTGGCTAGCCCTAATAAGCCACCAAATAAACCATGAATATCTTATACTGGAATTATCAAGGGTTGGGCATACTCTTGATAGTCCGGGAATAAACAGCTTTAACGACTCGTTTTAGGCCCACTTTGGTATTTCTCATAGAGAAAAAAATCAAGTTAAGTCCTTGTCCTCATAAGTGTAAGTTTTTGATGCCGAGTTCTTGTTGTATAGCTTCTTGCTTCTCTTTGGCTTAAGTTAATATAAGTCTTACCATTTACCAAAAAAATAAAAAATAAAGCTAAGTTTGTTCAAAAAATAAAGAGAAGACTTCAATTTCAGAGTTTACCAATGGGGGGCTTGGCTATAATGTGAGATGATAGAATTTCATTGGATATAGACTCACTGAAGATCCACGCATGGATCTTCGACGATTAGAGCCTTATGCATCGAGGTCGGGCACAGGACCTCGGTACTCATGCCTAGATACCCGACGCTAGGGCCTAGGTCCCTCGTCCATTGAGGCAAGGCCTAGGACCCCTAGAGTGTAACAAAAGTCTAGGCTTTGAGATAATTAATCCCTAAAACCTTCAATCAAAATTTTGAGGGCAATATTGTTAGAAAACTTGCTAACAGGGTTTAAAAAGCTATTTCAACTATGGTAGAAAGATTCCGGCGATCATCTAGACCTATACATGATCAAGTTGCAGCCAATATTATTATCATGTGGTGAATAGCTTATGTAGTAGTATTAAAAGAGAATCGTTCAATTACTTGCGAGGTATCTGATAGGCGCATAATATACAAAAAGAAGAGTTGGATTCTTCTTGGCAAAGAAATACAAACTATCGTGACCTACCCTTTCTGTTTGGAAGGGAAAAGAAATAAGATTTAGGGTATTGCCTAATTCAAGCTAATGGCTCTTGATTAAGGGCAAGCTCTCCCAAGCTCATACCTTGCGCGACGTTGGATTCCATTTTTTTTTTTTTTTTTTTTAATTCTTAGTAACCTAAATATTTCTAAGAGTTGCCATTAGCCCATTGAAGTCAACTAGAAACCAGTTGAAATGCTAGAATATTGTCTCGATTCCTACACAACCAGAAATTTTAGAGTTAGAAACTTGATTATGCCAATGTTTATTAGCGTCCTTTCGGTACCTCTAACTTAGAAAGTCATTACTTAAGTGGTCACACGGTCTTAATTGCCAATTATAGTCCTAAAGGCATCAAAGTTGTTAAATGATCATGCAAATATTTTTGCAAGGTTCAGTTTCCTCAAAGTCTAAATTAATCTTAACCTATTCTAAGAAAGCGATAAACAACCAATTTATTGAAAAACAGTATGTTAAACAAGCACTCAAGTATTGAAATGACTTTTAAAGTAAATGCCAAAAAGAAAACCTAATACAAGCCAAGCAAAGAATAAACTTAAAAATTTCATGAATACCTATTTTAAGCATTTTCTAATTTTTTTATATTTACTTTTTTACATTTTCGAATTTTTAATTATTTTAATGATTTATATATTTTTATTAATTTTCGAATTTTTAATTCTGGAATATGTGACGCGGCTCGGGTCAGAGAAACCGGTCCGATTGTTGTCTGACTCGGACCTTACCGGTCCAGGTTGGGTCAGAAATCGGACCGGCCCTAGGGCCCAGTCCGAGTATGGCCCGACCTGAATTTGATGGGTTAGCCTCTACAACAATTCAAGCCCCAGTGTCTTCAAACTGAATAAAGCCCAGCTCGGCTAGAACTGCAACAAGCCCATACCCCTCACAAGAAAAACTATCTCAAGCCCATCTTCTAAAAAAAAAAAAAATCATCTAGCCCATGCACTCAAAAAAGGCCCATTCTATTCTTTACCCACAACTCCCTAACGTGGCCACTTGATCCGAATTTTTGGTTCTCTTCTGATTTTTTTAATCTCTTTTTTATTTTTATTTTATATTCTTTTTGCCCTTTTCTTTTGCTCTGCGTCGTCTTCTTCTTTGGCGTTCTCGCACGACGAGATCTTCTTCACCAAGGCTTTTTCTCCATCGAATTTAATACCGAAACTTCATTGAACTAACTCACGCCAAAACTCTAATCGACTCGATGTTAACACCTGACGTTGCTGATTGCAAAACGAAAGCCCTTCCAACAAACGAAACGTGTATATGCACACCGAGACAAAAGTAAGACCGACTATGGCGGCCTCTAACCGCGGACTTCTCCGGCGAGGGCTGTGGATTTTCCGGCGTGAAGACGTTATTCACGGTTGACTTGTGCATCAAATGATTTGTCACAAAATCAACGAGAAACCCAGCTTCAGTAATGATGCAATAATATTAGAACAAACCGAGCACAACACAAAGATTTTAAGCATCAATTTTATGAATTCCAATTCGGGGCTTCATTCAAGCATTTTGTCAAAAAGTTGGATGTGCAATTCGACATACCACTTTCAGATTCAGATTTAATGTCGTTCGCGGCTTAAACCCAGCATACTGAGCTCTAAATCGACATTAGTGGCAACAAATGAGTTTGGGTTTTTTACGGTTTGCCCAAAATCTCGTCGGTTCGGTTTGACGTTCTCAAACTCAATAAGCAAGGAAGAGGCAGGACCTTTCCGGGGTTACCTGGTTCAGGAATGTGCAGTGACGAACCGCGACGGGCTAATTGGCTTCCCACCAAGGTCGAGGGTGGTTCAAAGCGAGCGGACAAAAAATTCCTTACTCTGGGTCTCTCTCCGCTCTCTCTCTCTCTCTCTCTCTCTCTGTCTCCAGTGAGTGAGCCTCCTATTTTACTCACGCTCCCTCTCTCGCTTTTAAGGGAAACCGGCAAGCGCGCATGGCGTCTGCCATTGCCAAGTTACAGGTCGGCCGGACATCCGCGGATCACGCCGCCACCTGCTTTCCTTCTGCTCTGCCTCCGTCGCTGTTCCTTTTGCAGAAGGCGTGAGCGGCGTGAAGGAGAAGCACACCGACATGTGAGCCGGGCCTGGGAAAAGGATGATGGGCCCGCCTGAGCGGAGGAAAAGAAAAGAGAGAAAAGACTTGGGCCAGACCCAGCCGGAAAAGAGAGAGGGGTCTGGGTTGACCCGACCCAGTCGGGCTCCTTCTCCTCTTTTCTTCTGAAAAATAAAATAATAATAATTTTAATGAATTCTATCACTACTCAATGCAGATACTCCTAAAGCTTATAAGCTATGCAATTTAAATGATTTTTTAGGAGTTAAAAGTTAATCCCCAATTTTCTTTACAATTAAGCCCTAAATAGATAGCTAAAATTTAGATAGCAACAAAGACAAGATGAGCATATTTCATGGATAAGAGTATATGTGCCCACATCCCGTAGGCTGTTAAGTGTATACCTTTATGGGAAGTGATTCAATAACATCCTTGAGGTAATGTACTCTGGAAAAGGTTCTCCGATTTGCCTGAAGCCACAACCATCAGCTAATTTTTACTTGGCACCATTTTCTAGTATTCAAATATCAGATAATATTGAGCCCGTCTTCCAACAGTGTATTATGAAATACCCACCAAACCCAGACAAATTATTAAAAAGCAATATATTACCACTTGGCCAATGCAAGTTGTTTCTTATCAATTTAATTGTAAGTTCAAAATGAAACCTAGCAAATTTGGTTGTCATTCATATCCATCCCAATTCCCAACACCTCAATTTATCAAAATGCATGCTTGTTCTTGGATAGATTGTAGCCTCCATAAATCTGCCTATGCTTTTCACCAACTGAATGGCTACCGGATGTATGAGCTGGTCATGTTGACATAGACTTTGTTACTCATTTCTGAGATTAGGTCGGCTGGGTCTTAATTAATATATAGTTGAGCTGACCAATTCTAATTAAGATCCAATTTTAGCTGACTGATAGTGTTGGGGAGAAAACATACTTGTAATAAGATATTAAATCAGCCACAAAACCTAATTCAGTTATAGTTAGTTGCATTATAATAATCCTAAAGCTTTAACACGGCAACTAAATTTAAATTGATCACATTCGATCTTATGATTGTATATAAAAATAAATATCACTATGAAAATTAGAAAACATAAACATAATGCTTAATGTTCGATAAGCTCACTTGTTAAGTCTCTAGTTGTGATCGATAGAGATGATATATGAGATCTGATAGAGTACTTTGTCTACACTATGATATTTGGCAAATGAAGAAATAAGGACAAAACAATAAATTGAGACAACATATAAACTATCGGTGCTCATTTAGCTTTTGAAAGTTTGTCGTATTAATCAATTTATGTACATGATTTTCATATTCGCCACTAAACTTTTATATTGTACTTAAAATATATATATATTTATATGTTAGCCTTAATGCTTGTCAATTTGTATATAAGTACAAAGCCTCATCAACAAATTGTTACTAAACAATTCTGAGTGGAGCACGGGAGTAATAAAGTTGTAATGGGAAAGATCAATGGTTACATATACTTAGAAAAGATTATACTTTTCAAAATTATCTTCATCAATGTAACGTTTAAACGAAAAGTGTCAAGCATTTTAGGGATTTCCAGGATGGCCATAAAAACCCATTGCCAAAGATGGCTTCTAGCAACAAGAGAGTGGCCATCACTACTACTGTGCTTAAATCTTCCATCATAAAATTCGACGGATGGTTTGAAATTAATTAGAAAAGTGAAAGTGGCGCTTTAAGCAACTGTAAGACTACAGTTAGTACAAGGGTGGTCAATTGAGTAATTAGATACACAAGTTTGACTAGTGTTAGACCCGAGTTCTTCCTCTACCTCATGAACGTGATCGTGATCATGAAGACATAAAGCAAGAACATAATTGCAATCGAAAAACCAAAAGACGCATCCATAACATTTGAGACAACAGAGTGGGAATGTTCTGAGAACAAGCTTGGGATCATTGAAATATTTGTCGATATGAACTTCGAACATACAGATTTGGCATTACATATTACCAGTCGTTAGGAGCATATTGAACAGCCTGATGGACATAGCTTTGAGCACGAGGGATAAAACCACACCGTCACCATCTGTTTGCTCATCACTCCTTTTGGCTTAGTACTCCTTTGCTTTCTCTGCATCCCCTGAACCTTTAAAAAAAAAAAAAAAAAAAAAAAAAACATTTCGCACAAAAAACTCACAAAGAGTACGATGCAAATATGCAAATTCCTTTGGCTCATTATATTTTTGCCACTATTATGCAAATTCTATCTACTTTCCACGTCGCTTAAATGTCCGAGATATTATAAAAAGTCCCCCAAAACAAGATGAATTTAGAATACTGACAACAGCATACGACTTTTGGCTGGATAGACAACAAGATGATTATCTTACCTGATGCTAATGCAACGCTGGTCAGAGGCTTATAGGGCCCACTATTAGAAAACAAAACCTGATCTTTCTCTACACTCTATCTTTACACATGCATTCCGTACATTATATTTTCCTGGAATTCTTTTCGAGAACCTTATCCCATGCTAATTCCATCAGGTCCCCCCCCATCTACCACCACAAAATCTATCTAGACATGTGCACCAAAAGCAGAAGCATTCAAAAAGCTCATTTCTTCTTCTTTTTCTCTCTGTGCTAATGCAAATTAACAAAGCAGATTAATCAGGATGACTTGTTTCTTCTTCTTTCTGACCTTGCCATTACAGAAAAGCGAAACGAGCCCGAACAAGCGCACCGTCCTTATCGTTTGATGTGGGGCTGAAAATTCAATTCAAGATTGACCCTCATGCTGGGTCCGTATCGTTTGTTCGTCTTCGGGGGCTTCAGCGATTGCGACAGGCCGTACGAAGATGGCATGCCGAAGGAGGATTGATAAGACTCCGACGACCATCTTTGACTTGATATAGAGGGCTGTTTCTGCAAATTCTGACTCGGGTTGTCCTTGCAGGCGAATTTGTCCTTTGGATTTGGAGCTGAACCGGTCGAGTTGCTCCGCGAGAGGAACTGCAGCGACCGAATCGGTCCTCTGCTCTTGGCAACGTCACAATTAAGTGCACTTGAACTGCCAGGATGGCTTGGGTAGCGGCTTCTCATCCCCTTCGTCGTCGTCGTCGAAGCTGTCCGAATAGGAGCTCCTTCGGACTCCTCTTCTCCGTGAACGCAGCACTAGAAATCGGAGTCCCAGATGGAGGAGGAGGATGAGACCAAGGTACTCGGCAGACAATTACTGTGGTCGGCAGTTACCACTCCGTCCCTCCTGATCTCGTCAGGGAGGACCTTGCGGTCGGAGAAGAGCTCGTCGGCTGAGGAAAGCTGGAGGACGAAACTCGACCCGCCGAGGCAGAAGTCGGAGTCGGAGTCCATCAGCGACCAGTCGAGCCTCTCGCGTCGCCTGCGGTCATCTTCTTCGACGGGGACCGCGTCGCCGCATTCCTTGAGATCGTGGGAGACGGAGATTCGAGAGAGAAGTCAGCAACTTGCAGCTTTCGAAGCTTTTGGGATTTTGTCTGAGCGGCGCGTGCAAGCAGAGGGGAGAATCTGGATTGGGAGTTTGACGGAGAAAATGAGATGAATGGATGAATGGAGGAAGGGAGGAAGGAAAGGAGGCAAAACCGACGCACAAATGATAGAATTTTGGCCCGTGACGAGGGAAAAAGGGTAGGGCAGCGTTCGACCTACGGTTTTTGTTTTGCTACGACACGGAACTTCCATTTTCATGAATCAACCTAATTTTGTGAATCGAGACGCCGGGTGAAAAATCGGGTGAATATTCCAAATTGATGCTTATCCCGATCAGTAAATTTGTTCAATTTGTACCATTCATTCTTGGTAAGCTAATATAGCATGCTTATAAAAAGGGAAAATCTTTTTTGGAAAGAACATCTTTCTATCTCTTTGATTGATAGACGAAATCATACTTCATTTATTTTATTTTTTTAAAGTAGAAGGCGGGGAATGTCAACTACATCATCTCTCTTTCAATACCTTGTATCGATTGAGTTTTCGATCGAGATTGAAAGATCCATATAACCGAAAGTACCCTCAGCAAAACCTCAAAAGGTAGTAAGAAAAAGTGAGGAACAACCAAAACCTCAAAATAAATGACCTAGGATTGTATGGACACCGCGGTCCACATTTACTGCTCTCAAACCCTCCGAGCAGATAAGAAAAAAGTGCACTTGTTTTTCTGCGTCTTTTCGCCCTGAGAAGCACGCCACTGCTGGTAAGGTGTGCTTGAATTGACGCATTAGGAAGGGTTAAGCCCCACACACGATCAAATCTAGAGACCCCGCTGTCCCAAGGATTTTCGTGAGAAGGGCATTCGGAATATGACGGGGGGCCAATCTCGTTAAAGGTCCGATAATTTCGCAAGACTCAACATCGAAGTTGTCAAAATTGTCGTAGTCCCCGTCGCGTATCTTCAGATACATTCGCGGGGTTCGTGACTGTCGACATCGTTGAAAATTTTCCTGCTTCATACGCTGAAGCTCACGAAGCCTCTTCTCCCCTCGGTAGTTCCCTTCGCGAGAGTTTCTGCCCAGTATTTTGCATAGTCAAGGCACGATCCCCGTTCTCCCTCCTTTCTTCTCTCCTCTTTCTATGATTGAGATACATTTGGAACGAAAATGTCGAGGGGATAAGGTAAAGGGGATAGGAGGTGAGAATGGTGATTCATAAAGCAAACGCGTTAACACTTGACACAGTAAACTTTGAGAGAACATTTGCTTAAATGGGCGTGCAATGAGATAGTACAATCCTTCACGTCTCTTTAAGGGGACCAAAAATAAAAAAATAAAAAATATCAGTTTTGGACCATCTGACAAGCCCCTTCGTCAAAGTTTTAACAACCATACATACTGCTTTTGGTTAAAGGCCACTTGCACAACTCAAAAGTTTAAATTTAACAAATTTATAGAACTTGTTATATGTTTGATGAATCTCTAAATAGCTGGGTTTCCATGCTGATGCCTTTAGATTATATATAATAAAAAAAATAGAATGTACTTTTGTATATATCCAATTTTGCATCTTAAGAATCTCTCTTTTTCTTAATTAAGAGATCAAGTGGTATCTAATTTCAACCACATCTTTTCGGAGATAAAGACACTTGGATGATTTACATTCATGTATGTATGTATGCTTTTCAGCTGAATTGAGCAATGAGTCTTCAATAATGCTTTGACTTAATGGAACTATTTTTTGATGAGCAAAGTGAATTATAAATACGAAATCTATGTGCAGGCAAATGAGACGTCATCAAGCGTCCATTTATTAGTTACTATATCAATTTGACAACAAATTTCAAAAAACAATACTATTTGCCCGGCATTTCTTTCAATTAATTTTTCGAAAAATGATTTTTAAATGATTCATTTTCCAATTGAAGGAGTCACATTCTTTCTTTTTTCTTCTCTATAGGCATTTACAAACTGGGTATGTATGGGTTGGGTTCTAGACACTGGAGACCGAAAACGAGTGGTGATTAATTAAAAAGCATCCTAGTTTCATAGGCCTACAAATTTGAAGTTTGAACGCCCCCACTGTCCCATCTCCATTCCTTCCGATCGTTCACCATTTAGGCTACGTAGCTTAGTCGGTAGCCACTGATTATTGTTTTTCTTGATAAGAGGAAACGCAAAGGATCAAACACGAACCAATGGACCTTTTAGCCAGATTTATCGTGTGAATCGATGGCTCCTAATGGTCGAAGAGACTTGCTTGCATGCTACGTTTGGAGCTCCCTTGATCAAACCTCCGAATCCTCTGATCGCTTTCCCCGACCAGCGGCGTTATTCTACTCAAATGCTGGGCACAAGGATCGCTCCTCCGATTTTACTCTTGCTCGCATTAGGTAACGAGGCGACAACAGGCTCGCTTCAAGAGTAAACGATAGCTGGAGCACAAATCGAGTATTCCAACAGTCGGTCTCAAGCTCTTTTAGTGACATTATCAATGTGGATCCCTCGCCCCGCCCTTTTTCCTAAAGAGGACAAGGGAATCGGCATGATGGAAAGTGGGGATCGGACGAGAACGTTATCGTCGCCAAAACGCCATTTTCAATGCTGTAAAAGCAGATAAACTTGGCGGTGGGCTCCATTACCACTAGCTTTGACATTGCAAGAGCAAGTTACATATACAATTCATATTACTGGGTGCTCCATATACCGCCAGTAATTTAAGTACTCGTCGATTTTTCAAACCTTAGTTGCCTAATCAATAATGATGAAGGTGGGTCGTGTATAATAGCCACACAAAATCTTGTCAAATTTAGGCAAAAAGGATAAAAGTCTCTTCCGAATAAACACCATTCCTGTGAGCCTTAAATGCACGGAACAGCCAAAGGACAGGGGAACAACCATTGCATCCACTCGTCTTTTCCTCCCATAAAAGAAGAAGAAAAGAGCGCTTGATCTCATAATAATTAGGGCCCATTAGGATGGAATGCAAGTCGCTAGATGTGAATACTTGTAAATGTCCAATCCACGGCGGATGGCCTGCGGAAGAGTACGGAGACTTGCATATTTTCCAGATAGGTGGCGCAACCGTGACTCTCTTTAATAGTTAATACCTTATTGATCACTTAAATTAAGGTGCATACAGAACAGAGGCAGGACGGCGGAGTGGATGCATCCTCGGCCAACTAATTTTTCGATTAACGACCAGATTAAAGTTGCGCCTTTCAAGAGTACAAAAAACTCAGTGCCAACACGCGGACAATCTCAAATGTTCTTTTCCGGCGTATCTGGGGAATACTTTACTAATATTCACAGTTTAACATTTACTTTTCTTAATTAAGACAATTGTTTTAAAATTAGAAGGAGGCAGTTGGACGTTTCCGTTATGTCCCTCAAAAGCTTGCTTGAAATCTCTAATGTTTGGCGTTAACATCGAGTTGATAAGACACGATAATAATCATCCTTGTTATAAATTAGTTTTTAGAATAAAAATAAAATTTTTTATTTATATTCTTAAATAAATTTCTAAATAAAAATATGTATTTGATAATTATATAAAATTTTTATTTTTAAAATAAAAATTCATTTGATAATAATATATAATTTCCCTCTCTCACGAGTGGATGCAAACGACGGCCGTGTATATAGCGCAACGAATGGAAAGTTGGGATCGATGAGGACAACAGGGCAAACGCGTCCGCTCTGAGGCACGAACTCCAAGAGGCCTAACTTGTGATGAGTGAGTGTTGGAATTGCACTAGTCTTCCGGTATCAACAACGAAACATCGGTTAACCAGTGCCATCGAAATGCGTATATCAAACGTGATAGAAGTATCGAAAATTACAGGTATTTTTTATTAGATTATTTGACAAATACCTCAAAAACAATTTACCAACAAATCTTGCGATGGAGACAAAAGTTAACGGGATTTTGTCAACGATGGCCCCCACCCCCCCACTAGTCTTCTGGTATCGACAACGAAACATCGGTTAACCAATGCCAAATGCTTATATCAAACATGATAAAAGAATAATTCAGTCCTCCAAATATTGATCAGGCACACCACGAGAGAAGTATCGAAAATCACAGGTATTTTTTATTAGATTATTTGATAAATACCTCAAAAACAATTTACCGACAAATCTTGGGATGGAGACGGAAGTTAACGGGATGTTGTCAACGAAGACCACCCCCAACTTTCTTCTCACGACATGTATAATCGTCGCTTTAAGTATTCAACAATTCTATTACTAAATATGCTTGACTATAATTAATAAAGTACGTAACATAGGGGAGTGTAAAAAATCAAGAACGAGAGCACGCCACCTGCTTCTTTCGCAAGAAACGCTCCACAAATTGCACGCTCGGGTCCACGACCCTACTCTTCCAAACGTCCCGGGACCTGCGGCCGCCCTCCTCCTCGGCCGCCATCGCCAGCTGGACCGCCTCTGTCGCGTCCAGCCTATGCACTGTATGCAGCTCCCACCCGCACCCTCTCAGCCGCTCGATCTTCATAATCTGCCGCTTCGCCAGCTCTACCGCGTTCTTCTTTATCTCCCGCACCGCCTCCTTGTATGCACCCTCCCGCCCCGTATCGCCTTCCCGCATCCCCGCATCCTCCCGCCGCCACTCGTCCCCCCGGCCAACCCTCCTCGGCGGCGGATAGGTCCTAAAATAACGGTCGAACTCGGGCACGCCTATGGCCTTCCTCAGGCAGGTCCAAGCCCCCGGGTCGGTCCGGCGCAGATCGTAGTATCTGGCGAGCTCATCAAACGCGCCCATGTCAAGCATTTTGTCCACGCGCTTCGACTGGTACTCCTCCAGGACGGGTAGCGACACGTCGACCCACAGAAAGCAACAGTCGTACCTCAGCTCGAGGCTCGCCGGCGAGCCAAGCCGGCCGAACGGGTCTGCCGCGGGGTCGAACGACTCCACCAGGAGAGCGTGGATGAAGGAATTGGAACCGCCGACGAGGAGGGGGAGCTTCCCACGAGAGGCGATGCCGGAGATGGCTGCGTGGCCGAAGGAGCGGAACTGCGACGGGGTCATCTCGCCACCGTTCGGGTCGAAGGAGCTGAGGAGGTGGTGGGGGACGCCGTGGCGCTCGGCTGGGGGGATCTTGTTGGTGGTGATGTCGAGGCCCCAGTAGACTTGCATCTTGTCGGCGTTGATGACCTCGGCGGAACGGAAGTGGGAGGCGAGGTCCATGGAGAGGCGGGACTTGCCACTCCCGGTGGCGCCCATGATGACGACCACCTTGGCACGGCGATGGAGGCGGCGGCGGGCGGCTGCGGAGGAGGAGGCCATTGGGAACACCGGGTGGGCTTGTGGTGGGGGAGCTGTTGGGGAGGTGGTGGTTTTTTTTTTGGGGGGGGTGGGGTTTGTGGGTGTGGGGTGGGGTGGTGAAGACAGGAGGGAAGGAGATAGGGACAGCGTTTAGCGAAAGGAGATCAATATTCGCTTCTCTAAAAATGCTGGTGCAGCGAGACGTGGCAAGACCCAGGAGGTGGGCAGCGCGTTCTCGTGGAAATGCGCAAATCCGAGTCAGTGTTCGGAGAAATCAGGGGGAGGGAAAACCTCCCTTCCTTTGACCTATCCCTAGCCTTCTTCCGTTTCTCTCCTTGTCTGGATGCTACCCCTGCCTCCTCTCTCTCTCTCTCTCTCTCTCTCTCTCTCTCCTCCGCAATGTATTTACCCTTTCCTTCTCAGATGAAGAAAAGACTACGAAGGAAAAAGAAGCAAACCCTGTTCTTTTCCTCCTTAAACATCGTCACTTCCCGTTTGATGATGTCTTTTTTTGGGTCTGAGATTTAATGTCCCTGGGGACCGCATATCTTTTCTAGTTTCAAAGCATCTCTCTCTTTTTGGGTTTCCATCGGAGCTCTCTCTCCCCCCTTAAACAGTGTCTTTGCAACTGCAACTTCTAGGGTTTGTCTTTTTTTTCCAATTTTTCCCATGTGTGGCTGTGAGTAAGCGGTGGGTAATAAGCAGTAGAAGCCAAGCCGGCCCTTCTACAGTGTGAGTAGATCCACTTTCTTTATTGCCCCTCCTCCGATCATTTCCTTTGCTTTTTCACGCCTTCTTGTTTAGCAATTCAGTCCAAAAGGAGAGGGAGAAAGCACAGACATAGATTCTCTGAAAATGAGCCAAATTGGTGGGTCTTCTCTCGCCACATCAAAATGAAGGCCTTCTTCATGAACGGCCGGCTCCCAAGCTCATCCTTGAGTCCTTGAACTTGCACGGCACGTTGGCCGGGAAGACCCTGAACCGGCTGACCAGCTTTGTGTCATCAACCTCAAGAGCAGCTCCATATCCAACAAAGTCCCTGACCTCTCTCACCTTGTCAACCTCAAGCCCCTCTCTACCTAAACGGCAATGCCTTCTCTGACGGCTTCCCCGCTTTCCTGACCGGCATCCACCGCCTCAAGATTCTCATATTCGCCGAAACCGCATCTCCGGCAAAACATTTGACAGTCAATAACTTTTTTTCCCAAATATCAGTAGATTTGTTTCTTTAAATATTAAATGGATGCAAAATAGATTATCTTCTAAAGCAAATGTGTGATCCGGTTGCCCATTATATTCAAAACAAAATGACTAGCCCATATTGCACCGTTACTTGTTGGAAATGACGATACCGTCCTTGATATAATAACTTATAAATGGATGCTTGATGATATCTCATTCGCCTGCACATAGATTTGGTATTTATAAATCACTTTGCTCATTAAAAAATCGTTCCAATAGTCAAAGCATTATTGAAGACTAATTGCTCATTTCAATTGAAAAGCATACATACATACAAAAATGTAAATCATCCAAAAGCCTTTATCTCTGGAAAGATGTGGATGAAATTAGATACCGCATGATCCCTTAATTAAGAAAAAGAGAGCTTCTTAAGATGCAATTTGTATCATTAATAAAGCTTTGAATAAAGGGGCTTCTCAGACATCCTCTATTTGTCCAAAGCAGACATTCCGTATCATTGCCGCTTGCAATATATTACTATAAATCGTACATAAACTCCATCATCTGAACTCCCCCTTTGGAAAGAAAGGGCTACTTCGAGGGCGACATCATCGTTCAATCAGGTGGCCGATTTCTAGCCGCTCACCGACCTTCAATCATCACCTAATTAATTATTCTCCATGAATCTAAATTTCAACCGATTGGGTCTTCCCCCGCAATTACCCTTTTCAGCTCCCCAACCGTCGGCACATCCAATGCATCAAATCGAATTGTTAATGATGGCAGTCGCTTTGATGCATCTCGGTTGTTAAGCCGAGATCTCACTCGTTAATGATATTGTCCGTTTTGAATCAGAGCTCGCATAATTTTGTTCTTTTGGATTTCAGTCCAAAAGGACTTTGTTACAAGTTTGAACAAGTGCCATCACATATATGACACTTCAACTCATCATATTAGGGTGATATGGGATTCGATTCATTTTTGTCTCCATCACCATCCTAGAACCTATTAAAAATGCAAATATATGAAGAGAAAAAATACAGAAGAAAACAAGCTAGAATTTTTTATGTGGAAAACCCTTCTCAAAATTGGGAAAAGGAAAAAATCACAATCTTTCCATTATTGGTATTAGTGTTACAAGCTCTAGGGTTATAAGTTTCAATGTTACAACTATAAAAGATATCGCCCTATATATAACAGGAGTTTAGGGCATGTATAATTAATATTGAAATTACATGTATGCCATTAGCAACAATAAAATCCTTGTTGTCTGCTTTAACATTACGGGATGGGTGAATGCCTAAAATAAATTATTTCTGTGCTCGAACATTATTATCCTCAATCAAACTCCACAGGTCCATCAATCTCTCACTTAGAGGCTGATTTTAAAAAAGAAAAAATAGCAATAATCTTTTATAATCTTTATCTTTGTAGCCCAAATTGTCTTAGTGCAATAGCCTCCCTCATCACTTACCATGAAGGCAACTGAGGTAATGCACAGCCTCAATTTCTTAGTTATGACAACTTTTGTTAACATATCTACTGAATTTTTCACACCAAGAATCTTCTTCAAAACAAAGTCCCATCATTTATCAACTGACAAATTTGATAATATGTTAACTCAATGTGTTTTGTCCTTAAATAAAATACTGGATTCTTTGCAACACGAATAGCACTCTGACTGTCACTAAAAATAACACGATTATCTTACTTCTTGCCTATCTCATTCAAAGAAAAAAAAATTAACCAAATCATCTCCTTAGCAGCTTAAGATAGAGCAACATACTCTACCTCAGTGGTTGAAAGAGATACATATGTCTGAAGTCTAGACATTCAACTGATTATAGTGCCACTTAAGGTAAAAACATAACCTGAGGTGCTCTTCTTACTATCCAAGTCACCACTAAGATCTGTATCAACAAAGCCCTGTAAAATTACACCGTTTTTCATAAAACATAATGACATACCTAAAGTGTCTCTCAAGTATCTTAATAACTACTTTACAACTTCTTAATGCTTTATTCCTAGATTTGCCATGTATCTACTTACAACTCTCACTGCATAAGCCATGTTTGGTCAAGTACATACCATAGTGTACATTAAACTGCCAACAATCAATGCATAGGGCACCTTAGCCATACACTCTCGCTTTTCATCTGTCTTTGGTGATTGCTTCTTTGAGAGTTTGAAGTAACTTCCTAAAGGAGTACTTCTGGGCTATGCATTCTAAACTTCAAAATCTATATAGCACATTTTTAATGTACTTTTCTTGAGATAATTTTAGAATTCCTTTAAATCTATCCTGGATGATCCTCATCCAAAGAATCTTGTTCGTTGTGCCCAAGTCCTTCTTCTCAAACTCTTTTGACTATTGCCGCTTCAATATATTGATCCCCCTCATGCTACATCCTGCAATGAGCATATCATCCACATACAACAACAAAATAATATAGCAATTATCAAATTTCTTGAAATAACAACAGTGATCTGTATCACTTCTAATGAATCCATTACCACACATAAAAGTGTCAAATTTCTTGTACCATTGTCTAGGAGCCTGTTTCAACCCATACAAACTTTTTGGGAAAAGTGCCAAAAAAGTCCTAAACCTTTTGCCTTTGTGCCAATTTAGTCCTAAACCTTTTTTTGGTGCCGATTCAGTCCTAAACCTTTTACGTTGTGTCAATTCAGTCCTTTCCGGCCAAATTGGCCGGATTTTTTGACGGACGGCCGGCGACGTGGCTTTACCGGCGCGACGTGGACAACTTTTAATAATATTTTAATATTTTTTTTTTTTTTTATTTTTGTTTTTATTTTTGTTTTTCTTTTCTTTTTCCTCCAGCCGGTGGCCGGTCCGGCAACCAGCCAGAGGCGACGGCCGGCGAGGGCGAGGCCGACCTCGCCGGCCATGGGCGAGGCTCGCCCTCGCCGGATCTGGTGAGGTCGAGCCTCGCCGGCCATGGGCGAGGCTCGCCTCGCCCGATCCGGCGAGGTGGTGGCGAGGTCGGCCCGCCCTCGCCGGCCCTCACCTCGGCCGGTCGCCGGACCGGCGACCGGCCTGGAGGAAAAAGAAAAAGCAAAAACAAAAATAAAAATAAAAAATATTAAAATATTATTAAAATATTATTAAAAGGTGTCCACGTCAGCGCCGATAAGGCCACGTCAGCCGGCCGGCGTCCAGTTAGCAAAATCCGATTAATTTTGGCCAGAAAGGACTGAATTGGCACAACATAAAAAGGTTTAGGACTGAATCGGCACCAAAAAAAGGTTTAGGACTAAATCGGCACAAAGGCAAAAGGTTTAGGACTTTTTTGGCACTTTTCCCCAAACTTTTCTTTAATTTACAAACATAATTTTCTTTTCCAGAAACCTGAAAACCTTCTAACTGTGTTATATAATGTAATCTTAACATCTAATTGCTCCAGATGTAAACTGTTAGTGACAACAATACTTAATACTAATATGATAGTAGTCAATTTCACAACTGGAGAAAAAATCTCTATCTAATCAATTCATTCCTTTTGCTAAAACCCTATTACTACTAACCTTGCTTTGTACCTTTTGCTGCCATTAGGTTCTTCTTTGACCCAATACACCCACTTGTTCTATAATGCTTTCTTCTTATTTGGTAGCTGAGTCAACACCCAAGTTTTATTTTTCTAGACTGAATCTAATTCATCCTGTATTGCTAACTTCCACTCAATAGAATCTTTGACCTGCACTACTTTTGAAAAATTTTCTGGTTCACCAACGTCAGTCAAAAGCAAATAATGCAATGACGGAGAATATCTTTATACAAGTTTTGGTGTTCTACTAGATCTTCTCAAAGTAGGTTTAGGGGTACATAATTCTTGTTCAAGTTTTTTATCAGAGTCCATGGCAACAATTTAAAGAATTTAAACCAGAACACTCTTAGAAACCTCCTCTAATTTAATCTCCTATTCTCCACTATTTGTTTCTTCACACTAGATTTTGCCGCAGATTTGTCCTTATACAACATGTTTTTGTTGAATGTAACATCAGCAGTTCTTATCATTTTTCTATTTTGTTCACCCCAAAATCAATAATTAAAATAATCATAATAACCATATCTAATGAAAAAATATTTTTTAACTTTTGCATCAAGCTTATCTCTATTTTCATAATCTACGTGGACAAAACGAAACACAATCAAAAACTTTCATATGTGAGATATTTACCTTCCTTCCACTCCATTCCTCTTCTGGTAACTTAAAATCAAGTGAAGTTGAAGGTCCTTATTAATTGCATCAGCCTAAAATGTTTTGGGTAATCCTGCATGCAACCTCATACTTCTTGCGTGCAAGTTAATTATTGACTCCAGAGACTGCCTTGTTACTGACCCCTAAAAGATGAATTATTGCAAGTTAATTTAGCTACTAGCATAGTTACATGTACTCTTGAAGTTAACATATTATGCGATCTTTGATTTCGTAATAGATAATCATCATAGTTATCTCGCAAGACCAAGGAAAGAGATATTTAATTTGGTCCACCTTGGAGCTAAGACGTTCTTTCTTTTTAGATATTACTTATGCCCTCTTTCTCCAAATTAGTGCTATTTCCCTCACGAAAAGTCGGGACACTATAGACGAAACTATTTTTAGGAAGGACTTGTTTATCTACTTATTACAAAACAAAAATCTTCTTTTTTTCTTTTTTGGGCCCCCCTAAAGAGACGCGAAGGATTGTACTATCTTATTTGCACGCCCATTTGCGCAAATGTTCTCTCAAAGTTTACCGTGTCAAGCGTTAACGCATTTGCTTTATGAATCACCATTCTCACCTCCTATCCCCTTATCTTATCCCCTCGAAATTTTCGTTCCATACATGTATCTCAATCGTAGAAAGAAGAGAGAAGAAAGGGAGGAGAACGGGGAAGGGGCCTTGACTATGCAAAATAATGGGGAGAAACTCTCGCGAAGGGAACTACCGAGGGGAGAATAAGCCTCGTGAGCTTGAGTGTATTAAGCAGGAATGTTGACAGTCACCATCCCCGCGAATGGATCTGAAAAGATCACGACAGGGACTACGACAACTTTGGCAACTTCAACGTTGAGTCTCTTGCCGAATTATAGGACCTTTAACATGGTTGCCCCCAGTAATATTCCGAATGCCCTTTTCAGGAAAATCCTTGTGACAGGGGGTCTCTAGATTTGATCGTGTGTGGGGCTTAACCCTTATCAATGCGTCAATTCAAGCACGCCTCACCAGCAGCAGCATGCTTCTCAGGGAGAAAAAAAGGAGAGAAAAACAAGTGCACTTTTTTCTCATATGCTCGGGATAACCCTCGGGTTTGAGAACACTAAATATGGACCGGTGTCTATACAATCCTATGTTCTTTGTTTTGAGGTTTTGGCACTTTTTCCTACTACCTTTTGAGGTTTTGCTGAGGGTACTCTTGTTATATAGGTCTCTCAGTCTCGATTGAAAACTCAGTTGATATAAGGTATTAAAAGAGAGATGATGTAGTTGATATACCATTCTCTTCCCCACCTTCTACATACGAAAAAATAAAAATAAAAAAAAATACCTTTTGAGCTCATCGAACGCGCCCATGTCGAGCATTTCGTCTACGCGCTTCGACTGGTATTCCTCCAGGACGGGCGGCGACACGTCGACCCACAGGAAGCAACAGTCGTACCTCAGCTCGGGGCTCGCTGGCGAGCCGAGCAGGCCGAACGGGTCGGCCGCGGGGTCGAACGACTCCACCAGGAGAGCGTGGATGAAGGAGTTGGAGCCGCCGATGAGGAGGGGAGCTTCCCGCGGGAGGCGATGCTGGAGATGGCTGCATGGCCGATGGAGCGGAACTGCAACGGGGTCATCTCGCCACCGTTCGGGTCGAAGGAACTGAGGAGGTGGTGGGGGACGCCGTGGCGCTCGGCTGGGGGGATCTTGTTGGTGGTGATGTCGAGGCCCCGGTAGACTTGCATTTTGTCGGCGTTGATGACCTCGCAAGGGAAGCGGGAGGCGAGGTACATGGAGAGGCTGGACTTGCCGCACCCGGTGGCACCCATGATGATGACCACCTTGGCGCGGGGGCGGAGGCGGCGGTGGGCGGCTGCAGAGGAGGAGGCCATTGGGGAACAACGGGCGGAGTTGCTCTCGGGGTGGTGGCGGTGGTGGCTATTGGGGGGAGAGGAAGGAAGGTGAACCGCGGAAGCTTGGGGGAGGTGAAGGCAAGGAAGGTCGATATTCGTTTTTATAATAGGGCTCCTCATGCACGTGAAAATGCCAAACAACGTCCGGGGAAATGAACGGGAAGTGATTAAAAAAAAAGAAGGGAAAAGCATAGGAAAGCTTCCATATCCTTCCAGACAACCTTCCTCCTCCCCCGCCCACTTTTCCCCAGGCATCACCGAATCGCCACCCCACTCTTCCTCGCTTCTTCTCCTCCTTCAAAATTTCATCTTCTTCACTGCCCAGTTCAGAACCCTTCCCGCGCTCCTTCCATGGCCACGAGGCGAACCACCTCCAAGCTCACCAAGACCGCCTTGGCCGCCATAAACGCAGCCTCGGCACCTCCCAAACGCTCCTCCGCTGCCGCCGCCGCCGGAGCCGCCTGTGCCCTATCCCGCCCTCACCCGCTCTCCGGCTCCACTCCCAGTTTCGGGAACTCCGTTCACCCACTGACCGGCCACCACTTCGCGAGGCTAATGTCCTCGCTTCCTCGGTATCCGCCGAGCCATCAAGCTCCACAGCGGCGTCGGCTTCGGTTCGCGGGGCTGTGGCCTTCCCTCTCGGGCTTACTCGACCGCTGCAAGAGCGTCTCAGGTTGGAATTCGATCGAATTTCATTATGTGAATGCGGGTATTTTTGTGATATAATTGAAAGGTGTGATCTTGAAGTGTTTTTGTCGCTCAGTGTCGGCTTGATGCTAGGAGCCTTGGATATCCCAATTTATTTGAGGTTTTGCTGTTAGAGTTGGGAATGGTGCTCGTTTGTGAAAATTGAGTTTAGAGCAATTTGTCTGCAGTCTTCTTCTGGTGTTGCTGACGCTTATGGGACTTGAGTTTTGTTCTTTTATGTGTTATGTTTGTGACAACTGTGGCCTTGAGGAACGATCTCCCAAGATGCTGCAGTTACAGAATAGATTACGGAGCGTTCGATGTACATGTTATAAGCTTAAAAAAATAATCTTTTCTCCTGTATCACCAAAGTGCATTGCTTTAAGCTATATTCGCAATGAATGTTAAATTAAAAATGTCGTTTGATGGTTCTTTATTGTATAATTTGGAGAATTATGAGCTGCAAATTTACCAAAATTATGCATTCAACTTTCCCATCTTCCGTGAGCTTTTGCTTATGACGGTCCGGCGAACACTTGAGTGACCATTACATTTTCTTAGCAGGGGAGGCAACGGTTCCTGGATTTTACAAGTTAACACAGTTCCTTGAGTTAAACCTAAGTGTTTGATTTTCAACATACAAAGTATAAAGCTGGCTGTTTAATTTTTTCGTGTTTTGATGATGAATCTGTACTTGGCATGTTTTGCTTTTGATTTCCTGCAAAGTTCAAGATATGGTGGACTGGAGTTTAATGTGATAAACATTCGAAGGTTACTTACCAACTGAGTAAACATCTCATATTGAAGAATTCTTTTTTTCTTTTTTTTTTTCTTTTTCTTTTTTGCTTTTTTTCTTCTTCTCTTCTTCCTCACCAGCTAGAAGCAACCGTCGGTGAGGTCAAGGTCGACCTAAATATTTCTAAGAATTGTCATTAGCCTATTGAAATTGACTATAAACCAATCGAAACGCTGAAGTATCGTCTCGATTCCTACACAACCAAAAATTTTAGAGTCAGGAACTTGATTACACCAATGTCTATTAGCGCATTTTCGGTACCTCTAACTTTGAAGGCCATTACTTAAGTGGTCACACAGTCTTAATTGCCAATTATAGTCCTAAAGGCATCAAAGTTGCTAAATGATCATGCAAATGTTTCTATAGGGTTCATTTTCCTCAAAGTCTAAATTAATCTTAACCTATTCTGAGAAAGTGATAAACAACCACTTTATTGAAAAACAGTACGTTAAACAAGCACTCAAGTATTGAAATGACTTTTAAAGTAAATGCCAAAATGAAAACCTAATACAAGCCAAGCAAAGAATATACATGGCTACATTATAAGCCTTAGGACATGAACCCCATGAGCTATATTCAAATCAAGTTTAATTTCTTTCAAAATGATACTCCACTAGGACTAGGCTACATGTATACTAATTAAATGAAACTAAATTAAATCGAATGCTAAAACTTAAAAATTTCATAAATACCTTTTTAAGCATTTTCTTTTTTTATTTATTTTTTTAAATAATCGAATTTTTAATTATTTTAATGATTTATATTTTTTATTAATTTTTGAATTTTTAATTCTGGAATATGTGACTCGGTTCGG
Source organism: Eucalyptus erythrocorys (assembly GCA_014182555.1). Classification (NCBI taxonomy): domain Eukaryota; kingdom Viridiplantae; phylum Streptophyta; class Magnoliopsida; order Myrtales; family Myrtaceae; genus Eucalyptus; species Eucalyptus erythrocorys. The sequence goes on along the minus strand of CM024599.1, from coordinate 35,757,922 downwards.
GCAGAGAAACCGGTCCGATTGTTGTCTGACTCGGACCTTACCGGTCCAGGTTGGGTCCGAAATCGAACCGGCCCTAGGGCCCAGTCCGAGTATGGCCCGACCTGAATTTGATGGGTTAGCCTCTACAACAATTCAAGCCCCAGTGTCTTCAAACTAAACAAAGCCCAGCTCGACTAGAACTGTAACAAGCCCATATCCGTCACAAGAAAAACACTCTCAAGCCCACCTTCTATAAAAAAATCATCTAGCCTATGCACTCAAAAAAGGCCCATTCTATTCTTCACCCACAACTACCTGACGTGGCCACTTGATCCGAATTTTTGGGTCTCTTCTGATTTTTTTAATCTCAATTTTTTATTTTTTTATATTCTTTTTGCCCTTTTCTTTTGCTCCGCGTTGTCTTCTTCTTTGAGAGCTCTCCCACGACTAGGCCCGTTAAATAAGTAATTCGGATCGAGTTTCGGTTAGGTCATAAATAGTCCGACCCAAATCGACCCATTTAACTTGTTTATAACCCATTTATTGTAATACAAAAATTTTGACTCATATCTAACCCGATCCATTTAACTAAACTTAAGAAAGCTTATTTTATATATATATATTTAAAAATGGTATTGCCAAAATAATTTTATACAACACAAATTTAATGGACAATTTTTATAATTTTTAAAATAAATATTTAAAAAAATTGAAATTTAATTATTTTTTATTTTTTAAATTAAATTTTTAATTATTTTTATTTTTATTTTAAAAATAAATTTTCTTTTTCTTTTTCTTTTTATTTTCTTTTTTGTTCGTCTTCCTCTTTGGCCGCCCCGCCACAACGACGGCCCGGCACGTAGGCCACGGGCGAGCCTTGAGCTTGCTTGGCTCATCAACGTCCAGCAAGGCTTGGCAAGGCCTTTAGGCTTGTTGGCGTCGGGCGAGCTCGAGCTCGCCCCTCATCGGACGTCGATGAGGCCTCCACCTCACCAGATCTAGCGAGGCTCGAGACTTGCCCGACGCCGCCGAGCTCAAGGCTCACCCGGTCGGTCACCGCCGACTAGAGAAAGAAGAAAGAAAAAAAAAAAGGAAAGAAAATTATGATAAAAAATAATTTTAATTTTAATCTTTATAGAAATATATATATTCTTTTTGTAAAGAGAGAAGAAAGAGATTGTGAGGCTTTGGGTGAAAATGAGTTCTAAATCCAACTCATTTAAAATTCATCTATCAAATTATTTAATTATTAAACTCATTTAACTACTTTTTGTCAAAAAAAAAAAATGATCCATATATAATCCATTTATGATTTAAATGGGCAAAACTTCATTGAACTAACTCACGCCAGAACTCTAATCGACTCGACGTTAACACTTGACTTTGCTGATTGCAAAACGAAAGCCCTTTCAACAAACCAAACATGTCTATGCACATCGAGACAAAAGTAAGACCGGCTATGGTGGCCTCTAACCGAGGACTTCTCCGGCGAGGGCTGTGGATTTTCCAGCGTGAAGACATTATCCACGACTGACTCGTGCATCCAATGATATGTCACAAAATCAAGGAGAAACCTAGATTCAGTAATAAGGCAACAATATTAGAACAAACCAAGCGCAACGGAAAGAGTTTAAGCATCGATTTTGTGAACTCCAATTCGGGGCTTCATTCAAGCATTTTGTCAAAAAGTTGTTGTGCAATTCGACATACCACTTTCAAATTCAGATTTAACGTCGTTCGTGGCTTAAACCCGGTATATTGAGCTCTAAATTGACATTAGTGGCAACAAATCAGTTTAGGTTTTTTACGGTTTGCCCAAAATCTCGTCGGTTCGGTTTGACGTTCTCAAAATCAATAAGCAAGGAAGAGGCAGGACCTTTCTGGGGTTACCTGGTTCAGGAGTGTGCAGTGACGAACCGCGACGGGCTAATTGGCTTCCCACCAAGGTCGAGGGTGGTTCAAAGCGAGCGGACGAAAAATTCCTTAGTCTGGGTCTCTCCCCGCTCTCTCTCTCTCTCTCTGTCTCCAGTGAGTGAGCCTCCTATTTTACTCGCGCTCCCTCTCTCGCTTTTAAGGGAAACCGGCAAGCGCGCATGGCATCTGCCATTGCCAGGTTACAGGTCGGCCGGACATCCGCGGATCACGCCGCCACCTGCTTTCCTTCTGCTCTGCCTCCGTCGCTGTTCCTTTGCAGAAGGCGTGAGCGGCGTGAAGGAGAAGCACACCGACATGTGAGCCGGGCCTGGGAAAAGGATGATGGGCCCGCCTGAGCGGAGGAAAAGAAAAGAGAGAAAAGACTTGGGCCAGACCCAGCCGGAAAAGAGATAGGGGTCTGGGTTGACCCGACCCAGTCGGGCTCCTTCTCCTCTTTTCTTCTGAAAAATAAAATAATAATAATTTTAATGAATTCTATCACTACTCAATGCAGATACTCCTAAAGCTTATAAGCTATGCAATTTACATGATTTTTTAGGAGTTAAAAGTTAATCCCCAATTTTCTTTACAATTAAGCCCTAAATAGATAGCCAAAATTTAGATAGCAACAAAGACAAGATGAGCATATTTCATGGATAAGAGTATATGTGCCCACATCCCGTAGGCTGTTAAGTGTATACCTTTATGGGAAGTGATTCAATAACATCCTTGAGGTAATGTACTCTTGAAAAGGTTCTCCGATTTGCCTGAAGCCACAACCATCAGCTAATTTTTACTTGGCACCATTTTCTAGTATTCAAATATCAAATAATATTGAGCCCGTCTTCTAACAGTGTATTATGAAATATCCACCAAACCCAGAGAAATTATTAAAAAGCAATATATTACCACTTGGCCAGTGCAAGTTGTTTCTTATCAATTTAATTGTAAGTTCAAAATGAAACCTAGCAAATTTGGTTGTTGTTCATATCCATCCCAATTCCCAACACCTCAATTTATCAAAATGCATGCTTGTTCTCGAATAGATTGTAGCCTCCACAAATCTGCCTATGCTTTTCACCAACTGAATGGCTACCGGATGTATGAGCTGGTCATATTGACATAGACTTTGTTACTCATTTCTGAGATTAGGTCGGCTGGGTCTTAATTAATATATAGTTGAGCTGACCAATTCTAATTAAGATCCAATTTTAGCTGACCGATAGTGTTGGGGAGAAAACATACTTGTAATAAGATATTAAATCAGCCACAAAACCTAATTCAGTTATAGTTAGTTGCATTATAATAATCCTAAAGCTTTAACACCGCAACTAAATTTAAATTGATCACATTCAATCTTATGATTGTATATAAAAATAAATATCACTATGAAAATTAGAAAACATAAACATAATGCTTAATGTTCGATAAGCTCACTTGTTAAGTCTCTAGTTGTGATCGATAGAGATGATATATGAGATCGATAGAGTACTTTGTCTACACTATGATATTTGGCAAATGAAGAAATAAGGACAAAACAATAAATTGAGACAATATATAAACTATCGGTGCTCATTTAGCTTTTGAAAGTTTGTCGTATTAATCAATTTATGTACATGATTTTCATATTCGCCACTAAACTTTTTATTGTACTTAAAAATATATATATATATATATATATATATATATATATATTTATATGTTAGCCTTAATGCTTGTCAATTTGTATATAAGTACAAAGCCTCATCAACAAATTGTTACTAAACAATTCTGAGTGGAGCATGGGAGTAATAAAGTTGTAATGGGAAAGATCAATGGTTACATATGCTTAGAAAAGATTATACTTTTCAAAATTATCTTCATCAATGTAACGTTTAAACGAAAAGTGTCAAGTATTTTAGGGATTTCCAGGATGGCCATAAAAACCCATTGCCAAAGATGGCTTCTAGCAACAAGAGAGTGGCCATCACTACTACTGTGCTTAAATCTTCCATCATAAAATTCGACGGATGGTTTGAAATTAATTAGAAAAGTGAAAGTGGCGCTTTAAGCAACTGTAAGGTCACAGTTAGTACAAGGGTGGTCAATTGAGTAATTAGATACACAAGTTTGACTAGTGTTAAACCGAGCTCTTCCTCTGCCTCATGAACGTGATCGTGATCATGAAGAAATGAAGCAAGAACATAACTGCAGTCGAAAAACCAAAAGACGCATCCATAGCATTTGAGACGACATAGTGCGAATGTTCTGAGAACAACGCCCAGGATCATTGCAATATTTGTCGATATGAACTTCGAACAAAGAGATTTGGCATTTCATATTACCAGTCGTTAGGAGCATATTGAACAGCCTGATGGACATAGCTTTGAGCACGAGAGATAAAACCACACCGTCAGCATCTGTTTGCTCATCACTCCTTTTGGCTAAGTACTCCTTTGCTTTCTCTGCATCCCCTGAACCTTTAAAAAAAGAAAAACATTTCGCACAAAAAACTCACAAAGAGTACGATGCAAATATGCAAATTCCTTTGGCTCATTATATTTTTGTCACTATTATGCAAATTCTATCTACTTTTCACGTCGCTTAAAAGTCCGAGATATTATAAAAAGTCCCCAAAACAAGATGAATTTAGAATACTGACAACAGCATACGACTTTTGGCTGGATAGACAACAAGATGATTATACCACCCGCCGTGGTGGCTTCGCTGGATAGGCTTCAGGCTTCCTTTCGTTGAGAGGTCTGGAGTTCGAAACCCCTGCGACGCAAGTTGCAGGGAGGCTGGCGTGAGACATTGGTGACTTACCCGGTGGCATGTGTGTGGTGGCTAGCACGTGTCGCCCCCAGTGGTTTATCTCCAGCTGCCGGTCGTGCGGGGTTCCCTGGGTCATCAAAAAAAAAAAAAGACAACAAGATGATTATCTTACCCGATGCTAACGCAACACTGGTCAGAGGCTTATAGGGCCCACTATTAGAAAACAAAACCTGATCTTTCTCTACACTCTATCTTTACACATGCATTCCGTACATTATATTTTCCTGGAATTCTTTTCGAGAATCTTATCCCATGCTAATTCCATTGAGTCCCCCGTATCTACCGCCACAAAATCTATCTAGACATGTGCACCAAAACCATAAGCATTCAAAAAGCTCATTTCTTCTTCATCTTTTTTCTCTCTGTGCTAATGCAAATTAACAAAGTAGATTAATCAGGATGACTCGTTTCTTCTTCTTTCTGACCTTGCCATTACAGAAAAGCAAGCCGAGCGCGAACAAGCTCACCGTCCTGATCGTTTGATGTGGGGCTGAAAATGCAATTCAAGATTGACCCTCACGCTGGTTCTGTATCGTTTGTTCGTTGCCGGGGGCTTCTGCGATTGCGACAGGCTGTTACGAAGATGGCATGCCGAAGGAGGATTGATATGGCTCCGACGACCATCTTTGACTTGATGTAGAGGGCTATTTCTGCAAATTCTGCCTCGGGTTGTCCTTGGAGGCGAATTTGTCCTTTGGATTTGGAATTGAACCCGTCGAGTTGTGTTAGCTGGGTTCACTCCTATGTGGAGGAGACCCAGTGAGTTGCAAGCCCAAAAAGGGCTTGAGCCCATATAATAAGTTATATGAGGAAACATGGTTTCTCACTATCTATATAAAGTGATAGTCGCAATAGGAAATAGTAACAAGAGAAAAAGAGAAAGCAGAAAATCTGGGGGTTGAGGCAATATCTGATTTACATCAAGCTGGCGTCGGAGGTCGATTCGTGGTCCGACTGAGCTGAAATTTTGTCAGCATGTTCATGACGCAATCTTCTCGAATCTGAACGGTTTGATTTTCGTTTGAAGCTGCCTACATCAGGTTTTTCGTGGATTGATCAAAACCTGCGTTTTTTGTCAGATTTATCATTGATCTTTTGTGAAGTTTATGTGTATTGCCAAGAATTATGTTCTTGAGATCTTTGCTGCTATGTACCTCTAGTATTTGCTAGAGAAGAACAATTTTATTGATAGTGAAGAATTTTGGATGGACTCCGGTCCCGTGGTTTTTTATCTCCTCACATCGAGAAGGTTTTCCATATAAAAAATCGTCTTGTGTTCGCGTGCTTGGTATTTATTTTATTCTACTATATCGATTCCTACTAGGTTTACACAAGAGGGGAGATTATTTTATTCCACTGCGTTGATTCGATATTGTTCGAATTGTTGTCGTTCTCCCATCAAGTTGCTCCACGAGAGGAACTGCAGCGACCAAATCAGCCCTTTGCTCTTGGCAACGTCACAATTAAGTGCACTCAAACTGCCAGAATGGCTTGGGCAGCAGCTTCTAATCCCCTTCGTCGTCGTGGAAGCTGTCCGAAGAGGAGCTCCTTCAGACTCCTCTTCTCCGTGAACGCAGCACTAGAAATCGAAGTCCCAGATGGAGGAGGAGGATGAGACCAAGGTATTCGGCAGACAATTATTGTGGTCGGCAATTACCACTCTGGCCCTTCTGATCTCGTCGGGAAGGATCTTGTCGTCGAAGAAGAGCTCGTCCGCTGAGGAGAGCCGGGGGACGAAACTCGACCCATCGACGCAGAAGTCGGAGTCGGAGTCCATCAACGACCAGTCGAGCCTCTCGCGTTGACTACAGTCATCTTCTTCGACGAACACGTCGTCGCCGCATTCCCGTCGCATCTTCCCAGTACGCACGTGGAGAAGCGCCAAGAGGGTTTGAGAAAGGAGGTGGCGTTTGGGGAGTCGAAAGGAGCGGCGAGAGAGATGTCGGCAACTTGCTGCTTTCGAAGCTTTTGGGATTTTGTCTGAGCGGGGCGTGCGAAAGCAGAGAGCAGAGAACCTGGATTATGGGTTTGATGGAGAAGATGAGATGAATCGATGAAGGGAGGCTAAACCAACGCACGACGAATGACAGATTTTTGGCCCATGACGAGGGAAAAAGAGAAAGGACCCGCTGGACTTAGGGTTTTTGTTTTGCCGTGACAAGGAACTTCCACTGTTCATTTTTTTTTTTTTTTGGTCGAAAAGATAGTACTTTCTATTCTCACTTAACAGGAGTCTTACAAGACAGTGGCGGAATAATATCCGAGCATAAAATATTCCATAAAGGTAGAGGGGGAGTGTTCCACCAATTTAGAGGGAGCTGGTGTGCGTGATGGGTACATGCTATCCAATCCGCTGCGCGATTTTCTTCTCGGGGGTAATGGATCACCTTAACATTGGTGCATTGGGCTAATTCCGGTCTACAACGTTGCACAAGTTCTTTTAAATTCCATTGAGGTTTGGCCTGCCCAAAACCTGTTCCACGACAAGTGAACAGTCACTTTCGCAAACCCATTGAAGTGTTTGACCTTTGAAGCTTCCCACGTGACTCGACTACATCTCATTGATATGAAAGAGCCCTTTTAAGATCGCTTCAGTTTCCGCTTCGTGCGGTGAGGAAACCCTAGACGTACAAGCAAAGCCTTCGACAACCTGCCCATACGAATCGCGCACGATTCCAACAACAGAGCAGAGAAACTCACCTGGGATCCAAGAGGCGTCAACGTTCATCTTCAATTCCTGCCGATCCCATGGTTTCCATCTAGCAAGTGTGCTTCGATTTGAGTATATTCCTTTCTGGTTTGTCTGCCTTCTGTTGATGTTAAGGTTCTGATCTTGTGCTAAACTCAGCAGATCTGCAAGTTTCGGGGGCTTTGCTCGAAAGATCCATCCATTTCTCGCCTTCCACATGTTCCAGAGAACCAGGCCAAGGTATTCTCGTTCAGGTACGCTGCTGTTCATTGTAAAAGCTCCCATTATCCACTGGTCTGTTCTTCTGATATTGTGTGTGGGACTGAGGCCTCTGAATCGTGGGTCTTCCCAAATGCCTTTTGTCCATTTACAAAAAAAGAAAAGGTGTTCAGTAGTTTCTATCTTCGTATTACAGAACTGGCATAATGGATCTTGGCTGATCTGTCGTTTATATAGATTTTCTCTCATTGGAAGGCCGTTTTGACAGAGAGCCCAGAGGAAAGTTCTAATTTTTGGTGGCACTGCAAGGCTCCAGATCTTGGTCCATAAGGTACGTGGTGGCTAAAATGAACAGGAGGCTCGATTGTGGTTTTGGCTTTTGGCTACGGAATATGCTCTGTTATAGTCGCTTTTAACAGAATATTGCCCTGTACTATTACCTGTCCAGACAAGAGAATTCGGTTGTGGTTGCTGGCTCAGTGGGATTGCTAGAATTTCATTAGCAATATTTTCATAGTAGAGCTGTTGAATTTGTTGTTGTTTCCCCTCTTTAGAATCTGCGTTTATAAGTTCGGACACCATAATAGGATCTGTTTGGCTAGTTTGTCCTCCTATGATCCCTTACATTAACCATTTATCTTCTCGAATGCGAATGGTTGATCATCCCCAACTGACCATTTGATTTTTTCTTTGATTGTATCTTGGCCAAGCAACAAACTCCTCGAGCCCCATGATGGCCGATGGCCCTTGCATGCTATCCAGAGGTCACCTATTGGAAAGTATACTCCTTTCAACACTCAACTCCACAGGGCTAAAGGGGTATTTGATAGTCTCCATGCTTGCTTGCCTAGCATGGCTCGATTAAAGGTAATTAAATCTTTAAACCCCAACCCTCCTTCATCTTTTCGGGTTTTCAGCACATCCTAGTTTTTTCAATGAATTCCCGGTTTAGAATCTCCTTTCTGCCACCAGAATGATGCAATTCTTTGTTCTATTGCTTTGCAGATCGATACTAGCGGCTTGAATATGGACATTGCATATGTAGGTATGGACTGAACAACACTTTTGATTAATACCTCCTTCCCTGCCTTGGTAAGTAATTTCTCTTTCCACCCTTCTAACTTTGAATTCACCCTGGCTAATATCCATGCAAACAGTTCTTTTTTTGATCGACCCCATTTTGTGGGTATACCCAAGTATTTCCCTGTTTTTTCAAACACAGGGACTCTCAATTCTGTGGCCATATTTCTTTTCAATGGTAAGGGACAGTTTGCACTAAAATACACCCCTAATTTGTTTAAATTTACTGCTTGTCCCGAAGCATAGCAGTACTGGTTAAGTATCAATGCTAAATTTTGACATTCCATAATAGTGCCATCCAAAAAAGAGATAACATCGTCCGCAAAAAGGAGGTGTGAAAGCTTAGGACAGAATTTATTTATCTGTATGTCTTTGATGCTGCCATCCATTATTGCTTTGTTCATCAACCATGTTAAAACATTAGAGATCAGGATAAATAGGTAACGTGACAGAGGATCACCTTGTCTGAGTCCTCTCGAAGGGTGGAAGAAAAGGGTAGGGTCACCATTTATCTTCACACTGAATGACACTGTTGAAATACACTGCATTATAAGTGTCACCCACTTTGCACAAAACCCCATATGTAGCATGCAATCCCATAGAAAATCTCATTTAATTCTGTCATACGCTTTCTGCATATCTAGTTTAAGTATGGCCTGATGTTTGTTCTTCCTCTTTGTGATTCGCAGCTGGTGCAGGACTTCCTGCACAATGAAAACGTTGTCTTGTATTTGTCTGCCTTGAACAAATGCACACTACTCCAGTTCTATAATATCTGGCAGCCACTTCTTTAATCTATTTGCAAGAAGTTTTGATATTATTTTGTAATTGAAATTACATAGACTGATGGGTCTGTATTGGCCAATGTTCTCAGAGTTTTTGACTTTAGGGATCAAGGAGATATATTTTGATTGAGAAGGGGATCAAGAGAACCTCTCTGGAAGAAGTTCTGAACTAGCTGTAACAGATCAATCTTTAAAGTATCCCATGATTGTTGATAAAAAATTCCACTGAAACCATTAGGGCCAAGGGCTTTTAGTGCTCCCAACTGGAAAACTGCAGCTTGAATTTCCTCTATCAAAGGTACAGCCACCAATTCTTCATTAATGTTCTGTGTTATAGGTGAAGGGCATTGGTTTAGGACAAGTTGATATTGTCTTGTACCCTCTATTGTATATAGCTTTCTGTAAAAAGACTGAATATGGTTATGGATCACTGTAGTATCTCTGCACCATTTGTTATCTTCTAATTGCAACATGATAATTCTATTTCTCTACCTTCGCTGTATAGTTGATGCATGAAAAAATATGGTATTTTTGTCTCCCCATTGCAGCCACTTAATGCGTGATCTCATACCCCAGAATTGTTCTTCCTGTTTTCTCATTTTCTCTATCTGGTTGATAATGCTCTGTTGTTGCTTTTTGCTGGTGTGCTGATATGAATGATTAGTTAGCTCTGTTAAGGCCTTATTAAGCTCTTTTATCTGCAATGTGGCATTGGCAAACTTCTCTTTACTCCACTATGCCAGTACTTGTGATGTCTCCTGTAGTTTCTCGGAGAGAGTGAGTGGATAGAGAGATTTTGTCTTCCATGTTTGTTGGATGACTTCATTATACTCCTCATGTTCTGTCCAGAAGACTTCCAGCTTAAAATTTCATTTTGTCTTCTTCTTAATAGGGTATAGCCGAAGGACTAGGGGACTGTGATCTGAGCCAATAGCTGGAAGGGCTTGGACTTCAGCTTCATTAAAAGTAATCCTCCATTCTAAGGTACATAGTACTCGGTCTAGACGTTTTTTAACCAGATCCTCCCCTTCCCTGTTGTTTGCCCATGTGTATGCACATCCGTGACTGTCAATATCCATTAAAGATAGATCATTAAGCATATTTTGAATGCTGCAATACGACTATTATCAGCTTCTTTTTTTCCCACTTTCTCCCATACATACAAGATTTCATTAAAATCTCTCATGCATATCCATGGAAGAGAGCTATGAGGTTTAATGGTCCCCAGCATTTGCCATAAGGTCAGTCTTTCGCCAAAATTGGTAGAAGCATGAATAAAAGTAATCTGCATGTTTTGTCTGCTTTCTTGATCAGTGCACTCCACATCTATAAATTGCTGTGAACTAGCTTTCACCTTCAATGTGACTTCCTCATGCCACATAAGTGCTAAACCCCCCGCCAAACCTGTTGGATTAACAATAAATAGATTCGGAAACAGTAACTTTTTGCAAACTTTTTCCACCATTGCTGCTTTATTCTTTGTCTCCATAAGAAAGAGTAATCTGGGCCTTTCACGAGCCGTTAAGACTTTTAGTTCCTGGATTGTCAGGGGGTTGCCCAGCCCCTGACAATTCCAACTAACGATTTTCATGGCTTCATTGGTGGCTTATTAAGGCTAGCCACCGAAGCCCATTCTTGTCCCTCATGGATCAACTTAACAGGGGTCTCCAGAAGTTCAATATCATCAATGAGAAGGGGAGTTTTCTCAGGTAGGCACTTCTGCTTTTTTTCCTTCTGTACCTTCATATGCTTCTTGCTGCATTTCTCGACTTTTGATAGAACTTGTCTCTGGGTTTCAGAGCATTGAACCTGTTTGCCATTGTCTCTGGTTTCTTTAACATTCATTTCATGTGGTTGGGCTTCCTCCTTTCCATGAGAGCTGTCTAATCTTCTTTTGCTGCAGGCTCCAGTTTGCAATGCAGTATCTTCCTCATGAACAATGATATCCATACCACTAGGTTGGGAAGGTGTAACAGGTACTGTCTCTTCCACTATAAACTCTTCTTCAATTTTACCATAAAAAGCTTCCCTATAAGGGCTATGTTCACATGCTTCTGCTTTCAGCCAAGGCCCATATGGTCCTATTTTGTTGACTGCCCAAGGTGATTGCGCATAAGGGATTTCAGCACAGTCAGGGGCATAGTGACCTATTCTCCCACAAGAATAACAATAATGCGGGATGCGCTCGTATTTGAATTCCACCCAAAGCCATTTGGAACCAATGTCCTAGATTGCCCCCGATATCAGTAGACTGTTCAAGTCAATGTTTATTCGCACTCTGCCTCCTTTCTGTGGATAGTTACCAGTTGAATCTAGTTGTACTTCCATAACTTGTCCGAGCCTACTTCCCAAATCTTTGAATACTTGCTCTACTCTCCATCTAGGGGGAATACCTCCAATACGCACCTAGAAGGCAGCTTGAGTGAGGTCGTAATAATGCTCTGGAATTTCAAGCTCACATTGTCTTAGGACCAGCAGATTACTGGAATAAGACCAAGGTGATATCTTCATTACCCTCTTTTTTTCCTCTTCTGATTGGAAAACAAAGGTGAATAGCCCAGGTTCTTTTTGGGTACAGGTAACAGTTTCTGTTTTCCATGCTTTTTTCATTGTCGAGAAAAAAGCTGGGTAATTGACATTGGGTTTAGAGTAGAGTTTGCCAAAGAGTATGCGTCTACATTCCTCCCTTTTTTGTGGAGAAATTTCAGTGGAAACTTCGACAACATCCTCCTCAAACTATAGGTGACCAAGTCGTTTACATAAGGCTGCCACTCGCATCTCATTTTCTTCCTTACTTTCCATGGACACTGACTTTAGACTTGACTTAATCTGTAGGTGGGTCTAATTACTGTTATGGCTGGAAGAAATCTACCAGAAGGCTTTCAGATAACAAGCTTCGGTTGGTATGGCGTGCTTGAATTGATGCGTCAATAAAGGGTTTTTCAGATTGACCCCACTCTCACATGGATTTTCATCAAAAGGGCATTCGGAATATTACAAGGGGCAATCGTTTGAAAGGTTCGGGAATTCGGCAAGAGGTTCAATGTTAAAACTGCCTAAATTGTCATAGTCCTCAGTTGTAATCTTCTCTGATCTTGTTGAAACTCAAAATTAATCGTATTATCACATATCGATCACCAGAACGGAAGGTATAATAAAGTCCAGCAATATCGCATGAATATCATAAGATGATGACGGATTAGTTATTGAAAGACAAAGACTCAATAATTGATAGCGAGGCAAGAAGCCATCCCATGTTTAGCTATTGAAATACGATGACGGATATTTGATGACTATTCAAGTGATGCCGCAGTAAGTTTTAGACGAAAACATTAGAAATATCCAGGAAAGCGCCAAAGGTATTCGTGGTTAAGGAGTAGTTGACATACAAAGACCCAGCCATGAAATCATTGTTGATAAATAAAGAGCATCGAAACACAATCCAGACAGTTGTAAAGCAAATAGGCAAGGTAATTGCAGAGGAAAAGGCAATGTGCATTTCTATAAATACCATCAGTCATCTAGCATGAAGCCTCCCCCACGAAAGAATCAATCAACATATAATCCCTTTATCTTTACATTTCTTGTACTACACTTTAGTTTTCATAGATGTAGCTCTTAGATCCTCGTCGTTGTTTAGATTCCAGCGTGTATCTCCACCATGATGTTGCGTCGTCGATTAAATTTTGATGTTGTATTCTCTATCCTAGTCCAACACTGTCGATTAGATTCCAGTGTTATGTCCTGTATCCCGATGCATTGTCGTTGATTAAATTCCGGCATTGTGTCTATTTATCGCCAAATTATGTCGTCGATTAGATTCTAGCACAGTTTGAACTTGTTCTCAATGTTAGCAAGTTCATTGTCCGAGTTGTATAATTCTATTCGAAATTGGAAATTTGACACTTATATTGCATTTGATATCCTTTGTTCAGAATTAGTACAAAATCTTTATTATTTCTAAATAAAAATTGAAGGATTATTCTCGCTGAAACAAATCTATTTGCAGGGATGGTTCTTGTCAACTTCATTGAAAATTCCCTTGCTTTATTATCCTCAAATTGACGAGGCTTCTTCTTCCTCGGTAGTTGCCTACACGAAAGGATAGGAGGTGAGAATGGTGATTTATAAAGCAAACGCGTTAATGCTTGACACCGTAAATCTTGGGAGAATATTTGCACAAACAAGCGTGCAGATTTTTTTTTGAACTAAAACAACGCTTTTCATATTCGATTACTTAGCAGTAGTGTTTGCACCAAGAACATCAGTACATAATAAGTGGGTAATAGCAGGAGGGGGATGTGATACCCAATTAGCAGGTAGGGAATTTGTGCGACATGCCTTAGCTATCCAGTCGGCTAGCCGATTTGTGCTTCTATTGCAGTGGGCCAAGTCCAGGCCCGTAAGGTGAGACAGCTTCGCTTTGACCCAGCCCATTGTGGCTTGTATCTCCCATGGCAGATCAGATCCGCCCGTGCGGTTAAGTGGAGAAGTCAGCGAGTTCAGAAGAGAGAGACAGTCAGACCTGATTTGGGGAGAGAGAAGCCGTCGAGTGCTCACAAAATCTAGGGTTTCTTCTAGTGCAATTGCCTCCGCTTGGAGGGCCGAAGATGCGGCAACCTGCTTCGCAAATCCGTCCACCAGAATCCCGCGGTGGTCTCTGCAAACACAGGCGATGGCTGCTGCGCACGTTCCTTGCTCTGTCGCTACCCTTGGGGAGGGAGGGTTTTCTGCCAGATTCGGATGGAAAGCTGCATCTATATCAAGCCGCAGCACACTTGGGGGGGGTGGATGCCAGTTCTCAGGTAGGCTTTTCGTTGATTTCTGGTGTGGGTTGCTCGTTTGTGCAGTCCGGTATTGCTCAACTAGGGTAAAAGCTCTGTTTTTTGTGTGAGTCGGGTTGGGGTTTCGATTGTTGAAGATAAACTGGTTGCGCTCCTTCCAAATACTCCATAGTATCACACCTATCTCATCAAATTTGTTCTGTGTGGCTGGATCTTGATGGATTTTGCAGATCCAGTCATCTAGGCGAGTGAGGCCGAACCGAGAGATTTTTAGGTGGAGAGGAGCTGCTGTCCATACACGCTGAGTCCAAGGGCAGAGGAGTAGCAGATGCTCGAGCGTCTCTTCCTCCTTCCAGCAGATTGGACAGACTGACACAGGTACAATTTTTCTAATATGCAGATTCTCCGAGGTGGCCAAAGCATTATTGCACGCATTCCATAAGAAAAATTTGATTTTGGGAGGGATTTTAGCTTGCCATATGTATTTCCATAGCTGAGGATTTCTTGTGTGAGATGATGATGCTTGCTTTGGTTGTGTTTTGGCCGACGCTGCCTTGATTGAGAAATATCCACTTTTCACTGAGTATTCCCCTGAGCTAGTATTCTTCCACACTAGGCTATCTTGTTCATCCGATCCTCCAGTAGTAGTTGCTAAGATTTCATTTGCTATTGCCATGTTAAACAAAGATTTGATAAGAGGCGCATTCCACGTTCCTGTTTCTCTGTTGATAAGCTCTGCAACTTTTCTGGGTTCGGTAGGTGTAGCGTGGCCTAGTATTTTGCCGCTTCGTAGCCAGCAATCATCTCTAATATATGTGCTTTCCCCGTTTCCAATTCTGTGCATAATCTGAGGAGCAATGGCATTTCTGGCTTTGATGAGGCTCTGCCACCCCCAGGAGGGACGAGACCCTCTACCAGCCTTCCAGAGGTCAGAATTTGGAAAATACAGCGCCTTGAGGGTTTTATGCAGCAATGAGGTTGGGTTTTTTCCGATTCTCCATACCTGTTTTGCTAACATCGCCAGGTTAAAATGCTGCAGGTCTTTGAAGCCCAAGCCCCCTTCACTTTTCTTTAACTTTAAGAGGTCCCACTTCTTCCAATGGATGCCAGCCGATTTATCATTGTTTTTCCACCAGAAAGAAGCTACTTTTTTCTCAACAGCTTTGCAGATGGAAACAGGTATTTTAAAGATTGACATAGCGTATTGGGGAATTGCTTGTATAACTGCTTTGATGAGAATTTCTTTACCTGCTTTTGATAATAGCTTTTCCTTCCAGCTCTCCAATTTGGAGTTGACTCTGGCCAAAATCCACGTGAACATATCTTTTTTGGAGCCTCCCCAGTCAGAGGGTATGCCCAAATACTTCCCCGTTTTGGTAATTTCTGATACTCTGAGTGTTGCTGCCATATTTTGTCGAAGAGTTGTAGGGCATCCCTTGCTAAAATATACACCTGATTTGTTCAGGTTTATAGCCTGACCCGAGGCGTAGCAATACTGTTTGAGAATCTCCGCCAGGTTTTGACATTCCACAATGGTGCCATGAAGGAAAAAAATGAAATCATCCGCAAATAGAAGGTGAGATAATGCTGGGCAGTGTTTATTTAGCTGGATCCCTTTTAAAGTACCTTCCTGAACCGCTTTCTTCATCAGTGTAGATAGTACATTTGCCACAATGATAAACAGGTAAGGTGAGAGGGGGTCCCCTTGCCTTAATCCACGGGAAGGTTTAAATGGAGGTAAGATCTCACCGTTAAAATTGATGCTAAAAGTGACTGTGGTTACACATTGGAGTATCCATTGCACCCACATCTCACAGAAGCCCATCTTGCGTAGGCATGCTTCTAGGAAGTCCCATTCTATGCGATCATACGCCTTCTGCATGTCAAGTTTGAGGACTGCTCTAAACTTATTTTTCCTGTTGGTTGCCCGTAGTCTATGGAGTACCTCCTGTACCAGCATTATATTATCTTGTATCTGACGACCTCCCACAAAAGCACTCTGTTCCTCTGCAATTAGTTGAGGTAGGAGGGGTTTTAACTGTTTGTAAGCACTTTTGAAATGATTTTGTATAGGAAATTGCAGAGGCTAATGGGTCGGTATTGCTCTAGTTTTTCTGGCTGAGGGACTTTGGGTATAAGTGTAATAAGTGTGTTATTCAGTGCAGGATCCAGATAGCCCGAGCAGAAGAAGAGTTGCGTTGCTTTGACTATATCCTGCAAGAGAGCTTGCCAATGGTCCCTGTAAAAGATGCCATGAAAGCCATCGGGCCCCGGGGCCTTGTAGGCGCCAAGTTGCTGCATTGCCCTGGTAATTTCCTCCTCTGTACTTGGGCCAGTTAGTCTCGGTATTCATTTGATCATCGACTACCGTAGGAATAAGCTGCAGAATAGGATGCCAAACACGAGGGCCTGTTGTAGTGTATAGGTTTTGGAAGTAGTCTATGGTCATATTTTTTAGCCGCTGCTCCTCTCTTATCCATATTTCATCCCCATTTTTCAGCATGGATATCTGATTTCTGCACCTTCTCTGGATTGTGGTCGCGTGAAAGAAGCGTGTATTCTTATCCCCCCACTTTAGCCAGCTAATCCTCGATCTGATCCCCCAATACATTTCCTCCTGGTTCCATATTTGATTCAATTCCTGAGTTAAAGCTTTCACCTGTTTCGTTTCTTCATTGTTCTGTATGCTGTTCATCAGGTGGAGAAGCTCACTCTTCAACCAAGTAATTCTCTTCTGAGCATTTCCAAATCTGGTGCGGCTCCACTCCGTCAACTTCAGCTGTATCCCCTTCAACCTTTCAGCCAAACTGAGTTGCTTCAGGTTAGGATCATGCCAGGTCTCTCTGACAATATCTTTGCTTTCTGTATTTTCCGCATTTTCCGCCCAGAATATCTCATATCTGAATAATCTTCGGCGTTTATGCTTAGGTTTTGACATGGAGATCAGCAAAGGGGTATGGTCTGACCCTACTGCAGGGAGGGCAACACACTCAGCTTCCGGGTAAGCGAGCCTCCATTCAAGTGAGCAGAAAACCCTGTCAAGCCTTTCTTTGACTAAATTATCCCCCTCTCGATTATTTGTCCAGGTAAATGAGCATCCCTTGCATTCAAGATCCATCAGAGAGCATTGATTCATAAATTCTCTGAAAGCCACGAGTCGATAATTTTCTGCTCGTTTTCCCCCCACCTTCTCCCAATGGAATAAAATTTCGTTGAAATCTCCCAAACAGAGCCAAGGTATTCTATAATGTGTACTCACTGACTGAATTTGTTCCCATAGCTGTACTCTCGCCCTGAATTCAGTTGGTGCATGTAGAAATATTATATTCATCTGCTGATTGTTGTTGCTCAGATTGCACTGGGTGTAGATTGCTTATGCTGAATGTTGATTTATAGCTAGATGTAGAGTATCATCCCAGAACAAAGCTAAGCCCCCTGCTGAACCCTCTGGATTTACTATAAAGCTATTCATGAACTTTAACTTTCTCTTTAAGCTGAGCACTTTCTGTTCTTGGTTTTTAGTTTCCATTATAAAGACAAGATTGGGCCTTTCTTGAGTCACATAGACTCGCATAGCCTGGATTGTCGTGGGGTTGCCCCCCCCCGACAATTCCAGCTGATGATTTTCATGGCTGAGTTGGTGGCTTATTAGGGCTAGCCACCAAAGCCCATTGTTCTGACCTTTCCACCACTCGGATAGGAGTCTCCACTAATTGAGTAGCTTCCACAGAGAGTTGTTTTGTGGATTGAGCTCCATAGGGGCAAAACCTCTTGCCTTTCTTCAAAGTAGACGCCTTAGTGCATTTGCCTGTCTTTTTTGCAGGGGGGATCACTGGTTCGCCAACTTCCTTATCCAAAGCATCGCTGATTATTTGTACTAACTCTTCATCTATGCAGCAACTACCCCTCTTCTGGGGGTTTTTCCCATCCGCTAGGATGATATCCATCTTGGAGGTTGGCTGGTAAGACTCTTCCACCCTAATCTGGTCATTTCGATCTTGATTTTTGGGTAATATAGGGATGAGCTGATCTGCTGTGTTATTATCAGGGGAGAATTGTGTTTCAGGCACCACATCTACTTCTTCAGGAAGAAATTCCATTTGCCCGTAATAAACTTTGCCATAATGACTCAGTTGTCGAGCCTCTGCTTTCAGCCATTCACCAAATCGGGTAGGTAAATTTTTTTCTGAACCCGATTCTTTAGAGGGTATGTCAGGGCATTCTTTTGCAAAATGACCTATCCTGCCACATGAGTGACAAAAGTAAGGCAAACGTTCATATTTGAATTCAACCCAGATACACTTGCCTTCGAGCTTAACTAAAACCCCTGTCTTGAGAGGGTTGGCTAATGGCATTTTTACTCTAGCTTTGCCAACCTTGTAGCTACTGTTGCCTTTTTCTACCAGCTTAATCTCCACAACTTCTCCAATTCTGGCTGCAAGCTCCTGTATCACGTCATAGGTGACTCGCCCAAAAGGTAACCCTACAAAGTTTACGCAGAAATCACAGCTTGTGAAGTCATAGCAGAGTTCTGGAGTATCAGGTTCACATTGTTTGAGCACCAGAAGATGGTTGGAGAACAACCAGGGTCCGGATTCAAGAACTCGCTGTTTTTCAGCTTCCAGTTGGAAGGAAAATGAAAAGAAGCCCAGATCTAGCATCGCACAGGTGACTTTCTCCGTTTTCCACGCTTTTTTCATAGTTGTGACGAAAGCAGGAAAGTTTAAAGGAGGGAGAGTATAGAAATGACCAAAGAGGGTTTTGTTGCATTCAATCAATTTTTCTGGCGGAACTGCATCTGGGATATCTACTACTTCAACAGCACTCCAAAGATCGCCCATACTTTTACACAGGGCAGATGAGACGGTACAATCCTTCACGTCCCTTTAAGGGGGCCAAAAAAAAGCAAAAAAATATCAGTTTTGGACTATCTGAGAATCCCCTTTTTTTCAAAAAGCTTTAATAACCACACACAGTTCTTTTGGCTGAGAGTCGCCTGTGCAACTCAAAAATTTAAATTTAACCAATTTATAAAGCCTCGTTGTATGTTCAATGAATCTCTAAATAGCTAAGTTTGCACGCTCGTGCCTTTAGATTATTTTTTTTTTTAAAAAAACTATAATTAAAATATACTTTTGTAGATATCCAATTTTGCATCTTAAAAATCCCCCTTTTTTCTTAATTAAGGGATCAAGAGGTATCTAATTCCAATCACATCTTTTCAAAGATAAAGACACTTGGATGATTTACATCATGTATGTATATGTATGCTTTTTAGCTGAATTGAGTAATGAGTCTTCAATAATGCTTTGACTTATTGGAACTATTTTTTTATGAGCAAAGTGAATTATAAATACTAAATCTATGTGCAGGCAAATGAGAGGTCATCAAGCATCCATTTATCAGTTACTATATCAATTTGACAACAAATTTCAAAAAACAATACTATTTGCCCGGCATTTCTTTTAATTAATTTTTTGAAAATTGCTTTTTAAATGATTCATTTTCCAATTGAAGGAGTCACATTCTTTCTTTTTTCTTCTCTATAGGCATTTACAAACTGTGTATGTATGGGTTGGGTTCTAGACATTGGAGACCAAAACCGAGTGGTGATTAATTTTTATTTTTTTTATCAGTCCTACTCTATTTCTTTTCTACACTTACTCTCAAACTTTTGCCCTATCTCTTGCAGGACGTGGGAGTCGAAACTCATTCCTGAAACTTATGCGTCCCCACCCCATCCCCTGAGAATGTGGGAATTTGAATCCCTCATCTCCCCCTTCAATGTTGGAAGGACTGGGGTGAATCCTAGTGGTCAGTGGTGATTAATTAAAAAGCATCCTAGTTTCATAGGCCTACAAATTTCCCCACCGTCCCATCTCCATTCCTTCCGATCCTTCACCATTTAGGCCACGTAGCTTAGTCGGTAGCCACTGATTATTGTTTTTCTTGATAAGAGGAAACGCAAAGGATCAAACACGAATTAATGGACCTTTTAGCCAGATTCATCGTGTGAATTGATGGCTCCTAATGGTCGAAGAGACTTGCTTGCATGCTACGTTTGGAGCTCCCTTGATCAAACCTCCGAATCCTCTGATCGCTTTCCCCGACCAGCGGCGTTATTCTACTCAAATGCTGGGCACAAGGATCGCTCCTCCGATTTTACTCTTGCTCGCATTAGGTAACGAGGCGACAACAGGCTCGCTTCAAGAGTAAACGATAGCTGGAGCACAAATCGAGTATTCCAACAGTCGGTCTCAAGCTCTTTTAGTGACATTATCAATGTGGATCCCTCGCCCCGCCCTTTTTCCTAAAGAGGACAAGGGAATCGGCATGATGGAAAGTGGGGATCGGACGAGGACGTTATCGTCTCCAAAACGCCATTTTCAATGCTCTAAAAGCAGATAAACTTGGCGGTGGGCTCCATTCCCACTAGCTTTGACATTGCAAGAGCAAGTTACATATACAATTCATATTACTGGGTGCTCCATATACCGCCAGTAATTTAAGTACTCGTCGATTTTTCAAACCTTAGTCGCCTAATCAATAATGATGAAGGTGGGTCGTGTATAATAGCCACACAAAATCTTGTCAAATTTAGGCAAAAAGGATAAAGTCTCTTCCGAATAAACACCATTCCTGTGAGCCTTAAATGCTCGGAACAGCCAAAGGACAGGGGAACAACCATTGTATCCACTCGTCTTTTCCTCCCATCAAAGAAGAAGAAAAGAGCGCTTGATCTCCTAATAGTTAGGGCTTAATAAAAAAGGCTTGATCATCCCCCATTAGGATGGAATGCAAGTCGCTAGATGTGACTACTTGTAAGTTGTAAATGTCCAATCCACGGTGGATGGCCCACGGAAGAGTACGGCGACTTGCATTATTTTCCAGATAGGCAGCGCAACCGTGACTCTCTTTAATAGTTAATACCTTATTGATTACTTAAATTAAGGTGCATACAAAACAGAGGCAGGACGGCAGAGTGGACGCATCCTCGGCCAACTAATTTTTTGATTAACGACCAGATTAAAGTTGCGCCTTTCGAGAGTACAAAAAACTCAATGCCAACACACGGGACAATCTCAAATGTTCTTTTCCGGGGTATCTTGGGAATTATTTTACTAATATTCGCGGTTTAACATTTACTTTTCTTAATTAAGCCAATTGTTCTAAAATTAGAAGAAGGAAATTGGACGTTTCCATTATATCCCTCGAAAGCTCGCTTGAAATCTCTAATATTTGGTATTAACGTCGAGTTGATAAGACACCAATGATAATCATCCTTACTAAAAATTAATTTATGGAATAAAAATAAAAGAAATTATTTATATTTTTATATGAGTTTCTGAATAAAAATACATATTTTGATAATAATATAAAATTTTTATTTTGAAAATAAAAATTTATTTGATAACAACATGTAACCCATTGAATTTGAAGTTGGGATGGATGAGGGCAAACACGTCCCTTCCGAGGCCGGCAAAGATCTCCATAAAGCACTTAGCACAGAGAAAGGGGCAGTGCATTTACCGCGAAACACGCTAAATCTAACACCACGCACCACGTCCGAAAACCTAAATAGTAATTAGACACGAACTCCAAGAGGCCGAACTTGTAATGAGCGTTGGAATTGCACTAGTCTTGTGGTATCAACTACAACGAAACATCGGTTAACCAGTGCCCTCGAAATGCTTACATCAAACGTGATAAAAGAATAATTCAGTCCTCCAAATATTGATCGGGCACACCACGAGAGAAGTGTCGAAAATCACAGGTATTTTTTATTAGATTATTTGACAAATACCTCAAAAACAATTTACCGACAAATCTTGGGATGGAGACGGAAGTTTACGGGATTTTGTCAAACCCCCCCCAAAAATTTCCTTAAAAACGCTCGATCGATATTTCATCGAAGTTTGCCCCAAATAGAACTGAAAAAGAGATTCTCATACATTCTAACTATAGTACGATGATGAATGGGGTCCTCTCTTCGGAGACCTATAGCTGGAAGATATAACCACTAGTGGATTGAGCTAAACGAAATCTGAAAGAGATGTTGGGTATCACATTAGCCCATTATAGTCGAACCACGAATGAAGTGGCTGTCTAGTTAGCTAAATCCCATCGAATGGGCTGTCTTAAGAGGAATTGGGTTAATAACCCCGTAAGCTCTTTTAGATCTTTTGTATGTGGATGCTATTGTTGTATTTGCTACAAACGTTTTCAAGTAATGAAATCATGTTTGTTTGACCAAAAAAACAAAAAACGAATCATTCATTTCGATAGTTTGAGTCTGTACATCTTTTAAGGCTGCAACTGTCTTCTTAAGACATATATAATCGTCCCTTTAAGTATTCAACAAGTCTCTTACTAAATATGCTTCAACTATAATTAATAAAATACGTAACATAGGGCAGTGAAAGAAATCAAGAACGAGAGCCCACCACCTGCATCTTCCACAAGAAACGCTCCACAAATTTCACGCTGGGCTCCCCGACCTCACTCTCCCAAACGTCCTGGGACCGGCCGCCACCCTCCTCCTCGGCCGCCATCGCCAGCCGCACCACCTCCGTCGCGTCCAGCCCATGCAGCACCCACCCGCACCCTTTCAGCCGCTCGATCTTCATAACCTGCCACTTCGCCAGCTCCACCGCGTTCTTCTTTATCTCCCGCACCGCCTCCTTGTATGCACCCTCCCGCCCCGGGTCGTCTTCCCGCATCCCCGCATCCTCCCGCTGCCAGCCGTCCCCCGGGCGAACCCCCCACGGCGGCGGGTAGGTCATAAAATAACGGTCGAACTCGGGCACGCCTATGGCCTTCCTCAGGCAGGTCCAACCCCCCGGGTTGGTCCGGCGCAGGTCATAGTATCCGGCGAGCTCATCGAACACGCCCATGTCAAGCATTTCGTCTACGCGCTTCGACTGGTACTCCTCCAGGACGGGCGGCGACACGTCGACCCACAGAAAGCAACAGTCGTACCTTAGCTCGGGGCTCACCGGCGAGCCGAGCCGGCCGAACGGGTCTGCCGTGGGGTCGAACGACTCCACCAGGAGAGCGTAAATGAAGGAGTTGGAACCGCCGACGAGGAGGGGGAGCTTCCCGCGGGAGGCGATGCCGGAGATGGCTGCGTGGCCGATGGAGCGGAACTGCGACGGGGTCATCTCGCCACCGTTCGGGTCAAAGGAGCTGAGGAGGTGGTGGGGGACGCCGTGGCGCTCGGCTGGGGGGATCTTGTTGGTGGTGATGTCGAGACCCCGGTAGACTTGCATTTTGTCGGCGTTGATGACCTCGCAAGGGAAGCGGGAGGCGAGGTACATGGAGAGGCTGGACTTGCCGCACCCGGTGGCGCCCATGATGACGACCACCTTGGTGCGGGGGCGAAGGCGGCGGTGGGCGGCTGCAGGGGAGGAGGCCATTGGGGAACAACGGGCGGGGGCTTGGGTGGGCGGAGTTGCTCTCGGGGTGGTGGTGGCTATTGTTGGGGGGGGAGGAAGGAAGGTGAACCGGGAAGCTTGGGGGAGGTGAAGCAAGCAAGGCCAAGTATTCGTTTTTATAATAGGGCTCCTCATGCACGTGAAAATGCGAAACACTGTCCGGGGAAATGAACGGGAAGTGATTATAAAAAAGAAGGGAAAAGCATAGGAAAGCTTCCATATCCTTCCGGACAACCTCCCTCCTCCCCCGCCCACTTTTCCCCAAGCATCACCGAATCGCCACCCCACTCTTCCTCCCTTCTTCTCCTCCAAAATTTCATCATCTTCTTCACTACCCAGTTCAGAACCCTTCCCGCGCTCCTTCCATAAACGAGGAAGAGTGGGGTGGCGATTATAAGCTTAAAAAAATAATCTTTCTCCTCTGTCACCAAAGTGCATACTTTTAGCTGTATTCGCAATGAATGTTAAATTAAAAATATCGTTTGATGGTTCTCTATGGTATAATTTGGAGAATTATGAGCTGCAGATTTACCAAAATTCTGCATTCGACTTCTCTCTCGATGTTTTTCTCTCTTTCCATTACTGCTGCATGCCCTAAAACCTTACATAATATCCATATATGCCACGTAAATTGTCAAAGAATAGTGCACCTAGGAAGAAGGGAACAATGTGCAAATCACAAAAGATTAGACAGGCAACAAAAAGAAGGTGGCTATTTTCAAGTTCTCTCTTTCATATCTTATATTGTCATTAACGTCCTATGCATGTGGTCCAAAGGGGTAAAAAAGAAGAAGATTGAGTTGGGAAGTCTTCCGTCGCCTCCCGGGCCCCACCTCTTCCTCCCGCTCTCTCTCCCGCGATCATATCTTTCGCCCTTTCTCCATATCCTCTCGCACTGTTCCTCTTTTTCTTCAACTTTTTCTTCCTTTTTCCCCCTTTTCTTTGATTTTATCTTTCTTTCCTTTGGTTGACATTGTCAACCAGTTAGTAAATAAAATTTAAAAAAAAAAAGTGAGAAACCTTTAAATTGAAATACTTTTGAAGAATTTTTTAAAAGAAAAAGTTTGGTAAGTTAATAATTGACATGAAAATATTTTTTATTTATATGTGAAAAATCATTCTTTTGTATTGTATGATGCAATACCAAAAAAAATGGCATTGCTGAAACATTTTCATGTAATACAAATTTAATTGACATTTTTTATAATTTTTTAAAAATTTAAATTTTTAATATATTTTTATAAGAATAATGTTTAATTTTTTTTCTTTCTTCTTCGGCCACTCGTGGTCGACTACAGCTCGCCAGACACCAAGCTCACCAAATTGGCAAGCTCAAGGCTCACTAATCGTCGACGAGGCCTCAACCTCATCGGATTGGCAAGATCGAGCTAGCTCGATGTTAGCCAACTCGAGTCGCGCCGATTTGGTGAGCTCAAGCCTCACCAGAAAAAAGTTGGTGAGGCACGAGCCTCTCAATCTTGCCTAAGGCTGGCAACCTCGATCCTTGCCTGGTTGATCGCCGCCGTCATTGTGCTAGCCAACAGTTAAGGAAGCAAGAAGATGAAAGGAAAGAATCAAGAAAAAGAAAAATGAAATATAAAACTAATTATAATTTTGATTTTTATAGAAAAAATTCTATAAAGTTAAAGAGGTAAAGAGAGTGTAAGGCTTGGGTTGGAAATTAGTTCTAAGTCTAACCCATTTAAGATCCGTTTATCTTAAGTTTTTAATTTTTAAATCAGTTTAACTTATCTCTTTGAAATGCAAGTAATCCATATATGACCCATTTATGATTTAAATGGGTCATATATTGATTTAAGACCCATTTTGACATCTATAGTTGATAAACAACAAAGAGAGAGAGAGTGAGAGATATCTTGAGCAAGCTTTTGAGGTGATATAACAAAAAATGTCTAATTTCTTCCTTCTAATTTAAAAACAAATTGTCTTAATTAAGAAAAAAATATTAAACGACGGATATCAATAAAATAATTCCCAAGGTTTGCACTTCGCACTGACCTTTTTTTTTGGTAAGGAACTAATTTTATGTTGGACCTTATGTTGTGTAAGTTGCCGGTCATTTCTTACGATAATGAATAACTAGTGTACAAGAAAATTATCTAACATGAAATTTAAAAACTAATCGAACAAAACTCAAAAAAGATTTTATGCTAGGGAGTTGTACCCTACAAATTTCCGTACTCAATAAAAGATTCTCTCGGTGCATTTTCTCGTGCCCATGAGCCCAATCTAACAATCACGCCTCTGACGTGGCAAGACCAGTGGGCCCGGCGCATGCCGACGTGGAAATTCGCAAAATCCGAAACTGCGTTCAGAAAAATTAAGGGGAGGAAAGAAAGAAGTAAAAAAAAAAAAAGAAAAAAAGGCGGATGCACGAGAAGCTGCCATTTCTTTCCACGACCTTCCTCCTCTTGCCCCCTCCCCAAGCATCACCGAATCTCTTCCTCCCTTCTTCTCCTCCTTCAAAATTTCATCTTCTTCACTAGCCAGTTCAGAACCCTTCCCGCGCTCCTTCCATGGCCACGAGGCGAACCACCTCCAAGCTCACCAAGACCGCCTTCGCCGCCATAAACGCGGCCTCGGCGCCTCCCAGACGCTCCTCCGCCGCCGCCGCCGCCGCCGCCGGAGCCGCCCGTGCCCTCCCCCGCTCTCGCCCGCTCTCCGGCTACGCTCCCGGATTCGGGAACTCCGTCCACCCGCCGACCGGCCCACCGCTTCGCGAGGCTAATGTCCTCGCTTCCTCGGTATCCGCCGGGGCCGTCGAGCTCCGCGGCGTCGTCGGCTTCGGTTCGCAGGGCTCTGGCTTTCCCTCTCGGGCTTACTCGACCGCCGCGAGCGCATCTCAGGTTGGAATTCGATCGAATTTCATTATTTGAATGCGGTTATTTTGTGATAGCATTGAAAGGTGTGATCTTGAAGTGTTTTTGTCGCTCAGTGTCGGCTCGAGGCTAGGAGCCTATGACATTTCCATCTTATTTGAGGTTTCTATGTTAGAGTTGGGAGTAGTGCTCGTTTGTGAAGATTGAGTTTAAAGCAATTTGTCTGTTTTCTTTTGGTGTTGCTGAAGCTTTTGGGAGTTCGGTGCTTTTTGTGCTATCCTGTGAATACTGTCGCCTCTAGGAACGATCTTTCGAGGTTCTGCAGTTATAGAATAGAGATGTATGGGGCGTTCGATGTAGACATCATAAGCTTAACGAAATGAACTTTTTTCCGGTATCACTAAAGTGCGTTACTTTTGGCTGTATTCGCAATGAATGTTAAATTAAAAATATCGTATGACGGTTTTTTATGGTATAATTTGGAGAACTATAAGCTGCAAATTTACCAAAATTCTGCATTCAACTTCCCCATCTTCCGTGAGCTTTTGCTTATGAAGGTCTGCCTAACACTTGAGTGGCTATTACATTTTCTTAGCAGGGGAGGCGACGGTTCCTTGATTTTACAAGTTAAGACGGTTCCTTGAGTTAAAACTAAGTGTCTGATTTTCAACATACAAAGTATAAAGCTGGCTGTTTAACTTTTTCGTGTTTTGGTGATGAATCTGTACTTGGCATGTTTTTCTTTTGATTTCCTTCAAAGTTCAAGATACGGTGGACTGGAGTTTAATGTGATAAACATTCAAAGGTTACTTACAAACTGAGTAAGCATCTCATGTTGAAGAATTCTCTCTTAATCCTGTTGAATTTACTGGACCTTTGTGTTTAATATAGCAGGATTGACCTGGCAATTTTTTCCTTCGTCATCCTTTAGTCAGAATTTCTGGAAGAGAAGTCTGCCTGTTATATTTGTTAGGTTTTTTTTCTAATAAATGTACTTGAAGTCTGACTTTGTTTGACTCAGACAAATCCATCAGAGTTCACTGAGATGGCCTGGGAGGGCATTGTTGGCGCTGTTGATGCAGCTAGAGTTTGCAAACAACAAGTGGTGGAAACTGAGCATCTAATGAAAGCTCTTTTGGAGCAAAAGGATGGTTTAGGCAGGAGAATTCTCACTAAAGCTGGTCTTGACAACACATCAGTTTTGCAGGCTGTGGACAATTTCATATCCCAACAACCAAAGGCATGTATTCAGTTATATGTTTGTTTTTCAATTCAGTTTTGTCTTTCTCCAGAGGTTATTTGGGGTTAGGTAACAATCTGTGATCTTGCACCAGGTTGTGGGCGATACTAGCGGCCCTATAATGGGCTCACATCTGGCCTCCCTTTTGAACAATGCTCGGAGGTACAAGAAAGAAATGGGAGATGATTTTGTTTCTGTGGAGCATCTTTTACTGGCCTTTCATTCTGATAAGAGGTTTGGGCAGCAATTATTTCGAAATCTCCAGGTCAGTGAGAAGGATTTGAGGGAGGCCATTCAAGCTGTTCGTGGAAATCAAAGAGTAACAGATCAAAGTAAATCCTATTGTTATACAACTTCAACCATTTTTTTTAGAATCACATGATACTTTTGGAAGACATCAGTCCATATAAAACATTGCTTCCCATGTTTTCTCAGAGGTTCCTGCAATTGTTAGGATTTGAACAGGCTAACAATATTTGTGACATTGATTCCCCAGACAGGCTAGCCATTGTCTTCATGAAACTTCATTAATCAATGAACTCTGCATAGCCTCCACTTGCTGTTGAACTAAGTACATCTGGGTTGTTGTTGGGATGGGCCTATGCTTTCCTGATGGACTTTGCTTGTTACTCTGTCTATTAGAAGTCCATAGGGACAGTGAGAGTTTGCTTGTCAGTTGTGAGATGAGAAGCAGCGCTGCTGGAAGCTGCCATGGAACAATTTTTCATCCTGCCAAGAACCATCTGTTTTGAGGGAATAATCATGTTGAAACTATTGATGATATTCAACTATCAGAAAAAGATATGGTTTCAGAATCTCAAGTGTTCAGGATATTTGCTCAAGGAAGATGAAGATATTTTCATGCTTAAATGAAGCTTCTAAAACTTTATGTCATATGTTGCACTGTACTTCTCAGCTTTATCTCGAACCTTTCTCGATGTTTCTCAGCTCGCTAAGTATCCCCTCTAATGTGCATGTTGTAGCACATAATCTGTTATTGTCCTCCCAAAGCATGAAGACCTTCTATTGTTGATTCCTGGTCTATTTCCTTTGCTTCTTTGACTACTATTGCATCAGTCATAACATTACTTTGGTCTCTTACAAACAGACCCAGAAGGAAAATACCAAGCACTTGAGAAATATGGCAATGACTTGACAGAAATGGCTCGGCGGGGCAAGCTCGATCCTGTTATTGGTCGTGACGATGAGATCCGGCGTTGCATTCAAATATTATGTAGGAGAACCAAGAATAATCCAGTAATTATTGGTGAGCCAGGTGTGGGGAAAACCGCAATTGCTGAAGGGTAGGTTTTTCAGTTCAGTCTTATTTTCTTAAGCTTAGTATATTAGTCCCTGATGCGTTGTTAGACTTGTTCTTCTCTTTTGCCTATATTTTTGGTGTGTACAGCCAGCATGCATCATGAAGAATCATTTATGGAGCTCCCAGTGTAACATTGCTGTTATTTAGTGCCATATGAATAGTTCAATGTTTTTAACCTTTTTTTAGTTCTGTCTTAGTTATTAGGATCAAATTACTCATGCAAATCATTTTTCTGATGGACGAAAAACTTGCCTCCTTTCTTTTATGATGATGTCATAATGTAGGAGACTTTGTTTGTGAAGATATAATTGACCTTCCTGATAAGGTGCAGTGGTGTTGCAGTTATTCTCAGGGGAAACACTCTATTGGATTCAACAAATCAGTAGTGCTGTGCTGGGCTCTATAGGTTTTTCTACAGATTTAAATCTAGAGCTAAACTAGTTCAAAAGAGTGCTGGCGGCACTCATTCAGTGTGCTGGTTCCATCCTTTTAGCTATCAGTAACTTTTGCTTTGTAGTGGAGAGTATTCTGAGAGGAGCCATTCTTAAACTATGTACGTGTTACTGTCATTTTGGGAGTGAGGATGTCTAGTGACATGGTTCCTAGTGTGAATGTTGCAACTTTATGGATTGTATGGTAATTTCTTTGGTCTAATTCTCACTCTTAACAGGTTGGCTCAACGTATTGTCCGTGGGGATGTACCGGAGCCACTGTTGAACAGAAAGGTTGTAATTCTTGGCTGTTTGACCAAGATAAGTTGCTTAGATCATAATGTGATTTTTCGGAGAGCTTTCTGCTAAAAGGATGTCTGTTTGATCTCGACCTATGCAGTTGATTTCCTTGGATATGGGAGCACTAGTTGCAGGCGCTAAGTTCCGTGGAGATTTTGAGGAACGACTGAAAGCTGTCTTGAAGGAAGTAACAGCCTCAAATGGGCAGATTATACTGTTCATTGATGAGATCCACACTGTTATAGGTGCAGGTGTGTATCCTTCTTGCTATTTTTTCCTGTTTCTGTCTCTATCATTGTTATTGGGGACTATGTAAAACAATTTTTCGACATGCATGAAAAATTCATTTATTTCTATGTCATGTTGTTCTACTTTGTAATCATGCAATTTCTAGTATAGTCTAATTTTTTTCATGTTTTCATTTTGCTTTTGTTCTTCATGTGATGGTCTTATTCAAATTCCTATGTGCTGCTTTTCTTCTGTTTATTCCCACATGCCAAATGCAAGCTGTTTATTGAAAACTACTGCTTGTGTTTTGTATGTAGGAGCGGCAAGTGGTGCAATGGATGCAGGGAACTTGTTGAAACCAATGTTAGGTCGCGGTGAGCTACGTTGCATAGGTGCAACAACACTGAACGAGTACAGGAAGTACATTGAGAAGGATGCTGCTCTAGAGCGTAGGTTTCAACAAGTGTTTTGTGGGCAGCCATCTGTTGAGGACACAATTTCCATTCTTCGTGGATTGCGTGAGCGGTATGAGCTACACCACGGCGTTAAAATATCAGACAGTGCCCTTGTTTCAGCTGCTGTCCTTTCAGATCGTTATATTACTGAACGCTTTCTGCCTGACAAAGGTAATCCGTGAATTTTATCAGTGTTGAATTGTATTTCTGTGCTTATATGACTCTTGCTATTTCCCACGCATATGAGCAACGAATTGACTCCCCTCAATTGATAATGACATATACCTGTAAAATTTTTCAAATGATAATTAATGTTCCTGTTGTTGAGAATGACCAATTAAATCCCAGCAATAATGCGCAAAGACTCTAACTGCACAGTATCTTTTTTCTTTTGCTGGGGTGCCTAAATATAAAAGAAAATTTTGCATTGCAATTTCAAATATACAGTTGCTAGCAGTATAGTATTTTCTGTCAGCTATTACTTTGATTTATCTCCTATTTTCTTCTTCTCCTTCTTTTGCTTAATTTTATTTCTCTATTATTTTCTTCATTTTTAATATACTCTCTTAAGAGTATAATGTCGTTATGCCACTGTTTTGGATAATTCCATCTCACATACTTTGAGAAATATGACCATCGTGATAGAAGATCTTAAGTGTATAATGAGAAGATGTAATTTATTCCGACGTCTTGTCTTGAATGCTCCTCCACTTTACCTCAATAGAAACACATCTTTCCTGCTCCTTCTGTTGTCTAATCGTATATGCTTATGTCGTTTCTCCTTCAGCCATTGATCTAGTTGATGAAGCCGCGGCAAAGCTGAAAATGGAGATTACATCTAAGCCTACTGAATTGGATGAGATAGACAGAGCTGTGCTTAAGCTAGAGATGGAGAAGTTATCTCTGAAAAATGACACGGATAAAGCATCTAAAGAAAGGTTGCATAAGTTGGAAAATGACTTAAATTCGCTTAAACAGAAGCAAAAAGAACTGACGGAGCAGTGGGAAAGTGAAAAGGCTCTTATGACTCGGATTCGATCAATTAAAGAGGAGGTCACTCTTCTACCCCTATATAATTCTCTTTCATGATTCTTCCTTTTGCATATTTTACCTTGATTTGAACATTCTCTCCATCTGTTATCTAACAGATTGATAGAGTTAACTTGGAGATGGAAGCTGCCGAGCGTGAATACAACTTAAACCGTGCTGCTGAGCTTAAATATGGAACACTCATTTCCCTTCAGCGCCAGTTAGAAGAGGCTGAAAAGAATCTTGCAGAATTCAGGGAATCAGGAAAATCTTTGTTACGAGAAGAGGTCACTGATCTTGACATTGCTGAAATTGTCAGCAAATGGACTGGCATTCCCTTGTCGAACCTTCAACAATCTGAGAAGGAAAAACTAGTAATGCTGGAGGAGGTTCTCCACAAGAGGGTGGTTGGTCAAGATATAGCAGTCAAATCGGTAGCTGATGCAATCCGTCGTTCGAGGGCTGGATTATCTGATCCAAACCGACCAATAGCAAGTTTTATGTTTATGGGCCCTACTGGTGTTGGCAAAACTGAGCTTGCCAAGGCTTTAGCTGGATTTCTCTTCAACACAGAAAACGCTCTTGTTAGAATAGATATGAGCGAGTATATGGAGAAACATGCAGTTTCACGTTTGGTGGGTGCGCCTCCCGGTTATGTGGGATATGAAGAAGGTGGGCAGCTGACTGAAGTGGTTCGCCGAAGACCTTATTCAGTTGTGCTCTTTGATGAGATTGAGAAGGCACATCACGACGTGTTCAACATTTTGTTGCAGCTGTTGGATGATGGAAGAATAACTGATTCCCAGGGAAGGACCGTCAGTTTTACAAACTGTGTCGTGATAATGACTTCTAACATTGGTTCTCACTTTATACTTGAAACTCTCCGCAATACAACGGACACTAAGGAAGTAATTTATGACATTATGAAAAGACAAGTTGTTGAGTTGGCCAGACAAACATTCCGCCCAGAGTTTATGAATCGAATTGATGAGTACATTGTATTCCAGCCACTGGACTCCAAGGAAATTGGCAAAATTGTGAAGCTCCAGGTAACTAATCTTGAGCTCACTTTTATTTTCTCCTTGGAGGTGTTGCATTGTGTAAGCTTAATCACAAAAAAGACTACCAATAGATGCATATGCAAGCTGCAATATTGCGTCAAATCTTTTCTCAGTGGGGTAAATTGAAAAGGCAGAACTAGCTTTTGTTTTTCAACCTTTTATCATGACATTATGCTTTCTCGCATAAAAGTTGTTATCATAACCTTTTATCATTGACTGGTGCTAACAAGGGGCCAAATAGAGAATGAAATGCCGAAATAGGGGAAGGAATGGCGCAACCGCATAGGTTACCAATGCGCTCGCGTAAAGCTTCTATGCATTCTCTTACTGCGGTTTAAGTAACTTGATTTCTTATGGTTTACATGTTGATAACTATTGTTTTGTGATGCAAAAGTCCAATATATGCAAAAGATGAATCTTTATTTCTGGTTACTTTTATGATTTAGAAGTTTTTGTTTTTGGGAAAAGGAATTATATTGCAATGCTTTTAAATCTCCAAATGATCAATTTTGTTAAGCCGTATTGTCATTGTTTACATGTCGGGATGCCTGGAGCCTTTTAGTTCCTGTATGTTTGCTAAGAATGCACCTTTCTGAGTAACACATCCGACCCAATTCTTATGTTCTGTGTCTAAACCCACCTAGCACATCCATATGAGTTTTGTCACAAACATAACGATGATCCAATTTCCACCTGATGCAGATGGACCGGTTGAAAGAACGGCTAAAACAGAGGAAAATTGACCTTCACTACACTGAGGAAGCCATTGAGCTTCTTGGGACATTGGGCTTCGATCCAAATTTTGGCGCCAGGCCTGTGAAGAGGGTGATCCAACAGTTGGTTGAGAACGAAATTGCTATGGGTATATTGAGAGGAGATTTCAAGGAGGATGACTCCGTGATTGTTGATGCTGTTACGTCGCCTTCGGCCAAGGACCTTCCCCCACAGAAAAGGTTGTGCATCAAGAGATTGGAGAGCAGCCCAATGGATGCGATGGTTGCCAATGATTAACATTGAGTAACTCACGTCTCGTGCTGCTTGTACATGTGCTGCCCTGCATCGTTCCGGTGATTAATAAGATTTTGGTCTTGACGGTCAAGTGTTCAACTTAGCTTCGAGTGTACAACGAGTCAGAGAGAGTTACAACCAACCGCCGACCTTGAGCTGGTTTGTTTGGAGATAAGGTACCTGTACATAATGTCCCATGCTGCGCTAGTTCCACCCTATTGATCAGCCGGTTTCGATGTCGAAGTTAAATGTTTCTTTGAACTTTCAGTTAACTTCTTTGCTAAACTGGCATGAGCTTGCTGATTCCAAAGCAAAAGGTTGGAGGGTGACTATGATTGTTGTTCCTTGCGCACACGGCTTTACTACACTAGCTAGAGAATCTGAGAAAAGCTTTTCGAACAACCGTGGGAGACGTTAACTTAGCGGGATTCGCGTCGAACCGGAAATCGGTTGCTGTCAAATGTCCAGATCCATCATTTGCACAGAACGGTAGCTCCGTCACTCTTTTAAGGACTGGCAATTTTGCTATATTTGCGGGAGCAATTGCATTATGATGACCGGGTTCCATTGCCTTGTTCTCATTCTCTGCACTTCATGTGACGCGACGTCTCCAGAATCATTGCATTTCCTTTTAAGGATTCGATCTCTCCGTCGGTTAGCCTGTCGCGATCCAGGGACAGAGACTGCTTCAATATCATGCTCTTAGCCGAACGGATGCGAGGATCTCTCTCTCATGGGTCGTATTACGAATCCGCCCTTATTGCCAGTGGAACCGTCGAGTTCAGAAAATGACTTAGAGGATTCTCTCCAAGACTATGATTTCAAACATAGAGAATGAATTGCTCATATAACTGGCTTTTGGGATAATTCAAGCTAGAATAAGCGTTAGGAGCCGAACACCATCAATTGAGGAATTGGCATTTTGTGTAGGGTTAATATTGTGAAAATTTCAAACCAATATATTTGTAACAAATTTATTTCAAATTAATTTTCTAACAACCAAAAATTTCAAAGTAGTAAAAATGTGATAAATTTATTTTAAATTATTTTTTATCATTAAAATTATCAAATTGGTATATTCATAACAAATTTGCTCTTAGTAAGATTCTATTTAATTAATTAATATCATGAAAAATCATAAATAATAAATGGAGGATAGACTAGTATACTCGTTAATTATCACGTGACATTCAACTCAATAATTTGACGGATGATAAAATTTAATAAAAATTAATTAGAGTGAATGTATTATGAATATATCAATTTTTGACTTTTTGTGATATTGACTCTTATTTATAATATCAACCCATGTGGATCCCGTCAGCATTGTCCCTGTGTATTTCAACACGGTTTCTATTGGTGAAGATGGTGTCCCAACAAGCCAACGACATCAATGTTTACCGTGCTCCTAGTACAGTTGTACTCTAATAGTTCCTCATGTTGCTTGGGACGTGCCTTCACATATCGGTGGTCCAAGGCTCTTTTGGCTGATTACAATGAGTATGTCTAGTTTCTTTTTTGTTCACTTCGATACCATGAATCATGGCAAAATTTGGAGGCACTCCAAAGCTCCCGTCCTTTCACGCATTGTATGTGGGAAAGGATACGGATTCACGTCAATCGCATTAAAAGCCCCAAATCGATAAGCTCACGACACATATTTCGTATAAATTTGTGTGTTACATAATAAGTTATCCATTTACAAATTTATCCTAACCCGGTTTTCATCTCACAAGAAGATTTCATACTAGTATCATTAACCCAAATTTACCTCTCTATTGAAATTCCATGTAAGTGTATATGTGTCAAGATGATTGCGAGACAAATCCAACCTAGAAAATCCATGTATGTCGACGAAGAGTGAATTCAAGTCAGCAATATTGATTTATGGGTTTTTTGCGAGACAAGAATTGACTTTGGGATCAGTATTAATTTGGAATCTTCCGTGACATAAAAATAATTTTGAGTATATATGTTAAAGGGTACCGAGATTCGCACTCACATAAACACCCTATGAATTTTTACCCTTTTTCTCTTTTGGCATTCTTCTACCAAACTAAAAGGTGGGGAAAATATCAGATCGCACCAGAAAGCCACTTTTTTTCATTTGGCTGTGAACGACATTGACTCAAATCATATCATAATTTCTTTCTCAAATCACTCAAGCTGATCAAAACAGAAACAACAAAAGCAATAAAAGTCCTTTCCTTCCTTCCTTCTAACGGGAAGAGAGAGTGTCCTCAGTCCAGTTGCAGATCCCAAGCACCAGCTGCTAAAACTCCACGAACACATGGACAAAACGACAGGATCGAAGCCGGTGATCGACCAGACACCAGTGGCTCGACCGTGATTCCACCAAGAACCGAAGCCCAAACCAGTAAAATAAGCCAGAGCAGCAAATGCACCTGCGCCTGCCCCGTACGCACATGCCCGTCACTGCTGCTGCTCCTCCCCCCTTCCCCCCCCCCCCGGGGGGGCATTTACTCCATCCCTCTGTCCCTCTGTGCCCCATCTTCCCCTGCTCCCTCCTGCACCGTAATTAACGTGCACCGGCCAATCAGGGGCCGGCCGTCAGGCCCACGCGCGGGTCCCGCCGGGAAGTTTCTCACCCGGGCCCGCATGTATCTCTCGACTCTTCTTCCAGCTGGCCTTCACCGGATGATTGAAAACGAAGAAGGGTGAGGAGGAAAGTGACGCGTTCCCACGCCTTGTCGTGCGCCGTACCCCGCAGCAGAAAATAGCTCCCGCACGAATTCCCATGCACGGGGTAATGTAGCAGTGGTGCGGTACGCCACTCCCACCGCCGAGAGAAGCTGGGGCTCTTTTCGTAAGCATGTGGCTTCCGTTTCTTTCTTATTATATGAACCATACCGATAAGCCCACAAAGATATTGATGATAATTTATTTAATCTTAGGTGTGATTGTTTCACGAATAATGAGGGGGTTGATAAATAAACATCTTTATCCTACTCGAAAATATGGTTGAGTGAATTGTTATCGATAACGAATAAAAATTTATAAATTATCATTTTAAATTATGCACATGATAATTTTTTTTTACAGAAAGTACTTTCCAAATCATTCATCTTTTGTCAAACAAAAGAAACCTTAGAATAATTCAATTTTCATGACTGATACTGTTGTTGTACCAGAAGCTATGAAATTTTCTGAATGAGCTCTTTTTAATAAATATTCGAACACCCGTAAATAATATCTTATTATTTATCTCTGTCTTATGTTTTCGGGTTGACTCCACTTGTTTTTTTCCAAAATATGAATATGGAAGGATAACTAGTGTAAGAATAGACATTGAGTTTGAGCATAAGTTTCGCTTATCCTTTAGCTCTATACAAGCGTTTGTATTTATAGAGTTTATCTACTAGTTGTCACAACAATGATATGGACTAATTGAAATATTTTGAATTTTGAATCATTCTATTTCAATAATAACTACGATAATAATCACATGAGATAAATTTTGAATTAGTCTATCACAATAATAACTACAATAATAACTAGAAGATTAAAACATTAATTAATCTCAAATATTTTGAATTTGAATGAGTCATGCATTGCTATCCTTAACAAGCTCTTGCAAGTTGAAGGTGGTCTTATGGATGATCTTCAACTTGGATTTGAGCTTATCATGTCAACACCGTCTAAGAGAGCTTGGTGACGATATCTACAATTTGGTTACGTGTAGATATGAAGCAAACCTCAAGTTTGCATTGTGACACTAAATGATGGACGAAGTGAAATTCTACATCAATATGCTTTGGTCTAGCATGAAAAAATGGATTCACCATAAGATAATTTATCCCTAAATTGCTGCACCAATGGATGTGGAGTTTTAATTGAGAGATGTCCAATTCCTGTAACAATGATTGTAGCCATACCACTTATGTTATGGCGTTTGCCAGTGCTCTAATAACATGTAAAAATAAACTTTGAGTTTGAATATTAAATTTGCTTATCTTTTAAC
This sequence comes from Eucalyptus erythrocorys, assembly GCA_014182555.1. NCBI lineage: Eukaryota > Viridiplantae > Streptophyta > Magnoliopsida > Myrtales > Myrtaceae > Eucalyptus > Eucalyptus erythrocorys. Next base: position 35,720,329 of record CM024599.1, on the reverse strand, counting down.
TCTAAGATAGCGTTGTATTTATAGAGTTTATCTGTTAGTTGTTACAATAATTACATGGAATTTCAAAATATTTTGAATTTTGAATCAGTCCGTTATAATAATAACTATGGTAACAATTACATGAGATAATAATGGACTAATTCAAATATTTTGAATTGATCTATTACAATAATAACTAAATAATAAAAGTATTAACTAATTTAAAATATTTTGAATCTGAAGGAGCCATGTGTTGTTATCCTTAACAAATGATGCACTCCATGTTAGGTCAAATTGGATGTGTTTTCAACCCAAGAAAAAAATCATATGTATTTTGTCAAATAACTTTCTTGCTTGGTTTTCGCTAAGAAAGATCCAAAATTTCCTTATAATGGCAAGTTATTTCACTTAAATTGAAGACTATTAGTGTGCCATCTCCCTTGACCGAAAACAAAATTAGCATGAATAATTTAGAAGAATTATTCATGGATATATATCCTTTCTTATAGCGTGGATTAGAAGAATAATTTAGCCATTTCCACTCAAATATCCTTTTTAATAGCATGAATAGATTGATGGATATATATAAATAACTGCATGAATCCCACATTACTAATAAGGAGACTATAGATCTCAAATCTCTCTACTTATTCATATAAAAATTATGGGTCGTGAAAGCATGCATATGCCAAGTATATACCAAATGTATAGATATATACCGAGATTATTTCAAGCAATTAAGAATGATAAAAAGAAAGGACCGTTTAAAAGTTTGTTATAAACATGTCAACTTCTATACATTTTTTGACATGTGTCCTCCGTCTAAATGTCTATAACTAACTTTAATAGTTAAAGATATGGGAAAAGTTAAACGAGAAAAAAAAAAAGGAAAAAATGAAAAGTTCGGCCTATTATATACATACACGTATAGAATATGCCCTTATTCAAGATGAAATGAGAAATCTTCTAGCAAAGAGGAAAGAAGAGGACCGAAATCAGAATTTTCCTCCTCTGTGCAAGACGAGAGAGCGAGAGAAGGGCTCGTTTGAAACGTTCTCAAAATGAGATAAATGCCAAAAATCACTCCTAAAATTCCACACTTAAACAACAAAAAAATCAAATTAATCATTAGAAAAAAATCACCACAAAAAAAAAACCCAAAACAAAATCGATTTTATCATTAGAAAAACAATAATAACTTTTTCCTAGATAATATGTACAAATCTCTAAAGAAGTCACTCCCAAGTAGGGGTGTGCAAAATACCCGGGATCCGCCCGGACCGCCCGGAACCGGACCGGAACCGCCCGGAACCGGTGGGTCTTGAGGGCACCGGTCCGGTTCCCGGTTCCAATAAATTGGAACCGGTGGGTACCGGTCCGGTTCCCGGTTCCATGGGCGGATCCGCCCGCCCACTCACCCGGATCGATCGGAACCTTTTTAATATTAAAAAAATTACTAAAAAACCCTCTATCTCATCTCACTCTTTAGGGAACCTTTACCTTTGGTCAAAAAAAATTTAACCATCTATAGTTATTTGCAAGTAAGAAATAGAAGAACGTTGCATTCCACGTGTTCGCATTTTTTTTATCTACGAGATACATTTATAATTACAACAAATGAATCTTTGTTTTACGTATTTAAATTTGATTTTTCTTTATTTGGTTTGCTTTGATGTCACGTATGTTGAAAACCAAAATTTTTCGCATCAATATCGGTTCCATGGATCCACCCGGAACCGGGACCGGCGGTCCGGTTCGGTGGTTCCATGCAACAAACGGGTGGATCCCGGTTCCCATTTTTCGGAACCGGTCCTTAGCGGGCGGTTCCCGGTTCTAGGTCGGGAACCTCCCGCCCGGACCATGCACACCCCTACTCCCAAGTGCCTCTCTCTCTCTCTCTACTTTCTCTGCACGTTTTGACACCTGTATAAAACCACGCACCAAACGAAGACGAAGCAGCAGCAGAAGAAGTAGAAGAAGTAGAAAAGCCCCCCTCCCTCTCTCTCTCTCTCCTTCTCGAGCACTGAGCAGAGCGCAGCGAGCGAGGCGCTCCCCCTTCCACTTCTCCTTCCTCCCTCCCAAGTTCCGAACTTTGATACAGAAACGACGAACCAATCTCCCCACATGTCGAGCACGACGCGCATTCCTCCGCCCCGCCGTGAACTGTAAGCTTCCCCCTCTGATCTGGGTCGCCGCCACCCCGCGGAAAGATGGCCGGAACCTGCCCCCAGGGCAACGACATCGGCTCCCTCCTCCTCAACCGCTCCTCCGCCGCCGCAACCGGCACCGGCCGCCTCTGGCCCTCGTTCTCCGGCTCCGCCGTCCGCCGCCGCATCCTCGACGCCTTCCGCTGCGGGGGCGGCGGCGGCGGCTTCTCCTCCTCCGGCCGCCAACGCCGCCGCAAGCCCCCGCGGCCCCCCCGAGGCCGGACCCCGACCTGGGTGGTCCCCGCCGCCGCCGCCGCCGGAGCCGCCGGCGCGGGGCCCAAGACGCTGGCGACGTTCGTGTCCAAGTCGGAGAAGCTCAGCGACCTGCTCCAGCTGGCGGAGATCCACGAGCGGCAGGAGACCCACGTGGAGACGCGGAAGAAGGTGGAGGCCCTGGAGAAGCTGAAGCGGGTGGTGAGGGATTTGCAGGACGCGGAGGGGGAGGAAGGGGAGGCAGGGGAGGCGGCGGACCGGGAGGAGAAGAGGAGGGAGGGCGCGCGCAACGTGAGGCTGCTCGCGAAAGAGGACTCCGGGGCGAGGACGACGCTCGCGATGCTGGGGGCGATCCCGCCGTTGGTGGGAATGCTCGATTCTTCGGATCTCGATTCGCAGATTGCTTCGCTCTACGCTCTGCTCAACCTCGGCATTGGCAATGACATGTGAGTTCTTGGGATTTTTGGAGTGGGTTTGGATCGTTCTTCTCTGATTTCTGCATTTGATCGGTTTCGGCACCTTGTTCTGCCATTAACAGCGGCAAAAAAAATGTCGTCTTTTTCGCCTCTTGCATGTGTCTTGTTGTGTCCATCTTGTTCTTTTCTTCTGAAAAATTTCTCTGCTTCATTTTTCGTGCTTCCAGTTCGGCCTCTGCTTTTTGGCAAAGTTCTCACCTTGACGATCTAGATGTGTTTTGGTTTCACATTTCGATCTTTCTTGGCGGTCTGTTTCTAGCGTCGCCATTGAATATTTCTTCTTACCTCGACTACCCATGATGTTGTCTGTCATGTGCTTTTGAATTTGATCTATTTCCGCATGCAGGTTCTGGCTTTCTGTTTAGTTTCTGTCTTCTATGGTGTCATCAATTATTCATCTGCAAAATGTGCATTTTTTTTTTAATGATTTTGATATGCCATGTTTTGGAAGGTGTTTTGACAAGTCATTTTCCCTGTTCTCATGTGTCATCTTCATGTAGTTTAATTATGCCGCATTTGAGAGAATGCGCTATCTTTTTTTCTTTTTCTTTTTTTATTATCGCTTGCTATAGTTTTGTCACTTTTCAAGCAATTATATGTGTTTTTCAGTGCATTTTGGATTTGTCCAGTAGCTACTGGTTTGTGACTGTGAGCTCACGTATCTCATGTCTTTTGGACTCACTTGTAGGAATAAGGCGGCCATTGTCAAAGCAGGGGCTGTTCATAAGATGTTGAAGCTTATTGAGTCTCCTGAGGAGACCATAGACCCGTCGATCTCAGAAGCTATAGTAGCGAATTTCCTTGGCTTGAGTGCTTTAGATTCGAACAAGCCCATCATCGGATTGTCAGGTGCAATCCCCTTTTTGGTGAATACCCTTATAGATGTTGACCGCAAGAGTAGCCCCCAAGCAAAGCAAGATGCTCTCAGAGCTCTCTACAACCTTTCCATCTTCCCCTCCAATGTCTGCATAATAATCGAAACTGATTTGGTCCCTTTTCTTATGAATGCCTTGGGAGACATGGAAATCAGTGAACGGATATTATCTACACTCAGCAACATCGTATCTACCCCTGAAGGCAGAAAGGCGATCGGCAGAGTTAAAGATGCGTTCCCTATACTGGTTGACATTATAAACTGGACGGACTCGCCGGGTTGCCAAGAGAAAGCTTCGTACATTTTGATGGTGATGGCTCACAAAGCTTATGGTGATAGGCAGGCAATGATCGAGGCTGGAATTGTATCGGCATTGCTCGAATTGACGCTTCTTGGCAGTACATTGGCGCAGAAGAGAGCTTCGAGGATACTGGAGTGTTTGAGAGTGGATAAAGGGAAGCAGATATCAGAGAGCTATGGCGGCAGTAGCATGAGTGCAGCAGTATCTGCTCCTATATGCGGGGCTTCATCGACTTCACTGAGTGGTACGAAGGAGTCTATGGAGGACGAGGACATGATGAGCGAGGAGAAGAAAGCGGTGAAGCAATTGGTCCAGCAGAGTTTGCAGAGCAACATGAGGAGGATCGTTAAAAGAGCTAATTTGCCTCAAGATTTCGTTCCTTCGGATCATCTCAAGACCCTCACTGCAAGCTCAACTTCAAAGAGCTTGCCATTTTGAGAACTGATGCCTCACAAGGTTTTTTAGAAGTTAGTCCAATTTACTCTGTCTTTATCGCTGCCTAATTTCCTATACTGCAAATAAAGCTGGGCTCACAACGTGTCTTTGCTTTGCCTACTTTCGCTTTAGTCCAATATACTTCTGAATCGTTTCAATTTGAATGAAGGGAAGAAGTGCCCAAAGTTACAACCTTTTTCTTTCAGATCTACCCGGGTTGAATTCTTTTTTTGGTAAATCTGGCTCATACAGCCATCAACTAGATAAAGATCTGTTGTTCCTAGGGTTGCTTCTTGGTCAGTGGTATGAATGTAAATATAGGAAGTCCAGTGGTGCTTTTTTGTCCATAAGGAATTAGGATCGCCACATCCAGCAATCAAGGGGGGGTCGTTTTCAACAGTCTCATGGGGCTCTGTTTTTATATAATATTTATTGGCTTCACTCGTGTTGGAAGGGGTGTCGGTCATTTTTTTCTGTCTGGAATGGAGACTATTCACTGCTTTAATCTTACATGGGAATCTATTCCTTTGTTGTTGCTTTTTTCAAATGTGGGTCTGAACTCTGCAAAAGATTTCATATGGAATCTAATTAGCGCTTAACAGGGTGGACTTTAATTTTCTTTTTGTGGTCATCTGAGGGGCCGTGGACCAACCTAGCCCTCTTTTCTTGATTAATTTAACACGGCTCTTTAATTGACTGACCTGTGCCTAGCTAAAGCATTGATTGACCTTGTCTTCTGATGAATTTTCTATGTACGGACTGCAGATCTGTAGAAAATGAATCACTGTTCTCGCGTCGGTCGCGGGAGGAGGAGATGAATCTGAGAGCTTGTTGATATTAAAATAACACCCTCAAGGTATATAAATATGGTTTTTTTGGGAGTGATTCTGATTAGGTCATAGCCATCATCATGTTATTGTGTTTTTAATGTAGGGGTTACCGGCATCATTACTTGATGTGATCTCAGTTTTCTGTATATATTTTGTTCTGCTGCTGCAACTTTCAGTGGTGTTGTTTGTTTCCTCCAGTGGATGCCCCTGAGGGCTTCACCAACAATTCCACTTCCACACACCAACTAACATTATCATTTATATATACATAAGCTGGCTCAAAACCCTCATCCATGTCGGGGGCAGTATAATCGAGCAACTAACTTCGAACAAATTGACAATTAGATCATGGCATTGAGTAGAGATGGGAAAATGCTGGGAAAAATTTATGACCGATACGAGAGTTTGTCGGTGCGTTGCGATTCATGGGGCCGGACTCTCACATTGAGCCAGCATAATAGGATGCGTGCGTGAGCTGGTTGATAACTCTCTCATTCTATAATATTTAAAGTTGGTAGGTTCTGCTTTATGGCATTTGCTGGTCCTCTTCAGGCTATTCTGGGATACTCCCCCGTCTCTTTCAGTCCTTATGAGTTGGTAGATTTTGCTCTATTAAATGTTGGCAGCCCCTCCAGAATTTTCTTTCGGGACCATATCGACCACATTCAAATGTGAGGTTGAGAGGGACTTTGAGGACCCCTTGAGATCTATAGCAAGGACGATGAATTCTGGAGTTCGCTGTGTGTGGTAACTGATGCATGCACCGAGGAAGCTACCGGGCCAGAGGTTGGTGGTGTCTTGAAAAAAACCGTGTAATTTAGCTGATCTTTGGAAAGAAGATATTTTTAAGAACGGCTAACTTGTCTTAGATGCCCGACGAAAAGTTATCTGCACACTCCAATCTTTAAGCATGTGGATGCAAAAGCATAAGCATATATTCGCCCCGTTCACGTCAATCGGAGAAAGCTGCCATGCGGATTAAAATCCAATTTCTGTTCAGTAAAACATGGTTTCCCACGCTGTAAGATCTCGGGGCCCGCAATTCTGCGTTTGTCCACAGAAAGATCAAGCACAGAAAGTCGTAAGAGAAGAGGGCCATGAAGCTAAGCTAAGAAAAAAGAGGCGTGTAATAAAAATCCCATCGATCTGTAATGAACTTGCAAGAGAAAATCAAAATGGTCGTCGTCCTCGCATCAATCATGTTGCGAGGGGCCCTACGCTGCAATTCCACCGCACGGTGGTGGTGCATGTGATTTGTCAACCTCACCGACCGAGACCCTCCATTCCTCGGGTGGGGCCCCTGCTTACTCCCCTAAGATTGAACGAGATTAGAGGGGAGCGCCATGGTCTCGTCATCTGCCGACAGGACTTGTCGAGGGAAATCTCTTAGGAACGAAAATGAGTCTCAGCACGAGTTGAGCCGGAAACCCTTTTCCCATCATGGGTTACTTTTTCAGCGTAGAGATCTATCGCCCGAACCCACCTTAGGATTCCATTATGAATCCTAGATGATGGACGAAGACCACCCATTGTCCGATGCATGGAGTCACTCCGTCTTTCCTCCTGCAGTAGATGCTACGAAGAGAGAAAAGGGGCATTAAATGGTGGCTTCTGAGATGTCTGGACTCTAACAAGACTCGCGTCTGCAGCAGACAAGGCCAATTGAATGTGCCTCAGAAGCAGCACAGAGAGACAGCTTTAGCCCTGATGCTGTAAACTTCCCGTTAATCATGGACATTTGAAAAAATAATTGTATCTATTATTTGGTCAAAGTTGATTCAAATTATGAGGGCCTGCTCTGGCCTATTCATGCTATGCACAAGCTCTCACTCTCCTTCGCAAATTTTTTTTGATCTCGATTGTTGTTTCGGAACGAGATTGATTAATTTAGAACATGTTTGATAACCCTTTTATTTTCGAGAATAATTTTTAATAAAAATGTCTATTTTTTTATTCTATTCCAGGGAATAATTTTTAAGCAAAAAAATGCATTTAGTAACTACTCAAAATTTCTACTTCAAATTATTTTCTTTTTTTCCTTTCATTCTCTTCTTCTTCTTCTTCTTTAAGTCGTCGATCATGGGTCTTGGGATGATCAGCAATCGGCCAGATGAGAGCCGGCGACCTCACCGGAGCGTCACCAGCCCTCAGTGAGGCTGGCCCTCATCGGTTGAGCCTTGTTGGCAACTGGGTGAGGCTCGGTCGAGTCATGGCTAGGCGAGTGACCTCGCCCAAATCTGGCGAGATTGAGTCTCACCTAGCCATGGCTCGACTGAGCCTCGTCGAGGCTGGCCGAGCCTCGCTGGCGGCTGGGGGAGGCCCAGGTGAGACTTGCTTGGCCATTAGTGAGGCTTGACCTCGCCGGTGGCTAGGCTTGCCTCTGGCGAACTCACTAAACCTCACCCTGGCCTAGCGAGCCTTCGGCGAGCTCGCTAGACCGATTGTCGACGGCCAACAGCGATGGGCGGTGGATGGCAATGGCAGCGGCGACAGCAGATGAAGAAGAATAAAGAGGGAAGAAGAACAAGAAAAAAAAAAAAAAAAAAAAAAAAAAAGAGAAAATAGATGCTTGATTCTAGAATTATTCTCGGGAACAAAAATTAACTTTTTTTTTTTAATTCTCGATTCTACTCTAAATATGTTCTCAGGAAAAAAAAATTTATCAAATGCATTTCTGTTTCAAATTTACTTCCGGAAATAAAATAACAGAAACAAGCACCCCAAACAGGCTGTTAACGTCATGCCAAATCCTTCCGATTTCTTAGTAGGTCTTGCTTCACATGATGTCTCACCAACACTCGGTTGAACGACAAGTATGATGCTTGACCTTCTGTTGCTGGCCTTTCTTGGGTCCTCGTTGTTTCTTTCAACTGATGTCTCATTGGGCTGGTGAAGTCATCTGATGCACCAATTGAAAATCCAAGAGCAGCTCGCTTTTCAAAGAGATGTATATTTTATATAAACATTCCACAAACCTCTGTTGGTAATCAATGTTGCCCGTTTGCATCAAATCTATTCGCGAGCATCATAATCTCGAATGAGTATGTCAACCCCGACCGAGACGAGACCTAGATGGCAACCTAACCTAGTACGCCATAATTTAGAAAGGGAACACCCCCCAGAGCCAAAGCACAACGCCGACCTTCGCCTATCGTTTTCCTTGGGTTATTTTGCGGGATAGCCCTTCTTAGGGGCAATTATATAGATACAACTCTTCACACGCTTCCCCAGATCTCGTAAGAATTTGTTGGGAGTCATCCTCGGCAAGACTTCCCAATTGACCGTACCGTGTTGCCGATCCTATAGAGCCAACTCCAAGGTTCAGGCCAGATTATAGGAAGCGGACAATATGTTTTTCCACTTTCACGAGAAGCTTTGTGACACCCACGATTCTACTAGCGAGTCATCATTCCATGCTATACATCTCCATCTGTTTACTCTTTTTTTCACCTTACTGTTTTGGAGCCGTGCCAATTATGCAGATGTCATTGGCTTCGCAACAGTCACTTTTACTCAACTGAGAACAAAAAAGAGAGAATTACAAGGGAAGATCGTTGATGCGGACGCATGACCATAGAGGTGTGTATGAAAGGGACCTAAATTTAAGTGTCCACAGATGTGGTCCTGTTTTCGAGAGTTGAAGGCTGAGGAGAAGTCCCATGGCAGATGTGTCCAATTGTATTTCACGAATCCTGTTTCTCTTTGTGAGTTTGCAACGATAACTTCCTCTTAAATACGAAAGAGACCGGTGTTCCTTTTGGAGAGTGCCAAGTCATGTACCAAAAGGAATCTTCTGGCATACATTACCTCCATCACCACAAGGCTTTCAAGAAAAGACGGAATTCCCTCGTGCTGCATTTGGTCATAACTCTTCTGTGGGATAAAGTAAGGTTGGATGAGATAATAATGGGAATTGTACATAGTTTTTGGTAAATATCCAAATATACCATGGCTACAAAGGGAATTCCACACCCCCCCCCTTCACACCTTTCTAGTGTTGTCATCAATTCCACATTGCCATTGCCGTTGCCGTTGCCGTTGCCGTTGCCTTCTGCCACCACTGTGAAGGCATTGATGACATCACCTCACCTTATTGTGCCACCATGCCTTTCATCGCTATCTCCTCGCCTCTAAAGCTCACGAATGCATCGTACTTCCATTGATGAATCGAAGTAGAAGATGGAGTGGGTGTCTCGATTTTTTTGATTTCTGTCACAACAATTTGTGAGTGAGAGATTACGAAAAAGGTGGAAATTTTTCATTGCGGGTGAAGTGCGTGGGTAACATAGAGAACACTCAAGTCATGGTTGAGAAGGGATGATGAAAATTAGTTGGACGGTAATAACAACTGGCCGCAGTCAGAGGCGACAACAATTTGATTGTTGTGGTGATGGTCCTCGCATCGTGGCAGACATATACCATGGACATAAGAAATCTTACTCAATTTCATCCCACCCCACATAGGATTTTTTGAGTCCGATATATATATTTCATTTATCTGGCCTTATCTTGTCTTGGACAGCAACCGAACACCAAATAAAACTAAATTTAAATAAAATTAAATTTATTTTATCCTAACCATTAAAATAATATTAAAGACTGTTTCCGTAATTTTTTTCCCGTAAAGGAAGTAGGCGGAGATCAAGCTTAGACTGAGCTATAGAATCATCTAAAATTTGATTAATTAGGACGCAAGTGGTATGGATTTCGAAGACCCAAGAAAGAGTTCCCGAGAAAATTGGCATCCTCGTACCGCGGAAAGTGTCAAAACCCAAACGATGACAAGCTTGTCTTGGCCTTATTAGAGCGTTTCCAAACAGCGTTTTACACTTTTTCTACGTTCCCCATTGAACGACAAATGTCGAGTCGAGTGAAATAATGAAGCCCAAAATGGCCCATGGCCGGCTGCCATTACTTATTGCCTGTCGCCAAACACAAGCTCTGCACCATATCTTCCCTCCCCATTTGCTTCCAAAGCGAAAACATGAGCCATGATAATTTGAGTGGGAAAATTTTAATTAAGAGAGCTCACTGGATGGCCGGCGACTTGAACAGAGGTTAGTTTGGTCAAAATTTGCAATTTCTTATCTAATTGCATGTGATCCTTGCTGCTCAATTCGGGAAAATTCTAATTAAGGACATCAAGTGTGGCTATTTTCTCAAATGATGATTTAGAGTAGATTTTATTTTAAAGAAGGCTTGAAGCGGCCAAGTGAGTCTCAAATAAGGGTCTAGGCTCGCCAAACGGCCAAATATTCACTGGTGAACGTTTCTAGCAACTTGAACGTGGGTAATTTGGTTAGAATCTGCAATTGGATAAAAGATTGAAGAAAATCCCAAATGATTATCAATTTTTCACATTTTCTTTTTTCCTCTCCCCTCTGTTCTCGCTTGATCCTTGGCCAGCCACCCCAAACCTCACTGGTCCCCTGATCCTCAGCCGCACCACTTGGGTCTTTGTCGCTCACCTGATCCTCGCCTGCTCCCTGCGAGCTTCAGTCTACCATTCGCCGTTCACCATTGGCTCTTCTTCCCAGGTTCATTGTCCACAATCTTTAAGTCGTCCATGAGCTTCAAGTCCGTCATTTGCGAGCTTCACTCACTCTTCAGTGTCGCTCATATTGGTGCAGTCCGTTTAGGGGAAAGCCATAGTAGTTTGTTGAAACAACACATAGCTGGGGCATGTTCACCAATGGCCCTGAGGCCCTCCTCCCAAATCCGAATGTCTGTTCCAACTACAGTCACAAAGCCTGCTCCTCTCAGCGGAATTATCTTCTTGCAATGTTGTTTTCGCTGGTGGAGTAATTTTCCAGCTTTATAAGAATGCTGGTAGGTCAGCAATTTGCCATGATTCTAGTTGGGGAAATCATTAGGAAGTTGGCAATTAGAACAGCTAGGCGGGCGTTCACGCATTTGATCAAAATTTATCATGAGGATCATCACAAACTAATGTGCCTCAGAAGCAGCACGGAGAGACAGCCTTAGCCTTGATGCTGTAAACTTTCCTTTAATCATAAACATTTGAAAAAAAATGATTGTTTGTATCTATTATTTGGTCAAAGTTGATTCGAATTATGAGTGCCTGTTCTGGCCTACTATTCATGCTATACGTAAGCTCTCTTTCCGTTTTGTTCTCTGTTGTTGTTTCGGACCGGGGTCGATTAGATTAGCATCGTGCCAAACCCTTCCAATTTCTAAGTTAGTCAGGTCTTGCTTCGCATGATGTCTCCACCAACACTCAGGTTGAAACACAAGTACAATGCTTGACCTTCTGTTGTCGGGCTTTCTTTGGTCCTCGTTGTTTCTTTCAGCTGATGTCTCACTGAGATCGTGAAGTCATATGATGCACCAATTGAAAATCCAGAAGCAACTGGCCTGTCAAACTTAAGAGATGTATATTTATATATGCATTCCCCAAACCTCAGTTAGTAATCATCGTTGTCCATTGGCGTCAGATCCATTCGTGAGCATCATAATCTCGAATGAGTACATCAACCCCGACCGAAATAAGACCTAAATAGCAACCTAACCTAATACTCATAATTTAGAAAGGGACACCTCGCAAAGCCAAAGCGCATCGCCGACCTTCCCCTATGACTTTCCTTGGATGCGGCACTTTACGCACTTCCCCAGATCTCGCGAGTATTCGTTGAGAGTCGTCCTAGGCGAGATTTATTGAATGACCATACCGAGGGATTCTACCATACTCCGTGCAACTATTGTTGCCGATCCTGCAGAGCCTACTCCCAGGTTCAGGCCGGATTATTGTAGGAAGTGGACAATACATATATCTCGATTTATTCACTCTTTTTCTAGCCCTACTGTTTTGGAGCCGTGCCAATAATGCAGTTATCACTGGCTTCGCAATAATCACTTTTACTCAACTGGAAACAGAAAAAAGAGACTAACAAAGGAAGATCGTTGATGCGGGCTCATGATCATAGAGGTTTATGAAAGGGGCCTAAATTTAAGTGTCGATAGATGGTTCTGTGACGTTGTGGTCCTGTTCTCGAGAGTGGAAGGCTGACGAGAAGTCCCATGGCAGATGTGTCCAATTGTGCTTCACGAATCCTGTTTCTCTTTGTGAGCTTGCAACGAAACTTCCTCTTCAATATGAAAGAGACCAGTGTTTGTTTTTGGAGAGTGCCAAGTCACGGATCAGAAGCAATCTCCTGGCATTTATCACCTCCATCGCCACAAGGCTCTTAGGAAAGACGGATTTCCCGCATCTGGCCATCCGAAATTTTTTTTGTTGGTTCGAATAAGATTGGATAAGCTAATAATGGAATTTGTCATCATGAATACAATGGGATTTCTTCTCTCTCAACCCTCCACCTTTCTGAAGCTTACAAATGCATCATACTTCCATTGATGATCGAAGCAGAAGACGGCGTGCGTGTCTCGATTTTTTTCTATTTCCATGAGGACAATTCGCAAGTGAGTGAGAGACGGCGAAAAAGGTGGAATTTTTCCATTGCAAGTGAAGTGCACATGTAATATAGAGAGAATGCTCAATTTATTAATGAGAAGGGGCGATGAATTGGAGCTTCACCATCGCACCAAATATGAGCGAAGGTGGAGATGTTAATCAGGAAGCTTCGGTTGGGGAACATAATCGATTGGCCAGTAATGACAATACGTTGGTGGCGATGACAAACGAAGGTGGTGGAGGTGACGACAGTTTACCATTGCGGCGATGATCCTCACACGGTGGCCAAAATATACCATGAATTTTAGAAATCTTACTCACTTTTATCCTACAATCACACGGATTTTTTTCAGTCTGAGGCATAGCCTTTGTTTATCCCGCTTGATCCAATTTTGCACAGAAACTAAACACCAGATAAGATTAAATTTACTTTATGACCATCAAATATAGCCATAAAAATTCTGTTTCCGTAATTTTTTTCTGGCAAAGGAAGCAGACCGAGATCAAGCTTAGGCTGAGTTATAGAATCATTTAAGATTTTGGTTAATTAGGACGGAGTCGGTATATATTTCAAAGACCCAAGAAAGAGTTACTGAGAAAAATTGGCATCCTCGTACCGCGGAAAGTGTCAAACCCAAACGATGACAAGCTCGTCTTCGCCTTATTAGTGTGTTTCCGAACAGCATTTTAGACTTCTTCTACGTCCCCTCGTGAACAACAGAGGTCCAGTTGAGTGAAATAATGAAGGTCCAAAATGGCCCATGGCCTGCCATTACTTGTTGCTTGTCGCCAAACACAAACACAAACACAATGCACCATATCTTCTCTCCTATTTGCTTATAGAGCGAAAATATGAGCCATGACAAACAAGGATTACATGCATTGACCAAAATCGATGATAGTGTAATTCATGTATACATCGAGAAGTTCTTCACTTAAGGAGCTCAAGTCTCTATAATTGCTATTATAGAAGGAAGGCACCGGCCAGGGTACCGGGCACAAGTCTAAGCCGTTCCACCTATTCCTAAGATGTCAAAGCATGACTAAAGTGAGAGTCCTACCATATGCGTTGACTTGAAGGCAGTGGTCTATTTGCTTTCTGCAATCGGGAGATAAACACCTTCTGCTGCCAACCAAATGTTGTCAGGCCGCTTTTCTCGGACACCACATACCTGCAGAAATGAACCGACGATGCTCATGATCGTTTTATAGAAAGAAAGCATCCCATATGGAAGTAAACTTCCAAAGAGCAATATGTCCATCTCAAGCAAGCATGCAGCAGGGGTGAATACATTTGTGAATAGATTGAACCTTTGAAAGACAGGTGACTATACAATACTTCTATTGAGACATGTAATATTGACATACAAGCCAGGAAAGCAGCACGCTCGAATCATTCTTTTATATTTTCTGTGTCCCATTCCATATGTTGTGAGATGTCTTGGTTTCCATCATGTAACATGGAAGAAAATGAAATAAGGGAAAAAATGCAGTTCTGCTCTTACCTCCTGCTGGCCCCCAGCGATACGCTGGTATTTCTTGTCATGACTGTGTAAAAAGCCACCAGTATCCACATGTTGGAGTCGAATCCTCTGTTCTTGCCTCCAAGTTTTCCCAGAACCTTCAATCATAAGCCTGCAGAACATGTCCATCATTTAAAAATCCTAAGAACATGAAGGCCATAGAAAAACCAAGTATTCCTACTTGGTCCTACCTCCAATAATCTCCAGTATCAGATTCAGTTTCTCCTCCAAAGCAACTGATCTGCGCCAACCAGGAAACTTCTCATTAAAAGAAACCCCATGACCACCAGTTTCACCATGTCAGGGTACATGAATTAACTCCACATGGTCAGTTATAATTGGCAAAACGAAAGCACAAACAGTGTGATCTATTTTTCATCAAAAAAAAAAAATTCTCCAAAATGTAAAAACCAGTAAAAGGTGAGCACGAAGAAAATGAAATGTAGCCTTATTTATTTCAACCGCTGTTCGTCCAAATTATGGCCAAGGTCAGACAGATCATGGATAACTTTGAGCAAAACTCTCGGTAACAATACTACTTTCTTAATGAACATTCCTAGGGATAAATTGTAATTAAGTCCCTTAGACAACTTGAATACGACCTTCAAAGAATTGAACAGCACTTATCATCAAACTAGAAGGACCACCAGAAGGTTGTTAAAAGAAAATAATTCTCTATATACCTAAGCAAAAAAGCCCCCTCAAGCTAGTTCCCTTAGCTACCATGCAAGGCTCAGCACATTCTATAGCGTGAATAAGATTTGCAGGAGAAAACTTCACTTGAATAAGAACACGAGATAGAACGATACCATAAATAGCAAGCTGCTCCTTTTTATTTTTATTTTTATTTTTTAACAGGAATCTAGAGAGCATCTTCAAGGGCAAAAATAAGCACTGACCTCTAGGTTCCCCGTTATTGGAGATGCATGCAAGTGGCTGTGCAACCACTTTCTAGTCCTCATGTGTTGCAACCTAATGATGGTCCCACTTTTGATTCGATTTCCTTGTTTAGCTGAGGTACCTGGCTGAGGCCTAACAATCTGCACAAGGATAGATCACGACATCACTCAAATTACGCGTGCGAAAGAACATAATCAACTGTCAAACAAACAGAAAGATCGGTCTACCCAGTAGCTGTTGGCATCATCAGCACCAGAAAACCCAGTGACGGACTGTTGCCCACTGCCGGAACCATAAGGTACATCATGGGAGTGAAGCCGGAATTTCGTCTTCTCGTGCATTAGCTTGAGAACCGTCCCATATGTTATCTGCCAAAGGCTTAGGATCAGCAAACCAAATCCAAAACAAAGTAGATTCCACAAAAATTTGGATCCCCAGTCAACCTCTTCCTATAGCCTAACCCACCCATTTCAAAACCAACAAAATAAGCATCAGAGTAACACTTTACTTGTTGATTTCTCTCCTCTCCGTTCATGGAATGGAAAAAAGAAAAGAGAAACGTCCGCGTGATTAAGATCCAAAACAAGAAAATTATTTCAACCACCGCAGACAGCTAGAACTACCCCCATCAGGAAACTAACTACGTAAAACTCAATGTATCTATGCTTGTTCCTCTACGTTTCTCGAGCAATTTCGATCCTGTTGCACCTTCGACAGGACGCGAATAACATAGGAGTTAATACGAATCGTCATTCAAGTATAGCAGCCAAAATCACGACAGCACGAACAATTTCACATTTCTCGAACACATCAAGATCTAAACTTTCACTTCAATCGAATCCCCCAAAGACCAGAAACGAGAACAAACGGTCGGTCGCGCAGCGCCTCCCACAAATCGACGATCAAAGGGGGGCATCATTACCTCGACGCCGTCCGACGAAGCGGCGTAGGCAGGGGGAGGGCGAGCCCTCGTCGAAGTCGAGGCCGAGGAAGAGGAACAGGGCGAGGCCGAAGAACCCGATCGCCATCACGAACAGGAGGACGATGAACCAGTTCTGCTGCCAAAACGGGAAGCCCGCCTTCTGCCTGGACTCCCGGTAGATGATCCTCGTCGGAGTCGCGGCGGCCGACGACGACGACGACGGCGGCGGAGGGGCGGAGCCGGCGGGAGAAGACTGGGGGTTGGGTCTTCTGCGGGAGACTGTCGGAGCACCCGGAGGAGCCACGGTTCGATCCAAGAGCGAAACGGCCGACGGCGGGGAGGTTCCGACGGCGATTCCGACGGGGCGCAGATAATTAGGGTTTGGAGCGACGATCGGGAATGGCGTGGGGGGGCTTTTTCTGGCCGTGCGGAGAATGCAGAGAGCAGCGGGAGGGATTGAAGAGGACGATGGCAGGGGGGAGAGAGAGGAGGCGGTGACGTTGAGGGAGCCAATGGGAGGCGTACGCGTGGGGGGTTGGATGACGTGGAGGGCAGCCAGAGGAGGGAGTTATGTATGTTGCTCCCTGGGATTCGAGTCTTTTTGGTCAAAATGACGGGTCGTCTGCTCTTGCTGTGATTTTCCAGGAAAATTGGGCCCAATCGGGAGGTCCGTTTATTTTGGGGGAAAATGAGGAAATGATCGCTTAATTTTTTATTTTTTTAGGGTTAATACCTAAAAAATTTTAAATTGATATATCTGTGATGAATTTATTCTAAACTACTTTTTTGACTATCAAAAACCCCAAACTGGTATATTTTTGACAAATTTACTCTATGTTAATTTTTGTAAATCTTATCATCAAATTATTAAGTTAAATGACACGTAATAATTAACAAATATACCAATTTAGAATTTTATGGTCAATTTGTCACTGTTTACAATTTTTGTGATTTTTTTGTAGTGTTAATTAAATTTAGCGGAGGGTATATTTATCACAAATTTATTAGTTTGGAGTTTTTGTCGGTCGAATAAATCAGTTTGGAATAAATTTGTCATAAATGTATCAGTTTAGGATTTTTTTATGATCAGTCGGGGTAAATTTATCACAGGTATATCGATTTAAAGTTTTTAATAGTTAAAAAAATAGTTTTGGTAAAATTGTCACGAAAGTATATCAATTTGGGGTTTTCATGGTATTAATAATTTTTTATTATTTATTCGGGTGCTTAGACACTGATTCTTGTTAGTAATAAAAATAATATGAAAATATTTTATAAATCATTCATTATTTGTGAAATAAGCGGAGCTTGGATGATGGGTTAACACAATAAATAATTCTAAGTTACGATACTCATGTTGTATTTATTTCACATTAACTTGGTATTAAACTAGTTCATTGTGCCACGTTTATACCAAATAAACTTTTGTATTCCAACAAATCTCAAACTGGTATATTAATGATAGATCTACTATATATTAGCCTTTATTTGATATCTCCATGTGGCAAGCAATTTCGATGATTAGCTGGTCACATGAAGATATCCTATAGAATTTGGACTAGGTACACCAATGACAGATCTATTATTAATTAGCTTGTGTATTATGTATTACATACAAGGAAATACATGTAGCAAATAATGTGTGTGATTGGCTAGTTATGTGAAATTAATTTTCATATCTCAAAAAAGTTTCAAATCGGTACATTGGCGACAAATTTACCATCAATTAAGTTTTGTAAGAGGAAACACATATAGCAAACAACCCCAACGATTGACCAATGATGTGAAGTAAATTTTTGTATCCTACAAACTTTAAACTGGTAAGTTGATGACAAATTTATCCTCCATTAAGCTTTGGTCCAATATCCGTATAATATAACTCGCATGAAAGCACACACATGGCAAACAACTTGCATGATTGTTTGGCGACATGAATGTAGCATGGAAGTCCAATATAAATGGGTCTCCTAAATGACATATACTAGTGAAGCTAAATATGAGGAAAATGGACTAGTATTTTCAACAAGATATTAGATGAAAATTAATGGAGAGTTAATTTATCAATTTGTGATTTTTTAAGGTACAAAAATTTGCTTTGCATAAAGGCATCGTGAGTATACAAATTTGGAATTTCTTATGACATGAAAATTAGTTTGGTGTGAATGCAACACATATGTACCAATTTGAAGCTTTTTATTATGATATCAAAAATAGTTTTGGATAGGCATGACATGACTATATAAATTTGAGAATTTTGGTGGATAGCCATTAGCCATATCTAACACAACCTCTCTTATGTACAGACATCTAAATGGGTTGTTGGGTGAGCAAACATTAAGTAAAGATATCCAAAAATCTGTGCTTTGTTGAACGTATTCCATGACCTTTTTAAAAAAGGCAATGTCAGCACTTTACAAAATTAACATATTAAATGACTCGAACACGTAAGTGAACCTTTTAAAACGTCATATTCAATAATCAATAACACCATAACGCATCATTCAGTGAATGAACACATTTCATAGACCGATCTCGGCAAGTCTTGACTTTTTTTCATTTTCTATCGAATAACATATGTAACGAGAGGACGTGAATGCTACGGCACCAAATATCATTTCTCCTCTAATTTTTTCCCTCCTTTAGCGGGCTCCACACAGTGCTCCTCCCCCACGATTCACATTATCATCAATGGCCATTCTCCATCGCATCGTCACAGCACATAAAAACTCGGGAAAGCTTTCACGTAACGGTCGAGATCTATTCATTTGTAATCCGACGGTTACGAATGAAGAAAAAGGAAATATTTTTATATTTCGATGTATCATAATGAAGATAGTCGGGATGGCGACATGGGTGGGCATTAACAAGGGCGCATAAAGCCTTTTGCCACATTAGCCCCCCCCTTCGCGTGACGAGAGGAGCGTTGGAAGGAGGAGGAGGAGAGAAGTCGCTCGCTCACGGTCACGTAAAATTTTTGAAAAGGGGCGGGTGTGAGCCCCGAGATTCAACTCCATTCCATAAATCCCCGCCAAGTCCGTCCCCCTTCGCTCCCCCACCGGATTCTCGCTTCTCCCCCTTTCAAAAGGCGAAATCGAAAGGAAAAAACCAAAAAAAACCTCCGAGAAAATCGAAAGGGGGGCCGTGCTGGTGGTCGTGGAGCGGACACCCGACATCCTAATCACTCCTCCTCCTCCCCTGCTTCGCTTCCCATGTACCCTTTATAGCTTCTTCGTCCGCCTCAGTTGATTCTGTCGTCTGCCCGTTTTCCCAGTCCGAGGAAGTCCACCCCTTTTCTCTCTAGCAAGAACAAGAACCCTAGTCCCTCCTCCCTGCCCTCTACTCTTCCCGGCGAAATTTGCTGCCTTTTTCCCTCGTGCTGCTTCTCCTTCACATGCTGAGTGGTGGGTTCGAGGCGGGTGAGTGAGGCTTTTGCGAGATCTGGGGGATACGGAGTTGCGAGGCGCGATGTCGGATAAGGAGCTGGAGGAGCAGCTCGCGAGTGCGGGGACTAAGCTCCTGGAGCCCCCGTCTTCGGTTGATGAACTCATGCCGCTTCTCGAGGCGAGTGAATTTTTGGTTTGGTTTCGTCTTTTTTTCCTTTTTCCAGGGGAAAAGTTCCGTTTTTTCGGTTGTCTGCGGCGAGGGGTGTGTGACAATTTCGTGGGGTGTCTGTTTTCCTATCTGGGTTTTGGAGATTGGGTTGAGTTCTTTGCATGCCTCTATCGTACCTTTAAATTTCATGGGTTCGCTACTCTGCTTCGGTCATGCTAAGTGGAAGTGGCAGCCGGTTGTGTCGTTCGTAAATTGCTTCCTTGACGAGAGAACTGTCCTGTTGAGCGAGTACAGAGGGCTTTCATTTTTATGCAATTGGTCGCTGGTCGCTTGAGAATTCCAGCGTAAAACCTGTGTATCTGCGTGCGTTGGGAAAAAAGATCGGAGCTTGTCATCGGAGGATGTATGTCGGGAGTGAAAGGTGGTAACTTGTGGAAGAATTGGTTTAATGGGATTCGAATTTGTTTTAAGTGCATTGGTTCTGCGGAATGGATATTGGTGCTCCTGAGGATATAATCAGCATCAGAGTCATGTGTTCAGCGAGTATTTCCTCTCAATGCTGATGGTTGAAGGCGCAATATATGGAGGTTGATTCTGCATGAGACGACTTTGTACGGAGGAGGGTACTGGGATATCCTCAGCCTGTCGATTGCATTTATTTGCTTCTCAGGATTTGAGTTGCAGATGCTTGCTCATTCAAAATTTGTCATTTGCATCATATCTGAAATTGAAGTTTGTGAACTTCTTCCTTGGAACACCAGTCACTGCTTTTCATTCATTGTAGATAGAAACTGGGGACGGTCAATGTTTAGTTCAGATCTCGAATGCAAATATTCGCTTTGTTATATTGTTTAGTTATAACTGGAAATGATTGAGAACTCTGATTTTCTCTTAAACCAATACATTGTTGTGTGTGGCTAAGGATTAGGGATCATGATTTTTGCTTAAAGCAATATCTAATTGATACTTTGAGATTTCAAAAGTGAGAGTACAAAAATTCGTCAGGCATTGGTTAAATCTGCATCGAAGTTGAAACTCTTATGAAGCTTTGAGTGTCCAAAATTATGAGTATAACATAAAATGAGCTGTCTTTATGGCTCACAGTCTGTGTTCATTACATTATTTTTGGGTAGCTATTGTTGCGAATTTCTTTGTCGGGATAAGCATATTTTTCTTTGATCGCGTGATTTGTGCAATATGAGAATGCACACATGTCTGTTCTGCTCTAATCAATGTCCAAAATACATATACATTTTCCTGTAGACTGCAAATGCACTATAACAGAATAGTTTGAATCAGTCAAGAAGTAATGGGTGTTGTGAGACACTATAACATGTATGACTTGTTGTGTCGAATTTAGTGGAATGTAGTCCTTAGAAATGCTTACTTCTTTGATAACGTTGAAAGGAGTTCGCGTTGTCAGTGGTGCGTGGATGTTGGAATCTAGATTGGAGAGATGTTTCTACTTTAAATAAGAAGCATTCTCCTATAAGGCTTAATGAATGCTTGCTTCTTAGCATCAATGCTTGATTTAGAAATGGTGGTGCATAACTACTTTGTTATTGGATGAACCAGAAAGTAACACATCAAAAACGGAAGCCCATACTGCTTATTGTCACAATATGGGAGTTTGCTGCCTTATGGTTGTATGTGAAGAAAATTGGGAAAAATCAAAGATTGGTTTCAAAGCATGACGTTTCCTATCAATAAGCAGTTTCTGTGACCATTGTTTACAGCCATCTATAGTCAAATTGAGTTTGAAATGTTTGGATCTCCTGTATACCAATATCACTAATGCACCAAAAATGCTACCAATCGGCTCAGGGCAAGAATTTTTGCTTAAATTTTTGCTGAAGCAGAAATTCTCTAGCATAAATATGGATATATTGGAGAGAGTTTAGGTCCATTAAAATACCCATGATAATTCCCTGTGAATTTAGTTAATTCATTTAGCATGTCGAGGACTAGCATTTTCATTGAAATTGATTACCGCATTATCAATGCTTTGGGATCTTGAACTTCCCAAGTATTTTCTCTATGAATATCTCTAAAATTGCTGTTAACTTTGTTTTTCTCCTTAATGAATTTAGGAGCTTGAAAATTATTTATCAAGAGTGGAACAATCGCCAACCACATCTATGCAAGATGCTCTTTCTCCATCCCTGAAGGCATTAGTAGCTGATCAGCTTTTTAGGCATTCTGATGCTGATGTTAGAGTTGCGATTGCCTCATGCATCAGTGAAATTACCAGAATTACTGCTCCTGAAGCTCCCTATGATGATGATCTAATGAAGGTGGTAGCTTGAACCTGTTGAATTTATGTTATGGGCTTCTTTAATCGTGAATTCTAGTACAATCTATTGTACTTCCTCTGTGTTTATGATGGTTTCGCCTTTTGCACAATGCTCTTATGCAGGAAGTTTTTCAGTTGATTGTATCCTCTTTTGAGAAGTTGTATGACAAGTCTAGCAGATCTTACACAAGGAGAACCTCGATCCTTGAAACCGTGGCCAAAGTCAGATCGTGTGTTGTGATGTTGGATCTCGAATGTGATGCTTTGGTTGTCGAAATGTTCCAGCATCTTCTTAACTCAATAAGGTATAATTAATACTCAGTTGATTGATTTTCTTGCCAAGGAATACTCATTTATTTTTCTTATTCATTGAAATGTTACTTTTATAAGCTAGTTGTTCTTCCTATCGGTTTTTGTACTTTTCATTATCAGATAAGTTAGTTGCAGAGTGATATTGTTGTTGATATCGTGGACGTGCTTCTTTGGTGCAAGATGTAGTTGCAGAATGATAATGTTTTTGTTTTTTTTTTGGGTGGGTGGGTTGGGGGAGGGGGGGGGGTGGAGCTCTTTTTTAAGAAAATGACACTTCTAGATGTGCCATTTTGTGAATGACATCGAAAGACTTGGATTGATTCTGGTGCTCCATATTAGATCATTATGCATGTGATTTTTTTTTTTTTTTAAGGAAATCATGGTGTTCTTTTGTCGTTTTGGATAGTTCAAGAAAGGGGTTTTGTCCAACGAAAGCTTAGGAACAACAGTGACTGCTCTTCCTATCTTTAAGCTTCCTTCTCCATTCTCGATGAAGTCATTCTTTTCATTTCTGTCTTATGAAGAAAGTAAGAGAACGTTGATGGGAATACCCCTTTTTGTTCACTGCTAATTTTAAAATACCTTTTAGTTGAAAATAATGGTGGAGATTTGCATTTACATTTTATGACTTGACCTTTTAAACTGACGGTCACAATGTTTCTGACCTACCTAGAGATGTGCAGTGTTTTTGCTTTTTCTAGTTTGAATAGGTCATTATTTAGGGTCTCTCTTTGTGACTTCATGCATCAATGTGAGCACGTTTCTATAGATAACGAGAATTCTGAATGACTTGTTATTTATGTGAAAGTACTTGCAACTATGGAGTTCGTTTATCTTTAAATTTGCTGACATTGTGAAGCTAAATGCAGTTTTCTTCAGCGTATGATGCTATGCATGTGTTTTTATGTAGTTTGTGTTAAATGGTTTCTGATGGACAATTGTCAGGGACTACCACCCGGAACATATCTTCCAATCAATGGAAACAATCATGACCCTCATCATTGATGAAAGTGAAGATGTTTCTCCAGAACTTCTCTCGCCCGTCTTAGATAGTGTAAAGAGTGATAACAAGGTTGATTGTCCCTAATATACAGAACGCTATCCATATTGTTTTTCCTCTTCATCTGATTGTGTATTTTTTTTCCCCTTTCTTTCAGGAAGTTCTACCTATTACTAGGAAATTGGGAGAGACGGTACTAAAGAACTGTGCATCCAAGCTGCAACCTTACTTTTGCCAGGCATTGAAAGCCCTTGGAACTTCTATAGATGAATACACTAATGTAATTACTTCAATATATCAAGAGGCAAGTGCTGCAGTTGAAGAGAATAACAACCAGGCTGCAAGTGAACAAAAGGTTTGCCCCAGGTCACTTGAACGCCCTCTTATTATATCAACTCCAAATCTAATTCATTGTATCTATGACTATTGCTAATAGTGCTTGAAAGTAAAGTATAAAGAGTGCATATTCTCTGTCCATTATGTCCTGGGATAGGAGTTCCTGATTGATTGGACTTATTGT
The DNA here is from genome assembly GCA_014182555.1 of Eucalyptus erythrocorys. Classification (NCBI taxonomy): domain Eukaryota; kingdom Viridiplantae; phylum Streptophyta; class Magnoliopsida; order Myrtales; family Myrtaceae; genus Eucalyptus; species Eucalyptus erythrocorys. The sequence goes on along the minus strand of CM024599.1, from coordinate 35,696,563 downwards.
ATCTAAGTGTGTACCATCTAGAAGCTGCTTGCAGAGAAGCATTAGTGCAATTATGATCCCATTGTTTTTCATTATCTTATAATAGCAGATTGAAAAAGCCTATCCTAAGGTTGAGTTTGGTGGGTGAAATTTGTCTTATCTGGTGTTTAATAGTGTCTGTGGAGGGAGGGAGGGAGGGAGAGAAAGATTGATGAATGCCAACTTTGTTATGTTATTGAGTGTCATTTTCTGCTGTTTCAGTATATCCAGCTAAACTGCGAAAGAAACTAAATTATGAGCATCTTTTGAACCTATACATGATTAGGTGAATAAAGAAAAAGCTTCTCATCAAGACAGTCCAGCTGCTGGAACATCTCCAAAATCAGTGATCGGTAATGGTGCCACGCAAAAGGCAGATGTGGACTCTGTCTCCAATAGAAAGCCGGAGGATGCTTATTGTGGTAGTCCGCCTAAAGCCACTAAAGCACTAAGCAATGACAACATAGTCAAGTTGAATAGTGCAAATGTAGCTAAGAAGGACAGCAAGCTGGGAAAAAAGAAGAAGGGAAGGGGAAGGAAACCTGTTTCAAGTACAAGATCAAATGCAACTCTTGATGGTTCCCAGACGATTCCTGATTCGCCCCATGACAATTCACCGGTGGAATATTCGCCTTCAGAAAGTGAAAAGGAAACTGCCGCTAACCCTTCTTCACCAAAACCTGCTGGAGACGAATCCATGAGTGTGGCTTCCCTATCCCAAAATGAAGGTCAAGCTGATGAGAGTCGTCCCAGAAAAGGTGGACGGCGGAAGAAACAAGAATTAGCTAAGGAGGTCATGGGTCCTGCTGCTGACATATCTAAAAATGAAGCAACTAGTGATAAGGAAGTAAAACCACATATGAGCACGGGAGGAAAAACACCCCTGGGATCATCTGAGGATATTAAAACTGGAATTACCCTAAAAATATCTCGGAAGGAAAATGCTGCTACAAGTGATGTAGAGGCAAAATCACTGAAGAATTCTTCTAGGAAGGTTTCTGTGGACACCAATATTGAGGATGGATCTTCCACAAAGCGTTCAGGGGATAAGAAAGGGGTTGCAAGAGTAAAAGTGGCCTCTGAAAAGGATTTAAGAAAATCCACTGTAAGTGATGACAACAAACTTTTTTTTCAACTAGAATATTCTCTCTGTTTCTTGTTGTGCTTGGTATTCTCTATTTAAAAAATGGTGAAGTTGGTTTGACATTGTGTAGGAGGCTGCTGCTTCACCAAAGTCTGCCGTGAAAGCTGGCAGAGGTGACGAAAAATCCCATGAGACTCCCAAGGAAAGTTCAAAGAGGAAGCGTACTCCAGGAAAAGAGGTGTGTGGGTTCTCGTGTGTATTTTATCTTGATTTTCTTTGCATCTTCTTGAAAGTTCTCATCCTAAGTTTTTGATTTGGATGTTTGGAGATGCATTAATTGCTTTTGGAGGATGTAATTCCTCACCCTAGCCTATTTTCACTGCTTGGTATTGATTGTCAATTGTTTTTCTATTAGTTCTATGTGGTACATTCAGAAACAAATACAGAGATGGAGATGACAATGCATGCATCTTCTGTTTTTATGATTAAACTGTAGGGACTGTGACTTAAAATTTTGGTCATAATCCTATCATTTGCTGTAGTGCCTTCAGCCGAATTAGTTTCTTACCTTTTAAAATTAGATGTATACTGGTTGATCATCAGGCATCTGATACTAAAGAATATGGCGAGGACCTGGTTGGTTCCAAAATCAAAGTGTGGTGGCCTCAAGATCGAGCGTAAGACCAGATCTCTTAATTTATTCTTTCTTGAGAGAGACAGAAATATACGAAAGTTTTCTGCGTAGCTATGATTTGAGTAACACTTTAATAGCTTTTTCTTATTTTTATTTGGTGGAAATGTTTCAGATTCTACAAAGGTGTTGTGGATTCTTTTGACCCTATTAGAAAGAAACATAAGGTAAGACATGTGAAGGATGTTGAGTTCTATTTCCTCTGTTTGTTTCAATACAGCTTTTGCCTGTTCACTTCTTTCACATATGGAGGGAGTCTTTATCTGCTTGAAAGGTAACGGTTTTCTCTGTATCCACAGGTTTTGTATACTGATGGTGATCAAGAGATATTGAATCTCAGAAAGCAAAAGTGGGAGTTTGTTGAAGGCAACTCTGTATCGTATCGGGTCTGCAATTTGCCTGTGTGGTTACATCTCATTGTGAATATCTTCATCTTGATTTGACATGATAATTTTCTTTTTTTTTTTTGTCAACAGGGGCAAGAAGGTGATAGCAGAAGTCCTGATGCTTCTCCGGAATTGTATGTGTATTTTCAGGAATTTATTGTGTTGAATCATTGGTTTACAAGCAAAGCAAATTTAGATATTCTATAACATGCTTCATTTTCCATCTAAAAAGTTCACAGATGTGTATTTTGTCACATCTCTTCGTCTTACTGCCGATTTCTTGAGATATCTAGTGAGGTCGTCTCTAAATTCTCTTGTTTGTTTCAACAATTATGACTAGGCCTCTTAAGAAGAGGGCAAAAATGAAGGAAGGGAAGACAGAAACTTCAGCAAAAAAGTGAGTATATCTTGGTCTGAGCTCTTTCTGATGTAATACTTCTAATGATTTTTGGACTTCTAATTGCCAGGGGCAATGCTTCCTCTAGCAAATCCAATGCTGGTTCTGCAAAATCTGGCAAAAAATTTAGGGGAGGGAATAAATCTGATGGCAAGTTCGAGAAAGATGGTATTGGTAAATCTAAGGATCGCACCAGTGAAAATGGTTCTAAATCTGGCAGTGTTGCTTTGAATAAGATGACTAAGACTGGCAAACCCAAGGATGAAGACCCTAGCACGCCTCATGTTGCGACAAAGTCTGGGGAAGAATCCTCTGTGACCACAAAATCTAAGAAAGGCTCAAAGATTGCTTCTAAGGGCAGTGAACTCAAGAGTAGCGGAAAGGCTGAGAAGTTGAAGTCTAATGGATCTGACAAGCTAAAGTCTGGTTTACTGAAGGTGAAAGAGAGAATTATGGACAATGATTCGGTGGATTCTGCAGAAACTGAAACCAATGAAGAGAAGTTGGTCCCATCGAAAGTACTGGGAAGTGGGTCAAAGTCAGGGAAAAAGCGACAAAGAGGTGCTTAATCCTTAGCAGCTACCAAAGAATGTTTTATTTTTTTAAGCTGTCCGTGCTCTTTTCTATCTTTTCATCCTTCACTTAGTGTGTAGTGGAGATGCAACGTCTGCCTCCACAGCCCAAAAGAAGAAAAATGCAGTTGGTAGAGATTCGCCTCGACACTGAATCCATGGTCCACACCATGGCATGGTTATATTTACTGATAGCGTAGTCCATAGTGGTTTTCGGCCTTATGTAGTCTTCTTCTGTATTCTTGGTGTTTCATTGTAAAGATGTAGAAGATCAAACATTAACTTGTGCTAGGTGGCTTTGTCCAAATATTAGCAGAAAGTTGGCAATAGTTGTAAAGATTCAGAATGTTAATGTTAGAATATCTTCATGTTCAATCTGCCTGTCTTTTCTGTGGTGCTTTTCTACCCATCTCCGCACATCACTGTACATTGGCTGACTTAGACAAATATGTTCTTAAGATGGAAAGTGGTTGTGTGGTGACCAATTATTTTGATGACCGAGTTGAGTGATTTGATGTCACCTGTTTTGCCTTCTGGTCATGACAAATGACCATTAAAAATAGCGTTGTCAAGTCGGCATACTTTTGCCATTACCTTTTGGTAGCCATATAGGTGGCAAAATTATTCATCAGTTTTTTTGACTTTAGCTTGAAATGCAAACGTTGCCACATTGTTGCTTGAATTGTGCTTTGAAGCTGTAATGGCTAAAACCACTTGTCCATTTGTGATCTGAACTGTGTACCTAGCAATAATCTCCAGGTTTAAACCCACCCATTCCGATCTTGTTTCTTTTTGCGCCCTTTTTTTCAGCATAGCCAAGTCGTAGTTGGATTCGTGTCTCTGGACATTGGTCAATTCAGTTCGGCGGCGCGTAGGCGTTCATCCCTTGACTAGCAGGTGACTCGCACAACTTTGTACTTTTTCCAAATCAATTGAAGACTTGTTCAAATAAGAAAAAACGAAAAAGAATTCTATCCGACAATGGGCCCGTTTGGCTCAATTTTGGGGAAATGGAAAGCCATTTCCCCAAGTATCCTTAAGTGAATGGATATTTTGTGGAGGCAAGTGTGTTTGAAAGTGTATATTTGCAAAGCAACTTTAAGATGAAAAAAAAAAAAGGAAAAAAAGAAAAGAAAAGGGCGGAGGAGATGCAACTGGGGTGATCGTGGGAGAGTAGTTGGTGGCAGGGAGGCAGTGGCGGTTGGGGAGCGGCTCGCCTGAGGTCACCACCCAGTTGCCTGGGTCGCTCGACTGTCACCTAACCTTAGGCCACCTCGCCTGAGGTTGCGCGATCTCAAGCGAGGCTTCCCGACGGCCCACTTGCGATTGAGTGCCGTCCACCGCGAAGCTCGGTCGACTCTCAGGCGGGGGAAGAAGAAATGAACGGTGAAGAAGATGGGTGGGGAAGAAGAATGAACAGTGACTTGGTGAAGTGAAATGGCATTCCCAAAATGCCAATGCTCAAAGCAGCCTTACCCCAGCATTGGGCTTTCAGCATTGTGGATGCTGACATTAGCCAAATGAGCTTTCAACTTGGCACGGATCGTCCCGAGGGAGTGGCGTGTTGAATCTTTCGGCTTTCTTTTCAGACTCTCGAACTCAAAAAAGCCCATAATCAAGGTCACCTTTCAGTGAGATACGGGATAAGAAGGCTGGCGGAGTAGAACGTCCAAGTCAAATCTTGCTTTCATAAAGGGGAAAGAAGAATGGGAATTTGTTGAACTATGAGCCTAACACCAGACCAATTCTAAAGCTTAAAGCTTTCGAGTCGACGCCGTAACCAAGAAAAATCTTTATAGCAAAGCAATGGAAGTCTAGAAATTCAACCATAGGGCCATCACTTGATGCTTGAAAGCTAAGCAGGGAGATGTTGATACTTGAATTTTTGGCAAGTAGTCGTCGAAAGTCGGGCGAAATCATGGAAGCGGGCCTGAATCCGCCTCTCAAACCCACCGCCCATCTCTTTATCCAGCGTTATCCACGTCCTGTAAAAGTTAACATCGTATTAAAAAGAAATGCCGCCGGCTGCTGTGAACTGTAAACATTGAGGCGGAGAGAGAGTGAGAGGAGGTGGAATTAGAAAAGGTAGCGGGACAGATTTGAGATGACACTTCCCGAACCTCTTTTTCGATCCGGAAACTTCTCTATAAACCCTCTGGATTTGGTTTGACCGGGAACTTAGTAACCCGAGCTAGTTCCTTAGTGAAAAAAGAATCATGCAGCGGGAATGTTATGACTGATCAGTGTACATCACAAGGAATGCCCATACAGAGCTGCGCGGGACGGTCTAAAGAGATGGGGAAAGGACCATGGGTTACATCCTGGCGTGGCGATTCGTATATGCAGATTGTGTTCATGTTGTATTGTCATAAGATTATACTACGACACAGGTCAATTGAAGCATCGCGTGATTAGTTAATCGTGTCGATCTACGTGACACGTATACAGTCCAAAAACTAATGGTCGACATAACATAATTGAATAACAAGTTAGTGGGTCAACACGGTTGCCTGACTCGCTATGACACGAAATCAATTGCTTGACATGAACTTGGCATGAAATATCTTCGTTTTTTTCATTAAGTATCCGTCAATGAAATATGATGAAATTAGTTTGAACAACATGCTCATAATCAATGGAAAATTATCAATTCAAATTTCATTAGTGAATAACATGAAAAATAGTCTTTGACTAATTGTGTCAAAACAGGTCACGTGCATATCATGTCAACATTAACTCATTAATTTAAATGGGTTATACACGTGAATACCGTGTTCAGTAGATTGAAACAAATATGACATGATTACTAATTGTGCCTTGTGGATTGATATGAAATTTACCTGAACACGATTGACCTAATCGAAACAATGCAATTGTCGTGTCTTGTTTGAGTCGTGTTATCGTATCACATTAGAGATTTTCACACCCTAGTCAGGTCCATCTTCCCGTGGCCGACATATTTGTTTTGTATATATGGCCAAAACTAAATCATGAATTAGTTCCATAATTGGAATTGTCTTTTCGTTTGTTCGGTCCTCCTGCCCACCTTTTGGCCGATCCATGGAGCAGCCATCCAAAAAGTCAAAATGACAAGACACAAGTTGCACTGGCCGCATCTACACAAGCACCTTCCTTTGACTCTCCATCACACTATCTGCCATAAATGAATGGTCCAGTGAATGCCATTGCTAGAAGCATCGCGAACCCATCCAAATAAATGTCGTGCCTTTCCTTTTTTTGGGTATTCATGATTGTGTCCACGAGATAAGCCACCTTGGACCGCAATAAAACAGACCTTGTCTTTTCCTTCCCAGAGCCCAGCATCAACGGTGGTGCTCCAATTCTATAAACCCCAGGTTTAATGGACGAAAAAAGATAAAATTTCAAACCCTACGTTTTGTGTTTTTTTTTTTTTTTTTTTCACTTCCGTTGATTGATGAGTGTCTGGTGGCTTTGGCGTATTATTTTACTACAGCAACATCCACTTTGCTTCCCACTAGGGTGGTCTTCTGAGGACAGTGGTTGAGCTTTTGTCTGTTGTTATTCGTTTTTAATAAGGAAGCTCTACAAACTAATTGGACACACACCCCCTTTTAAATAATTTAAGAATTTTCCTCCCCCCACCCTTTTGTTTTATCGTTTTGTTTTCTGTAGATTTTACATCATTTTCAGGGTCATTATCCCTGTACTTAGCCCAGGTCAAATGTTACTGCAAAAGTGCAGACCCCGTGTAACCTAAAGGAGAGGTAAGCATTAGACTTCAGAGATTTGATGGATAAAACAGACGGCGACGCTGCTTTTGTCTTCTAGGGAAATTCGCAGCTATCCAGGATATCTTCTTGGAATTTTGCGCACTGTACGCTTTCCGTCCACGAGATATGAATGCTTGACAATAATGCCACGCCCACCAAACATGTGATCTTACCACTCTTACCCGATTAATGCGTTGTCGGCCTATCTTGAAAATGATACCGTCTTGTAGATATCATGTCATCGCTGGCAAGGGTAATCTTGCCTAGTAAATGTACAGAAAATTATTCAGTCTTAAATTTATTGTACGATCACCATTTTAATAATAATTTTTTGAATGAGGGTAATCTTACCTGATAAATGTACGGGAAATTATTCAGTCTTAAATTCATTGTACGATCACCATTTTAATAATAATTTTTTTGGATGAGGGTAATCTTACCTGATAAATGTACGGGAAATTATTCAGTTTTAAATTCATTGTACGATCGCCCTTTTAATAATAATTTTTTTGGATGAGGGTAATCTTACCTGGTAAATGTACGGGAAATTATTCAGTCTTTAACTCATTGTACGATCGCCATTTTAATAATAATTTTTTATTTTAATTAATTTAATTCTAAAATTTTTGATAATTTCTTTCTTTTTTCCTTTTTCGTTACTTTCTCTCCAGTACCACTAGCTGCTGGGGCCTCTTCTATGGCCAGCGATTGGTGGAGGGAAATAGGAAATACAAGAAAAGAAAAAGAAAGAAGAGAAAAGGAAAAAAATATATATAAATTCTTCAAGAAATTTTGTAATAATCATCCACATAAGCAACTTTTGGCCAAAATCGACCGGAATGACTATATTTGAAGTTCGTCAAAAGATTTAAGATTGAAATGATGGTCATACAATAAATTTAGGACACTTGGGACGATTCTCCCATATTTCTAATGACACACGATACGCTAAGATTTTCATAGATTGTCCATCATCATGGTGATATATGGAAAGCTTTGTCACCATATGTAGAGAGTTCTTGTGCTTAACCACCTCGTGCATCGCATTGAAAACTAAACTTTCCAGTTTCCACCATGTTATGTGACTCACCAGAAAGAACTCTCTGAACTCTGTGCACTCACGGAGAACAAAACCTAGAGAGAGAGAGAGAGAACCCTAAAGCAGTCTACATGCTCGAAGAAGGAACGCATCTTGCACCGTATCTTGAAGACGAATCGAGCCTATTCCAGCAACGCTTGATGAGTGGATATGTCCAATATGCTGCAGTGATGCGTATCGAGAACATATAACTTTGAAAGTGATCGGGTGGGCGATCCGGGCGGGCATCAAGGAAGACTTCGCCAAGAAGCATCTGGGCGGGCGTAAGCCTATTGGAGAGATTTATCCATGAGTTTCAAAGGATGTCCCTCATCTCATGGGAATTTTCGTGCCAGCAATCAAGTGACGTGTGCTCTGAGTTTGCTTTCTTGTCTCAAATGAAAGGATGTATTGATGCTTAGGATGTGCTTGTTTAGTGAAAAGTGAATTTCCCTTCACTTCATTTATTTCACTAAAATTAATAAGCATATAAATATTTTCCAAAAAGTTGTTGCTTGCTTTGCTTACAAAAACGAATGAATAATTTTTTTTATCATACACAAAAATATTCAAACATAAATTGTTGTCGGTAACAAAAATAATTTTCATCAATTAATTATTTCAAGCAATCATTTTTAATAAATATATTTTCCGTAAAATAAATGGAATTTTGAATAATTGCTTGTGTCGCTAAACACAAAGTAAATGAATGGAAAATATTTTATTTATCCACGAAAATTTTTAAGCATAAATCATTATCGAGAATATTTCTTTTTTCCAATGACTACTAACTATTTCAAGCGAAGAAACGGAGCCTTAGTGCTTGATCTGAATGCATTACTTGGAATGATGACATGGTTCTCGTCCACTAATCAACACAGAGAAAGATTTTGTCGCCTGAGGTACGATTACAAATCGAAATTTTTTGTTGCCTTGTGGTCGGCCAGTCGCCATTGTTTATATCTTAAGGCAACAAAACTAGTGTTTCGTCGTCTTAAAGCTGAACGAAGAAATTCGTATTCTTTCTTGCCATCGATTCGATTGAAGTCGGGGAACACTTTTGAGTCTACGGCTACAAAATCACGTTTTTGTTGCCCTAGATCAAATCTAAAGCAACAAAATCTAAATCATGATTTTGTATCCTTAAATTTAGGCCCTAAGCAATTAAATTAAAATTTTGTCACCATTGAGAAAGGAAAATATCGAATCTAAAGCGACAAAAACAACTTCTTTGTTTGCCTTTGGGTATGACCCAAGGTGACAAAATCCGTATTTGTCGCCTTTAGGTATGATCTAAGGTGAAAAATATAGTATTTGGTAGCCTTTGGCTGACCATAAAGCGAAAAACTTACGAATCTGATGCCTTTGGTTTGCCCTAACGTGACAAACATGATCATTTCTCACCTTTAGTGTACTTTAATACGACAAGTAAAAGTTCCGTTACTATGGATTGCAATTTAAGGCGATAGATTATTCATTTTGTCATCATTGATCTATAACTAAGGCGAGATAATTGAATTTCTCTCGTTGCCTTTGATTGTGTTAGAATATTTAAATAATAAATCACATCTTTACCTAACAGTATTAAGCTTTTTGAATTGCGGGCGGTGATATCATAAAATCTCACATGATATTAAAACTTGATATTCTGAGTTTGAATTTTTCTAGGTTCCATTTGCCCCTCAATTTTTTTTTTTTTGGTCAGTCCTACTCTATACCTATTCTACACTCACTCTCAGACTTTTGCCCTACCTCATGCAGGGCGTAGGCGTCGAAACCCACTCCTGAAACTTGCGCGTCCCCACCCCATCCCTCCTTGAGAAGGTGGGGGTTTGAACCCCAATTAAATATTTGCATATTAGTACTACACAAAAAGACCATACTAAGTGTGAGAGAAAGTGTCGGAATATTTAAATAATAAATTATGCATTCATCTAATAGCATAAATTTTTGAAATAGTTCGCGGTGATCCTATAAATTCTCACAGGTTAGATTAACAATAAAAACTTTCTTTAGATAGGACAATAACCAGCGTCAAATTTGTAATATCTAGGAAATGTAAATAGTAAGCAATTGTGCACTTGTCATCACAAACTACAGTTAGGAAAAACACACATGTTGCAAACATAAATTGAATAATTGTTTTTACTACAATACATATGATATCATCAATGAAATGTAAAGATTCTATATGATTGAATATATTGCTAATGTAATATTAGATACAGTTTAATTGATTGTAGAATATAGCTTCGTCGACTCTCTCTCTTTCATACATACATATGTTCCTTACCCCTTTCCCCCCACCTATGGACGCCACCATTAACATCCTTGTGCCCGTCCTTCGTAGCCACTACCCCTTAACAGTCGCCCCTCTTCAGCCACAAAATCCTTTTTTCCTTATTTCTCATGATCGCAATAGTCACTATGATCAATTTTGAATTGGGGGTCACGACAGTAACAATGACCATGATGAGACCTGAGGGTCGGCCTTAACCTAATTTGAGGGTGGCGGTCACAACGCTGACCAATTTGATCGGGGGTTGCCACCTTAGGCATCTAGAGCCATGGCTAGCTATGTCTACAAGCTGATCTAAGGCGGTGACTTGACCTGAGGCTGTCGCGGCCACGATCAAATCTAGGGTCACGATTGTGGCCACCCTAGTCATTGCTGCACCATTGAGCATCAGTTTTCAAATTTTAATTAGTGATATGTACATTTGATTCAATATTATTCAATATTTAAGCCTAAATAATTAATGGTAAAAAATCTAATAATTTGAATCTACATCTTTTGTTGCAAGAGAGTGTCTACACTTATCACATTTTTACCAGACAACCTCATTTTGTCACTTTCAATATTCGAGATAATAAAATATATTAACTGTCACATCACTTTATGTATTGAAAGTGACGGGACCAATCATATAATAAATGGTTTGTGACGAAACCTACCTCTATTTTGTTGCAGTAGCTCTTTCTTTTTCCTTTTCTTTATGCCAATGAATAAGTACATAATAACAAAATTCGATCAGCTTAAAGTGCGAGGATTTAGCCCTCGCTTGGAAAGTCGAAAGGGTTCCTCAAATTCGATTTCATTCCATTGTAAAGGAGGAAGGAGGGTCAAAAAGGGTCTTCGTTGACGTCAAATATATTCTTGAGATGCGGGCATTGGCTGGCCGTTATGAAAAAGCCAGCGGCCCACCTGAGAATCGATTCTTGTAAAACGACTAAACCTTTTGTGGTATTTGAGAGCACGAAGTCAGACTAGCTCTAGCTAGCTAGGCCTCTATGACAATGAGAGATGGAGGAGGAGGAGGACGACGACATTAAAGTGCAGATCTCTCTGCCTCCCAACCTTCGTCTCTCTCTCTCTCTCTCTCTCTCTCTCTCGCGCGCGCGCGCGCTTTCGACATTACCACTTACTATATTTTCGGCTTTTTGATGAAGAACAAAAGTAGTGGCTTTTGCTTGTTCGAAAAGATGACATATTTTAGACCCTAATGCGGCGCAAATAGCGGGGTTATGCTCTGAATAAGCAGTTAATCTCAAGGGTTTTTAAGGGAGAATATTTTTATTTTATTGGCAAGTGTCCGCCCGAGACCTTTATTCAATAAACATGGAAAGCATTAGCATTTTTGATATGCAGTTCTTTTGTTTGGTGTATGATTAATGCTCTGAAAAATCAGATATTTTCATTTTGAATATGCTGATGAAGTTTTCATAAACAGGAAAAGGGTTATATTATGTGTTAGTTGTACTGTGGGTTTTGGGGTGCCTGATCGCGTTAACCACATGATTCATCCTAGTATGTGAAGCTTAAGTTTTAGAATAGCTACTTTTGATGGTTTGTCCACATGGATAAAAGTCGTGTGAAACAACTTCTCATTATAAAAAGTAATTAAATAGAATACGGGTCCTCCTATGAAGGAGCGCCCCGTGGGCATTTTTTTTAAGTATTCCTGATTTGGAATAATTCGATTTTCAAAGGACTAATTATGCAAACCAAGAATAGGCGGTGCATTAAAAATCGAGTCGTTTTCTTAATCGGCTACTTAGCCAATATCTCGGGACACTCGTTAATAAAATTTAATAAAATAATTTTAAGTGGGATGATGGACCACGCAACACTCCCGTAGGGCGCACATAGGTGAAATTCATAGGTGCACAACCCCAATGTTCTCGCGTGCAACTTCATTATAGAATAATAATTGGCCTTCTGTCCTCTTTTGTTTTGCTCTTTATCTTTTTGTTTTTTCGCATGAAACACTATCGATTCCTCCTTGGAGCATCGAAGTTTGCCCTAATAATCATATTGGATTTCGCATGAGGATGACCAAAAGTAGCCAAGGAACCTTTGCATGCGTATAACGAAGTCTTGGTTAAACTAAATATTTTTTAAAAGAGCCACGCAAAAAACATCAACTAATTCTTAAGATAGGGTGCAAATGACTTTTGGGGAGTATAAATCTTTACAGAAATAAGATAAATCTCTCTCTCTCTCTCTCTCTCTCTCTCTCTCTCTCTCTCTCTCTCTCTCACTCTCATTCTTCGTTCATTTTCCCGAGGGATTGCCAACCTTTGCCTTTCACTGCAATGCATGCCCAAATCTATGGAGTACAAGTTATCTAATCGGACAAATAAATAAATAATTAAATAAGTGGTCCATGACTTTTGTTGATTTTGGGGTCCAAAAATGGATGGATGAAGATTTTGAGGTCTTTTAAGGGCGTGGTCTCTACTCCCCAGGAGTCCAAACCTTCCCAGTCTGCGCATTCTCATTTATCAATTTGCACAGTGATTGAAGATATATTCATCTTATATGAATTTACCCATCTTCTAAAATTGAAAGATGGAATTTACCTAATAATCATAATGAAAATTAGTATTTGAGAATCTTACATGACGGTCAAATGATTCGAATATACAGAATAGTTCCATGTAGAACTTGCTGAAATTACATTAATGGTCCTAGTACGGGATGTTTGTTCAATTCAACCGAAGACGCAAGGGACAGATTTTTTTAAACAGATTAGTTGTAATGATAATTGTTGCATGAAACCTAATCTTTTGTTCTTATGATAATATTATTGAATGAAACCTCACCTTCTCTAGCAAGTCCATTTAATTCGTATAGATCCAGACAATTCGATGTCCACCTTATCTAACGATCTTTGGTGCTATCTTACATGCTATATATATGGGGAGGGGGAAGGGAGGGGTGTTTGACACTTATCTTATCTAGATCTCAATCACGAGCACACTAGCTATCAGTTTGAGTTTGAGCCTAAGGTATATAGGCTAGAAGTTAATTTGATTTGGAGTACTCATCATACAAGTAGGGTTTAGATGTTGACACACATACAGTTTTAAATTTGGTAAATGAATTCATTTCATTAGTAGATGAAAGTTTTCATTTGAATGAAAAAGTATCTATGCTTATGGTATACCTTATGAAAATTCGTCGATTATTCAGAATTTTCTCCTTGAGTACCTATGAATGTCAGCATAAAAGCATGGGCTCAATTATAAATATGAAGACGAGAAAGCTTTTTCAATCTATTTCTGTCTTTACAAATTCCTTCTTTGTTTGGAAGAAAAAGTTGAAATCTTGAGTTGATATTCACATCACATGAAAACTACTTTCGCGAAGCATCACCCATGATGGAAAAGCTGCCAATTGTGATTTGACGGTAGATACCACTTGAGTCCTTTGTTGGAAAGTTTCTCTCAAGGAAGAGTCCATGCTAGTGCTCTCTCCTCTCCATATTCTAAAGTTGCTACTTTTGTATAGAATTCAAATGGAATTTGGCTCAACTTGATGAGTTGGTCAAAGTAGAGGCTGGCTCTTTGTGACCCTTGAGGCCTAATTCGTTCACTCTTGGCATCTTTGATCCTTTTGACTGAAAAGGCGGCATTTCCATTGAGGAAGTGCTTGAAATGTCACCGAAGTTCCTTACAGTAGAATTGTTGATTAGAAGTGTTATTTACAAGTTCAACTCTTCATTGTATTGTAGCTAAATCTCCTTAATGCCAAAATCATCTATAAGGCAAACTAAAATTGACCTTTGAGTGCTTCATACGATTTCACTAATGCAAGCAAAAACCATCGTACAATAGTAGACTAATACGCCTAACCAAATTTGAATTCTATTGTTATCATATCTATTGTCCAAATACTAATAAACCGAACCGAATTATAAATATATAATAAGCATATCTATTGCCTACCATATAGAAATTCTATAGGGAATGGTAAGAATCTTCCCCTTTTGCAAAATACTATATTGCAAATCTTCTCATGTTTTATTCGATGTGTAGATTGACTGCAAAACAGAATCCTTTGGGAGGAATCTCGACTGTATTATTCCACTTTAATGAACTTAAAAGAAAAGATAACTGATAAATACATTTACCCAATTTACATAATAAAGTAGGTCGTTATAGGTAATATTAAAGAGATACTATACGATAAGGTATTTTCTTTTATGATGTATCTTTTTCAGTATATATGCACAAAAAAAGAAGAAGATATATATGTTTTTGGATGGTTTAGATAGTGAGAAAATGGAGAAAGTAGGGGATTGTATCAGTGGCTGATGAAGACAAAAGGAAAGTAATGGAGATAGTCGAAGACCCGATAAAGACAGAAAATGAAATCAACTGAATATCCTTCAATTCATAAAAGTGATTTTTTTTTTTGTTATTTTAACAGAGAGCATGGCGAGGATTTTTATGGCCAAAATTCCCAAACATAGTAAGATAATTTAATTGGTGTATTAAAGAAGAGGTCAGATTGATAATTTATTTTAAGTGTAATTTTAATATTGATGTTGTCTTATAACGTATTTTTAATCTGGTCATTATGTATAGAAACAACTGAAACAATGAATTATAACTTATTTGATTTAGTTTTTTAAGATAAGTCATTTACAATTGTCTCGATTTATTTCTTGTTTTCAATATGCTTGATGTAAATAATGAAAAAGATATGAAATATCAAATAAATAAAGATCAAGTTCCTTAAAATGATGTCTTTATTCTTGAGGATAATAATTTTCTGTATCAATATTCAATATTTATAGTTTAATTATAAAAATAATAGAGATATAATATTATGTTGAATGTAATCCACAATCACAATCATTCAATTAATAATTTTATATACAAGAACATGTTTTAAGTTCTTTTTCGATATATCATTTCGGTATAGACGTTTCCAAAGAAATGGGTGATTTAGACAGAGTGGGGAAAGTGGAGTAATACATCATTAGTTGATGGAGAGAACATCAAAGTTATGTAGATAGCAAGGGAATGGAGAAACTGAGAGAATAGAAAGATTACTACGATATCCTTTAATTTATTTAACTGATTTTTTTCAATATAGGGCATAACACAAAACATTATGGCTAAATTTTTTGAAGCAAAATCACAAAATATTTCTTGAAAAATATCAGAGATAACTTTGTGAATTTATTACCAAGGAGATTAAATTGACATAACTTAATTCAAATGCACTTTCCAATATTTACACCGTCGTCCTAACAATTATTTTAATATTATATGTATTAAAGCCATGTCTATTTTAATATGATTCATTTACAGTGAAGTGCTTTATTTCTCATTCTTCAATATGCTTGATGTGAATACCAAACGGAACTGTAAAAATTAAATATAAATGAAACATTTCAAGATATAAATTATACTCTATTCATTCTTGGGTATTTCAAGTTTCATTTTTATTAAAATGATATGTTAAAAAGTCAAAATATATGTTCTCTCAAGCATTATGAGTCTTTTTTTTTTTTTTTTACAAAATATTAAATATCAAGTTATCCAAATCTAACATAATTTATTTATTTTTATTTTAAATAAAGGTACATGCTAAAGTTGGTTGTTGAGGACAACAATACTTGGGCATAAATCACATTGTTTAACGACACTAGAACAAAGTATGAGAAAAATTGCAAATGAGGACTTAAATGAGGTTGTTTCTCGTAAGAAAGTTGAGAGTGAATATTATTTCAAATAAGATCTTTGAATTGAACAATTTAGTCTTAAATAAGGGGCTAAAGTAGCTAACTTAGTCTCAAATTACGATGCGAGCTCACTAGTCGGCTAAGTATTCGCCAACCGAGGAGCATTTACATCTTACACACCACTTTTCAAGCCATGATCGGGGGCAATTTTGTCGCAGCCACTTTTACCTTTTTCATCTTCCTTTTCTTTTTCTTTTCAAAATATCGATTGTTTTGCACATGAGTTTGCAACACGGAACTATATGTAAAACAGAATACTTTTTAATTTTATTTCCAATGCTTTTTAATTTAATAAGCGGATTTTCATTGGAATACGGACGAATCACGTGGAACGCACGTGCTTCATCTTCTAGTATATTTGAAATGGGGACAGGACAGGAATGGCGTCGCCTTTGGTCCCCGCACACTCCCGCCGCTGCTGTCATTATGATACATGCATGCACCGAAGAGTAAATGAAGATCCACTCTCCAAAGATTTGACCTAAATAGTTTATTTTTCTTCCTTTGGGGGTCCAGATTTCAAGATGACCTCGAAATCAACGCAAAAGTTAAAAAAAAAAATAAAAAAAAAAAAAAATTCAATAACTTTGCAATTAATCAAGATTTGTCGATTGAAATTATTAATTTTCACCGAGTGCGGCGCTCTCACACATCGTGCACTTTAATTGGGCACTCACCAAAGTAGCATACTTCACGTGATTCCGAAATATATGCAAGAATCATTTTGTAACTAAAACTCTCGTCTCTCACGAGAAGATAAGTATATCTTCTCGTGAGACGACCCTTTAATCGCTTATATGTTCCGTCTAATATCGATGAATTATGTTGATCTCTTCTCACATGCAATAGACATTTGAGACCGTGTCTATTAGGGAAGTCGATTAATTTTCACTGAGTATGACAGTCTCACTTTTCATGTGCATTTATTAGATATTTACCAAATACCATATTCCATATGGCTCCAAACAATATGCACAAATTATTTAGTAGGTAAAATTCTCACCCCAAGTGAGAATTCTCTCTATAGTCGAATAATCCCTTGGAATTTCTCTTTCTCCATGGTCGAACGATCCCTTGGAGTCCTTTCTTTTCCCTCCTAGAGTCAATGAAAATGTTTACCTCTAACGAATTGAACACTATTTTAAAGAGTTATGCAGGAGATTGAAAAAAAAAAAAAAAGAGGAGTCTCCTATGACTGGAGCATAAGAGAAAGAAGATAGTTTCTCGACTATCACATGTACTTAGATATGTTTTATGCCTCCTCCTGCAAAGAAAGGGGAATGGTTTAAACTTTCAAAACAAATCTAATCCCCATTGTATTAGAGCGAAATTTACACAAGGTGAACACTTGTTTTGGCCATAGATCCCTTTGCCTATATTGACTGAAGGAGTGATTATGTAAGCCAGCATCGTAGGAAAATGTTTGAATGGAACATCTTTCTAAATTTCTTCCCCTTCGAAGCTGATCAAGATATGATCCGCTACAAGTCTCCAGCTATCCCGCGGATGTGGTTTGTGTCCGCATCCTGGTTCTCACGCGTAAGGGCCAACTTACAGAGGAAATTGTGTCATGAAATACTGCTAGATAGAGGCTATATTTGTTTCGGAAAAATGAATAATTTGAAAAATATTTCTTTGAAAATGATTATTTATATCACTTGAAATAATTGGTTAATGAAAAAATATCTTCATTACTGACAGTGATTTATGTCTAAGCATTTTCGTAGACGATGTAATTATTTTTCATTCTCTAAGTAACATAGGTGATCATTTTTAGGCACATTTCTTTCAAATAATTTATTTTTTGCAAAACAAATGGAGCTGTGGTGAGGATTCATTTTTTACATTTCAATCAGTTGATTTGGAAATATATATATATTAGTGAATTTTGTGTTACTACTTGTTTGAAATGGAACGTTTATTGTGTTTTCTGCCCAATCTAAAAATTGATTCTTCATATCATATTTACATATGCCCCAACGCCTCCACCAACATCCATCACTTCCGTGGTCACTGTCCTACCCTTATTAACATTATGCCCACTAAAAAGCAAAAGGGACACTTTTTTTGGGGGACTTTCATCAAATAAAGAAAAATGCTTTCTCTAGATTTATAATAATTACATTCCATTTATTGCATCACAAATATAAATAAAAATTAAATGTCAAAAGAATATTTGTAGTGACCTTCCTTGCATAAAGTACAATTAGCTCTTGAATATAATGGGTCCTATTCCACTCTTCATTATGTTTATTGGAGCTCATTAGAAGATTCTCCATATTTCCCTTATTTTAACATATCTCCACTTATTGTGATATCTTTTTAATTGATTATATTTGATTATAATTGATATTGCAATATCTTTTTCACCTAACATAGTCATACTAGAGAGCGTCTTAATACCTCATGTAATCTTCATTATGAAACACATAAAAATTATACGACTTTTTTTTTTGCATTTTCTTATCTATCTTAGTAGTGGGGACTTTGTTAAGAAGTTTATCGAACTAATTTCTTATGCATAGCAACTGATTTATGGAATGTGATTGCCAAGATCTATTAAGGTGTTTCTATTGGGAGCAATTAGTGTATTGATTGCTACACTCAATATATGTAAAACTTACAAATCTACATAATTTCAAATACAATCAATGCCGTGTCAATGTAATAATTTTTACAAAATCTACTACTCGACAAATTTGGAAAAGTGGAACCGTAACTTAAGGGAAACCTATACTTTTTTGTACTTTACATAATCAAGAGTTCTTTGGCAACAACGACAATAATAGTCCTAGTGGAATAATGACTTTTCGTTCTCCTTCTTATTTTAATAGGAGGAAATATTATAATCCCATGAACATATCGTTGACTTACAAGAAAAATGTTAGGGTGTTAACGAGGATGGTACTGATTGTGTCCGGCCCCACCAATCCGTAACAAAGGGTCCCACCGATCATAACATTACACATTCAAGTATAAAAACCCTAAACGCTCATCTGAAATTTCTCACAAGCTAAAGCTAGGGCTTCTAAGCCGAGCATATGGCGAAGAGTTAGAATCTCAATGTTCCCATCTTTTCTCCTATAGATGTTCCATCTTTATGCATAGAATTCTTGTCATGGATCGACGATCGACGATGTGGCGGAGGGAGATATTCGATTGACAAGAGGAGGGGGAGAGGAGGGGAGGGGAGTGGAGGAGGAGACAAAGAACAATGTAGCCACACCCGCAGAGACGAGTAAGAGACCACGAGAGCTGTCTCCCCAAGTGGCGCACCCCCAATCAAATTCGCCCAATTCCCAACACGACACACAAACCCCATCCGGACGCACTCACTTCGCACGGCCCCACCCGACACCCCCAACCCCGCGATCCCATCCTACGGTCGGAGCCCGTCTCACCCGTCCCCCAACCGACGGCCAAGATCAGGCCCCCCCCGCCAGACATGGCCCATGAAAGCCCCACGTACTCCCCCCCCGTTCAATCTCCTCCACCAGTAATTCGCCGACGCGCATCTCTCTATCTCTCTCTGTCTCTCTGTGTCTCTCTCTCTCTCTGTGGAACCGATGGAACCCTTTGGCCTTTCAATGCTCGCTTTATCGAGAAAGAAAAAGAGGGTTGTTGTCTCTGGAGTTGCGCCCCCCGGCCCTTAGACTGCGTCATCCATCATCTCCCCAACCCACAAAACCGCACTTTAAATACGATAGTCCACGATCAGGACCTCCTCACCACACCATCATATCTATTCTAATCCCTCTCTTGCTCTCTTCTCTCTCCTCTCTCTCTCTCTCTCTCTCTCTGTGCTCTGGCCAGATAATTCTCTTTTTTTCTTTTGTATTTTGCAGCTTCTCTCCCTGCTCTCTTTTTTCCCTTTTCTTTTTTTTTTTTCCTGAATCTGGTTCGCTCAGATCGCTCGCCGACGGGACTGTTGGATTTTATCGTTGACGAGTCAGGGACACCCGTCACGTGTCACGGACACATGTACCGCTTTGCATGGAGGGTAGATTCTACCGTGTTTCTCTCGTCGGAGAGAGAGAACGGGGAAGAAGAGAGGGTCTCTCTTTTCTTTTTCGGGTTTTCTCTTTTTTTCGCTCATTTTCTCTTCATTTTTCCCTTGTTCTTTGCATTTGGGTTGGTGGGTTTCGCTTTTCTGGCGTGTTTGAACCCTAGGAATTCGTCAAGTTTTCGATTTTTTTGGCCAAGGCAAAAGAGCGGTACTGGATCTTGATATGGTAACTTTCCTAAAATGGTGGGTTTACAGTGTCCTTGGATCTGAATTGATGGATTGGTACTTCCTCATTTCATGTCTGTTTCCTTTTTTGGCAAGGCAACGTTTTTCTGTCTTCTTTTTTTCTTCCGATGGGAATTTGTCACGGTCAGGGACAGAAATTGACAGAAGAGAGTGAGCACACAGAGGGGATTGTATATATGCTTATACCTTTGCTTTTGCGTGCTCACTTCTCTTCTTGTCAGCTTCCAGTCCCCGGAAAATTTGGCATTCCCTCCCTCCCTCCCTCCCTCCCCTCTCTCTCTCTCTCTCTCTCTCTCTCTCGGATGTTTTTTTCCTTCTTGAATTTTCGGTTTTCTGTTGCTTCTAGTTATGTTTTGAATGGTTATTGTTGTACACACATTCAGCAAGTAGTACTTCCCGAGAGAAAGAGAGAGAGAGCACGTGACTTTTTACGACGACTGCAAGAAGGTACGCCTGATTACTGTGCGGATTTAGCGGCAAACTTTGCTTGCTCTCTCACGCTCTCTCTAGCTTTGCTTAGCCTTTTAGTATGGTCCTCACTAAAAAACCTGTCTCTTCTTCTCTTCTCAAGTTCTCTTTTTGCAAGTTATGCGCATGCGATCTTGTGTTGCAAAAACGGTTCTGATTGGAGCTTGTTTCACCTGGATCTGACCAGATTTGTCTGTATGCGTTTGCTTCTGCTTGTCAAGGTTATGGTTATATTTTATGGGGTGGTCTTTGGTTCTGATTAATCTTGTCATGTTAGGGTTGCCTGCTCTACTGTTATATGGACGATCTTCCTCTTATTGTGCTCTTGTGACCCAAAAGAAAAAAAGACAAAAGAAAGAAAGTTGGGAGATCTTCTAGTATGATGATGCTGAGAGTGTATTGCTACTGTGTTTATCTTCTCCTTCAAGTTGCTTACAGATAGTTGCAGTTGATGATCATGGAGGTTAAAGCTTCTTAGTTCCTCCGGCAATACCTCGAACTACTCTAAACAGACTCTTGAATTGCCAAGTATGCTTTCGATAATGAACAGTCATGAAGCCAATGGTTTGACGTGAGAGTTCCTGGGAAGTGGGTGAAAAGTTTCAGGTGGATCTTACCCAATTGATTTCTCTAAGTTGGTTATCTTCTATTCCAGGTGAATTCTTCATTAACTTGTCGGCTCAAGCTCTTCAACTTTTTTAATATTTCAGAAATTGAAGACTGAAATTATATGTTTCGAACTACTTAACACTGAGAATGCTTTCTTCCTTTTCTTCCAATCAACTCTCATGTTCTGCATTTGGCTAGACTAGTCAGCTGCTTATTTATCCATGAATTTTGCATGTCAATGCTTTCACAATTTGAGTTGGACAAAGAGAGAATGGCAATTTAACATGCGATAGTATTCGGCAACAATTTATTTGAAAAGGAAAGATGGAAAACCTCTTATTGCAGAAATTGTTTCAATGCTCTCTATGGTTGAGTTTTTTCTTGCACTCTTCTTTTAGACAAGCGATCTTATAAAATCTCCTCATGAATTATATATGATTCTGTGTGAATATCTCATGATTCGAATAATTTGTTGGAGGATATCAATCATAAGGAGGAACTTGTCTCCATTAAAATGAATTGAAATCCAAATTCTGTGCATTGGTATCCATTCTAAAATCGGCAGTCATTTTCCTCTCTCAAAAGGAGGTATATACTAAGGTCAATAAAGAAAAAGGCGGCATATACCCTTGGATATGTCAAATTCGTCAAATTTTTCCTTAATTATCAATTTTTAAAATATTTTTCTTTTGCTTAATTTTATGGATATGATTGATTTAAATTACCTGCTACTTGTCAAAGTTAAAGTCATACTTCTATAAAGGCCTTCCAGTCTTAAATTGTTCTGTCATTCACTAACAAAGGAATTCTGCACCTTCGAGTTGGTTGCAACTTGGCCTATATAATGCTGTAAAGGGAAAAAATGGAGGACAGCTATTTGTTGGATCATTGCATGCTCGAAAGTATGGCAAAATGTGGTCCAGAAGTTAAGAGTGTTGTGGTCCCATGGTATTCAAACATGATTAGTTTTTAAGCTTGGTTATGTCTTACATATTTTGTCTTGAAAATTGCAGGTATGGACAACCTAGGGGGATTGGAACTGTCTTGGGTGATACAGTATTAGGCCCTTGCTATTATTTATGGCTGAAAACATTAAGATGATCTTCCCTTTCTTTTAGGCTAAAAGGTGTGCATAAGTGTCAATAACGAGCAAATAAAGGTCATTACTGTGCCTTTTTCATTTGTTTTAGTTTTGGGATAAAATTATGGTCAACATTGTTCTCATTAATTCAGTTCCCACGGAAAATGATTCCACAATCACCAGTGATGACTGTCTAGAATGCAGCAACATTCAGAGAGTTTGCTGAGAAATAATACAATACAACATTAATTTTTAAACTTTTTTATATGTGAATGTCATCTTGAAACTATTATGTATTAATGCGTGTCGTTCTTAGACTAACCTTTTTCCGATAAGGTGACAAATCTCGTCACTTTGAAACATATCTAATCAAAGAAGGATTACGCACATCACTATAGATAATAACCAGTCCTCTTTAGTAATTAAACCAATGCTATTAGTTTTGCAAGGAAATTGCTCCTTTAATATTCTAGCTTCTCTTAGTAGGAGATGTACATGATCCTGAAATGCGTATCTAGGGATTGTGATAGTTGAGGTAATTGTGAATCGATCTAGTTCAAGGGTTATTTCTTTGGATAGTTGTCAGAGTGTTACTTGACAGCATAGTTAGTAGTAGGGGCTACTAAAAATGTCTGAGGGCATTCTAGACATTCTGGGAGCTCAGCCTTTCTTAGCTGATAGAGAGATGGGCTACCAGAATGTACAGATTGGTAATTTTCCCCCCTATGATTTTGAATTTCAATCATCCATTCTTGGTGTCTGACAAAGAAAATTGTTGCAATCGATGTTCTTTGTCATGCTACTTTATGGGTAATAAGCAAATGTTTTGCTGCAAGCAATTTTTAGTAAAGTAGACAGTCTCTTGGATCTAAAAATTGTCTCGTCCCTTGTTATGCCCATGCCAATACTATTTGATGCTATAGACTATTTCAAATCTATACCAATTGCACTTTGAGGTCCTATCCTTGAAGGATGACATAGCAATTGATGCATTGGACTTGTTTTGGAATACGAATTTGCTATTGAGCTTTCTTGTTGCAATGCACCAAGCCATTTAAACTATTATTCAGTGAATCAAATTAAGAATAAAGGTATTAGGATGTGGAAATATAATAATTGTTAACTGAACTGATGATGCAAAGTTTCAAGGTGAAATCTGATACATATTACTGTCTCCACTGAGTTTAATGTGCATTTGATCTTTTCACCATTATAAGGCAGTGCCAGTTTAAGAATCAGCAATGTATCTTGTGTTTTAGAAGTTAGGAATTTCTGTCTTTGAAGTAAGTTATAGGGACAGGATCATGTTTTTGTACTTACTATTGATGCAAACTTGTGATTCTACTTCATGTCTCCTGAACTTTAACCAGGGACACAGCCATACAACTTTTATCACAGAATGTTTGATTAAAGAAAATTCATGGCTTATGCCTTTGAGGAATGTGTGATTTCTAGGTGCCGTATGACAGTTTTTGTCTGTTTGTCCAGATCTGATTAATGCCTCCGTTTGCTCTCTGGGTTTTGACTAGTTTTTGTGTTGACTGAATTGCTGTCTGGTTGGTGGTAGCAATAGACCAGTCAATTGCACTTTTAGCTCACCTTGATTGAGTTAACATGCAGATGGCATTTTCATTGACGTTGTGTAGGTGCATGTTGGCAATTTAACTTGTGATAGTATTCGGCAACACTTTATTTGAAAAGGAAAGATGGAAAACCTCTTCCTTATTGTAGAAATTGTTTCAATGCTCTCTAAGATTGACTTTTTTCTTGCACTCTTCTTTTGAACAAGCAATCTTACAAAATCTCCTCATGAATTTATATATGATTTTATGTGAATATCTCTTGATTTGAATAATTTGTTGGAGGATATCAATCATAAGGAGGAACTTGTCTCCATTAAAATGAATTGAAATCCAAATTCTGTGCATTGGTATCCATTTCAAAATCTGCAGTCATTTTCCTCTCTCAAAAGGTGGTATATACTATGGCAAATAAAGAAAAAGGTGGCATATACCCTTGGATATGTCAAATTCATCAAATATTTCCTTAAAGCAATAATTATTTTTTAAAATATTTTTCTTTTGCTCAATTTTGTGGATATGATTGATTCAAATTCCCTGCTACTTGTCTAAGTTAATGTCATGCTTCTATAAAGGTCTTCCAATCTTAAATTGTTCTGTCATTCACTAGGAAGGTATTCTGCACCTTCAATTTGGTTGCGACTTGGCCTACATAATGCGATAAAGGGAAAAAATGAGGAGAGCTATTTGTTGGATAGTTACGTGCTCAGAAGTATGGCCAAACGTGGTCCGGAAACTAGAGTGTTGTGGTGCCATGGTATTCAAATATGATTAGTTTTTAAGCTTGGTTATGTCTGAAAATTGTTAGGTATGGATCATTACGTGCTTGAGAGCTATTTATTGTTGGATCGTTTATGCTCGAGAGCTGTTTGTTGGATCATTACATGCTCAAAAGTATGGCCATACATGGTCCGGAAGTTAGTGTTGTGGTGCCTTGGCATTCAAATATGATTAGTTTTTAACCTTGGTTATGTCTCATACAGTTTGTCTTGAAAATTGTAGGTATGGACAATCTAAGGGGATTGAAACCGTCTTAGGTAATACAGTATTAGGCCCTTGCTATTATTTATGGCTGAAACCATTAAGACAATCTTCCATTTCTTTTAGGTTAAAGAATGTGCAAAAGTGTCGATAACAAGCAGGTAAAATTCATTGTTGTGCCTTTTTTATTATTTTAGTTTTGGGATAAAATTCTGGTCAACATTGTTCTCATTAATTCATTCCCTATGGAAAATGATTCCACAATCACCAGTGATGACTGTCTAGAGTGCAGCAACATTCAGAGAGTTTGCTGAGAAATAATACAATACAAAATTAATTTTTGAGCTCTTTTATATGTGAATGTCATCTTGAAACTATTATGTAGTAATGCGTGTCGTTCTTAGACTAACCTTTTTTCAATAAGGTGACAAATCTTGTCACTTTGAAACATATGTAATCAAAGAAGGATTACCCATGTCACTATAAATAATAACCTGTCCTCTTTAGTAATTAAACCAATGCTATTGACTGGTACATATGTGTCTTTTTTTGGTTTTGCAAGGAAATTGCTCCTTTAATATGCTAGCTTCTCTCAGTAGGAGATGTACATGATCCTGAAATGCCTATCTAGAGATTGTGATTGTTGAGGTAATGGCGAATCGGTCTAGTTTAAGGGTTATATCTTCGGGTAGTCATCAGAGTGTTATTTGACAGGATAGTTAGTAGTAGGGGCTATTAGAAATGTCTGAGGGCGTTCTAGACATTCTGGGAGCTCAGCCTTTCTTAGCTAATAGAGAGATGGGCTACCAGAATGTGCGAGTTGATTATTTTTTATTCCCTATGATTTTGAAGTTCAATCATCCATTCTTAGTGTCTGACAAA
This sequence comes from Eucalyptus erythrocorys, assembly GCA_014182555.1. Classification (NCBI taxonomy): domain Eukaryota; kingdom Viridiplantae; phylum Streptophyta; class Magnoliopsida; order Myrtales; family Myrtaceae; genus Eucalyptus; species Eucalyptus erythrocorys. The sequence continues at coordinate 35,670,693 of CM024599.1, read as the reverse complement.
GAAATTGTTGCAATCGATGTTCTTTGTCATGCTACTTTACCTCAATTGAGTTAACATGCTGATGATATTTTCATTGATGTTGTGTAGGTGCATGTTGTCTATGTTGATCACGAAGATCTCACGATGCTAGGTCCTCCTTTATGCTCCTGAATTAGGATAACGACTTCGTTGAGCTAGAATGTCCTCTCAAGTCATCAGAGTTGTGTAGTGATGAGTATCCTTATGATTCAAAACGTATTCATTTTTAGTATCATCACGGGCAACAATTTTCAGGCAAACATCTGAAGTTTTCCCTCTAGGTATGAAGCTTTTTCTTCAAGGATTTTTTTTTTTTTATTTTCCATTATATCCATAACAGGTGTATGCGATTTCACAACATAGACCCTTGGTTAATGCAAATTGCACCCTTAAATTGCACCCATGGATTGTGCTTTCTAAACCATGAAATGTTGTTTTGATTTATCTGCTATTGAACTTTTTCCTACAAACTCTGTCTCTGTACTTAGTCCTTTAATCTCTATCATTTTGGTGCTGCAGTTTCCACTTGCTTAGCAGTCTACATGTACATTGGTGTATAAAACTATCTCTGTACTTAGTCCTTTAATCTCTATGATATCGGTGCTGCAGTTTCCACTTGCTTAGCAGTTTTTGCTCTAAGACAACCCTTCGATTTATTGAGAACTTTTTAATCTTTCTGACAGATAACTGAAGAGTGCTTTGTGGAGATATTGCGATCTGTTGAGATTGCAAATTTGCTCTTTTTGGGTGGTTGAGATTAGAAAAAACTTGAAACTTCGATGCATACATGGTGTTTTATTGTCACAAGGAACCTAAAACATCATATAAAAGGAAGAGTATAAACATATTTATATTTTCCTTTCCCAATCATAAAAATTGGGTTTCCCCTCTAACGTGGAGATGATATTCAGATGTTATCAGAGGTTCCTGATGAATATAAAAACTGCTGTTTATGAACAGATTGACAGTAAGTACTACTTTCTGGAGAACAAATCCTATCTCGTTTCTCTGCTCTGAAATCTAGGCATGCTAAGTTTCTTTAAATGTATCTTTCAAGAAGAGCTCTTTCTTTTACTGATTTATAGCTTGATCAATTGGGTATTTGGATAATGTCCTGGTAGAGACAGGTAATGGCCATAGACTTTTTCACTTCAGCTATTGGCTTAACATGCTTTACAGGGTGCATATATTTTGCTGGTGTGGAGTATAGAGCTTATATATATTTTTTCTATCGAGAATCATCACTTTTAGGGGTTATGGATTCCTTGGGTAGCATTACATTTGTTGGGTAAGGTGATTTTCTCACTAATCCAGGGGCACAAAGCATGCATATGGTAATTCATTTCACTCAAGATGGTGACGGAAGAGACAACCATACCTTGTTGGAAAAGAACAAAAATGTCCCAATGGTACTACTATTTCACAAGCACACGAGAAGAGAATAGGGAGACCCAAATAGTTCAAGAATTGATTCGTGAGTACAGCCAAAAATGAAGATGATTTGGCTCATTGAAACCTCATAGCTCTCGTGTCTTTTTCCTCAGCCAAGAGCATTTGCATGTCTCATTTGTCATGGATATATCCGTATATCTATTGGTTACAGCACAATATTATCATATTTTGGCTCGGATCTCTAATTGAGCTTTACAAGATGTCAACAACTTATGTTGCTCAGCAAATACCCCCACTAATCTGAATAGCTCTGGCAATTGCTTTGTAACAAGTTTTTATGCTGAGTGTAACTGACCAAATCTTCATTAAATCTACCTGCATTTGTGCTGCTATATATATATAATTACAAATACACTCTGATTTTAGGTTGGAGCTCTTCTGTGAGCCACATGTGAAATACATTTATGTTTCTCATGCTTCTAGGGCAAGTGTGTTTTTTTCCAACCCTCTTGATAACAAAACTTTTCAATGTCTTATCCTGCTATTATAAAGTCCGTGCACATCCACTCAAAATCATGACATCCATCCTTTTGAATTCACTCTTCTACCAATCTACTCCTTTGGCGATTACATATTTCCACATTGTTCTCTTAAATCGAGTATGAGAGCAAATCTCATGCTTAGCTGAAACTGTATCTTTTTATGGTCACATTTAGGGTCATATCTAATAGATTTAGGTCTTCTTTGCTTACGTACTTCCTCATCTCCGGAAGTAGGACTGAGATCTTCATCTGCTTCCATTTCCTTATCTTTTTCATCCTATTCACATCAATTTCTCCTGCATTGGTAGCTAATGCAGCATCCCTTGGTATCCTGAGCTCCTTTCTCATTTCCCTTGCTTGAAAGAAGTCTTCATCATCGGATAGAATGTGTTCATCATTGCTCCTGGTTTATGCATTTTGAGGTTCATAGTTTAGATCATCATTTTCACTACCACCATAGTCAAGTCTCCCACCATCCTCCATCGCATTCCTGGCATCAATCTCATTACCAGTATAATTCTCATCACTCTCACAATCATCCACCTCACTATCTTCTGGCTGGGCTTGAATGGCTGGCTGTATTCAAGCCCAGCCCCATCTCCAGTCCCACTTTAGCCCTAACTTCATCTTCTAACTTAATTCCAAGTACATATTTATCTCCTACTTAAGCCCCCACCTCAACTTCAACTTCATGCTAGCTAGCACCTCCATATTCAAGCTGAAGCTCAGCCCTTCCAACAATTTCAGTCCTACTTTCATCTCCTTAGTCAATCCCGAGTATACATTCATATCCCACTTCAGCCCAGATCCCAACCTCTAATTCAACCCCAACTTCATCTAGTGATTCAGCTTCAACCTCAAATTCATCTATTAATTCAACATCAGTAGTAACTATCAAATTCCCCTTCTGCATAAAATTCTAATGTACCCACGCCCACTAATTGCAACACTTGATCATTGGCTGGAAATCGGTATATCCCTGTTCTTCAAGGTATAACTGGGAATTTCATAAGATAAGTCTTGAAATTTACAGCCTAGGTTAAGGATATAGAACACAAGTGTAATAGAATTCACTAACCAAGGCTTCAATCCCCCAAGAAAGTCTTCAACAAGACCAGTATTTATATGACATTTTCTCCAAACCCCATAAAGCCACCCAAGTGGACTATAATTTGGAAATGGCATTTGATTTGGAACAAATAGCAAAATCACCTGTTTATACTCCGCCCTTTGTTCACACCAATACAAAACCGTCAATCAAATTAAATAAAATCACAAAACCCTTCTGCAAGTACTAAGTTAAGATGCAAGTAGGCTTACCAGTTTATTAGATATTGAATAGGTTATCAATGTAATGCTGCCAATGAAAACCCCAAAATGTTGGTGCACTTCGAAGCTTCGATTTTGGTAAATCTTGGTCCCTCAAGCAACCAGAGAGAGAGAGAGAGAGAGAGAGAGAGAGAGCAATGTAGTTCTGTTCAGACTTGAGAGATGTGCATAACCTCGTCATATTCGTCATAACCACATCATATTCGTTTGCCTGACGTTGTTCATGCATATTACCATGTTGGATTTTACATAGGATGTGTTACCATGTCGGATTTTAAATGGCCATTATGGACGAGAATGTGATGTAAGGTACTTTTGGGTCACTGATACAAATTTGAGGTAATGGAAAACTAAAAAAAAAAAAAAAAAATTGATTTATTGGTATCTCACAGGAAAAGTTCAGGTTTTGTGGTGGAATTACCTCTCGATAATTAGGCCTGTCCAATATCTGTGATTCTCTAACAAGGATATATAGGGACTCATGCTTGAAGATTCTCAGTGGTGCGCTGCATGTAAGATTAACTTGGGATTGGTGGCACACATTCTCTCTCTCTCTCTCTCTCTCTCTCTCTCTCTCTCTCTCTCTCACATATGTTTTAGAGTTTTGGCTTTATATGCTCAATTTGAAGCTCATTATGGATGATTGGAGATTACAAACAGCACACTGCTAGTACAAATATTAATCTGATGTGGGACATTAGTATCGGCTGGAGCAGAATTTTAGGTGGAAATTGATTGACTAGCATCGCTTTCCCTTTCAGGATGTTGAGTGCTCAAATGTATAGGCTGGCTATTTGTTCATCCTATATGGTTGTGCTAAGTGCTGGTTGATGCGTATCCATCTAGTGGTTGAAGATGGTAAGCAATGCTAGTTGTGTACGCTGACACAAAAGTGCATAAGAATTTGACTGATGAGGCAAACAGAGGGACTAATACTTATCTTCTTCTGTTACTAAGGATGGAAATCTTAATTTCCTCGAGCCATTTTATCCAAATTAGAGACATTCACAGGAGTCTATAAAGATCATCTTATTTCCAGTGGAATAGATATGTGAGGGTATGCATGTTGCACTATAAGCTCTGCTAATGGTAATCAAATATTGATGATGGGCATATGATGAACTCATTCTCATGGACTTTTTGTGTTGTACCATCTCTGAAGGCCAGTGATCACAACCATGACTTGTTCTCTCCTTAAACTTTTTGGCAATTACCGTGAATGATTGATTGGTTAGTACTCTGTATGCATTGATAAGCAGGTGCTGGTATTCTTGTATCTTGTCCAGTGACACATGACTATGTAAAGGTCCTCACAGTCAAAATAACTTTTACTTTGTCAGGATTCAACCTTCTGATTTCATCGGGTAAGCCACTGAAGGGGACTAGAGAGAGCCTGTGCTCAACAAAAGTTTGAAATCATGGTCCGAATTGGTTCTTATTCATTATTCAGCTTGACGGAAGGTCTTGCTAGGTTTTAGAAATAGTTCACCTGTATCTTTGCATGATTTTTGAGCATCCTGTGATAATAATTTAAGGAGCTCTTTTATTTTCCATATTTCTTTTAATGCATGTCCACTTCACCTATATTCTAGTATGTGTAGGAGGCAACACTAATTAGACTGGTTTTAACACCACAAAAAGACAACCTAGAAGACACCCTAGAAGACAATTGTGGGATAGGTTGTAAAGAGAGTACAATAGGCTTCTGAACTGGTAGTAATCTTGCATTTCAAGCAAGCAGTGAGTCCATGAACATTGGAGGCTATCTCTTTATCAGGAATAATGAAGATTTATTTGAGAACTTTGCTAGTGAGAAGGGGAAAGGGGACTTATCATTTGGAGAACAAATGGTAGTGTTTTGAGTCCAGTGACCGCAGTAAGTTTAGCTTTTAATTTTGCTTGGGTGGAGCTGACATATATATCAGCTATTGGTAATACTGCCTACAGGAGATTCAATCTTTTGTCTTGTTACTGATAGTGATCTCCATGAAATGGATGAAAACCTCGTGCTAATGGTACTTGGGAAACAAAGAGAAGATGTTTATCAAAGAATATATGAAGCAATGCAACTATTGTATGTAAAAGTTAGTGATTCCATAATTTGAGCTATTGGTAATATATCAAAGTTAGTGATTCCATAGTTAGTGATATATATCAGCTATTGGTAATACTGCCTACAGGAGATTCAATCTTTTGTCTTGTTACTGATAGTGATCTCCATGAAATGGATGAAAACCTCGTGCTAATGGTACCTGGGAAACAAAGAGAAGATGTTTATCAAAGGATATATGAAGCAATGCAACTATTGTATGTAAAAGTTAGTGATTCCATAATTTGATAATAGCACAGAACGCGACGAACGTTACTTCTCTGGAGTCTCTTGCTCCTGTTGTTCTATGTTGGGACCATGTTTTTTTTTCTAATGCTGCTTATTGCTGGAAGCACAAGAGGATTCCTTTTAGCTGGAGAGGCCCACCAAACCAATGGCAAGTTGATCAAAGGCAGTGGTGTATGCATATTCCTGGAGTCTTCTTCGCACTCACTTGCAAACGTGGAGTTCTGGCAAAACGACTGACTATGGAAGACGGGAACGGCAATTTTTCAGCGTTACACAAATGGCGATAACTGTTGTGCTGAGAACAAATTCCAATGATCTTGCTGTAATCTGATAATCGTCTGGTATCAGATGCTCTTCTTCTTAGAGTGGGGTCTAAGTCCTCACTCGATGGTAAGGAAGATTGAAGTCTACAACAGGTGCGCAGCCGCTCGCAAAAGATAAAAAGAGGCCTGGACAGCGAACTAAAACCATACTGCGAAAGCAACCGTCAAAGACTGATGTAAGATGTGAGGAATGTTTGGTCCTATCAAGACTACTAAGGTATTGAAGATGAAGTTGGAGATTCAATAACGTTCGGTCATTCTATAAGTAAATTAATCACCATAGCTAACTTTACCTCAATTCACCCGCAAAAGGCCTCGCTCGCATATTTCGAGTTCTTGATAAGTAGGGGCCAAGCTACAGATGGTAATTAATGTCGTGCTGAGAACAAATTCCAATGACCTTGCTGTAGGTAATAAGGTTTTCAATCTGTCATCATCCAGTCAGTTCATGTGATCTTCTCCAATAATTTTGGGGATTGTATGAAGCGAAGAAAAATAGTAGTCTTCAACATTCCTAGTTGAACGCGAGTTTATGCCTCCATTTTGCCTATGACGACCTTCTTCATGCTAATAGGAGATGAGGAGCTGAGTAAGTTTGATGATATCCGAGATAGGCAGATTCAGTGGGCCTCAAAATATGGAAATGTGGAGCAACTTCAGGAGAATCAAATGGCACTTCAGGACTAGGGGTGAGCATTAGTTCAACCAACCCTAGCCAGTCCAACCCGGTTGGTCCTGATTTGGTTCTTGATCTTAGGACGCCTGAATCTTGCAATGTATGAATTGGTCATCAGTCTTGAAACTTTAGAATAGTCCAATCCGAACGATATAATATATTATAAGTATTATGTTACTTTTGTCTACTTTAAACCCTAGCGCCTCCATCTTCTGTTGTGTAAATTAGAAAATAGAAACCCAATACACATGCATATAGATATATAGAAATCCTCTTCGCTCACCTCATTCTATTTACTCATCTTTCTTTGCCGGCCTCACTTGTTTTGGGAGCGCAATTTAGCTAGTGCAATCACTTACCTCTAACTCTAACAATCGCAAATGGAGACTTTTGTTGTTACTTGAATTTATGCTTGATATGTATCGTTGTTCATAGTTTAGTTGTCCGATGTTATTTTGTTGATGAACATGTAATTTAAAATAATGTCCTTTTAAGGAATACAAAAAAATAATCGACTGGTCCCAAATTGACCATGGAACAACATTAACATTGGGGTTGGTCTAATCCTCAATGCTGAGCTTAATAGGACCGATCCTCGATCCCAAAAAATAAGAATCGATATCGTGCAGGTTGGTTCAGACCACACGCCCAATTTAGCAATTGGGTCATCATGCCTCAGAACAAGACGTGGTCGTTGGTTAGCGAAGGCAGTACTAGCGTTTATTTTCCGGAGCATTTACACTCGCATCATCACAGATACGGCGCTTCAAAATATGTTCAGGGTGCCTTAAGACTTCTGAATCTGCAATTCCTAACTTTTTGACTGTTTCCAGTCAATATATTGCTTAAAGCTGCGAATCCCGTGAGATGCGCAAGAAGTAATTAGAGATCAAGGGAATTTACTAATCAATCAACAGACAAGATTCCCCCTTACATATTCTTTTCTCTACCTTTCGTCACCACATTCTCGCTCATCTGAACATTGACAACATTCACATTCTTCGGCTGCACTAACTATGGAGGAGCTTGTGTGGCGTCCAAACAGCAGTTTTCCTTCCAGCGTTTAAGGGCAGAAAGACAATCGTAGGGCCACTGAATTATAAAATCAGCCGCTTGGTTTTTCTCAGTAAGCATTGGGTGGACACATAATTATCAAGAAATTTGCATTCTCAACATCACGATTTGTCTATCTACAAATTATTTTTTTTTTTGCCTTAGTCCATCTGTAGATCTGTTAAAGGTAGCCTGCCACACACATGAAACATACAGCTGATGGTCCACAGAAGGACAGCATTGAAGTCCTCGGATAATGGCAAAGAAAGTCCTTGGATGTCAATTTCCAAACTCTGCAAGTAGAAGTCAGTCGAGCGTTGGAAGCTCATGGGTGATGAAGATCTGATGAGGCTTTCTGCTTGATCACAACTCACACCTTTGACAAAGCCCCGGCGGCGAAGAGTAAATTTCTACGAGAAAACTGGTCCAAGGATGTGGAACGTCAGCAGATTTGAGTAAGGCTCAAATGTTTCAAGTTTTAAAAGAGGAAAATAGCTGATTGAGCAAATCCAAGCAAAATTTACCTGCAATGTGTACACAGGAGTAGACTTGGTGGGCAAAGTTTTCAGCAATCTTAGTCTGCTTGTGTTTCCGCTTCTGTTGATGCAGGTTAATCGACTTCATCAATCAAATCCACACAAAAAATAAATTGTGCATGTGTGCATGAGTCTTCCATATTTTCAAAGTTAAGCTGCAATTAAACTCGAGTGATAGCCCAATTTCAGAAGCCTTTACTTAGCATCTAGTTTCTCTGATAGACAACCACCCATTTACTTTGGACCACAAGTCTCATCCAGACTGTGTAGTGTCGATTAATGATATGTGGGGCTATCAGGAAAGTTGGCTAAAATGCTTTAGACTGAAAACTGATCCTCAGTAAAATATATTAGGGCTTTTAGTTGCTCTAATTACCCTTTCAAACAAAAGTTGCTACAAAATTTTCCCCAATATTTCTAATATGTACTTCAAATCATAATAGACCATGTCCCACGAAACAGAAATAACATTTAAAGTCAATAAATTGAACTTACTTTTCTTCAGTTCTGGGAACTTTTGCGCTTGTAGCGACGTCCCATAGTTTTAATGTGCAATCAGCAGAACCAGACGCAAGAAGAGTACCTTCACAGCTACATTTCATAACCTTGATGTTAAGCAGCTGCCACCTAATAAAGAGGATTGCAAGATAGTAAATTTTCAAGATGTAAATAAGCACCTGTAGGCCAGGGTCCAGACACAAGATGTGTGACCCATTAAAGGCATAATGCATCGCCCACTGGAAAGGTCCCACATCATGATTGTGCCATCTTCATCTCCAGAAGCCATGTAACGACCATCTGGCGACATAGCTAAAGATAGAATCATACTCCTGTGGCCAATAAAAATGCGTACGCATTCTCCGCTTGCTACATCCCACAGTCGAACCGTTTTATCAGAAGAACCAGTGGCAATGTAGTTGCAGTTGGGATGCCATTGAACACACTGAAACAATAATTTGCGTTATATAACATCTTTAAAAGCACCAATTACTCTGAGCATGTAAATGTTCCCATAATTAGAAACATGATTATGTCTCAGCACCATTAAACTTCACACAAGTCTTCAAACTTAATAATGTACTTCACTTAACATTATCAAAATACCTTTTAGAGAGCATTCCTCAGGTCTCCTATCTTAAGGACAGAAACATTATCTTAAGCACCTAGTCTGACACTGGGTGAAGATAAAAAGGCCATTTCTGTTTTTCATTTGTTACAGAAGCATGGAACAAGGATGAGGACCTACATAAAATATTAGATAGGTGGACTTTTTATGGGGAATGACACTGACTACTCCTAGACAATGCTAATCCATCAATTTACTATGCATCTATCGCTAAAAAAATCTAATAGTTTGATAAACTTACTAGCAAAATGTAGGAGAGTGGGACCTGACTCTAAATAGCAGCTATTTTCATCCATGCTAAGAACGCAGCTAAACAGAATCAAATGGATTCAAAGAAATTCTTGTTTTTATGTCGATTCATCTGATTTGTCGGTCGACAGATTGTGCTTTATATGTGGCCAAAAAATGCCCAAATTTATGTTCACACACCAGTTTGTACCAAGAACGCTGAACGACCACAGTGACTACATTCAAATAGGTGAAATGAGACTACCATAAAAGCCTACTCACATCAACATCAGACAAGTGTCCTGCCATTATCCTCAAGGGCTGAATTCTGTCCATAGACCATAGTCTTGCTGTTCTGTCATGTGAAGAGCTGGCAAAGTAATGCCCTGCTGGACTAAACTGAAACAGAAGAGGACAGAAAAGAATCAGATCTATTTTGCTTTTTGACATGAAATAGAGCATAAATGGTATACAGTAGCATAACCTCTATTAGCATGAGATGGAACAAATTTCAGGAGTTAGCTTAAGGAATATGTGGAACCAAGATGCCTTGCCTGAACATCCCATACAGGGTAGTTGTGGCCCTTATAACACACAAGATTAGCATTTAGTTTTGTGCTCCATAACCGGACTGCAATACCAAAAAATCCACCAATTAGAAGTCACCAAAAATCATTAACCAGGAAAGGGTTGAATAATAGAAAGCTGGATGCGTATATGAGGACAGCATACTCGTGGAGTCAGCTGATGAGGTGAGAATAAAATCACCCAAAGGACTAAAAGTGGCAGAATGGATAGGGCCTGAATGACCCTGGAACAGGGTGTAAGATCTCCTCCCACCATTTGTCCCCACTCCCTGATCACCATTAGCAGTATCATTTTCACCCTGCAAAATAGCTGATACTGGCACTCTTTAGTACCCTCACCACGTCACCAGAGAACCAGAAAACTGAAAATGTTTACACCAACTCACAAGTACCAGACTGCTGCCCAAGCTTTGCCATGTCCCAAACCTATGGAAGCACAATTATATGCTAGCAAAATTAGGATGAGAAGTAACAGCTTGCTATCTTTGGCATTAAGGAATTAGGAACAACCTTCAACGATGAGTCTGAAAATCCACCAGCGACCAAAGACCCATCTTGGGATATTGATGAACAATTTAAGCTGAAACATTCAAGATGGTTGAACATGTGAGAGCACATGAAGACAGTACACTCTCAATTTGGAGGGACTAAGCTAACATAGCCATGCACATACCTATTATGTGTATTGATAAATGTGTAAAAGCTGACAGACGGCAGTGCTGAACTACTTAACTGCACCCGGTTTCTCAAGTCTTCAAGTATAGATTGTTCAACCTCTGCTGAACTGAAGAAGTAAAAAGAATAATCAATGGCAAACAGAAGGAAGGAGTATTAGCATAGGTATAGATTGTTCAACCTCTGTCGACCTGAAGAAGTAAAAAGAATAATCAATGGCAAACAGAAGGAAGGAGTATCAGCATCAGGCAGACGACTTTGGTTTTAATCCCCAAGTTCTACTCTTTAGCTCATGTCCTCAAAAAAAGGCATCATGTGAAGTCCATTATTAATAAGTGCGAAAAACCATCACATGCTTGCTATTTACAGTTTCTCCTCCATGATAATGCACATACTTAAAGAGTACTCGTTGGCGGGTACTATTTCCTCCCACAATTCGAGGAAATGCTTGGTGTCTTGATGGAAACAGAAAACTTGACCAGCTCTCCAGTCCAAGATTTTAATACATAAGCAATCCTTGCATTTCTTTCTCAAGCTCTCTTCTTCTTTCTATTTCTTGGTTTGCTTTTCTTCTTTGATTGATCAAGAGCAGACTTACTTGTATCATCTATTTAACAGGACCACCATGTAGCAGAATATATCTCTAAAATTAGACACCCCAGGAATTCAGTGACTTGATGATAGACACATCAATCCAGCTAGATAATGAGAAATAAGGGGATTTGGAAAGTACATTACTGGCAAAGCAAGCTCTGGTTTGACTCGTGGCGCCACAGATACAACATTAGGCTCTGGGCGCACATTTTTCCCAACTGCACCTGTACCCTTGTCCTTTTTCGACTTTTTGACCGACGTACTTTGCTTTCCCCCTTCTCCTGACCTTTTCTGAATCGTAAAAGCACATTAGTACCATGTACAAGAACAGTTCGATATTTGGCTGCTAACACCTAAATGTGCGTTCTTGTAGTTTAAAGCATGAAATCAGATGAAATGTTCCACATCTCCACACAAACATGAAGTAAAAAAAACAGAAGATGGATACCTTAACGTCCTCTGAGTCTCCCTCTTTGGTTTCTCCATCAGCCTTCTCAGATTCTAAAAGTGCATTTCCAGCCTTCTCCAGGCGATCTTCCAAGGAATCTTCAAGCAACTACATTCAAGACACAATAACCTTAGAGGCTTTCTTCAGACCAATAAAAGAACTAACTCTGATCAACGGTTAAAATTACTTTTCTTGTTGATTATATTTGTGATAATTTTCTTGTTAAGAGTTGAAGACAGTTGACCAGAGGTGATATCTGATGGATGACAAGCAAAATGATAAATTGCAGCCATTGCCAACTTCTGTTGATAATCAGAACAGATAAAGTTGAGTAATATTGCACAAAGACAGCACAAAAACAAAGTACAGCGATGGGCAAACAACTCAAGTGCATTATTAACTGACCCCCCACTGTATCTCTTTGTGACTTGCTTGATTAACATCATCCTCAATGGAAAAGATCGTTTCTACTCCAACATCCTCGGAAATAGACATGGGCTGTCCAGGGGTAACTGCAAACGTTTGGAACAGATGTACAAAAGAGTCATTACATCTCAGAGAAAATATGAATGCTCAATGTGTTCAACAGTTTGGAGTTTACCTTGAAAGTTTATACGCTCATTAATAATTCCAAGCATCGTCATGGAATGCGTCTTGTGAAGATATTGAAGTAGAAGGTCATAGGAGTACTGAGAAATCAGACATAAATGTATCAGCTTCACCGATGAAACAAGCACTCGGGTTTCAGCAAACCAGGTCCGGTCATATAGGCTCTTTGCAAATAATTTGTACTTATAATGCATCAGTTGAGCAAAGGACCAAATAAAAGTGTCACTTCAAGAAGCAATTCAACTTGTCTTTACAGAACAGTACATATGACATATATATAAGACATTGCCAACCTAGGCCACTCTCAAATAAATAAATCGTTTAATTTTGCATTGTAGAGGCCTTCAGGAAATACTCAGCCTATGACTTCCGCTTAGATGAATAAAATTATTGACCAACCAATCTCAAGCACAAATGTACCAGCAACCATAATCTTCTCAACTATATCCAACAAATATATTTTATGAACATCCATAAAAATCTAAAGTAGGCTCCAAAAATCAACTAATTAGTGTAATGTCCACCATTTCTATGCTACAATTCATCTTTAAGATTCATAAGAAATCAACAGATTGAGCAATTTCTTCCATTTTGCGCCTTTCAACTTTCACAATAAATTATGGGGAGTATGGACAATGAATTACCTGACATATCTTGATGTTAGCTTTTGTGTGCCTAAGATAATGGGCAAATTCCATCTCCTATGAGAGATAAAGAGTATCTCTTAGTGACTAATATCATATAAAGACTGATATGAGATGAGTTTTCTAAATCTGTAACAACCTCCAAATGAGATGGGGAAAGGACTCCTTCCAATTTTAGAAGGTCTGCAGAGTGCATCATCGTATGGTCCTCGCGGAAGCTATTGAAAAAGGTTCGAGCTGGAGACATCAACAGTGGAATGTAAAATGCAGTTGGATGATGAGACTAAAGAGGCAGACACGAAGCCTAAGAACCCCATTGCACAGTGGGAAGAAGAAGAAGTACTAATTTATAGATATATGATGAGTGAGGGAGGAGGAGGAGGAGGAGGAGGGAAATCATGCAACTTTCTGTATAAGAGCCAACAATGAGGAACAATAGGAGAGAACCTACCTTCTTGAATATGTCCTTGTGCAACCAAATCCATAAAGCAATGAATAAATACTGGATAAAGCACACGCAGCAACTCATGCTGCACAATTTGACAATATATATTAACAAAAAGAAAGATAAGAGAAGCTTAAATAAAAGATACTCAGAAAAGATATGACCTTGTACGAATCAAGCGAGCTGTGCGCCCATGTCCTTAGTTTGCTATATCCATCATGGTATCGCACTGGACTACTTTCAGACCTACTAAGAAAAGAACATCTATAATTAGTGGAAACTTGGAGAGTGTGGACTTATGAGATAAAATGCCTCGCCTCCTATGATTCTACAAATTCTCGCTTCAACTATGCATATATTCCATTTCACAGTTGTCAACTTGTAAGCAGTGAGAATAAGCAAAAGAAGCAGCTAACTACGAATCCTGATGAACCCTTCATCATGTCATGGTGAAAAATTAAGCATCCTCAGAAAAGGCAAACGGTCAAGTCAGTATCTTTCTAAAAACACACACATAGTGCTAAGTGTGTATCTTGAATGCAATTCTCTTTTTTGGTTGGTAACTGCTATGAGAAAGAGAGGAGTATAGATGAGCTTCGCCAAGACAGGCATCCATGGTTGTTATCCTCATTCAACTTAGCCACTTATTCAACCTTTTTCAATCTGCACAAAGTTTAAAAGTTTCTTCTTTCTTTGGTTAGGTACTACAATGAATGAGAGAGAGAGAGAGAGAGAGAGAGAGAGAGAGAGAGAGAGAGAGAGAGAGGGAGAAGTATAGATGAGCTTCACCAAGACGGGCATCCTAGTTGTTATCCTAATTCGACTTACCCGCCTATTCAATCCTTTTCAATCTGCACAAAGTTTAAAAATTTCTTCTTCTTGTCCTTAGGTCTTAGGTATTTCGCAGGTTCATGCATTGTCAAGTCCCATCACACGATTATCTGCATGAATTGGCTCGTACCACTAATGGCAACTTCCCGGGCGCAAGCAAAATACATTTTCCCCCCCATTTCAACAGAGTTCGAGCTCCTAAACACTAACAGAACACCAAAAAATGCAGCTCAAATCGAATGGAAAAGACAAAAAAGAAGTAAACATCAGCAACCCATCCTATCATTACATCGAACAAGCCCCAGAACCGGACGCAATCCTCACGGGACGCGACAAATTCGGGAGCAGAAACGCGGCAAAGGTGCTACCTTTCGCGCCTCCAACGCGCATACACACAAACCCACGACGACACGAAAGAAAGAGGCTACCGCGAAAACAGAAAGGGGCATTACTCGACGAAGGAGATGACGAGCTTGGCAATCTCGGGGTCGGCGAGCGAACTGCCGCCGCGGTCGCCGGCCTTCCTCGACGCGGGCGGCTGCGGCTGGTGCGGCTGCTGGTGCTGGTGCTGCCGCTGCTGGAGCTCTTCCTGGAAAGCTTGCTCGGCCTGCGCGAAGCCCTTCTTCTTCAGGTACTCCGTCACGAGCTTCGCTATCTCCTCGTCGTCCATTGCCTTCCGGAGAAAGAAAGGACGGTCCACGAAGCGCGAGAGAGGGCTTCGGATCTCCGGCGGCCGTCCGGCGGCGCGGGAGCTCGTGCGGCTGCCGAGTGTGGTCGGATGCGAAAAATCGAAACTTCGCCAAAAATGGAGTCGAGGAGGAGGAGGACGACCTGGTTTTCGCTCTGCTGAATGAAGAGGCGGATGACGATGAGCACGGGTGGAACGGCGGCGTTTCGCCAGGGCAGCCCATCGGCCCAATTTGGCACGAGGCAGGGCCCAATACTAACTTCTCGAAAAGTTCGAAAGAGGATTTGTTTGGGCCCGGATGAGTTTTGCTTCTTGAAATTTCGATGTTTCAAGCCCAAGAATAGATAATATGGTTAATACCGTTCATAATCACAAGACGAAGCCCGTGACCCACTTACTTCGGACTAATTCTCGTCTCGCAAAATATCACAAATTAGTACTCCAACCCATTAGCATTCCGTCTAATATCCAGTTATATGCATATTTGTCAACCCATATAGATTTTCCAGGTTGGATCTGTTTTTGGTTCCATCAGATCTATCTAGCAATTCTCTATCATATGTGATGACATGTATGCGTTTTGAGGGAAATTGGATGAAATGCTAATAGAGGGGTAGATACTTAGATCAAGGGAATTGATTTAGGACTTTTATGAGATGAAAATTAAGTTGGGGTAAGTGTATCATGAGCATACCGGTTTGGGATTTTTAGTATTATTAATCTTGAATATTTTTTTAATCCTTAGTACATTTCTCTATAATATATGCTTTTTACTTAACCTAGTAAAGATTGGAAAATATATTGTGGTGCATAACATATTTGGAGGGTGCGTAAATGTTCATGTTCCTTGTTCGACAAAAGACACCCGAAAAGAACGGCACGAGCTATCCTAGAAACGAACGCAAATCGTCCTCCATCGGCAGATCAGCCATGTACACATGCATCTCCGGCGCATTCATCTACTTTTTGAGAGTAACGTCTCGTGATTTTCGGGGCTTAAACTGGTTTTCCCTTGTCAACCTCAACGTCTACGCAGTTCTTGATCCTTTCTTGACGTTTTGAATAAAAGAACAAGGATGTGGCCTCGCTGGCTTGTTCTGCGGGTTGGGTAGGGACTAGGGACTCCGTGTGGCCATAATTTCTGCAAGAAAAAGGAGAGGGAACAAGGGAGCGCGCTTGACTTCAAGGGATATTTTGATATGTTTTAAACGAAACTTTACAGGCATGATGGCCGAGTGGGGCAGAAAAGAGGAGAAAAAAGAGAGCCCGTCCTCAGCCCAAATATTGTAAAATCTTGACTCGATCAAGACTTGGCGACGGCTCCTTTCTTGCCACGAATAATGGTTATTTCTTGACTCCATCTAGACTTTGGCGATGGCGCTTTTGCTTTGGGGCAGAGCCCCACACACAAGCAAACGCGATGTGAATTATGATGCCCAAAAGTCAAGAAGATGTGCACACGATTTAAAGAGGAAAAGGGCAAAAGCATGTTAGGTTAGGATGGTGATGTGCGCGACAAAAAAAAAAAAAAGAAAAATCGGTAATGTAACATCTTCTAGTGTCACCAACCGTGATTCATGTGATCCAGCTCAGGACAAAATTATTCAAAAAGTCATAAATTTATTGTATTTTTCTAAATATTTTTTAAGATTAAAAGAACCAATGAAATTTTCGACAAAATTTTAAAAAGTTTAAAGAAAATCTGTTCACATCAATGATTTTCCAAATGAACTGGTCAGAATGGGCTCAATTGGCAAATTATGAAAAAGTTTAGAAATTAATTTGTACTATTTAAAGGTTTAAGTTTAAAATAAGTAAAGATGTAATAATTTTAGTGCTTTTTGGACAATTTTCTTTCCGACTCATTGTTTTCATACGGTGAACCAGAACTTTCCAACTTTTCGACACGTGGGGACTCCTCAAATGGGACCGCGGAAAGAGGCTGGGAAATTCCTGGATTGACTTTGGAGGAATTCATCAAGTCCTCCACACATTAGATCACCTTTAATTCTGTCTAACCGTGGATCATCTGGCGGTATCCCAACGGTAAAGTCATCTGTCAATCATTTTCATAAAATGGTGATCCTAACTTAGCTTCTGTTTTTTCTTTGCCGGTTGCAACAATCCGCAGCCAAAGTTGAAAAAAAGATAGAGAAAAAAGTTCGAGGACCGAAGAAAAATCACGGCATTTTGAGGACCGCATGCAATGTATTCTAATTTGCATGCGCAGATGAGGGGCAACTTTAGTCTAGAGATTTCAGGAGAATTGATGACGGGCACCTGAATAAATCCCGAGTTTTTTATGACCACTAATGGACTAACTAGTAGCCACTAGTTTTTTATGACCGGTAATGGAATAATCAGTAGCCGCCTTTCAACTTACAATACAATGTGGTCACTTTTTTTTTTTTTTGGTCGGATACAATTTTGCCATTGAAAAGGCATTTTGTTAGCTAAAAATAGCTACATGGGTCCCCAATATGTATCGATATCTTGGACTCAGCACAAAATGTCATGGATTTTTGCAATTGTCGAGTTTGGTTTACCATCAGGGTTCGATCGAGGAGAAGATGATGAGTGAAAGGTGTGTTTGCATTGATCGGTGATGAATGGAGATTCGGATTGAGATATCTTGATGTCAAAAGAAAGATAGCTAAATTAAGGGGATTTGATCTAATGCTGAGCTCATGCGTGATGGAATAGATTGTTAAGATGCACATGTGAGTTATATTAAAAAAATCCAACACCTAAAAATTAATATGATAAGAAGTAGTTAGTACATCATTATTGACTAATAACTCATTGATTTAAACTTTTAAATGAAGTTTGGTCTGATTAGATATATTAACAGGCTCGAATTGAGTTCAGACTTAAGCCTCTCTTGGCGATTTTCCCATATGAAAATACCGAGTTTCTGTTTCACATTCTCAACACTAGAAATGGGTTTATTGCCTAATACTTAACAAGTTCTTTATTATCGAGGAACTTAGACCGTTGACGGTAAGAGTTAGCTAGCTCCCCTGAAGAGAGGTTGGTCCGTCGTAGTTGGCGTTAAAAGAAAAAAAATAAAAATTGAGTAGTCCTAGGAGTGGTGGGCACTTGTCCCGATTGCGGCGGTCGATGAGAACAGGGGCACCGGAGGTGGCAACAATGACAACCGACAACTGATGGTGGTAGATAGCTGTGGATGCGGAATGGTGGGGCATAATTTTGTCACATTGAAACTAAGAGTTCAGTGAACTCCAATATTGAAATCCTAGAGCGCAAGATCTTTTGGCCGAAAGTCAAGTATGCCCTGTTTTCCCACACCGAAAAGCATACATTTAGCCAATCAATGCTTGAATTCAAGAGCCGTTACGTGTGGAAACGCAAGATCGTGCTTCACGAAATAGCACGACATCGACAAGCACGAGCAATCGCGATCCACTGCGAGGACAGATTCCCTCCCTCGTGGTCAAGAAAGCGAAAAGACGCGTGGTGTCAGGATGACGTCATCCATCTGACGTATGATCAACGGCGTCTCATGACGTCGAACGACGACGTGGACCCCTCGGTCCCCCTGAGAGCTTGATCTAAGCTCGCTTTTGAACGTGGGTGATGAGTTGGAATTCAGGTGGGATAGTCAAATTCTCATAAAACACGTTACCCAAGGGAAAAGAAAGGGAAAATTACATAAAAGCCTTCATCTTCTTCCTTTTTTTTTTTTTTTTCCCAATTTTACCACTTTCAATTCTTTACCATTAAAATTACACTTTGAGATCATGTTGGCCTTCCTCGACCTCGACGAGAGAGAGAGAGATGACCATGAGCAATGCTATAGTTATGTTTGAGCTAGGATTTCGAAAAGTCGATATTGGATTTCGTGGTGATTAGCCATAGAAAAAGGTAGTTTTATGAAGAAAGTGACAATTCAATGGATAAACTCACATGGCTACTCATTTTTTAAATTCAATTTGAACTAAATAAAAAAAAAATGAAGGTGCAAACTTTTGGTTCTGAAAATAGAGGAATGCGGAGTGATATTGGCTGAAAATTCTATATGTTTTTGAAATTTTTCAAAGAATAATGAAGGGGAGTACTTTTTTAGGTAAAACCAGATAACTATCAGGGGTTGATATGGTAATTAAGTATTTGGCATGGACATATCAAATTCTATCGTTGCTATGCTAGCCATTTTTCTTACTTGGGATACGTGGACGCGATGGCTTGCGCACATCCCTATGAGTTAGCCGAGGCGAATGATTCGGAGATTTCATGAATTGGGAAAAATATACCAGCAATAACAAAAAGTATTGGCCCACTTAATTGAAGGCATAAATCTTACCCTCAATATGAAAGACGGATTTTCTTGGTCAAGTCCACACTAATCCTTATCCTTTAGTTCTTTAATTTCCCAAATTTAATAATTTAAAATTCGACCGAAAGAGTGGAGAAACTTTTATGATGTGAAGTGCTGTGAACTTTTCTAACCCCTTCTTCTATAATTCCAACTCCTCGATAACATTGACACGTGCACTCGCTTTGCACACGGAGTGATCAAATAACACAAACATGCATGACTCTACGATATGGGAAAGTCAAGATGAAATTATTATTACTTCATCTTATATCTAGATATTTTATTTCAAAGATTTTTTTTTTTTTCAATTTGATTATTAGTCACGTTTGTTTAAGAAACTATGTTTGAATTGTATGGCAAACGAAAGGTGGCACCATTTTTTAAGGAGACTAGCTTATTTCCCCTACGGAATTTTCTTGTTACTCTTTAACTTCCAAATGGTTCTTGATCTTTTCTTGAAATTAACATATGTATCTTGATTCGGATCAAGCCTAACCGATGGCTCTATTGTTCGTGGCTGGCCCCCACAAGCAGACGCGAGATGAGCCGTGCTCAAAAGTCAAGGAAGCTGCCTGTACGACAAGGAGAAGAAAATTGCAAAAGTAGAGTAGGTAAGATGTTGATGCGACAGCTGATGCGTCACCGCATGATGCACGCGGTTCAGCTAATTGCTGTCGTGCCCTAATTTTCCACTGAAGATGAGTACGTGTGGACTCCACTTGACGCCAGAAAAATGGCTGAGGAATTCTTGGATTGACTTGGTGGAATTCATCAATTCCTTCAAGATCAAACCGCCTTTATGTCTGTCTAATTACAGATCATCAGGCAGCATCATCACAGTCAGTCATTGGTCAATTAGTTTTATAATACTGATCCTAAGTTGCTTCTGTTTCTCTTTTCCTGTTGTAATAATCGGCCGCAAAGGTTGAAACTGTAAAAAAAAAAGCCCGAGGGATGAAGAGAATCGCAGCATTTTTAGTGTTCTCATTGAAAAGACATCTTTTAGATGAAAAATCTGTTATCACGCACGCGCCACGTACGTGATACAACTTATTTTGATATATGTTATAAATTCTATTTACTAAAATATATATAGTACTAAATTGATAAAATCGAAAAGTTTAAAATTAAATTGATATTCATATAAAAAATTTTATGGACTAACTGGATTCCCCATCTATAGTAACTAGCTTTAAAAGTAATTGGTAATCTGTCGAATGGCAGCACTTGTCCTTGATTATTGTAAGAAATGGCAGTCGACAGTGGCTAGGGTACCATAGGTTGAAATAATGACAGGCGACAACTAATAGTGGTTGGTCACAATACTAGCTATCGATGAGGGATGATGGAACAAAGTATCTAAATATTAAACAATGTTTTTATTTAATAGATTAAGCTTTTCAAACAGTTATCAATGATCATCCAGAAAATTTCACATGGAATAAGGACAAGAGATCATGAGTCCAAATCTTTGCAAACCCCATTTACCTTTCCAATTAAATACGTTCACGCATAATAATAATGAAAAAGACTAGACTAAGCATAAGGGAGATTGATATAATATATAAATTATATCACGCATTTATCTAAAAGTTTAAGTTTTTAGAACAATTGATAATGATCCTATAAAATCTCACAAAGATAATGATCAATCAACACTGGTGTAAGGGTATGAAACCACAAGTTAAGTGGAAAACAAAATTGAAATTTTGGAAAGAAAAAATCATTAAGTTGAAAGTTAAGTATGCTTGTGTTACTCCCCCTAAAAGCATATATGGCCAAATAGCCAATCATTTTCAAAGTTAAAATGTAACATCCTCGATTTCAGGTCATGAAAATAGGGTATGCGGGTTAGTAAGTCCTAACTTGGCTTCTATCATGATGTTTTATTAACTGATACGTGGACGCTGAATTTATGCATTGGACATGAATTGGCCCTTTGATCATGAGGTTTAGTTGTGGACTAATCCCACACTGTCGTGAACACGAAGGATGATCATGGATCAGTTCTGTGTGAATGGTGCACCGGTCGCAGGTGATTCCACACGAAATCTATCCCAACTATGAATGATCCATGAGTCGATCCTGTTCAATAGCGAATTGATTGTGGATAGATCAAATTCACATGACCAAGTGACAACCGATGGTCGATCATGGAGACTAATGGCATAAACCTTAGATAGACCAAATGGCATGTTTAGCTTTGGACCCGGTTTGCCCGACAGACTCGATCAAGACGAATGACCAAGCCCAATCACGAATGTCATTTTTAAGACATTCAATGCACCAATCAAAATCGGAAATGGTCACAAACAAGTTCAAAAAAGTTATTGTTTTAGTCGCACTCATTTGAGAAAAGTTAGTGAATTTTTAGCACAAACCTTGATTCTCATAGAACCGTCTATTGTGTACAAATACAAACGACTTCTCCAATTAGGTGACACCTTATGTTAGTCTCATGATTGCCTTTAATAAAATTTAGACACAAATCAATTAATGTGGGGATGAATCATTTGACAAATGTCAAGAGGCAATTGGGGTTTTAGAATCTTTCATGACCTTTCACCATGTCTATCCTTATTCATTATATACCACATGTCAATTGCAAGGGGAGAGAAAACTTGCTTCACAACTAGCTTGGCAAAAATATCTAGGCACTCATTTAAGGGCTTTAAACATTAGTTCACTAATGACTGATGAATCATCAACTTAGGTTTCCTCTAGAATCTTAAGTGAATCTTAGGGCATGATGGCCTAGATTATAGTCTTGATGAACAAGACAAGAACCAACCAATTGAAAGAGGACATTTGGTATAAAAAAAAAGGGGCTTTGGTGTCCCCTAGGCACATTAGGCAATAACAAACCTAAATAAGCCTTGGAGAACAAGCCAAGAGATGGACCAATCACAAGCGAACATCAAGATATACAGGCGCCAACTAAGAAGGCTAGATAGGTTAACTCAGCCCTTAGGTTTAATTAGGGTGTGTTTGTTTGTGTTTCTATTCAAAAATTGTCATAGAGAACAGAAATAGAAAAATGTATTTTTGTTCCGAGAAACAATTTTTAAACAGAAGAACGCATTTAATAAATTTGTTCGAGAAATAGAAAAAAAACAAAAACACGTTTGGTAAACTTGTATAATTTTTTTGTTTCTTTTAATTTTTTAATATTTTATTTTATTTTTCCTTTTTCCTTTTTTCTTTTTCCTTTCTTTTGGTCAATTATCGGCCTCGGCCATGGCCGGCGACCAGTCGACAAGGGCCGACAGCCTTGCCTTGATTGGGCGAGCTCGAGCTCTCCCAGATTCGGCGAGACCGAGCTCCCCGAGCCACTGGCAAGGCTGAGCCTCACCATAGCAGGGCGAGGTTGAGCTCACCCAACCACCAGCAAGGTTGAGCCTCGCCAACCGGCGCAAGGTCGGCCTCACCTTGGCTGGGTGAACTCAAGCTCGCCCAGATTCGGCGAGGCCGACCTCGCCCAGTCATAGGTGAGGCTTGGCCTCGCCGGGCCACCGCTAGGCGATGCCGACCTGGCGATGGTCTGGTGACGCCGAGCCTCGTCGGTGGTTGGGCGAGCTTGGCCTCTCCGGATCTGGGCAAGCTCGAGCTCTCTTGGCCTCGCCTGTGGCCGGCGACGCTCTGGCGAGGTCGCCAGCTCTCGACGGCGTCGCCGACCAAAGAAAAAAGAAAAAGAAAAGAAAGAAAAAAAGAGAAGAAAAAGAGAGGAGAGAGAAAGTTTGTTCTATAAAATTGTTCCGTAAATAAGAAACACATTTTTCTTGTTTCTTGTTTCTTGTTTCTTGTTTCTATTTCAAATTTGTTTCTAGGAACAAAAAGATAGATTTGAAATAAAAACGCAAACAAACGCGTTTCTTGTTTTTTTTTCCCCGGCACAAAAAAACACAAATTGTGTTTATAAACAGAAAAAAGAAATACAAACAAACAAGGGCTTATAAGTTTGCACAAATAAATGAGGAGGAGGAGGCCTATAATTAGGAGAAAGCGTCCTCACATTTTAAGGGTTAGCCATTCTCTTCTTTCCCCTCCCTTTCTCTCCTCTCTTTCACACCTCCCTTGCCAAGCGGCCTTAGGAGTCGACCGGTCACTAAAGGAGCATCTTGGAGCCAGGTCCAAAAAGTAGAAAGTGGACTTTCCTAACTTTTTGATAGGGCGATGTACTATGCGTATATAAGATCTTGTCATCCTTTACTTGTGTTTGCTTGTATGTTGTGCTTGTTGCCTACTTTCAATTACTTATCTTTGCATCAAGTGAATCATGGTCTTGAATGGGTGTCGAGCATACGTGGATGTCGAGGAAAGGTCTCGGTGACTATGGACGTGTGCCAAGGTGGAAGCATGACCAACACTTAATCTCAGGATAACATTGAGGCGTGTTGTTACTTGGGACAAGTCATGAGTCGATGCCAAATTTGGAGCAAACGGTTCCAAGTCAAGACCACGAGCCTAAATTGCATCCGGCATGAATTTAGTTAGTAAGGCACAAGAGTCATTCATTGATTCACCTTACTTGGCATGCCTTCGAGCCTTTCATCTAGCTAATGAATCAAGATAAAATGGATTAATTAATGTTTGAATGTATGAACGCACGATGGAGTTTTACTGCCGATGCTGGGGTGTGCTGGGTCGTCGACTAGGGTAAAGCCTCAGATGTCGTCCTGATATAGAGATCGTGGATGATGCCGCCCAAGTGAGACCGATGCCTAGGATCACCCTAGATGTCGTCCTGATAATGAGATTGGGACGATGCCAGTTGCGGGGGGGACCGACGCCCGATTGATACTAAAAGAGTCGATGGATTTTGACTAACTGAACTAACTGAAATAAATTGGAAATCCACATGTTGTCCATGACTGATGCATTTATGATGCTTGCAAAAGCTAGGTTTGTTTTGATATGGGCTGTTGAGTCTTTGCATTAATTTGAGCATATGCTGCATCAGGTCACTTACTACTTGAGCGAGTCTTACGTGATACACGCATTTCTCTTAGTGATTGAAATGATCATAAGTCACAGATCTTTGGAAGGCTTATTCTTATATACTAACTCCTTATCTTTGATACTTGAAATCACCTAAATGATTGAGAGCCTTTCATATATATAAGCAAGACAAGGCACGAATCTTGCTATTGATTTGCCATCGACAAGTAAATGGTAATTTTGTATCCAAGGATTAACAGCGAGACATCCTCCTATGGGAGAATTAGGGAATTCTACTTGTTGAGTCATCAAGAACATTTTAAAAAGTTTAAAGAAAATTTGTCCACGTCAACAATTTTCCAGATAAACTGGTTAGAATGGGCTCAATTGGCAAATTATGAAAAAGTTTAGAAATTAATTTGTACTATTTAAAGTTTAAGTTTAAATAAGTAAAAATGTAATAATTTTAGTACTTCTTAGACAATTTTCTTTCCAACTCATTGTTTTCATACGGCGAAGGAACTTTCCAACTTTTCGGCACGTGGGGACTCCTCAAACGGGACTGCGGAAAGAGCCCGGAAAAATCTTGGATTGACTTTGGAGGAATTCATCAAGTCCTTCACACATCAGATCGCCTTTAATTCTGTCTAACCACGGATCATCTGGCGGTATCCCAACGGTAAGTCATCCGTCAATCATTTTCATAAATGGTGATCCTAACTTGCTTCTGTTTTTCTTTGCCGGTTGCAACAATCCGCAGCCAAAGTTGAAAAAAAGATAGAGAAAAAAGTTCGAGGACTGAAGAAAAATCACGACATTTTGAGGACCGCGTGCAATGTATTCTAATTTGCATGCGCAGATGAGGGGCAACTTTAGTCCTAGAGATTTCAGGAGAATTGATGACGGGCGCCTGAATAAATCCCTAGTTTTTTATGACCACTAATGGAATAACCAGTAGCCACTAGTTTTTTATGACCGGTAATGGAAAAATCAGTAGCCGCCTTTCAACTTACAATACAATGTGGTCACTTTTTTTTTTTTTTTTTGGTCGGATAAAATTTTGCCATTGAAAAGGCATTCTGTTAGCTAAAAATAGCTACACGGGTCCCCAATATGTATCGATATCTTGGACTCAGCACAAAATCTCATGGATTTTTGCAATTGTCGAGTTTGGTTTACCATCAAGATTCAATCCAGGAGAAGATGATGAGTGAAAGGTGTGTTTGCATTGGTAGGTGATGAATGGAGATTCGGGTTGAGACATTTTGATGTCAAAAGAAAGATAGCTAAATTAAGGGGATTTGATCTAATGCTAAGTTTATGCGTGATGGAAGAGATTGTTAAGATGCACATATGAACTATATTTAAAAAGTCCAACAGCTAAGAATTAATATGATAATAAGTAGTTAGTACATCATTATTGACTAACAACTCATTGATTTAAACTTTTAAATGAAGTTAGGTCTAATTAGATATATTAATAGGCTTGAATTGAGTTCAAACTTAAACCTCTCTTGGCAATTTTCCTATATGAAAATATCGAGCTTCCGTTTCACATTCTCGACACTAGAAATGGGTTTATTATTGCCCACTACTTCACAAGTTATTTATTATCGAGGAACCTAGATCGTTGACGGTAAGAGTTAGCTACCTCTCCTGAAGAGAGGTTGGTCAATAGTAGTTGGCGTTAAAAGAAAAAAATAAAAATTGAGTGGTCCTAGGAGTGGTGGGCACTTGTCCCGATTGCGGCGGTCGGTGAGAATAGGGGCACCGGAGGTGGCAACAATGACAACCGACAACTGATGGTGGTAGATAGCCGTGGATGAGGAATGGTGGGGCATAATTTTGTCACATTGAAACTAAGAGTTCAATGAATTCCAAAATTGAAATCCTAGAGCGCAAGATCTTTTGGCCGAAAGTCAAGTATGCCCTGTTTTCCCACACCGAAAAGCATACATATAGAGAATCAATGCTTGAATTCAAGAGCCGTTACGTGTGGAAAGGCAAGATCGTGCTTCACGAAATAGCACGACATCGACCAGCACGAGCAATCGCGATCCACTGCGAGGACAGATTCCTTCCCTCGTCGTCAAGAAAGCGAAAAGACGCGCGGTGTCAGGATGACGTCATCCGTGCTAACGTATGATCACCGGCGTCTCATGACGTCGAACGACGACGTGGACCCCTCGGTCCCCCTGAGAGCTTGATCTAAGCTCGCTTTTGAACGTGGGTGATGAGTTGGAATTCAGGTGGGATAGTCAAATTCTTATAAAACACGTTACCCAAGGGAAAAGAAAGGGAAAATTACATAAAAGCCTTTTTTTTTTTTTTTTCCAATTTTACCACTTTCAATTCTTTACCATTAAAATTACACTTTTGAGATCATGTTGGCCTTCCTCGACCTCGAGAAGAGAGAGAGAGAGAGAGAGAGAGAGAGAGAGATGACCATGAGCAATGCTATAGTTATGTTTGAGTTAGGATTTCGAGAAGTCGATATTGGATTTCGTGGTGATTAGCCATAGAAAAAGGTAGTTTTATGAAGAAAGTGACAATTCAATGGATAAACTCACATGGCTACTCATTTTTTAAATTCAATTTGAACTAAATTAAAAAAAAAAATGAAGGTGCAAACTTTTGGTTCTGAAAATAGAGGAATGCGTAGTGATATTGGCTGAAAATTCTATATGTTTTTAAAATTTTCCAAAGAATAATGAAGGGAAGTACTTTTTTAGGTAAAACTAGATAACTATCGGGGGGTGATCTGGTAATTAAGTATTTGGCATGGACATATCAAATTCTATCGTTGCTATGCCAGCCATTTTTCTTACTTGGGATACGTGGACGTGATGGCTTGCGCACATCCCTATGAGTTAGCCGAGGCAAATGATTCGGAGACTTCATAAATTGGGAAAAATATACAAGCAATAACAAAAAGTCTTGGGCCACTTAATTGAAGGCATAAATCTTACCCTCAATATGAAAGACGGACTTTCTTGGTCAAGTCCACAATGATCCTTATCCTTTAGTTCTTTAATTTCCCAAATTTAGTAATTTAAAATTCGACCGAAAGAGTAGAGAAACTTTTACTATGTGAAGTGCTGTGAACTTTTCTAACCCCTTCTTCTATAACTCCAACTCCTCGATAACATTGACACGTGCACTCGCTTTGCACACGGAGTGATCAACTAACACAAACATGCACGACTCTACGATATGGGAAAGTCAAGATGAAATTATTGTTACTTCATCTCATGCCTAGATATTTTCTTTCGAAGATATTCTTTATTCAGTTGATTATTAGTCACGATTGTTTAAGAAATTATGTTTGAATTGTATGGCAAATGAAAGGTGGCACTATTTTTCGAGGAGACTAGCTTATTTCCACTGCGGAATTTTCTTGTTACTCTTTAATTTCCAAACGGTTCTTGATCTTTTCTTGAAATTAACATACGTATCTTGGCTCGGATCAAGCCTAACCGATGGCTCCATTGTTCGTGGTTGGTCCCCACAAGCAGACGCGAGATGAGCCGTGCTCAAAAGTCAAGGAAGCTGCTTGTACGACAAGGAGAAGAAAATTGCAAAAGTAGAGTAGGTTAAGATGTTGATGCGACAGCTGATGCGTCACCGCATGATGCACGCGGTTCAGCTAATTGCTGTCGTGCCCTAATTTTCCACTGAAGATGAGTACGTGTGGACTGCACATGACTCCAGAAAAATGGCTGAGGAATTCTTGGATTGACTTGGTGGAATTCATCAATTCCTTCAAGATCAAACCGCCTTTATGTCTGTCTAATTACAGATCATCAGGCAGCATCATCACAGTCAGTCATTGGTCAATTAGTTTTATAATACTGATCCTAAGTTGCTTCTGTTTCTCTTTGCCCGTTGTAATAATCGGCCGCAAAGTTTGAAACTGTAAAAAAAAGCTCGAGGGATGAAGAGAATCGCAGCATTTTTAGTGTTCTCATTGAAAAGACAACTTTTAGGTGAAAAATCTGTTATCAGGCACGCGCCACGTATGTGATACAACTTATTTTGATATATGTTATAAATTCTATTTACTAAAGTCTATATAGTATTTAAATTGATAAAATCGAAAAGTTTAAAACTAAATTAATATTTATGTAATAGGTTTATGGACTGATTGGATTCCCCATCTATAGTAGCTAGCTTTAAAAGTAACTGGTAATCTGTCGAATGGCAGCACTTGTCCTTGATTATTGTAAGAAATGGCAGTCGACAATGGCTAGGGTACCATAGGTTGAAATAATGACGGGCGGCAACTAATAGTGGTTGGTCACAATAGTAGCTATCGACGAGGGATGATGGAATGAAGAATCTAAATATTAAAAAATGTTTTTATTTAATAGATTAAGCTTTTAAAACAGTTATCAATAGTCCTCCAGAAAATTTCACATGGAATAAGGACAGGAGATCATGAGTCCAAATCTTTGCAAACCCCATTTACCTTCCCAATTATATACGTTCACGCATAATAATAATGAAAAAGACTAGACTAAGCATAAGGGAGATTGATATAATATATAAATTATATCACGCATTTATCTAAAAGTTTAAGTTTTTAGAACAATTGATAATGATCCTATAAAATCTCACAAAGATAATGATCAATCAACACTGGTGTAAGGGGATGAAACCACAAGTTAAGTGAAAAACAAAATTGAAATTTTGGAAAGAAAAAATCATTAAGTTGAAAGTTAAGTATGCTTGTGTTACTCCCCCAAAAAGCATATATGGCCAAATAGCCAATCATTTCCAAAGTTAAAATGTAATATCCTCGATTTCAAGTCATGAAAATAGGGTATGTGGGTCAGTAAGTCCTAACTCGGCTTCTATCATGATGTCTTATTAACTGATACGTTGACACTGAATTTATGCATTGGACATGAATCGGCCCTTTGATCATGAGGTTTAGTTGTGGACTAATCCCACACTATCGTGAACACGAAGGATGATCATGGATCAGTTCTGTGTGAATGGTGCACTGATCGCAAGTGATTTCGCACGAAATCTATCCCAACTATGAATGATCCATGAGTCGATCCTGTTCGATGGCGAATTGATTGTGGATAAATCAAATTCATATGACCAAGTGACAATCGATGGTCGATCATGGGGACTAATGGAATAAACCTTAGATAGGCCAAGGCGGCATGGCATGTTCAACTTTGGACCCGGTTTGCCCGACGGAGACTCGGTCAGGATGAATGACCAAGCCCAATCACGAATGTCATTTTTAAGACGTTCAATGCACCAATCAAAATCAGAAATGGTCACAAACAAGTTTAAAAAAGTTAATGATTTAGTCGCACTCATTTGAGAAAAGTTAGTGAATTTTTAGCACAAACCTCAATTCTCATAGAACCGTCGATTGTGTACAAATACAAATGACTTCTCCAATTAGGCGACACCTTATGTTAGTCTCATGATTGCCTTTAATAAGATTTAGACACAAATCAATTAATGTGGGGATGAATCATTTAACAAATGTCAAGAGGCAATTGGGGTTTTAGAATCTTTCATGACCTTTGACCATTTCTATCCTTATTCATTATATACAACATGTCAATTGCAAGGGGAGAGAAAACTTGCTTTACAACTAGCTTGGCAAAAATATCTAGGCACTCACTTAAGGGCTTTAGACATTAGTTCACTAATGACTTTGATGAATCATCAACTTAGGTTTCCTCTAGAATCTTAAGTGAATCTTAGGGCATGATGGCCTAGATTATAGTCTTGATGAACAAGACAAGAACCAACCAATTGAAAGAGGACATTTAGTATAAAAAAAAAAAAAAGGGGGGATTTGGTGTCCCCTAGGCACATTAGGCAATAACGAACCTAAATAAGCCTTGGAGAACAAGCCAAGAGATGGACCAATCACAAGTGAACATCAACATATATAGGCGCCAACTAAGGAGGCTAGATAGGATAACTCAACCCATAGGTTTAATTAGGGTGCGTTTGTTTGTATTTCTGTTCAAAAATTGTTCCAGGGAATAGAAATAGAAAAATGCATTTCTGTTCCGAGAAATAATTTTTAAACAGAAGAATGCATTTAGTAAATTTGTTTCAGAAATAAAAAAAGAACAGAAACACGTTTGGTAAACTTGTATAATTTTTTTGTTTCTTTTAATTTTTATTATTTTTATTTTATTTTTCTTATTTTCTTTCTTATTTTTCCTTTTTCTTTTTTCTTTTTCCTTCCTTTTGGTCGATCGCTAGCCTCGGTCATGGCCGGTGACCGGCCGACGAGGGCTAACGGCCTTGCCTTGGCTGGGCGAGCTCAAGCTCGCCTAGATCCGGCGAAGCCGAGCTCGCCTAGCCACCGGTGAGGCCGAGCCTCGCCATGGTGGGGCGAGGTTGAGCTCACCCAACCACCGGTGAGGCCGAGCCTTGCCAGCCGGTGCGAGATCAGCCTGGCCTTGGCTGGGCTAGCTCGAGCTCGCCCAGATCCAGCAAGGCCGAGCTCGCCCAACCAACGGCGATGCTCGGCCTCGCCGAGCCACTGCTAGGCGACGCTGACCTAGCAATGGTCGGCGTCGATGGTTGGGCGAGCTCGGCCTCGCCGGCATTTGGGCGAGCTCGAGCTCGCTTGGCCTCACCCGTGGCCGGTGACGCTCGGCGAGGTTGTCGGTCCTCGACGGTGTCGCCGACCAAAGAAAAAGAAAAAGAAAAGAAGAAGAAGAAAAAAAAAAAGAGAAGAAAAAGAGAGGAGAGAGAAAATTTGTTCTTAAAAATTGTTCCTTAAACAAGAAACATGTTTTTCTTGTTTCTTGTTTCTATTCCAAATTTGTTCCTGGGAATAAAAAAATAAATTTTGAACAAAAATGCAAACAAACGCGTTTGTTCTTTTTTTCTTGCCAGGAACAAAAAAACACAAATTGTGTTTATAAACAGAAAAAATAAATACAAACAAACAAGGGCTTATAAGTTTGCACCAATAAATGAGGAGGAGGAGGCCTATAATTAGGAGAAAGCATCCTCACATTTTAAGGGTTAGCCATTCTCTTCTTTCCTCTCCCTTTCTCTCCTCTCTTTCACACCTCCCTCGCCAAGCCGCCTTAGGAGTCAACTGGTCACTAAATGAGCATCTTGGAGCCAGGTCCAAAAAGTAGAAAGTGGACTTTCCTAACTTTTTGATAGGGCGATGTACTATGCGTATCTAAGATCTTGTCATCCTTTACTTGTGTTTGCTTGTATGTTGTGCTTGTTGCGTGCTTTCAATTACTTATCTTTGCATCAAGTGAATCATGGTCTTGCATGGGTGTCGAGCATATGTGGATGTCAAGGAAAGGTCTCGGCGACTATGGACGTGTGCCAAGGTGGAAGCATGACCAACACTTAATCTCGGGATAACATTGAGGCGTGTTGTTACTCGGGACAAGTCATGAGTCGATGCCAAATTTGGAGCAAACGGTTCCAAGTCAAGACCACGAGCCTAAATTGCATCCGGCATGAATTTAGTTAATAAGGCACAAGAGTCATTCATTAATTCACCTTACTTGGCATGCCTTCGAGCCTTTCATCCAGCTAATGAATCAAGATAAAAATGGATTGATTAATGTTTGAATGTATGAACGCACGATGGAGTTTTACTACTGATGCTGGGGTGTGCCGGGTCATTGCCTATGGTAAAGCCTCAAATGTCGTCCTGATATAGAGATCATAGATGATGCCGCCCAAGTTAGACCGATGCCTAGGATCACCCTAGATGTCATTTTGATAACGAGATTGGGACGATGCCAGTTGCGGGGGGACCAACGCCCGATTGATACTGAAAGAGTCGATGGATTTCGACTAACTAAACTAATTGAAATAAATTGGAAATCCACGTGTTGTCCATGACTGATGCATTTACGATGCTTGCAAAAGCTAGGTTTGTTTTGATATGGGCTGTTGAGTCTTTGCATTAATTTGAGCATATGCTGCATCGGGTCACTTAGTACTTGAGCGAGTCTGACGTGATGCACGCATTTCTCTTAGTGACTAAAATGATCATAAGGCATGGATCTTTGGAAGGCTTATTCTTATACACTAACTCCTTATCCTTGATACTTGAAATCACATAAATGATTGAGAGCCTTTCATATATATAAGCAAGGCAAGGCACGAATCTTGCTATTGATTTGCCATCAACAAGTAGATGGTAATTTTGTATCCAATGATTAACAGCAAGACATCCTCCTATAGGAGAATTAGAGAATTCTACTTGCTGAGTCATCAACTCACTTTGGTTGTTTTCACCATTTCAGATGTGTGATGGCTGAACCGGCCTCCGTTTGTCATGGGCTTCCGATCGAAATGGCTACCATCATGATAGACATAGTAGATTTAGAAGGAGATGTTACGTACCGGAAATATACTACTACCGTATGGGTTCAAGAAGAGTTAGACACCTTGGTTCTCACGTGTACGAGGCTTGGTGCCTCATTTTTTACGGGGACATCATCAGTCCCATTCGTGGCTTCATCCCTCTTGTGGATCCCATGGGAACATCATAAGGAATGAGCTTAGAATAGGGGCCGTTTTTTAAGAACGCTCGATAGAGGAGCTAGGCGGGAGAATTACCCAAAAAGTCCTAAACCTATTGCCCTTCTGCCAATTCAGTCCTAAACCTTTTTTTTTTTGTCCAATTTAGTCCTAAACCTTTTATGATTGTGCTAATTCAGTCCATCCGACCAAAATTAACCGGCCGGCGAGGCAATTTTTTTTTTTTTTTTAATTTTTAATATTTTTTAATTCTTTAATTATTTTTTTTTTTTTAAATTTTTTTGCTGGTTTCCCCTTCCTCCGGCCGGCGCGCCGGCCGAGGCGATGACCGGCGAGGCCGACCTCGCCGGCCAATGTCGAGGCCCACCCCCGCCGCCCCAGGCGAGGTCGCCCTCGGCCACCGGCGAGGGCGAGGCCCCGCGGATCCGGCGAGATCGGCCCTCGCCAAATCCGGCAGGCCTCGCCCGGCCACGACGAGGGTCGGCCTCGCCGGTGGCCGGCGAGGTTGCCGTCACGGCCGGCGAGAGCCCGACCCGCGCCTGGAGCTGCCACGGCGAGGGTCGGCCTCGCCACTGGCAAACGCCGCCGCCCTGCACCTGACCCCTGCCCTTCCCGGCCGAATTCACCCTCTCGAGGGCCACGATGCCGAGCACCGAGGAGTGGGGGCGGTTCACGGCACGCTTGACGACGGGAGGGAAGTCGCAGATACGGCAGCCTCGCCGTGGCCGAGCGAGGCCCGCCGGATCCGGCGAGACCCTCGCCGATCCGGCGGGGCCTCGCCTCGCAATGGCCGGCGAGGCTAACCTCGCAGATCCGGCGGGGGCTCGCCCTCGCTAGTGGTCGGCGAGGCCGACCTCGCCTCCGCCGGCGGGGGCGAGCCTCGCCATTGGCCGGCGAGGTCGGCCTCGCCGGTCATCGCCCGGCCGGCGTCGGCCGCCGCAGGAAGGGGAAAGCAGCCAAAAAAAAAAAAAAAGAATTGAAGAATTAAAGAATTAAAAAAATATTAAAAAATTAAAAAAATTGCCTTGCCGGCCGGTTGTCCCCTGCTGGCGTCCACGTCAGCGCCGGCCGGTTAATTTTGGCCGGATGGACTGAATTGGCACAATCATAAAAGGTTTAGGACTAAATTGGACAAAAAAAAAAAAGGTTTAGGGTCGAATTGCAGGTAAGGGCAATAGGTTTAGGACTTTTTGGGTAATTCTCCCGGAGCTAGGCTACTCCAACCTTTTTGATCGTCAATTTGTGGTAATGAAGATAAGTAGTTCAAGACTAGGATGGCATATAATCATAACAACTTTTAATATATATGAGTACATGTTGCTTTCATTTGCTTGGCTTGTATACATATTGCTCAACTTCTGTGTGTCTTTGTGTACAGAAATTATTTTTAATTTTTTTCCGCATGTGCTTAATCAAGATAAAATAGGACAATCGACGTGCTTGGGATGTTGATGCTGACCCGCGGGGTCACGCTCTCGTGCCAGAGGTGGGGTGCGACGTGACATGAATAGCGATTGAGTGTGGTAAGGGTGAGCAGTTGGGACTGGTTGAATCTAGTTACCGAACTAAGCAAGACTTTGATCGTTTTGGTTCACTGTTTTATATCGTGAATTGTTGGTTCTACCTGAGAACTAGCGTGGAACTAGTTTTTAGTTTTTTTTTATTTGTTTTAAATAATGATAGATATGTAGGAGATGGGTTTCGAGTCAAGAAAGTTAGAAAAATACATCAATATCTTAATCATTTTATTGAAATCTATTTAAAAGGTTAAATTTTTAGAATAGTTAACAATAGTCCTACGAAGCCTCGCAAAAATAATGGTTAATCAATGGTGGTCTCAAGGTATGAAACCACAAATAAAGTAAAGATCAAATTTGAAATTTCGAAAAGAAAAATCATTGATTGAAAGTTAGGTATGCTTGTAATAGTCCCGCCAAAAAACTTATATGGCCGAATAGCCAATTGTTTTCAAAGTTAAAAAGTGATTGACGTGTTGTAAGGGTGAGCAATTGGGATTGGTTGAATCTAGTTATCGAATTGAGCCGGCCTTACCATTTTAGTTTACAGTTTTATATAGTGAATCACTGGTTCTATGTGAGAACTACCCGAGAATTGGCCTAAAACTAGTTTTAGCTCTTTTTTTTTTCTTTTTTTTTTAATTTGTTTTGAAAAATGATAGATATGTTGCAGATGGGTTTCGAGTCAAGAAGGTTAGAAAAATCCATCAATTTCATAACCACTATATTGGAAAATTGTTCCCATTATATATATTTTTAAAATAATAGTTATATTACTTGAAGGTAGGTCCTATCTCTGATTGACCAAGCCCACTAAGTTTTAGGTCAGTTCTAAAGGGAATCGGCTCGATTCTTAATTTCAAAAATCTATAATCCACTTTGGTAGGTAGGTTCAAGTTTGTTGATCACGGGTTTGAAACTAGCATTCACTAATGTGTGCAACTGCACAATCATGTTTCACATAATTCGACTACTTTAAGTACAAGCTATCATATTTGACCATATAAATTGTACAAGCAATTATGGGCATAATTGGCCAACGAGTCATGAACCTAATAGTAAACGGTCAATTCAGTCTTAGATTTTTTGACAATTTGTCAATTTTGTCATCCACTTTTAATTATATCAATTTAGTTCTAAAATTTTTGAAGATCTAATAATTAGCCGGAAGAACTAGGTTAGCAAATCATGAAAATGTTTAGGATTAAATTGACAAATCGTCAAAAAATTTAAAACTAAATTGACAAATCATCAACAAATTTAAAATTAAATTAGCACGATTAAGAGTTTTAAGATTGAATTTATCATTCTATAATAAATTTAAGACTTTTTGAATGGTTGTGCAGCAATTATGTGCCAAAGTGAGAACAGATTGTCATGGCTATGAAGACGAAAAGACGTTAAAAGTAATGATTACGTCATCCTTGCAGGGAGTGATGATGTACGTCCGAGGATGTGGCATGACGTGGACTGCCAGTCCCACGAGGGATCGATCTACACTGGTCTTGGAACGTGGATCATGAGTTGGAGATGCCATGGGATAGTCATGCCTCATCAATGACGTTACCTAAGGAAAAAACTGGAAATTAAATCAAAACCTTTTCATAACTTTTTTTATTTTTTATTGTTTATATCGATACTTGTAAAAAATCCAAACCAAAAGTTTGAGTTGATTAGTGGAGGTAAATCACATGTATTGAAGAGCATAAAAACCTCATAAACAAAGAAGTTAATACCTCATCAAAATTGTTAGCAGAGGGAAAAAATGGAAAATATATCAAAACCTTTTCATATTTTGAAATTTCACCATTTGTCAATCTTTATTTTTGATGTTTTAGGTTAATATTATTTGAAAGTTCGGTCAAAATCTCGAGCAGTGGAGATAAACCATACATATATAAAGAGCATATATACCCCCGTAGACAAAAATGTAAATATTTCATCAAAGATGCTACCTAAGGAAAGGGAAAAAAAAAAGAATGATAATACATCAAAGCCTTTTCATATTATCCAATTTTACCATTTTACAATCTTTATCTTTGACATTTTGGATTAATACTGAAAATCTGATCTCGAAAGCTTAAGATCATTGGTGGAGGTAAACCATATGTTTGTAAAAGCTTGAGTTGATCATGGAGGTAAACCACATGCATGTAAAGAGTATATGAAGCTTCGTAGAAAAGCAACACCCCATTTTACATGAAAGCCAAATAAAGCACAAATATGAGGTTGTCAGGGCTGTTGACAAATTCATATCGAAGTTGCCATAGTTGTGACCTCAATTTGAAGTCAATGGCCACAATAGACGACCTATTGAGTTGAGGTTGTCTGTGGCTTCCATGACTTGAATTTGAGATCATGACAGCTCAACCGCTTTAGATATAGCTTGCAAACATCATGACTCGATTTGAGATCATTGTGGCCTTCCTTGGCCTTGCATGGAAAGGCGGGCCGGGGGAGGGGAGGAGAGAGAGAGAGAGAGAGAGAGAGAGAGAGAGAGAGAGGCTAACCCATAATTTTGGAGAGTCGATTTTGGATTTCATAGTGGTTAGGCATAGAAAAGTTATAAGAGTAATTTTGGGAAGAAAGTGTGGTAATTTAGTAAATAAACTCAAAGGTTATTCAATTTGAAGCGCAATCTAGTGCCTAAATAAAATTTAAAAAAAAAAATGAATGAAGGCACAAACTTTTGGCTTTGAAAATAGAGGATGTAAAGTGATATTGATTGACAGCTCAATATGTTTTTTTTTTTTTTTTTTTTCAAATTTCCAAAGAATAATGAATTTGGAGTACCAATTGGGCAAAACTAGGTCATTATTAGTGAATTCATCAAGTGATTAAGCACATCCTATGGATGTATCAGATCCTGTCGTTGCCCATACTTTAAGTAATCTCAAAGACCACACCAACCATTTTACGAGGGAAACCTCACCTTATGTATGTGAACTTGAGGGTTTGTACACATTCCTAAAAATTAGCCAAGCCAAATGTTTCGGAGTCTTCGCATATTATAAGTTGGGCCAATTAATTGAAAGCATAAATCTTATCCTCAATGCAAAAGGTAGACTTTCTCGGTCTTTAGTTTCCCAAATTTAGTAATTCATACTTGGTCTAATCATGCCGAGAAACTTTTAGGATGTTGAGTGTATGAAGCTTTCTAACTCACCCTTCTTCCACAATTCTAACTTCTCTATAGCATTGACATGTGCACATGTTAACGCCATGATCTACATTCCCAAAAAGTCTAGTTAAAACCACTATTCTTTCGTATTATTTATGAATATTTTCTTCCAAATATATTTCTTTTTTTGTTGATAACCTCTTATAATTATTTAAGAAACGACGTTTGAATTGTATGGCCAATGAAGGTTGGCACATCATTTCGAGGAGACTAGCTATTTCGTAGCGGAGACGTGCTTAAATCCACTCTGAAATCTTCTCTTTACCCTTTAACTTCCACATGGTTCTCGATCCTTTCTTGAAATTAACATATATAACTTGACTCGGATCAAGACTTACCAATGGCCCTATCGTTCGTGGTTGGCCCCCACAAGGAGACACGATATGGGGTGCGCACGAAAGTCAAGGCAGATGCCGGTACGACAGGGAAAAGAAAATTTGCAAAAGTAGAGTAGGTTAAGATGTTGATGCAATAGCTAATGCGTCAGCGCCGTGATGCATGCGGTTCAGGCAATTGCTGACATAACCCTAATTTCCACAGAAGACGAGTACGTGTGGATGCCACGTGACCACGGGTGACCACGGACAAATGGCCGGCAAATTCTTGGATTGACTTTGGTGCAATTCATCAATTCCACAGATCAAATCACCGTTAATTCTGTCTAGCAGCAGGTCATTTGGCAGCATCCCGATAGTCGGTCATTGGTCAATCATTTTGATAAATGGTGATCCTAACTTTCCTCTTTTTTTATTTGCCCGTTGTAATAATCCACAGCAAAAATTGAGAAAAACACGAGAAGTTCGAGGACTGATGAAAAATCAGGGCATTTTGAGGACCGCATGCAATGTATTCTCATCTGCGTGTGCAGATGAGAAAGAATTTCAACCGAAAGATTTCAGGAAAATCAGTGATAGCGTGTGCAGAAAACTCTAATTTTTAATTACAAAAAAGAACAAGAAAATGTTTCAAACCTATTGTATTAATATAATTCAGTTCTAAATTTTTCAATTG
The DNA here is from genome assembly GCA_014182555.1 of Eucalyptus erythrocorys. NCBI lineage: Eukaryota > Viridiplantae > Streptophyta > Magnoliopsida > Myrtales > Myrtaceae > Eucalyptus > Eucalyptus erythrocorys. The sequence goes on along the minus strand of CM024599.1, from coordinate 35,632,111 downwards.
AATTAATTTAATTTTAAATATTTTGCATTTATGCCAATTTAGACCAGAAATTACTGACATGGACGCTAACTATCTTACGTGGCACGACTGGCTCTAATGTGAACAATTTTTTTTTATTTTTTATTATTTTTTCTATCTTATATATATTATGGCCAAGAAGGGTTGCCATGACCCTTGCCAACTGTGAGTGAGGGGTCGCCTAGTTATGAGGGTTGAGCCCTTTCTAGATTTGACCGCTACAAGTGGTGGCCCGGACAAGGGCCACAATCCTTGCCCATTGTCTAGGGACGATGAAAAAAAAATGACAAGCAAAAATAAAAAAAATTCAGAAAATAATAAAAATTGTAAATTTTATTCACGTCAATTTTAGTCATGCCATATAAGATGGTCAACATCTATGTTAGCGATTTTCGGCCAAAATAATTGGATAGATTTGAATTTTTATGACTAAATCAATTCAATTGAAAAGTTTATAATTAAATTGATATTGGTACAATAGATCTAGAATTTTTTTGGTACTTTCCATTTTAATGACCAATTACCAAATAATGAGAAGCTCTTGTCACCTATGAGTGTTCTTTTTGAAAAAGGCATTTTTTTAGCAGAAAAAGTAAAGAAAGCAATCGAGCATGCGTTTTGCATGTACACACAGCATATTTTGAGATGACATTACAAATTTTATTTGTTAAATTTTGTTTAGTGATATCATTTTCTGGATCTTATGATAACCACAGAATGTAAAACTATAAATCAGCAATTAGTGTCCCTAATTTTAATTGTGCTGAGGAATTGTTATGACAATCTTGGCAATAGGCGCTTATGAAAAGCAAGACCAAATGATCATTATGCATAGAAGAAAAGTGGGTGATTACCCAAAGAAGAATGAGTATATACATTACCCAACTTAAATCACGCAAGTGAGGCCTTCAAAAGAAGAATTCCGAGCGAGATTCTCTAGAAATGAGTCTATTACCTATTACTTTACATGTCCTTCATCGTCGAGAACTTAGAACTCCACCTATTATTTTAATTTGACAATTGATCCAATGACAGCTAGAGTTAGCTGCCTATCGTGATAGAGAGACTAATCTATAGTAGCTAGTTGGCGTGCACTAATCTCTAATTATTGTCGGAAATGACGGTCATTTGAGTGATATTGTCAAACTTGTTACAGTGAAACGATCTAATGGCTCTTATGAATAAAACTGTGGCGGAAAGCATTTTTGAATCATTTTTGGATCATTTAGGACTCCAACGACAATTTTAATTTGACAATCGATCCAATGACAGCTAGAGTTAGTTGCCTATCACGATAGACGCTAATCTATAATAGCTAGTTGGCGCGCACTAATCTCTAATTATTATCAGATGTGACGGTCCTTTGAGTGATATCGTCAAACTGGTTACGGTAAAACGATCTAACGGCTCTTATGAAAAGAGTTGTGGCCGAAAGCATTTTTGGATCATTTGTATGAATTTAAAATGCTAATGCAACCAAAAAAAAAAAAAAAAAAAGTTTAGTGGACTCGTGAAACACAAGAAAAAATTCAGGATTCTTTCTTCTTTTTTTTGTGGGGTTAGCCCACTTAATTGAAATAGCTATTGACGTGTGCTAATGCGCATTCGTGTTCCACGCTATGACGGAGCACTTTGAGAAGTCGGGGCAGTCATGATACAAAGTGAGGACAGATTCTCACAGCTAAAGGAGACGCAGAGATGCGTCGCGATGACGTCATCCATGCTGACGAATGATGATGACGGAACGTGCCGATCCCATGACGTCACATAACATGGACCCCCTGATCCCACGGGAGGTTAATCTGCACCTAGTTTTCGAACGTGGATGATGAGTTGGAAGTGACGTAGGATGGTCATTCGTCATTAAAGATGTTTTTAGAGGAAATTGAAAGGAAAAATACTTACAAGCCTTTTTTTTCCCTAATTTTAGCGCTTATTCTTTACTTTCAAAATTACAAATTTTGCATTCTTGAGCAAAATCTCGTGACTTGTAAGATTAAATTACCCATTGCTAGGAAATTCTGATCCCTCCAGCGCCATTCCTATCACACGCACCTCCTTCACCATTGCCAATCTCTCAACTCTGTGTGTTCAAGGGTTTGCTACATGCGAGCTCAAACAAATGTGATGAGGTTGTTGTTGTTGTCGTCGACAAGCTTAGATCAGAGTCACCAGAGTTGTGACCTCAAATTGAGGTCGTAGGCCACCATGGGTGACCTCTTGAGTTGAGGTTGTCCATGGCTTCCATGACTTGATTTGAGATCCTGAGAGCTTGGTTGTAGATGCCACGATGACCTTGATCTAAGATTACTGAGGCCATGGCCTCAGTTGGGGGCAAGAGAGGGAGGACGCAGCGCTAGGATTTGGAGAGCCAATTTTGGATTTCATGGTGGTTAGGCATAGAAAAGTGTATGGCAAGGGTAATTTTGTGAAAAAAAGTGATAATTTTGTAGATAAATTCACATGATTACTCATTTGGAAATACAATTTGGCGCTTAAATTGAAAAAAAAAAAAAAAGTGATCGTGCAAACATTGGGTTTTGAAAAGTGTATGGCAAGGGTAATTAGGGGAAGAAAGTGGCGGTTTTGTAGATAAACTCACATGGTTATTCATTTTGAAATATAATTCGGCGCCTAAATTAAAAGAAAAGATGAATGTGCACATATTGGGTTTTGAAAATAGAGGATGTAAAGTGATCTTGGTGAAAACTCAAGATGTTTTTAACTCAAGGTATTTATTGGGCAAAATCAAATAATATCAATGGGTCCATTGAATAATTCAACATTCAATAAGGAAACAGTAGACTCTGTTGCTCCCAGCCAATCAGTCTACGAGCGAAACATTATCCGATGTACACAAACGTGACAATTTATATGCATCCCTAAGAATTGACCAAGCTAGATGATTTGGAGACTTGGTTATATAAACAAGAAGGCAAATTAATTAAGCAATAACAAGAAGTTGGGCCACTTAGTTGAAGGCATAATCTTATCTTCAATATAAAAGGGGGACTTTCTTGGTCAATTCCATGGATCCTTATCCTTTAGGTCTTTGATTCCCCAAATTCTTTTTGTTTTTTTTTTTAAGTCTTTGATTCCCCCCAAATTCAGTCATTGAAAATTCAAACGAACTTGCAGAGAAACTTTTCTGATGTTGAGTGCTCATAAAGTTGTCCCAACTGCTCCTGCAATTCTAAACTTCTCGATGACATCGACACGTGTACACGTCTCGCCCGCGCCGTGGCCAGATAACCCAATAATATGTACGACCCTATGGTACGGGAAAGTTGAGATGAAACTACACTTCCTTTGTCTCATTTCTGGATATTTTCTTTCCTTTCTTTCGTTGACCACCTCTTCCGATTGCTTAAGGAAAGGGCGTTTGTATTTTTTGGTGGATGAACGATGGCGCCTTGATTTTACAACATTACATTAATTAATTAGCTATTTCAAGGATTTGGCAAAAAGAGTCCACGTTCCTTTTAAAAGTGCAAACCTTAGCTCGGGTCATACGGACTTTTCTTTTGTCTCCTGAAAACACCAATTTTAGTTTGGATTTCAATTCTATATATAGATAGTACTGAATTTAAGTCGATACCCAAATCTGATCGGTCACATGGTGCTATTAAAGATACGATGTGTCTTTCACACGTGATTTGGTCACTCACGGTTATTGTTATCAAAGTCGCCGTTGAAATCTGAAGAGTACCGAATCAAGTTGGGAAACCGAGAAAAAACGGATCCTTCCATGTCCACACAAGGGAATCTCTCTAATTGTGTACAATCCTTCCATGTCCACACAAATGTGAGTCGATGAGTCGTTGAGTATACGTGGAATGACGCGTCCAATCTTAGTGGCATCATTGGACAAAAATTTGACAAGAGTTGATTTTGGGTTTCGCCTGAAAATGGTTTTTTTTCTTTTTTTTTTAATAGAAAACAGAAGTTTGAGATAAAATTGGGATTTGAGCTAAAATTTAATCCTCCTTCATTAAAAAAAAAAAAAAAGCTCATAATTGGGACCTGTGTTAAAGTTGATGCTTATTTATGAAATGAAAGATGTTTTTGCTAGAATAAAATCGAGCTATTTATACTTTTTAAAGGAATAGGGAAGAAAATAAGACAGCTATTTATTTCGAGGAAGACTGACTCATTTTCTTTATAAATTTGGTTTGGATGAGTGCTCAGATGAGGATGGACAAAACCGTGTATAAAATATATGTATGAGCAAAGGATATGCCTACTATAATTTCTTATGGTCAAGGTTGAAGTCAGTCAACTTCAGAAATTTGTAAGAAATCCTGGCCTTGTCGGCAGATTTGTTCTCATCCACACGGACTTCCGTCTCCTTGTCTCAATCCACGATCACAAATCTCGACTTTAACTCGATTTATTGTTGCAACCCCAGACTAGACGCTTCCACGCGGTTCCCTTATGTCCGGAATTTTTACATATGTACATATTATTCCCATATGTTATGACAACTCCGGCACTGACCGTAATTAACCAGTTATCTTATGGGAAAATAGCATAGTAATCCGCCATCATGGTCTCTCACTTAAATTTGAGTGCCCGGGTCATAGGAAACGAACCCATGACCATTAATTTCTAATTCAAAATTGTTAGGATCCTCTTACTAGGGTTAATTCCATAGTAGCAAGAGTCTTGAAATCTCCGTTTCACATGCAAATTGGATAATTGATGACAATATGAGATTATTGAAGGGGAATAAGATTGGATAAGGATCCACGCACACGATGTGACATTAGTATCAACTTGAACGGCAAAATATAAAATTGAACGAAGGTCCTATGAAGTTGGGAGATTTCCGTCATAACACTCAATAACTTGTTCCAACCTTGGGGGAAAGGTCGGGGGTCAAACCCCAGTGGAAGCATCGGTATCTTAAGCGTGACGTCGGAGTGGTGAGTCCTCCACTAGCATTACTTCAGGAGTGGTGGGTCCTCCACTAGCGTCACTCCAGGATTTACTTGACAGCTATGTACGGTTGTAAGGTTACGAACGGCTTATGGGTTCCCTGGATATCAAAAAAAAAAAAAAAAATCTTGTTACATAGGAATTATAGAGTTTGATATGCGAAATCTAACTGAAAATATAACTCATCTGATGTGCATCAAGGGAGAAGAAGAAATCATATCCAGAATTCAAAAAGAGACATTGTCGTCAAGATTGACCAGTATATTTCAACAAATAATCTCAATTCTCAAGTATTTGAAATGAATATGGTGAAGATCTTGAGATAATTTAGGAAGCAACAAAATTATCTTAAGAAACACTTGCTTATCTCCAATTAGTCGATGAATGTAGAGGTCATGTTTTTCTGTAAATCTCTCTTCCTCTCTCTCTCTCTGAGTCACACGACAAGACGATCAAAACCATCAAGCCAACCTCCTCATACTCCATTTAAGCACAAGTTGTAATCTATTAAAAGAGTTACAACTACATTCGTTCACTCAAAATGTTAAAAATATTCCATTGAATTCTGTTCAACTTGTTGTGCGATTATCCTCTCAACCTTATGTATAGAACAGGAAATATTCTAATTTAATAAAGAAATTAGTTATTCTAAAAAATAATAAAATATCAAATAATATCTCTAACGTCTAATATTATCTCTAATAATATTTTTTTAATAGGTCTTTATATGCATAAGCATCGTTCAACCCCCTCCGTCGAAGATTTTTTTTTTTAGTCACGTGTGAAAGGCACAGCATAAAGAATTTTATTTTCATCACATGGTCCGCGCGACCTAGAAAAAGAAATTACCCTAGAAATAAGCATTTTTTTGATGTCCATTTGGCTTTGACTGGTCTATGAAATTATCCACAAACTTTTAGCCCACGTTTCCTGCACCCGCCCCCACTTCCTTTCTTCCTCCTCTCCTGTTTCCCCCGACGACATGCAACTTGGCATTCGGAAAAGTGCCGACAGTTTCACTCGTTTTGATCACCTTGATAAAATCAAAAGCTGAATGACTCGATACAAAGACGATCGTCGGAAATTCTTATGAAATCACTTCACATCGGGAGCTAAAAAAGTCTAAGCAAGTCCCCAAAATTGCAAAATGGATTAATTATTTGAGCCTGAACTAGCCAATTGTCTCAAGTCATGAATTTCTCGTTCCTCAAGAAAAAAGACCATTAGGGGGTGTGTAATTAATCATTTTTAGCCAGCTTCTAGAATGCTGGCGTGGTCCTATGTTGATTAAAGCGACAGGCTTTACGTGTCTAAAGTGTCAATCATAATCCAAACATGGTAAATATCATATTTGTGAAACATGGTAAAATTCATCCTAATTTATATCGATTTATAGATGCAACAATTCATATCGGTTTTATCTATTTGAAAAAATAATAATGAAATAGAAAGGAGAAGAAAATGAAGAAGAAGATGCCAACATGTAGAGCACCAAATCCCAAGAGACAAACCAAAAGACGAAAGAAAAAACAAAAGCTGATCATATTTAAACACCCATTTCGCGGACATGAGGACCATGAGGTTCTTGACTATAGTCAATTTCATTTCGTCAAAAATTAGAATAAAACCCTGCTGCCTAACCAGCACACAAGAGCTGCTTTCCAGCGTTAGACGCATTGCACATCAATAAGAAAAAAAGAAGAAGAATAAATTAGAATAAATTCGTCCATGTTACCGACCAAAAAAAAAAAAAAAAAAATCGTCCATGTTGATCATATTTATAAAAACTACATAAACAAGTGGTGTTATGGTCTTGAGAAAACCTGCCTAAGTTGTAATCCTTATCGTTTCGCATTTATTAATGAAGTTTAATGGCTCGCTCGTTCCCAGCTGAAGAAGCAAGGAAGGTTACAGAAACTTGGGTAGATCGAATTCAATGAAGTCAACGAAACTAGACAAAAGAAGTTTTGCTGGTCTGGGCTCTAATTTCTTAAATGTTGCCGGAAATTGGCGTGGCAAATGGAAATTCTGATCATGTCCCTTCATTTTCCTGTCTTTTTCTCGTATGTCGTATAAAATATGTAGTCGCCGTGAGTGGAGCCGCATGACGAAAGGAGGCACGACGTCATATGCCATGAGATGGCTTCTTTTAATCAAATGATGCTTCGCAGCAACTTACTTTTGTCAAATTAAATTTGGACAGTCTTTGATGGGAGTTTTCTATTTATATGAGCCATTCGTAGGCCCTTTTCCCATTCATTTAGTCATTTGATCTTTCAAACTCCTCGGTCTGGTTTTCCTCTGTTCCCCCCTTTTCAGAGACACTGTTCTGATCCACATTCTCATTACCAAATCCCTCCCATGGACACAACAAGGGTTGACACTTCTCTTGACCTTAGGATAAATTCTTTCCAGAATTGCAACAGCATTGCCATGGTGAGTGCAGCTCCCTGCAAGGACTAGATCGTATGTTTCCCCTTTTTTCTGTTTCCGGGATTCGGAGTTGCTAAGTTTACAATGGTTTTATATGATGCGTGTATCTAGGATTTGAGAAGGGATAGAGGCGGAGTTGCTGAAAAATCGCAAGAAGTAGGAACACTTCAGCAAGATGTAAGTTCCTTTTATGCGAATATTTGCTTTTTATGCCGTCGGCACGATGAATATTTCCACTTGAACTAGACTTTTCATTGGTCTACCTTCGAAATTAGCTTCTGCTAGTTAGTGCTCATGGTGGATCATATCGAATTTATGGGACAGGTTGGTGTATCTGTGGAAGAGTTCAGAAGGATGAGCTCGGAAAACAAGAAATTGACAGAAACACTGAATGTCGTTTTGCTCGGTTACAACGCCTTGCAAAGCCAGATGATCAATTTGGCGCAGGGGATTTCATCTAATGAAGCCATCGAATCAAGGAAGAGAAAGTTTGAGGACTATATTGACCTAGATTTCTGGAAGAGGCCAACTGAGAGCGTGAAATCTAGAACCTCTGTAGCTTATTTCCAAGTCGACCCATCTGATACTAGCCTCGTGAGTTTCGAAGATACACAGCCTTAAGCGAAGATTATGCAGTACCCTTTAATGGAATTAAGCACTAATTATGAGCATCTCTTTATGGCTTTGGAATTGCAGGTGGTGAAGGATGGATACCAATGGAGAAAGTATGGTCAGAAAGTCACCAGAGACAATCCCTCTCCAAGGGCTTACTTCAAGTGCTCTTTCGCTCCAAGTTGCCCTGTTAAAAAGAAGGTAGTTACATGGAACTTAAAGGGTTGACTTATTAACAGTGATGACCGTGCGAGCTCCGCAGAGACAAACAGATTAGTTGTCCATATGAAAATGCATGAGATATTACCTAAAGCAAGAGGCGTTTACCCTACGTTTCACCCTAAAAAGGGCCTATCGACTTAAGTCATGCGCCCATGAGGAGATTCCATGTTTCTCCTCAGTTTCTTGGTCTTTAATGCAGTGAAACCTCTACCTGACCAGAAAAATTGCAGTGAAACCTCTTAATAATTCCGGTCATGAGATAAACGATCTTTCAATAAACGCGAAAATTTGATTGAGAGATGTTATAGAAAGAGCACATAAAACCCAGTCAAGTTTTTTTGACTGAAAGCGCATATAGTCCAGGACCCAAAACTCATCTTTAGGATACTCATGGTGCCATTCCAAACTAATTGACAGATTTCGTGCTTAATAGTTTGAGTTTCAACTGTCCATTTCATAGTCATATAGATTAGGGAGTGATACCGCATGGCATGGCCGAAGAAAATTGAATCCAGTTGCTTGATCTCATGTTCATGTTACTGCTCACAGGTGCAAAGGAGCGTCGAAGATCCATCTGTCTTGGTTGCTACCTATGAAGGCGAGCACAACCATCGATGCCCTCCTCAAGGTGCAAAACCCCCCTCTGTTTCGCCTCCGATTTCGCCATCGTCCATGAAGCCTTCCAATCAAAACCCCGTTCTCGATTTCGTCCGATGCGGGTTGTCTAACCTGGCAATGAAATCTAAGCAAGAAACCGAAGTAGGGACGTCCCCGCAATTCCTGGTCCAGGAAATGGTTTCTTCCTTGACGAGAGATCCCAACTTCACAGCTTCGCTCGCCGAAGCCATTTCAGGGGCGATGTTGGACCGGTCTCGCACACAGAGCTGGTGAACGCCGGAGCGCTATAGAATTAGGTCGAGTATCTCAAGTTGTGTTTATCTAAGTTGCTTGTTAGATCATAGAGTGGAGAATTCAATTGCGAATTGCATAACAGAGCATGGTCAAAGGCGATGCAGAGAACAAGCTTCAGGCTCTTTTCCCCCAACTGCGACTAAGATTGTATGTATGTTTGGACTTCAAGAATATGCTTTTGGTGCATGAACCACAACAAGGTTTAGTACGTTTGGAACTCTTGAATAAAGATATGTACGCGCCGCGCATTTGTATGTAATATAAAAGACGTTATGTATGCAATGTCCAGTGTGAAAAAGCAACAGCAATCGGTCACATATATGACCACGCTGTGTGGTATAGGGGCTTAATATTCACAAGGCAACTGCAAATCCCGTATGCTTGTCTTTCAATTTCGGCCCACGCATGCTCATTGCTTACAGCAAGCAGCCCAACTTAGTTGACCAAAAGAAAAACAAACCGGTCGTCGACAAAGTCAATTCTTCTACACCTTTTATGGTTTTTGTTTTTCACCAGGATCCAATAGTAGGGCACTTCCATGGGGAAAAAAAAAGGTTTCTTGAGAGTTTATTACGTCCAAGTTTCGACATTGATGAAAGCCCCCTAATGATAATATAAAGTGGATTCATTTTAGTAACAAGAACCGGCCCTTTTACTTTTGGGCTACCCTCTTGTCAAGTCAAAAATAACTCATAAGTTTCAAGAAAGAGGAGAACAAATCATTTTCTGCATTTTTATAAGGAATCAGTCTTTGATTCAATTTGATCGATTTAGCTTGGTTGCCTAATTCAAATTAAGATCAATTTGGTTAAATTCTTTACTGTTGAGAAACGATCCGAATCAAATTTGATCATCATAAAGTATATGTCCTAATTTATTAATCGGCCGATTGAGTTCAATTCTTTAAATTAGTAAAAGATCATATAGAGAGAGCCGATCATTTCTAATTTTCTTCTTGATGATTCCAAGCCCATTTGGTGAGATTCCGTGCTTTGATTGATCCGCTCACTCTCAATAAAATGTTGCTTTCAACCAAAATTGACTCCGGGCAAACTTTAAACAAAGGCTTTCTTCTCTCCGTTACGTACGGCCGCCATTTCACTTTAGACCAATCACGTACGGAAACAAACGAGAAACGTTCGTGCCACCTCATGTTGTCCCATCTTGGTGGTGGGGCTATTCTTGTTTTGTTGTCGCCTAGGAAGGTTCTCCCCACCCACCACCTGACCAGAGTATTCTTTGGTTTTGTTAGGGAATATTATTTTATGCTCTTTTGAGTCTTGTACTGTCTCATCTCCATTCTTTCTCTCATGTTTGTCAGTCTTAGCTTCAGACTCTTCTTGATATTTGCATCCTTGTGTTTTGGCACTGATCAGCCAAATTAAGAAAGAGTTATGGTATGATTCGGAGTCCTTGACCCCGGTGTATATAAATTGACTTCTACTAGAACATTTGGAGGATATATAGTCAAAATTGGCA